>CAWUFW010000046.1:4116492-5524738 GCA_963921515.1 Calotriton arnoldi | reverse complement strand
AATCCATCATTCTTTAGCTCACTTCGCCACCCCATGTTCAGACACAGCTACATGCAAATCAGTCTTGACCCTGTGCCTCCTGGGAACAGTCCTGCCCGAACTACGAAGCCATGTCTTCCCTGGACCGGAAACAAGCATCCTGGGACCGGTTTCGGGGTAACACCCCTCATCAACCAGGCTAGCTTGAATCCAGTGGCAAAGTGAGCAAGGGACTGACGTCTGGGCATACCCTGCCCACTTAGGGCAAACAGAGCAAACACAAGGTGATGATGGATGGAGTACTGAAACTTTTCAAACACTCACCCCCAGTCACAGATCAGGTTGAATCCATTATCATTCTTTAGCTCACTTCACCACCCAGTTCAGACACAGCTATATGCAAATCAGTTTTGAAACTCTGCCTCATGGGAACAGTCCAGCCCGAACTGCCAAGCCATGTCTTCCCTGACCGGAAACAAGCATCCTGGGACCGGTTTCGGGGTAACACCCTCATCAGCCAGGCTAGCTTGAATCCATTGGCAAAGTGAGCAAGAGACCCACGTCCGGGCATACCCTGCCAACTTAGGGCAAACAAAGCAAACACAAGGAGATGATGAACGGAGTGCTGAAACTTTTCAAACACTCACCCACAGTCACAGATCTGGGTTGAATCCATCATTCTTTAGCTCACTTCGCCACCCCTGTTCAGACACAGCTATATGCATATCAGTCTTGACCCTGTGCCTCATGGGAACAGTTTAGCCTGAACTGCCAAGCCATGTCTTCCCTGGACCGGAAACAAGCATCCTGGGACTGGTTTCGGGGTAACACCCCTCATCAGCCAGGCTAGCTTGAATCCAGTGGCAAAGTGAGCAGGGGACCCACGTCTGGGGATTCCCTTCCAACTTAGGGCAAACAAAGCAAACACAAGGAGACGATGGACGGAGTGCTGAAACTTTTCGAACACTCACCCCCAGTCACAGATCTGGGTTGAATCCATCATCATTCTTTAGCTCCCTTCCCCACCCCAGTTCAGACACAGCTACATGCAAATCAGTCTTGACCCTGTGCCTTATGGGAACAGTCCAGCCCGAACTGCCAAACCATGTCTTACCTAGACCGGAAACAAGCATCCTGGGACCGGTTTCGGGGTAACACCCCTCATCAGCCAGGCTAGTTTGAATCCAGTGGCAAAGTGAACAAGGGACCCATGTCTGGGCTTACACTTCCAACTTAGGGCAAACAAAGCAAACACAAGGAGATGATGAACGGAGTGCTGAAACTTTTCAAACACTCACCCCCAGTCACAGATCTGGGTTGAATCCATCATTCTTTAGCTCACTTCGCCACCCCTGTTCAGACACAGCTATATGCATATCAGTCTTGACCCTGTGCCTCATGGGAACAGTTCAGCCCAAACTGCCAAGCCATGTCTTCCCTGGACCGGAAACAAACATCCTGGGACTGGTTTCGGGGTAACACCCCTCATCAGCCAGGCTAGCTTGAATCCAGTGGCAAAGTGAGCAAGGGACCCACGTCTGGGCATTCCCTTCCAACTTAGGGCAAACAAAGCAAACACAAGGAGACGATGGACGGAGTGCTGAAACTTTTTGAACACTCACCCCCAGTCACAGATCTGGGTTGAATCCATCATCATTCTTTAGCTCACTTCCCCACCCCAGTTCAGACACAGCTACATGCAAATCAGTCTTGACCCTGTGCCTTATGGGAACAGTCCAGCCCGAACTGACAAACCATGTCTTACCTAGACCGGAAACAAGCATCCTGGGACCGGTTTCCGGGTAACACCCCTCATCAGCCAGGCTAGCTTGAATCCAGTGGCAAAGTGAGCAAGGGACTCACGTCTGGGCATACCCTGCCAACTTAGGGCAAACAAAGCAAACACAAGGAGATGATGGACGGAGTGCTGAAACTTTTCAAACACTCACCCCCAGTCACAGATCTGGGTTGAATCCATCATTCTTTAGCTCACTTCGCCACCCCTGTTCAGACACAGCTATATGCAAATCAGTCTTGACCCTGTGCCTCATGGGAACAGTCCAGCCCGAACTGCCAAGCCATGTCTTCCCTGGACTGGAAACAAGCATCCTGGGACCGGTTTCGGGTAACACCCCTCATCAGCCAGGCTAGCTTGAATCCAGTGGCAAAGTGAGCAAGGGACCCACGTCTGGGCATACCCTTCTAACTTAGGGCAAACAAAGCAAACACAAGGAGATGATGGACGGAGTGCTGAAACGTTTCAAACACTCACCCTCAGTCACAGATCTGGGTTGAATCCATCATCATTCTTTAGCTCACTTCGCCACCCCAGTTCAGACACAGCTATATGCAAATCAGTTTTGAAACTCTGCCTCATGGGAACAGTCCAGCCCGAACTGCCAAGCCATGTCTTCCCTGACCGGAAACAAGCATCCTGGGACCGGTTTCGGGGTAACACCCCTCTTCAGCCAGGCTAGCTTGAATCCATTGGCAAAGTGAGCAAGAGACTCACGTCCGGGCATACCCTGCCAACTTAGGGCAAACAAAGCAAACACAAGGAGATGATGAACGGAGTACTGAAACTTTTCAAACACTCACCCCTAGTCACAGATCCGGGTTGAATCCATCATTCTTTAGCTCACTTCGCCACCCTGTTCAGACACAGCTATATGCATATCAGTATTGACCCTGTGCCTCATGGGAACAGTTCAGCCCGAACTGCCAAACCATGTCTTACCTAGACTGGAAACAAGCATACTGGGACTGGTTTCGGGATAACACCCCTCATCAGCCAGGCTAGCTTGAATCCAGTGTCAAAGAGAGCAAGGGACCCATGTCTGGGCATACCCTGCCATCTTAGGGCAAACAAAGCAAACACAAGGAGATGATGGACGGAGTGATGAAACTTTTCAAACACTCACCCCCAGTCACAGATCTGGGTTGAATCCATCATTCTTTAGCTCACTTCGCCACCCCTGTTCAGACACAGCTATATGCAAATCAGTCTTGACCCTGTGCCTCATGGGAACAGTCCAGCCCGAACTGCCAAGCCATGTCTTCCCTGGACCGGAAACAAGCATCCTGGGACCGGTTTCGGGGTAACACCCCTCATCAGCCAGGCTAGCTTGAATCCAGTGGCAAAGTGAACAAGGGACCCACGTCTGGGCATCCCCTTCCAACTTAGGGCAAACAAAGCAAACACAAGGAGATGATGGACGGAGTGCTAAAACTTTTCAAACACTCACCCTCAGTCACAGATCTGGGTTGAATCCATCATCATTCTTTAGCTCACTTCGCCACCCCAGGTCAGACACAGCTACATGCAAATCAGTCTTGACCCTGTGCCTCATGGGAACAGTCCAGCCCGAACTGCCAAACCATGTCTTACCTAGACCGGAAACAATCATCCTGGGACCGGTTTCGGGATAACACCCCTCATCAGCCAGGCTAGCTTGAATCCAGAGGCAAAGTGATCAAGGGACCCATGTCTGGGCATACCCTGCCAACTTAGGGCAAACAAAGCAAACACAAGGAGATGATGGACGGAGTGCTGAAACTTTTCAAACACTCACCCCCAGTCACAGATCTGGGTTGAATCCATCATTCTTTAGCTCACTTCGCCACCCCTGTTCAGACACAGCTATATGCAAATCAGTCTTGACCCTGTGCCTCATGGGAACAGTCCAGCCCGAACTGCCAAGCCATGTCTTCCCTGGACTGGAAACAAGCATCCTGGGACCAGTTTCGGGGTAACACCCCTCATCAGCCAGGCTAGCTTGAATCCAGTGGCAAAGTGAGCAAGGGACCCACGTCTGGGCATACCCTTCTAACTTAGGGCAAACAAAGCAAACACAAGGAGATGATGGACGGAGTGCTGAAACTTTTCAAACACTCACCCCCAAACACAGATCTGGGTTAAATCCATCATTTTTTAGCTCACTTCGCCACCCCTGTTCAGACACAGCTATATGCAAATCAGTCTTGACCCTGTGCCTCATGGGAACAGTCCAGCCCGAACTGCCAAGCCATGTCTTCCCTGGACTGGAAACAAGCATCCTGGGACCGGTTTCGGGGTAACACCCCTCATCAGCCAGGCTAGCTTGAATCCAGTGGCAAACTGAGCAAGGGACCCACGTCTGGGCATACCCTTCTAACTTAGGGCAAACAAAGCAAACACAAGGAGATGATGGACGGAGTGCTGAAACTTTTCAAACACTCACCCTCAGTCAAAGATCTGGGTTGAATTCATCATCATTCTTTAGCTCACTTCACCACCCCAGTTCAGACACAGCTACATGCAAATCAGTCTTGACCCTGTGCCTCCTGGGAACAGTCCTGCCCGAACTACGAAGCCATGTCTTCCCTGGACCGGAAACAAGCATCCTGGGACCGGTTTCGGGGTAACACCCCTCATCAACCAGGCTAGCTTGAATCCAGTGGCAAAGTGAGCAAGGGACTCACGTCTGGGCATACCCTGCCCACTTAGGGCAAACAGAGCAAACACAAGGTGATGATGGATGGAGTACTGAAACTTTTCAAACACTCACCCCCAGTCACAGATCAGGTTGGATCCATCATCATTCTTTAGCTCACTTCACCACCCAGTTCAGACACAGCTATATGCAAATCAGTTTTGAAACTCTGCCTCATGGGAACAGTCCAGCCCGAACTGCCAAGCCATGTCTTCCCTGACCGGAAACAAGCATCCTGGGACCGGTTTCGGGGTAACACCCCTCATCAGCCAGGCTAGCTTGAATCCGTTGGCAAAGTGAGCAAGAGACCCACGTCCGGGCATACCCTGCCAACTTAGGGCAAACAAAGCAAACACAAGGAGATGATGAACGGAGTGCTGAAACTTTTCAAACACTCACCCACAGTCACAGATCTGGGTTGAATCCATCATTCTTTAGCTCACTTCGCCACCCCTGTTCAGACACAGCTATATGCATATCAGTCTTGACCCTGTGCCTCATGGGAACAGTTTAGCCTGAACTGCCAAGCCATGTCTTCCCTGGACCGGAAACAAGCATCCTGGGACTGGTTTCGGGGTAACACCCCTCATCAGCCAGGCTAGCTTGAATCCAGTGGCAAAGTGAGCAGGGGACCCACGTCTGGGCATTCCCTTCCAACTTAGGGCAAACAAAGCAAACACAAGGAGACGATGGACGGAGTGCTGAAACTTTTCGAACACTCACCCCCAGTCACAGATCTGGGTTGAATCCATCATCATTCTTTAGCTCCCTTCCCCACCCCAGTTCAGACACAGCTACATGCAAATCAGTCTTGACCCTGTGCCTTATGGGAACAGTCCAGCCCGAACTGCCAAACCATGTCTTACCTAGACCGGAAACAAGCATCCTGGGACCGGTTTCGGGATAACACCCCACATCAGCCAGACTAGCTTGAATCCAGTGTCAAAGAGAGCAAGGGACCCATGTCTGGGCATACCCTGCCATCTTAGGGCAAACAAAGCAAACACAAGGAGATGATGGACGGAGTGATGAAACTTTTCAAACACTCACCCCCAGTCACAGATCTGGGTTGAATCCATCATTCTTTAGCTCACTTCGCCACCCCTGTTCAGACACAGCTATATGCAAATCAGTCTTGACCCTGTGCCTCATGGGAACAGTCCAGCCCGAACTGCCAAGCCATGTCTTCCCTGGACCGGAAACAAGCATCCTGGGACCGGTTTCGGGGTAACACCCCTCATCAGCCAGGCTAGCTTGAATCCAGTGGCAAAGTGAACAAGGGACCCACGTCTTGGCATACCCTTCCAACTTAGGGCAAACAAAGCAAACACAAGGAGATGATGGACGGAGTGCTAAAACTTTTCAAACACTCACCCTCAGTCACAGATCTGGGTTGAACCCATCATCATTCTTTAGCTCACTTCGCCACCCCAGTTCAGACACAGCTACATGCAAATCAGTCTTGACCCTGTGCCTCATGGGAACAGTCCAGCCCGAACTACCAAGCCATGTCTTCCCTGGACCGGAAACAAGCATCCTGGGACCGGTTTCGGGGTAACACCCCTCATCAGCCAGGCTAGCTTGAATCCATTGGCAAAGTGAGCAAGAGACCCACGTCCGGGCATACCCTGCCAACTTAGGGCAAACAAAGCAAACACAAGGAGATGATGAACGAAGTGCTGAAACTTTTCAGACACTCACCCCCAGTCACAGATCTGGGTTGAATCCATCATTCTTTAGCTCACTTCGCCACCCCTGTTCAGACACAGCTATATGCATATCAGTCTTGACCCTGTGCCTCATGGGAACAGTTCAGCCCAAACTGCCAAGCCATGTCTTCCCTGGACCGGAAACAAACATCCTGGGACTGGTTTCGGGGTAACACCCGTCATCAGCCAGGCTAGCTTGAATCCAGTGGCAAAGTGAGCAAGGGACCCACGTCTGGGCATTCCCTTCCAACTTAGGGCAAACAAAGCAAACACAAGGAGACGATGGACGGAGTGCTGAAACTTTTCGAACACTCACCCCCAGTCACAGATCTGGGTTGAATCCATCATCATTCTTTAGCTCACTTCCCCACCCCAGTTCAGACACAGCTACATGCAAATCAGTCTTGACCCTGTGCCTTATGGGAACAGTCCAGCCCGAACTGCCAAACCATGTCTTACCTAGACCGGAAACAAGCATCCTGGGACCGGTTTCGGGGTAACACCCCTCATCAACCATGCTAGCTTCAATCCAGTGGTAAAGTGAGCAAGGGACTCACGTCTGGGCATACCCTTCTAACTTAGGGCAAACAAAGCAAACACAAGGAGATGATGGACGGAGTGCTGAAACTTTTCAAACACTCACCCCCAGTCACAGATCTGGGTTGAATCCATCATTCTTTAGCTCACTTCGCCACCCCTGTTCAGACACAGCTATATGCAAATCAGTCTTGACCCTGTGCCTCATGGGAACAGTCCAGCCCGAACTGCCAAGCCATGTCTTCCCTGGACAGGAAACAAGCATCCTGGGACCGGTTTCGGGCTAACACCCCTCATCAGCCAGGCTAGCCTGAATCCAGTGGCAAAGTGAGCAAGGGACCCACGTCTGGGCATACCCTTCTAACTTAGGGCAAACAAAGCAAACACAAGGAGATGATGGACGGAGTGCTGAAACGTTTCAAACACTCACCCTCAGTCACAGATCTGGGTTGAATCCATCATCATTCTTTAGCTCACTTCGCCACCCCTGTTCAGACACAGCTATATGCAAATCAGTCTTGACCCTGTGCCTCATGGGAACAGTCCAGCCCGAACTGCCAAGCCATGTCTTCCCTGGACCGGAAACAAGGATCCTGGGACCGGTTTCGGGGTAACACCCCTCATCAGCCAGGCTAGCTTGAATCCTGTGGCAAAGTGAACAAGTGACCCACGTCTGGGCATACCCTTCCAACTTAGGGCAAACAAAGCAAACACAAGGAGACGATGGACGGAGTGCTGAAACTTTTCGAACACTCACCCCCAGTCACAGATCTGGGTTGAATCCATCATTCTTTAGCTCACTTCGCCACCCCTGTTCAGAAACAGCTATATGCATATCAGTCTTGACCCTGTGCCTCATGGGAACAGTTTAGCCCGAACTGCCAAGCCATGTCTTCCCTGGACCGGAAACAAGCATCCTGGGACTGGTTTCGAGGTAACACCCCTCATCAGCCAGGCTAGCTTGAATCCAGTGGCAAAGTGAGCAGGGGACCCACGTCTGGGCATTCCCTTCCAACTTAGGGCAAACAAAGCAAACACAAGGAGACGATGGACGGAGTGCTGAAACTTTTCGAACACTCACCCCCAGTCACAGATCTGGGTTGAATCCATCATCATTCTTTAGCTCACTTCCCCACCCCAGTTCAGACACAGCTACATGCAAATCAGTCTTGACCCTGTGCCTTATGCGAACAGTCCAGCCCGAACTGCCAAACCATGTCTTACCTAGACCGGAAACAAGCATCCTGGGACCGGTTTCGGGATAACACCCCACATCAGCCAGGCTAGCTTGAATCCAGTGTCAAAGAGAGCAAGGGACCCATGTCTGGGCATACCCTGCCATCTTAGGGCAAACAAAGCAAACACAAGGAGATGATGGACGGAGTGATGAAACTTTTCAAACACTCACCCCCAGTCACAGATCTGGGTTGAATCCATCATTCTTTAGCTCACTTCGCCACCCCTGTTCAGACACGGCTATATGCAAATCAGTCTTGACCCTGTGCCTCATGGGAACAGTCCAGCCCGAACTGCCAAGCCATGTCTTCCCTGGACCGGAAACAAGCATCCTGGGACCGGTTTCGGGGTAACACCCCTCATCAGCCAGGCTAGCCTGAATCCAGTGGCAAAGTGAGCAAGGGACCCAAGTCTGGGCATACCCTTCTAACTTAGGGCAAACAAAGCAAACACAAGGAGATGATGGACGGAGTGCTGAAACGTTTCAAACACTCACCCTCAGTCAAAGATCTGGGTTGAATTCATCATCATTCTTTAGCTCATTTCACCACCCCAGTTCAGACACAGCTACATGCAAATCAGTCTTGACCCTGTGCCTCCTGGGAACAGTCCTGCCTGAACTACGAAGCCATGTCTTCCCTGGACCGGAAACAAGCATCCTGGGAACGGTTTCGGGGTAACACCCCTCATCAACCAGGCTAGCTTGAATCCAGTGGCAAAGTGAGCAAGGGACTCACGTCTGGGCATACCCTGCCCACTTAGGGCAAACAGAGCAAACACAAGGTGATGATGGATGGAGTACTGAAACTTTTCAAACACTCACCCCCAGTCACAGATCAGGTTGAATCCATCATCATTCTTTAGCTCACTTCGCCACCCAGTTCAGACACAGCTATATGCAAATCAGTTTTGAAACTCTGCCTCATGGGAACAGTCCAGCCCGAACTGCCAAGCCATGTCTTCCCTGACCGGAAACAAGCATCCTGGGACCGGTTTCGGGGTAACACCCCTCATCAGCCAGGCTAGCTTGAATCCATTGGCAAAGTGAGCAAGAGACCCACGTCCGGGCATACCCTGCCAACTTAGGGCAAACAAAGCAAACACAAGGAGATGATGAACGGAGTGCTGAAACTTTTCAAACACTCACCCACAGTCACAGATCTGGGTTGAATCCATCATTCTTTAGCTCACTTCGCCACCCCTGTTCAGACACAGCTATATGCATATCAGTCTTGACCCTGTGCCTCATGGGAACAGTTTAGCCTGAACTGCCAAGCCATGTCTTCCCTGGACCGGAAACAAGCATCCTGGGACTGGTTTCGGGGTAACACCCCTCATCAGCCAGGCTAGCTTGAATCCAGTGGCAAAGTGAGCAGGGGACCCACGTCTGGGCATTCCCTTCCAACTTAGGGCAAACAAAGCAAACACAAGGAGACGATGGACGGAGTGCTGAAACTTTTCGAACACTCACCCCCAGTCACAGATCTTGGTTGAATCCATCATCATTCTTTAGCTCCCTTCCCCACCCCAGTTCAGACACAGCTACATGCAAATCAGTCTTGACCCTGTGCCTTATGGGAACAGTCCAGCCCGAACTGCCAAACCATGTCTTACTTAGACCGGAAACAAGCATCCTGGGACCGGTTTCGGGATAACACCCCACATCAGCCAGGCTAGCTTGAATCCAGTGTCAAAGAGAGCAAGGGATCCATGTCTGGGCATACCCTGCCATCTTAGGGCAAACAAAGCAAACACAAGGAGATGATGGACGGAGTGATGAAACTTTTCAAACACTCACCCTCAGTCACAGATCTGGGTTGAATCCATCATCATTCTTTAGCTCACTTCGCCACCCCAGTTCAGACACAGCTACATGCAAATCAGTCTTGACCCTGTGCCTCATGGGAACAGTCCAGCCCGAACTACCAAGCCATGTCTTCCCTGGACCGGAAACAAGCATCCTGGGACCGGTTTCGGGGTAACACCCCTCATCAGCCAGGCTAGCTTGAATCCATTGGCAAAGTGAGCAAGAGACCCACGTCCGGGCATACCCTGCCAACTTAGGGGAAACAAAGCAAACACAAGGAGATGATGAACGGAGTGCTGAAACTTTTCAGACACTCACCCCCAGTCACAGATCTGGGTTGAATCCATCATTCTTTAGCTCACTTCGCCACCCCTGTTCAGACACAGCTATATGCATATCAGTCTTGACCCTGTGCCTCATGGGAACAGTTCAGCCCAAACTGCCAAGCCATGTCTTCCCTGGACCGGAAACAAACATCCTGGGACTGGTTTCGGGGTAACACCCGTCATCAGCCAGGCTAGCTTGAATCCAGTGGCAAAGTGAGCAAGGGACCCACGTCTGGGCATTCCCTTCCAACTTAGGGCAAACAAAGCAAACACAAGGAGACGATGGACGGAGTGCTGAAACTTTTCGAACACTCACCCCCAGTCACAGATCTGGGTTGAATCCATCATCATTCTTTAGCTCACTTCCCCACCCCAGTTCAGACACAGCTACATGCAAATCAGTCTTGACCCTGTGCCTTATGGGAACAGTCCAGCCCGAACTGCCAAACCATGTCTTACCTAGACCGGAAACAAGCATCCTGGGACCGGTTTCGGGGTAACACCCCTCATCAACCATGCTAGCTTGAATCCAGTGGTAAAGTGAGCAAGGGACTCACGTCTGGGCATACCCTTCCAACTTAGGGCAAACAAAGCAAACACAAGGAGACGATGGACGGAGTGCTGAAACTTTTCGAACACTCACCCCCAGTCACAGATCTGGGTTGAATCCATCATTCTTTAGCTCACTTCGCCACCCCTGTTCAGGCACAGCTATATGCAAATCAGTCTTGACCCTGTGCCTCATGGGAACAGTCCAGCCCGAACTGCCAAGCCATGTCTTCCCTGGACAGGAAACAAGCATCCTGGGACCGGTTTCGGGCTAACACCCCTCATCAGCCAGGCTAGCCTGAATCCAGTGGCAAAGTGAGCAAGGGACCCACGTCTGGGCATACCCTTCTAACTTAGGGCAAACAAAGCAAACACAAGGAGATGATGGACGGAGTGCTGAAATGTTTCAAACACTCACCCTCAGTCACAGATCTGGGTTGAATCCATCATCATTCTTTAGCTCACTTCGCCACCCCTGTTCAGACACAGCTATATGCAAATCAGTCTTGACCCTGTGCCTCATGGGAACAGTCCAGCCCGAACTGCCAAGCCATGTCTTCCCTGGACCGGAAACAAGGATCCTGGGACCGGTTTCGGGGTAACACCCCTCATCAGCCAGGCTAGCTTGAATCCAGTGGCAAAGTGAACAAGTGACCCACGTCTGGGCATACCCTTCCAACTTAGGGCAAACAAAGCAAACACAAGGAGACGATGGACGGAGTGCTGAAACTTTTCGAACACTCACCCCCAGTCACAGATCTGGGTTGAATCCATCATTCTTTAGCTCACTTCGCCACCCCTGTTCAGAAACAGCTATATGCATATCAGTCTTGACCCTGTGCCTCATGGGAACAGTTTAGCCCGAACTGCCAAGCCATGTCTTCCCTGGACCGGAAACAAGCATCCTGGGACTGGTTTCGGGGTAACACCCCTCATCAGCCAGGCTAGCTTGAATCCAGTGGCAAAGTGAGCAGGGGACCCACGTCTGGGCATTCCCTTCCAACTTAGGGCAAACAAAGCAAACACAAGGAGACGATGGACGGAGTGCTGAAACTTTTCGAACACTCACCCCCAGTCACAGATCTGGGTTGAATCCATCATCATTCTTTAGCTCACTTCCCCACCCCAGTTCAGACACAGCTACATGCAAATCAGTCTTGACCCTGTGCCTTATGCGAACAGTCCAGCCCGAACTGCCAAACCATGTCTTACCTAGACCGGAAACAAGCATCCTGGGACCGGTTTCGGGATAACACCCCACATCAGCCAGGCTAGCTTGAATCCAGTGTCAAAGAGAGCAAGGGACCCATGTCTGGGCATACCCTGCCATCTTAGGGCAAACAAAGCAAACACAAGGAGATGATGGACGGAGTGATGAAACTTTTCAAACACTCACCCCCAGTCACAGATCTGGGTTGAATCCATCATTCTTTAGCTCACTTCGCCACCCCTGTTCAGACACAGCTATATGCAAATCAGTCTTGACCCTGTGCCTCATGGGAACAGTCCAGCCCGAACTGCCAAGCCATGTCTTCCCTGGACCGGAAACAAGCATCCTGGGACCGGTTTCGGGGTAACACCCCTCATCAGCCAGGCTAGCCTGAATCCAGTGGCAAAGTGAGCAAGGGACCCAAGTCTGGGCATACCCTTCTAACTTAGGGCAAACAAAGCAAACACAAGGAGATGATGGACGGAGTGCTGAAACGTTTCAAACACTCACCCTCAGTCACAGATCTGGGTTGAATCCATCATCATTCTTTAGCTCACTTCGCCACCCCTGTTCAGACACAGCTATATGCAAATCAGTCTTGACCCTGTGCCTCATGGGAACAGTCCAGCCCGAACTGCCAAGCCATGTCTTCCCTGGACCGGAAACAAGCATCCTGGGACCGGTTTCGGGGTAACACCCCTCATCAGCCAGGCTAGTTTGAATCCAGTGGCAAAGTGAACAAGGGACCCACGTCTGGGCATACCCTTCCAACTTAGGGCAAACAAAGCAAACACAAGGAGATGATGGACGGAGTGCTAAAACTTTTCAAACACTCACCCTCAGTCACAGATCTGGATTGAATCCATCATCATTCTTTAGCTCACTTCGCCACCCCAGTTCAGACACAGCTACATGCAAATCAGTCTTGACCCTGTGCCTCATGGGAACAGTCCAGCCCGAACTACCAAGCCATGTCTTCCCTGGACCGGAAACAAGCATCCTGGGACCGGTTTCGGGGTAACACCCCTCATCAACCAGGCTAGCTTGAATCCAGTGGCAAAGTGAGCAAGGGACTCACGTCTGGGCATATCCTGCCAACTTAGGGCAAACAAAGCAAACACAAGGTGATGATGGACGGAGTGCTGAAACGTTTCAAACACTCACCCCCAGTCACAGATCTGGGTTGAATCTGTCATCATTCTTTAGCTCACTTCACCACCCCAGTTCAGACACAGCTACATGCAAATCAGTCTTGACCCTATGCCTCATGGGAACAGTCCAGCCCGAACTACGAAGCCATGTCTTCCCTGGACCGGAAACAAGCATCCTGGGACCGGTTTCGGGGTGACACCCCTCATCAGCCAGGCTAGCTTGAATCCATTGGCAAAGTGAGCAAGAGACCCACGTCCGGGCATACCCTGCCAACTTAGGGCAAACAAAGCAAACACAAGGAGATGATGAACGGAGTGCTGAAACTTTTCAAACACTCAACCCCAGTCACAGATCTGGGTTGAATCCATCATTCTTTAGCTCACTTCGCCACCCCTGTTCAGACACAGCTATATGCATATCAGTCTTGACCCTGTGCCTCATTGGAACAGTTCAGCCCAAACTGCCAAGCCATGTCTTCCCTGGACCGGAAACAAGCATCCTGGGACCGGTTTCGGGGTAACACCCTCATCAGCAAGGCTAGCTTGAATTCAGTGGCAAAGTGAGCAAAGGGACCCACGTCTGGGCATACCCTTCCAACTTAGGGCAAACAAAGCAAACACAAGGAGATGATGGACGGAGTGCTGAAACTTTTCAAACACTCACCCTCAGTCACAGTTCTGGGTTGAATCCATCATCATTCTTTAGCTCACTTCGCCACCCCAGTTCAGACACAGCTACATGCAAATCAGTCTTGACCCTGTGCCTCATGGGAACAGTCCAGCCCGAACTACCAAGCCATGTCTTCCCTGGACCGGAAACAAGCATCCTGGGACCGGTTTCGGGGTAACACCCCATATCAACCAGGCTAGCTTGAATCCAGGGGCAAAGTGAGCAAGGGACTCACGTCTGGGCATAACCTGCCAACTTAGGGCAAACAAAGCAAACACAAGGTGATGATGGACGGAGTGCTGAAACGTTTCAAACACTCACCCCCAGTCACAGATCTGGGTTGAATCTGTCATCATTCTTTAGCTCACTTCACCACCCCAGTTCAGACACAGCTACATGCAAATCAGTCTTGACCCTGTGCCTCATGGGAACAGTCCAGCCCGAACTGCCAAGCCATGTCTTCCCTGGACTGGAAACAAGCATCCTGGGACCGGTTTCGGGGTAACACCCCTCATCAGCCAGGCTAGCCTGAATCCAGTGGCAAAGTGAGCAAGGGACCCAAGTCTGGGCATACCCTTCTAACTTAGGGCAAACAAAGCAAACACAAGGAGATGATGGACGGAGTGCTGAAACGTTTCAAACACTCACCCTCAGTCACAGATCTGGGTTGAATCCATCATCATTCTTTAGCTCACTTCGCCACCCCTGTTCAGACACAGCTATATGCAAATCAGTCTTGACCCTGTGCCTCATGGGAACAGTCCAGCCCGAACTGCCAAGCCATGTCTTCCCTGGACCGGAAACAAGCATCCTGGGACCGGTTTCGGGGTAACACCCTCATCAGCCAGGCTAGCTTGAATCCAGTGGCAAAGTGAACAAGGGACCCACGTCTGGGCATACCCTTCCAACTTAGGGCAAACAAAGCAAACACAAGGAGATGATGGACGGAGTGCTAAAACTTTTCAAACACTCACCCTCAGTCACAGATCTGGGTTGAATCCATCATCATTCTTTAGCTCACTTCGCCACCCCAGTTCAGACACAGCTACATGCAAATCAGTCTTGACCCTGTGCCTCATGGGAACAGTCCAGCCCGAACTACCAAGCCATGTCTTCCCTGGACCGGAAACAAGCATCCTGGGACCGGTTTCGGGGTAACACCCCTCATCAACCAGGCTAGCTTCAATCCAGTGGCAAAGTGAGCAAGGGACTCACGTCTGGGCATATCCTGCCAACTTAGGGCAAACAAAGCAAACACAAGGTGATGATGGACGGAGTGCTGAAACGTTTCAAACACTCACCCCCAGTCAAAGATCTGGGTTGAATTCATCATCATTCTTTAGCTCATTTCACCACCCCAGTTCAGACACAGCTACATGCAAATCAGTCTTGACCCTGTGCCTCCTGGGAACAGTCCTGCCCGAACTACGAAGCCATGTCTTCCCTGGACCGGAAACAAGCATCCTGGGAACGGTTTCGGGGTAACACCCCTCATCAACCAGGCTAGCTTGAATCCAGTGGCAAAGTGAGCAAGGGACTCACGTCTGGGCATACCCTGCCCACTTAGGGCAAACAGAGCAAACACAAGGTGATGATGGATGGAGTACTGAAACTTTTCAAACACTCACCCCCAGTCACAGATCAGGTTGAATCCATCATCATTCTTTAGCTCACTTCGCCACCCAGTTCAGACACAGCTATATGCAAATCAGTTTTGAAACTCTGCCTCATGGGAACAGTCCAGCCCGAACTGCCAAGCCATGTCTTCCCTGACCGGAAACAAGCATCCTGGGACCGGTTTCGGGGTAACACCCCTCATCAGCCAGGCTAGCTTGAATCCATTGGCAAAGTGAGCAAGAGACCCACGTCCGGGCATACCCTGCCAACTTAGGGCAAACAAAGCAAACACAAGGAGATGATGAACGGAGTGCTGAAACTTTTCAAACACTCACCCACAGTCACAGATCTGGGTTGAATCCATCATTCTTTAGCTCACTTCGCCACCCCTGTTCAGACACAGCTATATGCATATCAGTCTTGACCCTGTGCCTCATGGGAACAGTTTAGCCTGAACTGCCAAGCCATGTCTTCCCTGGACCGGAAACAAGCATCCTGGGACTGGTTTCGGGGTAACACCCCTCATCAGCCAGGCTAGCTTGAATCCAGTGGCAAAGTGAGCAGGGGACCCACGTCTGGGCATTCCCTTCCAACTTAGGGCAAACAAAGCAAACACAAGGAGACGATGGACGGAGTGCTGAAACTTTTCGAACACTCACCCCCAGTCACAGATCTTGGTTGAATCCATCATCATTCTTTAGCTCCCTTCCCCACCCCAGTTCAGACACAGCTACATGCAAATCAGTCTTGACCCTGTGCCTTATGGGAACAGTCCAGCCCGAACTGCCAAACCATGTCTTACTTAGACCGGAAACAAGCATCCTGGGACCGGTTTCGGGATAACACCCCACATCAGCCAGGCTAGCTTGAATCCAGTGTCAAAGAGAGCAAGGGATCCATGTCTGGGCATACCCTGCCATCTTAGGGCAAACAAAGCAAACACAAGGAGATGATGGACGGAGTGATGAAACTTTTCAAACACTCACCCTCAGTCACAGATCTGGGTTGAATCCATCATCATTCTTTAGCTCACTTCGCCACCCCAGTTCAGACACAGCTACATGCAAATCAGTCTTGACCCTGTGCCTCATGGGAACAGTCCAGCCCGAACTACCAAGCCATGTCTTCCCTGGACCGGAAACAAGCATCCTGGGACCGGTTTCGGGGTAACACCCCTCATCAGCCAGGCTAGCTTGAATCCATTGGCAAAGTGAGCAAGAGACCCACGTCCGGGCATACCCTGCCAACTTAGGGAAACAAAGCAAACACAAGGAGATGATGAACGGAGTGCTGAAACTTTTCAGACACTCACCCCCAGTCACAGATCTGGGTTGAATCCATCATTCTTTAGCTCACTTCGCCACCCCTGTTCAGACACAGCTATATGCATATCAGTCTTGACCCTGTGCCTCATGGGAACAGTTCAGCCCAAACTGCCAAGCCATGTCTTCCCTGGACCGGAAACAAACATCCTGGGACTGGTTTCGGGGTAACACCCGTCATCAGCCAGGCTAGCTTGAATCCAGTGGCAAAGTGAGCAAGGGACCCACGTCTGGGCATTCCCTTCCAACTTAGGGCAAACAAAGCAAACACAAGGAGACGATGGACGGAGTGCTGAAACTTTTCGAACACTCACCCCCAGTCACAGATCTGGGTTGAATCCATCATCATTCTTTAGCTCACTTCCCCACCCCAGTTCAGACACAGCTACATGCAAATCAGTCTTGACCCTGTGCCTTATGGGAACAGTCCAGCCCGAACTGCCAAACCATGTCTTACCTAGACCGGAAACAAGCATCCTGGGACCGGTTTCGGGGTAACACCCCTCATCAACCATGCTAGCTTGAATCCAGTGGTAAAGTGAGCAAGGGACTCACGTCTGGGCATACCCTTCCAACTTAGGGCAAACAAAGCAAACACAAGGAGACGATGGACGGAGTGCTGAAACTTTTCGAACACTCACCCCCAGTCACAGATCTGGGTTGAATCCATCATTCTTTAGCTCACTTCGCCACCCCTGTTCAGGCACAGCTATATGCAAATCAGTCTTGACCCTGTGCCTCATGGGAACAGTCCAGCCCGAACTGCCAAGCCATGTCTTCCCTGGACAGGAAACAAGCATCCTGGGACCGGTTTCGGGCTAACACCCCTCATCAGCCAGGCTAGCCTGAATCCAGTGGCAAAGTGAGCAAGGGACCCACGTCTGGGCATACCCTTCTAACTTAGGGCAAACAAAGCAAACACAAGGAGATGATGGACGGAGTGCTGAAATGTTTCAAACACTCACCCTCAGTCACAGATCTGGGTTGAATCCATCATTCTTTAGCTCACTTCGCCACCCCTGTTCAGAAACAGCTATATGCATATCAGTCTTGACCCTGTGCCTCATGGGAACAGTTTAGCCCGAACTGCCAAGCCATGTCTTCCCTGGACCGGAAACAAGCATCCTGGGACTGGTTTCGGGGTAACACCCCTCATCAGCCAGGCTAGCTTGAATCCAGTGGCAAAGTGAGCAGGGGACCCACGTCTGGGCATTCCCTTCCAACTTAGGGCAAACAAAGCAAACACAAGGAGACGATGGACGGAGTGCTGAAACTTTTCGAACACTCACCCCCAGTCACAGATCTGGGTTGAATCCATCATCATTCTTTAGCTCACTTCCCCACCCCAGTTCAGACACAGCTACATGCAAATCAGTCTTGACCCTGTGCCTTATGCGAACAGTCCAGCCCGAACTGCCAAACCATGTCTTACCTAGACCGGAAACAAGCATCCTGGGACCGGTTTCGGGATAACACCCCACATCAGCCAGGCTAGCTTGAATCCAGTGTCAAAGAGAGCAAGGGACCCATGTCTGGGCATACCCTGCCATCTTAGGGCAAACAAAGCAAACACAAGGAGATGATGGACGGAGTGATGAAACTTTTCAAACACTCACCCCCAGTCACAGATCTGGGTTGAATCCATCATTCTTTAGCTCACTTCGCCACCCCTGTTCAGACACAGCTATATGCAAATCAGTCTTGACCCTGTGCCTCATGGGAACAGTCCAGCCCGAACTGCCAAGCCATGTCTTCCCTGGACCGGAAACAAGCATCCTGGGACCGGTTTTGGGGTAACACCCCTCATCAGCCAGGCTAGCCTGAATCCAGTGGCAAAGTGAGCAAGGGACCCAAGTCTGGGCATACCCTTCTAACTTAGGGCAAACAAAGCAAACACAAGGAGATGATGGACGGAGTGCTGAAACGTTTCAAACACTCACCCTCAGTCACAGATCTGGGTTGAATCCATCATCATTCTTTAGCTCACTTCGCCACCCCTGTTCAGACACAGCTATATGCAAATCAGTCTTGACCCTGTGCCTCATGGGAACAGTCCAGCCCGAACTGCCAAGCCATGTCTTCCCTGGACCGGAAACAAGCATCCTGGGACCGGTTTCGGGTAACACCCCTCATCAGCCAGGCTAGTTTGAATCCAGTGGCAAAGTGAACAAGGGACCCACGTCTGGGCATACCCTTCCAACTTAGGGCAAACAAAGCAAACACAAGGAGATGATGGACGGAGTGCTAAAACTTTTCAAACACTCACCCTCAGTCACAGATCTGGATTGAATCCATCATCATTCTTTAGCTCACTTCGCCACCCCAGTTCAGACACAGCTACATGCAAATCAGTCTTGACCCTGTGCCTCATGGGAACAGTCCAGCCCGAACTACCAAGCCATGTCTTCCCTGGACCGGAAACAAGCATCCTGGGACCGGTTTCGGGCTAACACCCCTCATCAACCAGGCTAGCTTGAATCCAGTGGCAAAGTGAGCAAGGGACTCACGTCTGGGCATATCCTGCCAACTTAGGGCAAACAAAGCAAACACAAGGTGATGATGGACGGAGTGCTGAAACGTTTCAAACACTCACCCCCAGTCACAGATCTGGGTTGAATCTGTCATCATTCTTTAGCTCACTTCACCACCCCAGTTCAGACACAGCTACATGCAAATCAGTCTTGACCCTATGCCTCATGGGAACAGTCCAGCCCGAACTACGAAGCCATGTCTTCCCTGGACCGGAAACAAGCATCCTGGGACCGGTTTCGGGGTGACACCCCTCATCAGCCAGGCTAGCTTGAATCCATTGGCAAAGTGAGCAAGAGACCCACGTCCGGGCATACCCTGCCAACTTAGGGCAAACAAAGCAAACACAAGGAGATGATGAACGGAGTGCTGAAACTTTTCAAACACTCAACCCCAGTCACAGATCTGGGTTGAATCCATCATTCTTTAGCTCACTTCGCCACCCCTGTTCAGACACAGCTATATGCATATCAGTCTTGACCCTGTGCCTCATTGGAACAGTTCAGCCCAAACTGCCAAGCCATGTCTTCCCTGGACCGGAAACAAGCATCCTGGGACCGGTTTCGGGGTAACACCCCTCATCAGCCAGGCTAGCTTGAATCCAGTGGCAAAGTGAGCAAGGGACCCACGTCTGGGCATACCCTTCCAACTTAGGGCAAACAAAGCAAACACAAGGAGATGATGGACGGAGTGCTAAAACTTTTCAAACACTCACCCTCAGTCACAGTTCTGGGTTGAATCCATCATCATTCTTTAGCTCACTTCGCCACCCCAGTTCAGACACAGCTACATGCAAATCAGTCTTGACCCTGTGCCTCATGGGAACAGTCCAGCCCGAACTACCAAGCCATGTCTTCCCTGGACCGGAAACAAGCATCCTGGGACCGGTTTCGGGGTAACACCCCATATCAACCAGGCTAGCTTGAATCCAGGGGCAAAGTGAGCAAGGGACTCACGTCTGGGCATAACCTGCCAACTTAGGGCAAACAAAGCAAACACAAGGTGATGATGGACGGAGTGCTGAAACGTTTCAAACACTCACCCCCAGTCACAGATCTGGGTTGAATCTGTCATCATTCTTTAGCTCACTTCACCACCCCAGTTCAGACACAGCTACATGCAAATCAGTCTTGACCCTGTGCCTCATGGGAACAGTCCAGCCCGAACTGCCAAGCCATGTCTTCCCTGGACTGGAAACAAGCATCCTGGGACCGGTTTCGGGGTAACACCCCTCATCAGCCAGGCTAGCCTGAATCCAGTGGCAAAGTGAGCAAGGGACCCAAGTCTGGGCATACCCTTCTAACTTAGGGCAAACAAAGCAAACACAAGGAGATGATGGACGGAGTGCTGAAACGTTTCAAACACTCACCCTCAGTCACAGATCTGGGTTGAATCCATCATCATTCTTTAGCTCACTTCGCCACCCCTGTTCAGACACAGCTATATGCAAATCAGTCTTGACCCTGTGCCTCATGGGAACAGTCCAGCCCGAACTGCCAAGCCATGTCTTCCCTGGACCGGAAACAAGCATCCTGGGACCGGTTTCGGGGTAACACCCCTCATCAGCCAGGCTAGCTTGAATCCAGTGGCAAAGTGAACAAGGGACCCACGTCTGGGCATACCCTTCCAACTTAGGGCAAACAAAGCAAACACAAGGAGATGATGGACGGAGTGCTAAAACTTTTCAAACACTCACCCTCAGTCACAGATCTGGGTTGAATCCATCATCATTCTTTAGCTCACTTCGCCACCCCAGTTCAGACACAGCTACATGCAAATCAGTCTTGACCCTGTGCCTCATGGGAACAGTCCAGCCCGAACTACCAAGCCATGTCTTCCCTGGACCGGAAACAAGCATCCAGGGACCGGTTTCGGGGTAACACCCCTCATCAACCAGGCTAGCTTCAATCCAGTGGCAAAGTGAGCAAGGGACTCACGTCTGGGCATATCCTGCCAACTTAGGGCAAACAAAGCAAACACAAGGTGATGATGGACGGAGTGCTGAAACGTTTCAAACACTCACCCCCAGTCACAGATCTGGGTTGAATCTGTCATCATTCTTTAGCTCACTTCACCACCCCAGTTCAGACACAGCTACATGCAAATCAGTCTTGACCCTGTGCCTCATGGGAACAGTCCAGCCCGAACTACGAAGCCATGTCTTCCCTGGACCGGAAACAAGCATCCTGGGACCGGTTTCGGGGTAACACCCCTCATCAGCCATGCTAGCTTGAATCCATTGGCAAAGTGAGCAAGAGACCCACGTCCGGGCATACCCTGCCAACTTAGGGCAAACAAAGCAAACACAACGAGATGATGAACAGAGTGCTGAAACTTTTCAAACACTCAACCCCAGTCACAGATCTGGGTTGAATCCATCATTCTTTAGCTCACTTCGCCACCCCTGTTCAGACACAGCTATATGCATATCAGTCTTGACCCTGTGCCTCATTGGAACAGTTCAGCCCAAACTGCCAAGCCATGTCTTCCCTGGACCGGAAACAAACATCCTGGGACTGGTTTCGGGGTAACACCCCTCATCAGCCAGGCTAGCTTGAATCCAGTGGCAAAGTGAGCAAGGGACCCACGTCTGGGCATTCCCTTCCAACTTAGGGCAAACAAAGCAAACACAAGGAGACGATGGACGGAGTGCTGAAACTTTTCGAACACTCACCCCCAGTCACAGATCTGGGTTGAATCCATCATCATTCTTTAGCTCACTTCCCCACCCCAGTTCAGACACAGCTACATGCAAATCAGTCTTGACCCTGTGCCTTATGGGAACAGTCCAGCCCGAACTGCCAAACCATGTCTTACCTAGACCGGAAACAAGCATCCTGGGACCGGTTTCGGGTAACACCCCTCATCAACCATGCTAGCTTGAATCCAGTGGTAAAGTGAGCAAGGGACTCACGTCTGGGCATACCCTGCCGACTTAGGGCAAACAAAGCAAACACAAGGAAATGATGGACGGAGTGCTGAAACTTTTCAAACACTCACCCCCAGTCACAGAT
This sequence comes from Calotriton arnoldi, assembly GCA_963921515.1. Classification (NCBI taxonomy): domain Eukaryota; kingdom Metazoa; phylum Chordata; class Amphibia; order Caudata; family Salamandridae; genus Calotriton; species Calotriton arnoldi. The sequence continues at coordinate 5,502,610 of CAWUFW010000046.1, read as the reverse complement.
CTGGGTTGAATCCATCATTCTTTACCTCACTTCGCCACCCCTGTTCAGACACAGCTATATGCACATAAGTCTTGACCCTGTGCCTCATGGGAACAGTCCAGCCCGAACTGCCAAGCCATGTCTTCCCTGGACTGGAAACAAGCATCCTGGGACCGGTTTCGGGCTAACACCCCTCATCAGCCAGGCTAGCTTGAATCCAGTGGCAAAGTGAGCAAGGGACCCACGTCTGGGCATACCCTTCTAACTTAGGGCAAACAAAGCAAACACAAGGAGATGATGGACGGAGTGCTGAAACGTTTCAAACACTCTCCCTCAGTCACAGTTCTGGGTTGAATCCATCATCATTCTTTAGCTCACTTCACCACCCCAGTTCAGACACAGCTACATGCAAATCAGTCTTGACCCTGTGCCTCATGGGAACAGTCCAGCCCGAACTACCAAGCCATGTCTTCCCTGGACCAGAAACAAGCATCCTGGGACCGGTTTCGGGGTAACACCCCTCATCAACCAGGCTAGCTTCAATCCAGTGGCAAAGTGAGCAAGGGACTCACGTCTGGGCATATCCTGCCAACTTAGGGCAAACAAAGCAAACACAAGGTGATGATGGACGGAGTGCTGAAACGTTTCAAACACTCACCCCCAGTCACAGATCTGGGTTGAATCTGTCATCATTCTTTAGCTCACTTCACCACCCCAGTTCAGACACAGCTACATGCAAATCAGTCTTGACCCTGTGCCTCATGGGAACAGTCCAGCCCGAACTACGAAGCCATGTCTTCCCTGGACCGGAAACAAGCATCCTGGGACCGGTTTCGGGGTAACACCCCTCATCAGCCATGCTAGCTTGAATCCATTGGCAAAGTGAGCAAGAGACCCACGTCCGGGCATACCCTGCCAACTTAGGGCAAACAAAGCAAACACAACGAGATGATGAACAGAGTGCTGAAACTTTTCAAACACTCAACCCCAGTCACAGATCTGGGTTGAATCCATCATTCTTTAGCTCACTTCGCCACCCCTGTTCAGACACAGCTATATGCATATCAGTCTTGACCCTGTGCCTCATTGGAACAGTTCAGCCCAAACTGCCAAGCCATGTCTTCCCTGGACCGGAAACAAACATCCTGGGACTGGTTTCGGGGTAACACCCCTCATCAGCCAGGCTAGCTTGAATCCAGTGGCAAAGTGAGCAAGGGACCCACGTCTGGGCATTCCCTTCCAACTTAGGGCAAACAAAGCAAACACAAGGAGACGATGGACGGAGTGCTGAAACTTTTCGAACACTCACCCCCAGTCACAGATCTGGGTTGAATCCATCATCATTCTTTAGCTCACTTCCCCACCCCAGTTCAGACACAGCTACATGCAAATCAGTCTTGACCCTGTGCCTTATGGGAACAGTCCAGCCCGAACTGCCAAACCATGTCTTACCTAGACCGGAAACAAGCATCCTGGGACCGGTTTCGGGGTAACACCCCTCATCAACCATGCTAGCTTGAATCCAGTGGTAAAGTGAGCAAGGGACTCACGTCTGGGCATACCCTGCCGACTTAGGGCAAACAAAGCAAACACAAGGAAATGATGGACGGAGTGCTGAAACTTTTCAAACACTCACCCCCAGTCACAGATCTGGGTTGAATCCATCATTCTTTACCTCACTTCGCCACCCCTGTTCAGACACAGCTATATGCACATAAGTCTTGACCCTGTGCCTCATGGGAACAGTCCAGCCCGAACTGCCAAGCCATGTCTTCCCTGGACTGGAAACAAGCATCCTGGGACCGGTTTCGGGGTAACACCCCTCATCAGCCAGGCTAGCTTGAATCCAGTGGCAAAGTGAGCAAGGGACCCACGTCTGGGCATACCCTTCTAACTTAGGGCAAACAAAGCAAACACAAGGAGATGATGGACGGAGTGCTGAAACGTTTCAAACACTCTCCCTCAGTCACAGTTCTGGGTTGAATCCATCATCATTCTTTAGCTCACTTCACCACCCCAGTTCAGACACAGCTACATGCAAATCAGTCTTGACCCTGTGCCTCATGGGAACAGTCCAGCCCGAACTACCAAGCCATGTCTTCCCTGGACCAGAAACAAGCATCCTGGGACCGGTTTCTGGGTAACACCCCTCATCAACCAGGCTAGCTTGAATCCAGTGGCAAAGTGAGCAAGGGACTCACGTCTGGGCATACCCTGCCAACTTAGGGCAAACAAAGCAAACACAAGGTGATGATGTACGGAGTGCTGAAACTTTTCAAACACTCACCCCCAGTCACAGATCTGGTTGAATCCATCATCATTCTTTAGCTCACTTTGCCACCCCAGTTCAGACACAGCTATATGCAAATCAGTTTTGAAACTCTGCCTCATGGGAACAGTCCAGCCCGAACTGCCAAGCCATGTCTTCCCTGACCGGAAACAAACATCCTGGGACCGGTTTCGGGGTAACACCCCTCATCAGCCAGGCTAGCTTGAATCCAGTGGCAAAGTGAGCAAGGGACCCACGTCTGGGCATACCCTTCTAACTTAGGGCAAACAAAGCAAACACAAGGAGATGATGGACGGAGTGCTGAAACGTTTCAAACACTCTCCCTCAGTCACAGTTCTGGGTTGAATCCATCATCATTCTTTAGCTCACTTCACCACCCCAGTTCAGACACAGCTACATGCAAATCAGTCTTGACCCTGTGCCTCATGGGAACAGTCCAGCCCGAACTACCAAGCCATGTCTTCCCTGGACCAGAAACAAGCATCCTGGGACCGGTTTCTGGGTAACACCCCTCATCAACCAGGCTAGCTTGAATCCAGTGGCAAAGTGAGCAAGGGACTCACGTCTGGGCATACCCTGCCAACTTAGGGCAAACAAAGCAAACACAAGGTGATGATGTACGGAGTGCTGAAACTTTTCAAACACTCACCCCCAGTCACAGATCTGGTTGAATCCATCATCATTCTTTAGCTCACTTTGCCACCCCAGTTCAGACACAGCTATATGCAAATCAGTTTTGAAACTCTGCCTCATGGGAACAGTCCAGCCCGAACTGCCAAGCCATGTCTTCCCTGACCGGAAACAAACATCCTGGGACCGGTTTCGGGGTAACACCCCTCATCAGCCAGGCTAGCTTGAATCCATTGGCAAAGTGAGCAAGAGACCCACGTCCGGGCATACCCTGCCAACTTAGGGCAAACAAAGCAAACACAAGGAGATGATGAACGGAGTGCTGAAACTTTTCAAACACTCACCACCAGTCACAGATCCGGGTTGAATCCATCATTCTTTAGCTCACTTCGCCACCCCTGTTCAGACACAGCTATATGCATATCAGTCTTGACCCTGTGCCTCATGGGAACAGTTCAGCCCGAACTGCCAAACCATGTCTTACCTAGACTGGAAACAAGCATCCTGGGACTGGTTTCGGTATAACACCCCTCATCAGCCAGGCTAGCTTGAATCCAGTGTCAAAGAGAGCAAGGGACCCATGTCTGGGCATACCCTGCCATCTTAGGGCAAACAAAGCAAACACAAGGAGATGATGGACGGAGTGATGAAACTTTTCAAACACTCAACCCCAGTCACAGATCTGGGTTGAATCCATCATTCTTTAGCTCACTTCGCCACCCCAGTTCAGACACAGCTACATGCAAATCAGTCTTGACCCTGTGCCTCATGGGAACAGTGCAGCCCGAACTGCCAAACCATGTCTTACCTAGACCGGAAACAAGCATCCTGGGACCGGTTTCAGGATAACACCCCTCATCAGCCAGGCTAGCTTGAATCCAGTGGCAAAGTGATCAAGGGACCCATGTCTGGGCATACCCTGCCAACTTAGGGCAAACAAAGCAAACACAAGGAGATGATGGACGGAGTGCTGAAACTTTTCAAACACTCACCCCCAGTCACAGATCTGGGTTGAATCCATCATTCTTTAGCTCACTTTGCCACCCCTGTTCAGACACAGCTATATGCAAATCAGTCTTGACCCTGTGCCTCATGGGAACAGTCCAGCCCGAACTGCCAAGCCATGTCTTCCCTGGACTGGAAACAAGCATCCTGGGACCGGTTTCGGGGTAACACCCCTCATCAGCCAGGCTAGCTTGAATCCAGTGGCAAAGTGAGCAAGGGACCCACGTCTGGGCTTACCCTTCTAACTTAGGGCAAACAAAGCAAACACAAGGAGATGATGGACGGAGTGCTGAAACTTTTCAAACACTCACCCCCAGTCACAGATCTGGGTTAAATCCATCATTCTTTAGCTCACTTCGCCACCCCTGTTCAGACACAGCTATATGCAAATCAGTCTTGACCCTGTGCCTCATGGGAACAGTCCAGCCCGAACTGCCAAGCCATGTCTTCCCTGGACTGGAAACAACCATCCTGGGACCGGTTTCGGGGTAACACCCCTCATCAGCCAGGCTAGCTTGAATCCAGTGGCAAAGTGAGCAAGGGACCCACGTCTGGGCATACCCTTCTAACTTAGGGCAAACAAAGCAAACACAAGGAGATGATGGACGGAGTGCTGAAACTTTTCAAACACTCACCCTCAGTCAAAGATCTGGGTTGAATTCATCATCATTCTTTAGCTCACTTCACCACCCCAGTTCAGACACAGCTACATGCAAATCAGTCTTGACCCTGTGCCTCATGGGAACAGTTTACCCCGAACTGCCAAGCCATGTCTTCCCTGGACCGGAAACAAGCATCCTGGGACTGGTTTCGGGGTAACACCCCTCATCAGCCAGGCTAGCTTGAATCCAGTGGCAAAGTGAGCAGGGGACCCACGTCTGGGCATTCCCTTCCAACTTAGGGCAAACAAAGCAAACACAAGGAGACAATGGACGGAGTGCTGAAACTTTTCAAACACTCACCCCCAGTCACAGATCTGGGTTGAATCCATCATTCTTTAGCTCACTTCGCCACCCCTGTTCAGACACAGCTATATGCATATCAGTCTTGACCCTGTGCCTCATGGGAACAGTTCAGCCCAAACTGCCAAGCCATGTCTTCCCTGGACCGGAAACAAACATCCTGGGACTGGTTTCGGGGTAACACCCTCATCAGCCAGGCTAGCTTGAATCCAGTGGCAAAGTGAACAAGGGACCCACGTCTGGGCATTCCCTTCCAACTTAGGGCAAACAAAGAAAAACAAGGAGACGATGGACGGAGTGCTGAAACTTTTTGAACACTCACCCCCAGTCACAGATCTGGGTTGAATCAATCATCATTCTTTAGCTCACTTCCCCACCCCAGTACAGACACAGCTACATGCAAATCAGTCTTGACCCTGTGCCTTATGGGAACAGTCCAGCCCGAACTGCCAAACCATGTCTTACCTAGACCAGAAACAAGCATCCTGGGACCGGTTTCGGGGTAACACCCCTCATCAACCATGCTAGCTTGAATCCAGTGGTAAAGTGAGCAAGGGACTCACGTCTGGGCATACCCTGCCAACTTAGAGCATACAAAGCAAACACAAGGAGATGATGGACGGAGTGCTGAAACTTTTCAAACACTCACCCCCAGTCACAGATTTGGGTTGAATCCATCATTCTTTAGCTCACTTCGCCACCCCTGTTCAGACACAGCTATATGCAAATCAGTCTTGACCCTGTGCCTCATGGGAACAGTCCAGCCCGAACTGCCAAGCCATGTCTTCCCTGGACTGGAAACAAGCATCCTGGGACCGGTTTCGGGGTAACACCCCTCATCAGCCAGGCTAGCTTGAATCCAGTGGCAAAGTGAGCAAGGGACCCACGTCTGGGCATACCCTTCTAACTTAGGGCAAACAAAGCAAACACAAGGAGATGATGGACGGAGTGCTGAAACGTTTCAAACACTCACCCTCAGTCACAGATCTGGGTTGAATCCATCATCATTCTTTAGCTCACTTCGCCACCCCTGTACAGACACAGCTATATGCAAATCAGTCTTGACCCTGTGCCTCATGGGAATAGTCCACCCCGAACTGCCAAGCCATGTCTTCCCTGGACCGGAAACAAGCATCCTGGGACCGGTTTCGGGGTAACACCCCTCATCAGCCAGGCTAGCTTGAATCCAGTGGCAAAGTGAACAAGGGACCCACGTCTGGGCATACCCTTCCAACTTAGGGCAAACAAAGCAAACACAATGAGATGATGGACGGAGTGCTAAATGTTTTCAAACACTCACCCTCAGTCACAGATCTGGGTTGAATCCATCATCATTCTTTAGCTCACTTCGCCACCCCAGTTCAGACACAGCTACATGCAAATCAGTCTTGACCCTGTGCCTCATGGGAACAGTCCAGCCCGAACTACCAAGCCATGTCTTCCCTGGACCGGAAACAAGCATCCTGGGACCGGTTTCGGGGTAACACCCCTCATCAACCAGGCTAGCTTGAATCCAGTGGCAAAGTGAGCAAGGGACTCACGTCTGGGCATAACCTGCCAACTTAGGGCAAACAAAGCAAACACAAGGTGATGATGGACGGAGTGCTGAAACTTTTCAAACACTCACCCCCAGTCACAGATCTGGTTGAATCCATCATCATTCTTTAGCTCACTTTGCCACCCCATTTCAGACACAGCTATATGCAAATCAGTTTTGAAACTCTGCCTCATGGGAACAGTCCAGCCCGAACTGCCAAGCCATGTCTTCCCTGACCGGAAACAAGCATCCTGGGACCGGTTTCGGGGTAACACCCCTAAACAGCCAGGCTAGCATGAATCCATTGGCAAAGTGAGCAAGAGACCCACGTCCGGGCATACCCTGCCAACTTAGGGCAAACAAAGCAAACAATAGGAGATGATGAACGGAGTGCTGAAACTTTTCAAACACTCACCACCAGTCACATATCCGGGTTGAATCCATCATTCTTTAGCTCACTTCGCCACCCCTGTTCAGACACAGCTATATGCATATCAGTCTTGACCCTGTGCCTCATGGGAACAGTTCAGCCCGAACTGCCAAACCATGTCTTACCTAGACTGGAAACAAGCATCCTGGGACTGGTTTTGGTATAACACCCCTCATCAGCCAGGCTAGCTTGAATCCAATGTCAAAGAGAGCAAGGGACCCAGGTCTGGGCATACCCTGCCATCTTAGGGCAAACAAAGCAAACACAAGGAGATGATGGACGGAGTGATGAAACTTTTCAAACACTCACCCCCAGTCACAGATCTGGGTTGAATCCATCATTCTTTAGCTCACTTCGCCACCCCTGTTCAGACACAGCTATATGCAAATCAGTCTTGACCCTGTGCCTCATGGGAACAGTCCAGCCCGAACTGCCAAGCCATGGCTTCCCTGGACCGGAAACAAGCATCCTGGGACCGGTTTCGGGGTAACACCCCTCATCAGCCAGGCTAGCTTGAATCCAGTGGCAAAGTGAACAAGGGAACCACGTCTGGGCATACCCTTCCAACTTAGGGCAAACAAAGCAAACACAAGGAGATGATGGACGGAGTGCTAAAACTTTTCAAACACTCACCCTCAGTCACAGATCTGGGTTGAATCCATCATCATTCTTTAGCTCACTTCGCCACCCCAGTTCAGACACAGCTACATGCAAATCAGTCTTGACCCTGTGCCTCATGGGAACAGTCCAGCCCGAACTGCCAAACCATGTCTTACCTAGACCGGAAACAAGCATCCTGGGACCGGTTTCGGGATAACACCCCTCATCAGCCAGGCTAGCTTGAATCCAGTGGCAAAGTGATCAATGGACCCATGTCTGGGCATACCCTGCCAACTTAGGGCAAACAAAGCAAACACAAGGAGATGATGGACGGAGTGCTGAAACTTTTCAAACACTCACCCCCAGTCACAGATCTGGGTTGAATCCATCATTCTTTAGCTCACTTCGCCACCCCTGTTCAGACACAGCTATATGCAAATCAGTCTTGACCCTGTGCCTCATGGGAACAGTCCAGCCCGATCTGCCAAGCCATGTCTTACCTGGACTGGAAACAAGCATCCTGGGACCGGTTTCGGGGTAACACCCCTCATCAGCCAGGCTAGCTTGAATCCAGTGGCAAAGAGAGCAAGGGACCCATGTCTGGGCATACCCTGCCAACTTAGGGCAAACAAAGCAAACACAAGGAGATGATGGACGGAGTGCTGAAACTTTTCAAACACTCACCCCCAGTCACAGATCTGGGTTAAATCCATCATTCTTTAGCTCACTTCGCCACCCATGTTCAGACACAGCTATATGCAAATCAGTCTTGACCCTGTGCCTCATGGGAACAGTCCAGCCCGAACTGCCAAGCCATGTCTTCCCTGGACCGGAAACAAGCATCCTGGGACCGGTTTCGGGGTAACACCCCTCATCAGCCAGGCTAGCTTGAATCCAGTGGCAAAGTGAACAAGGGACCCACGTCTGGGCATACCCTTCCAACTTAGGGCAAACAAAGCAAACACAAGGAGATGATGGACGGAGTGCTAAAACTTTTCAAACACTCACCCTCAGTCACAGATCTGGGTTGAATCCATTATCATTCTTTAGCTCACTTCGCCACCCCAGTTCAGACACAGCTACATGGAAATCAGTCTTGACCCTGTGCCTCATGGGAACAGTCCAGCCCGAACTACCAAGCCATGTCTTCCCTGGACCGGAAACAAGCATCCTGGGACCAGTTTCGGGGTAACACCCCTCATCAGCCAGGCTAGCTTGAATCCATTGGCAAAGTGAGCAAGAGACCCACGTCCGGGCATACCCTGCCAACTTAGGGCAAACAAAGCAAACACAAGGAGTTGATGAACGGAGTGCTGAAACTTTTCAAACACTCACCCCCAGTCACAGATCTGGGTTGAATCCATCATTCTTTAGCACACTTCGCCACCCCTGTTCAGACACAGCTATATGCATATCAGTCTTGACCCTGTGCCTCATGGGAACAGTCCAGCCCGAACTGCCAAGCCATGGCTTCCCTGGACCGGAAACAAGCATCCTGGGACCGGTTTCGGGGTAACACCCCTCATCAGCCAGGCTAGCTTGAATCCAGTGGCAAAGTGAACAAGGGAACCACGTCTGGGCATACCCTTCCAACTTAGGGCAAACAAAGCAAACACAAGGAGATGATGGACGGAGTGCTAAAACTTTTCAAACACTCACCCTCAGTCACAGATCTGGGTTGAATCCATCATCATTCTTTAGCTCACTTCGCCACCCCAGTTCAGACACAGCTACATGCAAATCAGTCTTGACCCTGTGCCTCATGGGAACAGTCCAGCCCGAACTGCCAAACCATGTCTTACCTAGACCGGAAACAAGCATCCTGGGACCGGTTTCGGGATAACACCCTCATCAGCCAGGCTAGCTTGAATCCAGTGGCAAAGTGATCAATGGACCCATGTCTGGGCATACCCTGCCAACTTAGGGCAAACAAAGCAAACACAAGGAGATGATGGACGGAGTGCTGAAACTTTTCAAACACTCACCCCCAGTCACAGATCTGGGTTGAATCCATCATTCTTTAGCTCACTTCGCCACCCATGTTCAGACACAGCTATATGCAAATCAGTCTTGACCCTGTGCCTCATGGGAACAGTCCAGCCCGAACTGCCAAGCCATGTCTTCCCTGGACCGGAAACAAGCATCCTGGGACCGGTTTCGGGGTAACACCCCTCATCAGCCAGGCTAGCTTGAATCCAGTGGCAAAGTGAACAAGGGACCCACGTCTGGGCATACCCTTCCAACTTAGGGCAAACAAAGCAAACACAAGGAGATGATGGACAGAGTGCTAAAACTTTTCAAACACTCACCCCCAGTCACAGATCTGGGTTGAATCAATCATCATTCTTTAGCTCACTTCCCCACCCCAGTTCAGACACAGCTACATGCAAATCAGTCTTGACCCTGTGCCTTATGGGAACAGTCCAGCCCGAACTGCCAAACCATGTCTTACCTAGACCAGAAACAAGCATCCTGGGACCGGTTTCGGGGTAACACCCCTCATCAATCATGCTAGCTTGAATCCAGTGGTAAAGTGAGCAAGGGACTCACGTCTGGGCATACCTTGCCAACTTAGGGCAAACAAAGCAAACACAAGGAGATGATGGACGGAGTGCTGAAACTTTTCAAACACTCACCCCCAGTCACAGATCTGGGTTGAATCCATCATTCTTTAGCTCACTTCGCCACCCCTGTTCAGACACAGCTATATGCAAATCAGTCTTGACCCTGTGCCTCATGGGAACAGTCCAGCCCGAACTGCCAAGCCATGTCTTCCCTGGGCTGGAAACAAGCATCCTGGGACCGGTTTCGGGTAACACCCCTCATCAGCCAGGCTAGCTTGAATCCAGTGGCAAAGTGAGCAAGGGACCCACGTCTGGGCATACCCTTCTAACTTAGGGCAAACAAAGCAAACACAAGGAGATGATGGACGGAGTGCTGAAATGTTTCAAACACTCATCCTCAGTCACAGATCTGGGTTGAATCCATCATCATTCTTTAGCTCACTTCGCCACCCCTGTTCAGACACAGCTATATGCAAATCAGTCTTGACCCTGTGCCTCATGGGAACAGTCCAGCCCGAACTGCCAAGCCATGTCTTCCCTGGACCGGAAACAAGCATCCTGGGACCGGTTTCGGGGTAACACCCCTCATCAGCCAGGCTAGCTTGAATCCAGTGGCAAAGTGAACAAGGGACCCACGTCTGGGCATACCCTTCCAACTTAGGGCAAACAAAGCAAACACAAGGAGATGATGGACTGAGTGCTAAAACTTTTCAAACACTCACCCTCAGTCACAGATCTGGGTTGAATCCATCATCATTCTTTAGCTCACTTCGCCACCCCAGTTCAGACACAGCTACAAGCAAATCAGTCTTGACCCTGTGCCTCATGGGAACAGTCCAGCCCGAACTACGAAGCCATGTCTTCCCTGGACCGGAAACACGCATCCTGGGACCGGTTTCGGGGTAACACCCCTCATCAACCAGGCTAGCTTGAATCCAGTGGCAAAGTGAGCAAGGGACTCACGTCTGGGCATAACCTGCCAACTTAGGGCAAACAAAGCAAACACAAGGTGATGATGGACGGAGTGCTGAAACTTTTCGAACACTCACCCCCAGTCACAGATCTGGGTTGAATCCATCATTCTTTAGCTCACTTCGCCACCCCTGTTCAGACACAGGTATATGCAAATCAGTCTTGACCCTGTGCCTCATGGGAACAGTCCAGCCCGAACTGCCAAGCCATGTCTTCCCTGGACCGGAAACAAGCATCCTGGGACCGGTTTCGGGGTAACACCCCTCATCAGCCAGGCTAGCTTGAATCCAGTGGCAAAGTGAACAAGGGACCCACGTCTGGGCATACCCTTCCAACTTAGGGCAAACAAAGCAAACACAAGGAGATGATGGACGGAGTGCTAAAACTTTTCAAACACTCACCCTCAGTCACAGATCTGGGTTGAATCCATCATCATTCTTTAGCTCACTTCGCCACCCCAGTTCAGACACAGCTACATGCAAATCAGTCTTGACCCTGTGCCTCATGGGAACAGTCCAGCCCGAACTACCAAGCCATGTCTTCCCTGGACCGGAAACAAGCATCCTGGGACCAGTTTCGGGGTAACACCCCTCATCAGCCAGGCTAGCTTGAATCCATTGGCAAAGTGAGCAAGAGACCCACGTCCGGGCATACCCTGCCAACTTAGGGCAAACAAAGCAAACACAAGGAGTTGATGAACGGAGTGCTGAAACTTTTCAAACACTCACCCCCAGTCACAGATCTGGGTTGAATCCATCATTCTTTAGCTCACTTTGCCACCCCTGTTCAGACACAGCTATATGCATATCAGTCATGACCCTGTGCCTCATGGGAACAGTTCAGCCCAAACTGCCAAGCCATGTCTTCCCTGGACCGGAAACAAACATCCTGGGACTGGTTTCGGGGTAACACCCCTCATCAGCCAGGCTAGCTTGAATCCAGTGGCAAAGTGAACAAGGGACCCACGTCTGGGCATTCCCTTCCAACTTAGGGCAAACAAAGAAAAACAAGGAGACGATGGACGGAGTGCTGAAACTTTTTGAACACTCACCCCCAGTCACAGATCTGGGTTGAATCAATCATCATTCTTTAGCTCACTTCCCCACCCCAGTACAGACACAGCTACATGCAAATCAGTCTTGACCCTGTGCCTTATGGGAACAGTCCAGCCCGAACTGCCAAACCATGTCTTACCTAGACCAGAAACAAGCATCCTGGGACCGGTTTCGGGGTAACACCCCTCATCAACCATGCTAGCTTGAATCCAGTGGTAAAGTGAGCAAGGGACTCACGTCTGGGCATACCCTGCCAACTTAGGGCAAACAAAGCAAACACAAGGAGATGATGGACGGAGTGCTGAAACTTTTCAAACACTCACCCCCAGTCACAGATCTGGGTTGAATCCATCATTCTTTAGCTCACTTCGCCACCCCTGTTCAGACACAGCTATATGCAAATCAGTCTTGACCCTGTGCCTCATGGGAACAGTCCAGCCCGAACTGCCAAGCCATGTCTTCCCTGGACTGGAAACAAGCATCCTGGGACCGGTTTCGGGGTAACACCCCTCATCAGCCAGGCTAGCTTGAATCCAGTGGCAAAGTGAGCAAGGGACCCACGTCTGGGCATACCCTTCTAACTTAGGGCAAACAAAGCAAACACAAGGAGATGATGGACGGAGTGCTGAAACGTTTCAAACACTCACCCTCAGTCACAGATCTGGGTTGAATCCATCATCATTCTTTAGCTCACTTCGCCACCCCTGTACAGACACAGCTATATGCAAATCAGTCTTGACCCTGTGCCTCATGGGAATAGTCCAGCCCGAACTGCCAAGCCATGTCTTCCCTGGACCGGAAACAAGCATCCTGGGACCGGTTTCGGGCTAACACCCCTCATCAGCCAGGCTAGCTTGAATCCAGTGGCAAAGTGAACAAGGGACCCACGTCTGGGCATACCCTTCCAACTTAGGGCAAACAAAGCAAACACAATGAGATGATGGACGGAGTGCTAAATGTTTTCAAACACTCACCCTCAGTCACAGATCTGGGTTGAATCCATCATCATTCTTTAGCTCACTTCGCCACCCCAGTTCAGACACAGCTACATGCAAATCAGTCTTGACCCTGTGCCTCATGGGAACAGTCCAGCCCGAACTACCAAGCCATGTCTTCCCTGGACCGGAAACAAGCATCCTGGGACCGGTTTCGGGGTAACACCCCTCATCAACCAGGCTAGCTTGAATCCAGTGGCAAAGTGAGCAAGGGACTCACGTCTGGGCATAACCTGCCAACTTAGGGCAAACAAAGCAAACACAAGGTGATGATGGACGGAGTGCTGAAACTTTTCAAACACTCACCCCCAGTCACAGATCTGGTTGAATCCATCATCATTCTTTAGCTCACTTTGCCACCCCATTTCAGACACAGCTATATGCAAATCAGTTTTGAAACTCTGCCTCATGGGAACAGTCCAGCCCGAACTGCCAAGCCATGTCTTCCCTGACCGGAAACAAGCATCCTGGGACCGGTTTCGGGGTAACACCCCTAAACAGCCAGGCTAGCATGAATCCATTGGCAAAGTGAGCAAGAGACCCACGTCCGGGCATACCCTGCCAACTTAGGGCAAACAAAGCAAACAATAGGAGATGATGAACGAAGTGCTGAAACTTTTCAAACACTCACCACCAGTCACATATCCGGGTTGAATCCATCATTCTTTAGCTCACTTCGCCACCCCTGTTCAGACACAGCTATATGCATATCAGTCTTGACCCTGTGCCTCATGGGAACAGTTCAGCCCGAACTGCCAAACCATGTCTTACCTAGACTGGAAACAAGCATCCTGGGACTGGTTTTGGTATAACACCCCTCATCAGCCAGGCTAGCTTGAATCCAGTGTCAAAGAGAGCAAGGGACCCATGTCTGGGCATACCCTGCCATCTTAGGGCAAACAAAGCAAACACAAGGAGATGATGGACGGAGTGATGAAACTTTTCAAACACTCACCCCCAGTCACAGATCTGGGTTGAATCCATCATTCTTTAGCTCACTTCGCCACCCCTGTTCAGACACAGCTATATGCAAATCAGTCTTGACCCTGTGCCTCATGGGAACAGTCCAGCCCGAACTGCCAAGCCATGGCTTCCCTGGACCGGAAACAAGCATCCTGGGACCGGTTTCGGGGTAACACCCCTCATCAGCCAGGCTAGCTTGAATCCAGTGGCAAAGTGAATAAGGGACCCACGTCTGGGCATACCCTTCCAACTTAGGGCAAACAAAGCAAACACAAGGAGATGATGGACGGAGTGCTAAAACTTTTCAAACACTCACCCTCAGTCACAGATCTGGGTTGAATCCATCATCATTCTTTAGCTCACTTCGCCACCCCAGTTCAGACACAGCTACATGCAAATCAGTCTTGACCCTGTGCCTCATGGGAACAGTCCAGCCCGAACTGCCAAACCATGTCTTACCTAGACCGGAAACAAGCATCCTGGGACCGGTTTCGGGATAACACCCCTCATCAGCCAGGCTAGCTTGAATCCAGTGGCAAAGTGATCAAGGGACCCATGTCTGGGCATACCCTGCCAACTTAGGGCAAACAAAGCAAACACAAGGAGATGATGGACGGAGTGCTGAAACTTTTCAAACACTCACCCCCAGTCACAGATCTGGGTTAAATCCATCATTCTTTAGCTCACTTCGCCACCCATGTTCAGACACAGCTATATGCAAATCAGTCTTGACCCTGTGCCTCATGGGAACAGTCCAGCCCGAACTGCCAAGCCATGTCTTCCCTGGACCGGAAACAAGCATCCTGGGACCGGTTTCGGTGTAACACCCCTCATCAGCCAGGCTAGCTTGAATCCAGTGGCAAAGTGAACAAGGGACCCACGTCTGGGCATACCCTTCCAACTTAGGGCAAACAAAGCAAACACAAGGAGATGATGGACGGAGTGCTAAAACTTTTCAAACACTCACCCTCAGTCACAGATCTGGGTTGAATCCATTATCATTCTTTAGCTCACTTCGCCACCCCAGTTCAGACACAGCTACATGCAAATCAGTCTTGACCCTGTGCCTCATGGGAACAGTCCAGCCCGAACTACCAAGCCATGTCTTCCCTGGACCGGAAACAAGCATCCTGGGACCAGTTTCGGGGTAACACCCCTCATCAGCCAGGCTAGCTTGAATCCATTGGCAAAGTGAGCAAGAGACCCACGTCCGGGCATACCCTGCCAACTTAGGGCAAACAAAGCAAACACAAGGAGTTGATGAACGGAGTGCTGAAACTTTTCAAACACTCACCCCCAGTCACAGATCTGGGTTGAATCCATCATTCTTTAGCACACTTCGCCACCCCTGTTCAGACACAGCTATATGCATATCAGTCTTAACCCTGTGCCTCATGGGAACAGTTCAGCCCAAACTGCCAAGCCATGTCTTCCCTGGACCGGAAACAAACATCCTGGGACTGGTTTCGGGGTAACACCCCTCATCAGCCAGGCTAGCTTGAATCCAGTGGCAAAGTGAACAAGGGACCCACGTCTGGGCATTCCCTTCCAACTTAGGGCAAACAAAGCAAACACAAGGAGACGATGGACGGAGTGCTGAAACTTTTTGAACACTCACCCCCAGTCACAGATCTGGGTTGAATCAATCATCATTCTTTAGCTCACTTCCCCACCCCAGTTCAGACACAGCTACATGCAAATCAGTCTTGACCCTGTGCCTTATGGGAACAGTCCAGCCCGAACTGCCAAACCATGTCTTACCTAGACCAGAAACAAGCATCCTGGGACCGGTTTCGGGGTAACACCCCTCATCAACCATGCTAGCTTGAATCCAGTGGTAAAGTGAGCAAGGGACTCACGTCTGGGCATACCTTGCCAACTTAGGGCAAACAAAGCAAACACAAGGAGATGATGTACGGAGTGCTGAAACTTTTCAAACACTCACCCCCAGTCACAGATCTGGGTTGAATCCATCATTCTTTAGCTCACTTCGCCACCCCTGTTCAGACACAGCTATATGCAAATCAGTCTTGACCCTGTGCCTCATGGGAACAGTCCAGCCCGAACTGCCAAGCCATGTCTTCCCTGGACTGGAAACAAGCATCCTGGGACCGGTTTCGGGGTAACACCCCTCATCAGCCAGGCTAGCTTGAATCCAGTGGCAAAGTGAGCAAGGGACCCACGTCTGGGCATACCCTTCTAACTTAGGGCAAACAAAGCAAACACAAGGAGATGATGGACGGAGTGCTGAAACGTTTCAAACACTCATCCTCAGTCACAGATCTGGGTTGAATCCATCATCATTCTTTAGCTCACTTCGCCACCCCTGTTCAGACACAGCTATATGCAAATCAGTCTTGACCCTGTGCCTCATGGGAACAGTCCAGCCCGAACTGCCAAGCCATGTCTTCCCTGGACCGGAAACAAGCATCCTGGGACCGGTTTCGGGGTAACACCCCTCATCAGCCAGGCTAGCTTGAATCCAGTGGCAAAGTGAACAAGGGACCCACGTCTGGGCATACCCTTCCAACTTAGGGCAAACAAAGCAAACACAAGGAGATGATGGACTGAGTGCTAAAACTTTTCAAACACTCACCCTCAGTCACAGATCTGGGTTGAATCCATCATCATTCTTTAGCTCACTTCGCCACCCCAGTTCAGACACAGCTACAAGCAAATCAGTCTTGACCCTGTGCCTCATGGGAACAGTCCAGCCCGAACTACGAAGCCATGTCTTCCCTGGACCGGAAACACGCATCCTGGGACCGGTTTCGGGCTAACACCCCTCATCAACCAGGCTAGCTTGAATCCAGTGGCAAAGTGAGCAAGGGACTCACGTCTGGGCATAACCTGCCAACTTAGGGCAAACAAAGCAAACACAAGGTGATGATGGACGGAGTGCTGAAACTTTTCAAACACTCACCCCCAGTCACAGATCTGGTTGAATCCATCATCATTCTTTAGCTCACTTCGTC
Source organism: Calotriton arnoldi (assembly GCA_963921515.1). Classification (NCBI taxonomy): domain Eukaryota; kingdom Metazoa; phylum Chordata; class Amphibia; order Caudata; family Salamandridae; genus Calotriton; species Calotriton arnoldi. The sequence continues at coordinate 5,485,653 of CAWUFW010000046.1, read as the reverse complement.
ACCCCAGTTCAGACACAGCTATATGCAAATCAGTCTTGACCCTGTGCCTCAAGGGAACAGTCCAGCCCGAACTGCCAAGCCATGTCTTACCTGGACTGGAAACAAGCATCCTGGGACTGGTTTCGGGGTAACTCCCCTCATCAGCCAAGCTAGCTTGAATCCAGTGGGAAAGTGAGCAAGGGACCCACGTCTGGGCATACCATGCCAACTTAGGGAAAACAAAGCAAACACAAGGAGATGATGGACGGAGTCCTGAAACTTTTCAAGCACTCACCCCCAGTCACAGATCTGTGTTGAATCCATCATTCTTTAGCTCACTTCTCCACCCCTGTTCAGACACAGCTATATGCAAATCAATCTTGACCCTGTGCCTTCTGGGAACAGTCCACCCGAAATGCCAAGCCATGTCTTCCCTGGACCGGAAACAAGCATCCTGGGACCGTTTTCGGGGTAACACCTCTCATCAGCCAGGCTAGCTTGAATCCAGTGGCAAAGTGAGCAAGGGACCCACGTCTGGGTATACCCTTCCAACTTAGGGCAAACAAAGCAAACACAAGGAGATGATGGACGGAGTGGTGAAACTTCTCAAGCACACACCCCCAGTCACAGATCTGGGTTGAATATATCATCATTCTTTAGCTCACTTCGCCACCCCAGTTCAGACACAGCTATATGCAAATCAGTCTTGACCCTGTGACTCATGGGAACAGTCCAGCCCGAACTACCAAGCCATGTCTTTCCTGGACCGGAAACAAGCATCCTGGGACCGGTTTCGAGGTAACTCCCCTCATCAACCAGGCTAGCTTGAATCCAGTGGCAAAGTGAGCAAGGGACCCACGTCTGGGCATACCATGCCAACTTAGGGAAAACAAAGCAAACACAAGGAGATGATGGACGGAGTCCTGAAACTTTTCTAGCACTCACCCCCAGTCACAGATCTGGGTTGAATCCATCATTCTTTAGCTCACTTCTCCACCCCTGTTCAGACACAGCTATATGCAAATCAGTCTTGACCCTGTGCCTCATGGGAACAGTCCAGCCCGAACTGCCAAGCCATGTCTTCCCTGGACCGGAAACAAGCATCCTGGGACCGGTTTCAGGATAACACCCCTCATCAGCCAGGCTAGCTTGAATCCAGTGGCAAAGTGAGCACGGGACCCATGTCTGGGCATACCCTGCCAACTTAGGGCAAACAAAGCAAACACAAGGTGATGATGGACGGAGTGCTGAAATTTTTCAAACACTCACCCACAGTCACAGATCTGGTTGAATCCATCATCATTCTTTAGCTCACTTCGCCACCCCAGTTCAGAGACAGCTATATGCAAATCAGTCTTGACCCTGTGCCTCATGGGAACAGTCCAGCTCGAACTGCCAAGCCATGTCTTACCTGGAATGGAAACAAGCATCCTGGGACCGGGTTCGGGGTAACACCCCTCATCAGCCAGGCTAGCTTGAATCCAGTGGCAAAGTGAGCAAGGGACCCACGTCTGGGCATACCATGCCAACTTAGGTCAAACAAAGACAACACAAGGAGATGATGGACGGAGTGCTGCAACTTTCCAAGCACTCAGCCCAGTCACAGATCTGGGTTGAATCCATCATTCTTTAGCTCACTTCTCCACCCCTGTTCAGACACAGCTATATAGAAATCAGTCTTGACCCTGTGCCTCATGGGAACAGACCAGCCCGAACTACCAAGCCATGTCTTCCCTGGACTGGAAACAGGCATCCTGGGATCGGTTTTGGGGTAACACCCCTCATCAACCAGGCTAGCTTGAATCCAGTGGCAAAGAGAGCAAGGGACCCATGTCTGGGCATACCCTGCCAACTTAGGGCAAACAAAGCAAACACAAGGAGATGATGGACAGAGTGCTGAAACTTTTCAAACACTCACCCCCAGTCACAGATCTGTGTTGAATCCATCATTCTTTAGCTCACTTCGCCACCCCTGTTCAGACACAGCTATATGCAAATCAGTCTTGACACTGTGCCTCATGGGAACAGTCCAGCCCGAACTACCAAGCCATGTCTTCCCTGGACCGGAAACAAGCATCCTGGGACCGGTTTCGGGGTAACACCCCTCATCAACCAGGCTAGCTTGAATCCAGTGGCAAAGTGAGCAAGGGACCCACGTCTGGGCATACCCTTCTAACTTAGGGCAAACAAAGCAAACACAAGGAGATGATGGACGGAGTGCTGAAACGTTTCAAACACTCATCCTCAGTCACAGATCTGGGTTGAATCCATCATCATTCTTTAGCTCACTTCGCCACCCCTGTTCAGACACAGCTATATGCAAATCAGTCTTGACCCTGTGCCTCATGGGAACAGTCCAGCCCGAACTGCCAAGCCATGTCTTCCCTGGACCGGAAACAAGCATCCTGGGACCGGTTTCGGGCTAACACCCCTCATCAGCCAGGCTAGCTTGAATCCAGTGGCAAAGTGAACAAGGGACCCACGTCTGGGCATACCCTTCCAACTTAGGGCAAACAAAGCAAACACAAGGAGATGATGGACTGAGTGCTAAAACTTTTCAAACACTCACCCTCAGTCACAGATCTGGGTTGAATCCATCATCATTCTTTAGCTCACTTCGCCACCCCAGTTCAGACACAGCTACAAGCAAATCAGTCTTGACCCTGTGCCTCATGGGAACAGTCCAGCCCGAACTACCAAGCCATGTCTTCCCTGGACCGGAAACACGCATCCTGGGACCGGTTTCGGGCTAACACCCCTCATCAACCAGGCTAGCTTGAATCCAGTGGCAAAGTGAGCAAGGGACTCACGTCTGGGCATAACCTGCCAACTTAGGGCAAACAAAGCAAACACAAGGTGATGATGGACGGAGTGCTGAAACTTTTCAAACACTCACCCCCAGTCACAGATCTGGGTTGAATCCATCATCATTCTTTAGCTCACTTCGTCACCCCAGTTCAGACACAGCTATATGCAAATCAGTCTTGACCCTGTGCCTCAAGGGAACAGTCCAGCCCGAACTGCCAAGCCATGTCTTACCTGGACTGGAAACAAGCATCCTGGGACTGGTTTCGGGCTAACTCCCCTCATCAGCCAGGCTAGCTTGAATCCAGTGGGAAAGTGAGCAAGGGACCCACGTCTGGGCATACCATGCCAACTTAGGGAAAACAAATCAAATACAAGGAGATGATGGACGGAGTCCTGAAACTTTTCAAGCACTCACCCCCAGTCACAGATCTGTGTTGAATCCATCATCTTCTTTAGCTCACTTTACCACCGCTGTTCAGACACAGCTATATGCAAATCAGTCTTGACCCTGTGCCTCATGGGAACAGTCCAGCCCGAACTACCAAGCCATGTCTTCCCTGGACCGGAAACAAGCATCCTGGGACCGGTTTCGAGGTAACTCCTCTCATCAGCCAGGCTAGCTTGAATCCAGTGGCAAAGTGAGCAAGGAACCCACATCTGGGAATACCCTTCCAACTTAGGGCAAACAAAGCAAACACAAGGAGATGATGGACGGAGTGCTGAAACTTTTCAAACACTCACCCTCAGTCACAGATCTGGGTTGAATCCATCATCATTCTTTAGCTCACTTCGCCACCCCAGTTCAGACACAGCTACATGCAAATCAGTCTTGACCCTGTGCCTCATGGGAACAGTCCAGCCCGAACTACCAAGCCATGTCTTCCCTGGACCGGAAACAAGCATCCTGGGACCGGTTTCGGGGTAACACCCCTCATCAACCAGGCTAGCTTGAATCCAGTGGCAAAGAGAGCAAGGGACCCATGTCTGGGCATACCCTGCCAACTTAGGGCAAACAAAGCAAACACAAGGAGATGATGGACGGAGTGCTGAAACTTTTCAAACACTCACCCCCAGTCACAGATCTGGGTTGAATCCATCATTCTTTAGCTCACTTCGCCACCCCTGTTCAGACACAGCTATATGCAAATCAGTCTTGACCCTGTGCCTCATGGGAACAGTCCAGCCCGAACTGCCAAGCCATGTCTTCCCTGGACCGGAAACAAGCATCCAGGGACCGGTTTCGGGATAACACCCCTCATCAGCCAGGCTAGCTTGAATTCAGTGGCAAAGTGAGCAAGGGACCCATGTCTAGGCATACCCTGCCAACTTAGGGCAAACAAAGCAAACACAAGGAGATGATGGACGGAGTGCTGAAACTTTTCAAACACTCACCCCCAGTCACAGATCTGGGTTGAATCCATCATCATTCTTTAGCTCACTTCGCCACCCCTGTTCAGACACAGCTATATGCAAATCAGTCTTGACCCTTTGCCTCATGGGAACAGTCCAGCCTGAACTGCCAAGCCATGTCTTCCCTGGACCGGAAACAAGCTTCCTGGGACTGGTTTCGAGGCTAACAGCCCATCATCAGCCAGGCTAGCTTGAATCCAGTGGCAAAGTGAGCAAGGGACCCACGTCTGGGCATACCCTTCCAACTTAGGGAAACAAAGCAAACACAAGGAGATGATGGACGGAGTGATGAAACTTTTCAAACACTGACCCTCAGTCACAGATCTGGGTTGAATCCATCATCATTCTTTAGCTCACTTCGCCACATCTGTTCAGACACAGCTATATGCAAATCAGTCTTGACCCTGTGCCTCATGGGTACAGTCCAGCCCGAACTGCCAAGCCATGTCTTCCCTGGACCGGAAACAAGCATCCTGGGACCGGTTTCGGGCTAACACCCCTCATCAGCCAGGCTAGCTTGAATCCAGTGGCAAAGTGAGCAAGGGACCCACGTCTGGGCATACCCTTCCAACATAGGGCAAACAAAGCAAACACAAGGAGATGATGGACGGAGTGCTGAAACTTTTCAAACACTCACCCTCAGTCACAGATCTGGATTGAATCCATCATCATTCTTTAGCTCACTTCGCCACCCCAGTTCAGACACAGCTACATGCAAATCAGTCTTGACCCTGTGCCTCATGGGAACAGTCCAGCCCGAACTACCAAGCCATGTCTTCCCTGGACCGGAAACAAGCATCCTGGGACCGGTTTCGGGCTAACAGCCCTCATCAACCAGGCTAGCTTGAATCCAGTGGCAAAGTGAGCAAGGGACTCACGTCTGGGCATAACCTGCCAACTTAGGGCAAACAAAGCAAACACAAGGTGATGATGGACGGAGTGCTGAAACTTTTCAAACACTCACACCCAGTCACAAATCTGGGTTGAATCCATCATCATTCTTTAGCTCACTTCGCCACCCCTGTTCAGACACAGCTATATGCAAATCAGTCTTGACCCTGTGCCTCATGGGAACAGTCCAGCCCGATCTGCCAAGCCATGTCTTACCTGGACTGGAAACAAGCATCCTGGGACCGGTTTCGGGGTAACACCCCTCATCAGCCAGGCTAGCTTGAATCCAGTGGCAAAGAGAGCAAGGGACCCATGTCTGGGCATACCCTGCCAACTTAGGGCAAACAAAGCAAACACAAGGAGATGATGGACGGAGTGCTGAATCTTTTCAAACACTCACCCCCAGTCACAGATCTGGGTTGAATCCATCATCATTCTTTAGCTCACTTCGCCACCCCTGTTCAGACACAGCTATATGCAAATCAGTCTTGACCCTGTGCCTCATGGGAACAGTCCAGCCTGAACTGCCAAGCCATGTCTTCCCTGGACCGGAAACAAGCTTCCTGGGACTGGTTTCGGGGTAACACCCATCATCAGCCAGGCTAGCTTGAATCCAGTGGCAAAGTGAGCAAGGGACCCACGTCTGGGCATACCCTTCCAACTTAGGGAAACAAAGCAAACACAAGGAGATGATGGACGGAGTGATGAAACTTTTCAAACACTGACCCTCAGTCACAGATCTGGGTTGAATCCATCATCATTCTTTAGCTCACTTCGCCACATCTGTTCAGACACAGCTATATGCAAATCAGTCTTGACCCTGTGCCTCATGGGTACAGTCCAGCCCGAACTGCCAAGCCATGTCTTCCCTGGACCGGAAACAAGCATCCTGGGACCGGTTTCGGGCTAACACCCCTCATCAGCCAGGCTAGCTTGAATCCAGTGGCAAAGTGAGCAAGGGACCCACGTCTGGGCATACCCTTCCAACATAGGGCAAACAAAGCAAACACAAGGAGATGATGGACGGAGTGCTGAAACTTTTCAAACACTCACCCTCAGTCACAGATCTGGATTGAATCCATCATCATTCTTTAGCTCACTTCGCCACCCCAGTTCAGACACAGCTACATGCAAATCAGTCTTGACCCTGTGCCTCATGGGAACAGTCCAGCCCGAACTACCAAGCCATGTCTTCCCTGGACCGGAAACAAGCATCCTGGGACCGGTTTCGGGCTAACAGCCCTCATCAACCAGGCTAGCTTGAATCCAGTGGCAAAGTGAGCAAGGGACTCACGTCTGGGCATAACCTGCCAACTTAGGGCAAACAAAGCAAACACAAGGTGATGATGGACGGAGTGCTGAAACTTTTCAAACACTCACACCCAGTCACAAATCTGGTTGAATCCATCATCATTCTTTAGCTCACTTCGCCACCCCAGTTCAGACACAGCTATATGCAAATCAGTCTTGACCCTGTGCCTCATGGGAACAGTCCAGCCCGATCTGCCAAGCCATGTCTTACCTGGACTGGAAACAAGCATCCTGGGACCGGTTTCGGGCTAACAGCCCTCATCAGCCAGGCTAGCTTGAATCCAGTGGCAAAGTGAGCAAGGGACCCACACCTGGGCATACCATGACAACTTAGGGAAAACAAAGCAAACACAAGGAGATGATGGACGGAGTGCTGAAACTTTTCAAGCACTCATCCCCAGTCACAGATCTGTGTTGAATCCATCATCTTCTTTAGCTCACTTCTCCACCCCTGTTCAGACACAGCTATATGCAAATCAATCTTGACCCTGTGCCTCATGGGAACAGTCCAGCCCGAACTGCCAAGACCATGTCTTCCCTGGACCGGAAACAAGAATCCTGGGACCGGTTTCGGGCTAACAGCCCTCATCAGCCAGGCTAGCTTGAATCCAGTGGCAAAGTGAGCAAGGGACCCACGTCTGGGCATACCCTTTCAACTTAGGGCAAACATAGCAAACACAAGGAAATGATGGACGGAAAGCTGAAACTTCTCAAGCACTCACCCCCAGTCACAGATCTGGGTTGAATATATCATCATTCTTTAGCTCACTTCGCCACCCCAGTTCAGACACAGCTATATGCAAATCAATCTTGACCCTGTGCCTCATGGGAACAGTCCAGCCCGAACTACCAAGCCATGTCTTCCCTGGACCGGAAACAAGCATCCTGGGACCGGTTTCGGGGTAACTCCCCTCATCAACCAGGCTAGTTTGAATCCAGTGGCAAAGTGAGCAAGGGACCCACGTCTGGGCATAACCTGCCAACTTAGGGCAAACACAAGGTGATGATGGACGGAGTGCTAAAACTTTTCAAACACTCACCCCCAGTCACAGATCTGGGTTGAATCCATCATCATTCTTTAGCTCACTTCGCCACCCCAGTTCAGACACAGCTACATGCAAATCAGTCTTGACCCTGTGCCTCATGGGAACATTTCAGCCCGAAGTGCCAAACCATGTCTTACCTAGACCAGAAACAAGCATCCTGCGACCGGTTTCGGGATAACACCCCTCATCAGCCAGGCTAGCTTGAATCCAGTGGCAAAGTGAGCAAGGGACCCATGTCTGGGCATACCCTTCCAACTTAGGGCAAACAAAGCAAACACAAGGTGATGATGGACGGAGTGCTGAAACTTTTCAAACACTCACCCCCAGTCACAGATCTGGTTGAATCCATCATCATTCTTTAGCTCACTTCGCCACCCCAGTTCAGACACAGCTATATGCAAATCAGTCTTGACCCTGTGCCTCATGGGAACAGTCCAGCTCGAACTGCCAAGCCATGTCTTACCTGGACTGGAAACAAGCATCCTGGGACCGGTTTCGGGCTAACACCCCTCATCAGCCAGGCTAGCTTGAATCCAGTGGCAAAGTGAGCAAGGGACCCACGTCTGGGCATACCATGCCAACTTAGGAAAAACAAAGCAAACACAAGGAAATGATGGACGGAGTGCTGAAACTTTTCAAGCACTCACCCCCAGTCACAGATCTGGGTTGAATCCATCATCATTCTTTAGCTGACTTCTCCACCCCTGTTCAGACACAGCTATATGCAAATTAGTCTTGACCCTGTGCCTCATGGGAACAGTCCAGCCCGAACTGCCAAGCCATGTCTTCCCTAGGCCGGAAACAAGCATCTTGGGACCGTTTTCGGGGCAACACCCCTCATCAGCCAGGCTTGCTTGAATCCAGTGGCAAAGTGAGCAAGGGACCCACGTCTGGGCATACCCTTCCAACTTTGGACAAACAAAGCAAACACAAGGAGATGATGGACGGAGTGCTGAAACTTCTCAAGCACTCACCCCCAGTCACAGATCTGGGTTGAATCCATCATCATTCTTTAGCTCACTTCGCCACCCCAATTCAGACACAGCTATATGCAAATCAGTTTTGACCCTGTGCCTCATGGGAACAGTCCAGCCCGAACTACCAAGCCATGTCTTCCCTGGACCGGAAACAAGCATCCTGGGACCGGTTTCGAGGTAACTCCTCTCATCAGCCAGGCTAGCTTGAATCCAGTGGCAAAGTGAGCAAGGAACCCACGTCTGGGCATACCCTTCCAACTTAGGGCAAACAAAGCAAACACAAGGAGATGATGGACGGAGTGCTGAAACTTTTCAAACACTCACCCCCAGTCACAGATCTGGGTTGAATCCATCATTCTTTAGCTCACTTCGCCACCCCTGTTCAGACACAGCTATATGCAAATCAGTCTTGACGCTTTGCCTCATGGGAACAGTCCAGCCTGAACTGCCAAGCCATGTCTTCCCTGGACCGGAAACAAGCTTCCTGGGACTGGTTTCGGGGTAACACCCATCATCAGCTAGGCTAGCTTGAATCCAGTGGCAAAGTGAGCAAGGGACCCACGTCTGGGCATACCCTTCCAACTTAGGGAAACAAAGCAAACACAAGGAGATGATGGACGGAGTGCTGAAACTTTTCAAACACTGACCCTCAGTCACAGATCTGGGTTGAATCCATCATCATTCTTTAGCTCACTTCGCCACATCTGTTCAGACACAGCTATATGCAAATCAGTCTTGACCCTGTGCCTCATGGGTACAGTCCAGCCCGAACTGCCAAGCCATGTTTTCCCTGGACCGGAAACAAGCATCCTGGGACCGGTTTCGGGGTAACACCCCTCATCAGCCAGGCTAGCTTGAATCCAGTGGCAAAGTGAGCAAGGGACCCACGTCTGGGCATACCCTTCCAACATAGGGCAAACAAAGCAAACACAAGGAGATGATGGACGGATTGCTGAAACTTTTCAAACACTCACCCTCAGTCACAGATCTGGATTGAATCCATTATCATTCTTTAGCTCACTTCGCCACCCCAGTTCAGACACAGCTACATGCAAATCAGTCTTGACCCTGTGCCTCATGGGAACAGTCCAGCCCGAACTACCAAGCCATGTCTTCCCTGGACCGGAAACAAGCATCCTGGGACCGGTTTCGGGGTAACACCCCTCATCAACCAGGCTAGCTTGAATCCAGTGGCAAAGTGAGCAAGGGACTCACGTCTGGGCATAACCTGCCAACTTAGGGCAAACAAAGCAAACAGAAGGTGATGATGGACGGAGTGCTGAAACTTTTCAAACACTCACACCCAGTCACAAATCTGGTTGAATCCATCATCATTCTTTAGCTCACTTCGCCACCCCAGTTCAGACACAGCTATATGCAAATCAGTCTTGACCCTGTGCCTCATGGGAACAGTCCAGCCCGATCTGCCAAGCCATGTCTTACCTGGACTGGAAACAAGCATCCTGGGACCGGTTTCGGGCTAACAGCCCTCATCAGCCAGGCTAGCTTGAATCCAGTGGCAAAGTGAGCAAGGGACCCACGTCTGGGCATACCATGTCAACTTAGGGAAAACAAAGCAAACACAAGGAGATAATGGACGGAGTGCTGAAACTTTTCAAGCACTCACCCCCAGTCACAGATCTGTGTTGAATCCATCATTCTTTAGCTCACTTCTCCACCCCTGTTCAGACACAGCTATATGCAAATCAATCTTGACCCTGTGCCTCATGGGAACAGTCCAGCCCGAACTGCCAAGACATGTCTTCCCTGGACCGGAAACAATCATCCTGGGACCGTTTTCGGGGTAACACCCCTCATCAGCCAGGCTAGCTTGAATCCAGTGGCAAAGTGAGCAAGGGACCCACGTCTGGGCATACCCTTTCAACTTAGGGCAAACAAAGCAAACACAAGGAAATGATGGACGGAAAGCTGAAACTTCTCAAGCACTCACCCCCAGTCACAGATCTGGGTTGAATATATCATCATTCTTTAGCTCACTTCGCCACCCCAGTTCAGACACAGCTATATGCAAATCAATCTTGACCCTGTGCCTCATGGGAACAGTCCAGCCCGAACTACCAAGCCATGTCTTCCCTGGACCGGAAACAAGCATCCTGGGACCGGTTTCGGGATAACACCCCTCATCAGCCAGGCTAGCTTGAATCCAGTGGCAAAGTGAGCAAGGGACCCATGTCTGGGCATACCCTTCCAACTTAGGGCAAACAAAGCAAACACAAGGTGATGATGGACGGAGTGCTGAAACTTTTCAAACACTCACCCCCAGTCACAGATCTGGTTGAATCCATCATCATTCTTTAGCTCACTTCGCCACCCCAGTTCAGACACAGCTATATGCAAATCAGTCTTGACCCTGTGCCTCATGGGAACAGTCCAGCTCGAACTGCCAAGCCATGTCTTACCTGGACTGGAAACAAGCATCCTGGGACCGGTTTCGGGGTAACAGCCCTCATCAGCCAGGCTAGCTTGAATCCAGTGGCAAAGTGAGCAAGGGACCCACGTCTGGGCATACCATGCCAACTTAGGGAAAACAAAGCAAACACAAGGAAATGATGGACGGAGTGCTGAAACTTTTCAAGCACTCACCCCCAGTCACAGATCTGGGTTGAATCCATCATTCTTTAGCTGACTACTCCACCCCTGTTCAGACACAGCTATATGCAAATTAGTCGTGACCCTGTGCCTCATGGGAACAGTCCAGCCCGAACTGCCAAGCCATGACTTCCCTGGGCCGGAAACAAGCATCTTGGGACCGTTTTCGGGGTAACACCCCTCATCAGCCAGGCTTGCTTGAATAAAGTGGCAAAGTGAGCAAGGGACCCACGTCTGGGCATACCCTTCCAACTTTGGACAAACAAAGCAAACACAAGGAGATGATGGACGGAGTGCTGAAACTTCTCAAGCACTCACCCCCAGTCACAGATCTGGGTTGAATCCATCATCATTCTTTAGCTCACTTCGCCACCCCAATTCAGACACAGCTATATGCAAATCAGTTTTGACCCTGTGCCTCATGGGAACAGTCCAGCCCGAACTACCAAGCCATGTCTTCCCTGGACCGGAAACAAGCATCCTGGGACCGTTTTCGAGGTAACTCCTCTCATCAGCCAGGCTAGCTTGAATCCAGTGGCAAAGAGAGCAAGGGACCCATGTCTGGGCATACCCTGCCAACTTAGGGCAAACAAAGCAAACACAAGGAGATGATGGACGGAGTGCTGAAACTTTTCAAACACTCACCCCCAGTCACAGATCTGGGTTGAATCCATCATTTCTTTAACTCACTTCGCCACCCCTGTTCAGACACAGCTATATGCAAATCAGTCTTGACCCTGTGCCTCATGGGAACAGTCCAGCCCAAACTGCCAAGCCATGTCTTCCCTGGACCGGAAACAAGCATCCTGGGACCGGTTTCGGGCTAACAGCCCTCATCAGCCAGGCTAGCTTGAATCCAGTGGCAAAGTGAACAAGGGACCCATGTCTGGGCATACCCTTCCAACTTAGGGCAAACAAAGCAAACACAAGGAGATGATGGTCGGAGTATTGAAACTTTTCAAACACTCACCCTCAGTCACAGATCTGGGTTGAATCCATCATCATTCTTTAGCTCACTTCGCCACCCCAGTTCAGACACAGCTACAAGCAAATCAGTCTTGACCCTGTGCCTCATGGGAACAGTCCAGCCCGAACTACCAAGCCATGTCTTCCCTGGACCGGAAACAAGCATCCTGGGACCGGTTTCGGGCTAACACCCCTCATCAACCAGGCTAGCTTGAATCCAGTGACAAAGTGAGCAAGGGACTCACGTCTGGGCATAACCTGCCAACTTAGGGCAAACAAAGCAAACACAAGGTGATGATGGACAGAGTGCTGAAACTTTTCAAACACTCACCCCCAGTCACAGATCTGGTTGAATCCATCATCATTCTTTAGCTCACTTCGCCACCCCAGTTCAGACACAGCTATATGCAAATCAGTCTTGACCCTGTGCCTCAAGGGAACAGTCCAGCCCGAACTGCCAAGCCATGTCTTACCTGGACTGGAAACAAGCATCCTGGGACTGGTTTCGGGGTAACACCCCTCATCAGCCAGGCTAGCTTGAATCCAGTGGCAAAGTGAGCAAGGGACCCACGTCTGGGCATACCATGACAACTTAGGGAAAACAAAGCAAACACAAGGAGATGATGGACGGAGTGCTGAAACTTTTCAAGCACTCACCCCCAGTCACAGATCTGTGTTGAATCCATCATTCTTTAGCTCACTTCTCCACCCCTGTTCAGACACAGCTATATGCAAATCAATCTTGACCCTGTGCCTCATGGGAACAGTCCAGCCCGAACTGCCAAGACATGTCTTCCCTGGACCGGAAACAAGCATCCTGGGACCGGTTTCGGGCTAACAGCCCTCATCAGCCAGGCTAGCTTGAATCCAGTGGCAAAGTGAGCAAGGGACCCACGTCTGGGCATACCCTTTCAACTTAGGGCAAACAAAGCAAACACAAGGAAATGATGGACGGAGAGCTGAAACTTCTCAAACACTCACCCCAGTCACAGATCTGGGTTGAATATATCATCATTCTTTAGCTCACTTCGCCACCCCAGTTCAGACACAGCTATATGCAAATCAATCTTGACCCTGTGCCTCATGGGAACAGTCCAGCCCGAACTACCAAGCCATGTCTTCCCTGGACCGGAAACAAGCATCCTGGGACCGGTTTCGGGCTAACATCCCTCATCAACCAGGCTAGTTTGAATCCAGTGGCAAAGTGAACAAGGGACCCACGTCTGGGCATAACCTGCCAACTTAGGGCAAACACAAGGTGATGATGGACGGAGTGCTGAAACTTTTCAAACACTCACCCCCAGTCACAGATCTGGTTGAATCCATCATCATTCTTTAGCTCACTTCGCCACCCCAGTTCAGACACAGCTATATGCAAATCAGTCTTGACCCTGTGCCTCATGGGAACAGTCCAGCCCGAACTACCAAGCCATGTCTTCCCTGGACCGGAAACAAGCATCCTGGGACCGGTTTCGAGGTAACTCCTCTCATCAGCCAGGCTAGCTTGAATCCAGTGGCAAAGTGAGCAAGGAACCCACGTCTGGGCATACCCTTCCAACTTAGGGCAAACAAAGCAAACACAAGGAGATGATGGACGGAGTGCTGAAACTTTTCAAACACTCACCCCCAGTCACAGATCTGGGTTGAATCCATCATTCTTTAGCTCACTTCGCCACCCCTGTTCAGACACAGCTATATGCAAATCAGTCTTGACGCTTTGCCTCATGGGAACAGTCCAGCCTGAACTGCCAAGCCATGTCTTCCCTGGACCGGAAACAAGCTTCCTGGGACTGGTTTCGGGCTAACAGCCCATCATCAGCTAGGCTAGCTTGAATCCAGTGGCAAAGTGAGCAAGGGACCCACGTCTGGGCATACCCTTCCAACTTAGGGAAACAAAGCAAACACAAGGAGATGATGGACGGAGTGCTGAAACTTTTCAAACACTGACCCTCAGTCACAGATCTGGGTTGAATCCATCATCATTCTTTAGCTCACTTCGCCACATCTGTTCAGACACAGCTATATGCAAATCAGTCTTGACCCTGTGCCTCATGGGAACAGTCCAGCCCGAACTGCCAAGCCATGTTTTCCCTGGACCGGAAACAAGCATCCTGGGACCGGTTTCGGGCTAACAGCCCTCATCAGCCAGGCTAGCTTGAATCCAGTGGCAAAGTGAGCAAGGGACCCACGTCTGGGCATACCCTTCCAACATAGGGCAAACAAAGCAAACACAAGGAGATGATGGACGGATTGCTGAAACTTTTCAAACACTCACCCTCAGTCACAGATCTGGATTGAATCCATTATCATTCTTTAGCTCACTTCGCCACCCCAGTTCAGACACAGCTACATGCAAATCAGTCTTGACCCTGTGCCTCATGGGAACAGTCCAGCCCGAACTACCAAGCCATGTCTTCCCTGGACCGGAAACAAGCATCCTGGGACCGGTTTCGGGGTAACAGCCCTCATCAACCAGGCTAGCTTGAATCCAGTGGCAAAGTGAGCAAGGGACTCACGTCTGGGCATAACCTGCCAACTTAGGGCAAACAAAGCAAACAGAAGGTGATGATGGACGGAGTGCTGAAACTTTTCAAACACTCACACCCAGTCACAAATCTGGTTGAATCCATCATCATTCTTTAGCTCACTTCGCCACCCCAGTTCAGACACAGCTATATGCAAATCAGTCTTGACCCTGTGCCTATTGGGAACAGTCCAGCCCGATCTGCCAAGCCATGTCTTACCTGGACTGGAAACAAGCATCCTGGGACCGGTTTCGGGGTAACACCCCTCATCAGCCAGGCTAGCTTGAATCCAGTGGCAAAGTGAGCAAGGGACCCACGTCTGGGCATACCATGTCAACTTAGGGAAAACAAAGCAAACACAAGGAGATAATGGACGGAGTGCTGAAACTTTTCAAGCACTCACCCCCAGTCACAGATCTGTGTTGAATCCATCATTCTTTAGCTCACTTCTCCACCCCTGTTCAGACACAGCTATATGCAAATCAATCTTGACCCTGTGCCTCATGGGAACAGTCCAGCCCGAACTGCCAAGACATGTCTTCCCTGGACCGGAAACAATCATCCTGGGACCGGTTTCGGGCTAACAGCCCTCATCAGCCAGGCTAGCTTGAATCCAGTGGCAAAGTGAGCAAGGGACCCACGTCTGGGCATACCCTTTCAACTTAGGGCAAACAAAGCAAACACAAGGAAATGATGGACGGAAAGCTGAAACTTCTCAAGCACTCACCCCCAGTCACAGATCTGGGTTGAATACATCATCATTCTTTAGCTCACTTCGCCACCCCAGTTCAGACACAGCTATATGCAAATCAATCTTGACCCTGTGCCTCATGGGAACAGTCCAGCCCGAACTACCAAGCCATGTCTTCCCTGGACCGGAAACAAGCATCCTGGGACCGGTTTCGGGGTAACTCCCCTCATCAACCAGGCTAGTTTGAATCCAGTGGCAAAGTGAGCAAGGGACCCACGTCTGGGCATAACCTGCCAACTTTGGGCAAACACAAGGTGATGATGGACGGAGTGCTAAAACTTTTCAAACACTCACCCCCAGTCACAGATCTGGGTTGAATCCATCATCATTCTTTAGCTCACTTCGCCACCCCAGTTCAGACACAGCTACATGCAAATCAGTCTTCACCCTGTGCCTCATGGGAACATTTCAGCCCGAACTGCCAAACCATGTCTTACCTAGACCAGAAACAAGCATCCTGGGACCGGTTTCGGGATAACACCCCTCATCAGCCAGGCTAGCTTGAATCCAGTGGCAAAGTGAGCAAGGGACCCATGTCTGGGCATACCCTTCCAACTTAGGGCAAACAAAGCAAACACAAGGTGATGATGGACGGAGTGCTGAAACTTTTCAAACACTCACCCCCAGTCACAGATCTGGGTTGAATCCATCATCATTCTTTAGCTCACTTCGCCACCCCAGTTCAGACACAGCTATATGCAAATCAGTCTTGACCCTGTGCCTCATGGGAACAGTCCAGCTCGAACTGCCAAGCCATGTCTTACCTGGACTGGAAACAAGCATCCTGGGACCGGTTTCGGGGTAACAGCCCTCATCAGCCAGGCTAGCTTGAATCCAGTGGCAAAGTGAGCAAGGGACCCACGTCTGGGCATACCATGCCAACTTAGGGAAAACAAAGCAAACACAAGGAAATGATGGACGGAGTGCTGAAACTTTTCAAGCACTCACCCCCAGTCACAGATCTGGGTTGAATCCATCATTCTTTAGCTGACTACTGCCACCCCTGTTCAGACACAGCTATATGCAAATTAGTCGTGACCCTGTGCCTCATGGGAACAGTCCAGCCCGAACTGCCAAGCCATGACTTCCCTGGGCCGGAAACAAGCATCTTGGGACCGGTTTCGGGCTAACACCCCTCATCAGCCAGGCTTGCTTGAATAAAGTGGCAAAGTGAGCAAGGGACCCACGTCTGGGCATACCCTTCCAACTTTGGACAAACAAAGCAAACACAAGGAGATGATGGACGGAGTGCTGAAACTTCTCAAGCACTCACCCCCAGTCACAGATCTGGGTTGAATCCATCATCATTCTTTAGCTCACTTCGCCACCCCAATTCAGACACAGCTATATGCAAATCAGTTTTGACCCTGTGCCTCATGGGAACAGTCCAGCCCGAACTACCAAGCCATGTCTTCCCTGGACCGGAAACAAGCATCCTGGGACCGTTTTCGAGGTAACTCCTCTCATCAGCCAGGCTAGCTTGAATCCAGTGGCAAAGAGAGCAAGGGACCCATGTCTGGGCATACCCTGCCAACTTAGGGCAAACAAAGCAAACACAAGGAGATGATGGACGGAGTGCTGAAACTTTTCAAACACTCACCCCCAGTCACAGATCTGGGTTGAATCCATCATTCTTTAACTCACTTCGCCACCCCTGTTCAGACACAGCTATATGCAAATCAGTCTTGACCCTGTGCCTCATGGGAACAGTCCAGCCCAAACTGCCAAGCCATGTCTTCCCTGGACCGGAAACAAGCATCCTGGGACCGGTTTCGGGGTAACACCCCTCATCAGCCAGGCTAGCTTGAATCCAGTGGCAAAGTGAACAAGGGACCCATGTCTGGGCATACCCTTCCAACTTAGGGCAAACAAAGCAAACACAAGGAGATGATGGTCGGAGTATTGAAACTTTTCAAACACTCACCCTCAGTCACAGATCTGGGTTGAATCCATCATCATTCTTTAGCTCACTTCGCCACCCCAGTTCAGACACAGCTACAAGCAAATCAGTCTTGACCCTGTGCCTCATGGGAACAGTCCAGCCCGAACTACCAAGCCATGTCTTCCCTGGACCGGAAACAAGCATCCTGGGACCGGTTTCGGGGTAACACCCCTCATCAACCAGGCTAGCTTGAATCCAGTGACAAAGTGAGCAAGGGACTCACGTCTGGGCATAACCTGCCAACTTAGGGCAAACAAAGCAAACACAAGGTGATGATGGACAGAGTGCTGAAACTTTTCAAACACTCACCCCCAGTCACAGATCTGGTTGAATCCATCATCATTCTTTAGCTCACTTCGCCACCCCAGTTCAGACACAGCTATATGCAAATCAGTCTTGACCCTGTGCCTCAAGGGAACAGTCCAGCCCGAACTGCCAAGCCATGTCTTACCTGGACTGGAAACAAGCATCCTGGGACTGGTTTCGGGCTAACAGCCCTCATCAGCCAGGCTAGCTTGAATCCAGTGGCAAAGTGAGCAAGGGACCCACGTCTGGGCATACCATGACAACTTAGGGAAAACAAAGCAAACACAAGGAGATGATGGACGGAGTGCTGAAACTTTTCAAGCACTCACCCCCAGTCACAGATCTGTGTTGAATCCATCATTCTTTAGCTCACTTCTCCACCCCTGTTCAGACACAGCTATATGCAAATCAATCTTGACCCTGTGCCTCATGGGAACAGTCCAGCCCGAACTGCCAAGACATGTCTTCCCTGGACCGGAAACAAGCATCCTGGGACCGTTTTCGGGGTAACACCCCTCATCAGCCAGGCTAGCTTGAATCCAGTGGCAAAGTGAGCAAGGGACCCACGTCTGGGCATACCCTTTCAACTTAGGGCAAACAAAGCAAACACAAGGAAATGATGGACGGAAAGCTGAAACTTCTCAAGCACTCACCCCAGTCACAGATCTGGGTTGAATATATCATCATTCTTTAGCTCACTTCGCCACCCCAGTTCAGACACAGCTATATGCAAATCAATCTTGACCCTGTGCCTCATGGGAACAGTCCAGCCCGAACTACCAAGCCATGTCTTCCCTGGACCGGAAACAAGCATCCTGGGACCGGTTTCGGGGTAACTCCCCTCATCAACCAGGCTAGTTTGAATCCAGTGGCAAAGTGAACAAGGGACCCACGTCTGGGCATAACCTGCCAACTTAGGGCAAACACAAGGTGATGATGGACGGAGTGCTGAAACTTTTCAAACACTCACCCCCAGTCACAGATCTGGTTGAATCCATCATCATTCTTTAGCTCACTTCGCCACCCCAGTTCAGACACAGCTATATGCAAATCAGTCTTGACCCTGTGCTTCATGGGAACAGTCCAGCTCGAACTGCCAAGCCATGTCTTACCTGGACTGGAAACAAGCATCCTGGGACCGGTTTCGGGGTAACACCCCTCATCAGCCAGGCTAGCTTGAATCCAGTGGCAAAGTGAGCAAGGGACCCACGTCTGGGCATACCATGCCAACTTAGGGAAAACAAAGCAAACACAAGGAAATGATGGACGGAGTGCTGAAACTTTTCAAGCACTCACCCCCAGTCACAGATGTGGGTTGAATCCATCATTCTTTAGCTGACTACTCCACCCCTGTTCAGACACAGCTATATGCAAATTAGTCTTGACCCTGTGCCTCATGGGAACAGTCCAGCCCGAACTGCCAAGCCATGTCTTCCCTGGGCCGGAAACAAGCATCTTGGGACCATTTTCGGGGTAACACCCCTCATCAGCCAGGCTTGCTTGAATCCAGTGGCAAAGTGAGCAAGGGACCCACGTCTGGGCATACCCTTCCAACTTTGGACAAACAAAGCAAACACAAGGAGATGATGGACGGAGTGCTGAAACTTCTCAAGCACTCACCCCCAGTCACAGATCTGGGTTGAATCCATCATCATTCTTTAGCTCACTTCGCCACCCCAATTCAGACACAGCTATATGCAAATCAGTTTTGACCCTGTGCCTCATGGGAACAGTCCAGCCCGAACTACCAAGCCATGTCTTCCCTGGACCGGAAACAAGCATCCTGGGACCGGTTTCGGGGTAACACCCCTCATCAACCAGGCTAGCTTGAATCCAGTGGCAAAGAGAGCAAGGGACCCATGTCTGGGCATACCCTGCCAACTTAGGGCAAACAAAGCAAACACAAGGAGATGATGGACGGAGTGCTGAAACTTTTCAAACACTCACCCCCAGTCACAGATCTGGGTTGAATCCATCATTCTTTAGCTCACTTCGCCACCCCTGTTCAGACATAGCTATATGCAAATCAGTCTTGACCCTGTGCCTCATGGGAACAGTCCAGCCCGAACTGCCAAGCCATGTCTTCCCTGGACCGGAAACAAGCATCCTGGGACCGGTTTCGGGGTAACACCCCTCATCAGCCAGGCTAGCTTGAATCCAGTGGCAAAGTGAACAAGGGACCCATGTCTGGGCATACCCTTCCAACTTAGGGCAAACAAAGCAAACACAAGGAGATGATGGACGGAGTATTGAAACTTTTCAAACACTCACCCTCAGTCACAGATCTGGGTTGAATCCATCATCATTCTTTAGCTCACTTCGCCACCCCAGTTCAGACACAGCTACAAGCAAATCAGTCTTGACCCTGTGCCTCATGGGAACAGTCCAGCCCGAACTACCAAGCCATGTCTTCCCTGGACCGGAAACAAGCATCCTGGGACCGGTTTCGGGGTAACACCCCTCATCAACCAGGCTAGCTTGAATCCAGTGGCAAAGTGAGCAAGGGACTCACGTCTGGGCATAACCTGCCAACTTAGGGCAAACAAAGCAAACACAAGGTGATGATGGACAGAGTGCTGAAACTTTTCAAACACTCACCCCCAGTCACAGATCTGGTTGAATCCATCATCATTCTTTAGCTCACTTCGCCACCCCAGTTCAGACACAGCTATATGCAAATCAGTCTTGACCCTGTGCCTCAAGGGAACAGTCCAGCCCGAACTGCCAAGCCATGTCTTACCTGGACTGGAAACAAGCATCCTGGGACTGGTTTCGGGGTAACTCCCCTCATCAGCCAGGCTAGCTTGAATCCAGTGGGAAAGTGAGCAAGGGACCCACGTCTGGGCATACCATGCCAACTTAGGGAAAACAAAGCAAACACAAGGAGATGATGGACGGAGTCCTGAAACTTTTCAAGCACTCACCCCCAGTCACAGATCTGTGTTGAATCCATCATTCTTTAGCTCACTTCGTCACCCCAGTTCAGACACAGCTATATGCAAATCAATCTTGACCCTGTGCCTTCTGGGAACAGTCCACCCGAAATGCCAAGCCATGTCTTCCCTAAACCGGAAACAAGCATCCTGGGACCGTTTTCGGGGTAACACCTCTCATCAGCCAGGCTAGCTTGAATACAGTGGCAAAGTGAGCAAGGGACCCACGTCTGGGTATACCCTTCCAACTTAGGGCAAACAAAGCAAACACAAGGAGATGATGGACGGAGTGGTGAAACTTCTCAAGCACACACCCCTAGTCACAGATCTGGGTTGAATATATCATCATTCTTTAGCTCACTTCGCCACCCCAGTTCAGACACAGCTATATGCAAATCAGTCTTGACCCTTTGCCTCATGGGAACAGTCCAGCCCGAACAACCAAGCCATGTCTTCCCTGGACCAGAAACAAGCATCCTGGGACTGGTTTCGGGGTAACTCCCATCATCAACCAGGCTAGCTTGAATCCAGTGGCTAAGTGAGCAAGGGACCCACGTCTGGGCATAACCTGCCAACTTAGGGCAAACACAAGGTGATGATGGACGGAGTGCTAAAACTTTTCAAACACTCACCCCCAGTCACAGATCTAGGTTGAATCCATCATCATTCTTTAGCTCACTTCTCCACCCCTGTTCAGACACAGCTATATGCAAATCAGTCTTGACCCTGTGCCTCATGGGAACAGTCCAGCCCGAACTGCCAAGCCATGTCTTCCCTGGACCGGAAACAAGCATCCTGGGACCGGCTTCAGGATAACACCCCTCATCAGCCAGGCTAGCTTGAATCCAGTGGCAAAGTGAGCACGGGACCCATGTCTGGGCATACCCTGCCAACTTAGGGCAAACAAAGCAAACACAAGGTGATGATGGACAGAGTGCTGAAACTTTTCAAACACTCAACCCCAGTCACAGATCTGGTTGAATCCATCATCATTCTTTAGCTCACTTCGCCACCCCAGTTCAGAGACAGCTATATTCAAATCAGTCTTGACCCTGTGCCTCATGGGAACAGTCCAGCTCGAACTGCCAAGCCATGTCTTACCTGGACTGGAAACAAGCATCCTGGGACCGGGTTCGGGGTAACACCACTCATCAGCCAGGCTAGCTTGAACCCAGTGGCAAAGTGAGCAAGGGACCCACATCTGGGCATACCATGCCAACTTAGGGAAAACAAAGACAACACAAGGAGATGATGGACGGAGTGCTGAAACTTTCCAAGCACTCACCCCCAGTCACAGATCTGGGTTGAATCCATCATTCTTTAGCTCACTTCTCCACCCCTGTTCAGACACAGCTATATACAAATCAGTCTTGACCCTGTGCCTCATGGGAACAGACCAGCCCGAACTACCAAGCCATGTCTTCCCTGGACTGGAAACAGGCATCCTGGGATCGGTTTCGGGGTAACACCCCTCATCAACCAGGCTAGCTTGAATCCAGTGGCAAAGAGAGCAAGGGACCCATGTCTGGGCATACCCTGCCAACTTAGGGCAAACAAAGCAAACACAAGGAGATGATGGACAGAGTGCTGAAACTTTTCAAACACTCACCCCCAGTCACAGATCTGTGTTGAATCCATCATTCTTTAGCTCACTTCGCCACCCCTGTTCAGGCACAGCTATATGCAAATCAGTCTTGACCCTGTGCCTCAAGGGAACAGTCCATCCCGAACTGCCAAGCCATGTCTTACCTGGACTGGAAACAAGCATCCTGGGACTGGTTTCGGGGTAACTCCCCTCATCAGCCAGGCTAGCTTGAATCCAGTGGCAAAGTGAGCAAGGGACCCACGTCTGGGCATAACCTTCCAACTTTGGACAAACAAAGCAAACACAAGGAAATGATGGACGGAGTGCTGAAACTTCTCAAGCACTCACCCCCAGTCACAGATCTGGGTTGAATCCATCATTCTTTAGCTCACTTCGCCACCCCTGTTCAGACACAGCTATATGCAAATCAGTCTTGACCCTGTGCCTCATGAGAACAGTCCAGCCCGAACTGCCAAGCCATGTCTTCCCTGGACCGGAAACAAGCATCCTGGGACCGGTTTTGGGGTAACACCCCTCATCAGCCAGGCTAGCTTGAATCCAGTGGCAAAGTGAACAAGGGACCCACGTCTGGGCATACCCTTCCAACTTAGGGCAAACAAAGCAAACACAAGGAGATGACGGACGGAGTGCTGAAACTTTTCAAACACTCACCCTCAGTCACAGATCTGGGTTGAATCCATCATCATTCTTTAGCTCACTTCGCCACCCCAGTTCAGACACAGCTACAAGCAAATCAGTCTTGACCCTGTGCCTCATGGGAACAGTCCAGCCCGAACTACCAAGCCATGTCTTCCCTGGTCCGGAAACAAGCATCCTGGGACCGGTTTCGGGGTAACACCCCTCATCAACCAGGCTAGCTTGAATCCAGTGGCAAAGTGAGCAAGGGACTCACGTCTGGGCATAACCTGCCAACTTAGGGCAAACAAAGCAAACACAAGGTGATGATGGACGGAGTGCTGAAACTTTTCAAACACTCACCCCCAGTCACAGATCTGGTTGAATCCATCATCATTCTTTAGCTCACTTCGTCACCCCAGTTCAGACACAGCTATATGCAAATCAGTCTTGACCCTGTGCCTCAAGGGAACAGTCCAGCCCGAACTGCCAAGCCATGTTTTACCTGGACTCGAAACAAGCATCCTGGGACTGGTTTCGGGGTAACTCCCCTCATCAGCCAGGCTAGCTTGAATCCAGTGGGAAAGTGAGCAAGGGACCCACGTCTGGGCATACCATGCCAACTTAGGGAAAACAAAGCAAACACAAGGAGATGATGGACGGAGTCCTGAAACTTTTCAAGCACTCACCCCCAGTCACAGATCTGTGTTGAATCCATCATTCTTTAGCTCACTTCTCCACCCCTGTTCAGACACAGCTATATGCAAATCAATCTTAACCCTGTGCCTTCTGGGAACAGTCCACTCGAAATGCCAAGCCATGTCTTCCCTGGACCGGAAACAAGCATCCTGGGACCGTTTTCGGGGTAACACCTCTCATCAGCCAGGCTAGCTTGAATCCAGTGGCAAAGTGAGCAAGGGACCCACGTCTGGGTATACCCTTCCAACTTAGGGCAAACAAAGCAAACACAAGGAGATGATGGACGGAGTGGTGAAACTTCTCAAGCACACACCCCCAGTCACAGATCTGGGTTGAATATATCATCATTCTTTAGCTCACTTCGCCACCCCAGTTCAGACACAGCTATATGCAAATCAGTCTTGACCCTTTGCCTCATGGGAACAGTCCAGCCCGAACTACCAAGCCATGTCTTCCCTGGACCAGAAACAAGCATCCTGGGACCGGGTTCGGGGTAACACCCCTCATCAGCCAGGCTAGCTTCAATCCAGTGGCAAAGTGAGCTAGGGACCCACGTCTGGGCATACCATGCCAACTTAGGGAAAACAAAGACAACACAAGGAGATGATGGACGGAGTGCTGAAACTTTCCAAGCACTCACCCCCAGTCACAGATCTGGGTTGAATCCATCATTCTTTAGCTCACTTCTCCACCCCTGTTCAGACACAGCTATATACAAATCAGTCTTGACCCTGTGCCTCATGGGAACAGACCAGCCCAAACTACCAAGCCATGTCTTCCCTGGACTGGAAACAGGCATCCTGAGATCGGTTTCGGGGTAACACCCCTCATCAACCAGGCTAGCTTGAATCCAGTGGCAAAGAGAGCAAGGGACCCATGTCTGGGCATACCCTGCCAACTTAGGGCAAACAAAGCAAACACAAGGAGATGATGGACAGAGTGCTGAAACTTTTCAAACACTCACCCCCAGTCACAGATCTGTGTTGAATCCATCATTCTTTAGCTCACTTCGCCACCCCTGTTCAGACACAGCTATATGCAAATCAGTCTTGACCCTGTGCCTCATGGGAACAGTCCAGCCCGAACTGCCAAGTTATGTCTTCCCTGGACCGGAAACAAGCATCCTGGGACCGGTTTCGGGGTAACACCCCTCATCAGCCAGGCTAGCTTGAATCCAGTGGCAAAGTGAACAAGGGACCCACGTCCGGGCATACCCTTCCAACTTAAGGCAAACAAAGCAAACACAAGGAGATGATGGACGGAGTGCTGAAACTTTTCAAACACTCACCCTCAGTCACAGATCTGGGTTGAATCCATCATCATTCTTTAGCTCACTTCGCCACCCCAGTTCAGACACAGCTACATGCAAATCAGTCTTGACCCTGTGCCTCATGGGAACAGTCCAGCCCGAACTACCAAGCCATGTCTTCCCTGGACCGGAAACAAGCATCCTGGGACCGGTTTCGGGGTAACACCCCTCATCAACCAGGCTAGCTTGAATCCAGTGGCAAAGTGAGCAAGGGACTCACGTCTGGGCATAACCTGCCAACTTAGGGCAAACAAAGCAAACACAAGGTGATGATGGACGGAGTGCTGAAACTTTTCAAACACTCACCCCCCAGTCACAGATCTGGTTGAATCCATCATCATTCTTTAGCTCACTTCGCCACCCCAGTTCAGACACAGCTATGTGCAAATCAGTCTTGACCCTGTGCCTCATAGGAACAGTCCAGCCCGAACTGCCAAGCCATGTCTTACCTGGACTGGAAACAAGCATCCTGGGACCGGTTTCGGGGTAACACCCCTCATCAGTCAGGCTAGCTTGAATCCAGTGGCAAAGTGAGCAAGGGACCCACGTCTGGGCATACCATGCCAACTTAGGGAAAACAAAGCAAACACAAGGAGATGATGGACGGAGTCCTGAAACGTTTCAAGCACTCACCCCCAATCACGGATCTGTGTTGAATCCATCATTCTTTAGCTCACTTCTCCACCCCTGTTCAGACACAGCTATATGCAAATCAATCTTGACCCTGTGCCTCATGGGAACAGTCCAGCCCGAACTGCCTAGCCATGTCTTCCCTGGACCGGAAACAAGCATCCTGGGACCGTTTTCGGGGTAACACCCCTCATCAGCCAGGCTAGCTTGAATCCAGTGGCAAAGTGAGCAAGGGACCCATGTCTGGGCATACCCTGCCAACTTAGGGCAAACAAAGCAAACACAAGGTGGTGATGGACGGAGTGCTGAAACTTCTCAAGCACTCACCCCCAGTCACAGATCTGGTTGAATCCATCATCATTCTTTAGCTCACTTCGCCACCCCAGTTCAGACACAGCTATATGCAAATCAGTCTTGACCCTGTGCCTCATGGGAACAGTCCAGCCCGAACTACCAAGCCATGTCTTCCCTGGACTGGAAACAAGCATCCTGGGACCGGTTTCGGGGTAACACCCCTCATCAACCAGTCTAGCTTGAATCCAGTGGCAAAGTGAGCAAGGGACCCACGTCTGGGCATACCCTTCCAACTTAGGGCAAACAAAGCAAACACAAGGAGATGATGGAGGGAGTGCTGAAACTTTTCAAACACTCACCCCCAGTCACAGATCTGGGTTGAATCCATCATCATTCTTTAGCTCACTTCGCCACCCCAGTTCAGACACAGTTATATGCAAATCAGTCTTGACCCTGTGCCTCATGGGAACAGTCCAGCCCGAACTGCCAAACCATGTCTTACCTGGACCGGAAACAAGCATCCTGGGACCGGTTTTGGGGTAACACCCCTCGTCAGCCAGGCTAGCTTGAATCCAGTGGGAAAGTGAGCAAGGGACCCACGTCTGAGCATACCCTTCCAATGTAGGGCAAACAAAGCAAACACAAGGAGATGATGAACGGAGTGCTGAAACTTTTCAAACACTCACCCTCAGTCACAGATCTGGGTTGAATCCATCATCATTCTTTAGCTCACTTCGCCACCCCAGTTCAGAC
The DNA here is from genome assembly GCA_963921515.1 of Calotriton arnoldi. Classification (NCBI taxonomy): domain Eukaryota; kingdom Metazoa; phylum Chordata; class Amphibia; order Caudata; family Salamandridae; genus Calotriton; species Calotriton arnoldi. Next base: position 5,459,292 of record CAWUFW010000046.1, on the reverse strand, counting down.
ACAGCTACATGCAAATCAGTCTTGACCCTGTGCCTCATGGGAACAGTCCAGCCCGAACTACCAAGCCATGTCTTCCCTCGACCGGAAACAAGCATCTTGCGACCAGTTTCGGGGTAACACCCCCCATCAGCCAGGCTAGCTTGAATCCAGTGGCAAAGTGAGCAAGGGTCCCACGTCTGGGCATACCCTGCCAACTTAGGACAAACAAATCAAACACAAGGAGATAATGGACGGAGCGCTGAAACCTTTGAAATACTCACCCTCAGTCACAGATCTGGGTTGAACAGGGTCAAGACTGATTTGCATATGGTGGGTCGGAACTGGGGTGGTGAAGTGAGCTAAAGAACGATGATGGATTTAAAGTGTATTCCTTGATATCATCAAATAAGGTGCAATTTAATTTAAATCAGATGATATGGGGCAACCTTTTGCCCCAATACCAGTCGCACAGCTGAAGGTAAATGTACACATCTTTTGTGAACTGTAATCCGTAATGCTCCATGTAATCCCAACTTTGCGCTACTTTATCAATCTTCAACCGCATGAATCCATAAGACAGGTGTGATGCTATTTTCCAAACTTCTCATGTCCCAAGTGTGCCCATCCGGACCTCTATCAAGGAGCACGCGCAGATGCAAGGTTCGTACACAGCAGAATTTAATAACACCCAATGCATTTCGGGCTACGTGAGCCCTTCTTCAGGGAAACTGTAAGTGACAATTAAAACATTCAGCGTCATTGCATTATTCAATATTGTACATATGTAAAAACATTCTGACTACATGACGTTGCTTTGACCAAAAAACACTAAGAAATCCTTTCTCCATCACCTATAGCATTATGCATGTGCCATTAACATATTAAACCAAAAGCGTACCCTCGCAAATTGCTACGCAGCATCAGGTTGTATGCTCCTTCCCCGCCTCTCAACTTAATCTGTCGCTCCTCTTCCTGCACCTTCAGACAGTTCACTCTCAGTTCAACAATCATCGAACGCGTGAAATTAACATGCAATCTAGGCAGTAACCTTTCCAACCTGAATACTGATTTTACCGTTTCTTGACTATCCCCACCACCTCGACTGGCACCCCCATGCCTATCTAACCACCCATTACACTCCGCCCTCACTTGTTTGTCCACTCATACTCACACTCACATCTCTGTCACCTCCCTCACCCATCGCCATACAATCCTGTGCGCTTCACTATATATCACAATCCACAACGTCCCCTTTCATCCTGATCATTCATACGCAAATGAAATCATCCATATCCTCACACTAACCCCTTCTGCAAACTGTGCGTACCTGCTCAAACTGAATCGCACCTCCATTCTTCTTCGTATTTTTCGGAAGTGGTTGAAACACCCCTGCAACCGGCCGATTTTTAAACTAACCACTCACAAGTTTGACCCTCCCCAGTATGGCGTTCGATGATTGTTGAACTGAGAGTGAACTGTCTGAAGGTGCAGGAAGAGGAGTGACAGATTAAGTTGAGAGGCGGGGAAGGAGCATACAACCTGATGCTGCGTAGCAATTTGCGAGGGTACGCTTTTGGTTTAATATGTTAATGGCACATGCATAATGCTATAGGTGATGGAGAAAGGATTTCTTAGTGTTTTTTGGTCAAAGCAACGTCATGTAGTCAGAATGTTTTTACATATGTACAATATTGAATAATGCAATGACGCTGAATGTTTTAATTGTCACTTACAGTTTCCCCTGAAGAAGGGCTCACGTAGCCCGAAATGCATTGGGTGTTATTAAATTCTGCTGTGTACGAACCTTGCATCTGCGCGTGTTCCTTGATAGAGGTCCGGATGGGCACACTTGGGACATGAGAAGTTTGGAAAATAGCATCACACCTGTCTTATGGATTCATGCGGTTGAAGATTGATAAAGTAGCGCAAAGTTGGGATTACATGGAGCATTACGGATTACAGTTCACAAAAGATGTGTACATTTACCTTCAGCTGTGCGACTGGTATTGGGGCAAAAGGTTGCCCCATATCATCTGATTTAGTATTCACCTGCCACCCAGGGCAAGGCAGTAGACCAGTCAGCACGCACTCTCGGACGATGATTGATTATTAATCGTGTACTTAAATTTGAATATGGTGTGCATTTCCAACATCACTGTTGCAATTTAATTTAAAACATTATACGGACATATAAAGTGTGAAACAGTACAGGTCCTAAAGGATAGTATACTTGCGAACCACACAACCTACACATTTCGCAGCAAAAGGCTAAAGCATAAAACTTGTTACAGATCAACACTGAGAGCATTATGGGTAAAGCTTTCACATTACTGAGCTGCAGAGAGTACAATACCTTGTGTATCACACAATAAACCAGCAGAGTTTCCCCATTCAACGTTCTTTGACTGTCCTTTCTCTCTTTCTCTCTCTCTACCATCTTTTCTCTCTCTCGCCCCCATTCTCTTGTTCTCTAGACTCTATTATCTCTTAGAAAACAGCATTTGGGTATACCTCTGTTTGCAAGCGGTAGCAAATTACAGCCATTGTCTTTGCCAGTCCTTGTTGTTGATTGATCTGATCATGTCTTCATCTCCTTTTCACATCAGTCTAAATTAAAAAACTATTTCTTGCAACCTAGACGTATGAGGATTGCTACTGTATTTTACTGTAGTTTGATTTATAACAAATTTACAAAATGTTTAGTTGTACTTACCTTTAACGTGTATACCTCAGATGTTGTTTGTGGAACACCAGAAAGCTATATCCTTTCCGACTGATAAACCTACACCAGGCCCAATGAGACACCTCAAAGCTGCAGAATGATCTTTATCTTGATGATAGCAAATGCTCTATGTAATAGCTTGAAACTCAATGCAGACATCCTTTTACATTGTGAGCACTACTTTTAATTGCTCAAGTACGTGGACGTGCTTTAATGAAACTTGCTAAGACTATTCTTTACGTTGGTCTGTCCCCTCACTTATTCAGTTGAAATTGATTTTCCAGGATGTGAGACATTGTGCAAGTCTGACCCTAGACACTTTTGGTGACAGCTCAACACAATCAGCATCTTAACTCCCCAATTCCGAATGCATTTTGGACTCTCGTCCCCTTGAGTCCTTCTCCAGGGTGTTAACATTTCATGTCCGTTTAAAACATTATAAACATATTCTTCCTGCTTCTTGAGCTGTGCAAATCTTCCCCTTTTTCTGACCGGCGACGATCGGGAACCTAAGATGTTGATTGTATCATAAGTAGACATTGATGAAAGTTCGGAAATAACAAACACAGATGTTATGCAAAGATCGTGAATAAAATTTAAGAAAACAACAAAACAAGTGGTGGACAATTAATTTTTATAAGTAAAAATTAAGAAAAGTAAACAAATAGCGTGAAAAACAGAGGTCACAATACACTGTTGAAGTAGTGCATTCTGGGAGGACCCTATCTCCCAGCAGGTGAGGTAAGGTTTTCATTAGGTTACAAAATTTGCACAGTGCTACTAATACCCTCAGGAAGCTCCTTAGCACTGCGAGCAACCTCGGTACATTGACATCTTCTGCTCTAAGATCTGGGCCCAGATTTATTAACATTTGGCGCAACGCAGCAAGACAACTTGCTACGCTGCGCAGTGTCAAATGGCGAGAGCAGAAATGTGCCATATTTACAAAGATATGGCTCATTCATGCTCTCTCTCTCTGCACTGCCGCACTGAGTGCCGCAAGAGCAAATCAAGCCCTTAGTAATAGGGGCCCTAGCCCTTTAACTTAAAAAGATGAGTTTTTAACAGCGTGAGAAATCTAATGTGACTCTCCTGAAATATTAGTCAGAGAAGCAGGCATTGTCAGGTGATACAGGAGAGCAAGCAGAGCTGCGGAGTTATCCTAATGACATGGGTAACAGATTTACAAACTTTTAGAAGAACCAAAATAATTGCACAAGGAGGAGAAAGAAGAGCCATATTTACAAACCTAGGGGCATATTTACAAGGGAAATGGCGGAGTGAGGCGTTAGCCTTCCTGGCTTAACACCTCACTCCACCACTTCGGAAACGCAGGGCTGCACCATATTTACAAGAATATGGTGCAGCCCTGCGTTTCCCCCTGCGCTGGCGCTATACTTAGCAACCTAGCGCCAACGCAGGCATCCATGCACCATAGTGCAAGGGTGTCTGCGTGCAGGGGAAGATTGTTTATGTGCAGGAAGGTCCCCCTTCCTGCACATAAACAATCTTTAAATGCCATTTTGTAGGTTCTATGTGTGCTGCTTAATACAGCACACACAGAAGTTGCAAAACGGCATTTTAAAAAAATGATTGTTTATGTGCAGGAAGGGGGACCTGTTTTCATGTGTGCTGCACAACGCAGCACACATGAAAACAGCAAAAACGAGGAGAAATTAAACATTTCCCTGGTCTTAATTCTGGCGCTGCCTCCTATTTACGCCTCCCTTGTAAATAGGGGGCAGCGTCACAATCAATGAGTGTTGTGGTGGAATGCCCACAGCAACACCCATTCTCCTCCCCTTTCATGCTAAGCATAGCGTGAAAGGGGTCCTTATTTACAAGGCAGCGTTGAACCACTTTAAGTGGCTTAACGCTGCCTTGTAAATAAGGCGAAGCCCCTATCGCCACAGGAACGTCGTAAAAAGTGACGTTCCCGTGGCGATCTGGGCTTGTAAATATACCCCATAGTCTGCTGCAGCTCTCTTCCCCCACGCTGGCAAACAGGCTGCTTACCTCCATGCACACAGTTTTGCATCATTGCCCTAAGCCTAGACAATTTTTAAAGCATTTCCACACTGGCTGTATGCTGGGGACTGCAGCACACATGTAATGTGTGAAATGATTGGATAAATAAATATAATTCTCTAACTTTGTGCCTGCTTTAAGGGGGAGTTATTTTGTGATACAAAGCTGAGTTTAGCAATTTTAGTAGATAGGGCTTTGTATTGAAAACATTGGTGCTTGTCCTGGAATGCCCAAGTACCATTGCACAAAGCCGTACACACACTCGACTCCATCTTTACCTCCTGCAACAGAGTCAATTTTCATCCACGTCACTGAACTCACGTGGACTGACCACACCATCATCCACTTTACCATCTCCAACCCCCAGCACACCAACACTAAACACCACTGTCCCTCCCACTGCAGCTGGAGCAAGGTAACCGAGACTCAATGGACACAGGCCTTCAGCACCACCCAACCCGAAACGTCAGCAGACCTTGAACAGGCCGTTCAGAACTTCTCCACCTGGATCACCAAATGCGCCAACAGAGTTGCCCCGTTGAAACCAGCAAAACCCAACAAAACCTCAAAGCAAACCAGCTGGTACACCCCAGAACTCAGAACCACCAAGCACAGCTGCTAACGACTCGAGAAGCTTTGGTGCACCACAAAGAACCCCACCGACAGAGCTGCTAACAAAGCAGCCTTCAGCAACTACCACCTACGCCTCAAGAAAGCGAAGAGAGCAGCAATCATGGCCGCATCAATGCCACAGCCAACCACACAAAGGAGCTCTTCTAAATAGGCAAGGAATTCTTCAACCCTACAGCCACAGAGAACACCATCCACCCCTCCAAGGATCTCTGTGACACCCTGTCGGACTACTTCCACAGCAAATTTGCCACCATCTACAACAACTTCGACTCCCAAAACACCTCTCTCAGCTTCAACAACCTCAACTTCCCAGCAAACACCAGCTGAACGGTCACTACCAGGTCGCCACTCATCACTCAGTACACCACAGCCATCATGTCATCCATCCACTTCGGGGCTCCCACCGACCCCTGCCTTCACCATCTTTTCCACCTCAGAACTAACCCAATCAGCACGGAGCTCACCAGCATCCTGAACACCTCCATCGCCACAGCAACCTTCCCGGATAGTTTGAAATACGCAGAGGTCAGACCCCTCCTCAAGAAACCATCTGCTGACCCCAGGGACCTCAAAAACTACCGACCAGTCTCCCTGCTCCCCTACCCAGCCAAAGTACTTGAGAAAGCCATCAACAAACAACTCACCAAATACCTGCAACACAACCACCTCCTCAACGCCTCACAATCAGGATTCTGTACAAACCACAGCACTGCGACCGCACAGATCATGGCCACAGATGACATCAGAACTATCCTCGACCGCAGAGAAACTATGGCCCTGATCCTCCTCGACCTCTCTGCTGTGTTCGACACCGTCTTAAATTACACCCTCATCGACAGACTCTACAACATCGGCATTCAGCAAAACACCCTCAAGTGTTTAGCCTTCTTCCTTACAGGATGCACACATAGCATCCAACTGCCTCCCTTCACCTCCGCACCCAAGGACATCATATGCGGCGTACCACGAGGATCATCCCTCAGCCCCACACTATTCAACATCTACATGACCCTCCTCGCAGACGTCGTCAAATCCCATGGATTCAACATTATCTCCTACGCAGACGACACTCAACTAATCCTCACGCTCACAAGGACCCCTCCAATGACAAAACCAACTTCTGCAACGCAATGACCAACGTAGCCAATTGGATGAGAGATAACTGCCTCAAACTCAACTCCTGCAAAACAGAAGTATTGATCTTCGGGAAGAACACTTCCGCATGGAACCACAGCTGGTGGCCAGAAGAACTCAGACCCACACCCACCAATCATGCACCCAACCTCTGCATCATCCTCTACAGCCAATTGACCATAAAACGACAAGTCAACGCAGTCCCCTCAACCTGCATCCACACCATTCGCATGCTCTGCAGAATCTTCAAATGGATCCCAACCCACACCAGAAAAACCATCACACAGGCCCTCGTCACCAGCCACTTTGACTACAGCAATGCTCTCTATGCGGAATCCCCACCCAGCTCCTCTGAAGACTCCAGACCATACAGAACCCTGCAGCCAGACTCATGTTGGTCCTCCCCAAACGGACCCACATCACTCCTCATCTCAGAAACCTCCACTGGCTCCCCATCCAGAAAATATGTCAGTTCAAAATGCTCACACAAGCCTGCAAAGCTCTTCATGACCAAGCACCCTCCTTCATCAACCACTGACTGAACTTCCATCTGCCCTCAAGACACCTGCACTCCGCTTCACTCGCCCTCGCACATATCCCCCGCATCCAACGCAGCCGCAGCGGGGGCCGCTCCTTCTCCTATATCACCGCCAAGACCTGGAACGACCTGCCCATACACCTCCAAACAGCACCCTCTCTGGCGGACGTCAGAAAGAGACTCAAGACCTGGCTCTTCGACGGAGACCTGGCACCCTCAGCGCTCAGATACCCCTAGGGGTGACTGTGCTGCACTATACAAATGACGGATTGATTGATTGATGCAACGCCATCCTACTGCAAAGTGGTAGAAAGCAGTACAAATCGCTAGCTGCGCTAAAAAAAAAAGGGCTCGTTTTGCGCTGGAAATTAAAAACCCTTCCCTTTCAAGGTTTTGTGCCACTTTGTATAACTCTGCAGCGGTGCAAAGTCTTTAATAACTTGGGCTGTGTGCTATATGTATCGTAATTGTACAAATAGAACACTCCTACCCCTAGGGGTTGGATGCAGGCCTGCAAGCATGCTTGTATCCAGAGTCACTGTAGTGACGGCAGCATGAAGGCTGCTCTGTTAGCTTTAGGATTGCAGCCGTTTGAAAGACTGCAATAAATCTCCCGCGAGGGTTGCAGACGGACGTGCGTCTCCTGCAGAGATCACGCTAAGGATGACAGAGCGGATCCCAGCCACGCCGTGACGGGCAGTTTGAAGAGCGGCTGAGATATGACAGAGGCTGGCGGCCCGGAGCATCCTTTACTATAATGTATAATATGGCAGAGGGAGGAGCGTGGACCACACATGGAGGGAGAGATGCCCGCGAGGAAAGGACTGTGAACAGCAGCACCTGGTATTAAAGATAGTGTAGACAGCGCCTGCTCTCGGCTGTGGCTCGAGAGTTCCCTGTCAGTATTACAGCGCTGTCCTCGTCAGGGCACTGCAGTCATGGCTGCCAAGCGTGCTGCATCCACGCTCAGACAACGCAAAGCACTGCTGAGTACTTCATGTTAACGCGGCTACCTACCTCAAACGACCATACCGGGCACACGACGCACCCGAGGACCCCAGAGTGCCCCAAAGCACTCAGAGCTGCCACATAGTTCCAAAATATAAAATACGTTACTAAAGGATGAGGTCACGTCCTTAAATAAGAAATGTAGGGGATTAATTACCAGAGGCAATGCTCGGTGACGTCACATGGAGCGACGTCATAGGAAGTGATGTCACAGTCTTATATATCTCACCTTAAAGCGAATGGTCCTAATTTGCATTCAAAGTGAAGATAGTGTATACTATGGTATATATGAATGTAAATTTGGGTATACAATGTATGTATTCATTTCATATACAAACCTCACATACACGTACATCTGCGTGTTATCTGTGAATACAAAGCGATGTTTAAAGAATAATGCACGGAGTCATAAACATTTAATCGTTTGCATATTATGAGTTATTAAACGTTCATAACTGGCATGCAACTAAAACATAAATTAAGAAATGCAGAAATTACTCATGATCTGTTCACTCTTGAAGTTATTGTTTATATTTTGAACCCCTGAAGTCGATATTAAGGATGACAAGTGAAATCAAAGGCAGTGGTCTCTTTTCCATTAAAACATGTGACACTTTGTAATAAATCCTCTGCCTCTTCTCGTGTGGATTACATCTGGCACACTTTTGATGGCTTGACAGTGCTTCCAATGATTTGTCGTCCCTAAGTTGAAGCAAGACAAATGTGGTGAAAGAGACATCGGGGTGCAAAGAGTTATGACCTATGCTTTTGCAACAACATAGCCCACGGTGCTTTTACCATGTTGTTCAAACCTCAGGCAACTCACCCAACCAGTGGCGGCTCCTCCGCCATGGCGGAAGAGCGGCACCCCACTGCTTTCAAGCGGTGCGAGAAACAAAAACATAAAATGATGATAACTTTCAGTTATTATCATTTTATGTTTGTGCTGCTTTGCGGGCCGGTGGGTGGGCGGGGCTGCTCTACTCTCGGAGCAGGGCAGGGGAGGAGTGGTTTGCCCACACCTAAGTCTGCAATCACTGTTTGGTCAGCCCTCTCGGGCCGCCCAAACCAGTCATGCGCACTTTCCCCCTCTCCATGCAGGCTGCATTACAGCCTGCATGGAGAACATGCCCACCCCTACAGCCCCTGGCTGAGCGCTGTGTCACGGCTCTCAGACCAATCACAACAGCATTGTGATTGGCTTAGGGGAGGGAGCTGGCTGCCTGCTTCCTGTTCCTGAAGTCGGAAGCAGGAGAGCAGGAGCAGAGACGCGGGATCCGGTGGAAAGGTAAGTTATTATTATTATTTTTTTTGTTAAACTCCCTCCCGCAATCGCGACTCCCACACCCCACCCCCACTTGACCCACCGCGACCCCCAGCGCCCGCCCCCCACCCGCGAGCCATGCCGGCCGCCACTGCACCCAACATCTCTCTTATAAGTCAAAGGACAACCAACACCCTACCAACCATTTACTCCAGACAGGACGCAGGAAATCAATGTAGATTTTAGTGCTTTGTGACTATGAAGGGTTGTGTAAATAATGCAACTGGACCACCACTGTAGTCCTTGAAAGGGGTTTGGAAACACTCTGAAGTGGTCTCTTCACTACAAGAATGTTTTATAAAAATAACAAATACATGTAATCACTCAAAGAAATGTAAAAAAAAAAATCAGTTTCTGAAAATTACTTATATGTTTTCCAAATATGAAAAGGTTATTCAGTTTAGAAATGACTCCAAGTGACAAACTTTTTGAACAAACGTGTGTTCCTTGGTAGCTATGTTTAAAAATGGTATCTGCTTGACAGGTCACAGTTAAGGCAGTCAGTTGAAGAGTTTGCAAGTTTGTTAGTGATTGTACTTGAGGTCTGTTTATTGGAGCTTGGGTCGGTTGGGGGCAGTGTGACATCTTTAGTCTTTGCCGCATTGAGATGAAGAATGAGTCAGGAGGACATCAGATGTAAGACTCACTGAGGCTTTTTCCTGAATGGCTGCTTCTTCTAATTCCTCTTGGAGACCACCAATCTTTAACTTTTTCACTTTGCGCACTTGCTATTGAACGTTGAGCTGTGCTTTTAATTTTTCTCGCAAATACATTCTCGGGGTGCCCTTGTTAGCAAGATCATAAATAGAGGATGAAGAGAGGTACTCACTTTTTTGACAATAAGAGAGACTCCCGACTGATTTGAGGCCAAGACTTGCTCATTAGAAAGAGGAAATTGTGTTACAGGATTGTTTTTGTGCAGGAAGGTACCCCCTCCCTCACAAAAACAATCCTGCCCATAATGCAGGCACCCTTGCAGCATGGTGCAAGAGTGCCTGCGTTGACACTAGGCAGCCACAAGTGCACCAGCACTGGGAGGGAGCTGAAGATCTTAGTAGATATGGTGCTTTTCAGATCTCTCCTGTTCATGCAACGGAGCATCTTTGCTTGCTGCCCTGCATGAACTTTTTATAAATATGTCCCTTCGTGTTTAGTTTTGTATCATGCTTTTTTGTATAGTTGGAGAATTACACTGTTTTTTTGTTTTTTAAATGGTAGTATTTTTTTCAGTAAATTTCTACTTTTTTTAACGTAAGGTAAAATGTTGCTACTTATCTTGAGTAATAAGTAACCTTCCTTTTCAGTGAATTTCTATGTTTTTTAACGTAAAGTAATATTGTAATACGATATGTTTGCGGCAAACCCCTCATCATGCACGGTATTCGGCTGTTCATGGTGAGGTGTGGGGGAAGTGGCCAGGACGTGTGCCCAACCCACCAGCGTGCATGGCCGAAGGCAAACAGGAGTTTCCAATCCCCCGCAGTAGGCCACCACCATGCACAGCCTTCAGCTATCCGGCCACAGACCTCCACCTCTCTTTTGTCCCAGGGGAGTGTCTGTGTGGCTGAGCTGGCTCTTGTGTGAGTCCTGTGGGATTGCAAAAGGCCAAAAATGTTTTTTGTCCCAGGGTGGTGGAAACTTACAGGAGGGCTAGGGGTCAGGATACTGCTATCTGCATGAGGATGTACTTTTTATTATATTATAACGTTTCAACAATAAACGTATCGTTAAAAATTAAGTTTGTTAAAAATGACTGAACAACAAATTGTATAACTGCAAATAAAATTGTATGTAAACTACATCTACATCATAAGTGTAATTATTATTGCTAAATATCTCTTTTAATAAATACCATTTTACTGTGCATTATTTTACAATAATTTTTTTGTATTTTTTTAAAATTTATATAACAAATCATTTATTTTACTTCAGAATAGTGGCTCTCCCTCGTGTGCTGCTCCACCACAATTTTTTATTTTTTCAAAACGATGGTGGACAAAAACAGAGCGGGTGGGGCAGAAGCAACAGGGAGTTGGTGTGGAGGTGACAAGCAGCACATGAGAGAGAGCAAATATTTTGAAGTACAAGAATGATTTTTTTTAGTAAATAAAAAATTAAAAGAGCCAATTGTAATTATTGTAAAACAATGCACAGTAAAATGTTTGGAAAATGTATATGCTAGTAAAATATAAAAATAGTATAAAAATTATATTTTACCTAAATTATATCATTAAACAAACAATTTATACTATAAATTACTATAACTTTTGAATGTACAAAATAAAAATCCAAACAAATATTAATCGTTTATGGATACATTTACTATTCCCAATAAAAACTTAGCCACAGTGGAAAAAGTGTTATACTTTGGGGAAGGTCTAATTTTACTACTCCCACTCCATACTCAACCACAGTGGTGAAAGTGTTGGACGTTGCGGTGGGAAGGTCAGATTTTCTATTCCCACTCCAAACTGAATGTCATGAAAAGTGTTGGACTTTTGGGGATACAAATTTACTATCACCCCTCCAATCTTAACTACGTTGGGGAAAACGTTGGATTTTGGGGAGTTAAAATGTACTGTGCAAACTCCAAATTGAGCAGGATGAAGGCAGGGGTCGTCATTAGGGTCCAAGGTAGCAAAGTTCCCCTGTCTCCTAAAGGAATCTGTACATTGGTATACACTCCCATGGTATCCAGTATTCATCATCAAACCCTTTTGAAGGGAACAATCCAGTTCCAAGGTGGCAAAGTTTGAATGGCTACATGTTATGATAGTGTTGTAAAGCTCAGTATAGGCCACAAACAGGGCCCATAGTAACTGAGAAACTAACTTAGCATCACTATTCTTGAATCCAAGGGATGACCACAATTTGCGAAGGCTCCACTTCCAATCCTTTGCTTAAAAAATATTGGATGACTGTCAAACCTGTGTGTATAGTGGAGATATTACCACAGGACATCACCTACAGTGTTAAACTAATATTTAGTCAATACTGGCAGGCTCAGGTAGGCTTAATTGGTGCAGGGGAGTCTGGACAGGATTATTGAGTGTGCCTCTTGGACTTTCTGAAGGTAACTCAGCTGTGCAAAAATTTTCTTTATTGTGGTCTGGTGAAAAAACAGATTTCGCAACACCCGCTACGTGAGAGGTAAGTAAAAGATCTTTTTCCATTAGGAACTCCAAGGGGCATATTAGCAACGTGATTATCACCGCTTTAGCTGGACTTTTTCCCGCTAAAGCGGCGATAATTCAATCGCCCTATTAGCAAGCTGTCGCTAACTGCTGTTAGCGACAGCTTTTAGGCGATAGCGACCTTTTGGGTGCCACTTTGCATGCCAGCGATATTTATCGCTAATGGCATGCAAAGTAGGCGTTCCCAACCTAAACGCGACTGTAAACAGTCGCTAAGGTCGCTATCGCCTATTAGCGAGGCAGGGGAGGTGATTAACGAACCAGCGCTAAACACGTTTAGCGCTTGTTTGTTAACACCTGGTCCAAACCTGATTTAGCCATGTAATCCAATGGGAGGTGGATTACATGGCTAAATCCCCCTCGCCCTATTACCAAGCTAACACTGGTCACAGTGCGAATATCGCTTGTTTTCAAGCGATATTCACACTGTTCTCCAGGGTTTCTATCGCTTTGGAGATAAGCGTTGCTGATAGCACGCTATCTCCGCGATAGAAACCTGCGATAGCCGGCAATAATTATCCTAGCGCTAACTGCGATTAGCGATAATTATCGCCGGTTATTGCTAATAGGCCCCCAAGTTCTTTATGAGTTAGACTGGCAACAGGCATGCACTCAGGACCTGTAGCCACATCTCAGAGGCCACCTCTTGATGTGCTCTTCCGTAGCCATAATTTCTGCCTTTGATGGATAGTTTTGCTATTAAATTGTCACTCATCTATTGGCTTATAGCCCTCAGGCAGTTTGCAAAATTGTTTTACATAACTTTGTTGATTGGTTAAAGTTTATAAATCAATTGACTGTCATTAGCTTGATTTTAACATGAATAACTCCAAATAGCTCAATTTGTCAGCTTTCTTCAAGTTGCCAGTTGTTAGGTGGAGCCTGCCAAGAGTAACACTGAAAAAGGTGGAGGAATTTACTCTGACGTGCTAATCATATGGTCAGAAAAATTTAGGAAGGGCTACCTCTCTCCCAACCAGCAGCTGATTAGTGGAGATTTCAAGTCTTAAAATGAACAATGGTGTGGTCCACTCCCTGTTTACCATAATATGATATCAACCTACACTTAAGAAACTGTTTTCGTTCGACTGAAAGTCTCACCTGTCATGTCCTCTCTAGTCAAAACATCTTATGGTACCCCTGCTGAGGATTATCCCACCTTGTCAGTTCCTCTCCTCAGCATCAAGGGGCCTTTGCTTCAAGAGGGTTCTTCATCTTCCTCTGGAATGCCACTCATTGGCAGATGAGGATCAACTGTCTGCCTCCTCACAATAGTATTTGTTGGGTCACTTATTGTACTAATTACCCAAATAGATCCCCCTAGTTTAGCAAGAACAAAAGAAAAACCTGAAGCGTGAAGGAAGTGGCCCGATTAGGGTCACCCGGGTCATTAACGACCACCTCTCAGCCTTCCATACTAAATGAAGAGTCGGTCAGACAGTAGAGAATACAAACCAATAATAGTTTATTTAAAGTACACTCAGAGCGGAGCCCTTGCTGCCCAGTCGCTGGGAGTGCTGCAGAGGGACTGACATCAGCAAGCATAAAGATACATTATGTACATTTCAAAACCAATGTGAGCACGCCCACCATGGAATTTTCCAGAGAGATGCAGCTAGACAGTCAATTAAAAGGAATAAGTTTCAATTCTGAGGCCAGGCACACATTATCTATCATTCAAGGTCACTCTGCCTGTGCCCGCCACTAGACAAGTGGGAGAAGGCCTACATCTAAGAAGAAAGGTATGCGCTAATAAGAACAGTGCATTCATTAGTGTGGCAGAACTCAGCTCCGAAGAAACATAACCTAGAGAAGGCCATTTCTCGGAAATAGCAAAGAATTAGTTTCGATCATGATACAAAATGGCGCCTATACACAAAATGGCGCCGCGAATGCTAACTTACATAAAACCATGCAAAAACATAATTTTTATTCCAACAGCGTGCACGTCTACTCCCAAAGTTGCTCAGCCTTGGCAAATGCCAGACAGTAGTACACACTGGGGCTAGATTAAAGTAGTATATTATAGATTTCGCAACATATTATTTTATTTTAGAAAAAATAATTTATCAATTTGTAATCATCAGCATATCCATGTATATCTATGTTAGAAAAAGGTCAACATATGTAGGCAAATAGTTAGCTCCATTTGAAGAAGGAAAACTACATATTTTACAAAGGTAACACAGATGCAGTTACACAATGTTTGCAATCTGTACATTACAGCTATGGTGGGCCCAATTACAGGTTTGTGGTCCAGGTAACTGAAATAGGTCACTGTTACCAGGGAAAAATACCAACTTAAATGAAAATTAATATTCCTATAAACAATATTAGCAAGTAATATATGAGCAGATTGACTTTCTCCTGTGAAGTTTGCTGTTGCACACCTGTGCCTTGTTCATGGTTGCAGGCAAGTTATCAAAACACAGACTTATGTCATCTTTGGTCCTGTTGTGGCGTAAGCTGCAGACAGAAAGGGTGGCACCCAGTTTAGTGTATACAATGATATTATGCAAAAAATTAGATAAGGTCGGAGCTAAATGCTATGAAAGCACACTATGCTGTGGACAGCAGGGGGGAAATGGCCATGGACTGGCAGGCTTCTAAACGTTACAGCTCACTGTTGTTTTGTCATGTTATGCATTAAACCTATGAGGGGTTGATTGATCCAAAGTCCTCGGCTGATATAAACACTGGTGCAAATCCAGGCAAAGTTGTTGTGGAGTTTCACAGTGCAGACGATTGCGATCCACAGCCCACCTCAAACCTCACCATCTTCTAGACAACACTCAATCAGGATTCAGAAAGAACCACAGCACTGAAACAGCACTCATCGCAGCCACTGATGACATTCAAATCATCCTGTACCCAAGAGAAACAGCAGCTTTCATCCTGCTCGACCTCTCTGCGGCCTTTGACACTGTCTCCCAAAACACCCTCATCAGAAGACTCCATGTGATTGGCATACAAGGACCCGCTCTCAAATTCATCTGTTCCTACCTCACGGGAAGAACCCAAAGGGTCAGGCTGCCACCATTTACATCAGAGACCAACAAATTGATATGCGGAGTCCCACAGGGATCGTCCCTCAACCCCACCCTTTTCAATATGTACATGACTCCACTCACCAACATCATCCGATCATAATACATCACCGTCATCTCCTACACCAATGAAAGCCAACTCATTTTCTCCCTGACTGACAAAACAACCACTCCCAGAACCAACTTTACCGACTGCATGAACATGGTAGCAGATTGTATGCGAACCAACTGCCAGGGTAAGAGTTATGCAAAGTTGTATCATCATGTTTGAGAATAGGGGTAGGTCTCATTGTTGTGTAGGTTTAGCCTACGAGTTATGTTTAAGGTTTGGATTAGGTTTGGTAAAGGGTTGGGGTGGGCTTAAACATAGGTTTAGGCAAAGTGTTATTGTTAGGGTTAGATAAAGTTAGGGTTAAGATTAGGTTTAGGAGTCCTTTAGGCTCAGGATTAATGACAAGAGGTAGGTTTAGATTTATGGTTAGGCCTAGTGATACGGCATGATTTAGGGTTAGGGTTGGTGTTACAGATACGTTTAGAATAAGGTTTAGGCCCAGACTTAGGGTCATGGTATAGTTAGGTTTTAGGGTTTAGGTTAGTCTTAAGATTGGGACTTATAAAATAAAAAAAACTACATTTATGTAGCACATGCTCCAATTAGTTTGTTCGCTAGGTGTTGATAAATATCAACAAAAACAAAAAGAACGAGCTCACTTACTACCTAACCCAGGTTATTGAGGGGTCTCTTACTCAAAAAGGGGAAAGGGGAACCCTAGGTTTTTGTAAAGAGTCCTCACTCACCAACCTAGCTGGTGACATACTTCATCACTGGGTTCCCACCCTGGCTGCCGAATTCCCCCAGGGTGTTTTTCGACACCTGATTACAGCCGAGCTGGTTTCTTTGTGTAGTGAAAGTGTAAGGGATTTAAAATTGACTCAAGGCCACCTACCTGAGGAAGTATTTTAACAGTGGGGGCATTGGGCAAGTTTTAAAACCAGTGGTGGATACCTCTGAGACATTAGTAGTCTCCTGTATCCGTAATCATGGTCAACATATGCAAGCCATCCATACTCAGTGCCCATATGGGTCTATATGGCTTTCATCAGGGCCGAAGGAAATGGTGCATGCACGCTAAGACATGCGGAGTAAGATTGCAGTCAAACTTACAGTGAAAGAATCACCTCTTGCGACAAATTGTGTTGTGTCTACTGAGTTGGGTGCAAGGGGTAACAGGCGCTCATATAGAAATTGCCACAGCAAATATCAATCAGTCCTAAAAAGATAGTGTCCTAGCGGTGCATTCAGAAAGGGGAGATGCACCCTGCTTCCCCATCCATCAATCTAAGATTGAAAATTACAATTTACACTGTTCGAAGCACACGCATTTTAAGTCAAATCATAGTATAGCACAATTGAGTAATGTTAGAACAATAATATGGACTCTGTATCTTCTTTGGTGTTTTTATTCCATCCACTCCTTTTAGCCAACGCGTTTCGTTGCTTAGGGGTATCACCCCTACGACTTCCTCAGGGCTTAGGGTATCGAATACGTTCGAAATCACGATCTCCTAAGGCGTAAAATCTTTTCAAGAGGTCTTGTGTCCAAATTATGTCAGTAAAATCCAAAAGCAAACTTATAATCAATTCAAAGGTTGCCAGTATGTGCCAAGTTCGAACGTTAGTCAAGCTCCCGTATGTTTAGAAACAGGTCCCTGAAGTAGGGGGAAAACCTGTTGCCTTCTTGTGACCATGCCCGAATCCAGGTGACCTGTAGATACAGAGTCTATATCATTGTTTTAACATTTCTCAATTGTGCTATACTACGATTTGACTTGAAATGCGTGTGCTTCGAACAGTGTAAATTGTGTTTTGTAGGAATTCTTCACAACATGGGTTGCTCCCACGGGGTGGAAACTGTTGTCATACTTTCATCAAGGCGTCTCACCCTCTGATTCACCTCGTACTCCTCCTTGTGAGCCCCGCATAGTGGATAAATATCACCCAGCACAATGGTACTCATTCAGTCAACCTTGAGAGGATTAAAGGCTGAGTGAACCCACCAGGATTCCAACCTTTACTTTGACCTTGAGGTCACACACAGATATCTGCAATGGATGTATTAGTCTGATGAGGTTAAGCAGTATTCTTAGGGGGGATAATTGCGATGAAGTAGATTCTATGTAGTGTTATGTCACTATAGTTGTATTTTCTGCAGTGACATACAGCAGTTAAAGGTCATACGTGGCTGGAGTGCACCAGTGCCTATGTGAGCCCGTGGGTGCCAGTGGTCAGGTGTATGCTTTGGGCACCCATGCCAGTGATAATGAGCCCTGGTGGGGACGGGTTCTGTGGTTGCATATGGTCAGGTGTATGCTTCGGGCACCCATGCCGGTGATAATGAGCCCTGGTGGGGCCGGGTTCTCTGGTTGCATATGGTCAGGTGTATGCTTCGGGCACCCATGCCGGTGATAATGAGCCCTGGTGGGGCCGGGTTCTGTGGTTGCATATGGTCAGGTGTATGCTTCGGGCACCCATGCCAGTGATAATGAGCCCTGGTGGGGCCGGGTTCTCTGGTTGCATATGGTCAGGTGTATGCTTCGGGCACCCATGCCAGTGATAATGAGCCCTGGTGGGGCCGGGTTCTCTGGTTGCATATGGTCAGGTGTATGCTTCGGGCACCCATGCCAGTGATAATGAGCCCTGGTGGGCCGGGTTCTCTGGTTGCATATGGTCAGGTGTATGCTTCGGGCACCCATGCCAGTGAAAATGAGCCCTGGTGGGGCCGGGTTCTCTGGTTGCATATGGTCAGGTGTATGCTTCGGGCACCCATGCCAGTGATAATGAGCCCTGGTGGGGCCGGGTTCTCTGGTTGCATATGGTCAGGTGTATGCTTCGGGCACCCATGCCAGTGATAATGAGCCCTGGTGGGGCCGGGTTCTCTGGTTGCTAATGGTCAGGTGTGTGCTTCGGGCACCCATGCCAGTGATAATGAGCCCTGGTGGGGCCGGGTTCTCTGGTTGCATATGGTCAGGTGTGTGCTTCGGGCACCCATGCCAGAGATAATGAGCCCTGGTGGGGCCGGGTTCTGTGGTTGCATATGGTCAGGTGTGTGCTTCGGGCACCCATGCCAGTGATAATGAGCCCTGGTGGGGCCGGGTTCTGTGGTTGCATATGGTCAGGTGTGTGCTTCGGGCACCCATGCCAGTGATAATGAGCCCTGGTGGGGCCGGGTTCTGTGGTTGCATATGGTCAGGTGTATGCTTCGGGCACCCATGCCAGTGATAATGAGCCCGGGTGGGGCCCGGGTTCTGTGGTTGCATATGGACAGATGTATGCTTCGGGCACCCATGCCAGTGATAATGAGCCCTGGTGGGCCGGGTTCTCTGGTTGCATATGGTCAGGTGTGTGCTTCGGGCACCCATGCCAGTGATAATGAGCCCTGGTGGGGCCGGGTTCTGTGGTTGCATATGGTCAGGTGTGTGCTTCGGGCACCCATGCCAGTGATAATGAGCCCTGGTGGGGCCGGGTTCTCTGGTTGCATATGGTCAGGTGTATGCTCGGGCACCCATGCCAGTGATAATGAGCCCTGGTGGGGCCGGGTTCTCTGGTTGCATATGGTCAGGTGTGTGGCTTCGGGCACCCATGCCAGTGATAATGAGCCCTGGTGGGGCCGGGTTCTCTGGTTGCATATGGTCAGGTGTGTGCCACGGGCACCCATGCCAGTGATAATGAGCCCTGGTGGGGCCGGGTTCTGTGGTTGCATATGGTCAGGTGTGTGCTTCGGGCACCCATGCCAGTGATAATGAGCCCTGGTGGGGCCGGGTTCTCTGGTTGCATATGGTCAGGTGTATGCCTCGGGCACCCATGCCAGTGATAATGAGCCCTGGTGGGGCCGGGTTCTCTGGTTGCATATGGTCAGGTGTGTGCCTCGGGCACCCATGCCAGTGATAATGAGCCCTGGTGGGGCCGGGTTCTCTGGTTGCATATGGTCAGGTGTGTGCTTCGGGCACCCATGCCAGTGATAATGAGCCCTGGTGGGGCCGGGTTCTGTGGTTGCATATGGTCAGGTGTGTGCTTCGGGCACCCATGCCAGTGATAATGAGCCCTGGTGGGGCCGGGTTCTGTGGTTGCATATGGTCAGGTGTGTGCTTCGGGCACCCATGCCAGTGATAATGAGCCCTGGTGGGGCCGGGTTCTCTGGTTGCATATGGTCAGGTGTGATGCTTCGGGCACCCATGCCAGTGATAATGAGCCCGGTGGGTCCGGGTTCTGTGGTTGCATATGGACAGATGTATGCTTCGGGCACCCATGCCAGTGATAATGAGCCCTGGTGGGGCCGGGTTCTCTGGTTGCATATGGTCAGGTGTGATGCTTCGGGCACCCATGCCAGTGATAATGAGCCCTGGTGGGGCCGGGTTCTGTGGTTGCATATGGTCAGGTGTATGCTACGGGCACCCATGCCAGTGATAATGAGCCCTGGTGGGGCCGGGTTCTCTGGTTGCATATGGTCAGGTGTATGCTTCGGGCACCCATGCCAGTGATAATGAGCCCGGGTGGGGCCGGGTTCTGTGGTTGCATATGGACAGATGTATGCTTCGGGCACCCATGCCAGTGATAATGAGCCCTGGTGGGGCCGGGTTCTCTGGTTGCATACGGTCAGGTGTATGCTTCGGGCACCCATGCCAGTGATAATGAGCCCTGGTGGGGCCGGGTTCTGTGGTTGCATATGGTCAGGTGTATGCTTCGGGCACCCATGCCAGTGCTAATGAGCCCTGGTGGGGCCGGGTTCTCTGGTTGCATACGGTCAGGTGTATGCTTCGGGCACCCATGCCAGTGATAATGAGCCCTGGTGGGGCCGGGTTCTCTGGTTGCATATGGTCAGGTGTATGCTTCGGGCACCCATGCCAGTGATAATGAGCCCTGGTGGGGCCGGGTTCTCTGGTTGCATATGGTCAGGTGTGTGCTTCGGGCACCCATGCCAGTGATAATGAGCCCTGGTGGGGCCGGGTTCTGTGGTTGCATATGGTCAGGTGTATGCTTCGGGCACCCATGCCAGTGATAATGAGGCCCTGGTGGGGGCCGGGTTCTCTGGTTGCATATGGTCAGGTGTGTGCTTCGGGCACCCATGCCAGTGATAATGAGCCCTGGTGGGGCCGGGTTGTGTGGTTGCATATGGTCAGGTGTATGCTTCGGGCACCCATGCCAGTGATAATGAGCCCTGGTGGGGCCGGGTTCTCTGGTTGCATATGGTCAGGTGTGTGCTTCGGGCACCCATGCCAGTGATAATGAGCCCTGGTGGGGCCGGGTTCTCTGGTTGCATATGGTCAGGTGTGTGCTTCGGGCACCCATGCCAGTGATAATGAGCCCTGGTGGGGCCGGGTTCTCTGGTTGCATATGGTCAGGTGTATGCTTCGGGCACTCATGCCAGTGATAATGAGCCCTGGTGGGGCCGGGTTCTCTGGTTGCATATGGTCAGGTGTATGCTTCGGGCACCCATGCCAGTGATAATGAGCCCTGGTGGGGCCGGGTTCTCTGGTTGCATATGGTCAGGTGTGTGCTTCGGGCACCCATGCCAGTGATAATGAGCCCTGGTGGGGCCGGGTTCTGTGGTTGCATATGGTCAGGTGTATGCTTCGGGCACCCATGCCAGTGATAATGAGCCCTGGTGGGGCCGGGTTCTCTGGTTGCATATGGTCAGGTGTGTGCTTCGGGCACCCATGCCAGTGATAATGAGCCCTGGTGGGGCCGGGTTATGTGGTTGCATATGGTCAGGTGTATGCTTCGGGCACCCATGCCAGTGATAATGAGCCCTGGTGGGGTCCGGGTTCTCTGGTTGCATATGGTCAGGTGTATGCTTCGGGCACCCATGCCAGTGATAATGAGCCCTGGTGGGGCCGGGTTCTCTGGTTGCATATGGTCAGGTGTATGCTTCGGGCACCCATGCCAGTGATAATGAGCCCTGGTGGGGCCGGAGTCTGTGGTTACATATGGTCAGTGGCTGCATCAGTGGTCTTTATGAACAGTGGCTGTGGTTCCAGCTCTACTGCTTGTGTGTGGCTTGCAGACGTCAGTCAGTGTCAGTCACCGCCTTGTGCTTTCATCCACAAATGCCTCTACCTGCAGGCCCTGCTCGTGTCATCTGTGTGGAACTCGCTCGGCTGCCCTCCGACGTTTCGCTTTGGACATATTCCTTCATCGCTATTAGCATTTGGACAAGAAAGGACAGAGCATCACGCAGACAAACAGGCCCCTTTCATGTGCAAATTCGGCTCTGAATGGAGGATGGATGGGTAATTAAATAAACAGATAATTGCATACAGAAATACTGCATTTAAAGCCTGCCGTCTCTCCTTGAAACGAGGGCGCCGGCTTGTTGCCCACTTTGTTCCCAAGCTTTAATTGAGCCAGGCGATGAAACGAAGAATGAATGCCCTAGGGTGGTGCCACCCTTGCGGATACTCTCCAGAGCAATGGCCCCTCCCGGGAGCCGTAGCAGAGTCCCTGTAGATTATTGAGAGCTCGTTCTGCTGCACACACATCTCTGGGAAGCCTGCAAGCCACAGGTCTGAATGTCTTTCGGGCCGACCCAGCCTCTCGACCTTCTGGGGTCGGCAAGATGGGGAGCACGGAACTGTCCGGCAGTAATTACACCTGTTATTGAAACGTCAAAGTCAACAGCGCAGTTTGTGGGATATGTGGTGTGAACCAGTGCTTTAAATGGGCCAGTACTGTCCGGTACTGAGTCCCGGCAGCTTTTTATTAATTTGTGAGGGAGAGTACCTGCACTTTTCAAGAGTGAGGTAATACTTTTGACTGGAGAGTACCGGCACTTCTCAGAAGAAGCAGGTACTCTGGTACATTGTACCTGCACTTTTATTTTTCCATTTCAAGCACTGGTGTGAACGGTCAATGTGACTTGAGCGTAGGTGGCACCTGGTTCACTAGCGGGAGACACGACACGCGCTGTTGACAGAGAGAAGGTCAAGGGTGACTGCTGCTCGCAGGGCCGGCTTTAGCGCTGGTGGCGCCCTGTGCGACAATGTTTGTTGGCGCCCCCCCACGGGTGCCCCCACAGACTTCCTCACTACTACCCTTTAACAGTGCCCCCTCAAGTAACTCCATAACCACTCTCTCTCTCAGATGTATTTAATTATTTATATAGCGCCACCTATACCAGTGTAGGGTGTCAAAGCACTTTACATCACACACACATTACACAGAGACAATCAATCATAGGTGTGTAAATCAGTGTATAGGAAATGTTACATAATACAGAGGACTACAAGGTGTAGGAGTTGCATGTCATTCATACTGGTAGACAGTATTGGTCTGGAGAAGCACAAACACAGAATTTAAAACATAACCCCATGGTTGGGGGTTACATTTAATAATAAGGATATTTATTTTTGTACTGAAATGAACCCTTTTTGAAACATTAGAATGATGAAAGACGGAGGAAAACATCATAATGCTCTAATATATACCTTGCAGTTTGCCTGCAGCTCTTTGATGACAGTTATTAGCTCACTGTTCCATGTTAGGATTTTAGCATCTACACTGCTAGTAACAAAAGGATCTCTCTGACAAAAGCACTGACCTATTTAAACTATATGCACTTTGTGATCTGCATGGTACACATTCTTTGCAGCAGGCACATTAACTCTCTGTGCTACCATAAAATGAGCTAAAACTTCCACTTGACAAAACTCCTTCTCTCTCCAGGAAGAACATTAATCACTGTGTTATCTTGACATTTTCATTTTTGTATGAAAATTGTGGAGGCCAGCAATGCAGCAGCAGGTGCTTTTAAAGCCATAAAATACTTCCAAACACGGCACCCCCTCGAAGAGTCAGCACCCGGTGCAGTGGCACCGGTCGCACCTCCCTAGAGCCGACCCTGGCTGCTCGCACATCGAAACAGCATTTTATTTTCTTTGTAGTATTTCTAAAGAGTATCTTGCATTTTGGGAATCTGATCCACACCAACAACCTAAATTCTGTTGAGTGGGATAGAAGGAATCGCAAGTCAGAGATTGTTCATCACAAGGGGAGAATGCGAGGACATGAACATTCTGTTCAGGGAAGCAGGCTGCCCTAAGCAGGCGGGGGTTCTATCCATCGCTGCTTTTTTGGTGCCTGCTGCACTCGAGAGGCACATGACCACAAGGGCAGCAGCCCGCGGAAGGGAGGATCCAGCGAGTGCTTTAAATGCTGCGGACTAGGGGGCATATTTACAACAGAATGGAGAAGCGTGGCGTTAAGCAAACATTGCTAACGCCACGCTTCTCCATTCTGAAAAAGCAGGAATGTGCAGTATTCACAAGAATGCGGAGCACCCCTGCGTTTCCCCTAGCACTGGCGCTGAATTTAGCTGCCTAGCGCCAACGTAGGCACGTAGTGCAAGGGTGTCTGTTTATGTGCAGGAAGGGAGACCTTCCTGCACTTAAACAATCATTCATGGCGTTTTGAAACTTTTATGTGTGCTGCTTAATGCAGCACACATAGAAGTTGCAAAACATCATATTTATATTGATTGTTTATGTGCAGGAAGGGACACCTTCCTGCACATAAACAATCAAAGGCCGTTTGCTGTTTCTATGTGTGCTGCACAACACAGCATAAATGGAAACAGCAACAACAAGGAGAAATGAAACATTTCTCCTCGTTGTGCCTGCTTAAGACCAGGTTTTCCCTTGTCTTAATTTTGGCGCTGCCTCCTATTTACGCCGCCCTTGTAAATATGGGGCAGCGTCAAAATCAATGGGTGTTGCGGTGGAACGCCCACCGTAACACCCATTGCCCTCCCCTTCCACACTAAGTATAGCGTGAACGGGGACCTTATTTACAAGGAAGTGTTAAGCCACGTTAAGTGGCTTAACGCTGCATTGTAAATAAGGCGAAACCCCTATCACCACAGGAACGTCACTTAAAGTGACGTTCCTGTGGCGATAGGGGCTTGTAAATATGCCCCTCGGTGTGGAGTTTGGGACTGGGGATAAGGGCGGGGCAAGGGGCGGGACTAGGTTTTTCAACTTCTTCAAGCTTTGAATGCAGGAAATCTGCATGGTTGGTAAGAATGTTGGATGAGATGTGGAAAAGAAAGAATAATCTCAGCAACTCTACCTGACAATAAATATGGCTGACTCCCTGTATTCAGACTCAGACAAATACAAAATCTGGGCTCGGTGGGGATTCCAAAGCTAATTAAAGCATTGAAAGAAGATTTGAGAGCCGCATAATTATGCTAGAAGTTTAGGAGTCACCAAATTCCTGAATTAAAGAAATGCCAACATCCTAATGAATGCTTACTCTCACATTTGTCCATGTTGCCAATTTATTGCTGAGTGATAAAAAAATTAGCTTATAAGTTCACTGTCAGAGTCTGCTCTTCGTGACGTTGTCCACTTTTTGCTGCCAACTGTTAGTCCCAATTTATGGGATCACAAAGTAATTTTTCCATTTCCAACACTCATTATGGACCTTCCTGATTATTAATATAAGTGGTGTTGGCCTCAGAAGTGCCCATTTTTAAAATACATTTGACCCCACTGTGGTAAACTTGCTGTGTCATTTGCTCACAAAGCTGACGATATTTTATTAATGAAATTCACATGATGTGTCAACAGTTCCCTAACAGTCAATTCAATTTCCTCCGCCAAGAAAAGGAAAAAGGAGCTTTCTGCACCCAGGCTTCGAGGTTTATGGAGTGTGAAATGCTGCTGCACACACCTCATTTCTGATCTTCACTGCTGAGGTAATTACTCATGCCGAATATGTGAAGATTGTAACTTGGCTGGTCTGGAAATGGAAGAGACGGACTGTTAAAGACTCATGTGCACTCTCTCACTCATACGTGTCAAAATACAGCCTCCATCTTTCACTGACACACACAAACGCATGCGCGCCTACACACACTCAAACACACCTCTTCACTCATTTAAACTTCTCTTTCATACTCTTTCAAACATGTTGTCACTTGCGCACACAACTCTTATGCTATACTACTTTTTTTCCCAGTCATACTCGCACACATTTTTTGTTTTTACCAGGGCACAAGTCCTAAAAAAACAAGTGGGGGGACTAACCAAGTTAAGCAGTATGCAAGTGACATCATGGTGCGTGACATCACAGGGCATTCCAGCACAGCGCGTGACAACCCACATGGCATCACAGGAAGTTGCATCAGCACCCATGACCTCACAGGAAGTGACATCAGATCTTAAGACCTCACACATTTGTTTAGCGTGTCTATCATGAGTATATCTGAGTGCATTACAATATTTAACAAATTCGATTTTGCGTCGGGGTTGTGTCAAAAAAGTGATGCAACCCGGCGCAAAATCTAGGCCTCAACTTATACATTTACTTTTTAAATCCCTGCCACAAAGAAATTGGCAATAATGAGAAACATGGCAGTAAATCTGTTCTGCTTAGTTGGTTACAAAGTCTGTATTTTAAAATATCTTATTGGGTTAAGGCACCTGCTGCAGAGATCGTTGTGTGCCAAATAAATCTCAGGGAATTATACTAATGGTACGATAACTCTGGAGGTTAACGTATTTGCTGGAGAGATCTTTGTTTTGTCTAGTCCTAGTTTTAAATCAAAGTAGCATAGAGGGTTAATATGTCTCCTGCAAAGCACAATATGTAACACGCAGATGACAGACTTTTATTTTATGTAAATAGCTGAAGTGGGTTACAGCTTTTAACACAGAGATCCTTTTATTACTTGCAGTTCAGACATTCTTACTGTCTTATTTAATACATCCTGCACATTGATTTACACAATTGTTAATGGATAATGTGTATATGTCATGTAAATCGCTCTGACACCTTGCTTTGGGATGAGTAGTGCTATTGTTCTATAAAAGAAATAAAACAAAATAGTGGTATTTAAATTGTTATTTGTGTAAAATACTGGGACAGACCGACACATCTGACAATCCTACAGTGCATGCAAATCTCCTATTTACTGGGACTGAATAAAGTCAAAAGCATGCCTCTCTTAAGTACCTGTGAAGTGATAAGCTGTGAGCCTTTCTTTCTCCTCCATTGCATTTAGGTGTGAGGCTCCCGATGGCGCCCAGACTGGCTACTCCAGCAAAAGGAGGCGTGATGGTCCCTTAACTTTGGCCATTGTTATGGCCCTGCTGGAATCTGATAAGCCCCTCCCGTCCCCGCCTGCATGATTGCTGCTTCCAATGAAAGCAGACAGCTGCAGATGCTGCTGAATGTGTCCTGGTGTCTGCAAATCATACCGAGACAAGATTAGCATATTTCTATGGGGCCCAATCACTTGGCAGGGAAGACGGCGTCCACCCTGTGAAAAGAGTGGGTAGACGCCGTCTACCCATGTGTACCCTCGACTTGTGCCTTGGATTTTACTCTCAGACATTCCCCTACGCATGCTCTCTTTTTCGCACACATTTACCCACATACACAGAGTGTAGCTGCAATTATTTTGTTGACAGAATTAGAGTCTGTCCCTGCCTGCTGGTTATGGTACCGGTACTCTCCTTATCTGAAGAGAAGTTCCAGTACTCAAGAGAAAAAAAACTAAAAGTGCAGGTACTTAGTACCGGTGAGTACCGACCCATTTAAAGCACAGAATCCAGGGTTGCCCGGAGGCCTAATAACGGGAGTCCATAATGAGCTAGTAGAGCAAGGGCGACACAGAAGCGGATGACGATGTTAGTCTCAGTAGCAGGGCCCTTCTGCTTGAGCCCTCTCTTTTACATGTTATAAAGTTACCCAGCTGAAGGCTTTCAGTCCAGCCATGGCCATGCGCCTCTATGGTATAAAACATGACACTTACAGAAAGTTAATCGAAACCGGTAGAAAATCCGTGAACAAAGGTTCCTTGAATCAGAATGGGTCCTCAGAATTAAATTGGAGTTCCATACCCTTATAAAGGATCTTGGCCTCATTCCTCTAATGGAACTCCTCAGTGACTTGCAATATCCTTATAAAGTACTGGAGAGGTGCTTTATTCCACATATATACCTGTCAATGTATTTTTTTTTTTGCAGAGTTTTATATAGCGCGAACTTGACCCGAATCGGGTATCAGGGCGCTTTACATAGCACCAGTTATGTTACATTAGGACATACATTCATTTTTGTTAGGCACAGGGAGATTAAGTGATTTGCCCAGAATCACAGGATGTTCAGCGTCATTGCTGAGACTTGAACCCAGTTCCCCAGGTTCGAGGTCAGACGCCCTAGCCGTTAGGCCAACTCCTCTCCCCATGTATCATTTGGGGAATGCACGATGCTTAGCAAGACATTGTCAGCATCTCTGCAACCCTCAGATACCATGCACCTACATTTGGTGTCTCTTATTACACTGTGAATATTGATATTTAAGGATATCTTGAATAGAATGTTCACAGCCATGCATTTTTAGAAGCTCTTCTGTAGTTTTGTCACTGTCCTCAATCTTAATCAAGTGTTGTGAGGAAAATATTAGGGAGAGATAGCCAAGGGGCTACCCAAGAATATTGCACAAAAACCTAGGGCATGGCATCACCGGAATGGGGAGAAAGAAGATAGATGGCCAGTGAGACAGACAAAGGCAAACACGAGGGCATGTAGAAAGAATTAAGAAAGTGCAATAAATTGCACCATAGAAAATACTCTATTCTAAGCACAGATTGCTTACAGGATGGGAACTAGATACTATGGGAGACAGAATGGGAATAAAATGTGGGTTGCAAAGTGAAGTCAGGGTGCTCAGATACAGACAGCGACTACAACAAAGTAAAGGGCAATTGGGTGCGGTTTACCTTAAGAGTAGGAGAAGAGGACAGGAGAGTCAGTCTGAGAGGCAGAAATGAGGATAAAAGAGGTGACAGCTCATGGACAACCATGAGTAGGGCAAACAGACGTTTCCCTGACACAGTGAAAAGGCAGTTTCCGGAGGCATGGGGAGATGGTTGGGAGATACTGGTGGATAAAAAGACGCGACTAGCAATGAGATCGTTGAAACAAGTGATGAGGCAACACTAAGTGAACACAAAATAATTGGTGAGTAACATAGGAGAAAAAAGCTGGTGGGACCGGGATGCAAAGGAAACAGTGTAGAAGGACTGACTTACTGGCAAAATGACAGAATAGGAGACAGTAGAAACACTGGATAATATCAGGTGTTGTGGGACAAACGGAACAAATATTTAGAGAATAGACGTAATGAGATAGGAGAATGAAAAGGAACAGTGTGACGGGCAGAGAAATCATGTAGGGGAAACGTGTAAGGAGAGGTAGAGCCAAAAACATTAGAGTAAGGGTGAGGGTTACCACAGCTGTTATAACACTGGAAGAAGAAAAGGCGCATGCCCTAGTCATAAAAGGGGAAGGAAAGGTAGAACAATGTTTCAGGTGCATGGGCAGGATTAATACAAGGTGGGCATTCAGTTTATGTGACAAGTTTGCATGGACAAGGCCTTGCTTGCAATGCTATACTAGCACAAAAACAAAAGCCAAATAGTCTATTTTAAAGCACTTCTAGCCTGTTTTTGGTGAGCTGATTCCTTTCCTGATGCTGCTTAATGTACAACAAATGTGCTAAGCGTATGTGTGTGCTAAGCGTATGTGTGTGTGGGAAACGTTCATCACTTCTAGGAGTTGCTGCGTCTGTGGATGAGGGAAGCTTACACTGTTGCTTCTCGTGCTGTAGTTTGTGTCTGGTGTCTGCTACTGTTGCAATACTACACCTGTTGGTGTGTCAGGGAAGACTGCAGTATTGCTGCCTCTGGTATACCCGGCCTGAGTGTGAGGTACCCGTGCTGTGTGTGGTGTGACGCACCACTGCCTTGGCTAAACCTGTTCTGTGTGCAAGGGAATCCGCTGCAAACATTGCAGGTTGTGGGGCTATTCTGCACTACCGCCTGCGACTAAAACCAGTTTCCTCTGCTATAATTGTTCAATGTACGATGAATGGTTACTCTATTGGTGTATGTGCTTTACACCTTTTCTTTATTTGTGTATGTGTGACAGCGCAAGAGAGAGTGAAATGTGCATGTCTCCTGCCTCTAGGCTGCCTGTTGTTTGTTATGATGCAATCTTGCAGTGCTTGTGCTGTCTATGCTCCGTGCCAAGGATTCTGGCAACTCCACTTTGTTTTCGCTGTTCTTTGGGTATTTGTGTGCGAATCCTGCAGTGCTACTGTCTGTGCAGTAGCTGTTCTGTGCGTGAGTAAACTTTACATTGCTTTCACCTGTGCTGACCCACTGGAGGTGTTCTGTTTTTGTGCCATTAAAGTTTGTGCAACTGCTTCTAACAGAGGCTCTCCCCTCCTTGGGGGGAGCCGGCGATATGGCTTGGAGCCGGGGTCCAATGGGGGGGACGGACGGGCCCCGGAAGCACTCAAGTGCTTCCGGGGCAGTCGTTATTGGAACCCGCCCCTATTTAAGCGGCCGCGCCGGGGTAGGTGGGTCTCTGCTTCCTGCCTGCCCCAAGACGTGGTTGCTAAGGACTCTCCCCATGCTGCACGGCCATCGGGCACAGCAGCATTTTGGAGTTGTTGGGGCCCCCACCACCACTGGAGTTAATTTCGAAACCTCCCTGGGAGCCGCGCAGGTTCTCGAGTTTTCACACCCACCATCCCAAAAAACTAGGGTCCGTCTAAAGGTTTTATGAAGCAATTGTGCGTTGCTTGGCTGATGAGCGTGTTATTATTTGTATTTGTGTTTGGTCATGGATTAGATTTTGAATTTAATCAGGTTTTGCTCTCTGGTTGTTTGCTGTAACAGTAATTTGCTATTTTGTTTGACTAACATTTTTCCTTCCTTTTTGTAAATTGTCGTATTTATTTGGGTGGGTGAAGTCAAGATTGGGGGGAGACTTAGGCTTCTTTTCGCCATCCTGTTTTACCAAATTTGACATTGGTATTCATGGACCCTCCAAGGGGTGCTGCCACCTGGTCGGAAGGAGGTGGCAGGGGGTTTCTGGACGGTCGCTGATGCGGTCCTTTACCTAGCAGCCACCCACGCATGCGCAGTTGGGCATAACCTAGCACTGGCCCTTGGGGGGTGACAAACCTGGGTGTAGGGGGTGCCCCGTGGTAGGTATACTAAGTGCAAACGGGCCTCCTGCACAAGTTTCTTCGATGACATTGGAGCCCTCCCCGTGGGGAAGGACGGGAGAGGGAAAGGGGACCCCTCCCATAAGGAGGGCCCCGAAGGGGTAAAAGAAGGGGCAGAGACAGTTTTGATCTCATTCGCAATCGTCACAGAATAATTTGCTTGGTTACACAGGAACAGACTAGTTATGCTTAGGTGATTCACATGTACTAGAATTGATGTTAAGGCTAGGATACCAAAGATGTAACAAAAATGTAAATAATGTGGTTACTATGTAAAAAGTTATAAAAGTGTTTTTTTTTTATTTTGTTAATAAATACGGCCTGGGGTCTTACGACCCCTATCCCAAAGAAATACCGAAGTGGTTTTGATTGCATTTGTGTCTTGAGGTTGTGGGTATGGTAAGTATACACTTGCATGGGCCATCGGCGACTCCCTTGCCATATTGTGCTGGACTTGTTCAGCGGAAGGTGTTGCACTGATGGTGTCTGTCCTGCACCTGGTTTGTGTGTGTGGGTGGGAAGGACAGAGAGAGAGAGAAAGAGAGAGGAGATACAGAGGGAGGTGTGTACCGCTACTGCATGTGCTGTTTGAAATAAGATTGCACTGGATCTCCCCACGCTGCATCTGCTTTTAGTGTAGAGAATATTATAACTATTATGTGTGTGAAAGATGTTTGCACACCTAATGTTTATGGTGTATTTATGTACACATGCAAGCCTGCAGCACGGCTGACCCCATGTTCTGTGCTTGAGAGCAGCGTGTACTGAGCCCGCTGCTCTACTGCATACATGGGTGTGTGGATTCTTGCAGTGTTGATGCCTGTGCTTACCTCCTCTTTGATTGAAACTGCTTACGCTTCTGCTAACATCCTACATACCTGAATCGTCTACCAATAGCTGGAGTTGAAAATAAAAGCAGCACATTGTGTGACTGTCCTTTACATGGTCTCATCATTTGTTGTTCATTTGTTCTGCTTTGAACAAAAATAGGAAACTGATGTTGACGCCACTGTTTCTTACACAAGATATCATTACTATGTCTGAGTTGACAGGTTATTTAAGTTCTTAAGTCCCTTAGAAGTTTAATTAATGTATGTGGTTAGTTGTATTACTTGATGTTTGCTTTCGGGACATCTTACGTATTAATAAAGAAATAAAAAACAATCATCATTTTGGGTGAAGAAATGTTGCTTTCTCCTGCACACGTTTGCTGTGTGACAGACACTTGCACTGTTGTGGCTCAGCTGTAAGCTTGTGTGTTGGTAGGGAGAAGATGCATTGTTGTGGCTCGGCTGTGTTAGCTTGTGTATTGGTGGGGAGAAAGTGCACTGTTGTGGTTCGGCTGTATTAGATTGTGTGTTGGTGGGAGAAGGTGCACTGTTGTGGTTCGGCTGTATTAGCTTGTGTGTTGGTGGGTGAAGGTGCACTGTTGTGGCTTGGATGTATTAGCTTGTGTGTTGGTGGGGAGAAGGTGCACTGTTGTGGCTCGGCTGTATTAGAGTATGTGTTGGTGGGAGAAGGTGCCCTGTTGTGGTTCGGATGTATTAGCTTGTGTGTTGGTGGGTGAAGGTGCACTATTGTGGCTCGGCTGTATTAGCTTGTGTTGGTGGGGAGAAAGTGCACTGTTGTGACTCAGCTGTATTAGCTTGTGAGTTGGTGGGGAGAAGGTGCACTGTTCTAACTCGGCTGTATTGGCTTGTGTGTTGGTGGGGAGAAGGTGCACTGTTGTGGCTCGGCTGTATTAGCTTGTGTGTTGGTGGGGAGAAGGTGCACTGTGGTGGCTCGGCTGTATTAGCTTGTGTGTTGATGGGGAGAAGGTGCACTGGCGTGTCTCGGCTGTATTAGCTTGTGTGTTGGTGGGGAGAAGGTGCACTGTTGTGGCTCGGCTGTATTAGCTTGTGTGTTGGTGGGGAGAAGGTGCACTGTTGTGGTTCGGCTGTATTAGCTTGTGTGTTGGTGGGTGAAGGTGCACTGTTGTGGTTCGTATGTATTAGCTTGTGTGTTGGTGGGAGAAGGTGCACTGTTGTGGCTCGGCTGTATTAGCTTGTGTGTTGGTAGGGGAAAGGTGCACTGTTGTGGCTCGGCTGTATTAGCTTGTGTGTTGGTGGGTGAAGGTGCACTGTTGTGGCTCGGCTGTATTAGCTTGTATTGGTGGGGAGAAGGGCACTGTTGTGGCTCGGCTGTATTAGCTTGTGTGTTGGTTGGTGAAGGTGCACTTTTGTGGCTCGGCTGTATTAGCTCGTGTTGGTGGGGAGAAGGTGCACTGTTGTGGCTCGGCTGTATTAGCTTGTGTGTTGGTGGGGAAAAGGTGCACTGTTGTGGCTCTGCTGTATTAGCTTGTGTGTTGGTGGGGAGAAGGTTCACTGTTGTGGCTCTGCTGTATTAGCTTGTGTGTTGGTGGGTGAAGGTGCACTGTTGTGGCTCGGCTGTATTAGCTTGTGTTGGTGGGGAGAAGTGCACTGTTGTGGCTCAGCTGTTTTAGCCTGTGTGTTGGTGGGGAGAAGGTGCACTGTTGTGACTGCTGTATTAGCTTGTGTGTTAGTGGGGGAAAGGTGCACTGTTGTGGCTCGGATGTATTAGCTTGTGTGTTGGTGGGGAGAAAGTGCACTGTTGTGGCTCTGCTGTATTAGCTTGTGTGTTGGTGGGAGAAGGTGCACTGTTGTGTCTCATCAGTATTAGCTTGTGTTCTGGTTGGTGAAGCTGCACTGTGGCTCGGCTGTATCAGCTTGTGTGTTGGTGGGGAGAAGGTGCACTGTTGTGGCTCGGCTGCATTAGCTTGTGTGTTGGTGGGAGAAGGTGCACTGTTGTGGCTCTGCTCTATTAGTTTGGGTGTTGGTGGGTGAAGGTGCACTGTTGTGGCTCGGCTGTATAAGCTTGTGTGTTGGTGGAAGAAGGTGCAAGTTGTGGCTCAGCTGTATTAGCTTGTGTGTTGGTGGAGAGAAGGTGCACTGTTGTGGCTCGGTTGTATTAGCTTGTGTGCTGGTGGGGGAAGTTGGACTGTTGTGACTCTGCTTTATTAGCTTGTGAGTTGGTGGGGAGAAGGTGCACTGTTGTGGCTCGGCTGTATTAGCTTGTGTGTTGGTGGGTGAAGGTGCACTGTTGTCACTCGGCTGTATTAGCTTGTGTGTTGGAGGGTGAAGGTGCACTGTTGTGGCTCGGCTGTATTAGCTTGTGTGTTGGTAGGGGAAAGGTGCACTGTTGTGGCTCGGCTGTATTAGCTTGTGTGTTGGTGGGTGAAGGTGCACTGTTGTGGCTCGGCTGTATTAGCTTGAGTTGGTGGGGAGAAGTGCACTGTTGTGGCTCGGCTGTATTAGCTTGTGTTGGTGGGGAGAAGTGCACTGTTGTGGCTCGGCTGTTTTAGCCTGTGTGTTGGTGGGGAGAAGGTGCACTGTTGTGACTGCTGTATTAGCTTGTGTGTTAGTGGGGGAAAGGTGCACTGTTGTGGCTCGGATGTATTAGCTTGTGTGTTGGTGGGGAGAAAGTGCACTGTTGTGGCTCAGCTGTATTAGCTTGTGTGTTGGTGGGAGAAGGTGCACTGTTGTGTCTCATCAGTATTAGCTTGTGTTCTGGTTGGTGAAGCTGCACTGTGGCTCGGCTGTATCAGCTTGTGTGTTGGTGGGGAGAAGGTGCACTGTTGTGGCTCGGCTGCATTAGCTTGTGTGTTGGTGGGAGAAGGTGCACTGTTGTGGCTCTTCTCTATTAGTTTGGGTGTTGGTGGGTGAAGGTGCACTGTTGTGGCTCAGCTGTATTAGCTTGTGTGTTGGTGGAGAGAAGGTGCACTGTTGTGGCTCGGTTGTATTAGCTTGTGTGCTGGTGGGGGAAGTTAGACTGTTGTGACTCTGCTTTATTAGCTTGTGAGTTGGTGGGGAGAAGGTGCACTGTTGTGGCTCGGCTGTATTAGCTTGTGTGTTGGTGGGTGAAGGTGCACTGTTGTCACTCGGCTGTATTAGCTTGTGTGTTGGAGGGTGAAGGTGCACTGTTGTGGCTCGGCTGTATTAGCTTGTGTGTTGTTAGGGGAAAGGTGCACTGTTGTGGCTCGGCTGTATTAGTTTGTGTGTTGGTGGGTGAAGGTGCACTGTTGTGGCTCGGCTGTATTAGCTTGTGAGTTGGTGGGGAGAAGTGCAATGTTGTGGCTCTGCTGTATTAGCTTGTGTGTTGGTTGGTGAAGGTGCACTGTTGTGGCTCGGCTGTATTAGCTCGTGTTGGTGGGGAGAAGGTGCACTGTTGTGGCTCGGCTGTATTAGCTTGTGTGTTGGTGGGGAAAAGGTGCACTGTTGTGGCTCTGCTGTATTAGCTTGTGTGTTGGTGGGGAGAAGGTGCACTGTTGTGGCTCTGCTGTATTAGCTTGTGTGTTGGTGGGTGAAGGTGCACTGTTGTGGCTCGGCTGTATTAGCTTGTGTTGGTGGGGAGAAGTGCACTGTTGTGGCTCGGCTGTTTTAGCCTGTGTGTTGGTGGGGAGAAGGTGCACTGTTGTGACTGCTGTATTAGCTTGTGTGTTAGTGGGGGAAAGGTGCACTGTTGTGGCTCGGATGTATTAGCTTGTGTGTTGGTGGGGAGAAAGTGCACTGTTGTGGCTCGGCTGTATTAGCTTGTGTGTTGGTGGGAGAAGGTGCACTGTTGTGGCTCTGCTCTATTAGTTTGGGTGTTGGTGGGTGAAGGTGCACTGTTGTGGCTCGGTTGTATTAGCTTGTGTGTTGGTGGGGAGAAGGTGCACTGTTGTGGCTCAGTTGTATTAGCTTGTGTGCTGGTGGGGGAAGTTGGACTGTTGTGACTCTGCTTTATTAGCTTGTGAGTTGGTGGGGAGAAGGTGCACTGTTGTGGCTCGGCTGTATTAGCTTGTGTGTTGGTGGGTGAAGGTGCACTGTTGTCACTCGGCTGTATTAGCTTGTGTGTTGGAGGGTGAAGGTGCACTGTTGTGACTCGGTTGTATCAGCTTGTGTGTTTGTGGGTGAAGTTTCACTGTTGTGGCTTCGCTGTATAAGCTTGTGTGTTGGTGAGGCGAAGGTGCACTGTTGTTACTCGGCTGTATTAGCTTGTGTTGGTGTGGAGAAGGTGCACTGTGTGGCTCGGCTGTATTAGCTTGTGTGTGGGTGGGAGAAGGTGCACTTTTGTGGCTCGGCTGTAAGCTTGTGTGTTGGACGGGAGAAGGTGCACTGTTGTGGCTCTGCTGTATTAGCTTGTGTGTTGGTGGGGAGAAGGTGCACTGTTGTGGCTCGGCTGTATTAGATTGTGTGTTGGTGGGAGAAGTTGCACTGTTGTGGCTCAGCTGTATTAGCTTGTGTGTTGGTGGGGAGAAGGTGCACTGTTGTGGCTCGGCTGTATTAGCTTGTGTGTTGGTGGGGAGAAGGTGCACTGTTGTGGCTCGGCTGTATTAGCTTGTGTGTTGGTGAGGAGAAGGTGCACTTTTGTGGCTCGGCTGTATTAGCTTGTGAGTTGGTGGGGAGAAGGTGCACTGTTGCGGCTCGGCTGATTTAGCTTGCGTGTTGGTGGGGAGAAGCCGCACTGTTGTGGCTCAGCTGCATTAGCTTGTGTGTTGGTGGGTGAAGGTGCACTGTTGTTACTCGGCTGTATTAGCTTGTGTTGGTGGGGAGAAGGTGGCTCGGCTGTAAGCTTGTGTGTTGGTAGGGAGAAGATGCACTGTTGTGGCTCGGCTGATTTAACTTGTGTGTTGGTGGGGAGAAGGTGCACTGCTGTGGCTCGGCTGTATTAGCTTGTGAGTTGGTGGGGAGAAGGTGCACTGTTGTGGCTCGGCTGTATTAGCTTGTGTGTTGGTAGGGAGAAGATGCACTGTTGTGGCTCGGCTGATTTAGCTTGTGTGTTGGTGAGGAGAAGGTGCACTGTTGTTACTCGGCTGTATTAGCTTGTGTGTTGGTAGGGAGAAGATTCACTGTTGTGGCTCGGCTGATTTAGCTTGTGTGTTGGTGAGGAGAAGGTGCACTGTTGTTACTCGGCTGTATTAGCTAGTGTGTTGGTGAGGAGAAGGTGCACTTTTGTGGCTCGGCTGTATTAGCTTGTGAGTTGGTGGGGAGAAGGTGCACTGTTGTGACTCGGCTGTATTAGCTTGTGTGTTGGTGAGGAGAAGGTGCACTTTTGTGGCTCGGCTGTATTAGCTTGTGTGTTGGTGAGGAGAAGGTGCACTTTTGTGGCTCGGCTGTATTAGCTTGCGAGTTGGTGGGGAGACGGTGCACTGTTGTGGCTCGGCTGATTTAGCTTGTGTGTTGGTGCACTGTTGTGGCTTGGGCGGGACTACACCTGTTCTTTGTGTTAAAGCCACTTTCACATCAGCTTCCAGTGGCATACGAGTTTTCTATGTGTACAGGAAGCTTGCACTGCTACTTCTGTGCAGTGCCTATTAAGCGTGCATAAGTGATAGTTGCACTGTGGTATGGAGATCCGCTTGTTCAGTGTGTGGGGTAAGTTTAGAAGAGTGTATCGGGCCTTGCTCTTCTCTGTGAGCTATCAATGGTGCAGCATCAACCGGACAGAAGCTCGAGGGCCTCTGAAACCTGATAATTCCTGTATTTTACTCCTTATTAAGAATATAGGGGCCCATGTTCTATGCATTCACAAGGGCCCATGGCGCCCTTTCTGTTCCACTGGTGAGAGACGCGGCATTGCTGCTTCTCATTTTCTTTACATGCACCAGAAACAATGCGTGTTCTGTAAACTATTATAATAATATAACATAAACTATTAACACTATTTGTGTGCACGGTCTTGACACTGGCTCGTCTGCGCGTTCCTCTCCACGTCATGCTCTGGCAGCCCATTCATGTAAGAATGCTGATGCCCTATGGCATACTACACGCTGCAGGAAACCCTCATAAAACAATAAGAATGGCGGAGGCGTTCCCAAACTCCGAAGGCACCATGTTGGACTGGGTCGACTGGAGAGAGGCTGGGCGTGGGCCGCTGGTTCTGGAATGGGATATCCTCCCTGATGGAGGGCAAGGTTCGGCCTTGGTCCCCTCCCGCCCAGACCGGCTGGTCACGGCAGACGCTCCCCTCTGCCTCTGATGGTGATAATGACCCTTCGGAGTTGGCCCATCACGAGTTCGGACAGCAGGTCGCGGGGGCTGTAACCGTAGCTTGCGCTCACACAGGGGATCCTCCCCCGGGGGGCTGCTTTCGGTTGCTTCAAGATGGCGGCCGTGCAGTGGAATCCCAGCAGAGGAGCCATCGGGACAGATGGGCAGCATCTGATCCGACCCCGTCACATTAACTCTGGTCTCCGGAGAGACCGAGGGCTCCTGCTGGGGCTCATTTTGTTAAAACCCGATATGTTATTTACAAAAAATATTTGTAAATGGAAGCCCAAGAGCTCTGTGTAAGTGAGGAGCAGATCTGTCAGGGGATTGGCAGGTTGGAGTCTGACACTGTATTTTTCTTCGTCTGGTGTTGGCATGTGTACAACATAAAGCAAGATGGCCGCACTGTGTATGAGGGCAGAGCAGGTGCCCTCATACACAACGTGGCCGGCCTGCCACATTAGTTCACCTGGCATTAAGTGTGTTCCTGGTCTCATAAGGATGTTCACATACCTGCTCTTTGAGATTGCGGCTCTCTCAGGAATGGCTCTGGTCATGAAAATGAGAGAAATTGCTGTCATGTGGGTAGAAAAATCCCTATGGCAAAGTCTGACTCCCCAAAGGTGAGCCACAAGGCAAGAACAGACGCAAACCTCATCATTTGATGTAAATGTTGAAGGGTCAGAAGACAGCTCAGATTTTCTTGGCTGGAAAATAATTAATGTACCACCCTCACTTTGAGTACAAAGTCATAGTTCAAGGATATGACAGATTGATGCAAGGCCCGGTGTCCAAGTCACACAAGAATTAGAGGTGGACCAGGTCCAAGCTCAGGACGGCTGCCCTCACACAGTGCAGGGGGTACACATCAGAATCGCTCGGAGGCATCCCTCCTGCATAGGTGTGCATGAATCCTGCCCAGCAGCACGTAGGGTGGCAGTCCAAGCATCATGCTGTGAAGCACAGCAATTCTCAGGATGTCTGCACTGCTCATGTGAATCCACAGCTGGTATCTCCAGGGCAGGGGAGAACCTGTGAAGATGTAGTTGGCTTGATAGGCTGGTGCCAAACATCTGGGCACTCCATTTGATCTAGTTGGCAGTGGGCTGCTTACCCAGGTGCCAAGAACTTGGGATATTAGCTGGAGCTCCACTTCAGTAGGCTGGACTAAAGCTGTAAGGAGTGGTGATGCTCCCGAGGCTCTGCCCACAACCCCGCTACAGACAACTCACCTGCTGGGGCAAAGTGTGACTGAAGATGATACCCCCAGCCAGCCCAGGAAACCAGGAGAGCTGCTCCAGAGTGCTATGAAGAAACCAAGGGATCTTCTCAGAGCAGGAGGTAAATATCTGCATTAAAGTCCCCAGAGCGGGGGAAAACCTGCCTCAAAGAACCCAGTAATTCTGGGTCTAGCAGGCTTTTCACCATTCTGGGGAGTTTAACTTGTGATCTCCACTAACTTACAGGGAGTTAGAGTCTGGAACCGGTAATTCCGGCCCCGATATCTCCCAAAAATCTAACTGAAAACTCAGAGTGGTGGCCTCAGTGGCAAACTATCTGCTTGCTTACAAGTCGTCAGAAAAGCATTTGATCCAATCTGGCATCCAGAATACTAAATGACTGCAGTCAGCTGGGACACTGGACATACATCTGGTGCAGCTTGGGGCTTTTAAAGATGAATAAGAGGTTGGATGTGGGTGAAATCTCAATCCAAACTTCTTCAACATCTGCATGAATTGCCTGGCAATGTTGCGGGACCCCATGCCTGAGCTAATACTTAGAAAGTGCAATATTCACCCGAAAAGCATCTTGGCCCTAAGGAGTAATAAAAACACCAAAAAAAAGCCAAATACCATCCACAGAATCAGTAGAATAAAACGGTTTTCCAAATTTTTGTCTAAATGAGAGAACAGAGTTAGTACAAAATGGAAGTTCACTCCAAGACTTGGGTCAAAGTAGGCAAAAAGATTGTTTCTCCCAACACCAACGTCCACCACACCAATCAGAAAAGGATTGATCTATGAACCTTGTGGTCAAAGAAGAGAGATTGATCGCAGGACCTTAGAGAGTCCACAGGGAGAAAACTTGTTGCTAAGGCAGGAATCGTCAGAGACATAAAAACTTTATATATAATAACGAACACTGAGGGGCATATTTACAAGCCCCCCTTGCCACCACAAAATCACTTTTCAGGACGTTGTGGTGGCCATAGGGGCTTCGCCTTATTTACAAGGCAGTGTTAAGCCACTTAACGTGGCTTAACGCTGCCTTGTAAATAAGGCCCCCTTTCATGCTATACTTAACGTGAAAGGGGCGGGCAATGGGTGTTGCGGTGGGAGTTCCACCGCAACACCCATTGATTTTGATGCTGCCCCATTTTTATAAGGGCAGTGTAAACAGGAGGCAGCGCCAAAATTAAGACCAGGGAAAACCTGGTCTCACCCTGGCGCAACTAGGAGAAATGTTTAATTTCTCCTCATTTTTGCTGTTTCTATGTGTGCTGCGTTGTGCAGCACACATGGAAACAACAAAGCGCCAATGATTGTTAATGTGCAGGAAGGTGTCTCTTCCTCCACATAAACAATCATACAAAAAAATGACGTTTTGCAACTTCTATGTGTGCTGCATTAAGCAGCACACACAGAAGTTACAAAACACCATTCAAGATTGTTTATGTGCAGGAAAAGGCAGCAAAATTTAGCACCAGCACAGGGGAAACGCAGGGCTGCACCATATTCTTGTAAATATGGTGCAACCCTGCGTTTCTGAAGTGACGGAGCATGCCGTTAGTCTTCTTAGCTTAACGACATGCTTCGCCACTTTCCTTGTATATATGCCCCTTAGTTTCGCCCTCTGGTGCACGGGCAACTAGTGAAGCTCTCTGTGGGCAGCTGAGACATGGTCTGTTTTGCTTAGGCACTCCACCTTGGAGACAGCAATGCTCTGGGCTCTTTGCAGTTTTGACATAACATTGTTAGGAAGCCCCAGATGAAGAACATTGCAATTGTCTTACCTGGAGTGCACACATGTGGCATGGAGTAAGAAAAGAGGGGGAAGTAAAACGAGGTATCCGCAGTGATCTGATCCCAAAGGAGAGGACTGCAGCAAATATTATAATAAGTGATTTCACCTCCTGAGTGGTACAAGGAGGTGCACCTACGGCTCATGGCCAGAGGGCGTCATGCCAACTGTGGTTCTGTTTGCCCATCATAAGAACTGTGGTCCTGTCGCATTTAACTTTAAGAAGTTGTTACTCTCCAGCAGTGGATGCCTCATGAGCCGTTGCTCAAGGTGAATGTTGAGGTAGGATCATAGAATTCTAAATAGAAAATCAATTCTCCTTAGTATAAGTGACAGCCCAGGAGCCACATGATCTAATGAGGCGAAGCAGGGGCCTAACGCAGACATTGAAATCATGGGGGAGCGGGAGGATCCCTGAGGAACCCCACAATTTTGACTCACGCTACTGGAGTGGAATGGAGAAAGGAAAAGTGTCAGGGAGTGGTCGGAAACAAAGGAAGCAAGCCAAGCTTCGGCCAACCCTGGAGTGTCAATTTCTTTGAGACGCTTGAGAGGGATGTTATTTTCAACTATATCAAATGTAGTGGAGCGATCTAACAGGATAACCCCTGTCACATCTCCTTCATCCAGAACACTGTAGATAGTATCAAAAGCCACGAATAAAGCAGTCTCCATGCCCCTCCCTGGGCGAAGCCATGTGGCCACAAGTCCTAAATATTTCCCATCTCAAAATAAGATGACGGCTGTTTGACCAGAAGTGTTTCCACACTTTGGCTGAGTACTGGGAGCAGTGTAATGGGTCTGTTGTTGTCTGAGACAGATTACCAAGATTGTCTTTTTTGGAGTGGGTTACCAATCCCTGCTTTCCCTTCTGTAGGAACAGACTCAGAGGACAGGGACAGACCTATGATCTCCGTGAGTTTGTGAGCAATCTTAGGGGAAAGTATTGCAAGGAGGAGGCTGACCATAGATCATCTGTGACCCAGACTTTAAGAAGAAAATCAGCCCTTTTTCGTGAGCATGAAGTGAAAAAGGACAACCAAGAAATCACATTAGCTAGCTGCGCAGAGAAAAGGGTAGCGTGAGAAGCAGATTGGGAACATGTAAAGTGTCATAGATGGTTTCAAGTTTGATTTGGGAAAAGGAGGCTAACATTGAAAAAAGTCTTGAGTGGTGGACACCTTCTTAATAGAACACATGGGGTAGCATACAGCATTTGAACATTGCGGAAATATATACTTGACTGCATTAGCTCGATTAGATGTAAAATGCTTCCTATTTGTCATCCTAACACCTGCCGAAGAAGGGCCCGCGCTCAATCAAATCCTGCTGGAAAGTGTTCTAAGGCAGGGGCTATGGGTGGCAACATGAGCGATGTTGTTGGAGGCGGCTGTTCTGGATCTAGGTTCTGCATATTGATGGGGCGATGAGTGTGCTGCTTCAGCTCATGCGCTGGAGCCAGGCCTCTGACTACATAAAGGCCATTACCCACCTACCAAGGAACTGCAGTTTGTATACGTCCTTGCAATGAGTCACAGCCAAACCTGTTTTTTTTTTTTTTTTTGCAGAGTTTTATATAGCGCGAACTAGACCCGAATCGGGTATCAGAGCGCTTTACATGGCACCAGTTACGTTACATTAGGACACACATTCATTTTTTTTTGTTAGGCACCTTAAATCATCCTTCGACTTGGCCTTCTGTATGTCTACTATACCGCACCAGCAGTGCGGCACAGATGGGCCTTATATCCACCTGCCCACCCCCGTGAGCCACCGTTAGGCCAGGACCCCACTGGATGACACACCGAGGCCTTGGATAACGCCACGGTCTCCAGCCGGGCTTCAAATGTGGCCACGGGCCTCAGACAGGCCTCGAATCCCATTATAGATGGAGCCAGGACTCAGCACGCGCCATGCACCATGCGCTGCGGCCAGCTCTTCCCTAATGGAGTGCTGTGCGTATCTCCCACCACTCGTATTAATTATGCAGCATGTTGCCATGTTCGTCCTGCAGTTACACGCAGGGGTTTGTAGTCAGCAGATGCACGGGGAGTCCGGGGCTACCGGATCCGTCCCTGAGGTCTCCTGCCTGCTCCCGAAATAAGATGCTTCTTTGATTCACTCCTTGTAAAGAGACAGAGGACAGCTCCCTCGGTGCTCTCAAAGGCTGTCACTCAGCAGAGCACTGTGGCCATCCCTGCAGCCTGGACTCCAGGTGGATGGACCAAGGGGGCAGAGATGTACAAGCAAGAACATGACTTACCGCAAGAGATACCACGTAAGAATAATTTACATTCCACTGTGTCACAAACCCAACTCCTTCTACCTCTGTAAAGTGTTCTACAGTCGCACCCAAATGTTGCTACAGGGCTGATCTCTACTACCTGTGTAAGCTGTCCCCAATCACACTACAGACAGCCTCAGGTCCTCCACGTGCACAAACTTTCATTGAGCAGCTAGAAACTCTCCCTTTGGGTCTAAGGCTCTTCTAGTGTTAAGGCTCGGGTACAAGGCGCTCTCCTCGTATACTGCAGTAAAAATGCATGACCTGATGTACTAAGCCTTTGCGTTGTCCTTGCATCATGCAAGGCGACACCAACGCTTAAGTAAGATTTACAAAGCCACACAAGGGGCAATTCACTCCACTTTGCGTGACTTTGTAAAGCAATGTAGCGCAGCGGCTTGGAGCTTGACGCAGTTCCAGATTAATTGAAACCAGTAAACCTGGGATTGCAACAAAATGTTAGGCGACGCTGGCCATGGCGTACAACTGAGAAATATGTTTATTTTGCCTTATTACTTCCTCTTTCTATGCGCGATGCATTCTGCATCACACATAGAAAGAGAGATTTGCTTTGTTATCGTTGTTTTTGTGCAGAATGGTATACCTTCCTGTACAAAAACAATCCTGCCTGTAATGCAGGCATGCTTGACCTATGGTGCAAGGGTGCCTGTGTTGGAGCTAGGCAGCCTCTAGTGCACCAGCATAGACAGAAACCTGAAGAGAGTCATATCTTAGTAGATATGGCGCTGTTCAGCTCTCTCTCGTTCATGCAACTTTTAATACATATTTAATATGCCTCGCAGAATGCCTTT
This sequence comes from Calotriton arnoldi, assembly GCA_963921515.1. Taxonomy (NCBI): domain Eukaryota; kingdom Metazoa; phylum Chordata; class Amphibia; order Caudata; family Salamandridae; genus Calotriton; species Calotriton arnoldi. The sequence continues at coordinate 5,415,461 of CAWUFW010000046.1, read as the reverse complement.
GAATAACCGGACCCTCCTTCCAGCAGCAATCTAGCAGGTAATGGCGTAGAAGGTATCTCTTTTGATGGGACCTTCGAACAGCCTTCAAACTAACAATCTCTCCTCACAAAGATGCCTCAGACAGATCTCAGAGAATCAACCACTCCTCCTATGGCACTCAGGCAGGAATCCGAGCAATGGATCTAGGGCCAGATTTACTGAAATTTTTGCATCGGGTTGCGTCACTTTTGTGGCGCAGCCCCAACATCATTTATTGGGGGGTATTTACTAAGTTACACACAGTTGATTTGCATGGCTTTGCTTCTCTTAGTAAATACAATGTAATGCATGGTGTTGCCAAGCATCACTCATGTATTTTGATGTAAACCCAGATTTACAAAGACTTATGACTCTGAGTTTCCGCCCAAATGGTGCACCTATCCATCAGAGGCATAATGAGGAGAAATATCTTTATTTCTCCTCATTACTTCCTGCACACATAGAAAGAGGAATATGCCTCTAAGGATTGTTTTTCCTGCACAAAAAAATCCTTCCCGTAATGCATGCACCCTTGCACCATGCACCGCACCACAGTACAAAGGTGCCTGCGTTGGGCTAGGCAGCACACAGAGCGTCAGCATTGGAAGAAAGTGGAAGTGTGCCATATCTTAGTAGATATGGCGCATTTCTGTTCTATCCTTGTCACGCAACGCAGCACAGCAAAATGCCTTGCTGCGTTGCTTTGCGTAAAAGTAAAGCAAATCTGGCCCCTAATCTTTAATGGGTCAAACTTGCCGTTCAAATAGGTCATAACGTTATTTTCCCATAAGACCACGGAATCAGTTCACCAAAATCCCAGGTGCAGAGGAAGTGACATTAAATGCCATTTGACCATTCTGACGTCACAGGATATCACAACACAGTACACCTTACCTTGGTAGCACCGGAAGTGCCATTATTTGACCATTGACACCTATGCCTTCACAGATAGTTATGTCACATGACTCTTGGTCAGGCAATATGACAAGTTAATGTTAATAAAGCAGCACTAATCTGTAAAAAATCCAAAATGTTTTTTTATTACCAAACATACATCAATTAGGTGCTAACATGAGTGCAGCATGATGCGACAGCCCACAGCCATCACAGGTCAAGTCTAGCTGTTAAATTCCAGGCACAGCTTTAATTTCCAGAGCACAACTTTATATGGCCAAGTACAGTTTCATATGAATACACACAGTATAACATTCTCAGACACAACCAGTATAAGGTCACTTAGAGCGCCATATACAGAAGAACAGCCTACATAGTCTAATGTACCCCATGCAGCCTCAGCTGCTAAGGCATAACATATTTTTAGATTATAATCTATCGCTTTCAGGTAACATGTCCAACAAAGTGTAGTACAGCTTCAGATACTTACAGTCTTGTTTGTACAGTGCAAACTCGCATGCCCTGGGACCTCCCCCATCCCCTCTTATTTTGTAGTGGAAATGAAATGGACAGGTCTCATGCTTTTCACTGCCCTAAATGGTGAGCCTTTGACTTCCTTGAAGTACCTCAGCATTTTTAGAACAGCACACAATCGTCAGTATGTGTGTACACCAGCTCACAAGCTCATCAGATACTATCAGAATTCCATCATCTTTTATGGGCCCCAAATCCTTTTTGCACTATAATTTATAATTTGAGATGAAAAATTAGTAAAAAAACAAAAAACAAAATACAGATTAGGGAGGTGCTGAAGATGCAAACCCAGCACTGCCAGGGACATAGGACCCTTTATCCAAAGCCATTTACGTGTGTAAATATACTTTTACAGCTGAAAATGTCTCCAATAACATTTGTCAAGAAATCATAGAAGGATTACTGACAGGTGTAATTGGTTTTACTACTGTGAATTTCTCTGTCAACCAGTGTGGAGAAATCTGCAGTAGTAAACAAGTATGAGAAGGGAGAAGATGAAGCATTGTTTGCCTTGAAAATCTGAACACCCTCAAATTTGTGGGTTCATGCGCATTCGTAAAATCAGATTAAAGCCTTTTCCACTCTGGAAACAGTGGGAGTTTTACTCCAGCACAGGGCTAAAATACCTTCTCTTCTAACGGGAAGTGAAAAACTCACCTCCAAACTTGAAGGGGGTTTCGGGGAATAGGTCTTTTTTTTGGTAAAACTGTTTCTACAGAATTTAAAAATGAAACACTGTGTGCAGTTGCACATCGGGCTGGATTTCCCTAAGTCAGAGTTGTACACTATGCACATGTCTGCATTGAGGAAACTGAAGCCAGGAAACATGCCACATGTACAGAAGTACGCTTGGAACCCTGTGCCTGGTGCAGATTTCATGCATAGTACAATGAATATTTGTGAATACCCCCAAAAAGGTGAATCTGTACCAGTTCGAAGGAGTACTACTAGTGCAGATTTCCACTTTTTTTTCTAATTGGGCCCATATTGTGTAACCTGATGCAAGTGACTGCACAGTCCTTACCTTTCCATGTGCCTCAGCCTTCCCTATTAAAATGCAAATATAATGCAAGGCTGATAAGAGCAGCCCTGCCTTTCTAACTGGCTTATTTCCCTTTTAGTCTCCTATCCCTTGTTGTTTCACCTTGAGTAATCTGGTTTATCGCACTAAAAAGTGATTACAATATATATATTTTTTTATATTTCTTTTTATTAAACAATTCGACAAAATCACAACACATTAGATACAAGCAGGCTGCTTCGTCCATCACAGAGACCATTTACAGTGTACAGAATAAGTCACAAGTAATACCAGAGTCAGTTTAAGGGGTATCAAGAGTGTCTTCGTCCATCTGCCGGCACGGTGGGAGACAGATATCGCCTCTATATCGGTTCCACGCTCCCCACACCTTAAGCCATTTCCCGGGGCATCCCCTTGCTACGAACACCGACTTCTCCCTGAACATGCACCAATCTAAATCTTCCTTCCACTTCCCCAGTTGGGGCGGTTGACTGGCCCCCACAACTGTGCGATATTACGTTTCGCTATCATGTACGCAAGAGTGGCCCATTGCGTGGTGCATGCATTGAGGTCTGTAGGCTCCCAGACATTCAATATGCATCTTCGAGCTTCCGGCTGCATGTCCACCCCCAATACAGATCGCATTATACGATGAACGGCTGTCCAATACCTTTCAATCTGCTGACAGTTCCACAATATATGCATAAACGTTCCCAATTCTCCACATCCCCGTCTGCACTCTCCACTTTCCGCCCGTCCCATACGAACCAGGCCCCGGCCCGTTACGTAGACCCTATGCAATATCTTAAGCTGCACTAACCTCAGCCTTGCTGGAATTGCAACCGCTCGTGGGGAGGAGATCGCCACTCGCCAATCTTCATCATCGAGATCTAGACCGTCTCCAGTCCATTTCCCTCTGAGGGCCAATAACGGATCCTCCATGTTGTTAATCAACTTCCTATATATGAGGGATATGGTCTTTTCTGGAAGATGTCCATCGAGGACTCTATCCTCCAGGGGGGAGGCTTCCGGGAGTGCCGTACCACTAGGCACATGCGTGAGTAGTGCATGGCGGATTTGAAGATAGCGGTAATGCTCAGTGTCTGATAGTTTGTATTGAGCTTGTAGAGTCGGAAACGGTAGTACCGTTTCTCCCCCCCATATGTCCTTAATTCGGGAGATCCCTATAAGGTCCCATTTATCAAACCCCTTGGATTTCCAAAGGTTGCCCAGTTTCTCGGAGCTCCACAATGGTGTGGCGAGCGTGAGTTTATTTTCCCATTGTAGGTGCTTGGTGACAGTATGCCATATTTGTACGGAATGTGCGGTAGGTCCAGTCAGTGGGTATCTACGAGGTTTGGCGTATAGCGCTTTAGTATAATCCCCCCCGGGAGCAACCATCTGAACATAGCGTAACCGGGGTCATCCGGTTGCCCATAGATCCCGTGGTTGATTGCCGCTAACTGAGACGCCCAGTAGTATTTCTTCAAGTCAGGCAGACTAATTCCCCCATCATACCAGTTTAAGGTCAATTTGGAAAATGCTATACGCGTCTGCCTTCCCACAGGAGCTGTCTCAGGAGACTCTCGATGTCTTTGAAATAGGGCGCGGGAACTGGATCCATCGTGTTCTGAAGTACATATAGGAAACGTGGGAGCGCCATCATTTTAAAAAGGACCACCCTGCCTAGCATGGATAGAGGAAGAGATCTCCAGTGCGTGACATCATTCTTGAGTCTTTGCAGCGGCGGATCCAGATTGCGGGCGTAACGGATTTTCGGATCTAGGGTCACATAAATTCCGAGGTATCGGAACCCCTCCGACGCAACTTGTATCGGGCAACCTCCCGGTATCATAGGCGGTTCACCCTGTAGGACAAAGACCACCGATTTGTGCCAGTTTATTGTGAATCCCGAGTACCTCCCAAACATTACCAACACATCAAGGAGGCAGACCAACGAACCTCCTGGATTTGTGAGATACAAAAGAACGTCATCAGCATACAATGAGACCTTGTCCTCCCAATCCAACGACCACCTCAATCCACGAATGGATCGATCCTGCCTGATCCGAGCTGCCAATGGCTCCACTGCCAACGCAAAAAGGAGCGGAGACAGGGGGCATCCCTGCCGCGTACCCCTACTGAGCTGAAAATCCGAGGACTTACGATTATTTACGACCACCCGGGCCATCGGGCCGGAGTAGAGAAGACGAATCCAGCTAATGTATTCCTGCCCAAAACCTAACTGGCCTAGGACCGCAAATAGATAGGGCCACTCAACCATATCAAACGCCATGGTGGCGTCCAAGGACACCACGACTGCCGGTTCCAGTATGGTGGACACTCTACTCAATACTCCATGTAGTCGACGTAAGTTAAGGGAGGTATTGCGGTGCGGCATGAAGCCCGACTGATCTGAGTGCACCAGAGTGGTGATTACTTTGATCAAGCGTGTCGCCAATAATTTGGCAAGGACCTTGGGCTCCACGTTTAACAATGATATCGGTCGATAGGAGGAGCAGCTAGTTCTCGGCTTACCGTCTTTGTATATGACCACTATATTTGCCACTCGTTGGTCGTACGGAAGCAGCCCCTTCTCCCTACTCTCCATTAACATGGCCCGGAAATAGGGGGCCAGCTTGTTGGAATTCAGCTTATACAATTCAATGGGGATAGCATTGGGCCCTGTGGCTTTCCCTGAGTTCACTCCCCGGATTGCCTGCGCCACCTCATCGTCAGATATAGGGAGTCCAGGTATGCTCTGTTTTCAGTCCGAGAGCGTCGGAAGTTTTATATCTCTTATCATTTCCGCATTTTCTTCTTCCGTGAACCTGCCTGCTGTAGTATATACTGTACTGTAGTGGGCAGCAAAGGTGTCCGCTATGGCCTGTGGATCAGTTAAAAGAGCGGAGTCACCCCCTTCCATCTCAGTCACGACACGAGACGCCCACTCCCGCCTATCCAGCCACGCTATCAGCTTTCCCGCTTTGTCCCCCAGTTCGTACACTCTGCCCTGGGCCTCTCTACTCTGCGCCCTAGCTCTATCCCTAGCGATACCGCTTAACTCATCTTGTTTCAGCCGCAGGAGGTGAAGGCCCTCCGGGGAAACCGCCCGGGCCAATTCCTCTTCCGCGTGCATCACCTCCGCTTCTGCTCTTTCAAGTTCAGCCTGCCGCTCCCTCTTTTTACCCGCTATCAGGGAGAGGGTCTCTCCCCGGACAACCGTTTTATAAGTCTCCCATAGTGTCTGTGCGGAGCTCACCGAGTCCTTGTTCTCTTGAAGATAGTGATCTGTGACTTTGACTAAGCTTCTACGGGTATGCGGATCCTTCAGATACCATGGGTTGATGGGGGCTACTCTACCAACACTCACGTATTCCCATTCCAATTGGAGCCACACGGGGGAATGATCTGAAATACCCCGACCCAAGTGACGTGCCTCTCGAATAGCATGGGCCTGCGCCGACGGGACAAGGATATTGTCTATTCTAGACAAACTGTGGTGCGCCCCCGACACGTGTGTAAACTGTGTTCTATCAGGGTTATGTAACCTCCAACCGTCCACCAGACCCACTGTGTCTATGAACTCAGGGAGCCACCTCTGAGCGGGTCTGATTTCCCGAGGGGGATGCCGATCCAGGTCCCCGGAAATAACAGCATTGAAATCTCCTCCCAACACTAGCAGACCCAGTGGAAGAGTTAGGAAAAATTGCTCCGAGGTCCTTAAATGTTTCCGTCTGTAGGCCAGGGGGACATATATTGAGACAAATGTAGCGACCTTCCCTTCCCATTGGCCCGAGACCCCTATATATCTACCCCGTTTATCTGTCCATGTGTGTTGTATCTTGAAGGGAAACAAATTTTTGATCAGTATACCTACTCCCCTCGACCCTGAGGTGAATCCCGCGTGTGCCACAAGTTTATATCCTCCCTTATGTAAAGCCATACATCTGTCCCCAATCAAATGGGTTTCCTGCAAAAGGACCACGTCTGGGGCATGCCTTCTAATAAATTGGTTAACCATGCCAAGTTTCAGTTTATCCCCCAGCCCGTTTACATTCCAGCTGAGCACTCTGACCCCTAATCTCTGTCTATCGCTCGACATCTCGCCTCTGTATAAGACTTCCCAGCTCTGCTTTGCTCCTTAATAGCGTCGAAATAAACAAACAATCAAACAATACAAACTCAAAAATAAAAAACAATGCAAACTCCTCCCCCCTCCCTCCCTCCCTGCACCCCTGCTCACGGCTTTCGCCCATCCCCAACTGGCAGAGTGCCTGTCGCCCTACACACTAAATCTACTATATAACTAAAGGTAGTAAAGAGGAGGGAGGCTGGTGCTCCGCCACCCCCCCCCCCAGCCCCATATCAACTCCAACAAAATTGTCCCTTGAAGCTCACATTACGTATAGCCGGTTTGGACCAACCGGGGACAGTCGAATCTCCTAACGTTGGACCCATTTCCCAATACCTGACAAAGTACATTTAGTCCATAAGCGTAGATGGTGGATCTCAGTCTCGCTCCTGTGCTGCTTGCTCACCACCTCGGTCCCTTGACCCCGATCCACCAGGTGAATGGCTGTCGAGCCAGTCAGATGCGAATTCCGGGTTGTCAAAAAACCACGCTCTTCCCTCAACCTCCACCCTCAAACGCGCTGGGAACATCATGGCATACTTTATCCCCTTGTCTCTAAGTTTTTTCTTGACTGCGAGGAAGTTCCGGCGTTGCTTCTGTACCGATTGCGTGAAGTCGGGAAAGAACGAGAGGGTGGCATTCTCATAGCGCAGGGGAGCTCCAGTCCGGGCAGCCTGCAGGATAGCGTCTCTGTCTCTAAAATTCAGAACCCTGGCGATCATCGGGCGCGGGGGCGCACCAGGTTTTGGCCGCCCTCCCGGGACCCTGTGTGCCCGCTCGACAGTGAAGAATTTTCCAATGCCCTTGGGCTTAAGATGTGTTAGGATAAGGTCTTCAACGAACAAATCCGGGGCTGGGCCTTCTGATTTTTCGGGCACACCTAAGATGCAGATATTGTTGCGTCGGGCTCTCCCTTCGTATTCGTCCAGCTTACGCTCAGTAGTTTCATGAGAGGACTTGAGGTCGCGTACCACCCACTGGAGCTCGGCCACATCATCCGTGAGACTGGCTGTCTTAATGTCTAGTGATTTGACCTTTTCGTTAAATTTGGTGAGGTCTGCGCGTATGAGATTTACTTCTATAGAGACTGTGTCAAGTTTGTTGTCCAGCGACTCCATTTTTCCCCCCAAGGCCGACTTGACCCCATCAATAGCCGCCATCACATCAAACAGAGTCAAGTCTGGAGCCGGGCCCGAGGACTCCACTCCCGCCATAGTGGTGTGCCTAGATTCTGTTGGAGAGCCTCTGGGGAGAGTATATCGATCCAATTTATTGGTCTGGACGTGCCTCAGTCCTTTGGTTGTCCTAGACTGAGGCTTATCGGTGTCCGGTTTGGTCGCCATGAGGAGATCGGCTTTCAGCATCCACCAGTGTCCGTTCCCTGGATCCAGCTGCTGCCTTCGCCCATCGATTGACTCGTCACAGGCCTTCCGCTTGACCGCCTGGTCTCCGGCAATGACCACGTGGTGCTCACCAAGGGGCCCAAAGCGCACCTCTGTGCCACTGCGAGCCCGTTACTTCCTTAGGCTCCCCAGTCTGACCGATGTTTCATGGAGGCGACGACCCCGTTGACCCCAAACAGCTCCCACGCGTGGACCGTAATTAGTAAGAGAGGTCCCAACCAGGGGAGGAGGGCCCGCTCCCCCGGCCCCACCCGGCGGCAGGAAACCGGGCTCTTCGACTCCTGTCCCAGCACCGCCTCCTCCCGGTTTTATTGCCAGGTTTGCGGCCGTTTACGGTTCAGAGATGGCCACCCCCCAACACCCGAGACCCCTACAGGCAACACGGGCCGATGCTTGCGTCCCCGCAACGCTTACTCCCTTGAGTCTCAATGGCGGGGGGGGAAGGAACAGCCCCTCACCCACCCCCGGACCTCCTCTGAAGCTGATGGCACCGGTCCCTGCCGATACTCTGCAGACTGCACCGGAGCTGCAGCCCCTCCGGGCCCCCAGCATTTCCCCAGTTTCTGTGGGGAGCTAGCGCGAGGGGGGGGGCTCTACCCAGAGCACCACTACCCACCCCCTCCACTTCCTATAGGCCGCCGCGGCCGATCACCGTCCAAACTCACGGCCGGTGTGACGTCACTCCCGACTTCCGGCCCGGGTCACCGCTGTTGATGCACTCCGCGGCGGCCCCTTCTCTACACCAGTCCCCGGCTCCAGGTACGGCGCAGGCCACAAATCACGGAGCCCGATTCTCCGGCACCGGACGTCGCAGGAAGGTCGGAGTCGCCGCAGGCTGCACCGCTTTTACTCCGCCTTCGCTCACTAGGCTTCAGGGTCAGGATGACAATCAGGATACTGGGGCTGGGGGCTGGTTACGACGGAGCCGAGATCCTACGCGGCCATGTTGGACCGGCGCGTAGCTCCTCCCCTGTGATAACAATATTAAGCATTGATTATATATACTTTGATACTGACAGCAAATACGGGTTGCCAGGCACATCTAGTCTGACCAGGTAATTGTTTGCTGCAAAACCTAGGACTCTAGTTTAGGTCCACAGCTTTATCTTCGCTCTCACACTATTACTGTCCTATCTGTCAAGTAGCCTTTCAAAATGTGTTGACACAGAGCACTAAGGAGCCCAATAAATCAGCCCCCATTTTCTCTTTCAGTGTCATAAATGCTAAACATTTGCTCCTTGTTCATTTGAGAGACTATATGAACACAGCCGCGGCCGCTGCAGGTAAGAGCGGTGGGGCGGTGGGGCCAGGTGAGGGGGGATTTGGAGAGACGACCACGAGGGAAAATGAAATAAATAATACATTTTCCCTAGTGGTCGTCTCTCGAAATCCCCCCTCACTTGGCCCCACCGCTCTTTCCTGCAGCGGCCGCGGCTGTATGAACAAGTTTCTTACCTTCAGTAATGCTGTTTCTGGTGGACACTATCTAATTGCAGATTTGTCAGTTTGTGAATATCCTCAGGTACCAGACTGGATCTGGAAACTCAAAAAACAGTGCTCTTGCATGCTGATAGGTGACGCGTGTCGGCTCTGCCCCAAAATCATTCTGCTCCGAAAGTGAAGAACAGTGCAGCATGTAAGAGCCAGCCAATGTGCGCTGGCGTCTGTGTCTTTTATAAGCTTGTCCACACCTTCAGATGCACAGCCCATCAGCAGATTTGAAGGACCAGTGTACAGATTCCTAATTTGTGTGATAGGCCCAGTGGGTGCCTTGGACCTGATGCAGTGATGAAAATGAGTTCACTGTACCCCGAGTCACCGGATTGTGAGTAAAAATGGTCATTCAAGTGCAGGGGGAATAAGGAATGAAAGCCCTGGGCTTGGGTGTCACAGCAACAATGAGAGCTACAACCTAGCGTTCTAGGGTCATAATATTGCCAGAGTTTGACTGGCAGGTGTCAGTAGTAAAAATCAGAGAAAAGGTCAAGTGTTAGCCTGACATTTCCAGAATAACAGAGGTTGACTGGAGTACAAGTAGGCCTATGCCTCTGCAATGACGGTAGGGTAGAGTTAGTAAATAGTTAATCAGTGCCTTTGAAAGTGAGAGGAATGTTTTCCCAAATTAGGTACATGAACAACTCCTGGCAATCCTGCCATGGGTTTAAGTGTGCCCTAGCCCTACCCACCTTTCACATTCCTGAAGGACGTAGCTCATTCAGTACCATTCAGAGTCTCCGAGCCAATATGTGGCTGTCTCTTCACCAGCTCACTTCTACTTCCAGAGACTGCAAACAGATAGGTGACTGAATCAGCCCTAGCCTTACTCACCTTCAGGCTACAGCCCGACACTTGTTTATCTCTATCCTAGTCTTTACGCGCTTTTCAAAATATCCAGTGTGACACTTGGCTGACACGGCGCAGCCCTATCCTACTTTCAGAGTCTCCAGTCTCACATGTTAATGACTCCTCCATAGCCCTAGCCTGCTTTCAGACTCTCTATTCTGACATGTCTGTGACTCTGTCAGAACCCCGTTCAGAGGGCCATGGGGAAAACAGGTGCTATTGGGCCCAAACATGGGGGTTGAGGCCTTTTACTCCTGATATCCTGGGGCCCGACCTACTATGGATCCTGAGCAACTGGGCCAAATACTTATTCAGCACTTGACTCTCAGTGGTAGTGCGGGTCAAGCAGTCTAAGAATTCTAGGGGGGGTAGAAACAAGGGGTGAGCACAGGCTCACAACTCAAAATATGTTCAATAGTAGCAATACATGATTGTCCAGTCAAATACTCTCTTTGATGACAAAAGTAACATTTATATACAAACACAAAGTGAAATACGGCATACACAGACAATACAAACACCCCACTGAGGTCAGGGCTCTAGTATTTAATGGCAGTCCCCTGAGTCTCACTTCCCTTACTAGCGGCAGTGGTTAGTCCCCATTCAAAATAGGCTACATTCAGGTTAGGCCCCACTAGCAGTCTGAGTCTCAGGAGTCCCAGTCTGAATCCGTTAGAAAAGTCAAAGGTGTTTCAGTGCTGGTGCTCTATCTGCCAGACAAGATCCCCCAGGGCCTTGCGGCCTGTAGCTCAGTCCTACGCGCACCAGCAGGGAGTGTCCACTTGAAGTCTCGGAGAGCTTCTCTCTCGCAGTCGCGGTGCTGCTGCAGCGGATGAGTATCTTACATGCAGTTCTGCAGGGGCTGCAGCTGGGTGTCCTCTGAGCTCCTCCCATGCAACGGTAAGTCTCTTTTGGTCTTCCCTCAAGAGTGGGGGATAATTTTCGGCAGTTTCTGGTTCCAATCCTTAGATGGGGCTCACTCCCACATGGGTCTCTTTATGACAGTGACATCCACAAGGCTGCACCCCTCATCTTCACCACACCTGCTCTTCCCTCAGGCGATGGCCTGATCGGCACAGAAGCACGCTTCTCTTCACGGTGGCCCCCTCTGGCATACAGTGTCGACAACTCACTCCTCACATGGGTGATGGCCCAATCAGCACTGCAATCTTCACAGCGGCCCCCTCTTTCTTATGGGGTCTCTGTCTCAAACCTGCACACGGGCAATGACCCAATAAGTGCAACAAAGTTCACAGCTTCCTTCTAAAGTGCCCTCTTCTCTGCCTTGCCCTTCCTCCAGAAAGCAGTCTGTCACAGCAGGAGTGACTCCAAATCTGATAGCCCCATAACACAGGCCATGAGAGTGACTGATGGTTCACACCTGGTTGTCAGCCTCTGTGATATGTGTATCAAAAAGGTTACCCCAGGAACTCATCCCTACTCTTTACAATTCCTGAGATATGCCTAGGCCCCTTTTCTCTCAGAATTAAAGACCACCCTTAGATTTGTCTGTAGAGCCTGGCTCTTCTTCCTCGAGCGTGTGTCCCACCCAGCTCACAGGAATGCAGCAATTCACAATTCTGTCCGGCGGGATTGCTCTAGCTCCTCATGCACCTCCAGTCAGCCCTGGGTCTCTCAAAATTCAGATTCTTCCATGTATTCAGTGGTCGAAGAGGGCGGGATCGGCAGGGCACGGCGTGCCCCTACTTCTTTAATTTCATAGAGTCCGTTCCCCTACTTTTTTATTCTAAATGTGCCTCACGGACGGCAGAAATCGCCAAGGATGATAGTTAAGGCTCGGCTTTTGGGGACAGGCGGAACGGGCAGAGAAGGAAAAGGACTCTGTCTTTTCCTTCGTGCCCAGAGAAGACAAGGACAGTGTCCAGTTCTCCTGCTGCTGGCAGCTGCCCCCTCTTCCCTCTCTTTCTGTCTCACTCCTCCTCATTTAGTGAAAAACGAGACTTTTAGAAACCGTATTACCTTTTCTTTCCTCCTTGCGTTTATTTGCTCCCCTGTGAAATAGATCCAAAAAAGAAAAACACTTTTGCTGGAAACGTCCTCTTTTTCTGACTTTTTTCAAATTCTAAGTGCAGCCTCGGGGTGGAGAGAACTAAAACATTCAAAATATGAAAAATAACTAACTAAAGCAAGACAGAGTGGTTGCAAGGTGGCCAGATTGATTTATTCACACCTAAACACATTAGCGCCACTTTACAGTGTTTGCCAGTGAAGCGCTACTTTTGTTTTCTCGTCTCTCTTTGAACAACATTGTTTTCCCTGGGTGGGAAAGTGCACTATTCCTGGAGGTACTGAAATACCTGCTTGATGGGTGAATTGGAAAACAAAATGTGTACAGCGGCTGTGTGTTCACAAATGTGGTCTTTTTAAACCATACTGCTTACGTTTTGTAAGGATATAAGCAATGGGCATTGAAACTGGTCCCTTCTGGGGCCTGCGGTCATGGCCTTAACTTTTCAGGCAAAAGTACTCACTAATTTCTGAATAATGAGTGTAAAAAGAAAAAGGTAACCATGATGTTCCTGCTTACATTTCACATGCTTTACTTAATCTTGCATTCTCTATGAGTGTTTGCTTTTTCTAGGATGTTGTTAATTTTTTATTTTAGGCAGCATATTGCTCTTTTCTAGTGCGTATTTTGAATTGAGTCACATCCAGGTGTTTTTAGCGGGTCAGTGCAGTGCAAGTTTCTCTCAGTGGGGCAATATGGTGTTCAGTGGGGGAGAGGATGTGGCACTATGGTCAGAGCTGCTGAATTTGGAACTGGGGAAACGGGTTCAGCCTTCATGACCAGTCCACCAGACCAGTCCCCCTAGGAAGCACATTCCCATGCTAGACCTTAGAAGGCCCCGCAAGATCTTAAAAGCCCTAGTGTCTTAGCACCAGCACGTGGACCCTAGCAGTGGCATGTGTGGGTTAACCTTGAAGGCCTCTCCGCCACAATTCATTCTGAAGTTCACCTCCAGTCTTGCAGGCAGGCCTATGAAGCAGCACACCATAGAGTGACAGTGACTCTGTCACTGAGGTCACAGGACCCTTGAGCAGGGTGGCTCTAGGGCAGTGCGACCGCACCATGCGCTGACTACCCGCGGTCCGTGCAGCTAACAGCGGTGGGGTAGAGGGGCCGGGTAAGGGGGGGATTTCAAGGGACGATGCTGAGGGAAAATTAAATAAGTAATTAATTTTCCCTCAGCATTGTCCCTCGAAATCCCCTTTACCCAGCCCCACCGCTGTTACCTGCACGGACCGCGGGTGGCGCTGACTTCAGGTGGGGGCGTCATGTTTGCAAGTATAATATGGTTTTAAAAGCACTTGCTGCCTCCTTCCTGGCCTCCAACAATTTTCGGCAACAATAAAAATGTCATGATAACTCCAGTGATTAATGTTCTTAGTAGAGAGAGATGGTGTTTTGTCTAGTGGACGTTTTGACTCATGGAAAGGAAGCGCAGAGGGTTAATGTGCCCGCTGCTAAGAACATGTACCATGCAGATCACAAAGTGCACATAATGTAAATAGGTCAGTGGGTTACTGCTTTTGTCAGAGAGACCCTATTGTTACTTGCAGTTAATAAGTTAAAATCCTAACATAGAACAGTGATCTATTAACTGTCATGTAACAGCTGCATGCAAACTGCAAGGTATAAATTAGAGCGTTATGGTTTTTTCCCCAGTTTTTGATTATCCTAATGTTGCAAAAAAGGGTTCATTTGGGTAGAAATCAATTCTGATTATTAAAGAGAACCCCCAACCATGGTATTACGTTTTAAATTCTGAGTTTGTGTTTCTCTAGACCAATCACTATTAAACTATGCTGCCTACTAGTATGGATGCCATGTGACTCCTACACCTTGTAGTCCTTTGTCTTATGTAACATTTCCTATACAGTGATTTACACACGTATGATTGCTTGTCTCTGTGTTATATGTGTGATGTAAAGTGCTCTGACACCCTACACTGGTATTAGTGGTGCTGTACATTTTCTGATACTTTATTATTTTGACATTTTTAGACATGCTAACAGTCTCTGCAAAGATTTTTCCTTATTAGTACCAGTGGAACATACAAGTGCAGCAGTGAGAAAGGTGACCAGTCAACGTTCGCAAAGGGCCCTCCACTTCACAGCAGCACAAGTCCCATTTTTAGTAACTTTTGATCCGTTTGAGCTATAAAGAATTTATTAGTTAAAATCGTCAGATTATGCAGCAGATATATTATGTGGCAAATATGGCAGAGCCATAATTATGTGGAAAACATTTGCAAACTAGGATATTTTGCCATTCATGTTTGAACTGCTCTTGTCGAAAAAGGGAGGAGAAGTGCTGATGACAGAAATGCCATGGCTGGGAGACAAATGGCTTGCGATTCCACTTTTAAGGATATTTGGGACATTCTGTGATTGGAAACGTATCCCACTTTGTGAATGTATTTTAATGTCAATAACTCATATTAAACCTTAAATAAACATGTGTATCCAAAGCTGTAACCGGTTAGTGAAATGGGAAACAAATACTAAAAATTGGGATATTTTGCTCTTTCTGCCACACCTCTGACTCCGCCCACTGACCCAATCCACGGGTTATTCCCGCCCTCTGATTCTCCGCCCACAGTTCCCCTACTTTTTTTCCCCCACTTCGACCACTGCATGTATTGTACCATTCACAGGCACAGATACACCCAGAAAATGTATACACACACAGGCACTGCACAGCACTACATGCTAACTTGATGTAGGCTAGTGAGTTGTGCACAGAGCAGCGGAACTTTAACTGAGTGAGCCTGTAGGCCTCACTCCAGTGGCACAGGTAAAAAGGACTGGTCACTTCTTCTGATCACTACACGGTATGCTGCCACCACCGCACTTGTGCTGCTTAACTCCTGGCAAGGGGAGTACTGCTTTACCACTATGAGGGAAGTGCTATGGGCACCCCTCCCACTCCAAACAGACCGCAATCCATGGGACAGACCTACGTCATGGTGCACATGCGTGATCCAAGATACGCCAATGACAACAAAAATCAGCATCAGGGATCCAGACATCATTGCAGCTGGGGGCACTCAGGGCAGGGATACACGTCCATCACCTTGCAAGGGATTTTTTGTCCCCAACAGACTGCTCCCCAGTCTCCTTTAATAGTCTCCAGCATCACATCAGTGACCCCTCCCAAGGCCCCTTTCATAGTCTCCAGCCTCACACTTAAGCGACTCCTTCGCAGCCCTAGCCTCCTTTCAGGCTCTCCATCCTGACATCAGCGACTCTTCTCCAGCCCCCTTTCATAGGCTCTTGTCTCACATGACAGTGACTCCTCCACAGCCTCCTTTCATAGTCTCCAGCCTCACATGACATTGACTCTTCCCCAGCCCCCTTTCAAAGTCTCTAGCCTCACATGTCAGTGACAACTTCCCAGTCTTTTTCATAGTCTCCAGCCTCATGTTAGTGGCTCCTCCCCAGCCCTTTCATAGTCTCCAGCCTCACACGCCAGTGACTCCTCCCCAGCCCCCTTAAATAGTCTCCAGCCTCACGTCAGTGACTTCTCCCCGGCCCTAGCCTCCTTTCAGATTCTCCATCCTAGCATGTCAGTGACTCCTCCCCAGGCCCCTGTCATAGTCTCCAGCCACACGTTAGTGACTCCTTCCCAGCCCCCATTCATAGTCTCCAATTTCACGTCAGTGACTCATCCTCAGCCCCATTCATAGTCTCCAGTCTCATATGACAGTGACTCCTCCACAGCCCCTTTCATAGTCTCCAGCCTCACATGCCAGTGACTCCTCCCCAGCCCCCTTTTATAGTCTCCACTCTCACGTCAGTGACGCCACTCTAACTCCTATTCATAGTCTCCAGCCTCACGTCAGTGACTCCTTCCCAGCCCCTATTCATAGTCTCCACGCTCACATCAGTGACTCATCATCAGCCCCCTTTCATAGTCTCCAGCCTGATGTGTCAGTGGCTCCTCCTCAGCCTCTTTCATAGTTTCCAGCCTCACATGTCAGTGCCTGTTCCCCAGGCCCCTTTTATAGACTCCACTCTCACATGTCAGGGACTCCACCCCAACCCCTATTCATAGTCTCCAGTCTCACATCAGTGACTCCTCCCCAGCCCCCTTTAATAATCTCCAGCCTCACACTTCAGCGACTCCTTCCCAGCCCTAGCCTCCTTTCAGACTCTCCATCCTGACATCAGTGTCTTCTCTCCAGCCCCCTTTCACAGTCTCCAGTCTTACATGACAGTGACTCCTCAGCCTCCTTTCATAGTCTCCAGCCTCACATGACAGTGCCTGCTCCCCAGGCCCCTTTTATAGACTCCACTCTCACATGTCAGGGACTCCACCCCAACCCCTATTCATAGTCTCCAGTCTCACATCAGTGACTCCTCCCCAGCCCCTTTTCATAGTCTCCAGCCTCACATGTCAATGCCTTCTCCCAGACCCATTTTATGGACTCCATCCTCACATCAGTGACTCCTTCCCAACCCCCATTCATAGTCTCCAGCCTCACACATCAGTAACTCCGCCCTAGCCTCCTTTCAGACTCTCCATCCTGACATGGCAGTGACTCCTACCAAGCCTCCTTTCATAGTCTCCACTCTCACGCCAGTAACTCCTCCCCAGCTCCCTTAAATAGTCTCCAGCCTCGTGTGAGTGGCTCCTCCCCAGCCCTAGCCTCCTTTCAGACTCTCCATCATAGCATGTCAGTGATTCCTCCCCAGCCTTGTCGTAGTCTCCAGTCTCACGACAGTGACTCCTCCCCAGCCCCATTCATAGTCTCCAGTCTCACATGTCAGTGACTCCGCCCCAGCCCTAGCCTCCTTTCCAGAGGCTTTGGCATCATCTATGAGTTTATTACCCTGTCTTTACCAGACGCGCGCTCCTCTCAGAGTCTCCGGCAAGTCCCGGAGGCTCGCGTTTCCCCTCTAGGCCCGTCGGCCTCTGCTCAGCGCCATCGATCCCCGCTGGCCCTCAGACAGGGATGAAACAGCCATTAAAAGGCATTTCAGATGAAACGCAATTAAAACCCACAGATCAATAAGGTTCCGATGAGTCTAAAGTGACAAGGTGTAAGTACTCCTGTCTCTCTCACTGCGAGAGGGAGGAGTGGCAAAGAGGGCCCTCCCTGCCCTGAAACAGGGACCTGTGGCTCCGGTCACGTTGGATCGGCTGACGCTGGCCCTCCGTTTAGCGCTCGCTTCAGGGGTAGTAAATACAATGCCACACTCGCCGGAGCGGCAGTACCCCCGATGTAATGAGTAATTACCTACCAGTCACAGTGATGGCGGTATGTAAATGAACGCTTATGTCAGTGGGAATGTGTTAATCAAATTGAGCGCATTGCTGAGTCACTCTAGGGCCAGGCTCAGTGTGTGACCTCTGGCAGCTCCGCTTGTATGACGAGTCTTAGGGGGAGATTTTTTTAAAAGTCGCGCAACGCAGCGCAGCTCGCCACACGAGGCTGCGCCGCGTTGCGCGACAAGGAGGGAGCAGGAGAGCGCCATATCTTCAGAGATATGGTTCTCTCCTCCCCTTTCCCTTGCCCCCGCGCTGATTTCAGCTGCCGTGCGTCATGCACACACCTTAGCGCCGCAGCACTAGGGTGTGTGCATGAGTGTAGCATAGGTTTTGTACAGGAAGGGTACCCTTCCTGTACGGGATACTATGCAAGGCACGATGCAAAGCTATTCCCACTTTGCATACGTGCTGCACAGTGCAGCACGCATGGAAAGTCGGAAAAGCATGGAGAAATGAAAGCATTTCTCCTGTTAGCGCCTCCTTTGAAGGGGCGTTAACTTTTAGCGCAAAAGTTTACAAATATTTGTAAATATGGTTTTGCGTCAAAAGGCATGGGTGGTTGCATGGGAATGCCCATGTACCACACATGTAACGCCCCCTCGGCGCAAAGTAACGCAAAGCAGTGCTTTGCGCTACTTAAAGAGTGCTTTCCAGCGCAAAAAGGAAATAGAAAAAAAAAATTTGCGCTGGTGTGCGTCACTTTTGTAACGCTAAACCAGCACAAAAGTTTTGAAAATCTCCCCCTTAGTGTCTGACGCAGTCTTTGACAAAATCTCGCACTATCACTCGCCCCCCTCTCAAAATGACTGGTGCGCCTCAGAACGGAATCTCTGTGGTCGCACCCAGTGAACATTTGTGTGCTTTTTATAGCGAGGAGATGTTGAGCCGACCCTCTTCTCACACACCTTGCTGAAACTCTGGTACTCAGTGAGAGCATGCATCAGTGAGGGTTTGTTTTATTTTGTGTCAGTCTGTAACGGTGAGTTTTTGTTTCATTCCCTGTTTGACATTTGTTTGTGCGTCATTGGCTGCGTGTGTCAGTTCTAGTGCTATTGTTTGTGGAAGTCAGTTTGTGTGGGCGAGTGTTTGGGTCCTCGAGTGTGTGTAAGAAGTGCGTGTCAGGAAGTGTTTTTCAACGAGTGTGTGTCAGTGTTTGTCAAGTGTGTGTTTCAGAGAGTGTTTGTATTGGTACCTCAGTGAATAAGTGTGTTCTTATATGCACCAGGTAGTGTCAGTCGTGTTGTGTGAACGTCGTTCAGCGTTTGGTCAGTCAGCACTTTTGTTACTTAGTTTGTGTGTGTGACTGTGTCTCAGGCAATAAGAGTGTGTGTGCCAACGCTTGTTTGTGTCACTGAGTACGTTATTGACTGTATTCATTTATGTATGTGTGCGCTTTTGTCACTGGAAGTAATAATAATGGGTGTGTGTGTTCATGTGTCAGTAACTCAGATTGATGCTTTGTCCCTGTAACAGTTTTCTCAGTGTTTGTGTGAGTGAGTGTTGTGACTAAGTGAGTGAGTCATCGAGTGAACAGCTTTCAGTCTCGTGCCAGTGGGAGTTGAGCCAGTGAATATTTACACTAGACACTGTTTATAAGCCAGTGTGCTAGTGAGCTAAGAATCGCTGAATCTGCTTTTGTGTCAGGAAGTCCTTAAAAGAGTGCTTGAAATGGAAAAATAGGTTTGTGTGACTTGTTACTTGTGCACCGAGCCTGGACTTTAAACCCTGTAGGGGTGCGCCAGCGCTTGACTGATTCTTCTTAGCTCACTCCGCACCCTGGCGAGGGGCAGTGGTGTTAGCAGTTCAAAGAGAAGGACTGTCCTCAGCAGCAAACCCAGGAACCACGACAACTCACAGGGACTTAAGCAAAGTTGAAAACTATATGGGAATGCATCCACCATACAGGTGGAATGTAATTTCAGAGGTGGAAAGAAATGTGCACACAAAGGGTCGTCATTCTTTATTTGAAGCACCCAGTTTCATGTCTTGTCACTCCTTTCTAACCATGCTAACAATTTCCCCACTTTGTTCCCAACATTATAAAGCCTCCTTTGGGTCATGATGTGGGCCTTATGTGCGACCTCCTCAGCCAGGTCTTTGTATTCTCTTTATTTCATTCGAACAGTATGCGTGACTGTTGCATTCTCTTCACTAGGTTATTCCTTCTCTAGTGCTGTGATTTCACCTTCCACGAGGTCCAAGTCGCCTCTCGCCTCCTTCCTGCAATGAAGGAATATGCCTAGCCCCAGATCACCGTTTTATAGGATTCCCAAATGCTTACTGCTGACCCTACCGACTTCACATTAGTGGTGAAGTATACGTCTGCCACTTGTCCCAAGGTTGTCATTAGTGGTCCTTCAAATACCATGTGTTGATGGGTCTAGTCCCTGTGTTCCCTCTTGAGTCCCCCTCAGCTCTAACCATACCGGGGAATGGTCAGATATGCCCCTGGCTAGGTGCCTAACTACAGCTATTCGGGTTATGTGGGAGTGTTGCGTGAATATATAATCGAGGCATAAGGAACTATTGTGTACTCCCGACAGGAATGTATACTGATGTTCCTCTGGGTGGAGGAGTCGCCAGGTGTCTTTGAGACCAAGAGTCCCTGGAAATGTAGCTAGTGTAGTAGCAGTCTGGGGTCGTTGTATCAGTATGTGTCTGTCCATCTCTTAGGACATAACTGCATTGGAGTCGCCCCCCAAAATTAGCATGCCCACTGGCAACTGCAGTATCAAGGCACTCAATGACGGAAAGGTTATCTGGTGGTGCCGTGGTGGGATATATATCGAGCAGATATTGATAGCGATACTGTCCCAAGAGCCGCACTGGGCCACAAATTTCCCCTGTGGGCCAATCCAAGTCCCAAGGGGCAGGAACAGGGCCATTTTTTTCATAGTATGCCTATGCCTTGCGAGTCAGAGGTGAAACCCGCATGAGCTGTCAGCTTGTAGCCGCCTCTAGACAGTGTTTTGCACTAGTTACCTAGGAGGTGTTCCTGAAGTAATACGATATTGGGGTTTTGCCGATTGATGTGTTGCATGACTATCCCTCTTTTCAGCTTATGCCCCAGGTCATTGACGTTCCAGGACATCACCTTAAGGGGACGATGTGAAGGTGTGGGTATTTGAGTTTCCTGCATCGTGTGATCTGTCTCTTTCCATAAATGTGTGAGCCTCCTATCTTGAGCGTGAACATTTACGGAATATATCATGTATGCCTGTATTATTAAACTTTTAACCTTCCCTGAAAACATCCTTCCCACACCCTGCGTTGTAGACTCAGAACTGCCCACCTCCCCCCAACTTGCAGAGCACCTGTTGCCCCAATAAACATGGTAGTGTAACTATTAACTGGGGTAGAGCTCGGCCAATTCAACTAAGCCACCAACACGTCTCGCCCATGTCTAGGATATGTGTGGGTGTAAGCCCCGTTCAGGACGTGTCTTGTAGTCAACAGTGCCCATTGGACAAACTCGGTCACCCTGCTACGGAGTCTATAATACAGATATGCATATATGATGCAGTCGACACCGATGCAGCTCTCCATCGTCTCTCTCTCTCTCTCTCTCTCTCTCTCTCTCTGAGACCCCTTTCATGGTGTGAGGTGTCCCAAGCACCACATTCCCCAGCACCCCCAGGCTCAGGACCCTTGCTTGGTGGGGTTTTGTGCGCCAGCTCTCCATCCGCTTCCAAGTCTCCTCAGGGGTAAGGAAATGCCAGGTTTTACCTTCTACAATAACACGCTGCTTGGCCGGGAAGAGCATCATGTATTTTGAGTCCCCGGTTCTTTCTTTACTTCTGCAAGGCTGCACCTTGAGAGTAAAATCAGAGTAGAGGCTGATAGTTGTGTTTTCGAATTTTAGCACCAGTTTCTGACGGGCCACCTGGAGGATGACATCCCAGTCTCTATAGTTAAAGATGAGAGCTATTATTGTTCTTGGGGGTGCTCCCGCACTGGGAGGTGGTCCCAGTGTTCTATGAGCCCTTTTGATGGACAAAAACTTGGAGAGGCCCCAGGGTTGTAGGATGTCAAGGATGAGGTGTTCCACAAAGAGGTCTATGCTGGGGCCCTCTGTCATCTCAGGAACCCCAACAAGCACAGATTGTTTCGCCTTGATCATCCTTCAAAGTCTTTCCGCTTAGCATGCATTAGGGTATTGTCTTTCAGCAGGCGATCCACCTGTTGGCGGTGTGTGGTGGTGGAGTCCGCGATCCCCATCACTGCGGTCTTCACATCTTTTACTCTGTCATTGATCTTGTTGATGTCCGCTCATAGTAGAGACATTTCCACCACAAATTAGTCTATGTTTGGTGCTAGCGTTCCTTTGATCCCCTGGATAGCCATCATTATTTCTGTGAGGATGGGTCCCGGAGCTCTGATTCTTGCAGGGAGGCCGCAGGGAGCATGTATTTTTCCATTTTGTTCTGTTGAGGAGGTCTGACTCCCTTTCTGCCCACCATGGTGTGGGATGTCGCTAGGCCTTGGGAGGATTGTCACTATTCACTTCTGCCTGCCAAAAGAGGTAGGGGGGGGAAAGGCGAGGCGTCCCATTGTGGCCTTTCGGTTCTTGCGCAGTCTGCTTGTCCCTCGGTGACTATTCGCAGCCTGTGCAGTTCTTTGGGCCAGTTGGAGGGTGTCCCCTGCGCCCGGTCCCCTGGCACTGCCACCCCCCAAGGCACAGCTGCCTTAGGGGGGTGCAAGGTGGGAGGAAAAAAAAGGGGGGCTCCCAGTCTGTGGTGCCTTCTTTGAATATGGTGGTGGGGGCAGGGTGGTTGGGGGAGTGGGCCCGATGAAGAGCGGATGAATGGAGTGCCCTCTGAAATGGGCCTTTCCGTTCTACTCCCAGCAGGGAGCTTCAGGCTCAGCTCACCTCTTTACCATCGATTCACTGTCTACATGGCAGTTAGGCGGTGCCCCATTTGGGGAAGTTCCTGCTTGGCTTGCACCGCTGGCTCATCGGGTGCCGTGTCCGTTAATTATGCCGCTGGACTCCGACGACCTTCTTTTGCAGAACAAGGCGATGGATGAGACCCCGTACTCGGGTGAGTCAGTGCAGCCGGGTGCCGCTCCTTGTCATTCCCTGTTCAGGCCAGGGTGTTGTTAGGCCACTGGTTCGTTTCCCACAGCCTTCTGTTGCTCTCCCCCACACTTCAGTTCTCGGAAGGGGATGATGGGCAGAGTGTCACCGGCTCCATCCGTGCTCCCCAGGACCCACGCCACCCTAGGTGCACTCGAACTCTCAAGCCACTTCAAGGATCAATCCATCCTGTTGAAGCCTGGCACTGTCCTCGACAGCACCGGGCTAGATTGAACTGGGGTCGTGTCAGATTAATGTAGGTATTTAAGGGCGATCCCGTCGAGGTGCCGGAGCTCTTCTAGGAAGCAGCAGCTATGCTCGGCTGCAAGTCACGCCCCTTGGAGCTGTAGTTTTTGCCCTTCGGTTGAGGACTGCAGGGCCCCTCTTGTGGTTAGTGTAATGGGTCCATTATGTGACCTGAAGAGTGCAAAAGAAAGACTCTAACACGTTTTAAATTGTTGACAAATCCAATAGGCTTGCCTTTATATAATGATGTGATGACCGCTTGATAATCCAATAGGCATGCCGTATATATTGATATGGTCACTCCTTGACAAAGTCAATAACCTTGCCTTCATAGATTGATGTGGTGACACCTTGACAAAGCTAATAGGCTTGCCTTGTCAATTGATGTGGTCACCCTTTGACAGAGCCAATTGGCTTGTTTTGTGTAATGATGTGGTCAAATCTTGACAAAGGCAATAGGCTTTCTTTGTATACTGATGTGGTCACCCCTTGACAAAGATGATATAGTTGCCTTCACATACCTTGTGGTCATCTCTTGACAAAGCCAATAGGCTTGCCTTTTATGTTGATATAATCAGCCCTTGACAAAGGCAATAGGCTTGTCTTCATATAAAGACATGGTGAAGTTTTGACAAAACCAAGAGGTTTGCCTTTATATAATGGTGTGGTTACCCCTTAACAAAGCCATTAAGCCTGCCTTTTATATATTGATGTGGTGGCCCCTTGAGGAGTCATTAGACCTGCATTATTTAAAAAGTCATCCCTTTATATTGTTGTTTTCATTCTCAGTGGCTGGCTGTGCACAGGGGAGGGGGGAATTGGCCGCCCTGGTGGGTTTGAGTGCAAGGCTTGTTCTACCACAGACCAGTGACATTATAGGTATTTATAGTAGTAAGATCATACGGGCTTTAAAAACCCTGAAAATTCTCTGAAAAACACAAAGGTTAAAGTGATGTTATAGTTAGGACCAGTAATAATATCTTAGAAATGCACTGAAATATGTAAAAAAGAAGTACTAAATGGTGTACAATCATGTAAAGTATACATTACATAAACACATGTGCTTATATAAAATAATTACACTTCTTTTAGACACACTAGCCCCATTAGGTCACCAAGCCCTTATTATGCACATCCATTGCCTTGTGCACGTTTTCACAGAGAGCCTCATACCTCCAGATACTCTAGCTAAATTAGGTGCCTTAGCACCTACTGCACAATCTTTGGCCCTGTACACAGCTCTTCACAGAGAGCCCACTCCCTCTAGACACCCAACCTCCATTAGGTGACCAAGTCCCTACTACGCAGAGCCTTTGCCCTGTGCACACCTCTTAACATAGAGGCCACTCCCTCTACACATCCAATCCACATTAGGTTGCCAAGCACTTATGACACAAGGCCTTTGCCCTTTGCACAACGTTTCATGGAGAGCCGACTACCTAAAGACTCTCAAACACTGTTAGGTGGTGAAGTGAAGTCCCTACTATGCAACAGCCTTTATCCTGTAGACAACTCTTCATTGAGAGTCCACTCCCTCAACACACCCAAGTCCTATTAGGAAGCCAAACATGTTGCAAATTCATGCACTCATTAGCAGTACAGAAGGTATAGCAAATGCGCTTTGGATATAGCTTACTAAATAGCTTTCAGTGTCAGAAGCGTATAACAAACTGTCTCACTCATTGGCTGATGTAATCAGTGATGACATCAATCAATCAATCAATCATGTCACTTAAAAGCGCACTACATACCCGCGAGGGTCTCAAGGCGCTGGGGGAAGAGGGGGGTGGTGCTGCTACTGATCGAAGAGCCAGGTCTTGAGGAGTCTTCTGAAGGCCAGTAGGTCTTGGGTCTGTTGGAGGTTGGTGGGGAGGGTGTTCTAGGTCTTGGCGGCGAGGTGGGAGAAGGATCTGCCGCCGGCGGTCGTTTTCCGGATGCGGGGGACTGTGGCGAGGGCGAGGCTGGTCGAGCGGAGCTGGCGGGTGGGGTGTAGAAGCTGAGTCGTCTGTTGAGGTAGGCTGGTCCGGAGTTGTGGAGTGCTTTGTGTGCGTGGGTGAGGAGCTTGAAGGTTATCCTCTTGTTGACAGGGAGCCAGTGCAGGTCTCTCAGGTGGGGTGTGATGTGGCTGCGTCGGGGGATGTCGAGGATAAGACGTGCAGAGGCGTTCTGGATGCGTTGCAGCCGTCTCAGGAGCTTAGCCGTCGTTCCTGCGTAGAGGGCGTTTCCGTAGTCCAGCCTGCTGGTGACGAGGGCCTGGGTGACTGTTTTTCTTGTTTCGGTGGGGATCCACTTGAAGATCCTGCGGAGCATTCGGAGGATGTTGAAGCAGGATGAGGAAACGGCGTTGACCTGCTTAGTCATGGAGAGGGTGGGGTTGAGGATGACCCCTAGGTTGCGTACGTGGTCGGTGGGTGGCGGGGCTGTTCCCAGTGATGTTGGCCACCAGGAGTCGTCCCAGGCTGAAGGGTTGGAACCAAGGATGAGGACCTCCGTCTTGTCCGAGTTCAGCTTCAGGCGGCTGGTCCTCATCCATTCGGCGACGGCCTTCATTCCTTCATGGAGTTGGGCTTTGGCGGTGTGAGGGTCTTTGGTGAGGGAGAGGATCAGCTGGGTGTCGTCGGCGTAGGAGATGATGTTGAGGTTGTGCTGTCGGGCGACGTGGGCGAGGGGTGCCATGTAGATGTTGAACAGCGTTGGGCTGAGGGAGGAGCCTTGGGGTACGCCGCAGATGATCTTGGTGGCCTTGGATCGGAAGGGGCGAGGCGGACGCTTTGTGTTCTGCCGGAAAGGAAGGATGTGGTCCAGTCCAGGGCCTTCTCTTGGATCCCGGCGTCGTGAAGGCGTGTTCGTAGTGTGTGGTGGCAGACCGTGTCGAAGGCGGCTGATAGGTCCAGGAGGATGAGGGCTGCTGTTTCTCCGTTGTCTAGCAGGGTCCTGATGTCATCGGTGGCGGCGATGAGGGCGGTTTCGGTGCTGTGGTTGCTGCGGAAGCCGGACTGGGAAGGGTCCAGGATGTTGTTCTCCTCGAGGTAGCGGGTCAGTTGTTTGTTGACGATTTTCTCATGAGTAAAGTAGCATTTTAAACTAACAAGACCACTGAAATTCACCAGTTATAGTTAAATCAAGTAACTATAACTCATGCTTTAAATTAACTAACTCGTACTCTCGCCATGCACTGCTAATTACCTCCCATATTACATAACTCATGACATGTTCTATGACATTATATATATATATATACTCACTGGAAAAACAAAATCACTTTAATCATTGTTTTTTTCAGTGAGTATATTTATATATTCACTGAATAAAACAATGGTTAAAGTGATTTTATAGTTAGGAATTTTAATAATATATTACCTTACATTTACAAAAACCTTAGAAATTGATTTAAAAAACAAAGGTTAAAGGGACGTTATAATCAGGAGAAAACGTCAGTTAAAGTTAAAACATACCATTTTAAACTATCGAAAGCACTGAAATTTATCAGTTATAGTTATCCAAAGTAACTATATCTCGGGCTCTAAAGTACCTATAACTCAAGCCCCGGCAATGCACAGTGTTATAAAAGATGTAATTTCAGTTGTTGCAGTGATGTTAACAGTGATGTCATAGAACATGTCATGAGTTATGTAATATGAGAGATAATTAACAGTGTCTGGCGAGGGTGCGTGTTAGTTAATTTAAAGCATGAGTTATATAGTGTAGGTAGCCACTCTGTGTTTATAGTTAAGGTGACTTGTCCCTTAATAACTTTGTACCCGTTTTTCTAATGTCTGCAAAACTTTGCAGACCTGATGCCCCTGTTTCATTCTTCTCCTGAGTTCTGAAAGTTTTGTGGCATTTCATCAAAGGAGTGCAAAGAAAAAAGGGAGTCCCAAAACGGGCTTGAAATCCAATGCTTTTTCCACAGAGTTTTGTATTTTGCATAGTGCGAAAACCGTCAGCTGGATCTTATTAAAATTTGACAGTATTACATAGAAGGGAGTGTAGATGATCCTGTGGGTTAGTGCAGCTAAGTAAAGTAAGTAAATATAAAGTCAAAAGATATTTTCTTAGCTATATCTGTGGCTGCGGTAGTACAGCGGTACAACCTCAGTACATATCGATGACAAGGGATTATCTGATTGGCTAATGTGTACTTTTCCAAAGCCTGAAGGCAGCCATGTTGTTTTATAAAGCAGTTGCAGTGTGTTTTGCAATACACCTTTACAATGTCTTTGAAAAGAAGTTCAGCCTTCTAACTGTAATTATCATTAGGTCAGTATTGTGGTGATACGTACCGAATAATGTGTGGAAATGTATACATTTCGCTTGGTTTCTGAAGAATACCGTGGTACCGCAAAAAGATGTTTTAAAAAATAACCAATGTATTTTCACATTTACTCAACCTCCTGTTAGGTTGGCTCTTAAAAGAGCCTTTTATTTTAAGTGTGTACTTTGGATTTAGTTATGGTTCAGTATGAGTTGGCGAGTGTTATTAATGAAGATATTATTACCACTTGCGGTAAAATGTACACCATCTGCAGGATATAGGTAAGGTTTGCAAAACAAAATGTTGAGGTGATATATGGAAGACATGGTGTGATCTCTCAGTAGGGTACACCGCTTTGTTGATATATCTGCATGTTTTTTCATACTTTCTTGCGTTTGCTACTGAGTACTTCCATTTTATCCTTTGGCAAATATTTGAATATACAAAATGAGTGCGAGGAAATAGAGTCATTAAAGATTTAAAAGTAGCTTTCATCTCTATTTCAATTCGTACACCAGTGAGGTGACCAATATCATTGCCTCCACAGTGAATAATTATAAAATGTGGATGCTGACAATTAGTAAGAGATGAAAGTGAGAGGGTGGATGTTATTCTACCTTAAACCTCTTTCTGCCACCCATGTGACCTCAACATTTGCCGTACCTAAATTATGCTCAATTCTGCACCTCTTGGCATACTCTCTAGCCCAAAAGATATAACTAAGTCCAATTATCTACACATGAACCATTTTCTTTCAAGATTACCAAAAACCTTCAAGAAACACTGACTGAACGTTGTAAAATAAAACATGGATATATTGGACTACAATACTGGCCAATGACATTGTATGTAACATATTAAACGTATGAAAGAAACAGGCTGGTTGTATGTGAGATTGGACTGCTAAGATAGCCCAAACACTACTAGACAAGCGCATTCATTGCCAAAAAGACTAGACTGCATATTTTTAAAATAGTAGAGTGTACCCGACAGCTATTTCTGTGAAATGTAAAGTCATATTACCATGTAAACCAATAGACTATAGTATTACAAGGGTTACCCACCAAATATGTGTTATGTACTTAGTGATTTGTTTAAAACTGATTTGAAAGACATACTAACTTTAATCACATGAGAAAAATTGCCAATCGTATGGTTTGTTACAAATACCATTTGGATGTACCAGAAATTACTATTGCATTACAATTACCATTAGGCTACAAACATAGCCCAATACTGCTAAACGTATGCTAACACTATTTAAATTAGTTGAATGGCTGTACTAGAACTGTAGTTTAACTAAAGCTTAGAAATGCACCTATTTATTTGACAGTGTTGTCTTCTTAGGAAAGGAATAACACCATTTACTTGTATGAAAGGTAAATACAAATAAAGTTCCATTATATTTGACAAACAAAGCGTGTTAGATGTAGAGGTAATGTGTCAGTTATGCTTCACTGTAATTATTATTAGTGGTACTGTTGCTATGTTTTCTATTTTTATATACAGGCATAGATACATTTACCGCAATGTATTCAAAATATTATCAGAAAAAAATGATAATGTACTCTAAATATATTATAAATCAAGTACTGACACGGACAAAAGGGCAAACTGGATGTTCAAAAAATAACAATGGTAAGAGTATTGGTGCAT
Source organism: Calotriton arnoldi (assembly GCA_963921515.1). Classification (NCBI taxonomy): domain Eukaryota; kingdom Metazoa; phylum Chordata; class Amphibia; order Caudata; family Salamandridae; genus Calotriton; species Calotriton arnoldi. Next base: position 5,386,582 of record CAWUFW010000046.1, on the reverse strand, counting down.
GTTTGCAAAGTGAGAAAGGAGTTTGTGCTGATAGTATGCTTCTGCATGGAAAACCAATTCCAACAAATGCTAATATGCCTACAGAATACATCCCAAAAAACAATCAGGCAAATTGTTCTCTGTTGTACACTCATACAAGGAAAGAGACCATTAAAAATATATTTAAACAGCTTAAAAAAGAGTAGCTGGCAATTTACTATTTACTAAAAACTTATCCCACTTGCAAAAAGCATAAAGTAGAACTAAAACATAAACAATATGTTCCCTTGATTGTGGAAAAAGCTTCTGCTGTGAAAACAAAATTATTTATTTCAACAATGAATCGCATGAAAACATTGACACATTTAACTTTAACTTATGAATTCTGTAAGTTAGAAAAAAACCATTGAATCGGTTAAACTTCTCTAAAACATTTGGAGGCTGGTGGAGACACACATCCAGTACTGAACCAATCTTTCAGGAAGAATGTTACCATATATACACTAATTGGGTGTTATCTGTAAACACTGGCGGACACTGCTATGCAGTTATGCATGGCTCTGTCGTAGGTTTAGAAAAAAAGTGAAAAATGTAACAGAGCACTCAAAACAGGATTTTGAGGAAAAAGCTACTAAATATCCTGTTTGCCAAAGAAATTGCACTTCAATATGCAAGACTGAGACAAAATCGATGGAAAAACTACAAACGGTTATTACTACTTAAAAAAAACTTGCAATGTAGAATTAAACTTTTACAAGCATTGAACAATTGCCCATTACAAAATATTACACAGCTATAAGGCCATAGTTTAGGTTGCCTTCAAAATTATATGTTTAATTCCACTTTTCTTTACATTAAAATGCTTTTAACTCATCATTCCAGCATAAGAAAACTAGTATGAACTTCATACTTTGTTAAAGGACTTGCGATACAATTGTAGCTAATAAATGCTGCTCTATTACACTCCAAGCCTGAGAAGGTCCTATCAATTACAAAGTATATACAATCAAAATACTTTGGTGGCAAATCTGAAGATGCAGTGTGTCCAGATATTGTATACCTAGAAAGTACAATTGACAATCCAATTATGGACTTTAAACAGTATGATTTGGATATTTTGCAATTCCAGAAAACCATTTTAAAATTTCCAAATATAGTGTGCATTTGCTGCTGACACACACATTCTGGAAAACAAACTAAATATATTGATTTACTACAATTGAAAAATGAGACCGAGTCACTAGGAGCAAGCTTGCAATTTATCTTATTGGGGAAAACAGATGTGATGTTTGTTCTGATCAAATTGTTATTATTGCCTTGGGAAACTTGACCATAACTTTATTCCTTCATGTGCAATATGGAATAATTTTGAAATGTATCCTATATCTGCAGAATTACAACTTTGAATTTATATGAAAGTATCTTAATTCAAACTTTACATCCTTTTCAAACTATTATTAGAATGCAACCTAAATCTGGGAAATTTCAAGCTCAAGAATTAGTGCGTGCTCTAAAAGGAAAGGTTGTTTTTCTACACTTAGATTTTTAAAAAATCATTGACACTGTGGGAGTACAGCGCAAATTAGAAAAACCTTCAGTTGTATTAGTTAATGGAGTACCAACAAAAGATAAAACAAATTGTCAAGAATTGATAAGCATTTCCAAAATACAAGAGGCTATTTATTTATTTATTTTATTTATAAAGCGCCCCAATCACCCCCAAAGGGGTATCTCCGCACTGTAGGCGGTGCAGCTGATAGTACAGACCAGGTAAGAACAACTCAGAAGAGCTCAATCTTAAGAAGTTTTCTAAATGAAAGATATTCTGAGCATTTACGAAGATGAATCAGAAGTTGTTTCCAGTAGTAGGGGGCCAAGTAGAAGAAAGCTTTACCACCCATTGCGAGATTTCTTAAAACAGGGAATGAGGAGCAGAGATTTCTCTCCTGATCGAAGGGATCTATTTGGCTGGTATCAGATGAGTTTTTCAGCTAAGTAACCAGGTCCTTTACCATTCAAAACTTTGTGCACAATGCAGCATATCTTAAACCTAACCCTCTTATGTATCGATAGCCAATGCAGCTGTAGTAAGAGGGGGAGGGAGGCTGTCCTGACTGGTAAGTTCTTAATGAGAAGGGCAGCAGTGTTTTGTACTACCTGCAGTCTGTTTAGTGAAGAATCACTTGCCGCAATCAGGAGGGCATTACAGTAATCTAGGCGGCTGATCACTAGTGTCTGAACAAGTGTTTTACGCACATAGAGAGGAAGAAAAGGAAATACTTTGCACAGGATGCTTAACATAAGGAAGCAGGAACATACGGTGGCTGTCACCTGATCTTTCATCGTAAGTTTCTGGTCCAGATGGATGCCCAAGTTCTTGACCGCTGTCTTGGGGACAGGGGCAACACCTAACTCGGGTGGCCACCACTCTGGAGACCAAAGCAAAGGAGCGTCACTGAAGAGCATGATCTCAGTTTTCTCAGTGTTTAATTGGAGAAAGTTTTCCGTCATCCAAGCAGTAATCACTGTCATACCATCTGAGAAAGAAGCCTGAGCATTCTTAAAGTTTTTATCAAACGATAGTAAGAGCTGGGTGTCATCAGCATATGAGATCGGGGTAAAGCCAAATTTTCTGAGTAGTTGCGCCAGGAGTGCCACATAGATATTGAATAAGGTGGGGCTGAGGCAAGATCCCTGTGGCACTCCTTTGGTAAGCTCCATAGTTCGAGAGTGGAAGGGTCCAAGATTGATGGTCAGTGTCTGATGGGTTAGGAAACATGAGAACCATAGCAGGGCTTGTCCACAATCCCGATCACTAAGTCTCCTCAGCAGAATGGCATGGGATACCGTGTCGAAAGCTGCCGACAGATCCAGCAACACCAACAGGGCTGCCTGACCGTTGTCAAGGGATTGTCTTATATTGTCTGTGACAGCAATCAGTGCTGACTCCGTACTGTACATTGGTCTGAACCCAGATTATGAGGGATCAAGGCATCCAGTGGACTCCGTGTATTCTGAGAGCAGTTTGCTGATGTATTTTTTTAAAAGTTTGCTCAGAAGAGGCAAAAGAGATATCGGGCGGTAGTTAGATAGGTCCGCTACTGGGGCATTAGCCTTCTTTCGGATGGGGATTATTTGTGCAGCTTTCCACTCTGGTGGAAGCTGGCCCTCCCTCATAGAGAGATTAAGTATTGAACAGATAGCGGGAGCCAGCTGTTTGTGCAGCAGGGAAGTGATCCTAGCTGGAATTAAATCCATAGGTGATCCGGATTTAGCAGCCTTCAACATTGTCTCATCTGTGTCTACTGTGATTGGAGTGAAACTATCCAAGAGATGGCCATTGGTCGAGGTAAGAGGACAGAGATTTAGAGTTTCATACTTGTTAGAAAATAACATATACTACAAGAATTTGTAACTTGACCTACTAGTTTCAGATGAAAGTAATGTAGGCCAGTTTCAGGAAATTAGTAAAGAATTGTTGGAAAGTGGATTATTGTTAGGGGCAAATGTAGGTCTGCCATTGGCAATAAGGCCACTAACACATAATAGGACTCAGGATAGGTCTTAGAAAATTATTCCTATGCTCAACCCTTGGTAACGTGGCTGCGAGCAGACAGGCTTAACTTCAAAGACAGGTACGTAAAGCATTTAAAAACACCAATTCAGTAAATAATTAAGACACAATGCATAATAAAAATCCAACACCAATTTATAAAAATAGGACATATTTTTATCTTTAAAATGACACCAAAACGACAAAAATCCAATGTAGGGAACCGGAGATATGAATTTTTAAAGATTTATAACTTTATAGCACTTAGAAACTTATAGCACCATATTGGGATATCTGCTCGCGATAGACCGACCCAAAGTCAAAGTTTCAGGCCGACCGCGATGGAACCCTGGGAGGCTACACCTCGCGGTAGGTCCCGGTCACAGTTTTTACCTTCGGACTTAGAAACTTTTCTGGAGCTTTTTCTCGCGGGGTCCCTCGATGCTCTTCACCAGGCCGGATTCGGTGAGGGTTCGCCGGCCTCGGATTTCTTCTACTCCCAGTCAAACTCTGGAAGTCGGACCGACGGAGCTTTTAGCAGGATGAACCTGGATGGCTTGGCCGGCTCGAGGTTGAAGGCAGGCGGCTTGGCTGACCAGGTTGTGTCGGTCCCCCTCTGGAGCTTTTTTTCAAAGTTGCTCCAAAGTTCTCCAAACTCCTGGAACTTCTTCCTGAAGCTCCACAAAGGGTCCCAAAGTATCTCAAACTCACTCCAAGGGTCTGGAAACTCCAAGATGGTCCTTGAAAGTTGAGGACTTCAGTTCCCACAATCCACTTTTACGTCACCCTTACAAATCCACTGGTAGTTCTGCAGGTTGATGATCCTTGGTGGTGAGGTTCCAGGTGAGCTCTGTTAACCTGTAGCTTGCAGGCAGTCCACTCTTTAGTTCTTTTGCAGAAAGGTAATCCACAGGGCTGTAGTTTCAGCTGGTGCAGTCTTCAGAGGACAGGCCTTAGAGTTTTGCACCCCCAACTTCTCAGCATGGCAACGTCTTGCTTCCTTAAGTTTCAAGCAGCAGATCTGGAGGGCTCTGCCCCTCTCAGATACTTATTCCAAGTTCTCTGGGTCAGGCAGGAGGTCACTCCTGACCAATGGGAGCAGGGTAACTCCTCCAAGATATGACCACATCCTGTAGAGTGTGGCATTATTTTGTCCCAGAGTGCATCAAATCTTCCAAATTCATAATGGCTGATTTTCCAGCAGGGAGGTAAAAGCTGGCAATACACACCCCTAGGATGGCTAATTTACTTAGACTCTCCCCCCTGCATCTGCTCATACCTTCCTTAATCCTACCATCTGCCTGAGGTGTAAAGTTCAGAGTTGTAAATGACACTGGTTTCTGCTCTCCTCTTTGAAGACCATGGTTTGCGACTCCTCCCCCTGGCCTGGCATTCCTGTGGAACAGCACACTGCACTGCCAGCAGAGCTGGTTAACCCCAGGGGCTCTTTATCACCTCTTCAAGGCAGCCTGGCTAATCCACTTAACTCTGACCAATCAAGGCAGACCACTGGAAGGCTGAATCTGGACCTACAAACAAGAAAGTCTTATAACTTCTTGTATGTACACTTTAGGAGAAATTCAACAATATCATATTGTGGGATTTATTAATACCATTCGGGGAAGTCTTTGAATGGTACTTCTAGCCCTCTCCTATCAAGAGTTATTAGTTAATAACTTCCTACCATGTTACCCTAGGTAGCAGGAGATTTGCAATGGAAAAAATGACTTGGGCCATTTTTCCAGCACCAGGACTTACAAAAACATATTTTATAAGTACTTTGCTTATATCTACAGGACCCCCACCCCATGGGACACTTAGGTGAGACTTTAGGGGTTCTGAATCTGTAGAAATATTGCAGATCCTCACTTCACAGTGCTCTTAGCATCAAAGTCGAATTTGGGCAGCACTTTATCACAATGTGTGGAGTGAAATGTGAAATTTCACTTAACCCAGGGCATATAAAACTCATTTTTATAAGGGTCTACCTTATAGATACCTGACCCCCCACCCCTGGGACACCTAGGGGAGACCCTGGGGGTTCCTGATATGCCATAACATTGTAGGGTATCCATTTTTAAGTGCCCCAAACACCAAAGTCGAGTTTGGGCACAATTTACTTTTTAAAAGCTGTCATGGCATCCAGGGCTGCTTTAAAACTGACCTCAGGCCTCAGCAGTGCACACATGCAAGTGCAGAAGGCTGTTGGCCTCTAAACTGCCATGCCCTACTATATACTAGGGACTGATAGGTAGTTTCAATTCCCCTGCCCTATTATATACTAGGGACTTATAGGGTAGGTCATGCCAATCACAGGGATACCCCAACCCATAGTGTACCCTAGTGTATGTAGGTGTTTTCACTGTATTCTAAGTGTTTTCAGCATAGCACTGGCCCTGGGCCTGGATAGGCAAAGCCCAGGGTCAGTCAGAGTCAGTTACCACCAGTACCAGTCAGCAAAGAGTTGGGGGGTGCCCAGGGCACAGGACGACTTTGCAACAAGAATACTCAGAAGAAATACATGAGCACTACAGTATACACCCTCTGCATTCAAAAGATTTAATGGGTAATGCCTTATAACTCTATCAAATGAGAGAGGCTACAGAAGATCCTGGTAGTATTCTGGAAAAAAACTTTAGAGGCTCAATGTTATCTAATTTTATTTCCAACAGGAAAAGGAGGGTGATATGATGATCATCCTATTCCAATTCCTGCATCAGTATATCGTTGAATAAGACTACACTGAGAAGACCCATGTTTTAGGCATAACATACCTTATATTTTTACTATACTATATGAAAATGAATTATTCGTTACCTGTTGTGCATGTGATGCGAACTGGAAGAGGATTTAATAACATACCAGCTAAAGATTTCTTAAATAAAGTAGAAAGCAATGACGAAAACCTGCAATATAACTTAATAAATATGATGGCATATCAGAAAGGTACAAATGAATATTAGTTCCGAAGACATGGAGAACTAATATATATGTTGAGAAATTTAGGACTACTTTGTTTCTTACTTTGAGTTGTGGGGAATACCTATGGGATGATTTATACACTTTCCTACTGGAAGCTAACAATAATTTGACAGAGGTGGCTGTGAAAACAGTAGAGGAATTATGTTCTTTAGATCCAGCAATTGTTTACAGATTTTTTAAATCACGAATTCCACACTATGCTTAAGTTCCTAACAAATTTAAAAAAAAATCCCCTAGGAGAGGTTATTGATTTCTTTTGGAGAAAAGAGTAGCAGGAGAGAGGTGCATCTCATATTCACATGGTGTTATAGATAAAAAATGCACCAACATTTGGGTATGACACTGATGATTCTGTTCTTCAGTTTATTGAACAATTGATTACTTGTGACATCCCAAATAAAGAAACTAACAATAAATTGTTTGAACAAGTTATTACATTTCCAATTCATAAATGCAGAATATACTGTTTAGGAAAATTTAGTAACAAATTGAAACTGTATACTAAATGTCGTTTGGATTCCCAAGACCAATTTTAAGCAAAGGAAGAGTGAATAATCTTATGTCTTCTATTAGGCATGTTGTTAAAGGAAAGTCCCCAAAAAATACATACAATTTAAAAAGAGGACACATATCACAGTGGATCAATGACTGCAACCCTTTCATACTGAATATGTGGAATGCTAATATTGATATCCAATGTGTTGCTGATAATCCAACTGTTGTTGCCGATATGTGACTTCATATATTACTAAAGCTGAGAAAACTGATATGAAGGAAGTATGGGAAGAAGTATCTGCTGAGGAATCTTTAACTAAAAGGCTGTATTAATTTAGCCTTCAAATGCTATCTCACAGAGAGGTTAGCAGTTATAAGACATGTGATTGTTTAAGCTCTTCTAATTTGTATGCTAAATCTCGGGCTATTAGGTGGCTTAGTTTAGGCTTAGGGGTCGATTCCGATTCGGGCCGGAAAAAGCACCGACCGACTCGGATCCGGAAAAAATACCGACCGACACGTACCCGTGGCGCACGACACGCCAAGTACGATGCAAGGCGCGAAAAATCCGACCGACACGTACCAAAACAAAGTCGACCGACCGAGCCGCACGGAAAGCAGCAAACCGGCCGGAAAAACACGCGAATCCAACCGACCGACACGCACCCGGAACAAATCTGACCGAAACGTACACGCGAACTCCAAACCGCAAAGTACGATGCAAGGCGCGAAAACCACGAGCGAGTCGGACGGAGGCCAAGCCGTACGACCGACACGCATACAAAACCGAGCCGAAGCAACACAATACACCGCGACCGACGCGTACGCAGCATAGAAAACTGCACAAACACAGCGTGAACGAAACGGAGAACACCGTACGAGACCAATGCAGGGTCCGACTCGGTCACAAGAACGTTTCCAACATACACAAACAGCACAAAGGAAAAATCACCCAAAAAAAGGCCAAACAAGCAATTACCAAGCCAATAAATACTGGGAGGGTGGGGACAGAGAACAAAGACACACCCACAACTCCACCTATATAAAGGACACAAATCACTACCATGAGCCTTTGCAAATGCCATTCCACTGCCAGCACCCAAGAGAAAGCAACCACACACCCACAGCTCATCCCTCACACAAGCCACACACCATCAGCACACCAACAAATACCTACCTCACATACACCCAGCAAAACACACACTCACACACCCTCACCTGCACACCAACACACACATCACCCACCATCACCACCCATCACCATGCCCCCAAGAAGAATCCCAAGTTCCTAGATAGTGAATTGGAAGTCATGGTAGACGAGATCCTCAGGGTGGAGCCACAGCTGTTTGGCACACTGGTCCAACAGACCCCCATGTCGCAGAAAACCAAGATGTGGGAGAGGATCATCAACAGGGTGAACGCCCAATCACCATGTCGGCGCACAAAGACGGACATCCAGAACAGGTGGTATGACGTGCGCAGGAGGGTACGGGACATGCTGAAGAAAGACTACATCAACAGCCAATACACCGGCAGTGGCCCTCCTGCCAAGCCAATATACCTCAGGCCCTGGGAGGAGAAGGTGCGGGCCATCCTTCCGCCAGTGAGCGTATATGGACTAGAGGACATCCCAGAGCCTGGTGAGTACACAACAAATGTACACAATATACTGCCACAAAACACACACACATCACTGTCAAGGGGAGAGTCAAACCATGCACTCATAGCAATTACACAGCAACCAGAACAGAATCATCCCAAAATGTGTATGTCAGTCAGATAAAGCGATACAAAAGGGGATGATGGACAGAACGTTTGAGCCAATCAAACACTCACCCCCAGTCAACTGAACTGGGTTTAATCCATCATCATTCTTTAGCTCACTCCACCACCCCAGTTCAGACATGGCCATATGCAAATCAGTCTGACCCTGTGCCTCATGGGAACAGTCCAGCACGAACTGCCAAGCCATGTCTTCCCTGGACCGGAAACAAGCATCCTAGGACCGGTTTCTGGCATTCCAGCCGTCATCAGCCAGGCTTGCTTGAATCCAGTGGCAAAGTGAGCAAGGGACCCACGTCTGGGCATACCCCCGCCAACTTAGGGCGAACAAAGCGATACAAAAGGGGATGATGGACGGAACGCTTGAGCCAATCAAACACTCACCCCCAGTCAACTGATCTGGGTTTAATCCATCATCATTCTTTAGCTCACTCCACCACCCCAGTTCAGACATGGCCATATGCAAATCAGTCTGACCCTGTGCCTCATGGGAACAGTCCAGCACGAACTGCCAAGCCATGTCTTCCCTGGACCGGAAACAAGCATCCTAGGACCGGTTTCTGGCATTCCAGCCGTCATCAGCCAGGCTTGCTTGAATCCAGTGGCAAAGTGAGCAAGGGACCCACGTCTGGGCATACCCCCGCCAACTTAGGGCGAACAAAGCGATACAAAAGGGGATGATGGACGGAACGTTTGAGCCAATCAAACACTCACCCCCAGTCAACTGATCTGGGTTTAATCCATCATCATTCTTTAGCTCACTCCACCACCCCAGTTCAGACATGGCCATATGCAAATCAGTCTGACCCTGTGCCTCATGGGAACAGTCCAGCACGAACTGCCAAGCCATGTCTTCCCTGGACCGGAAACAAGCATCCTAGGACCGGTTTCTGGCATTCCAGCCGTCATCAGCCAGGCTTGCTTGAATCCAGTGGCAAAGTGAGCAAGGGACCCACGTCTGGGCATACCCCCGCCAACTTAGGGCGAACAAAGCGATACAAAAGGGGATGATGGACGGAACGTTTGAGCCAATCAAACACTCACCCCCAGTCAACTGATCTGGGTTTAATCCATCATCATTCTTTAGCTCACTCCACCACCCCAGTTCAGACATGGCCATATGCAAATCAGTCTGACCCTGTGCCTCATGGGAACAGTCAGATAAACACAACACATGCCATCAAAAAAGTCACATCCAACTGTGCCATCACATGTACAAACAACTACAACTACAGCTAGGCAGTGGCACAAATAGAACTAACAAACACATCCAGACATGTAGCCACCACAACAACACCAACACACAGTGAAGAACACTCAAAGGAAGGAATTCTGTGTATGCTGGCCAAGTCAGTGTAGCCACTAGCATCATGGGAGTCGCAGTCACACATATTGCCCCCCCCACAACTGTCCCATCAACACCACCATGAACCATGCGCACATCACAGGGAGTGGAGAAGGACTCACAAGATGGCTGACACTGGCTACTGCTGTGGGGAGCACAAGGCCCTGCTGGCAACTGTGCACCAACAAACAGCAGGACACCACTGACTGACATCCTGAGAGACAACTCCCACTGCCTGCAATGCAAGCACGTTCCATGGTGGGATATCTGGCTAGCTGGGTGGGAAGGAGGACTTGCAGCACTGACCATAGTCACAAGCACCTCCCCTCACACACACCCCAACACAAACTCCACAGAACCCACCTGGTAGAATGCAATGCCCCCATCCTAACACAAGATCCCACAAAGAACCACCACCCTGGGTTATGTTGTGTGAAGCACAGGGACACTCTTGGGACTTTTAGCCAAACAACTGCCAGGACAACACTCCCAGCCATCCTGTCAGCACAGCCAGCCCACCCCACAGGGAAGCAGAGTCAAAAGGAAGGAAGCATGGGCATGCTGGGAAGGGGGTGGAGGCAATAGCATGATGGGAGTCGTAGTCACTGATATTGGTCACCCCCACAACTGTCCCATCAACACCACCCTGAACCATGCTCACATCACAGGAAGTGGAGGACTCACAAGATGGCTGACACTGGCTACTGCTGTGGGGAGCACAAGGCACTGCTGGCAACTGTGCACCAACAAACAGCAGGACACCACTGACTGACATCCTGAGAGACAACTTACACTCCCTGCAATGCAAGCACGTTCCATGGTGGGATATCTGGCTAGCTGGGTGGGAAGGGGGACTTGCAGCACTGACCATAGTCACAAGCACCTCCCCTCGCACACACCCCAACACAAACTCCACAGAACCCACCTGGTAGAATGCAATGCCCCCATCCTAACACAAGATCCCACAAAGAACCACCACCCTGGGTTATGTTGTGTGAAGCACAGGGACACTCTTGGGACTTTTAGCCAAACAACTGCCAGGACAACACTCCCAGCCATCCTGTCAGCACAGCCACCCCACCCGACAGGGAAGCAGAGTCAAAAGGAAGGAAGCATGGGCATGCTGGGAAGGGGGTGGAGGCAATAGCATGATGGGAGTCGTAGTCACTGATATTGGTCACCCCCACAACTGTCCCATCAACACCACCCTGAACCATGCTCACATCACAGGAAGTGGAGGACTCACAAGATGGCTGACACTGGCTACTGCTGTGGGGAGCACAAGGCCCTGCTGGCAACTGTGCACCAACAAACAGCAGGACACCACTGACTGACATCCTGAGAGACAACTTCCACTCCCTGCAATGCAAGCACGTTCCATGGTGGGATATCTGGCTGGCTGGGTGGGAAGGGGGACTTGCAGCACTGACTATAGTCACAAGCACCTCCCCTCACACCCCCCCAACACAAACTCCACAGTACCCACCTGGTAGAATGCAATGCCCTCCATCCTAACACAAGATCCCACAAAGAACCACCACCCTGGGTTATGTTGTGTGAAGCACAGGGACACTCTTGGGACTCTTAGCCAAACAACTGCCAGGACAACACTCCCAGCCATCCTGTCAGCACAGCCAGCCCACCCCACAGGGAAGCAGAGTCAAAAGGAAGGAAGCATGGGCATGCTGGGAAGGGGGAGGAGGCAATAGCATGATGGGAGTCGTAGTCACAGCTCTACATCCCCCACCACATGGCCCAGCAAGCTCACACTCACGCATGCACATGCCACAGAGAGTGGAAAGGCCCATCAAAGATGTCTGACACTGTTGATGTGTCGTGGGGAGCACAAGGGCATGCTGGGTACTGCACACCAACCAACAGCAGGACACCACCGTCAGCCATCTTGCCATTGCTCTCACACCCACACACACTGAACTCCACACAAAAGCAAGTAAGTATGGGAATGCTGGGAAGTGGGGTGGAGGCAATGGCATGATGGGAGTCGTAGTCACAGACATAGCTCACCCCCACAACTGTCCCATCAACACCACCCTGAACCATGCTCACATCACAGGGAGTGGAGAAGGACTCACAAGATGGCTGACACTGGCTACTGCTGTGGGGAGCACAAGGCCCTGCTGGCAAATGTGCACCAACAAACAGCAGGACACCACTGACTGACATCCTGAGAGACAACTTACACTCCCTGCAATGCAAGCACGTTCCATGGTGGGATATCTGGCTGGCTGGCTGGGTGGGAAGGGGGACTTGCAGCACTGACTATAGTCACAAGCACCTCCCCTCACACACACCCCAACACAAACTCCACAGAACCCACCTGGTAGAATGCAATGCCCCCCATCCTAACACAAGATCCCACAAAGAACCACCACCCTGGGTTATGTTGTGTGAAGCACAGGGACACTCTTGGGACTTTTAGCCAAACAACTGCCAGGACAACACTCCCAGCCATCCTGTCAGCACAGCCAGCCCACTCCCACAGGGAAGCAGAGTCAAAAGGAAGGAAGCATGGGCATGCTGGGAAGGGGGTGGAGGCAATAGCATGATGGGAGTCGTAGTCACTGATATTGGTCACCCCCACAACTGTCCCATCAACACCACCCTGAACCATGCTCACATCACAGGAAGTGGAGGACTCACAAGATGGCTGACACTGGCTACTGCTGTGGGGAGCACAAGGCCCTGCTGGCAACTGTGCACCAACAAACAGCAGGACACCACTGACTGACATCCTGAGAGACAACTTACACTCCCTGCAATGCAAGCACGTTCCATGGTGGGATATCTGGCTAGCTGGGTGGGAAGGGGGACTTGCAGCACTGACCATAGTCACAAGCACCTCCCCTCACACACACCCCAACACAAACTCCACAGAACCCACCTGGTAGAATGCAATGCCCCCATCCTAACACAAGATCCCACAAAGAACCACCACCCTGGGTTATGTTGTGTGAAGCACAGGGACACTCTTGGGACTTTTAGCCAAACAACTGCCAGGACAACACTCCCAGCCATCCTGTCAGCACAGCCACCCCACCCGACAGGGAAGCAGAGTCAAAAGGAAGGAAGCATGGGCATGCTGGGAAGGGGGTGGAGGCAATAGCATGATGGGAGTCGTAGTCACTGATATTGGTCACCCCCACAACTGTCCCATCAACACCACCCTGAACCATGCTCACATCACAGGAAGTGGAGGACTCACAAGATGGCTGACACTGGCTACTGCTGTGGGGAGCACAAGGCCCTGCTGGCAACTGTGCACCAACAAACAGCAGGACATCACTGACTGACATCCTGAGAGACAACTTCCACTCCCTGCAATGCAAGCACGTTCCATGGTGGGATATCTGGCTGGCTGGGTGGGAAGGGGGACTTGCAGCACTGACTATAGTCACAAGCACCTCCCTCACACCCCCCCAACACAAACTCCACAGTACCCACCTGGTAGAATGCAATGCCCTCCATCCTAACACAAGATCCCACAAAGAACCACCACCCTGGGTTATGTTGTGTGAAGCACATGGACACTCTTGGGACTCTTAGCCAAACAACTGCCAGGACAACACTCCCAGCCATCCTGTCAGCACAGCCAGCCCACCCCACAGGGAAGCAGAGTCAAGAGGAAGGAAGCATGGGCATGCTGGAAAGGGGGAGGAGGCAATAGCATGATGGGAGTCGTAGTCACAGCTCTACATCCCCCACCACATGGCCCAGCAAGCTCACACTCACGCATGCACATCCCACAGAGAGTGGAAAGGCCCATCAAAGATGTCTGACACTGTTGCTGTGTCGTGGGGAGCACAAGGGCATGCTGGGTACTGCACACCAACCAACAGCAGGACACCACCGTCAGCCATCTTGCCATTGCTCTCACACCCACACACACTGAACTCCACACAAAAGCAAGTAAGTATGGGAATGCTGGGAAGTGGGGTGGAGGCAATGGCATGATGGGAGTCGTAGTCACAGACATAGCTCACCCCCACAACTGTCCCATCAACACCACCCTGAACCATGCTCACATCACAGGGAGTGGAGAAGGACTCACAAGATGGCTGACACTGGCTACTGCTGTGGGGAGCACAAGGCCCTGCTGGCAAATGTGCACCAACAAACAGCAGGACACCACTGACTGACATCCTGAGAGACAACTTACACTCCCTGCAATGCAAGCACGTTCCATGGTGGGATATCTGGCTGGCTGGCTGGGTGGGAAGGGGGACTTGCAGCACTGACTATAGTCACAAGCACCTCCCCTCACACCTCCCCCCAACACAAACTCCACAGTACCCACCTGGTAGAATGCAATGCCCTCCATCCCTACACAAGATCCCACAAAGAACCACCACCCTGGGTTATGTTGTGTGAAGCACAGGGACACTCTTGGGACTCTTAGCCAAACAACTGCCAGGACAACACTCCCAGCCATCCTGTCAGCACAGCCAGCCCACCCCACAGGGAAGCAGAGTCAAAAGGAAGGAAGCATGGGCATGCTGGGAAGGGGGGTGGAGGCAATAGCATGATGGGAGTCGTAGTCACTGATATTGGTCACCCCCACAACTGTCCCATCAACACCACCCTGAACCATGCTCACATCACAGGGAGTGGAGAAGGACTCACAATATGGCTGACACTGGCTACTGCTGTGGGGAGCACAAGGCCCTGCTGCCAACTGTGCACCAACAAACAGCAGGACACCACTGACTGACATCCTGAGAGACAACTTACACTCCCTGCAACGCAAGCACGTTCCATGGTGGGATAACTGACTGGCTGGGTGGGTGGGAAGGAGGTCCGGCTGCCAACCAAACACAACCAATGCAGACCATGTTCACACCCCAGAAAATACATAGAAATGCCCAAATAATGCAGGACAATGTGCCACACCATAATCAACCCCTGACTGTGACGACTCAGGACAATGCAATGTACAGGCCCGCACCCAGAGGCACAGTCACAACTGTCATGTGTGTCAACCATTGATGCCTGCAGAAACATGACATACATTGTTTGTGTCTCCCAAAAACAGGTGATGATGGGGACACAGCAGCAGACGCTGAGGAGTCCCAGTCCCAGGCTCAAGAGGATGCCGAGCTCACTGGCGTCGTACAGCCTCTGTCCTCCTCGGACGATGAAGAACAACCTGGCACATCCGGTGCAAGTCAACATGCAGCACCAGCAGGACCACCAGCTGCAGCACCAGCAGGACCACCAGCTGCACCCCCTGCACCCACCCCTACAACGACTGTCACCACGAATACCATCCCTGCCGACATGGACAGAATAAGGAGCAACACCAGCACAGTGACCCTGGACCAACCTGGGGCCATGGACACCACCACCACCACCAACCCCCAAGGTGGACCAGGGTTATCTGTGCGTGCCACTGCACACACTGCACATGTCAGCAGGGGTGGTGGGAGGGGTGGGAGACAGAGGTCGCTGCTTGCAGACGTTGCTGGTGTGCATGATGACCCACAACTGGTACGCATAGCTGATGCGTACCAGTCCAGCACCGGAGAGCTCAGCCAGGTAGTGGGGCTCCTCAGAGACATTAAACAGCAGCAGGCTGCCCATCATGCCCGCTTGGACTCCCACATGTCCCACGTGGAGTCACACATGTCCCGTGTGGACTCACACATGTCCCGCGTGGAGTCCAAGTGGGATGCACTGCATGAGATGACGGCGGTGCACAGGGACATTTTACAATGCCTCCACCAGATGAACAGCAACCAGTCCACACCTCCCTGTGTGCCAACAACATCTGGTGCCGAACAAACTGCAACTGCCACAGGGAGGGAGGAGGACTCTGGCGGAGAGTCCCCTGCACCGCAGCAGCCTGCACTTGAGGGCCCCCCCAAGAAGAGGGGTCGTCCGAGGAGGGAAAGTGAGAGGCCGATGGCCAAGCGCAACTCCCAGGAAGCCTGAACCTGTTCTGGATGTTCGCCTTTGTGCACAGACTGTTCACCCTGTTGACGGCAACACTACTCCCACACATTGCATGGGGAGTACAAGTTGGACCAATGTGTCAGACAACTTTGGCCCCGATACTGGGGATCCTGTCTACCCGGACTTTCAATTCACCTAGGAACTTGGGATTGCAAGATTCATGTACAGCACAACCCATCCTATGCACTATTAACACAAATGTATCACAATAAACACACTAATACACCATACTTGCCTCTGTCGTGATTCCAACGTGGGTGCTGTTATGGGGATGATGAACTGCAAAATTACACTGTGTATGCGAACTGCAACAGCAAGGACAACACAGGCATGTGAGTACAGGAAACGTGACACACATGAGGGAGACACACCACCAGGGCTACACGACACATACACACCTAGGCCATCTGACTCATTGCCTACACTGATGTTGCCAGGGAAGACGGTGCAATGCACAGACACCACACCCATTCCCAGTTGTAGTCAAGTAGCCCACAGGTGCAGTAAGCAAATGGCAGTCAAATATGTGACCACAGACAACGCACATCACAAAGTGAAGCACAGGTTTATTACACAGTTGCAACATGCCGTAACCACTACAGATGCAAGGTAACCCCACCTGGCAGCGGGCACACAGTCAACAACTGTAGACGGAAGGAAGTCCATGGGTGTGGCGCACATCACCTGTAGGGACACAACAGCTACCAGCCTGGATGTGCAATCACGTCGTCGGTGGACACAGTTGACCAAACGAATCTGAAAGTACCCTGTGAAGGACAGAAATGACACACAGTCAAAAGCAATGGAGTACAGGACAGAACAGCAAAACACATGCACAATACATGTTACAAGATACCCACCCAGAACCAAGTTAGCATGTCAACACTGTTGGGGAGTACAGCCCACCTGTCACCACACATCGCAACACACATCCAGTCAAGTGGCCCATGGACACACTCCCACAGCACCAGAGCACCACCCACACATCATGCCAACTCACATCATTGACATGACACCTCAGGATACTCACATTCAGCTAAAGAAGTTGGTGATGAGCTGTGTGCGGACATCACCATCACCATCACCATCATCATCATCATCGTCACTGGCATCGTGGTCCAGGCCAGGATCCTCCACAGGTGGCGGATGTTGGTCATTGTCATCCTGGATGAGAGGCAACTCCTTCCGCACTGCCAGGTTGTGGAGCATGCAGCAGACGATGATAATCTTGCACACTTTCGCAGGGGCATATGGGAGGGACCCTCCGGTCTTGTCCAAGCAGCGGAAGCGGCTCTTCAGGAGACCAAAGGTCCGCTCAATCACTCTCCTGGTCCGACCATGTGCCTCATTGTAGCGCATCTGGGCAGGTGTCACAGGGTTCCTGAGGGGTGTCAGCAACCACGGCATGTTGGGGTATCCCGAGTCACCTACGGACAGACAAGTGCACATTAGCTGACTTGGAAAAGTGGGCGGAATACTACAGATCAGATCACACACAATGGCACAAAGTCAGTACACACCGACAAGCCAGGCACGCTGGTTCTGCATCTGTGCCATCATCCTGGGGATGCGACTACTCCTCATCACAAAGGCATCGTGTGCTGAACCAGGGAAACGGGCACACACGTGTGTGATGGTCATGTCTGCAAGACACACCACCAGTGCATTGACCGAGTGGTAGTGCTTGCGGTTCCTGTAGGCCTGCTCCTGGGCCTGTGGTGGTACCAAAGCCACATGTGTCCCATCAATGGAGCCAATTACATGCGGCATCCTCCCCAGGGCATAAAAGTCACTCTTCACGTCAGTGAGTCGTCGCAGTCTAGGGAAATA
Source organism: Calotriton arnoldi (assembly GCA_963921515.1). Lineage (NCBI taxonomy): Eukaryota > Metazoa > Chordata > Amphibia > Caudata > Salamandridae > Calotriton > Calotriton arnoldi. The sequence goes on along the minus strand of CAWUFW010000046.1, from coordinate 5,368,646 downwards.
GATGTACCGGTTCAGGAAGAGCAACATTGCCGCCAAAACATCACGGAGCACACGGCTGAACATGGTCTGTGACATCCCACCAGCAGTCGCCACAGTATGTTGGAAGGTACCAGTGGCAAAGAAGTGTAGGGCTGCCATCACCTTCACCTTGGGGGTCAGCGCTGTAGGATACGGCCGGCCAGGCTGCAAATGTGGGGACAACTGCACTGCCAAATCCTCAATCAGCTGCCTGTTGAAGCGGTACCGTCGGATGCTGTCCCGTTCCACCATCGTTGCCAGGTCTGGGAATGGCCGATGGACAGCAGGAGCCCTGCAGTGCAGAGGAGAAGTAAGCAAGATTGTCAGTCACCCCACATATGCGGCATTGAACACACTCAAGATCCCAACATACATCATTATGAGGCACAACTACATGAAGTGTGCAGTACCGGAAGGACATGTATGGTACATACATGGCCAACATCTGTCAACACGGTCCAACAGGTGGCATCAATTAGTCCCAGGTTGGCCCATTGGATATCATGAGGCCGTGTCACAGTTCCCATCTCCTGCTGCCGTGTCACAATAACCCCCCACAGGGACATGTGAGGACAGATGTGCCCCAGGCACCACAGCTCAACGACAGGTACATTCCCAGGGACCCTGTAATGCCACATGGACACTGGCATTACATGGAGTATCATGTATACACCACAGCAAAACAACCATGACCCCCACAGGTAGTGGCCCCACTTGCCACGGCAGGACAGACATGGACGTCTGTGACACACACGCACAACATCAGAGTCCATGCACACACAACGTGGATGTGGAGACTGTCTCCCATTGTGCACATGAAATCAGAGACATTGTAAACACCACATGCACAAAGACTGTGGAGGACCATCACTATTGTGCCACTGGGACACCCTGGCTCAAACATACCGTCCCACATGGGACTCACGGGGTATGTGACATGACATAAACATACACCACTGTGAAATGTGACCATGGCACATGCACAGATATGAACAGTTGCACATCACAGTGGTCACGTACACGTAACACCCAGGATCCTGTCCCCATGAACACGTGCACAGCCTGGGGGTGGCTGCCCACAGGTGACACCCACAGGACAACATGTACACCAACATACACACAATAGGAAATGCAGCCTTACATGCCTTATGATAAAGTTTGGACAGGCTGTCGTGATGTAGGTGTGCCCCTCACTCCCTGGGAGCTATCTGTGGCTGGCATATGTCCATCTGAGACAGGCATGCTGACATATGCCAGTCACATGTACAGTGATGCGTTGAACAGCAATGGACCGATCGGTGCCTCCGGCCGGCCCGTTGCTTTCAATGTGTGCTGGTACGCGTTGTACCCCTGTGCGCGTTGAACAGCAATGGACCGATCGGTGCCTCCGGCCGGCCCATTGCTTTCAATGTGTGCGGGTACGCGTTGTACCCCTGTGCGCGTTGAACTGCAATGGACCGATCGGTGCCTCCGGCCGGCCCATTGCTTTCAATGTGTGCGGGTACGCGTTGTACCCCTGTGCGCTTTGAACTGCAATGGACCGATCGGTGCCTCCGGCCGGCCCATTGCTTTCAATGTGTGCGGGTACGCGTTGTACCCCTGTGCGCGTTGAACTGCAATGGACCGATCGGTGCCTCCGGCCGGCCCATTGCTTTCAAAGTGTGCGGGTACGCGTTGTACCCCTGTGCGCGTTGAACTGCAATGGACCGATCGGTGCCTCCGGCCGGCCCATTGCTTTCAATGTGTGCGGGTACGCGTTGTACCCCTGTGCGCGTTGAACTGCAATGGACCGATCGGTGCCTCCGGCCGGCCCATTGCTTTCAATGTGTGCGGGTACGCGTTGTACCCCTGTGCGCGTTGAACTGCAATGGACCGATCGGTGCCTCCGGCCGGCCCATTGCTTTCAATGTGCGGGTACGCGTTGTACCCCTGTGCGCGTTGAACTGCAATGGACCGATCGGTGCCTCCGGCCGGCCCATTGCTTTCAATGTGTGCGGGTACGCATTGTACCCCTGTGTGCGTTGAACAGCAATGGACCGATCGGTGCCTCCGGCCGGCCCATTGCTTTCAATGTGTGCGGGTACGCGTTGTACCCCTGTGCGCGTTGTACCGCAATGGACCGATCGGTGCGCACCCATTGACAATGGGCTTGCCTGGCAACGGACGCGTTTTCGAATTTCGAACGAGTCGGTTGCTGGAAAATCAGTTGGTCACCCACAACAATGTTGCAAAATCATGTATGTCATGAAGTTGAAGATTTGAAGGATGCTGTGGGCGTGTTTTGGTGCTGCTATTCCATGGATTGGCCAGATTCAGAAGATGCAAACGACTTGGACCTATCACTTTGGACACAAGGGACAGTATCTGCCTCTCCAGCACATATATATTGCTGGCTGTTCCCCTGAGAGCCCACTTGCCTGCACTACATGCTCCAAGACGACATCTGCCACTGCACTGCTGCTGTCTCTGCCCCTCTGGACCCTGCAATGGCACGTACTGTGGAGAGAGCCCCAGCCTTCAGCCTTGAAGAGAACCAGGCCCTGCTGGACAGCCTACTTCCACAGTACAGCAAGCAGTATGGGACACCAGGGGAGCAGGTGAGTGTTCTGTGCACTGCCTTTCTGAATGTGCATTTTGTCTGACTAGCAAGGCTGAGAGTCTGCACGCCACTGGCTAGCAGGCTCACTGAGTAGTTGTCACCCCCCATAGTGTGTAGTGACATGCACTGGACAGGTATGGTGGTTTTACTTCCCATGCAATGATACCATGTAGTGACGTCTGGCAAACTGTCCATGGTCAGCTTTGCACTGCCTGTGTACATCATGTGCCCCTGTGATTGAGACATGTATATACAACTGTGTCATGCACGGATATGTTGCATGTGTGGTAATGGCCTTTTCACTTTGTCATCCTCACAGGTTAATGCCCATCGGAAGCAGGACATCTGGAAGGACATCGTCCGGGCTGTCCGGTCCTTGGGGGTCTACAAGCGCCGGATCCGCAACTGCCAGAAGAGGTGGCAGGACCTTCGGGGCTGGACCCGGAGGATTGCACGGGTCCAGCTGAAGCTGTCGCCTCCTCGCAGGAGGGGCGGAACACGGACCCTGACACCCCACATGCTCCAGATCCTGGCGGTGGTCTTTCCAGACCTGGATGGGCAGCTGAAGGCCAGACAGCAGCAAGGAGGGGGTGAGTCAAAGACTGCACTGTGAACTCTGTATTACATGCTTTGTGCCCTCCTCTGGCCTGGTTCAACTGCCACAGTGCAGCAGTCATGTTGTCCAGGAGCCATGTCCCTCTATTGTGCACTGCCCACTGCTCATCTGATACCCAGGTGTGGCCCTTACAGTCAGGGAATTGTGTCACTTGGGACTGTGTCCTTGCAGTTTGCTTCACTAAAGGTGGGGGACAGCATCTGTTTCCCTAACTCTGTTGTGGGCATCATGGGTGGGTCCATTGTTCACACAACGCCTGGGTTTGGACATGTGATCTGCGTGTTGCTTTGATATGCGGTCCACTTGCTGAGCTGAGCCACCACATGTGCCTGGGGTATGTGGCACACGCCCATGCAGCGGGTGGGAACAATGTTTGTGCCCCAGGAGTGTGCAGATTACGTGTGTCACACATACATAGCCAGCTATCCACTGTCCAGGGCACATCCCTCATTCATGTTGAGCAGGACAGTCATGCCTACTCCAGGCCATGCAATGCACTCTGTACTCCCACTCCCGTGTATCAGCTGACACATTGTGCGCAGTGATTTGACCCCTCAGGTGTCTGCCTCTGTGTCAGTGTGCTGTGGATTAGTTGCCAGGACTGCTGGGGTGTTTCTTGGTAGGGGCTCAGCATGCCCCTGGAGATGTGACCATAGGAGACGATACTTGTGTGTCACATAGGTGTTTGATCAGCTGCCCGTGCAGACTGGGGTATGCGAATGTGATGTTCAGGCAGCTGTTCCCCATTCACAGCAAATTGTGAGGGGCTCAGGTTCAGAGGGTAGTGTCACAGGTCTCCCATATGTCCAATAGGTGTGACCTGGACAGATGAGGGTTGAGATGATGTGTTGTGTGGGGGATGTACATGTGCACTTGTGCAGCTCCAGGACTTGCATTCCCCATGACCTACTATTGTGACACAGTGCATAGTGTTGTTGTCTGGCTGCCAAGTCATACATCACTGAGACAGTGATGTATGACTTAACAGTCATGCCTCTGCCATGGCATGTGTCAACTTATTTGTGGTCCTGCAGGGGAGTGACATGTGCTACATGCACACCATAGTGGCGCTGGCTATCAGGACATGGGTGCATCATGGTGTCTGTCGCTGGTATGCATCACATGCATTTCCTATTTGACTCTGGGCATCCCTTTCATCCGGAAACCTGTACTGACTCAGTGGCAAGAGCTGTGATGTGTCCACACCGTGTCCTCTGCACTGTCCAACTACTGTGTACTTGGTGCATGTGTCCACACTGGGGTGTTGCAATCCAACAGACACCAGACAGATGGGTGCAAGGCCATGTGGGATGTGAGTGCCATGCTTGGCATCAGACTGACAATTGGCTTCTCCTGTTCAGTTAGGGCACTTTTAGCAATGTACAACTAATGATGCCAGGGCTTGCTCTGTGATGTGCTGTGCTCACAGTGGTGTGTGCGTTTGTGCAGGTGACTGATGTCTGTCTGTTTCCCCATTGTTTGCAGATACATCCACGGCCACGGAAGGGGACAGCTCCACGGACCAGGAGGAGCCAGAGAGCCAGACTGGGTCAGCAGCCGAGGAGTGGTCGGAGGGACCCAGTGGCACGGAGGGCGAGGGGAGCCACACCGAGGAATCCTCAGCACCATCCACCTCAGCTGAGGACCAGAGCAACTCGGAGGATGACTCCCTTGTGGAGGCGGGTGTCAGCAGCCACCACACCCCAGCTAGTGTTGCTGTCCCCGCCACCACCAGCACCACCACCGCCCTCCCATCGGCTCCCATTCCCAAGGTCCGTGGAGGCTCCCATGTTCGGGAGCGTGTCTCCTTTGGCCCAGGCACCGCACCCCCTGCCCCTGTGTCCCCTGCTGCCCTGAGTGAGGAGTCTGTGTACCTCCTTCGCCAGCTCCATGTAGGGCAGACAGCCATGCTGAGTGTCCTCCATGCGCACACCGCACTGTTGACTCAGCTGGTGTCGTTCATGGAGGGCATCTCATCGGGCATGTCTGACCTACAGAGGGGCAACAGGTCCATGGACTCCTCCCTGACGGCAGCAGTGTCCCTCCTCAGACAGTCCCTCACCCCTCCTGCCTCTGCTCCATCCACACTCCCCAGCACCTTGCCCGTCCCAAGCACACACACACCGGCACAGGCACACACCAGCACACACACATCCAGCACACAGACACACACGCCACAAACTAAACGCACACGCACGCACAGTCAGGGGACTGAAACCAGACTCACAGGGGATGGGGCCCTGGTACACACACACGCATCCACGGGCACTGCGCAGTCCTCAGTTGCCTCTCCCTCCAAAGCACCCTCCCTTGCCTCACCTGCAACCCCAACGACCCAGCGCCTCTTCCTCAGTGACCTCGGCCTCTTCCCCTCCGATCCAGCTGCCCCAGCATCCAGGGGGAAGAGGAAGCCCCCCACACGGAGCAGAGTGCCCCTCGTCCCCGGACACCCTCCCCCAGGCGCAGACAGACTGAGGCCCCCACCCGCAAGTCCCCCGGAGTGGTAAGAGCAAGACCCTGCCGCCGCCCTGCAGCTCAAGCACCAGGTCACCTTCCTCCATCCCTCAGGCCCCCACTCCACAGGTGCCCCCGCCACACCCTGCCCCAGGTTCCCCCACCCACAGATATACCATCCCCAAGAGGCTCCGGCCTTCTCCCCCTGCCACTTGCTCTCCCGGCACCACACCCCCGCTGCGCTTGTCTGTGCCACTGATGTGGTGAGGGTGTCCTCCCCTCTGTCCAGCCCACCTTGCCTGTTCCCCATTCTCCTCCCCTGGTGGTAGGCACTGCAGTGGAGTCCACTACCACCCTGTCTGACTTGGGCACTGCAGTGGCGGACCTGTCCACTCCATCTGCAGGGTCCACTGCAGTCGTGCCGGCACCCACAACATCTGAGCCATGCCCCCAGTTGTGCCGGCACACACCATGTCAGACACCTCCACTGCAGTTGTCAGTGGCTCTCCAGCACCCACCACCCCTTCCCTGCTTCCTCCTGGTGAGCCCTGATCCTGTCCCTGCGGTGCCTGGCCTACCCCCCGGTTGCCCCGCCTAGTGGATTGTCCCTGGTTTTGTGCAGGCATGTGTAGGGTGGCATCTGCCACTGTCATCCACTTGTGACTTTGTTGATGGACTGGCCATTGGCCTTTGTTTATGTTCTACCGGACTTCTACTTTTAATGCCACATATGCTGAATAAAGCAACTTTCTGTTCTCTAGTGCTTTTGCTTCTGATGTACATGATGTTGATGATGCTAACAATGCCCTTGCTGCAGTGATGGTGATATTTGGTCTCATGATAATGAAGTGTTACTGTGCAGGAACCCATGTGGTCCAGGGGTTATGTGTCCTATCCTGTGGTGTATCCATGTCATCCATAGCAGCATCTGAGGGTGTCATGTGTTCAGTATTTGGCAATGAGATTTCCTACTTAGATTGGCAACTTCACATCTGTGGCTTCCACCCCTGCACATCTGTTGTGCCTGCCATTGTTCTATTCGTCTACTTCCCTGACCGTGTGGCCATCTCCAGTGAACATGCAGGTTTGGGCATCAATGGGGAAGGACTCATCTGTGTTGTCAGTGCAACATTGCTATACAAGTGTGTTGGATCTGTGCTGATGATTCCGTTGGCACTTCCATGACCAGGCTGATGGGACGGGAGCCCTCATTTGTTGCTAATTGTTGATTGTGTGTCCCATTGCTGCCATGGTATGGTATCTGTTCGCCTCACATCTGCAGTCTCCACAGGGTATCTGCATGTGTGTGCCCATTGGTGCAAATATGTGGGTCTGCATTCGGATGGTCACTTCTGTCATTGTGTCATTGATGATTGTTGACGGTGTCAGCCCCCATGGGTGTTGTTTGTCTGCACATGGCCAAAGTTATGTCTTATTTGCACTGCAGGATTTGGCTCCCCCAATTTATGTTGCAATGGGACACATACACTACTTTGCCACTGATGTGTTTGTTGTTCTGTGACCAGGAATCATCCATGCAGTTTGGCAGTTGCACCTCTTACTTTGTCAACACTTGCCTTTTGGTCACTGTGATGATGGGGTTTGGACCCCATTGCCACAATGTTCAAGATGTGCTGCAGCTATGGACCCCACACTTGCCTTTTGGTCACTGTGATGATGGGGGTTTGGACCCCATTGCCACAATGTTCGAAATGTGCTTCAGCTATGGACCCCACACTTACATTTTGGTCACTGTGATGATGGGGGTTTGGACCCCATTGCCACAATGTTCGAAATGTGCTTCAGCTATGGACCCCACACTTACATTTTGGTCACTGTGATGATGGGGGTTTGGACCCCATTGCCACAATGTTCAAAATGTGCTTCAGCTATGGACCCCACACTTACATTTTGGTCACTGTGATGATGGGGGTTTGGACCCCATTGCCACAATGTTCGAAATGTGCTTCAGCTATGGACCCCACACTTACCTTTTGGTCACTGTGATGATGGGGGTTTGGACCCCATTGCCACAATGGTCATGGCCTGCTTGCATTGTGGGTGCCACACACATATATGTGTGGCACATGTGCTAGGGGGTCACATTGTATGTTCAAAGTCATGTTCGGTGTTGTAGGCATTTGACACAGTCTACACACGCTTGTCATGGTGTTGGGGGATGTCTTCTTCTTGCATTCCCTAGGTTGTGGTGTGCTGGTTGTGTCATGCATTGTCCATCCTATGAGTGGGGGTGGTAGTAGTGGTAGGCATCCTGCCCCCCTGGGTGAGGGTGGTAGTAGTGGTGGGCATCCTGCCCCCCTGGGTGAGGGTGGTAGTAGTGGTAGGCATCCTGCCCCCTGGCTAAGGGTGGTAGTGGTGGTAGGCATCCTGCCCCCCTGGGTGAGGGTGGTAGTAGTGGTGTGCATCCTGCCCCCTGGGTGAGGGTGGTAGTAGTGGTAGGCATCCTGCCCCCCTGGCTAAGGGTGGTAGTAGTGGTAGGCATCCTGCCCCCCTGGGTGAGGGTGGTAGTAGTGGTGGGCATCCTGCCCCCTGGGTGAGGGTGGTAGTAGTGGTAGGCATCCTGCCCCCCTGGGTGAGGGTGGTAGTAGTGGTAGGCATCCTGCCCCCTGGGTAAGGGTGGTAGTAGTGGTAGGCATCCTGCCCCCTGGGTAAGGGTGGTAGTAGTGGTAGGCATCCAGCCCCCCTGGGTGAGGGTGGTAGTAGTGGTAGGCATCCAGCCCCCCTGGGTGAGGGTGGTAGTAGTGGTAGGCATCCTGCCCCCCTGGGTAAGGGTGGTAGTAGTGGTAGGCATCCTGCCCACCCTGGGTGAGGGTGGTAGTGGTGGTAGGCATCCAGCCCCCTGGCTAAGGGTGGTGGTAGGCATCCAGCCCCCCTGGGTGAGGGTGGTAGTAGTGGTAGGCATCCTGCCCCCCTGGGTAAGGGTGGTAGTAGTGGTAGGCATCCTGCCCCCCTGGGTAAGGGTGGTAGTAGTGGTAGGCATCCAGCCCCCCTGGGTGAGGGTGGTAGTAGTGGTAGGCATCCTGCCCCCCTGGGTAAGGGTGGTAGTAGTGGTAGGCATCCTGCCCACCCTGGGTGAGGGTTGTAGTGGTGGTAGGCATCCAGCCCCCCCTGGCTAAGGGTGGTGGTAGGCATCCAGCCCCCCCTGGGTGAGGGTGGTAGTAGTGGTAGGCATCCTGCCCCCCCTGCCTAAGGGTGGTAGTAGTGGTAGGCATCCTGCCCCCCCTGGCTAAGGGTGGTAGTGGTGGTAGGCATCCTGCCCCCCTGGGTGAGGGTGGTGGTAGTGGTAAGCATCCTGCCCCCTGGCTAAGGGTGGTAGTAGTGGTAGGCATCCTGCCCCCCTGGGTAAGGGTGGTAGTAGTGGTAGGCATCCAGCCCCCCTGGGTGAGGGTGGTAGTAGTGGTAGGCATCCTGCCCCCCTGGGTAAGGGTGGTAGTAGTGGTAGGCATCCTGCCCACCCTGGGTGAGGGTGGTAGTGGTGGTAGGCATCCAGCCCCCCCTGGCTAAGGGTGGTGGTAGGCATCCAGCCCCCCCTGGGTGAGGGTAGTAGTAGTGGTAGGCATCCTGCCCCCCTGGCTAAGGGTGGTAGTAGTGGTAGGCATCCTGCCCCCCTGGGTGAGGGTGGTAGTAGTGGTGGGCATCCTGCCCCCCTGGGTGAGGGTGGTAGTAGTGGTAGGCATCCTGCCCCCTGGCTAAGGGTGGTAGTAGTGGTAGGCATCCTGCCCCCCTGGGTGAGGGTGGTAGTAGTGGTAAGCATCCTGCCCCCTGTCTAAGGGTGGTAGTGGTGGTAGGCATCCTGCCCCCCTGGGTGAGGGTGGTAGTAGTGGTGGGCATCCTGCCCCCTGGGTGAGGGTGGTAGTAGTGGTGGGCATCCTGCCCCCCTGGCCAAGGGTGGTAGTAGTGGTAGGCATCCTGCCCCCCTGGGTGAGGGTGGTAGTAGTGGTAAGCATCCTGCCCCCTGGCTAAGGGTGGTAGTGGTGGTAGGCATCCTGCCCCCCTGGGTGAGGGTGGTAGTAGTGGTAAGCATCCTGCCCCCTGGCTAAGGGTGGTAGTAGTGGTAGGCATCCTGCCCCCCTGGGTGAGGGTGGTAGTAGTGGTAAGCATCCTGCCCCCTGGCTAAGGGTGGTAGTAGTGGTAGGCATCCTGCCCCCCTGGGTGAGGGTGGTAGTAGTGGTGGGCATCCTGCTACCCTGGGTGAGGGTGGTAGTAGTGGTAGGCATCCTGCCCCCCTGGGTGAGGGTGGTAGTAGTGGTAAGCATCCTGCCCCCTGGCTAAGGGTGGTAGTAGTGGTAGGCATCCTGCCCCCCTGGGTGAGGGTGGTAGTAGTGGTGGGCATCCTGCCCCCTGGGTGAGGGTGGTAGTAGTGGTAGGCATCCTGCCCCCCTGGGTAAGGGTGGTAGTAGTGGTAGGCATCCTGCCCCCCTGGCTAAGGGTGGTAGTAGTGGTAGGCATCCTGCCCCCCTGGGTGAGGGTGGTAGTAGTGGTAAGCATCCTGCCCCCTGGCTAAGGGTGGTAGTAGTGGTAGGCATCCTGCCCCCCTGGGTGAGGGTGGTAGTAGTGGTGGGCATCCTGCCCCCTGGGTGAGGGTGGTAGTAGTGGTAGGCATCCTGCCCCCCTGGGTGAGGGTGGTAGTGGTGGTAGGCATCATGCCACCCCTGGGTAGGGGTGGTGGTGCGCATTCAGGCCCCTGTGTGCATATGTGGCATTGGTGATGGGCATCCCGCCCCTATGGTGCTGCTGTTGCTGGTGTAAGTATATTCTGCATCCCTGTGTGTGTGTGTGATGTGTCGTGTACGTGTTGTATGTGTTTTGTGGTTGGTGTCTGGCTTACCTTCTGCGCCGTACGCGTCCGTGCCTGTTCCGGTAGTAAATGTAGAATATTGGTATGATCGGGACAAAGGGATTCATGGTTGGTTCGTGTCGTTCGTCCTTCTCGTTGCTTCTCGTCGTCCTCGTCGCTTCGCCTCGTCCTCGTCGCTCGCCTCGTCCTCGTCGCTCGCCTCGTCGCTTCGCGTCGTCCTCGTCGCTGCCGTGTTCGTCTCGGAGCCGTGGATCGTGTTGTGACGCGAATCGGAGCTTATGTGCGCCTCTCCCGGATGCTTTGACGTGCCGTGCGTAGCGACGGGTTCGGCGCGTACGGAAAGCGCATCGTACTTGTCCGGCCGGACGGGGCTGCATTTTTCCTTCCGTGCGACTCGATTCGGCGTTTCCGGATTCGCCTCGGTCGGAGAACAGGACCTGGTTTGGGTGAGTACGGCTCGGCCGGATTCTTTGCTGTTGTGCGCATCGTACTTGCTCGTTCGGTGTGCTGTACGGATCGGTCGGGAAACAGGCTTTCGCATGGCTTTTTTCCCGACCGAATGGTATTGGGTGCGCCTTCGACCGAGATCGGAATCGGCCCCTTAGTGTCCTCACACTAATTTAATAGACACATACTACCCTAACAGAAGCCCTTTAATGGATCACTTATCACTATATGAAGTAGCTCATTTTTAAACTCACAAAAAAATGTCGTAGATGATGTTAATAGTGGAAAATGTCATGTCAATGGAACAGACGGCTGCTTGATACGTCATTCTAAACCTACACTAATTCATTACCACACACTTACATATGATAATCCTGCAAACAAAGATTTGTATTTCTTGGCACTTTTACAGCTTTTTAAATCATGGAAAAAAGAGGAAGAATTGATTGGAACATTATATCATATGAGGAGGCTTTTTTGACTACAAACCCAATATTACAATACCAGAGATTTATGTTCACATGTTGGAACAAGAAATGTTTAGATGAACAAAAAATTCAATTAGAAATATTACACAATATTCGAAATACCAATAACCTTTCAGATATAAGTCTTGCAGACCAACTTGGGGTACCAAATATTCTTAATGAAGGAACCATTGCTATGACTGAGGTTGAACTTGCAATGGGCTAAATGCAGAAGGACGGTGAAATGTTTGACTACCTCTTATCACAATTAAATTGTGATCAACGTGAAATATTTGAGGAAATTAAAACAAGTGTTGATCACAGACTTCAACATGAACATGGTTTACGTATATGTTCAGAACTGCATATCTATTATTTACACAATAAAAAATACATCTTCGTAATACATATATTAATTTTGCAATTATATATACATTCTGATATGCAGGCGGGATTTTTTCTTTTATATTTCCTATAAATATGTTGAGTTATAGTTGTTTCCCTGCATGAGTCACGTTGACATTTGCTGTTACATTGTAGACCATAGTATAAGTTGGACAAATAATTTTTTAATGAAAGACTTTAAAAATGACTATAACTAAAGTATTTTTAATGTTTGTGTAGTTTAAATGTGTTGTGTAGTATTATTTTAATGTAATAACCCCTAACAATAGCTGAGTTGTAACCTTAGGTTTTTTGTGAATATATATATATATATATATGTCTCTTTATTTGGTTTATTGATTCATAATTATTTAAGTGTATAATAAGTTATGGCCAACGCATGTTGGCTTCTCCGCCTTCCACTGACTCGGCCATAAAGTCCCCATTGTTCAGCAAGTCGTTTTAAAGTGCTCATGCAGTCCTTCCACCTTTTCAAATAACAACCTTTGGCTTAGTTCTTCCATGAAGATACAGTATCAACGCCATTCTGACCAGAGATCCTCCTCTTTAGCATAACTAAATTGCACTATGCCCTTATACTTGTTTCATATACTAATCTCTCTTCCTTTTTCCAATATTGAAGAGTACTTAGGACAATCGCTTATTCATGATTTTGCTAATTGGCAGGGGATTTATAACAATTTCTGTAAAGCACTTAATTATTTCCTTTTCCATTTCCACAAAAGTGGATTATGTCTATATTTTCTACATAAGTTTAATCAATGTGGTTTCACTGATATTCTAATTAGCACTCAATACATAGCATTTCCTGTAATTCCTTAATCAGTCCTTCCCAGGAATTCATATTTTCTTTGTGTGAGTGTCTTATTTAAGGTCATTCAAGTCATCATACTAGGACTCTAATTTTTCATCTTTTTTTATCTTGTTTTGTTTTATGGATAATGGAGCCAATTACTTCTTGTCCAATAAATTCAAATCTTGATGTCTATTCTGACTTTTGTGATATACTAAAATCAGGTGCCTTTTTAGATTTTTAGGATGAAGGGGCGTCTGAATTATTTGGCATTTTCTCACCTACAGGTGAACAAATAATTCTGCATCCTTATTGCCCCAATTTCCTCTTTGCCCATTATAATGATCATTCTAGATTCAGCATTTCTTAGTTGTATCTCTCTATTTTCTCCTTTCTGTGATTTCTCAATGTCTTGGATTTCAAAATATCTCAAATCGGCTGTATTCTCTGCATGTTTCTCCCATAACTATTTGGCAATTGGATAGCTGAAATCTGTATATTCTACTGCTCTGAGATGTTGCAAAATTCTTAGTTTCACTTTATTTGTAGTGCTTCACACATATTGTTTCTTGCAGGTACATTGCAGTACATACACTACATGGTCCGTTTCACAGGTTATATGTTCTTTAATTGTTTTCACTTTCCCATTAGATAATTTAAAGTAGTGGCTTATTTATTCGATGTTTGCATGATTTGCAATTAGAGCACTTCCAGAGCTCATTCTTGTTATGTCTGGTCAGCTAGTTATATGTTTCCTTATGTAATGGTTTTAAGTTGCTGGAAGTCAACATGTCTGCTAGCAATGATACTTTGCGATATGTGAATTGTGGTAGTTTATTTCTAAGATCCTCATCCATTAATAATATTTTCAAGTTCCTCTGTACTATTTTTTCGATCTCTTTGTGTGATTGAATATAATCCTAATGAACCTTAAAATGGATCCTTTCTCTAGATTCTCTTTCTTAGCAACTCATCTCTTCTTTTTTAACTGGACCTTGTCAGATCCTCTTGGAGAACTGAATCCTGGTATCCCCTCTCTGAAAAAATGTGATATTACCATCTGTTCTTCCTTTTTAAATTCACTGTTTTCCAAGCAGTTTCACCTGGCTCTCAGTAAATCCCCACAGGGGATGCTCCATTTATCATGGAGAGTAGAAATGCTTGCTGTGATTTCTCTTTGTATTTTTGTGTGGATTTTCCCATTTTTGATGTAGACATGTACGTCCAGGTAATCCATTTTTCTCATCACTAATGCAGTATGTAAATTGCAGATTATAGTTATAACTATTCATTGCTGTAATAAAATCTTCTAGGGAATTTTTGCTTCCCTCCGAGATCAGGAACAAATCATCAATAAATCTGACCCACATTTTGATTTGTTTGATTGCTGTTTTATTTTCCTCTGTCCACATCATTTTTTGTTCCAAAAATCGCATCAGTAGATTTGCATATGTTAAAGCATAGGATGCCCCCATAGTAGCACCCTGTTTTTGGATATAATATGTTCCATCAAAGGTGGAAACATTGTTTTCTAAGCAAAATTATAACATTTCTATGATTATTTCTGTATGCTCCAAAAGACTAATAGACGTAGATCTTAAAAAATGATTGTACACATTTATTCCATCCCAATGTTGAATTGATGTATATAGAGCTACCACATCAATGGTGGCCATAAGATAATTCCTCTCCCAAGGGACATCATTTATTCTTGTTAGGAAGTCTGTTGAGTCTTGAATGTATGATGGCAATGCAATTACTTAGTTAAAGAGAAACAGATCTATGAATCTTGATGTATTTTCCAATAGTGACCCAGTACAGTTTACTATTGGCCTGCCAGGTGGATCTTCTCTGTTTTTGCAGAACTTCGTCAAGAATTCTATTACTGGTTTGATTGGTTTTTCATTTCTGAAATGATAATATTCCTCATGGTCCAACAGCTCCTTCTCTTTCCATTCCAGTAAAATTGCGTTGTATGTCAAGGCAATTCCTTTTGTTGGATCTGAGCACAATATCTCATAATGCGTTTGATTTTCTGATTGCCTCTTAGCTTCTTTGATTTGTTGATCCCGGTCCTAAATCACACTATTTAAACCCTTATCGGATGCCTTGATGACCGTGCTATGATCATTACGTAATTCATTAAGAACTTTCCATTCTCTTGATGTCATAAATCGCTTTTTCACCTTTCTCAGATTTTTCATTGCCCTTCTAAGATCTTCAGTGACAACCTCCTGGAAAAGATCAATCTTATTTTCTGGTGGTAGTTGGAGACAACATTTTGATTTTGGTTTACAACCACTTGTTTAACTCGCATGTGTGTATATTCCACTTTTGTGGCATACTTCCAGATCTGTCAGTTCTTGAATTTCCTCTGTTTGCTCTTGTATGTCATTAGGACTTCTAGACATGGAATCTCCTTAATGTTTACATTTGATATTTCCAACTCTCCTTTCCTAGTTTTAATTCTAGATTGTTTTGTTATACACTTATATAGCTTTATAAAATACTTAATTAGCATATTTAGCTTCAATTTGTATATAAATATCTAACCTAGGTATATTGGTCATCTGTCAGTTTCTTAGAAGATATATTGATCACTAGGTAGTTATAGTTAAGTCTACTTTTCCATAGACAAAGCATTTTTAGTTTGCTAATTACTTTGGCCCTGTTTGATGAATTCTCACAAAATCTCCACAAAGAAAAGTTCATCCACCTCAGCTCCTTCCCGGAAAGTCTCAGGGCGATCAATTAAGCAGGGGCCGAGAACAAAGGCGGCTCCCAAAATGCAAAATCCCCATGCTTTCTTCATAGACTTCTTTAGACAAGGCTACAGCAAAAACCGCTAAACAGAATTGCACCACATTCGGCAGGAACCTAGAACTTGGTCCACAGATTGTGCTTTTTGTAATTTGGTGTAAATCCGTTCAGTAGTTTTTGAGATATAAAGGGTCAAAATTAATTGTATATTTTGGCAGTTGGGCTCGCATGAGTCTCGCGAGCTTTCCGCAAGAGCTCAAATTAAAAAATGGAGGCCTATGATTGGTCAAGAGGCCAGTTTTTCCTGTAAGCCTTCAGGCTCTTGCGGGAGCAAGAGGCTCCCGCGAGTCCCGTGAGAGCGAGCGCTCTGATTGGCTGCTGTTGGAATTTTAGAAATTAGATGGACGACATTACTGTTTACTGTGAAAAATTGGAGGTGTTGTGGAAATGAAGTAAAAAAATCTATATAAGGGGGCAGCAGAAAGGCATGCTGTCTCCCTAGATTTAGAGAGGAGGTGTCTAAGGGATAACTACTGTGAAGAAAATAAATGTATATTGTTTTTAACAAATTCTTACAATCTCACAGGACTCTCGAGGGTTCGTGAATAGTAAAAAGGAGTAAATGAGTTCTTAATAAACTCTACTAGTAGAAATGCATATTGTGGTCCTTGTTCTTGAGAAGAAGTGTGTAACAGATGAGTACTGTGATGAGTAGAAGGTTCATTCTTTTTAAAATTATGTTACGGTCTTGCAAGTCTCTCTCAGGATTGTATGCACACTTTCTACTGTAGGAATTCGTCTTACTGGAGATGGTGTTTATCAGAGGCCACTATTTACGCCCATTGGCATGGGAAGAGTTGTGAGTACAGTTAAGGTTCTTCCCACACCCTACTACGCACACCCATCATCTGAGAGAGAGATCTGAAAGGAGAGGCCAGTCCATCCACACACCCTACTATGCACCACCTTCATCTGAGAAAGAGGTCTGAAAGGAGAGGCCAGTCCCTCCTCACACCAAACTATGCACACCCATCACCCTACACCAAACTTAGCACACCTGTCATCTGAGAGAGGGGTCTGAAAGGAGAGGCCAGTCCCTCCCCACACCAAACTGCGCGCACCCATCTTCCGATAGAGGGGTCTGAAAGGGGAGGCCAGTTCTCACGAGCGTCTTGCGAGAACAATCACTTAAAAAATATATATAAATAAATATCCAACAATATTTTAATTACTATTCTATTATAGATTAACATTGAACAATAACTGAAAATATGATAAAGAACTGTATACAATACATTATAATGAAATTTAGAACTCCACAATCTCACAAGTGTCCTGCAAGGCTCTCGCAAGAGTAATGACATTTCAAAAATAGATTGCTGGTAACATGTCTCAATATGAGAGTTACAAGAACAGAGGAAACACACAATCTCTGCTGAAATATTGCTATATTAATATGTTTAATACTCACACATTTTTTAGAAACATTTTGCAAACTGTGAACCATATCGTGTTTTTTTTTTTACAGTATAAAAACAAAGCATTCCTTTTCAAAGTAATGTCTGCACACAGGATCTATTATACAGTCATTCTACCATACATACACTCACAAAATAAATTCATACATTTTTTTTTTAAACCTAGAAAATCACTAACATTAACATTTTGAACTAAAAAAAACCAAATATTCACCAGTTATAGTTAGCGCTATGCACTGCTTCTGACCTTACATATTACATCACTCATGACATGTTGTATGACATAATTTATGACATTTGAGATGTTATCAGTGATATCATAATTCATGTCATAGAACATGTCATTTGTGATGTCATATGTGAGGTCAGAAGCAGTGCATGGCGGGGGCGCCAGTTATAGTTAGCACTGCTAACTATAACTGGTGAATTGAAGAAAAAAACTGAAAAGGGAGCACTACCAAAATTATCACTGGGGCATAGAGATAATATCCATATTGAGAACAAATAAAGAAATTAAATCGAAACAAAGTCTGTAAAGAGGGGTGAAGGAAGTCTTCCATTAGTCCATAAATACACAAAAAGACGGAGAGGTGAGGCTTCAACAAATGTTATTCTTCACATATAAAACATCCAGCCCAGCCAATGCATTTTGCCCTTCAAACAGGACTTCATCAGGGCTGTGAAACAAATATATGCAAAGCTACATTTAAAAACACATAAAATGCATAAAACTAACAATCATAATATCGACTCTCTATATTCTTATCTATACATATATAATTACAAAACATTAGGGGCCATGGGCCATATGTATCAAGCCAAATTGCATTCGCAAACGCCGAAATTCGCAGAATTTCGGCGTTTGCGAATGCAATTTTGCTTAGAGGTATGTATGAAGTCAAAACTGCCTCGCAAAATAAGGAATCGCAAAATTTGCGATTCCCTATTTTGCGATTGCATTTAAGGAATCGCAAATTGCGATTCCTTAAATGCAATTTAAGAAGCACCAAAAAGTGCAATTTGACCTTAAGGAATCGCAAATTACCACCAACTTCAGGTTGGTGGTAATTTGCGATTCCTTGAAAAATGCACTTTTTGCATTTTTCAAAGTGCCATGTGGCGCACATACATGCCCTTAGGGCATGTATGTGCGCCACATCTGCACTCATGCTCATTTCAGGGGTGCAACAGGGTGTCCTTTAGACACCCTGGCACCCTTGAAATTGCATTCTCAATTTGCGATTCTCTAATTGGGAATCGCAAATTGCGAATGTCTTCCCATTCATTCCTATGGGCCTCTAGGCCCATAGGAATGAATGGGGAGGTATTCCTTAATTGCGAATCGCAATTTGCGATTCGCAAATAAGGAATATGTAGGATTCGCAAAATTTATTGCAAATCCTACATACATCTCGTTTTGCGATTCTCAAATAGCGATTCTCTAAAATTCGCTATTTGAGAATCGCAAACCAAACTTTCATACATATGGCCCTATATGTATGAAAGTTTGGTTTTGCGATTCTCAAATAGCGAATTTTAGAGAATCGCTATTTGAGAATCGCAAAACGAGATGTATGTAGGATTTGCAATAAATTTTGCGAATCCTACATATTCCTTATTTGCGAATCGCAAATTGCGATTCGCAATTAAGGAATACCTCCCCATTCATTCCTATGGGCCTAGAGGCCCATAGGAATGAATGGGAAGACATTCGCAATTTGCGATTCCCAATTAGAGAATCGCAAATTGAGAATGCAATTTCAAGGGTGCCAGGGTGTCTAAAGGACACCCTGTTGCACCCCTGAAATGAGCATGGGTGCAGATGTGGCGCACATACATGCCCTAAGGGCATGTATGTGCGCCACATGGCACTTTGAAAAATGCAAAAAGTGCATTTTTCAAAGGAATCGCAAATTACCACCAACCTGAAGTTGGTGGTAATTTGCGATTCCTTAAGGTCAAATTGCACTTTTTTGGTGCTTCTTAAATTGCATTTAAGGAATCGCAATTTGCGATTCCTTAAATGCAATCGCAAAATAGGGAATCGCAAATTTTGCGATTCCTTATTTTGCGAGGCAGTTTTGACTTCATACATACCTCTAAGCAAAATTGCATTCAGAAACGCCGAAATTCTGCGAATTTCGGCGTTTGCGAATGCAATTTGGCTTGATACATATGGCCCTAGGACTCTAAACCCACCTTTGTTAAACCCTCACTCATTGTGAAAAAACTGTTTAAAAAATCAAAACATTACGTTTGTTTATTTAAATAAAATGCCCCACATTTCATGCTCCTCCATTTGTCATCCATGTTAACCTTTTATTTGTCAAAGTAACTCAACACACTCAACTTACAAACAAGATATCTTTATATTAGTGTCACCATATGCAGTCTTCTGCATGTAAGATGCAAGTCGGTTAAACTATTGCAGATCAATGATGACAAATTATCCTGAGGTCTCCTGTCAGGATGTGAGGGTAAAATAAGAAGCTTTGGGTGTGGCTTGGACGCAGCAGCAAGATGGCGGACGTTATGTGAGCTCCGCTAGGACGCGGAGCTTTCCTGCATATTTCTGCCTCAAGGTATCCGAATTCGCGGGCGGAAACGGCGGCCCCGGTCTCCTGAACCCGTGGCGCACCTAATAGCCGGTATTTCCTGCCCTCGGATGTATCGTGGAGCCTGAACCTGCAACGGCAGTATTTTCCTCACAGAATCGCGGGCGTCCGCCACTTTGAATCGCGGCGCCCGCGTTTCAACTCTGTGCCTCGGTCCAAATTCCGTTTTTCCTCATGGACTGCTGGTATGTCTCTTAGGGTGGAATTACTTCCTTTAAAATGAATAATGCCCATATTTTCATTTCCTACTACTATAAGAGGAGTCCAAATGGGAAAAAAGAGTTCTTTTTTTTTTGATAAAGGCTATTCCTTCTCTTTCTCGCTATGAGTATCACTAAGAGAGATGTAAACTAGGATAACAGAGAAGATTTTTCCATTTTCTCTTTCATGTTGTTACTCACCACGGTGGCAGCCTTTTAAAAGAGGGGGAAGGAATATATAATAAATTCAGCTTACTTCTACCAAGGTTGAGGCAATTGCCGGGAGCAGGCGTGAAGAGTGAGCTCCTTGTTGATGCTGCTGCGCAATGAATGTGCTATTTCCATTTTTTTTAATGTCTAAATAGGCACATTTTTCGCATCTTCACACAGTATCTGCACAGTGCTTATCGTATTGCTGTATTGTGACGGCGACTCTTTTTTTTTCTCTCAGCGATATATTACTGTGCTTCCTCTCATTCCATCAATTGTGCTTACCCGTGGACGGTCACGATTCCTGCTTTCTTCCCTGCGGTGAATGGGTCGCATGCGTATACTCTTAAGCACTACTCGTCGGTCTCTTTCACAGTCCAAGATGGCGAATGATCCTCACATTTCCTCTAGATCATCCTCCTCAGGCGCTAAACCTAAGAGACATAAGAATGACCCTCCTTCCCCCATTCATACTTCACAAAATCCTGTACTGGACTCAATTTTGGAGGAGGTGCGTGGCCTTCAACCCTTCATGGTCACCACTAATGAAAAACTGAAACAAATTGAAGACCGTTGGATTATCATGGAGGGCAAGGTTTTGGAACTTGAACAACGTGTTGGGGACCTCCAAGATATTTCTACTAAAATCCCTCTTTTAGAGCAAGAAATCCACAATCTTAAAATACACACCGAAGACTTGGAAAATCGTAATCGAAGGAATAACCTTCGCCTTTATGGCCTACCAGAAAATATTGAAGGTCCAGACATGTTATCCTTTCTGAAAAAGTTCCTGACGGACCTTTTAGACCTTCAATCTTCATCACCCCTTAACATACAACGGGCGCATCATTTAGGTCGTCTTCAACCTAACTCTAACAAACCTCGAGGTATCATCATGCTTTTCTTAGAGTTCACTGAATTGATGCATGTCTTGAAAGCGGTTAAATCCAAACGAAACCTCACATGGTCAGGTCACAATATATTCATTTCACAAGATGTTTCAAATGCAACAAATGCACGCCGTAAGGAATTTCTGGCTCTCCGTCCCCAGATGAGACACTTAAACATTCAATATGGTATTCTTCACCCATGTCTCTGCAAAGTTACTCACGAAGGAAGGTCACGTTCATTTGATGATCCTGCCAAACTGAGACTCTTTCTCAATAATATCTCTCCTCGAAATATGGAAAATTAATGTTTTTTATTCTCTCTGTTCTAATAGTTAACGGTTGATGTTGCGCCTATAATTATCCTATTTTCTTCCTCATGCTTGTTCCTCCTTAAAGATATTGTTCTTTCTCTCTTTTTTCTTTCTCTCTACCTTTACTCTTAATTTCCTATTACTACTGCTCATTCTTTTACTTCTGAGGCTTATTATTATTTTTTATCTACTCGTATTGCTGTCTCTGCTTTCGTCATCACCATGTCCCAATTCTCTGGTTGCTTGTCTATCTTCAGATCTGGATTCTTTTCCTTGATCTGCTTACTTTCTTCTTTCTTCTGTTTTTTTCTCTTCTCTCTCTTTTTCTCTTCCTCTAGCATCCTATTGTTTTTTTACTTTTTTGTTTTGGTGCAGTCTTATTATCGATTTTTTGTATATATAAGTGTCTTTCATTATATTTTTTTTAGTGCTTATTTTTCTTTAATCTATTGCTTAATGCTTATGTCTATTATCGTTAAATGTTGTTGTACATTTTGTTTTCTGTATTCTTCTACTAAATGGTGTTTCTTTACTTCCAGTTGTTCTCCTGAAGTGTATCATCTCCATTCATGTCTTGCCCTCCCTTCCCTCCATTATGTGTAATGTTGTCACGTGGAATGTTCGTGGTCTGGGAAACCCTGTCAAAAGGCAAAAGGTACTCTCACACTTGTCTAAGTTGAATTCTCATGTCTCTTTTATTCAAGAAACGCATTGCAATGATGTTGAATCACTTAAATTGAAAAGACAATGGGTGGGTCAAGTTGTTTACTCTCCAGCTTCTAATCGGAAAGGTGGTGTAGCTATTCTATTTCATAAATCGATTCATGCGCAAATTTTATCTACGCAATGTGATACTGATGGACGTTGGGTAATGGCGAAGGTTGTTATACAAAATAAAGAACTTGTCTTACTGAATATCTACGGCCCTGTTAAGCCAGACCCAGACTTTTGGAATAACATTAAGATATTACTATCCTCTATTGATGGTCCAAATATTATTGTTGCTGGGGACTTTAATCAATGGTTAGATCCATTTTCGGATAGACAATCCAAATGCAAATTTAATCCTGATAAAACTCATAAATCATTTCAATCTGCCATTGCCTCTCGTTCATTATATGATGTTTGGAGGACTTGTAACCCTGATACTCTTGAGTTTACTTTTTTTCTAACGTTCACCATACTCGTTCTAGAATTGATTATATTTTGGTTAGTAGGCCCCTACTCCCATCCATTCAATCCTCTGAGATTGGATCTATTTTTATTTCTGATCATGCCCCCGTTTTTTCCTCCCTGGACCTCTCCCTGACTCCTCCAAAATTTGGTTGTTGGAAATTTAACAATTTTTTGCTGACTGACAATACTTTTGTTATTAAAGCTACTACCTTTATTAATGAATTTTTTACTATCAACAACCCTCTACACACCTCCATTACTAATAACTGGGATGCCTTTAAGGCTTCCTTCCGTGCTTTTGCTATTTCATACTCAGCTAAAAAGAAGAAAACTGCTAAAGCCAAGTATGCCAATTTATTACAGCAACTTAAACTGTTGGAACATAATTACTTTACTTCTAAATCTCCCTCTGCTCTTCATGAACTGATTAAAGCCAAATCTGCTCTTAACAAACTTGCCACGATTGATGCATGTAATGTTCTTCTTAAAATTAAGTCTAAATACCACGGTGGTCAAAATAAAGCTGGTAAGATGTTGGCCAACTACTTAAAAATTAAATCTGAACGTAAAAATATAGGTCCTATTCTAAATGAATCAACTAATAATTTGGCATCCTCTGATGAAGATATTGCATCTGCATTTCATGATTATTATCAATCATTATATTCTGACGATACGAATCCCTCTGCTCAAAATGTGCATACCTTTTTTTCTGGCCTCCCTAAACCTCCTTCGCTTCCTGATATCTTTGATTTATTAGAAAATGAGGTTACTATTCAAGAGATACTGGAAGCCATTAAATCCTTAAAAAGATCAAAAGCCCCGGTCCTGATGGTCTTTCTGTTGAATTTTTTTCTACTTTTTCCTCTATTTTTGCGCCCAAACTTTTGGCCCTTTTTAACTCATTCATTGTTGACTCCAAAGCATCTGGCTCGTTTATGGAGGCTTTGATTGTCTTCATTCCCAAACCTGATAAGGATCATTCCCTGTGTAAAAACTATCGCCCCATTTCATTAATCAATTATGATTGTAAGATATTCGCTAAAATCCTCGCCACTCGCCTTGAGAGTATCATCCCACTATTGGTTAAAACAGATCAAACTGGTTTTATTAAGGGCAGATTGGCTTCTGACAATGCTCGCATGTTTGCTAATGTTATCTCCCTCGGAAAAAAGTACAAATACCCTCTTGCAGCATTGTCTCTGGATGCTGAAAAGGCCTTCGACCGCATAAACTGGCAATTTATGATCAATACACTCAAATGGTTTGGTTTTGGTCCAAAATTTATTTCTTATGTTAAATTGTTATATTCTTTCCCCCGTGCTAGTATTTTTGTGAATAACCATTTTTCTAAGTCTTTTCCATTATATAGAGGCACACGCCAAGGTTGTCCCTTATCACCCCTGTTATTTGTACTATGTCTTGAACCTTTCCTTGAGCGTATTCGAATTAATTCAGGTATTTCTGGTTTTTCACATAATTCTATGGAAACAAAATTATCAGCCTACGCTGATGATATCCTGGTATATATGTCTGATCCTAATTCCTCCCTCCCCCCCTTTTTGGATGAAGTTTGGTTATATTCTAGTATCTCTGGATATAAGTTGAACTTTTCTAAAACAGAAGTCTTACCCTTAAACTCTCTTTGCTATCAATATATGTTTAATAATACTAATTTTACTTGGTGTCCCACAAAAATTAAATACCTTGGTATTTGGTTTTCCTCCACAATTTCTAACACCATTAGTTATACGTTTAATGTTCTAATTACCAAAATACAATCACTCCTTCTTTCTTGGTCCCCCTTTATTTGACATGGTGGGGTAGATTAGATACTATCAAAATGATGATTGTGCCACATGTCCTATATACTCTTTCCATGTTACCTTTTCGAATACCTGCTTCGTATTTCTCACAGATGAATTCTATTTGTACAAAGTTTTTATGGAATAATAAACACCCCCGCATTGCCCTCAGTAAACTCAAACGTCCCAAAATAGAAGGGGGTGTTCGTTTTCCAGATTTTAAATCTTATCATTCTGCATTTTTAATTCGTCAATTTTTTGCCTTAACTTATGACTTTGCGGATATCCCTATCCCCCGTTGGATTGTTTTTGAGCGTTCCCTATTAAAAGACTTTTCTTTTCGAGATATAATATATATGTCTAATTGCTTCTTCCTATCAGATAATCCTATTTTAAAATACTCCCGACAATTATTATATAATATTTTTTCTGATGGTTTAGACTCATATCAATGTTTTTTGTCTTCCACTGTTTGGTACAATAAATTTATCAAATATAAACGTAAATCATTTTACTACAAGCATTGGAAGGAGAAGGGAATTATTTTTATTCATCAATTAATCCAACATAATTCTGTTATTCCCTTCCAGGATTTACAGTCACAATATAAATTACCTGATTCATTTTTTAATGAATATCTTTTAATATCAACGGCGTTGCAGTCTTCCTTATCTTCCAACAATTACCCTTTAGCCTCTTCATTAATTACTTCACCATCACCGTTATATAGTGTTTCTCGAAAGCATAGGCCTAAAGCTGCTTTTATTTATAAGTTGTTGTTATCTCATGTTTCTGAACGACCTAAATCCCCTGTCGAATTACTCTGGGAAACAGACTTATCTATGTCACTCCCTATTTCTTCTTGGGATAAATTATGGCTCAAGCTTTTTAAAACTTCTGTTGCCGCACGTATTACTCAATCCCTTTACTTCATTTATAGTAGAGCTATTATTACCCCTGTTCATATCTCCAAGTTTTCCCCTACCTCCTCGTCCCTATGTTGGTCTTGTTCTGAATCTACTGGGACTTTACTTCATCAACTTTATGAATGTTCGAATGTTTTAAAGTTCTGGCAGTCTATTTGGTCCAAATGTATGATAATATTCAAATGTAATATTCCATTATCAATGCAAAATGTTTTTCTAGGTTCCTCCTCACCTGATTTTGATGTTTCTAATCATATTACTTTGTTGTTTGACTTATTTGTTGCTATAGCTTTTAAAGTGATTTTGTCCTGTTGGAAAGATAACTCTAAATTATCATTATTAACTTGGTGGAACTTTGTTTGCGATGAACACAGAATTACTACTGTTTCCTCTCTTACGCTTTCTCAGAAAATTAAATCCGACCTACTTTGGCTACCCTTTACTTCCTATCTTGCTACTCATGCACCTGCATCTTAATTTCTTATTTCTTCCTATCTCTAACTCTCTCTCTTCTTTTCTTCTCCTTTTCCCCTCTATATCTCTTCCTTTCCTCTTCTGTCTTTTTCCTCTACTGTTCATATTTCTCTCTTTAAATTAATCATTGTACTTTATTCATAATGTGTTCATTTGATTATTATATGTTCTCTTTTTCTGAAAATTTAATAAAAAATTACTAAACAAAAAAAAAAAAAATAAGAAGCTTTGATGCCTCCTGTTCTGATTCAACCATATTACAAATCATTGATTGCAATAATTCTCTTCTATCCAAAGGAGCTTTTGCTAACTTCTACATCCCTCCATCAGCGGACACAGGGCCTTCCCCAATCATGGTAGGTGTAAGATGCTGCATAGTTCGAATATATTACATACCGTTGATTAAAAGTGTCACCAACGCATCATGTGAGGATGAGAAGGAGAAAAAGGAAGCTTCAACTACAATTATCACTATTCCGAATCAACCCTATTGAAAACCATACATGTCATAAGAATATTACTTATTTAATCTCCTCTATCCAAGGGATCTTTCACTCGATTCTGCACCCCTCAACTCATGGGCTCTTCCCAATAGCAGTTAGGGCCTCATTATGAGTTAGGTGGTGTGGGCGCGGGACCGCCCCGCCCCGCTGCCGCACCGCCAAACCCATGAACAAACCTCCCGCCAGATCAGGAGTTTTCTCCTGTCTAGTGGGCGGTTCTTTGGCGTTCCCACGGCGGTGCCTATGAAATAGGCATGGCAATGGGAACGTCAAAGGCAGTACCTGCACGGCATGCACTGACACAGTCCATGCCGTGCAGGTACTGGTGTGCATGCACACAGGGGGGCACATTTTGTGCCCCCCTGTGTGCATCCACATGGCGTGAGGCACCAGGAGGCCCTGCAGGGGCCCCTTTGTGCCCTCCCCGCCACACTTTTCATGGCGGTCGCACCGCCATGAAAAGTGTGGAGTTGAAGAAACTCGTAATATGCTTGGGGGGCTCGCAGTGGCGACGCCAAGCATATTGCGGCCTCAATACCACCACGCCACTGCCAGGGCTCTGGTCATAATTGGGCGGCCAGAAGACCGCCGCCATTGCACCTCTGCGAGTCTGTCAGTTTGTGGACCGCCAGACTCGTAATAAAGCCCTAAATGTGCCTTTCAACTCATCAACAAATATCCAAGCTTTAGTTTGTCTAAACAAATTATTTCCAACCTTCTCATATACAACAAGCTATTAAAATCCATTCTCAAAGCCTCAAACTTCCCCACATGACCAATCATGTACTTTCCAAACAACCAACCAAGAATTAATGCAATCCATGATTTGTCATATGGTTGACCACGTTATGTTTTGCTTTTTATGTTTTGCACATAACTTTTACGCCATTTGACAAATCTCCACAAACCTTTCCGAAAAATAAGTTTATCCAGCTCAGCTCCTTTCTTTCAGGGTGAACCATTGAGCTGGGGAGCCAAAAAGGGGGGGGGCCCTAAAACACTTTTATGATTTGGTGTAAATCCATTCAGTAGTTTTTGAGAAATTAAGGTTAAAACTGGATGCATATATCACACCGCAGAGGATCTGTGGAGCCGACAGATCTGGAGATAAGATCTGATTGGCTGCCACATCAATAAAGATGTGATGGTAACCGTTTTAAGACTTGGAAATAAAATAATCAAAGCCAGTGAATGTGAAATGAGCGAAGTAGCCACTCATTTCACAATCACTGCTCTCATTATGCCCTGCAAGGGATGTTTTCAGAAACAATTTTGATGCTTGGTGGTGCCTCTAGAAGGGATAGGGTCACCACCAAGCATTTTTTTTTATTGTTTTGGAGGCTGTAGGTTGTGCAGCAGCCCCGTAGCAACATAAAAAAACACACAGTAAGTCTCCTTGCTTGGTCATTGAATCCATGACCCCAGGACAGTTTACCATATTTTTTTATACCATTCCAAGCTAGCTTGAGCTGTAGACTTTGCAGCATAAGGATCTCTTGTGATTGGTTCAAAAGTTGCATTTTGTGGCTTGAAAAATGTTGAAAAAAGACTCAAAGATGTATCAATGGTTTTTTTTAAACGTCTTTACTGAAAATATTTTATGACACTCATTTTTATTAAACATTGCAATGTGTACGTTTATAAAATATACATTCGAATATGGTTATTGGTGACTATTTGACAAAGATGTAAATCCGTTAAGTTGTTTTTGAGAAATTAAGGTTAAAAATGTATGCATATATCACTCCATGGAAGATACGAGGAGCTGACAGATGTAGACATAAGACCTGATTGGTCGCACCACATCAACAACAAAGATGTGCTGGCAACCATTCAAGAACTTTGAGACTAAGTCCCCGGCCCTGAAAATAAGTATAAAAAAACATACAGGGGGGTAGGGTAGGTATACCCGTTCCCCTATTCCTGGAGGGGGTCTCAGTAGGCTCCCCTGTGGCCCAAAACGCCTTTTTTTTTAATTGTACTGAAAATTCGCTGAGGATCTGCAGATTCAGGGTATTTTTTTATTTAAGCGTGCTTTTAAAAAAAAAATATTAACAAAGTGGTGCGTGCCTAATTAGAAAAATTGGCCCCAGGAAATAGGGTCCCCGGGGACCTTATTTGGCTTGGGGAGGGAGGGCCACGTGCCCCTTTAAAAGAAGAAATCGGCCCCCAGGATGATGTCCCTAGGCCCTATAGATAGCTTTGGGAATGTGTGGCGAATGCCCCTTTCCCCATAAAAAAAGGAATCATCCCTGGGGGATGGGGTCCCTGGGGCGCTAAATGGTTTGGGGAGGGGGACAGCACACATCCCTGCCTATAATTTAAAAACAAAAAAACAGTGAATGAGATTTCATTTAAAACGATATGCACCACATAATAAGGAGCAGATGGTCATAAATCTGTAGTTGTGCACAAAGGTGCTATTCCCCTTTGAGGTGAAAGGAATGTCACAGGTCGTTACACACGGTGCTAAGACTGTGGTGATGTGGCAGACTGGTGAAGGGATTCCAACTGTCTTGGGAAGCTCTGGGGCTACAAGATGACTAATCCAGTCTTCCAATGAGAGGAACAGCCAGCAAGCAACTCTTCTGAGTTGTTCCTCCATCCCAATAACCTTATTAGTATATGCACACTGTTCATATAAATGGCCACTACTTGCTGCTCCTATCGAGTCAGGGGTTAGAATCACCATGGTCTGTGTCACAGCTATAGATAGTGCACCAGATGTAATGGATCAGAAGTGTGAGGCTCCACTGCACCCCAAGTCTTTTACTACCCAAAAAAAGAATGGAGTGGCATTTTTATTGCTTGAATTAGGGTCTATTGCACCTATGCTACACCACTGACCATGGTGAGGCAGACATTTATTTATTTGCAGTTTTCAATAGCTTGGCTGAGAATCCAGGGTGTCAGTGAGCTTTAAATAGTTAACGGGTAACATAAAATTAGCTTTTATGATAAGAAAGGAAATTCTCAAAGTCAACTACAGAGTGACCGAACTACAGGGATCAGCAGAAAGACGCGTTAAACTATTAGTTCATGAGCTAAAAGCTTTAATGAACATATATAAATTCCCTGAAACAATAGTATCAAGGGCAGAGGTAAAATTGATTCACAGGGATTCAAGAAAAGAGTAACCTCTTACGGACTGATGGATCTGCTACGAACTGCTTGAAGTGGTCTTCTTCCTGAATAACCAATAAATTCATTTTAAAATAGGTTCAGAAGTAATGTTTCCTAAGGAGTTTTTTAAGTTCACTCTTGAAGATTTTGGGAGGGGTTGCTCTTGTGTCCCATAGCAAGAGTGAGTGTCTTTTTGCTTATGCAAATCTGTAACTCAAAGAGAAGTGGATCAGAGCTGCATAACATGCACTGTCTGCATGAGATGGCTAGATTTTTGATTGGTTTCGGGATCTGAGGTGACGGGATTTGTGAATGATGCAGGCCAGTTTAAGTGTGCTACTTGCTTCAAACAGAAGCCAATTAGAGACAGGATTATTGAAGTCATGTGGTAAAATGTCCTGGTTCCGTAGGCCTATGGCTGCTTTCATGGTTGCAAGATGGATTGTTGGCGTTCTAGCTAGTAGGGAGACTCCATAGTCTGGATAGGACTAGAGATTGGATAACTTGTTTCTAATAATTATCAGATATAATGGATTTGATATCCCATTGAAATCTAATTTTGGAAATGTGCTAAATTGGCCTAAAATGTTTTGTGTGATTGAAGGTTGAAAGTCATGTAAAAAATAAAGCCTAGTGATTAGGTGCACTTAGAGATAGATGGTTGGCAATCTGAGATACTGAGAGCCTTCAGCCAGGATTCCACTGGAGTAAAGTAGTTGAAGGGCAAGATAGCTTTAGTAGGAATTCAGTTTTCAGGGGATTAAATTTAAGGTGGTTCAGGGTCATCCAGCATTGGATTTTTCCAGGATCTGTGCAAGGACAGAAATGTCTTCAAGAGATGGTATTTTCGGGTAGTCATATCAGTGTAGAAGTGGTTTGAAATGTTACTATTTTTTTTTAAGACTCCTAGAGCCTCCATGTATGAATTGAAAAGGGAGAATCAAATCCTGTTGAAGTAGAGAAGCGTTGAAGAGCCAGTTCCTAATGTTTACACAATGGAAATAATTTTCCACCTGTCGGGTGAATCATTTGAGAACCGTGCTCTTTCTTCCATCTAGGTGCTCCAAGAGTGTGGCCTAGTTGACTGACTTGAATGCCACTGAGAAATCATGGAGGACGAGGAAGCACAAAGCTCCTTTATTCAAGATAAGGAGTGCATCACCTACGATTTGAAGCATTGCTGTTGCAGTGGTGAAGCGCATTCTGAAACCTGATTGATACTCATCGAAAAGATTGTTTTCCACAATGAATTATTTAAGTTAATTCTCCACGCTCCTCTCAAAGTCTTTGATTAAGAACAGTTTCGGACTGGCCTATCAGGCATTCTGGCCAGTGGGTGGGCCATTGATTTTGGTTCTAAGGGCTATGATAGGACCAAAACAAATCACCCTCACATTGGCCTTTTCAAGCCCGCCAACCTGACGGTGCCAGAGTGCCCAATAGGCCAGTCCAACACTGGTGAGGAATGATAGTCTGTATTTCTTAACATCTTCAGCATCCACTTCCATTTTTTCAAAGAAGGGAGTTATTTGGCTGATCTTTAGGCAATCTCGTAGCACTCCTTGCACAAGAGAAGCATTTATTAGGTTGACTCAAAATAGTGTGAGGCAGGTACTCTTTTCTTCTTTAATTACTGAGATCGGAGTATGCTTCTTGAAATAAGAGAAGGGATGCAGGGAGACAATGTTTTTTTTATTTTTATGCAGGTCGAGACATTTGCCTGAATTCAAGTCTAGTGGGTTTGGGCTTCTGATTAGTAACCTAATCAGAATGGGTTGAGGGTGAGGGAGCTATATATAGTTCAGTTTTGTCCATTTTCTGTTAGTAAAATGAGGCAAAAAGTTCACAGTTTTTCAGTAGCAAGTTGTATGAGGATTTGTAACTTGTTTGACCAGGTCGAAAAGTTTATTTGGAAGATTTGTTTTCACGGTTTAAGTCAGGCCGATTGCTAGCAGATTTGACTTCATCCATAAGTTTCATGGACTCTTTGATGTTTTAGGTTCTTTTTGGAAGGGATTGCTTAGGGGCTTTCCCAGGGGAGTATTTTGACCAGAGATAGACAATTTTTCTCTGACCCAAGCGATCGTCCCTTGAGGTTAATGATAAAATCAAAGCTGCGAAAATAGTAGTACATGGCATTTCTATTCTGAAACAACCTTTAGAATTCGAGATGGTACATGCTATTTAGACCCATTCTCGGGTGGCCAATCAGAATCGTTCTAGAGTGGAGACAGCTAAAAATCAAGACTCAACCAAACGCCCAGGCAATGTGCAGAGAGTACCTGCCATGTATGGGATGTCTTGAGGGGCTATACAAGCTATCCCCATGAAAAGGGGGTAGTCCCCTTCTTCACTGCAGGTGTGGTTATTATTCACCTCCTTAGTAGACAGTTACAATCATAAATAAAAGTCTTATTCATCAAAAAGTTTGAATTATGAATTTACTAACAGATCATATTGCTTCTGATGTGTAGGTACATGAATGACATATTGTTCTGTCTTATAATTTCGGTTGTACAAATGTATTTCTTCATCAATCATTCGATTTATCAATGTTTTCAGAGCCCCACTGTGGTTCTTCATCAATGGAAAACCTGACATCGTGAACAGTCTGAAATTCTGGTATGATGAAGATTTCATAATTCTAGTGATCAAAGAGGAAACAAAAGGGTAATTTTTGCGTCCGAACCCATGCTGGGTTAATTGTGGGGAAATTTCCATAAAAAGTCCATCTATGAAACAGACACAGCTCCTTCTCTCATGCTAATGAGGTCCGTGCTCCATTGTGAAATTGAAACTTGTTAGTTTCGTGGGGTGCACGTATTCTTCTAAACGAGATGTGACCTCCAAATAGTGAGCGTGGCCTGCAGCTGGAAAATAACATGCGTGTGTATTAGTAATAGGTGTCATGCATGTGATAAACTAATATATAAAACTCGCATGCGGCTACATCTATCTGTTGAATATTAATTCCAAGTGCCTTAAGAACGTGGGGGCTTATTTACAAGCCCCTTGCGCCACCCGTACGTCACTTTTCCCATGTTAAAAATGACGCATAAGTGGCGCAAGGGGCTTGTAAATAAGCCTCGTGGTGTCTTAAGCCAACAATTACATACATGTGCATATATATCAAGAGGTACAATGTTTTTGAAATTACAGAACGACATATAGGTAACCTGCTCCTAGTTCTTAACATCAAAAATCCAAACTTACAACATCTGTAGAATTATGACATAGAAACCAAGGTTTTTGCAACTAAAAGGTTGATTATAGAGTGACAAAAGAAGATTATAAAGTGAGAGAGAAGTGAAATGTAAAGAAAGCGTGCTTAACCCATAAATCCTGTTGAGCTAAAAGGCTGCAGCGCATGAAAGTATGCGTCTCTCAATGTAGTGACTCACATTCACATAGTAAATGTCAGGGCCATGTTGACCGGTCATATGATTGGAAAGGTACCCAATCAAAGACGCTGGCTTTACCATCACCATCGAGACAGGATTTGACAGGTCAGCGCTCTATGGTAGAATGTTCTATTACTTACCGGTAATCTTCATTACTCTGGGTCCCGTTGTCCTCGTCCCATTCATACATATTGGAGATGACCATCTCCAATATGTAAATGAATGGGACGAGGACATAAGGGACCTGGAGGTAATGTTCTATTACTTACCGGTAATCTTCATTACTCCGGGTCCCGTTGTCCTCGTCCCATTCATTTACATATTGGAGATGGTCATCTCCAATATGTATGAATGGGACGAGGACATAAGTGACCTGGAGGTAATGTGGCCAGGGCACAAGTCGGGGGTACACGTGGGTGGACGGAATCTACTCACTATTTTCACAAAGTGGACGCCGTTCACCTGCCACGCAGTTGGGCCCCAGTGAAACATGCTGCATGGGACCTGGTGTAATTTGCAGGCACTGGGGCACATTTAGCAGTGCCTGCATGTTGTCTTCTTTCCGTTCTAAGCAGCAAAGTGAAGGAGGCGAAGGGACTTTCTTGTCTGAGACTCCAGCTGGGCCCATAGCAAAGGTCCAGTTTAAAGGGCCATTAGTCCTCCTTTTGTTTCAGCAGGAACCTGGCTGGGGGTTATCTGGGGCCTAACACCTAGATGCCTATGCAATGGAGGGGAAACAAAGGCACACAACTTATCCTTTTACAAGTACTTAACAGAAACTACATCTGGAGGCATGTTTTTCATTTTGTTCAGCCCCCTGTATACAATTGATATGCACGCACTGTGCGAATGTCAGATGTATCAGTATGTATGAGTATTTACATGAATTACAATTTTAATCATTTTTATAATTTTATTCTTTTATAGCGCTACACGTCCGATTTTTGGGTGTTAGAACGCATTATATCCCGCACACATTATGCATTGACAATAAATCCTACAAGTGTGTGAATCAATGTACAGGTGCATTACATAAAGCAGTGAGGGTTACAGGGTGTAGGAGTTACATATCGCCCTTACCGGCATTAAGGGCCTCATTTGAATGTCGGTCGGAAAGCCTCCGACCGACATCCCTGGTTTGACTTCCAACCGCCTAATACCGATGTAGACGTCGGAAGTCTAACCGGCCAGTCATTCCGGTCGACTTCAAGTAGCCCGTCGGACAGCGAGAAACCGCAACATAATCCCTACAGACGGCGTTTCTGCTGTCGCGATTATGATGTCGGTTTCGGACAGGCTTTTCATGTTGGGCCCTCCGGTTGGGGGCCGAGGGGGGGCACCTATGGCGCCTCCCTGTAAATCCCTGCACTGTATGACAGGCACACGATGCAGGGATTTACACAAACTCTCATTTCTCTATGCGAGCTTGTGCTGCGGGTGGAAACCGCCTGCAGCACAAGCTCCCATAGAGAAATGGGAGTTTGCGACCACAACCATGAGCGGTTGCATCATAATGCGGTGTTTGGAACCTCTGACCTACGGTCGGTCGGTTCCCACACCGAAACGGTGTCGGGCAGACTCAAGTCCGCCCGACATCGTAATTAGGGCTTTAGTGTTAAGAGTGCATGATCAGGAGAAACAATGTCAGGATTTCAAATGTAACGCAGTGCTTGGGGTAGTCTGTATTAATAAGACTTTATTACTACCCAAAGAACCCCTTTTTAGCAGCCTTATAATGACAACAGATTGAGAAAAAAAACACTAAGGGGGTCATTACGATGGCGGAACGATCGCCACCGCCGGGCCGGCGGTGGCGATCATTCCGCCATCGTCATGAGATTTACCCCCCGCCATTTTATGATGGCGGTGGGTATCGCGGCGGACGCAATGTCCGTCCGCCGCTGGCAATCGTTACGATTGCCTGCCGGGCGGAGCAGGGGCACTAATATGGTGGCGGTGCCTAGCAGGCACCGTCCGCCTTATTAGGATGTGGAGACTAAAAGGCCTTTCCATGGCGGCATCACCGCCATGGAAAGGCTGGCGGGGATTGGGTCCAGGGGCCCGTTGCGGGCCCCCCTTGTGTCTGGGGGAGGTGGGGTGCACTTGGGGGGTACCTATGGTACACCCCTACATTTCGCTGCACCAAGTGGCAGGCACCGTGTGGTGCCTGCCATGTGGTGCAGTGAAATGCCAGGCATGCGATTTTAACATCGCGGCGGGTGCTGCTGTCAGCAGCACCCGCCGCAATGTTAAATTGCAGAATGAGACCGCCATGGTGGCGGTCGCATCCTAATGGCGGCCGGTCCCAACACCGCGGGGATGCCCGCCATCCTAATGAGCCTCTAAGGTCTAAACCAGGGCCACTGGAATTATGCAGCAGTGGAGGTCCAATTATGCAGCAGGGATGACTAAATTATGTGGCCAGAAAATGCTAATTATATGGAGTAATGCAGCACATTTTGTGATAGGATTACTTCATTATTGTGTCATTTTTACACTGGTAGCATTGTCTGGGAAAATATTTCAACTTATTCGTAACAGTTTAATACCCAAATACAGCAATATACAACTGAAAGATGACTAGCCAACCTTTTCAAAGGGCCTTCCACTGTGCAAGGACACATGGCACAATGATTTTAGTAGCACTTAATCCTTTCAACTATAACACTTTTTTTGTTAAAATCTGTAGATGAGCTGTTAATTCCTTCAGGCAGGGAACACAAGTCACAGACTTAAGTACTGATCAGCTTTCATTAGTTAAATCCCATAATGCACTCAAATCTACTCATGATAGACCTTCTAAGCATATGTTGGAAGTCTTAAGATGTTATGTCACTTCTTTGATGTCATTTCCTGTGAGGTCATGGGCTGTGAAGTCACTTCCTGTGATGTCACATGCGATGTCATACACCGTGATGTAACTTGCACAGTCCCCCCACTTATTTTTTAGAACTTGTGTCCTGAATATGGCATACTTCAACCAGTTTGGTTGGATATCAGAAAAGTTCATTGCCAATGGTTACCTCTTCAAAGTGTTTGAAGTCAGTGGTATAAAAAGCTCAAACTTAAAAATGTATAACCCCACACCCAAGAAGGCAGGTCAAATATATATCGCAGATGGTGATGTAACAAAATAGTAAGAAGAATATATTAGAAAAAATGCGAATATAAACAACAAATAATTACATGCTGGAAGTCATGGCAATGGTTGTGTGGTCCTCATTCTGTAGTAACTGGCAAAAAAACGGGTTACAATATGCCAAAAGTAATTTGCATCAAGGGGCAAGAGAATGGGACTGCCCAAACTTTGTGATTGTGCCCAGGCAGTAGGCAAATAGCATGAGAGGTATCGTGAAAAATGAGGATATTAGAATAAAAAGAGGAAAATAAAGATGACAGCCAGCAGATAGAGAGGACAGATTAAGTGGCAAGTGAAGAAGAAGCGGAGTACTGGTTTTTTGGGGATTTTTTTAACTGACTTATCAAAGCAAATACTCTTGTTAAATGATTGTCAGTTTTGTTAGAAAGGGGAACACCTCATAATAACCCCCAGTTCTGCCACTTAGTCATTTGGGTTGAATGGTGTCCAATGTCTTTATCAAGAATATCTCTGAAGAAAATGCTTGTGTAGATGGTGCTTATCAGAAGCTTTGGTGGTTGGTTTCAAGTACTTGAAATTTTAATTGGTTTATGCTGTGTGTCATCTCGTTGCATTGACATGTAGAGCAACATTAGACTTTCAGTTTTTGTTCTGTATCTTGCTTTTGTGTTCCGTGGGGCGTACTTCTGTTTTTCACTCAGTTTTGCATATGTACAAAAGTCCATAACGGCATTTAGCTGTGTATATACAATTCATGGTGTCTCAAGCAGCCATATTCTTAAGCTTTAAACGTATACATATGTGTGGCTGTGCCACACTGTCTACTTTAATGACTTTATTGCAATGTAAGCAGTTCAGACAAGGATAGTTGCCACCATTTTTTCTTTATTTTGTGGGGTGATATTTGTTTCTTTGGTAACCATTTCTTATATATTTGTGGAGTGCAGCTAGGCAAAAATGGGTTTCTCCTTTTAGAGACCCTTAAAGTCACTCTCTGAGGGTGTGTTATTATGGCATTAATGTACCACTGACATTCCTGTTCAAGGAAATGCAGACCAACAGCTTTAAAGTTCTCCACTGCCATATCCCGTTCTGGGGACTGCATGGCATAGAGGGGCTACCAGACCTCAGTATTGGGGGCTGGGGTAATTTACCTCTGATGTTTCTGGGATTCATTCTGCTTTGGCTGTGCAAATTGGGCAAATAAAACCGCTTCAGCACTTGATTCTCAGTGGTAGCAATGGTGAGCTGTCACAGGCTTCTCAGGAAGGTAGTGTGGGGGCTGTGTCAAGTCCAGCAGTGCAATAATTGATTGACCAACACAGTGCTTTTTCTTTTATAAAATGAAAGTACTTTAATACACTAAAATAGAAATACTACAATATACAGGGAAGAAAGAATATCCACTGGCGTGGTGCCACTGTACCCAGGGTTCAAAGTCCCTTTTCCCTAACCTTCATCCAACTAGGTGTAAGATATGGTATGACAGGTTTCAGGCACATGGGCAGTGCTACCCCTCTCGTTACAGAGTTTGTGCTCTCAAATTTATAGTCTTAGCACCCGCATGTAAATCCCACCCATACAAGTGGAAGTCACAGTTGGGGCCAGCACCACACATCTGGTCCCTTCTACCTCTTCCACAGTAAGGCGCGTGGGCTACAAATTCATCAGCACTTTGGTTTCATCTATAAAAGCAGCTGCTGCTAAGACTGCTACCCAGCAAACTTTGGCATTGCTGTTGGTCTTCGCTCATTTGCTGGCACTCTTCAGGGCGCAGGGTGAGTCGGGCAGGTTTAGACCTCACCGGACTACTGAAGGCACCTCTCAGGGCAGCTCCAACACCACTCATGGCAATGTGTCAATGGCTTGGTCTGCACAGGTCCAGTCAGTCATCATGGCGGTACAATCATCTTTGGTCACACTTCCTGACTTGCAGTGGTGGGGTTCAAATTGGACATGTTCAGGGTCACAACAGCACAATCTGCTCGGGCACACTTTGCAGCTCGCCGGTAGAGCTGCTTCAGAGAAACAGTGTCACAGTCCGCTTTGGGCACACATCAAGACAGTGCCACAGTGTAGGCCACTTGTATGGTTTCAGAAATGTGGTCCATTCAAGCACACTTTGGCAGTGCCACAGTGCACCCAGTTCAAGAGAGTCGACACTCTGATCTGAGAGCAGTCTGATCCCTCGCTTGAGTCTCTGTGGATGAAAGGACCCTCATCTCTGGAGTCTGCTGCTTCTGCTCGCCCTGGTAGTCAGTAGCCTTCTGCAGGATTGGCACCCTTCTTGTCAGGCACGTCAGACTCCAGGTGTGTCTGAACAAGGACACAGCTCTTTCTTCTTTGTCAGACTGTAGGTGATGTCCCTCTCAACTCTGGGAAGTTGGCTGTCAGGCAAGCACCAGCTCAGGTTTATATTAGTTCTCTGGGAACTCTGCATAGCACTCCCAACTGTGAGAATATGGAACTGGAGCACCAAGTGGGTCAGCAGCTCCCACTTTTAAACTGCTACAGCAGACAGGAGTTGTTTATTAGGTCTGTACTCTCAGAACAGGTTTGTAATGGTTGAAGATTCAATGTACTATAGAATGTAGTGAAAATAGACACAAATTTGTAATAAGAGAAAATAAAATATAAACGAACCAGATTTGCAGCTATTTGGAGCAGTTTTTTTTATACAATTTCTAGAATTCAGTAAGAGAAGCAATTGCGATAATCCAATAGTAAATAATATTCTGTTGTTGATGGAATAATGGACACAATTTATACCTCGTGGGCCGTTTTCTTATTGTTTTCTCTCAGAATTTGGAGCACCTACAACAGAGGCACAAAGAGTTGGGATATTTCTGCACCTGGCTATCAACAGCCACTCTGAACAATGATGAAGAAAAGAGACAAAAGGCAGGCACGCCTGAAGGACACTCCACATTCTGAACAACAAAGACTGCATTCCCACCCTTCACCACCACCATCTACCAAATAGCAGTGCCCAACAAGAGAAATCAGCAGCTCCTTGCGGCAAAAGGTCCTAATCAAATTTATAAAGGGAGCCCTGTATCCTCTTTCACCACTTCATTGTCTAGGTCTTGTTCCTCCAGCTTCAGAAATGTCAGCAATACACTTCCACTGTCTGGGAAACAACCTCACCTCCATCTTATGCACATGAACAGGCTAGGTGCTTCCAAAGTGAAACCCACAGGCCTCCATTAAACTGGTTCACTCATATACACAACGTATGCATCAAACAGACCATAAACATATATACACATAAACACGCACTGGGTTATTGGAACTAGGGCCTGGGCTAGCACACAGTGGTCAAAATTCACAGGAGTGGGCCAATAGGTCCCCACTCCTGTGACACAGATAAAAAGGTCTGGCCACAACTACTGATTCACAAAACACGGTACAGTCCTGTCACCACTCTACATGCTAAACCCATGATAGGGACGAAAGTCCATTGTCAAACAAATGAGGGAGGGTACGATTTGTGTGCCCCTTGCAGATCCAGCACATCACCCATATCAAGGGACAGGCCCAGGCCTTGGCGCACACACTAGAACAGTGTGAGGCTGAACACAAAATAAAACAACAGGATACAGATACACAGTTGGTCACGCATGGCAGGGGAACATGACTGCATCGTTCATTCCCATCCCAACATCCACAGGAGGCCCAACACTCTTTCTCCATTCATGTCTACGAAAAATGCTACGATCTTTAAAACAGTTGTTTGAGATGTCTGGGTTTGGCTCGGAATGAAAATCCCTTCTGGCCAAACCAGTTCACAGAGTTTTTCTAGGAAAGTGACTGTGAAAAGCTTTCTTTCCAGAAATTTCTCAGACTGTGATCTTGATCCCTGTCCAGATGCCTTGGGCTAGATAAGTAATGGGCTCCTGCAATTATTGCTTTGAAGATTAACACTGAGATGGCACAAGTAACTCCCAGCCTGAAGTACTTTCCTGTGAACCAGAAAGATCCACTAGCAAAAGGAAAATGTGTGCCTCAACCAAAGACGAGTTTATAAGCCGTCGAGAGTCTGCAGAGCACTGAGCCGTGGGGAAGGACTCGCAAAACTAAACAAGACAGCAACATGCAGGTAAACCCTATGATTACTGGTCCTTCCTGGAGGGTTTGCTTCCCATTTACTGAGGGTCCCACAACCCGGTTTGTCTCCGCAACCCCCACTTTGCCTCAGCACAGCAATTCCCTTCATGGTGTAGCACTGACGTAGGGTCTGTCCCCTCCATCTGAGTGCTGCATGAGTGTGTGGAGGTCCAACAAACAGAAGCCCTTTAGTGGATACTGGAAATCCTGCTCTAGTACCTAGCATTCCCTTGACCACACTGGACAGCTGCAGCCGTAGGAAGGACGAGTGAGCGCAATAAAAGCCTGACTGCTAGTGACCATGATTGACCAGTCAAGAGCTATAGCCTCCGTTGACCACTTATCCTTTACCACGAGTAGCCAACTGAACCCTGGGGTACCTCGGAGGCGCTGTTAAACTATAGGCCATTTTTGTTTGTGGTGCCCCCAAACAAACCAGTGTGATACCCAGCGTTTGAGGCACCTCCAGAACACCCTAAAACTATTTCACAAATGTTGAGGATTCAGCCCGCTTTTGGTTGTCTGTTGCACCTTCCTCTTAACTCTCTGCACCAGATTTCTCTGGTGCGCACATAGGACCAGAAAACGGCTCTGGCTCCAACCTATAAAAACATGTACCCCCCGTTTCTTCTTCCACATCATTTGTTGGATATCTCACTACATAGATGGCTGGTATTGTATCCCCGCATCTCAACACCTGATTTCTGAGAACGCCCTGAGCTCTGTGAAGCAAGCCTAAAAATGATCTCGACCCTGTTTATTTAGTAGGCGAGGACTGCCATCTCTGTTAGGGTATGTCATTTAATGATGGTCTTAACTTATTGAACTTATGGATAAGAGCCCGCTGGTTTTCACAGGAGATGACATATACAGCTGTTTTGTTAATCTAGAGAATAAGAAAGAGGTTTCTTTTTTAAAAGTGGTACCTTCCGCTAGGCATCGGACTTTATTGTGACAGCTGAGTGTTATGCTGTGTCTCGTCCCGAATCAAGCATGAGTAGGCCTTCAGTGCCTTGCCACATTTACCACTGGAGCCTCAACATACCTGCATAGTCCTGTCTAGCCTTTGAAGGCCTCATATATAGAATCCTGGGCCACAGGGAGTGAAAACACGCACTACTACTTAATATGTTTGCTGCACCCTACTTT
Source organism: Calotriton arnoldi (assembly GCA_963921515.1). Lineage (NCBI taxonomy): Eukaryota > Metazoa > Chordata > Amphibia > Caudata > Salamandridae > Calotriton > Calotriton arnoldi. Next base: position 5,327,800 of record CAWUFW010000046.1, on the reverse strand, counting down.
CAACTCGTGGGGGACAAAGAGCCTGCCAGCCTGTTTTTCTGAGTGGGAAGTAGTCAGTGAGTCAGCAAATGTTTTCAGTGAATGAATGTGTTATTCAGTGTGAATGCGTGTGTGACAATGGCTGTTTTTTTGCCAGCGGTTGGGCCGCTGTTTTACATTCAGTATTTGTTTCAATGGCGTTCAACACGAAATCAAAGCTTTCGCAATGATCTGCATTCATATAGCGACTCCACAACAATACTGACCATTGTTAAATTAAGATTACTAACTCTACACTTCTGCATATATTCTTGCCTTGGCGATATGTTGGTAGTCAATATTGTGGCACGGATATACGTACAACTTTATATTATTTACCTCAATATTGTGACCTACAAATGTATGTGTGAGCGCGTGTACTGGGACTCTTTGTCAGTGAGAATGTCTGTGGGTGAGTGGTTTTGTTTTCAGTGTTTCCGGCAGAGAGTTTGTTCGAATTTGTCAATAAGTGATGGCGTATGTGTCAGTTTTTGCCAGTGAGTTTTTACTGGCAGTGAGTGGTTTTAAGTGTGACTGGGACAGCCTTAGTGCCCGTCAGGCTGCCAGTGAATGTGTCATGCCATGAGCCGATACCGCTGGGTTATAACACTGCAGAATTAGGCCGGTTTCTCGTGACCTTTAGCGCCTCGCGCAGTGTCCAAGGACACGGATGTGCGCTCTGACCGGTGGGGGGATCGCAGACTGTCTGCCTCCAGTCTGTAACTGTACATCCATGCGGTGAGGTTAAGTGCTAGCACGCTCTGCGTTTCCGAGGTGAGACATGACAAGCCAGCGCTCCATCAAGCAATTAAGCCCGCCACCTGACGAAAGCGCGCCGTGCATTGAGGCTTTGATGCGGATGGGGTTTGACCAAGCGGCTAATAATGACTTTCTGCTGACCTGCTCCTCAAATGTCCATAAGTCTTTCCCGCTCATGGAATCTGATCAAAAGCCATTGCTGGGAAGAAGTGCCCCATGAGGAACCAACGCACCGTTCCTCCCCGCCTCACCCCGTTTTACTCATTTCACAATATGCCCCAGATAACTTTCTGCCCAGTCAGACCACAATACCCTAACAACCACAACACACGAGCATAACCTCTGACCCATCTAACGTTCCGCGACATCAGGTAAGGTACCTGCAACAATCCCACAGGGTCCGAATACAGTGCATGACATACATGGCCGATTAACTACCCCCCGGGGTACGCATAGGTCACAGTACATAAAGCTAGTGTGAGCCATCAATTGTCTCTCAACATCTAATGCACCACGGCACGTGCGCAAGTATGATACATCAATTATCAGGTATCATACCAAACCATACATTGTCATCTAGGAACACGTGCACTACATGTCTTTGTATTAAGGAGAAAAACGCATCTCATATAACTGTTCCCAATTTTACTTTGTATGCTATTTTCTGGAAAATAAAGTCACGTGCCCAGTTATAGATTAATAATTACAATATGCAACAATCATGTGTATACAAAATTTGTTTATACTTTATTAAAAAATCCGTCTGTATATACCAAAATAAAAACATTGCTTCAATGACTATTCACACAATTTTTATTCAGCTTTCCAAAAGCCCTTATTTTGTAAAGTATTGCACCCAGAGGCCGTTTTTCACTGGTTGCACTGTGAGGCAATTTTTAAATAGTAAATAAGCCCAGTATCCACTTGTCCTATGTGTACTTGATCTCAATCACACAGAGCCTCGTATGTAAATGTTGACATGTTTCGGCCTTCAGTAGAATTATATGCCTCATCAGGACAAAATTACAAGGATCTTCAGGCCGTTTCATTTAAGTGCGTTCATTAATTCCATGTGCCCATAAGTTCTGGCAGATATTTTATTAGAGATATGCAGTCTTTGAAAGTGGTTACAAAAAAAGTGAAGATAGTCTTCACAGTATGTAAAATCACCACCTCTGCTCGGGTAAGTACACAGAAAAACACATTCCTATTTGAGGGTAGATAGATCTTAAAGTGTGTTAAATCACCACCTGAGCTTGGGTAAGGAAAAACACATTCCTATTTGAGGGTAGATAGACCTTAAAGTGTGTTAAATCACCACCTGAGCTTGGGTAAGTACACAGAAAAACACATTCCTATTTGAGGGTAGATAGACCTTAAAGTGTGTTAAATCACCACCTGAGCTTGGGTAAGTACACAGAAAAACGCATTCCTATTTGAGGGTAGATAGACCTTAAAGTGTGTTAAATCACCACCTGAGCTTGGGTAAGTACACAGAAAAACACATTCCTATTTGAGGGTAGATAGATCTTAAAGTGTGTTAAATCACCACCTGAGCTTGGGTAAGTACACAGAAAAACACATTCCTATTTGAGGGTAGATAGATCTTAAAGTGTGTTAAATCACCATCTGAGCTTGGGTAAGTACACTGACAAACACGTATGCATCTTGCTGCCGTTTTCAGATTGTTTTGTGTACCTCAAGGGATAAAATGAATGGTTCAATCTCTCAGTGTTGCCAATGTTACCTTAAGCTAGGGTAAACAAATGCAATGTTTTTGGGGGCCCCCACTACGGTGATGGGCATGGTGTACATCCCTATGACCAAAGTACCCCAAACCCTACATGTATTAACCAGTTTTAAATAGAGGCAGCTGAAATCTACATAAAAACGTGAACATCTCCAGAAGATTTTTCAAACTTCTATGGGAAAAAGTTAAATCAGAAGAATCGCTGGTGGAAAATGATTCAGTTTCTTTAGACCACTACCAAAAAGTATTAGCAAAGTCAATGTTTCTGTCATTGGCTGCCAGCCTTTCTGCTTCATCAGTGCTTGTTTTGTCATGTTTTTTGCAAAACGTTATAGAGGGGATGCTGCTGGCCCTAGTCAACCTTATTAAAAAAAAATGTCTAAAAGCAAAAATATTTTTGGGTCCTGTACAGCACACATTTCCATTGTAGTTCCTGCACCTGACAGGAACTACTTTGTGTGCGTGTTCTCCTAGTGAAAGGGTAGAATGCAGTCACCAACAGTGAAGTTAGTCAATGGCTGAAGTGAGCTGACCCACTCCTCCATGCTGTCTACAATTGACAGTAGAAAGAAATGGGAATGGCACAATAACATACCAATGGAGGAAGAAGGGTGCCTGAAAGCCCATATAAGTAAATATACAGTACATACAATTTAAGTAAAATCTAAATTTATTGGCTAATGCCAGATGTAAAAATAATGAGACAAATACATCAAATTATATTTATTTTCAACATTCCTCAATGTTTAAGACACAAGCATATTGAGATATGAAGTTTCTATCAGCTGTTAAGCCCACCTCTCCTCAGCTAGTGTTTGAGGTTCCTGAGTTCAAGGCCATTATTGCCCACATATGGGCAATAATGTCTTGAAGCCAGTTTATCTGCATCATCACCCAAATTTCCCGCGCCCCCTTTGGATGTTTATTTGTACTAACGTATGGGAACAGAGAAGAGAGGGATTTAAAAATAAAATCAAGCTAAATTATTTTCCCTACTGACATGCACTGAACTGGAGGGTTTCATAAGCGGGAAAGCTGAAATATAGCCATTTTAAAACTTATATCTGGAGTATTGGCATGTATGCATGTTTGTACTCACTATCAGTGCACATGTCTATTCTGTATTCAGGCATTGAGGATATAAGTCACTTGGTGATGGAGTGAATAGTGCTGGGCGGCAAAGACTTACAATGCAGTAGTACATGGGTGCTGCTGTCAGCGTAACAGGGTACAGTGGCTTTGAGGCCGAGGGATATGAGGGACCAACTAGCCAACCTGGGGGCTATGACCCATTTTCTTTACTTGCATTAGGACCCATCACACCCTTGCTGTGGTACTACAAGTGTCCATTTGTCAGCCCAGCCAGCAACTCAGCTGAAGTTCTATTAAACTAAAAAACTAGTATCCCTGCCTGTCAGTGCTTGCAGTGTTATTAGTCTGTGATGATAGCTATCACTGTGGCTTTTTCTCCTTTACCCCAGTCATTCCTTCTTCCTTTTTGCTATTTTGACAAACTTTACCATAGTTTGGAAATTCAGGTAAGTATAGAATAGGTGCAGATTTTCAAGATTTTAACAATTTGCAGAAAATTAAAAAATGTCCAAAACTAATTATGCAGTAAATCAGCACTTTCTGCAGAAAAGATGTGGGTCTCAGATTTGGCCCACCCCTGCTTATGACCCATCAATCATCACACAGACTGCCGTGCACCATAGTGTATACAATTTGTGTGACCAATCTATCCTATCTCCAACATATTAAGAACCTGTGACTTACTAATTTGATAGCACTGCAAACCAGAAAACCAGAAAAGCATATATAATCCATTACATCACCAAATAAACCTGCGGCACATAAAAAATCTCATAGAATCCCAGAACACAACATAGCATAACGCACAAGTGATCAGTTAAAATCCCCTGGTACCCAAACACACTGCAGTACCTAAAGCACTTTCCTTAACTACTTATTTGCATACACCATATCAAATCCACCAGAGCACATAACCTGTGGGACCATAACAAAGTCTACAATTGCTATAGGTGCTTGAACACATTAAGTGTATGCAATTCATCAATCATTTCAAAACACCCCAGTGCACCACAGCAAGCAAAGTATATGTAGTATATAAAAAACACATTGGCACCACAATATACCACACCACAAAGACCTCACCTACAGCACAATATGTGTACTCTTCCAATCCACTAGTGCATATGAAGAAGATAAAACTCAAGAGACATAACAAAGCATCCAGCCAAATATATAAAACAATAGCCCCAATTCACCACATAACATTAGGAACCAATGACATATTATATTTACCACAAGACTTCTCATAACAGCCGTTACACCAAAGCACATAAGCATATGTGGACCACCAAACAAGCCACAAAACCTTAATATAGCACAGCATATATAATACACACAACCCATGAAATATCCCGAAACGCTCCAGTACACGAAAGAACATTAAAAAACAATTCCTAAGACCAACTTGCACTCAAACACCAACATCTTCCTTTACCTTGGTCTCAGCTTAGCGCTAGAGTACCCGTTTGAGCACTTTACAAATAACCAAATCAATAACACATGGTATTTGCATAAAATACCACAAATCCACCAAAGCACTTACAAAAAATATGACCACCCTCAAACCTTTCATTGCACTCTGGTAACAACAGCACCAAAAAAAATATGATCCTAACCTATCTACAGCATCCTAATCCACCCGAGCACATTAAACACAAGAAGCCCCATCAAACATCCCGGAAAATCCTAGGCCATCAGAGCACAAAGGAACAATCAAATGTCACATAGGAGCCCAATGCACAGCAGCCCAAAAAGTAGATGAAACACTTCAATCACCCCACAGTACTGCAATCCACTGGACCACAAAGTAAATGTGACCATCGAGCATCACACAACAGACAGTCACACCCAGAAATGTGACCCATTCTTTCTGTTATGCTATGTTACTAGGATTTATATGGCGCAGCTAATCACCTGGGAAGGTATTCAGCCGAAAGGGCAGCTGGTAGGCATAGAACATGGGTGTAGGGTGTCCGCCCCGCAATTAGTTGAAGAACCATGTCTTCAACTTCTTGCGGAACTGAAGAAGTGAAGAGGAGGCCCTGATGTGTTGAGGGAGTTCGTTCCAGGTTTTGGGTGCGATGTAGGAGAATGCTCGACCTCCCGTTCTGCTTTTGTGTATGCGTGGGGAGGAGGTGCGAGTGAGAGTGCGACTGAATGCAGGTGTCTGGTGGGTTGGTGAAAGTGAAGGCAGTTCAGGTATGCTGGTCCGCTGTTGTGCAGTGCCTTGTATGTATGCATGAGGAGTTTGAATTTGCTTCAATTGTGGATGGGGAGCCAGTGGAGCTCCCTGAGGTAAGTTGAGATGTAGGTGCTTCGTGGGAGGTCGAGGATAAGTCTTGCTTCGTTGTTCTGGATGGTTTGGAGTCAGTGTAGTAGATGCTTGGAAATCCTAGCATAGAGTGTGTTGCCATAATCTAATCTGCTTGTGATGAGGGCTTGTGTAATGGTGTCTAGTGCTCATGGGTAGCCATTTGAAAATCTTGCAAAGCATGCAGAGAATGTCGGAAGCAGTAGGAACTAACCGCATTGACCTGTGTTGTCATATTGAGCTTGTCATCCAGGATAATTTCCAGGTTTCTGGCTTGGTGGTAGGTGTGGGTCCTAGCTCTGCTGCCCAGCAGGTGGAACCCAATGGAGAGTTCTCGCTCCTGAAGATCAGCACTTCAGTCTTGTCGGAGAGGAGGTTCAGGCAGTTAGATCTCATCCAGTTTCCTATGTTGATCATGCAGTTGGAGAAGTTGGTTCTGGTGTTGGTGGACTTGTGGGTCAGAGAAAGGATGAGTTGGGTGTCATGGGTGTAGGATATGATGATGATGCCTTGAGATCTGATGATGTTAGAAAGTGGTGTCATGTAGATTTTGAACAGTGTTAGACTGAGTAATGCGCCCTGAGGTACTCCACAGATTAGATCCTTGGATTCAGATGTGTAGGGTGGTAGTTTGAGTCACTGTGTTCTTCTTGTAAGGAAGGAGCTTATCTAGTTGAGGCCTGGACCTATGTCATGCCGTCTTCTGGCAAAGGTATGGTGGGAGACTGTATCGAATGCTCCGGAGAGGTCGAGAAGGATGATGGCTGCGGCTTCTCCATGGTCCAGTATTGTGCGGATGTCATCTGTGGCCGCAATGAGTTCTGTTTCTGTACTGTGTCTGCTCCAAAATCCTGATTGGGTGTGTTCCAGAATGTCGTGGAGTTCAAGGTGACTGGTGAGTTGTTTGCTTCTCCATTACATTGGCAGAGTTCAGGAGCAGAGAGATGGGTTAGAAGTTGCTCAGCTCGCTTGGGGTTGGCAGATTGTTTTTTGATGAGGGCATTGACTGTGGCATGTTTCCAGACTCCTGGGCAGATGGCAGATTTGTTGGAGGTGTTGATGATGTGGGTGAGGATGTTGCTGATTAGTGGTCCTCCCATGTTGAAGATGTGGTGGTAGCACGGGCCATTGGGCCCCGGAGTGTATTGTTTTCATGATCGCTACCATATCTTCTTCAGTGAGTGTTTTCCACTCAGTCAGGTGTCCGTACCGGTAGGTGGTGGTTAGGCAGATGATGAGATCTTTGGGTCTGGCTGATGATTGAAGTTGCCATAGATCTTCTCTATGTTGCTTTGGAAGTAGTTAGATAAGTTGTTGCAGAGTTCCTGAGATAGGGTCAAGGTGTTGACTGCTGCCTTGGGGGTGGGGAATTCTGTGACTATTGAGAAGATCTTGCAGCTGTTGGAGCTCCCCTCTATTAATTTGGTTAGTGCCCTTCTTTTGGTGACTCGCAGGAGTGAGGTGGTTCTAGCTTAGGCATTGTGGCTGGATCTCCATTTACTTTTCAGTTGCTTGCACTAGCGTTTGGATTCCCGGAGGTTGTCTGTATACCAGCCTGCTTGTTTGTTGGTTCTTCTTTGTTTATTGCTTTTGATGGGCGCTAGAGATTCCATGCAGTTCTTGATCCATTTGTTGAAGTTGTTATGTCCATCTTGAGGTCATTGACGGTGTTGGCTTGGTCCGTTTTGAGGGCGTTGAGCCAGTCTGCCTCTGTTACTTTGCTCCAGTTCTGGTCGAGTATGTTGCTGCTGGTGGGTGTGTTGACATGTGGTGCGTTGATGTGGAAGTGTATGAGGAAGTCCATGAGAGCAGTAAGGCAGAGTTGTATGTGATCCTGTAACTGGTGGCAAAGATTAGGTCCATATATAGATATCAAAATGCACCAAAATGCACAAAGTACATATGGCCCATCAAACATTCCATTGTACCACAATATGCCACAGCACTAAAACTGTGACCTCTTATATACACACACATTGCAACTCAATATAAAAAACCACATGTGCTCAAGCCCAATACAACAGAGCACATTAAGAACCTACAGGATATTAAGCTCGTCCAAAACACCCCAACAATTAAGAGCACAGAAAATGCATGTATCCCATCAACCTTCCCACAACACTGCAGCAAATAAAATTAATGTGACACAACAAACATCCTACAGCATTCCTATACTAGCATTCCTATACTCTACTGCTTATACACATTTTGACCAATTAGACATCTCACCTCAGCCAAACACGGTACAGCTGTATGTGGTCCATCAGTCATTCCACCTGAATACACCAACACAAATAAAGAACATGCAACACAATAAACCCACCCACAATCGTATTTTACCAATGAACATAGTTTATATGCTCCCGATCCAATTTCCCACAGCACCCGACATGGATCACCACGTACATGCAATCTATCAAATATACACCACAAGAATAAGCTTAAGAACTTTAAAAAATGACCCATGAGTATTTGTGGGTAACATTCTGAAATTCAGTGTGACCCGTGAATACCACAAGCCAGTTCTGGTCCCAGAATATATACGGGGAACCTCCAATACCTCAAATGAATATTCCGTTCAGAAACCATTCCAAATTGTGGTTTTATAAAACACATTTTTAATGACGGCCTTTGCCCCCACAGGGCTAAAATGATCCCTTTTCCCACTTCATCAGCTGCCTCTCACTACTTCCAGCGTGCATTTTTGAAAATGATTCTCTGTACTAAGCACACTGCACACTCTTACTAACAAATATACAAGATAGATTTCACAAATTTAGTTTGATATAAATCCTCCAACTATTGCCAGCAACCGAAAACACCAATTTGGACTCTCTAAAGTCATTAGAATGCATATTTGGCGCACATAGGTAAATGGAGTTGATAATAAAGTCGTTGGTGGTCAGTGTCACATCCGTATTTTGGGATAAATAAGGCAATTAGGGAATCTTCAGAAACTCGAATTTTTGTGTTTCTTGTTGAATTGTGATAGGAACATCATCAGTGTCCAATTTTATTTTAGTTTTGTTACCAAAGATCTATGATCAATGGAGTTTCCACGTTCTCTTGCAAAATCTCCTGAAAACATATTTCCCATTTGTGTACCAAAGATGATAAACCCTGGATTATCCCGGCTGAGTTTTAGGTTATTCTTGTCCATCTGATGCTCTATTTGTGAAAGGCACTTCAGGGTAAGTATTTACAAGTAAAATAATGTACTAGCTTCAACACCCATTGCTTCTAACTGACAGACACCATTATACCAACAACTATGAAGTAACAGAAAGAAAATTGATTGGCGGGAATAGGGCATCGAAAGAAAAACAAACAGAAATTGTCTATATGGCGAGATACCACTTGCCAGATGATAACCACTTCTTTTGAAAATCACAAGTAATAAGTGATATTAAAATTCAGCTCTGAGAAATTAGCAAAAGCTATAAGTATCTAATTCATGATTGTGCAAAAATACAACATTGTATGCAGTCATGCCTCTGGCAACGTATCTCCATGGAATAAAAAACGCACAAGAAAATGACATAACATTTTTTTACACACTTTGGCTACCTGGAAAGTTGAATTACTGTATTATTCTCTGCAAAAGAAAAAGTACACAAGCCAGCTATTTAGGAGGATTCCATTTATGTCGCCATTGACAATTTTAACTTTGTGAACACTTCTAAAGATGTTAAGCAGTTTTTGTCGCCAGGAAAATCAGCAAATAATTCAAAATAACCTCTTTTTTTATCTTTCACTTATTTCTATTTAGCAAAAAACATCCCAACATGCAAAAGTTGAACAGCCATTTCTTAACTTTAAAATAATTTTGGGATTGTTTTTTATAATGCCAGATGAAAATCCCAAGTAAATTATTTCGGATTTTTATTTTCCCTTTTTAACAATTCGTTAAAAGTTAAATAACATTTGTACAACAAAACAAAAACATACTGTGGTACATCTGATTCACTATAATGTGAGAAAATTCCGTTTTTAATTCTTGGACCGATTCTGTACCCTGGTTATGGCCCTAGTGCCACAGTTCCATTTCTACGTTTTTAGTGTGTGTGAGACTGCACAGTGCTCCCTGAGCACCGCCATCCAAGGGGCCCTGCTTGTACTATAATAAGATTAAGACATATGACTACTAGAAGTGTGATACTGTCTTACCTCCCGAACACTGAGTGGGGTATTTTTATTATTATTACTATTATTTTTACCACATGTGTTTGCAGCGATGGTTCGTGTTCCTCTACGAAGAATAATAACTTTTGATACAATAGCATCTACATGGAGCAAAAACGTGCATCTGCATATTTTGGTTTTTAGAAATTGGGTTTCTTGGTGGCAGAGGTATGCTCCCTGTCCAAGCAGGAACCACAATCCTAGTCAGGGTAAGTCAGATACACACCATAAATTAACTTGTGCTCACCCTCTGGTAGCTTTGCACAGAGCAGTCAGGCTTAACTTAAAAGGCAATGTGTAAAGTATTTGTGCAACACTTCAAACAATAACACAGTGAAAACACCACAAAAGGACTCCACACCAGTTTAGAAAAATAGAGAATACTTTTATAAATAAAAGAAGACCAAAATAAAAAAATCCAATCAGTAGAAGTTGAGATATTAATTTTCAAAGATTAAATACAAAAATAGCACTTAGAAGCAGCAAGCACTTAAAGAGTTAATTGGTCATGAGTTCAGGTCAATCGCGATGGAGAGCGGGCTGGATACAGGACCCATGCAGGGCCCGCTGAGCAAAGTACCTTGATCCTGGTCGCAAGCAAGGAGATGCAATGTGAAGCCGAGCAATGCGTCTAAGATGGATCCTCACATAGTTGGGGTGATGTGCCGGATTTCTCCATGCAACGGCGGTGATGCGCTGGTTCCATGAGTGATGCGCCGGTTCCAAGGTGCGATGGTTCCGAATGCGATGTGCCGGGTTTCTCCTCGCTGTAGAGGTGATGCATCGATCTCCTCCACGCAGTGACTGCGATGTGTCGGTTCTGAAGCGGCAGTTCCGGAGGCAATGCGGCTATTCCAAGTTTGGTGCATCGTTCTTTTTCCCTCAACGGCAGCGATGCATCGGTGGTGCAACAGTGTTGATGCATGGGTTCTGGCCGATGCAGCACTTTATACTAAATTCCAATGGCCCAGGACTGGGTTGGCACCACTTGGCAGAGCAAGACTTGCAGCAAGCAAAGTCCAGGTGCTATTTGTAAATTGAAGAGAAGTCTTTGATATCCCTGAGACTTCAGAACAGGAGGCAAGCCAACAAGCCCTTGGAGATTCTTAGGTTCTGGGATGTAGATATGCAGGTCCAGTCCTTCTTACTCACAGGCAAAAGGGCAGCAGGCCAGAACAACAAAGCAGTCCAGCAGAGTTGCAGACCCTCCAGCAGCACAGCAGTACTCATTCTTGGTTAAATGTCCTCAGTTCCAGAAGTGCACTGAGTTGGTGGTGTCAGAGGTCCAGGCCTTTGAACTGGGGGAGATTTCAAAGAGATGCCTTTGAAGTGCACACGTCCATGCCTTTCCTGCCCTGGCTCCAGACTCACTACAGGAGGGTATGCATCCCTTTGTGTGAGGACAGGACACAGCCTTTTCAGGTGTGTCAGCTCCTCCCTTCCATTCTGTCCAGGATGGCCCATCAGGATGTGGATGGCCCATATAAGCTCCCTCTGTGTGTGGCTGTGTAGAGCGAAAGCACAAAGCCAGCTGTCACCCACCGCAGATGTGTATTCAGAGACAGGCAGAAGGCCCCAAATGGTTACAGTAAGAAAATGCCAAATTTTTGTGGGTAGTCTGAGACATGGCGTGAATTACTGGAGGACTTCGCTGAACTGTATTTGCCAAAATTAAACAGTGACTCGGCCGACGATTGCCACGAAGCCTTCGAAGAACAATTTATTGCCACAATAATTCTCCAAAACTATGAAAACGAGTTTGAAGTGAAGGCGTTCAATGCAGTAACTCTAAGCACAATACCAAGGGAACTTGTCGGATTCCATCAACAACTGTAAATACATCAAAAAAGAGGAGTATTTGAGCAGGATGAAATCAAGTACCTAAAACTCATTATCCTGAAGTTCTGGGTCCGGAGGAGAACCCCTAATTGATGTTAGGTATGAAACGCGTTGGCAGCACAAATGCACCAGGGAGTGTGTCAACTAAAAAGGAAATATAGGCTTGTAGGGAATCTTTGAGTGCAAATAAATTAGTGGTCAGATCCCTCAGCTAAGCCTATAATTAAAGCAAAGTATCTACCTCCACTCCTAGGTTGTAAGCCAAAGATTTAGGGGCTTTGTATTGGTTTTTCATTTAATTGTCACTTTGGCGAGTTTGAATTTCAGAACTAGGGCATCTATTTATCACATGTTTGGTATTGTATTGTATTTATAATTTCATTTTTGTGGTAATGTAATAATGTTTGTTATTTGATGTGGGACAGGAATGTTATCTTATGTTTTTTATGATTATGTATGTTGTTCCTCTGTTACTGACAGTTCTATGCAGAAAGAAAAGCTTCTCAAAGCTTTGTATAAATGATGAAAATAAATGTTGTTCACAGTAGTTTCGTTTTGTGATCACAAACTTAAATCATTGAATTTGTTGATAGAGTCAGTAGTGGCACTTATGTGTTTTATCTAACTTTAAAAAAAGCCATTTTCAGATTTGCAATTTAAAATCCAACTTCACCGTAAGATGTGTTTATAAATTGTGATTCTAGAGACCCCAAATTTGGGGGTCCCATTTCTTCACAATTGGAAATTACACTTATAAAATGTAATAAGACAATCCCAATGTTATCCTATGGGAGAGATAGGCCTTGCCATAGTGAAAAACGAATGTAAGAGTATTTCACTACCAAGACATGTAAAACGTAAAAAGTACATGTTCTAGTTTTTGCATACACTGCACCCTGCCCATGAGTTGTCCAGGGCCTACTTTAGGGGTGATCAATATGTGATAAAAAGGAAGGTTTGGGCCTGGCACGGACGGTCTCTTTTCGCCACTCCCCAGCCTGCAGGTCGCTTGTCGGGTCAGGGCCTCAGTCGGAGGCCCCAACGATTCTTTTTTTACCTTTTTCTCGTTTTCTCTACTACAGTTATTTCGCGGTGAAGGAGCGGCCGGCGGGACAGCGCTTCATTACCGGAGCGCCTGGGGAGTGTACCGCGGCACGTGGCAGGCATTTGGGATTTCCCTGCAGCTATCGGAGCGCCGGAGGATTGATCTGCGGCAATTTGGCCCGCATCTTTGGATTTCCCTAAAACGGGGGCAGCGTGAGATCTATCGGAGCGCCTGGTGGGTGGCCTCAAATATGCCCGCATTTGAATTTTCTTACATTCGGGGCAGCGCTTAATTTATTTGAAGCGCCTGAGGATTGCCCTGCTTTGATTGTGCACGCATTTTGATTCCCCTACAAGTGCGTAATCTATCAGAGCGCCTGGGGAGTTCTGTATTTCAGTTTTGCCCGCATTTGGTTTTCCATAGCAGCGGGGAGCAGCGCATCGGGAATCGGAGCGCCTGGGGGGTGCTGCGCTTCTCTTTTTCCCGCAATTTGGTGGGGAGTGCCCGGGTAGTCCTCCCGCAATTTTTTCTTTTTTATCCCCCACTCCAGGGTCTGCGCACAGTGCATCGGCTGGCCAAACTGGTTTTGGAGAACGTTGCAGACACTCGTCGGCTTCAGGAGCCTTGGGGCAGTACTGGCAGGCCTGAATTTCCAGCGTCGCCGGGAGCCACGCGGGTTTGAGAATACTCACCGACCCACTAGACTAGCTGGTGGGCGTGGCTCTGGCGGCATGGGTGCTGTGGCCGGCCTGGGGGCTGCTACTTCTACAAGGTAAGGGTCTGGGCAGTGTCTCAGACCGGAGCGCAGTGGGCTGTTGGTGTGTGTGCCATTATTGGAGGTTGATCTTAAGGGGTGTTTTTTGCGCCCTGTTTAACCGGTTATTACATTGGTGCACAGCATATTGTAGGGGCCCTGGTGCCAGCTATTAGGTTACTGTTCTATTGTGGTTCAGTGCATTGGGGTGCGTACAACAATGGCCCCTAAGGTGAAGCGGAACGAGCAGCGTTCACGCATGGAGAATTTTATGGAGACGATGATGCGAAAAATGGGGGCAATGGATTCCATGATGAAGAAAGTGGATGATATGGGCCAGGCGTTAGCTGCTCTAAGGGATAAGGTGGATAGTCAAGAGGGGGCGGAGGATAGGCCCAGGCGAGTGGGGGTAGCCCCTAAGGCAGCTTTTCCCCCGGTGCCAAAAAGAACTAGACCTAAGAAAGGTGGGGCGCCTCCACCTAGGGAAGGGGATGGGACAGATGGGGTCAAGGCACCAGCCCCTGAGGGGGTGGTGCCCCAGTCGGTGGAGCCCGTACCGGTCCCACATACCAACGGTGGTCAGCCTAATACGGGTGGTGGGGGAGATCAGCCTAGAAACGAGGGGACAGGAGGTCCGGCGGGGGGTCAGCCAATTACACCGTGTGCCCCTCTCCCCACTGATGGACAACCAGGAGCAACGGGGGGCACCCCACAGGCCCCGCTGGTCCCCATGACGAGGGGCCCATCCGGGAGCATGCCGTTTAAGCCCGATTTGGTATCCAGTCTAGCAGCAGTACTTCCTTGGCTGGAAAAAGTGGGTAACTGGTCCCCAGCAGCAGGGGTGTTGAGTAGCGGGGAGAATGCATTGGAGAAGGCCAAACAGATAATGGCACAGTTAGATGGGGTTAAGCCCGGAGATGGGCTAGCTGTACCAGCGGGGGGCACAATGGGGGCGAGTACAGGGCCAATGGGGAGCGGAGGAGTCTCGCCCGCAGCCACCATGCCAGCAGATGCAGGAGCAACGAAGCCAGCAGAGACAGTGCCAACAGGTATGCCGCAAACCTTGCCACCTTTGGGTTTAGGTGAAGTTCGCTCCGTTAGGGAGCAATTAGGGCGACATGTGTCTCAAGAAATTAAAGAAAAGATTTGGAAGGGCTCCTATGTGAATATGTTTTCCCTGCTGCTGGATGAGGCAGAAAGGGAAGAGGCCAAAAAGAATAAGGAATGGACACACCCAAGAGAGTGGGCTAGTATGTTGTTGAAGTTTAGAGTTGAGGACACATTGGTGAATTGGATCAAAGGTTTTACGGTTTTCAAGTCAATAATGGGTGACCGTTTCCCAGGTCTTGCCTCAGAGATGGCTTGCTACCAGAATAGAATCACTTGTGCGCATGACACTTATGGTGGCAATGGATGGAAAGATTATGACAAGGATTTTAGAAGAGCTAAGGCATCTGACCCGGCACTGGGCTGGAATCAGATTGACATGATCATATACCTAACACATTTCAGAGGGGGTCCACAGGATACCACCCGGGGTCAGTCGCAAGACACCTTTCGGGGTCAGCCCTTTCGTGCAGGCCACCCAGGCAGCTCAGGGGGCGGGGGGAAAAGTAAGGGGGCGTGTTGGAATTTCAACAGGCGCTCGTGCAACAGAGCAGCTGGCACATATAAATTCAAACATGCATGTTCTTTCGGTGGCAACTCCTCACACCCAGAGTCCAAAAGCTTTAAGAAAGCAAAGGATAAGGGAGGCAAGAAGCAGGACTGAGAGTGTGTCCCTCGGTAAGGCCATATCTCCCATTATAACAAGTGTTTTGATACCATGGTTGAACAGTTACAATTGCCCCAAGTCTGCTAGAATTTTGTTGGAAGGTTTCAGGGACGGTTTCAGGATCCCCGCGCCTGGTTACGTGGGGGTGCCGCATTGCCAGAATCAGCTATCGGTCAGGGCTAATGAAGGGGTGGGGCAGCAAAAATTGAGAAGGAAGTTCGGTTGGGCAGAGTAGCTGGCCCATTTGAGGCCCCCCCAATGCAAGATTTTGTCTGCTCCCCATTGGGAGTGGTGCCCAAAAAAGAACAAGGGGAATTCCGACTGATTCATAATCTCTCGGCCCCCAGAGGTGCGTCACTGAACGACGCCATTGATGAGGACCTATGCAGTGTCAAGTACGCTTCTTTTGATCAAGCAGTTGAGATGCTTAGGGGGTTGGGGCGGGGCGCATTGTTGGCAAAATCAGATATAGAGTCAGCTTTCCGCCTGCTGCCAGTGCACCCACTTGATTTTCACCTGTTGGGTTTTTAATTCAAGGGGAAGTATTATGTGGACAAATGTATGCCTATGGGATGTTCGGTCTCCTGCGCCTATTTCGAGAAATTCAGCTCTTTTTTGGAATGGGTTTTCAGGCGAGCGACAGGGCATCAGTGGGTACTACACTACCTGGATGACTTCCTTTTCTTGGGGGCACCAGACTCTCAGGACTGCGGGTGGGCATTGCAGAGTTTCTGTGCACTCATGCAAGACTTTGGCGTACCTTTGGCACAGGGCAAGACAATGGGGCCAAGCACTGAGATTGAATTCTTGGGGATAGAGTTGGATTCTGTGCAGGGAGTGTCATGGCTGCCCCTAGAAAAAATCACGGCTTTTGGGGCTGCCTTGCAGCATTGCTTGACAAAGGAGAAGGTCACACTACATCAGCTACAGCAGGTCGTAGAGCAATTGAATTTTGCATTGAGAATAATTCCAATGGCATGACCTTTCTCGCGCACCATCGCACAGGCTATGTCAGGACTCAGGGAGAAGCACCATCACACCAGACTGTCCAGTGAGGTCAGGCAGGACATGTGAATCTGGAAGGCATTCCTGCGTGACTTCAACGGAAGGGTTGTGTGGCCCAGTCCACCCAGGTCCAGCCCAGAGATAGGGTTGATGACGGACGCAGCGGGTAGCGAGGGTTTTGGCGCCATTCTAGGTCCGGCATGGGTTGCCCAACGCTGGCCAGCGTGGTGGGAGGACACGTGGCTTACAAGTAACATAAGCTTCCTTGAACTATTCCCCATCTTGGTGGCATTGACCATTTGGCCGGAACAACTGAGGAACCAATCTGTGGTATTCTGGTCCGATAACATGGCTGTTGTGGAATGTATCAATATTCAAAATGCAAAGTGTAAGAGGATATTGCGCCTACTAAAGGAGATAATACTGTTGTGCATGAGAATGAATCTGCTGTTTAGAGCCAAACATGTGCCAGGAGTATTAAACCATGCCGCTGATGCGCTTTCTCGCTTTAAGATGCAGGTATTCAGGTCTCATCACCCAGAGGCGGCAGAGAACCCAACGCCTTTCCCAGAACAGCTTTGGCAGCTTGGTGCCCCCAGTTATCGGACCTCGTGGCAGCTAGCCTAGCACCCAGGACCAGGAGGGCATACGAAGGGGCGTTTGGGGCTTACTGCTATTTCTTGGGGGACAGTTGGGAGGAAACATGGCACGACACTGGGTCTGTCATTTCCTATTTGAGAACTATGAGAAATGAGGGGCGCTCAGTAGCATCAGCAAGGCGACATATTGCAGCCATTTCCTTCTTCGCGAAAGTTAGGGAAAAGGGAGATCCCACTGGCACTTTTATAGTGCGGAAAGCCTTGGGAGGGTGGCAACGCCTACAGGGAGGGCAGCCGGATGTAAGAAGACCCATAGGAATACAGACATTGGCCACACTGATGGATGCTTTGCACCAAGTGTGTACTTCAGCTGGGGAAGCACTTCTGTTCCAAGCCGCCTTCTGTTTAGCTTTCTATGGCGCTTTCAGGATAGGGGAGCTGGTAGCAAAAAACAAAAGGGATTGGCAAGGGGGGCTGCAGTTGGCGCACGTGCTGATGCAGAGGGACTCCCTATTGATATCAATACCCAGGTGCAAAACTGATCAGGAAGGCAGGGGGGAAGGGGTGGTCTTGCGTAGGGCTGAAGGAAGCGCTTGCTGCCCAATCGTCAGGTTGGAGACATTTCTGGTGCAACATCCAAGGGGCGCGGGGGGACCATTACTTGTGCACGCAGACGGGACCCCGCTCACTATCTTCCAGTTTAAGAGGGTCATGGGCCTAGCCATGCAGAAAGCCGGTTTAGACCCAGGCAGTTTTGGGACCCACTCCTTTAGGATAGGGGCCGCCACCGAAGCAGTGTCCAGGGGATTTTCTGGGAGTGAGGTGCAAAGGATTGGTAGATGATCCTCGAATTGTTACAAATGCTATGTGCGCCTACACATGCTATAGAAGTGTCAAAATAATGCGCTGACGTTTGGTTTTCTTTCATGGTTTGATTTGCAGTTTCTACATCCTGTGACGCAGGGGGGAATCCTGCATCGGTCCACTGTCCAACAAAGACTGTAACATCCTGTCAGGCAGGAGGACAGCAGTCAACAATTCATCGTCACACAGCGCACGGTACAGATCAGGTTCACGCCTGGGAGCACGCAGAACAGGATGTGTGGATAATCGGCCACTCATATGTAAGGAGGTTACAAAAGTTTTTTGTTGCAGGTTCCTATGAGGCCAGGGCACGTCAGGCAGGTGCAAAAATCTCGTTTTACGGGCAAGGTGGTCTGAGACTTAGTCAATTCAGGGACCTGGTGACACGCGCCCTGGAAAAATGTCAGGGGCCTACTGCGGTTTGTATTTTGCATTTAGGGGGTAACGACCTGGTGCACCTGGGGCGGAGGGGCGTAGTTGAGGCCCTGCTTACTGAAGTAGGGTGGTTGGCAAAGAGATGCCCCGAGGCAATGATAGTGTGGTCACACATGATTCCTAGACTCGAGTGGAGAGGGGGTGAGTCTGTGTGGGCTTTGAATCATTCGGTTAAGAGGACTAACAACAAAATGGAAAAGTTATTCAGGACCCCGAAGCTTAGCTCTATAGGTCATGGGTGCATCCGAGGGGAGCAGTTTTTTCTGCAGGATGGTGTTCATCTCTCAAGTCGTGGTAATCAGATATTCATGGAGAACATAATGGCATGGTTAGAGGGCGCAAGGCACAGGGCATGACCTTCTAGTAGGCAGAGGGGGGAGGCCAGATAGTCGGTCAACTATACTGGCCTGTGGCGGTAAGGTCATGATTGGTGAGCATAGTTTTCGGTCCTTAGCGGGCATCACCATTGTCAAATGGGGACGCCCGAGAGGGAGACAGAGGGTCTCTCATGGAACTCCAGGGGCAGTTACAGCCGGTAGGCTGGAGGGGTGCGGGGGAAGGGAAGTCTCGCTTACAGTAGGCTGGTTGGCCAATCCCCACACGCGCATGCGCTCAAGGGCGCAAGGATGCATAACTGTAGCGCCCCTTTATGGAGTTTAACGTTGAGGGCGTAGGGGGGGCCCGGGGGAGGTATCCATCCGGTAAGCTGGGCCCACTACGCAAGGTCACTCCGGTAGGAGGTTGGGACCTAGCTTGATAGGGATCTGGGGCCGCCAGTCATTGACCTTGCCGTAGGCTCTAACAGGGATACGCCGAAAGAAAATATCTTCATCGCTTAGATTACGATAGGAATGGCTATGTACTAGAAGCATGTTAAGGTTAGCCAATTGACATCTTGTACCTATCAATGTATTGGACTTTCTGCGTATTGTACATAATGTAAATAATAAGAATATTAATGTTTTTGATGATTTTATTTAATAAAATACGGCCGGGGTTACTACGACCCTTAATCCAAACAGTTGTGGTGTTTGCATTGTTTGCCTTGGGGGAAAGGGCGGCGGCGAGCCTCCACGGGAGCTGGGAGGGTCCCCATTTCCCAAGGGTATTTGGCTTATTAATGGGAGGGGGTCTTAGGCAGTACCAGACCATATGACTACTGCCAGCCAGGAGACTCGAACAAAAGGAGGCCTGATGACCCCTCAGATTCGGCCTTTGGCCCAGCAGGAGTCTGAACTAAGAAAACCCCCTCCCCGCCTGCACGTTGTTGGGGATCGAAAGCAGACAACAACGTGCAGGCGCTGCTGAATGTGTCCCGGTGTTTGCAAATGACACCGGGACGAATTCAGCATATTTTTCAGTGGGTCCAAACTTCTTGGCAGGGTGGACAGCGTCCACCCTGTGAAAATAGTGGGTGGACGCCGTCCACCCGCGTGTACCCCCGACTCGTGCCCTGATCCCCACCCACGTTTGGGTGAGGAATGAGGAAACCTTAGTCTTCAATATTAAACCTATACCTAGGCAGGCTATTTTAGTCATTACCTGCCTTGGCATTGCAGCAATATTGTATACTTTTAGACAGTGCTTTAAATGGGCCGGTACTGTCCGGTACTGAGTACCGCCACTTTTTTATTTTGAGAGGGAGAGTACCGGCACTTCTCAAGAGAAATGCTATACTTTTAATTGGAGAGTACCGGCATTTCTCGGAAACAAGCAGGTACTCTGGTACAGAGTACCTGCACTTCTATTTTTCCACTTCAAGCACTGCTTTTAGAGGCAATCTGATGGCTTCTCCTTCTGGTGCCCTGCATGCATGCCCGCTGTGATGGCCTAACCACAGGGCCCGCTCTCTCTGTGTCTTGCAGAGCTTTGCTCTAGCCTCCTGCTGCAAACCTGCAGCAATTACTTCAATGATGGCACAGAAAAAATGTGCCCATCCTTTGAATTTCAGCCAATCAACTGCATAGATCTCGTTTGGAAATATTAGTATTACACAAATGTCCACGTGTGTACAAATAAGCGTAGCTGCAGCACAATGAGTGAGAAAATGTGTAAAGAGTTATGGTTAGTACTACAGATTGACAGGAGGTCGTGAATGTTCATCTGGCTGTGACGCATGTTCTCTCAGCTATGCCAGGGTTCGAGGCATGTGACCGGAGCAGTCTGTGGATCTGCACACTCACAGGGCATGCTGTGATCGCAGTGCCCTGGCCTTGTGCTGGTTACACAGACGCTGGCAGTACCAACGGCCCGTGTTGCCTCTGTGCCACCCGTGCTATCGTCGTGAAACGCAACCACTGCTTCCAATCGAGGGCCGAGGTCTCCAGAGCAGGAGAGTTTCACAAACCCAGGCCTAAAATAACACGCCAACAATTGCCCACAATTCAGCCACACACAAAGCTCTGCTGATGTTCGATTCGTCCTCATTTCATTTCCAGACACCCATTTTTTCTTTAAATTTCAGATGATCCGTTCAGATCTGCGGCACTGCTCGGAAGCTCTCGCGTCTAGTTGTCATTTTCTGAATCTCCTTCGTATTAAGCCTGTAATGGCGAGAGCAATTGCTGCCTGGGTCCATTTTTTGAGGATTGGTGTTTTTCAATGCAATCATACAGTGCCCGCAGAAAAGACTGCAAGAAATATAATCTGGGAAAATTCTTCCCCAGACAGGTTTACACTCCCAAGGGCTCTCCGCCATTACAGATGCTTTCCAGCCTTCCTATGCCTTATTTGTATCTTTCATTGAATCTTTGTAGCACCTGCAATTGATAGAATCAACCCCAACATGGGCATCCAGACTCTGGAGGAGCTTCACAGCTCTGACTGCTCCTGGCACAAGTTCCTGCAGCACTCAAAGATATCTCATTGAATCCGCACAACACACCCTTCGACCAATGGAAGCTGAGGTCAGTGGGACATAGCAGAATGTGTGAGCTTGGGCGACACACCAGACATGGACGGGTTCTGACAGTACATGGCTCTCATCCTTAAATTCATTCAATAACCGAGTCAAAATCGTCCCAGCAAGCATGACAGACAATTATCAATAGAAACAGAAGATGTGTTCACATGTTAAATCGCATCTTAGCTGGGCGGTACCTACCCATTACGAGATGCCATTTCAAGAGAACATTTGGCTCTTCTACTTATGTATTTATAACCTTTCCAAACAGCAGCCTACATCACTAGAGCGATATGTATATGTATATGTGTGAAGCCCAAATCAAGCCAAATCAAGCCAAAAGGCCGTTGAGTGCATTGCAGGGTAAGACAGAGTCAATGAGTGACTGGAGCAGAAGGTGGACTCTGAGACGAAAGATTGTGATGTAGTGTTCTTTAAAGAAGTGTGTCCTAAGCTTCCCTCATGTCAATCAGTGTTGAGGCAGCCCAGTCTGTCAATCAGACTCTGGGTATGGAAAGCGAGAAACCCTCTTGTCTTGTTTTTTCTTTTTTTCCAGTCTGATGGTGCTGTCCTGGCAGCAGGTGTGCTGACAGCCACCAGGCGTGGTTAACTCATCAGCCAAATAAGTTGTGGAGGTGATTGCGATGGCTTTGTAGATGATGGAGATGGTTTTGACAATGGTGCGGTGGTGGTGAGTGGGTGTAGAGGGGAGCAATGTGGTTGTATTTCTTCAGGCCTCGACGAGGCATTGTGCAGCTTCTAAATGCAGGTAGGGGAGCCCATTGTGGATTGTGGGATACCACGGAGCAGGACCTGTACTGCAGTTCTTAAGTAACTTTCTGGGAGGATTGCAAACACAGAGGGCTGGAAGCAGGCTGTCTTGGTTCTCATGGCAATGTGTTTCTTGGTGGCAAGTTTGGTGTCTAGGATGAATACGAGTGATTTGGCATAGGATAAAAGTCAGGGTATCATCCATCCAGGTACATGTTCGACCCAGGTTTGGACAAGTTGATGCTTGCGGTGGTGTTTGGTGAATCGTAAGTATTCTGCCTTGCTGGGTTTGAGCTTCAGGGAGAGCTGGACATCTCGGTCAGGATAGGAGGTGCAGGCAGTGTTTGAGGAGTTGGATGTCTGGAGCAGAATAGACTTTTGAGTAGAGTTGTCTTCATCAGTGTATTGGTGAATTCATAGACTGGTGTCAGTGAGTAGAGTCCCAAGGGGTTTTATGTAAAGGTTGAAGATGGTAGTGGCAAACTAGAACCTGGGGGTGCTCTGCAGGTGACAGGTATCTTCTAAGACATGAAGGAGCCAATGCGAACAAGCTGGTGTTGGTTGAATAGGTAGGAGGTGAACCAATGACAGATGTTGCCAGTGAATGCTAGGATGGAGAGTAGTGGGTGTATTCTGTGGAAGGAAAAAATACCCTGCTTATGATAGGCCTGATGTACAAGGCAAGCAGATTTTAATTTTACTCTGTGAGCAATAAGTAGCCGGTAGCTGGAAACGAAGGCAGGGGCGATATGGCCAAACTTCTGGGGTCTCACCTGAAAACAGGCTCTGGACATTTTTAAGTATGGGGAGATATAGGTAAGTCAGGTCCAGATATAGGCTGTTTTCATAGACAAGTTTGGTGGAGAGAAATAGGTTGCCAACCTAAATCATGTCAAGTTATCATTTGTAGAGTGTGTATTCTGCATTTGTTTAGCCTTGTACTCTTTCCACATTACCATTGCATATGTATTGTGAACTGGTCATATTCTTGATTAAGAAACTCTGGGCCTCATATAGGCCCTTTGTGGATGGCCCCAACCTACTGGGAAGGTGGAAGCGTAACTTATGTTGCCCTGCAGTAGCTGATTCATTCAATTTGGCATTTCACATAGAATGGTCATGGACTATTCTCTGAAAATACTTCCATCAACATGGCTGAAGAAACTTGTGGAGCACTTCAGAGCCAGCTGAAGCAAACAATAGTGAGTAAATTGACTCTTTTCACACGAGCACCCCAAACTTATGGATTGATGCTGCTGTTTTTTTTAAACTATGAATTAGCACAGAATCCTACCAAGAAGGCGTCACTACCAATGCGTTGACCCTTAAAATGTGTATGTATAATTGGTTTACCCATAATTGGAATAAGTTAACTTACTTATACGTCCCTAGTATATGGTACGAGGGCTACCTAGGGCCTGAAAGTTAAGTGTCCCTCATAGACTGCAGCACATATGATGCCACCACGAGTGTGACAAGACAAAGCATGACTCCCAGTCTACCACTGCGGACTGGGAGAGTGTTTGTAGGCTCCTAACTCGACTTTGCCATTTAAACCAATGGCAAAGCCAAAACCTTTCTTTTAAATATTTATTAGTCACCCCCAAGCAGGCGGCCTACTGAGCTCTAAAGTCAGGGTGCATTATATTTAGAAGAAGGTGTTTTATTAACTTCACATGTCCTGACAGTAAAAGCCCTGGATTTATTTTTACGATTGAAAGGTTAGTGGCCCCCTTGGCAAGTATGGAGTTACACTCTGGCAACCCAGCAGTGCTAACTTCAAAATGGGACTACTAAATAAGCTGCTTCAAGTCATCAAACAAATTGTTGCATTAAATCAGATACATTGCTGTGAGAAGCTGGCCTGGTATATGATGTCCACTTATGTAAGTGGGCACCATGCACCAGTCCAGACAACCCTTATGGTTATTTAAGAGGTCTTAGACATCCTTAGAAAGCTCTCTAAGTGGTAGCTGTGGAGAGCAGCCTTCAGGCTTAGTAAAGAAGGAGTGTAAAGCAGCTTGTTTTACCAGAATGCAATCTTATAGTATAGATTAAGTGAAAAAGAACCACACAAGGTATTTATAAAAATATGTATTTATTACTAAATACTCTCGAACACGTTTAGATATCTCCTACCCGGAGATAAACACAATGCACACAATACTTTGCATAGAAATACAGTAAATACCATGAAATACACAGTGGACCCCAGGGGGGGACCAAACCATATACTAAGAAAGTTGTATAAGAACCACGACCCGGGTTAAGACAATGTCGAGAGGACATAGAAGTGCTGGGGACCCAAGGAACTACCCAAGGTGAGTGACTAGGAACCCCACGGAGAGCGTGTGCAGTGTGGGAACATGACCGCGTGCTCCATACAAGTCTACGTGTAAGTCGCGGTTGGATTTTTAAAGATTAGGGACCCTTCCCAGTGGACCCTGAAGAAACCCCATGGAAGACAGAAGGTTGGAGAGCCACCCCACCTGTGGAAACCCTAGTACCAAGGTTACCTACACTAGGGAAGCCAGGGCATAGGTGTGAAGTGGTGTCGGAAACTGCCGTCGAACCCACTGGAGGACTTCAGGGAAGTGCCGCTGCTGAAGAAGGAGAATGGGTCCGGTGGAATCTGAAGGTGGATTCTAGATGAGAGGTACCTGCAAGCAGAGGGAACAGAGTCTATGTCACTCAGGAGTGACCAGGAGACTTGGAAGACGAATGCCCTCCGATGTCGGGTGTTGCTGGAGAGATGACGATGAACTTGACTCTGCAGCTGTGAGGACCAGGCAATGGTGAGGAAGACCAGGAGTTGTGCATGAGCTGTCTCACGTCGGATGTCGAGTGCTGAGGGGTCGGTGTCTGGCGGGAGCACCAACAAGCCTTGGCAAATGCAACCCACACAGAAGCCGAAGAAGGTGCATGTAATGATTTCCCCTCCTATCTAACAGGGATTTCAGAACGTAAGGCCTTTACGGAGGGAGAAGACTAGACTACACGTGGTTCTGTGAGGTTATAGTTCAAGACTTTATTACAAGTAAACAGTCTGACAGTCTGAACTTGGAGGAATGGGGAGGGGGTCGTAGTATCAGAGCAAGCAATGCCAACAAAGCGAGGGACAACGAGGTCCTGAAACTCAATCTTCACGTGGGAGGCCTTCTTCCTCAGGCCAGTAGTCCTCCAGTATTCCCAACCAGGACCGGCGTCCCCAAAAGGCAAACAGAAAAGACAACACCATCACTATTCAAACCGTACTTCGTTAATTAACTAAGGTGCTCTCCCATCACCAGCATCCTTGTGTCACTGAGAAGTAGTGAGGGGGTGGGGAAAAGGGAATAAGAAAATGTATCTCGTGAGGGGGTTACAACTCGGGAATTACTGGTGCCCTTCCTTCACCTGTGCCAGAGACCCTTTAAGCCTTTCCCCGCAAACCTCCTCCAAGATTCTAGAAATGACACTTGCCTGGGGCTATGGTCCTCCAGGACCGTAGCGTCGGGTATCGCGGCGTCCTGTCTCCTCTGGGGACGGCCGGATACGTGCGCGGTGTTTGTTGGGGAATCCTCCCTCTTCGGTGGTATTCCTTCGTCCTCCGGTCTCCCGGGCTTCCCTTACGTCCTCCGGTCTGCTTCCTCGACTCCTCCGGCTCTCGTTACTGTTCCTCCCGCTGGACTTTCTTCCTCCTGCTCCTCGTGGTCCGCTGCCCGCCGCGTCTCTCTCCTCCAGCCTCCCTTTACGTCCTCGCCCTCCCCCAGTGATGTCATCCCTCCAGCGCCGGCCGTTTCTGCACCGCTGACCTCCCCGTGGAGCTGTATCCATCCGGGCGCCATCTTGCACTTCTCGGCTGTCCCGGTCACGCCACAGTCCGTATCACATTGCCTTTCTTCCCGGGATGGACGATCGGGCCATTCTGATGCAGGAAATCGGAAGAGGTAGTCAACGTTTCCTTGCAACTTTCCCGGAATGTGTAGAGTCTGAAAGGAAAAGGGCTGTAAGGCTAAGAACCATTGTAATACTTTGGCATTGGTGTCCTTGTGGGTGGCTAGCCAAGTCAATGGAGCATGATCCGTCAACAGAAAGAAGGAGCGCCCTAGTAGGTAATACTGTAATGACTCCATAGCCCATTTTATGGCGAGGCATTCTTTCTCCATAGTAGCATACCGTGTTTCTCTGGGAAACAGCTTTCGGCTCAGGAACAACACCGGCCTAAGCAAACCCTGGGAATCAGGTTGGGACAGTACTGCTCCTAGCCCTCTATCAGAGGCGTCGGTTTGTAACACAAACGACTTTCGGTAATCTGGACAGGTCAGAACTGGGGCATGACACAGCAATGTCTTCAGTGCACAGAAACTCTCCTCCTGTGGAACACCCCAGTCTATCTTGACTCTAGTGTGTTTGTGCCTAAGTAAATCGGTGAGAGGGCTGGCCACCTCAGAAAATTGAGGGATAAACCTTCGGTAATAACCCACCAATCCAAGAAAGGCTCGTACCTCTTTCCGAGTGTTAGGTCGAGGAATGTTTTGGATAGCCTCCAACTTATCGTGTTGTGGTTGAATGGTCCCTTCACTTATGGTGTACCCCAAATATTTTATCTGGTGTGTTCCTAGTGTGGTTTTCTTTGGATTCATGGTAAGCCCTGCTTGCGTCAAAGTATCAAAAAGGTTCTTAAGATGTTCTAAGTGGGTCTCCCAGTCCGGGCTATACACCACAATATCATTCAACTAGGCTACTGCATACTTTTGGTGTGCTCTTAGTATGATGTCCATAAGCCTTTGAAAAGTAGCCGGAGCTCCGTGGAGACCAAATGGCATCACCTTGAAATGGTACAACCCGGATGGTGTCGAAAATGCTGTCTTTTCTTGTGCTGACCGCGTCAGCGGAATCTGCCAGTAACCTTTGGTTAGATCAATCGTGGACATGACCTGGGCCTCACCTAGTCTTTCTATCAGTTCGTCCACTCGGGGCATAGGGTAATTGTCAAATTTGGAGTGGGCATTCACCTGTCGGAAGTCTATGCAAAACCGGAGGCTCCCATCCGTCTTGGGCACTAACACAATGGGAGAGCGCCAGTTGCTCTTGGAGGGTTCAATTATACCTGCCTTGAGCATCTCCTCTATTTCCTGTTCTACCGCCTCCCTTCTAGCCTCTGGCATCCGATAGGGTTTCACATTCACCACCTTTCCTGGTTGGGTGACAATGTCGTGAGCCACTAAGGAAGTCCATCCAGGACTGCCTGAACTTAGACCCGGGTACTGCTCTAACAGTTGCCCCAATTGTTGCTGCTGCTCTAGGGAGAGCTTGGATCCCATCAGGGGTTGTTCCTTCTTCCTCCCTCCCCCTATGTCCATAGGTATGTCCAAGGTTTTATGGAGAGTTACCTGATTTACTGTTTGGATTGTATCCTGGCTTGTGGAGGGAGAGTTAGGCTCTTCCCATTTCTTAAGAAGATTGATATGATACGTTTGCCCTACTTTGTTAGTATGAGGGACAGCGACACGGTAAGAGACTGGAGTAACTTTTTGAGTAATCGTATATGGTCCTTGCCAAGTGGCCAACAACTTCTTGTCTGAGGAGGGGAGAAGTATTAGAGCCTTGTCCCCAACAACCAGTTCTCTCATGTGGCTAGTACAGTCATAATGTTCCTTCTGTCTAGCTTGGGCTCCTTTAGAGTCTGCATGTACCCTAGGAGAGGTTTCCCCTCATCCTCCTCTTCTGTCCATTGTTCGGCGGCCATTTCCAACAGGGTACAGGGTTTCCGTCCAAACAGGAGCTCAAAAGGACAAAATCCCGTTGAGTTTTGCCTATGCGTTCGAATGGCAAACAGTACCAGAGGCAATTTCCGGTCCCAATCTTTCCCTGTGTCCCCTATCAACTTCTTGAGAATGGTTTTGATGGTTTTATTGTACCTTTCCACCAGACCATCCGTCTGGGGGTGGTACACGGCCGTCCAAATTTGGTGTACTCCTAGAAGTTTACAGATCTCCTTCATAAGCTTAGCCATGAAAGGAGTTCCCTGGTCAGTCAGGATTTCCAATGGAAAACCTACCCTAGAGAAAAAAGACACCATTGCTTGGGCTACTGCCACCATGGTCATACTAGGAAGGGGTATAGCCTCAGGGTATCGGGTAGCATAGTCCACTAAGGCCAATATGTACTGATGTCCCCGGGCTGACGGTATTAACGGTCCTACTAGATCCATTCCCACTCGTTGAAACAGAACATCAATAATCGGTAGGGGTTGTAGCGGCACCTTTTTATCTTTTGAGGGGTTGACCAACTGACATTTGGGACAAGTGGCACAGAACCTGGCGGTCTCTCGATACACCCCCGGCCAATAGAACCTTTCCAATAGGTACTTTAGTGTCAGCTCCTGTCCATAATGACCCTCTCCCGCTTGGTGGTGGGCTAACTGTAATGCCTGTTCCCTGAAAGCTATCGGCACTAGTAACTGTTCCGTCTTACCACCTGGCCCTCCACTTGCTCTATACAACAGTCCTTTTTTTATGAAAAAAAGGATCCTACCTTATCTGGGTCGACTTCCTGCACTTGATTCCAGGCATTCATAAGGGTACTGTCATCTTTCTGTGCCGTTCGGAAGCTCGGGGCCGGAGTATTTCAGTGGTCTGGGGAAGAGAGCAAACATGAGGAAACAGATTGGCAAGCATACGTGTACCTCTCTTTTTCTCGTCTTTTCTCATTTTTGGATTTCTTCTCCCTGTCTCTAGGACTTGTTTTATTTTCACGGCAAAATGGTGCCTCCTGTAGCCATTCCACCTCAGGACCTTGTTTCGAGAACTCGGTCAAATACTCATGAAAATGAGGTAAATCGGTACCCAAGAGAATATTTTCTGGGAGCTCGGGGACCACCCCCACCTTTCTAACTTGGGGATATCCATCTATTTCAATCAACACTTCTGCTAAGGGATATGATCTAACATCTCCATGGACACAGGAGACCAGCACTGTCTCCCCTTCACATATGGCGGTTAACGGAACCAGTTCCTTGGCCACCACCGTATGGTGCCCTTCCTTCACTTGTGCCAGAGACCCTTTAAGCCCTTCCCCGCAAACCTCCTCCAAGATTCTAGAAATGACACTTGCCTGGGGCTACGGTCCTCCAGGACCGTAGCATCGGGTATCGCGGTGTCCTGTCTCCTCTGGGGATGGCCGGATACGTGCGCAGTGTTTATTGGGGAATCCTCCCTCTTCGGTGGTGTTCCTTCGTCCTCCGGTCTCCCGGGCTTCCCTTCCGTCCTCCGGTCTGCTTCCTCGACTCCTCCGGCTCTCGTTACTGTTCCTCCTGTTGGACTTTCTTCCTCCTGCTCTTCGTGGTCCGCCGCCCGCCGAATCTCTCTCTCCTCCAGCCTCCCTTTACGTCCTCGTCCTCCCCCAGTGACGTCATCCCTCCAGCGCCGGCCGTTTCTGCACCGCTGACCTCCCCGTGGAGCTGTATCCATCCGGGCGCCATCTTGCACTTCTCGGCTGTCCCGGTCACGCCACAGTCCATATCCAAGTGCAATGTCGTGACCAGCAAGGTCCAGGTGACTCACCACAAGCAGGGGAGTCAGGGCAGGCCCCAAGCAATCAGGGGAGCCCAAACAAAATAAAGGTGACCCTAAAATGACCCACAGGCCTGAGGCACTGGAGTCGCGAGAGGACCTCAAGCAGCTCACCAAAAGATGCAGGCCACGATGCAAATGATGTGGTGTGGCTGAAGATTCTGGTCACTGGAGGTGCTCGAGGTTGGGGCTACTTGTAGCCTGAAGATCTTCTTGGAAGAAAGCCATCAAGCCTTTGCAACTGCAAGTTGCTGCGGTGCACAGGGGTTCGGTTATTGCAGCCAACACGAGGGATACTGGCCTCAAACTTGGTAAGAGGGCAGGGCAGACCTCAAGAGCTGTGGAGAACCACTACCTGTGTTGCAGAACCTTACGGAGTCCGGACAAGCTCAGGATCAGCAGACAGGTCAACTTAGTTGCGGTGCCTGCGAATGCAGGGAAGTAAATCCTTCACTCCAAGGGAGATTCTTTCAGGTGTCTTTGATGCCCACAGGCCTTGGAAGGTTCCTGTATGGTGCACAGTCACAGACGATGCAGCAGACTGGAAGGGAGACGAAGTCGAGCCCAAACGATGTCCAGCGAAGTCCAGAGCGCCCAGACGGTAGAAGAAGAAGTGGTGTCTGATCTGAATCTCGTCCCACGACGAATCTAGGGACCTACACCTAAGTAAACCCTAAAGTATCCTAGGGAAAGGGTTGGGACGATTCAGGGGACCCTCCCAGGGGAGGGTCTGGACAGGGGGGAGGTTACTCCCATGTCCTTTGTCCAGTTTTGCACCAGAGCGGGAGCCAATGGCTCCCAGGACTGGTTTGAACTGGACTATGCACGGGGACACCAAATGTGCCACTCATTCAGACTTAGTGGCGCTGGCAAGCGCACCCACCCAGCCCCAATACACTAAATCCTGTCTGGGAGGTGGTCACACCTCCCTGTGACAAGATGCCTATTGTTCTGCCTTCACCTGCTCGAGCTTGGCTCAGCAGCAGGAGGGCAGAATCGTGTCTCTGGTCGGCAGCAATCATTTTGTGCTGGTCGTGCTTAGAAGGTTGGCACCGGGAACACTGAGAGCCTAACAGAGGGCTCTTCCAGTGCTTGGAATCATACCTCCTACACCGTTTATGGTGTGGGGGTATGATTCCAACATGTTTGATACCAAACATGACAGGATTCGTTGCAGCCAGTTTCGAGATGGTCATTGCGTAATTACGCGGTGCCCCTCTATATAGTATATGGCTGCTTCACTAACAACCCAGGAGAATGGACTCCGTAGGCTGTAGGGGTGTCCTGTTCATGCAGGGGCACCCTCACACTCAGAACCAAGCACCCTGCCTTCAGGATTGATAAGGCCTGCTATGGGGTGACTTATAGGTTTTAAGTGCAGTGACCCTAGATTTAGGAAACCCATATCTTTAGTAAGTGGTGCTAGCACCAGCTTACACAGGCTGCAATGGCAGGCCTGTAGTTGTATTTTTAATGGTCTCTCATGGGTGGCATAATGCATGCTTCAGCCCATGGGGGACTTCTGGGGTACCTATGCCCTGGGTACCTTATTACCATATACTAGGGACTGATAAGGGTACCCCAGTATCCAAACTGGGATGTACCTAAGTACTAACCACAACAATTTACGGGAGAAAGCAGATAGACTGGGCTCCTAATTAGCAGGATCCCAGTCAGACTAGTCAAAAACAGCTTGGCACCAGGCAAAAAGAGGGGGTAACCATAAAAGCAGATCCTACTTTCCTACAGTTTCTCAAGTCAAATCTAATAGAACGTTTGTCCAAATGGCAACTTTAGAAAGTTGCCACTTTGTTGCCCAAAGTTTTCAGTAGCCATTTACGGTTGCACACAGGATGCTATCCTGGAGAAAGCTTTCTGCCGTCCTGGGGAGAGGAGAGAACAACTCTCCAAAAGAAGAACGAAGGACCTGCTGAATGAAGAGGTGTGACTTCCTCCTTGCAGGATGGCCAAAGTGGATGTGAGCCCAAAAGGTGAGCTTCAATGGAGAAGCTGCCCCCTTTGAAGGGCAAATGATAGTCACACATGGATGGGGCTGCTCTTTTGTTTTAGCAGACAAGCTGGCATCTAGAGCAGAGAGGGATATGCCTTTGCCAAACCATTTTTTCAAAGGGAGTGTAGCCCCCAGGTAGCCACACCACTAGGTCGAAATAGGGAGCTCCACAAACCTAGAGAAGGGTTTTGGCATCTTGGGAGTGGGCAGAATAATGCATTCTGGACTAGCTAGATATCACACTTCACAGAAAGCCATCATTAGGCAGAGGGTACCTGGTGGCCCATTGGCTACTTAGTTGGCACACTCCTCTAGGCTCGTAGTGGGCATAAAAGTGGCACCCCTGGCACCCAGACCTCAGATCACATCAGCACTGGAGAGAGGACTGGCCTGCTGGTCCCTGGACCTGCTGCACCTTGAACTAGCAGAGAAAGGACTGTGCCTGTAGTGCCTTGCTTGTGGAAAAGTTGCGCTCAAGCCCTAGACACAGGGAGTTACTCTTGGAGTCACCTTCTCTAGCATGGAGTTGGCGGACTCCATGTTACAGCTACAGGGCTATAAAAGGTGAGAAGCTCAACCCTTGTGAGCCAGTGCCAAGAAGCCTCAGAAACAGAGTCCTGACCCTCAAAAGTTGCATCTGAGTTTGCTGGACATGTAAGAGTCGTCCGAGTGCAGTTTGGTTGTGCAAATAGAGGTTACTACAAGTTAAAGGGAACTGCTGGTGTGCTGTAACTTGAGAGCAGTAGATCAGTGGCAACTGGTTTTGTGCTGGACTTTTCCCAGACATCGTGAGGCATCGACCCCAGAGGCCAAAGCTACACCCGTGCTCGAGGACCAAGGAATGGCCACTGGAAAACCACCAACACAGGCTCAGGAGCCTCAGCATCTTCAGCATTCTGCATCCCTTTCATCAGGACCACTGTATTGACTTCACTGGTGGCTTGACCATATGATTCAGAAATGGACTGCTTAAGCCAACAGGTAACTGTCCACCTGGACCTGACTAGTCACTGTGCCTGGATCCCTATCGGAGTTGGTCCCCCACAAGAGTGCCCATATAGCGGTTTACACGTTACTTGTTGTGGCTAACCCTATGCCGTGAGTCATGTTAGATTACAATGATGTATTGCATTTAGTGAAAAGCAGCAATTTATTGTTCTTTTGAAAATTCACATCTCCAGAACCCTCAGGTCAAATTTTGTCATTGAGGGGTCGATTTAAAGATAAAAAAATACAAACTATGTTATAAATTGGTGTTGGAATTTTATTGTGTTGCGTTTTCTTCTTATTCAACTGTTTTGGTACTTCTTAAAGCTTTACACTTGTTGTTTTGATAAATCCTGACTGCTGTGAGCCACAGCTGCCCAGAACTAAGGAAATGAACCTGACTGTACCTATTACGGGTGTGTATCATTATTACAGAGTGAGGTCTCACAACCACACAATAGAATAATTCTCAGCTCCTCACACATGTTTGATTTATCAGAAACAAACCCCCAAAGTTGTGATTTGTTTCTGAAAAACAAAAAGAAATGTCCCTATGCTGTCAGTGCTGACCCAATGTAAGGGAAAAGTTGTGTATTTGTTTATTGTGTGGGGTGCCACGGCTTGCATGACATTCTCAGGAATGAATACACAGTGCTGGAAGATTGCCCTGAATAGGGTGAGCTTGGAGATGCTACTGAGTTGCCAATTCTCTGGCAGTTGGCCTACAAGAAGGATGTTTCTGATGGTGGAGCCGCTTGAGGATTCACCATCGGCAATTAAGTGTTTTGCCTTCCTCTAAAATAGGAGAGGAAACCAAAGGAGGGGCTCTCATGAAATCCAAATTTTTTTGGCAGGTTTATAAAAACTGCCCATGCATCTTATTCATTCGGCTATGGATGTACGCTTTTAATATTTAAGGGTCAAGGCTAGAGGGTTTGCCATTGTTTACTCATCTGCTAGGTGATAGTCGTGTTGTGCAATTGCTCTGTAGATACAGACGGGTGTAGGAGGTGTTTCTTGATGGAGAGTGCTGTTGGGGACTGTGATAAACAATTGCATGGAATGTCTCCGCCATGTTGAATGTATGTTGGGAGTTCTGTCCAATGTGTACTTTTGGACGTTAGTGTATGGTGCATCGTGGTGTAAAGTGGTTTGTAAGCATGGTGATAGCCAAGCAGATGGCTTTTCTCTCTTCCCATATTCTGGGAGTGACCAAAGTGTTCTGCTGGAAGTTGATGTGTTTGTTTCCACCTGCTCCATTAGTAAGCATTCATTTATTCATCAATTCCTTTTTGTCTATTCATGAAATCCTTCTTCCATAATTTCTCAATTCAATTAATTATCAACAGAACCTTTATTTAATTACTATATATCTACCACTCAGCATATTTCGTGTACCTCATTTCAGTGTTAATCAGGATTATAATCCAAATTCCAGCAACTAAGAATGAACACCACATTCTTTTCAATCATGAAAAATTGGTTGATGTTTTTATTGAAATGCCTTATATGCATCTCACATTCAGACTTACTTTAAGAATGCGAACATCTTGTCTGTCCTAGCAGTCAACATTTGTCTATTTTGCCATATTGTTAGAACACGTTTTATGTTGTACCCAGTGCTTAATTTGAGCCGGTGGTTTCTGGTGCTCGACACCGGCACCTAATTGTCAACATCATCATTTATGACAATCTGCCACATAGTGGCACGGTTTGTCTAATTTAGAGATTAGTACAACAGTTGTTCATTAATTTAATATACATTAGAAATGACTAATACCTGCCACCCAAGCCACTCATAGCTTAGGGGGCCTGGAATGGTCTGAACTGTCCCACTTGTAGGAGTGTGATAGTTAGTAGTTGTGTTGGCACTGTCATTGGCAGCATGGGCAATGTGTGGTGCAAGCTGTGGAGGCGTCCCGACGAGGGCCCTGGCTCTTTATTTATTTAGTATTATTATTTTTTTTACAAATTAAGCAATGGTTGTAACTTCAGTATTTTTAATGCAACAGAAATGAGTGATCCCTTATGCACCTCTAGTTCCTTCTCAATAGTCTAGATATGAACTCATACCTTCTGTTTTTTTCAATATCAATACTGCATATTTGAACATACTCTAGTCACATTTTGCTGCCCATATGCAAATAATATGCCACACTTTTCAACCAGTATATTTCCTGATTGTGAGAAAATGCCTCTTTTTGTGTAGTCACCCACATTTTTGTTGAATTTTATTGCCGGGTTTTAGACTCTACACTCTGGGGTCCTACGCCCAGTGCCCAGTGTATGTGCTCTGACCCCTGTAACAATTGGCTAATCTCTGATTTGCATATTTAACTTTCCTATAATATTTAACTTTCCTATAATGCCACAATATTTAACTTTCCTATAATGCCACAATGTATGGTTATAGAAACTACAATTATGGCATGGAGAGTTAAATATCACTTGTGGACAGCAGCATTTATTGTGCCATCCACTGACTAGTGTGACAAAGAGGACATGGCTTCAGGCCTACCAATGTGGCCTGACAGCTGCAATTTAAACGTGCACTTTGACTTGCCAAAATAACACCTTTGATAGGGGTAAAACCTCCCTTTTAAATATTAATAAGTAAACCTAGCCCGTAAGGTAGGGTGCATAATATGTGAAGGTGGGAAATGTAGAAATGTAATGCTCACATGTCCCTACAGTGACAAGGGAAATTACAGTACAGATTAGTATATTAATTCTGCTGTCTTGGGTTTGGAACAAACTAGAGAAGTGTTTTAACCATTTTTAAAAATATTTATTAAAAATCTAATTCAGAGGTGAAGTTAGATTTTTAATAAATATTTAGGAAATGTAAGTTATTTTTTCCCAGCCGGGAGCTCTTGGAGGCTATTTTCCACGAGCCTGTCAGTGCTCGATCTTAGTGAGGTGGGAAAACAGACCCCAGGGAAGACTCAATGTCTTAGGCTTGGTGACAGGGTGGGCTGGGGGTGGAAAGTGTGATACATATCAGGAAAAAGCAGGTTGGGAGGTTCAAATGAACTTCATTAACTTGAAAGAGACAGCACTGAGACCTGCCCATTCATAGTTTTCGTGACTGGAGACCTAAGGAAAGGGAATCCGTTGTTCTTTAGGCCCAAGGTAGCCAGTTTAACATCAGTCCAGTTGGAAAGGCAGCATGTCCTATAATCTGTATGAGGTAGCTTAGGAGGAGGGGACTGCTCATTTTCCTAAACATACCGCTGCCTGGTACACAAGCTCCCTCCAAGGGCAGAAGGCCTGTTCAATCTTGTAGTCTCACTATAATAGTGCATTCTGGGCCGGTTTGCACTATCACACACAGGAGGTGCTGCAAATGTTGGTAGGGATGCTTCCGTGTATTTTCTTCCCATTTGGTTAGAGAGTGTCCAGGAGTCATCCCCATCCATTGGCTACTGAACTGTACAAAACGGACCTCATCACTAGCTCCTCAGAACACTTTCTGGAGCTGTAGAACAGAAAAAGGACTGCACCTGAAGTTTGAGACCTGTGAGGAGACCTCAAGGTTAGACCTGTTCCCACTTGTACTCAGGACAAAGAAGTGGAATCCAAGGGTTAGTTGGGTGACTTCCTGTTAGGCTACAGGCACAGAATACACTTCTATTAGCTTTTTCCTTAAGTTCCCACCTGACCAGTTGCAACTGGACCTGGACTGGAGCCTATTGGTGGCCTCTGATGGAGTAAGTTCTAACCTCTTAGTGCTGTCCCTGAGGCCGTGGGACCCTTGGCTTTGTCCAGATTGATAATCTCTGAAAAGCTGGGACTGAGAAAATCTAAGGACTTCCAGATCTCTGGGGGGCTGGGACCAACCACTCAAGGTGCAATCTCACTGGGTAAGAAAATTCAGTTGGTCCAACTTGGAACATTTTGCCACTCAAAAAAGCCTCTCAATGGACCCTTGCACAAGACTATCTGACTTTGGTGTGACCTTCACAGATACAGCCTTGCCCCACTAGAGGATTATGAGCTTCAAAAAAGAGGCTAAGTCAGAATGAAGAAATCTTGACTTGGCGGAGGCACAGAAAGTATCCAACCAACAAGAGGACTTCTCTGAGCATGAAATTTGAACTTTTTCCGCTTGGAGCTTTTGCTGCCAAAACTAGTGGCTTCAGCAGGACCTCGTTCAATGGGTATCTGGCTTCAGGAGGACTTACCGTCAGTAACCTTACCGATTTCGACTCCCATTTCAGATACTAAGCCAGAAGCTAAA
This sequence comes from Calotriton arnoldi, assembly GCA_963921515.1. Taxonomy (NCBI): domain Eukaryota; kingdom Metazoa; phylum Chordata; class Amphibia; order Caudata; family Salamandridae; genus Calotriton; species Calotriton arnoldi. Next base: position 5,290,906 of record CAWUFW010000046.1, on the reverse strand, counting down.
ATCTTTGACCAGGACGAACCTGCTTGGTGTATATGACTCATGCTCCATCTCAGGTTTGCCTAAAATTGCTCCATGTTCCGGTCACACAATAACAGTACCTTCTATTGATGATGTACTTTTTATGGCGTTTTTTGTCTGCAAATTTGTTTTCAAATTCATTTTTCTGTTGCCCTTTATGGTATTTTTGACATTTTGGAGTCATTTTGTTCATGTTATTGTGTTCTGTTTTTGACTTTTTAACTGTTTTGGTACTTTTAAATGCTTTACACATTTTCTCTAAGTTCAGCCTATTTGCTCTGTGCCATAGCCACGAGGGGTTGAGCTCAGGTTTGAATTACTGAAGTCGTGTTTGGACCCAACAGGTTTAGTGACTATATTACTTGTGGTGGACTAACATCCACCTCACTTAAAAATTCATTCTCTTACAATGATATAACCAATATTCTTCAAAAAAGCAACATTAATCAGTGAAGATTTTTTAGGAAAATTTGTAATTTTATAAAGCATGACAATATGCTTCAGGAAAAAAAATATATATATTGTACATACACACAAGTGAAATCTACTAAATTTGATGTTGAAAGCAAAAAAGAAAAAATGCCAATATATTCCAATTCACTTTGTCGGCTAAAAAAAAAAGCACTGAAAAAACTATGCACATGTTATTTAAGGTCCTGATATTGTGCACCCTTTCACAGGTAAAAAATTAAAACTTGACTTTATGGGAACCTGCGACACATCAAATGTAATTTATCTTATAAAATGCCCATGCGGCATAGTTACACCAGCTAAAACTCAGGCCATGGAAAATAAGAATTTCTGAACACAAATTTATGATTAGAAGAGCTGATGTAACATCTAATCTAGCGAAAATAAAAATTCAAAAATGAACATCAGATTGCGCAACTCCATTTTCACATTTGTTAAATTACCTCAACAAAGCCGAAATATGATGGCCTCATTAGTATTACAGGAACATAAATGGATAAAATTATTGCCAACCAAATAACCTTTTGAACTGAATGATAAAATACATTTAAATAGCTAATTATGAAGCTTTTTCTGTATTTACTGTTTATATGAGCTCAATTTTTTGACAGACTTATCCATCAAGTAAAGTCCATGTGGCTCCATTTTTTTCAAAGCAGATGTTATCTGTTCAGGTGGTTTGAGCGCAAATCACTATTCAGGAGGTCGAATATGACTCTGTAATGTTTGTTGCATCATTCACTCATTTGCTACTTTTGTTTATTTTATGAAATTAGAACCAATGTCTTTGTAATTGATTAGCCAAAAGAGTTAAAGTATCACCTGTTTAATGAACACTACTTCACAATGCTTTAACGGTCCACAACTCCGCTCCCTCTCCTATTACTTGCCGACTTTAGGCTTGCCTTTGACTATGTGCGGTGCTCTGCTACTTTTTCGCTACGTTCACACTATAGAAATACCATATACATACATGCATACATATAATTGAGTATCTGAATAAAGTGTCTTCGGCTGACTTTATCGAAGGCTTATAGGAAAGTATTCACAGTGCATGTGTTATTTCTTTTAGCAAGTTGACATCTATTGTTTTCACTATGTTAGGCACAATTTTGCACATTGCAGTCTTTCACATCTTGACTGTTTTAAAAGATATCAAAACTGTGGTTCAAGTTGTACTTGATGCTGTATAAGTTGGTTAAGAATTTTAACTGGTTTCTGGGAATTTGCCCTTGGGCCAGGGCACTCAGACCCTCAGAATGGAAAATGAGTTACTGTCGTCCATCCCTCAATGGAGTGGGACGACTGTCACTGTGACCCAGCGGTCCTGTGGTAGATGGGCCACTGGGCCAGGAGTCACTGGTGGCAGAGCCAATGGAGGATCTGCTGCCAATCATCCAACTGTTCCATCGACTCTAAATAGAGCGGGGGAACCACAGGTTGGCACGGAGGGAGAACTGGCAGTTTATTATCTTTCTTCCACTCCACTAACCCCTAAATGAGTCTCTTTTAAACTGGAAACGATTATGCAAGTTTCCCAATGATCTAAACCAGGCTTCTCCAATGAGTAGCTCATGAGCTACTGGTAGCTCCCCAACTATGTGTGAGTAGCTCTCCTGTGTGCAGCCTGGCCTAATAGATGCTTTTGCTTAGTTGAATTAATATATTATACAAAAATTGAAAAGTATGCATTTTCAGAAACCATAATTTGAATGATAAATCATGCAGCATTGGGAGGCTTTTTACTAATATTATTACCTTGGTGCCAGGGGAATTTCAGCTGTTGTTGTTATGTATTAACGTTGTACAGGCATTCCAAATTGGCAAAGCCTTTTTTACATTACTGCTGGCAATCCTGCACTGAGGTGCAGTGCACTGCGGCTGGCAATCTTGCATAGGTTGGCCCATAATGTAATCTTGTCTGATGTGTACATCACTAACAAAATTAGTAGCTCAGGATGATTTTTATTGAACATAATTAGCTCTTACTACTGAAAAGTTTGGAGACCCCTGATCTAAACTCATCCATAGAAGTCATCTTTTTCCCCACTTAATGTTAGAGTTTTTGATAAGCCCAATAGTATGTGATCCTACACCTTCTGTAAAATCTACAGTATTTTTGTATTGGAGTGTGGCTTCTTTAAAGTCCAAATTAGGTGACAGTGATTAAGTGGAGTATGGCTCACGTCCCTCTTAATGGATTTTTGTCTTATGCAATTCCATCTGTTAAAAGCTCACAGGGGCAATCATCTTGTAACTAATATATTATCCATTGGGCCTGTCTTTTGGAGTCCAATATGTAAATAAAAGTGCATAAAAGTTTGGTAGGGAATGGGAGCTCACAGTTAGGCATATTAGATGTGACCCATACAACATTAGTGTGATGGAATTTCCCTTGTATTTAACATGGCCGAGTAAATAATTAAAATGATGAAAATTGAGCATGTAGACTTCTTATCTCACATCATTTTTACCTGTGGTTTACTGAAATGCAAATATTGGCAATGTTCTATTTCTTGAAGTTGCAGTAATATTGTAGGAGGAAGTATGGGTGTTACCCGACTTGATGTAGAGAAACTGTGGACTATTTAAAACATGTTGTGAAATTTACTGATTTTAATCACCAGTGAGCTACGTACCCAAAATTGGTACCAAGAATGAGCTACACCAGCGCAACATAGCCCTAGAAAAAGGCGTATTTATTGTATAATAATTAACATAATCCTGTCTTCTGTTTAATGAAAAGATGGCCTATTTAAGGACCGAAAGTGACCACGATCCACTAATCTTACCTTTAGTACTTACCCGGGCAAAAGTCTAACAACTAATTGACCAAAGGTCGGTGCAACTTGTCCTGCAGAATATTTCAGCACTATGAGGAGGGCTGTAGTTAAACAAAACCTACATTTAAATTAAGCAGCTTCTGTGACGATGAGGGAAATATTAAAATACATATTTTGGAGAGTTACTCATCCCTAAATAGTAGGTAGGTGACCTGTTTCACCACCAAGCTTAGACAGCTAAAGAGATCAAAAGTTTGAAATGGATACTTTGAATTGAAGTGCAAAACATAGAGGAGGACATTGAAGGGGGGAGAAAAATCTTACAATAACTTCTCAATTTTTTAGAATATAAAGCAGGAATACCAAAATATGATCAAGAACAGAGTACAAGCCATCGAATTGTAGGAACTGAAATAATCTTTTGGAGCCTGCCAACCTCACAGATAAAAGAAAGTTTTGGTTGGTAGTGGCATGGGAGCATAATGCCATTATCAATATATGTATTGATGCTAAGGTAAGGCTTGATTATTGGAGTAATATATGTGTATTACTCTACCAACAAAATCCATTTACTTCCTGGAGGTAATCCAGAGAGACAATTGAGCACCAATTCAAATGTTTACATTGGATGATGTAACGACAGTGCTTGTAACCTGAAGGCTAAAAATAGCCCATGGAAATTTCCATATTCTGGCAGATTTATGGAGGTCAAGTCTTGATATCTGAGCCACATTCTTCTTAGGGGTAAAAGGTATCTTAACAACAACTGGGCCCTTTCCATGGGAATGGAAGAAGACGTATACCAGATGAGTATAGGCCAATACTATAGGCCCCCTCTTAAGTGCGACTGTTAAGGTCTTCAGCAAGATCCTGCTTAGTTGCACCCCCAATTGGATAATCAGGAACTGAGTGATGAGCAAGCAGGTTACTTTGAAGGATTAGGTACTATAGACAAATTACTTTATTTTATGTGTGATTATTATTTTATTCCCAAAGAATCCCATTAATACCCAACATTGATTAATCAGAAGTCTGGTTTTGACTTAATGAAAAGAGACATCTTTATAGCAGACAGCAATCTTCTGAACCAAACACGGTTGTCCTTCTGAAAACAAGACATAAATGCACCAAGGCCCATGTTCACTTTGGATGATAGCTTTATTTTTTAATGAGCTTGAAGCTTCCACGAATGAATCTAGATACCCCAAACCTAAATGGACTGAACAGAAAAAGCCAGTACTTCTCTTTTCTGATGATGCTGTTATTTCACTTGTTGAAATTGCAACGCACTGTATGCTGCAAGGGATAGGCGAGTACTGTAAATCTGAAATACTGAACCAAAATTACAAAACTAACGTGATGCTCTTTGGCAGTAAATTTCTCCCCCTGGCTTTAGGTTAATAGGGCAAAATTCTGCAGATAATGTAGTGAACCAGCTATTGCGATAGAAACTGTTAAAAAAACGTATCGAAGGAAGATTATTTAGGGAAAATCTGAAGACAGGCTGACAGTAAGTGAACAAGGATATACTTTTCTAGCAAATATTTAGAGAACAATCATTGGTCACAGCTCTATCTATGTCCTTAGCTGGCTGAATCAGAAACGGTATCTACCTGCCTGTCACATGACAGAGTGCAAATATCTCTTTGTGGTACAAGGATGAAGAAACACACTGTATACTGTTGTTTACCATTGATGTCTCAAGGCCTGAGATGCTATTTCATTCTGATTGAATAAGCCTTGTCAAATGTTTTATTGCTTATGGCCCAGAATATTAATGCTATATAGGCTGTTAAAAACATATCTCGTGGCCTTCTGATTTATGTTATTGTTTGTCCATTAAGACAAATTAATGACAATGTCAAGCACAAGATAAAACTTCTCATGTATTAATCTGTGCCCCTACTTACTCATGCCACCTGTCTGGTGGATGTTTCCTCCATATGCTTCTTAGGCCACGACCCTTCCAAGGCACCCACATACCCAATTTTTTCATCCCACTTAAAGACTTGTATAGGTGCAATAACTGGCAAATGGCGCAGAGATATGGACAACAACTTAGTGATAAAATGTTCTTTGCTGGTAGGTCTTCACATCAGAAGAGTGATCTCAAGGAGTCAGTACAGGCCACAAGGACATCCAGAACAAGAGGCATATCTAGAACAAATTAATTGTGGCAACCAAAATGATATAAGGCCATACGAATTCCTGATGACATGACAAGAAAAATACATAATATGGCCTGTAATGCTAATTGCATTATCAGAAGTTGCACCACACAACAAGAAATACTACTATCAGGTGTTGACCCTGACAGCTGTTTCTGTGCCACAGAATACTCATTCGAGCTTAATCATGTTGGCCAGGGGAGCCTGTGGAAACCTCTGCTTTTGTGGATCATAGGGGCTCAAGGAACATCTCACATGATGGGTGATGATTAAAGAGACTGTAATGGTTGTGATTGTGAACCCCAGCACTTGCTAAATAGAATTTGGGGATTCTCACACCCCTACAATACCTATGTTCTGTACATAGGTCTAGCACTTCAATCAAGTGGGCATTCATAGACAAGTCCAAAGCTGTAGAAATATATTTTGTCTGTAAATATGAAGACAAGCGATAAAGGAAAATTGAAATAGAAGTGGAGTCCGCATGGGTGCTCTCGACTGATAGATGCAGTCCCGACCTGGGTGAGGGACGATTGCCAACAGAAATGCCTTTGAACATTTTTGAAATTTGGATGGATCTGGGGGACACTCCAGGAAAGTCCAAGAAACCTGGCAACCACCATGATAGCTTAGCGGGTGCTGCAGGTGACACCTTCAGGGTGCCAGAGCAGCCAGAATTTAAGAAAGGGGGGCCTGGCGTGGGCCTCTCTTTCTTGCTTAGACACCCTGCAGCTGCCTCCTGGATCCATGACCCTGAGAGTGCTTTTAGGTCGAGCCTATTACACAACGCATGCACTGTCTGTTGCAAGCCCTATTGTGGAATACTGCGAACACAGAGGGGCTTGGAACCTGCCCATTGTTTGATCGACTTTCCGGTCATTCTCAACTGCCTCTTTCTTAGTCATGTTCCAGCTAATCAATCTTGTACTTGCCCCTCCCATGGAGCATTGCCTCCTTGTCATCTCTGACTGGCTGCCATCTCTGCTTCCACTGCTTGCGTTCCAAGCACAACCTTTTTATTTTGTCTTAAGCAGTCCATGAGAGTGCATGTGTTCTCCTTCACATGCTTCTCACCCACTACACTTGTGCTGCTCTTTGTCACCCGAATGCTTTTCCCTGTTCCTCCCTGTTGCGAACGTCCATGTATTTTTTTCCCCATTGCCAACCCGAGGCAATTCATTTTCCTTTGTGCTACCAGCGCCCTCATTCTTTCTCTGTGCCCCCACCTACACCCTCTGTGTTTCCTCTCGATAAACCCTGTGTTGCTTCCCATATCCCTCCAGCCCTTCCTGTGTTGCTTTCATGTTCCCCCAATCTCCCCTGTTGCTTCCGCCCACTCCTAGGATTGCTTAAAAAAAACTTTCTTGAGAATTACTGATCCAACACAGTTCGATAACTAAAAAGAATTTAAAGAGTGGAAGATTCATTTTGTAGGTGCACATATGTGTGGTGCGCGCCCCTCGCCCTTATAAAATGATGCGGGCGGCTGCATCAAAGGCTTAAAAAAAAAACTTTAGTCATGCTGCATAGCATCAGAGATGCTATACAACACGGTTAAAGGCGAGTCCTATTGGCTTTTCCAAGGTTTGTTTCTTTTGTCTGCTTACAGCCACCTCGGGACCTTGCAGCACCATAGTGCCAGCTGCTGCCCTTTGTCTCCCTTGCACCCTCTGAACTTTATAACTTGCTTTCGGTCTGGTGGTGGCAGGAGGCATGGTATGTCAAATTGGAAAGTTGACTGCTGGGCTGTGTTGTTGCTGGAGGAACAACTCCTGTTTTGTCTTCCTGCAAGGTGATGGGGTCGGGACAGTGAGGCGGGTCCCTGTGGATGGGCTGCTTGCTGATTTATGCTTTTATGAAGCCTGTGCGCTCCTTTTTTCCCTGTTTGTTTGGCCAGGCTTGCTGGTGGGATTAAAATATTTTTTGAGCCTGGCAACAGTTAAGTGCAGAGGGGCGCGAGGAGTGTGCACTTGCGGCCTATTGGTAAAGGTGCAACAGTCTGATGCTGAAAATTAAAGGTTCAAGTCCTGGTATTTCCATGATCATATTTTGAGAGGAAAGGCATTTTTTGTGTAATCAAAGTATCAAAGTCCTAATTTGGGCATTTCAATAATTTCAGTGTTGCCATGTACTCAATTATGTTTTCCTTCCATTTTTGAGAAGTTTCTGTCTGGTGGTGTAGGTTGCATATTATTATTATTATTATTATTAGCTAGCTTGTAAAGCGCCTGGTTACTCCAACGGAGTGTCCCCGCGCTAGAACATCAATGAAAACCCCGCAACAATCCAGACCTAGAAGCCTTCCTGCGCAGAAGACTGACAGAATAATAAAAAGCAGAAATATTACTTCAGTCCACCAGACGGGAGTCGGAAAAGCCAAGTTTTTAGGTTTTTCCGGAACAGAGACTCCGACTCGCAGGTCCTAAGATCCATAGGGAGGTCATTCCATGCCTTAGCAGCCAGGAAGCCAAAAGATCTCCCTCCAGCTCGAACCTTCCGCACCCTGGGCACAATCACCCTGGCAGAGCCAAGCGATCTCAGATCCTGTGCGGGCCGATAAGCTGTAAGAAGGGGGAGCAGGAAGCGCGGCCCCTTCTGACTAAGGATCCTGTGACCAAAGCATAAGGCCTTGAAAGTGACTCTGGCCTGAATTGGGAGCCAATTAAGTTTCTTCAAAGCTTCCCCCACCGAAACCCGCCTAGGGATGTTCAAGATCAGCCGGGCTGCAGCATTTTGGACTTTCTGCAAGAGCTTCAAATTTCTAGCTGTCACCCCTAAATACAGAATATTGCAGTAATCAAGGCCAGATGTAACAAGAGCCTGTACAATAGTTCTTTTAGCATCAAGGGGGAGAAGGTCCAGAATTTTGCGTAGCATTTTAAGGATGCCAAAGCAGGCTCCGGCCACAGTGGTAATTTGCTCAGAGAAGGACAGATTTTCATCAAACCATACTCCCAGATTCTTCACCTTTGCTTTCGGTGCCGGGGTAGGCCCAAGTTCCACAGGCCACCAATACTGTGACCGGAGAGAGGGCTGTTTTCCAACAACCATCACCTCTGTCTTCCCTGCATTCAGCTGAAGGCAGCTGTATCTCATCCAGTCCGAAAGCTCCCCCAAGCAGACCTTAAAATCCGATGCCGTTCCAGATTCATTTTGCTCCAGAGTCACAACCAGCTGAGTGTCATCAGCATATGACACCAGCTTGATCCCATGCCTCAAAACAATATCCGCCAGAGGGCGCATATAGATATTAAACAGGGTGGGGCTGAGAGCCGAACCCTGTGACACCCCCTGCGACAGAGGACAAACTCTGGACTTATATGGGTGTTGCAGAACCTGGAAGGATCTGTTCTGCAAGAAGTTTTTCATCCATTCCCAGGTGCCGCCATCAACACCGGCCTCCCGCAGCCTCTCAAGCAGGAGACCGTGGGACACCGTGTCGAACGCAGCACTCAGGTCCAGAAGGATCATAGCAGTAGTCCTTCCTTCATCGACAGCAATTCTCAGCACTTCTGCTGCCAGGAGAAGGGCCGACTCAGTGCTATGGAGTGGCCTAAAGCCAGACTGGGTATCATGGAGTACCCGTCTCTCTTCCAGAAACATAGACAGTTGTCCATTAAGATGTTTCTCTGCAATTTTTGCTACATAGGAGAGCAAAGAAATCGGTCTCAAATTTTCAGGGAGTGCGGGATCCAAAGATGATTTCTCTTCAGCAAAGGGACCACCATAGCGTGTTTCCAATTATTGGGAACCTGCCCCGTCCTAAAGGACATATTCAGTAAAGAGGTAAGAACCGGGGCAATAGCATTCTTCCCTTGCCGCAAAAATGTAGGGGGAGCCGGGTCCAACGGTGACCTTGATTTCACGACCTCCATCAGTCTTAGAACCTCACTTTCCATAGGTGGTTGAAAGACAAACTTATCCTTGGTCCCGGGAGCTTCTACGACAGGAGCGGGGACAAAATTCCTGCTACTTTCCGGAAAGGTGGCATAAATGTTATCTATCTTGCCCATAAAATAATCAGCGACCTTATTACAATGATCCATAGAAGTAGGGAGTGCAGCAGTCACCCGTTCCAAAGAGGACAGTTGTTTCACAACCTGAAAGATGTTCTTGGTGGAATTTTTAGCTAACTTAATTTGTTCTGTATAAAAATCCCTTCGTACTCTCCTAATCTCACGATGGTAAAACTTCAAAGCCCCTAGATACTTCTGCCTGTTTTCATCCAGGTAGCTCTTCCTCCACTGGCGTTCAAGGCGCTTACAGCCGGATTTCAATTGTGCCAGTTCTTCTGAAAACCATTTCGCAGAAGCAGTCAGACGCGTGCTTTTACATGGTTTCAGTGGTATCAGGGAGTCCACAGCCTCCGTGATCCAGCAGGATACTAAATTATCAGCTATCTGGGTGTCAACTCCTAAATCAGGAATACAGCAGGCCAGTGCCTCCTCAAAGGAGCCCTGAGTTAACGCGGCCCATTTCCGAACCATCATGGGCTCCAAGCACCTTCCCTGCTTGCAGAGGACCTTACCAAGGGTCAGAATCCTGAAAGGGAGTATATAGTGGTCAGAGCAGGCTACAGGGACTGGTAATGCAGCATCTACCTGCGTATAATTTGTAAAAATATTGTCTAACGTATGGCCCCTATTATGTGTGGGAGTATGGACCAATTGATTAAAACCCATTGCCTGGAGTTCTAGGGTCAACTCCGTAGATTCTTTACTTTCCTTATCTTCTAAATGAAGATTAAAATCACCCACAAGAATGAAATTAGGGTAGCGAATAGCATAAGGGGATAGAATTTCAAATAGCTCATCAATAAAAGCTCTCCTTGGGCCAGGGGGTCTATAGATAAGAAGCCGTACAATCGATTTTGTGCTTTTGATAGTCAGATTAAAAAAGGCTGCTTCACAGCTAGACATGGGAAGTTTATACATTTTAAGCTGAAGTTCCTTCCTGAATATCACAGCAAGCCCCTCCCCCCCCCCTCTGACCAGACCTATCCACTCTAAGGATCGCATAGCCTTCGGGTAGGGCATCCAAGCTATGCGGGGCGGACGTATCATTAAGCCAGGTTTCAACTAAAAATAGCCCAGCCGGTTTTTGGTCCCTGAGAATATCATAGATTTCTAACACTTGGTGCAGGATTTTTGTACATAGTGCACCTGAGCCCTATGTGCTAACGAAGCACCAAACCTGGGGCCGAGAAAGAAGCCTGGGGCAGTACACAGATACAACATTATTTATGGACGTTTGGATTCAAGTGCGGAGGTGCACACCTTACTGCAGCCCCCTCAGGGGTTGCCACTGACCCAAGTGCACAGGGGAGTATGGACAGTCCTTAATTTGAGCCAGTGGTTGTCAGAAGGGTCCCACTGGCGCTCAGTTTTGGGGACCTACACTTATTTTTCCTCATCAGACTTTGGCCTAGAGTAAGAGAGAGGAAAACACAAAAAGGGGGGAAAGGAGGAAGAGAAAGACCGGAAACAGTGACTGAGAGAAAGCAGAGATGAAAATTAACCTTAAAAAGTGAGAGAAAGGGATAGGGAATGTCTGGTGGTGGATGAAAGAGGCATGATGTGGGATCAAAGCGACACAGCTTTGGTATTACACAACCTTGATGTTCTATAGCACTGGTTGGGTCGTCTGAGCAAAACTTTGGGCCCTGGTACTTATTCTTTTACAAATTAAGCATTGTGTACAGGACCCTCTTCTGAACCCTGCATGATACCTACACCTAGTGAACACTGTCCACGTAGGACTGGGGTAGCACCTAAGGTGGCTTTTTCCCCCAGTGTCTAAGGAAGTGGGCAGCCTCTTGTCTGGGGGATGGCCGCTGCCTCTAATACAAGCCTTTCTCAACCTACATGTGGTGTGCAATCGGACTATGGCCTTGTACTTGTAAGCGAGGGTCATGGAAAGGGGCCTAGACAAGGCTCTGTGGGGATGCTGGGGTCGACAAGTCTACCGAAGTGGTCCGGATAGGAAGTCTTACCTGTGTCTTACCTTGGCTAGCTAAGGTAGGAGCAGGTGAGGGCAGCTCTTCTGGTGATAAGGGAGAAGCATTGGCCGCAGCAAAAAGGTTAATTTATGAGGTGTCTGCAGGCAGGCAGCAGGGCCAGACCAGCAGTAACACAGTGGCTTCTAGTGGCCAGGGACTTGTTCGGTTTCAAATTGTTAAAACTACCAAGGTTTAGAACCTAGCTTCACTGGCTGCTCCTGCCGGTGGGGGCAGTGAAAAAAAAAGGGGAGGAGGGAATTGTTAGTCATCCGCCTCCTGATCGGGTACTATCTCTTAGGGATCAATCGAGCTTGCACTTGACCAATGGGGTAAAGGATAAGATTGGTAGAAGAGCGTAAGTTGATCTAGTTGAACTGATTATAGAAAAAAAAAACAGTCATTGAGGAATCAAAAGATACCAAGGAATGCTCATGTACACAGAGGAAGCCAAAAGTAGAGGCCAGATTGACTAGTTAGATAAAGGGTTTCGGTATTTAACAGTATATTATGCTGGAAAAGTAGCCGTCTTGGGGCCCCCAAATGTCATATTACCAAAATAAGTTTGTTTGTGCACATGACTAATTTAGGGTGGTCCTTCTGGAAGGATTATGGTAATCTGTTCATGCTGAAGTAGGCTTCTAACCAAACATGTTCTGAAACCAAACAGATGGTAATTCATGGTTGAAGCACATCATGCTCAAGAAGAGAGAGATTGCAGAAAAGCCCGTTAGCGCGTCCCTGCAGGAAGGGACATGAAACGAGCATTCTGGGACTGCCTCAAGAAGGTCTGCACACAACCAGCCAGCACCTTTAAATTTAAGCACAACTGCTCATTCTGCAGGACCTGGGGGGCACCCCGAGTTTCGGTTTCAAGAAGTCAAAAGAAAAAGGGGCTTGTAAATGATGGTGTAGGGGCTCTGTCTTCCAAGGTACTCTTGCCCAACTCTGACATGGCACACCTCTACTCTTGTTTCGATTATGGTTTTAGAATACCAACGTGTGAGGTGCAGAAATCCAGTTTTTGCAAAAATTAACAATCTTACAAAAATTGGAGAGGAGAAAAATTAAGTGCAGTTAGGGAGAGTGGATGTACCTTTAAAATGGCCTCCCTTTCCTAACTTTGTTACCTCTTCTCAGGGGTTAGTCCCCAAAAAGGAACCTGGCGAGTTTAGACTTAGGGCCCGATTACGATGCGGTTAGGTAGGCCTCCTAACGGCATTTGATCCCTCCGAATCGGATTGGGAATGTGTTTTTCCGACCAAATCGGAAAGGTTTCCGACCGACCGATTATGATGCGAGTTAGGTGTTAGGAATATCCCAATCCGAACCCGACAGCATTTGGAATGACTGAGCCGTATGGAGCAGAATAGTACGTCTCTACAGGCCGCGTTTCCGACCGATTACGATGCTGGATTCAGACAGCCTTTCCGAATTGTGCCATCTGACTCGAATCGGCAGTAGGAATCAGACTTTGGGGGCCCATAGCGGGCCCCCCTGGACCCGGAGCCTTCCCAATCGGGCCCATGGGGGTACCCATGAGTCCCCCCTTACCAGCCATGCACAGTGTGGCAGGCACCAGGGAGTGCCCGCCACAGGGTGCCTGATTTTCCCCAGCCACCCCTTTCTTCAGTGGGAGCCTATGCATTTGGTCGGAACATAGGCTCCCATTGAAGTCAATGGGAGTCCGACCCAATCGTATCTGGAAGCATCCGGATGCATCGTAATCGGTCGGTTGGACTCTACCGATCCGAGTCGGTCGGAAAATATTCCCAAAGCGATTCGGTGGGAATGCTTTCCTAACCGCATCATAATCAGGCACTTAGTCACAAACACTCCACCCCAATGGGGTTATATGATGTATTTGACCCTGTCCCATGCTCAATGAGGTATTGTTGGAAATTTACCCTTTTTGCAAGGTTACCCTAGATTTTTTGCCGTCTTTAGCTGAATCTGTTTTTGTTGGCCAATGGACTTTTCACACTTCATTCCTGCTAAACAATGGTAAAGTGTTTGTGCTCTTCCTTTTAAACATGGTCAAATTGGCAAACACAGAATTGGCACCTTTAATTTATTTATAAGTCCCTAATATATGGTCCTATGTGTACCTAGGACTTCTTCATTAAGTGCTACTAGAGGGCTGCAGCACTCACTGTGCCACCCACCAAAGTAGCTCCCTAAAGCATTTCTCAGGCCTGCCATTGCAACCTGCAGTGCCGTTTATAACTGCCATCCCTACTTGGCAAATCAACCCCACCCCTTTCTGACTTCAGAAGAAGCCTAATGCCTGTCACTGGCAGATGCAGCACACACCATGGCCTGCCAGCCCTTTGTTTCACTAGCCAGGCTGGAGCCAAACCCAGGGGAAGTGGAAGAACAGACAAGAGCCAGTTTTCTGGTTAGACAGAGTGGTGTCCCCCCCAGTCACAGTCTGCCTCAGGGCATAAAAGGGGTATCCAGGAACTTGAAATCAGAAAACTTCTGGTCTAAAAAGATTCAGACAAAGGACTGCCCTGCTGTCTGAAGAAAGAAGACTGGACCTACTTGCTTTGGACTTTGGACCCCAGAAGAGGGTCCAAGGGTCCGTTGGCTGACCTTTTTGAGCAACAGGGACACAACAAGTTCCAGAGGCCTTTCCTATTTTCTGAACCCTGCATGATACCTACACCTAGTGAACACTGTCCACGTAGGACTGGGGTAGCACCTAAGGTGGCTTTTTCCCCCAGTGTCTAAGGAAGTGGGCAGCCTCTTGTCTGGGGGATGCCCGCTGCCTCTAATACAAGCCTTTCTCAACCTACATGTGGTGTGCAATCGGACTCTGGCCTTGTACTTGTAAGCGAGGGTCATGGAAAGGGGCCTAGACAAGGCTCTGTGGGGATGCTGGGGTCGACAAGTCTACCGAAGTGGTCCGGATAGGAAGTCTTACCTGTGTCTTACCTTGGCTAGCTAAGGTAGGAGCAGGTGAGGGCAGCTCTTCTGGTGATAAGGGAGAAGCATTGGCCGCAGCAAAAAGGTTAATTTATGAGGTGTCTGCAGGCAGGCAGCAGGGCCAGACCAGCAGTAACACAGTGGCTTCTAGTGGCCAGGGACTTGTTCGGTTTCAAATTGTTAAAACTACCAAGGTTTAGAACCTAGCTTCACTGGCTGCTCCTGCCGGTGGGGGGCAGTGAAAAAAAAAAGGGGAGGAGGGAATTGTTAGTCATCCGCCTCCTGATCGGGTACTATCTCTTAGGGATCAATCGAGCTTGCACTTGACCAATGGGGTAAAGGATAAGATTGGGAGAAGAGCGTAAGTTGATCTAGTTGAACTGATTATAGAAAAAAAAAACAGTCATTGAGGAATCAAAAGATACCAAGGAATGCTCATGTACACAGAGGAAGCCAACAGTAGAGGCCAGATTGACTAGTTAGATAAAGGGTTTTGGTATTTAACAGTATATTATGCTGGAAAAGTAGCCGTCTTGGGGCCCCCAAATGTCATATTACCAAAATAAGTTTGTTTGTGCACATGACTAATTTAGGGTGGTCCTTCTGGAAGGATTATGGTAATCTGTTCATGCTGAAGTAGGCTTCTAACCAAACATGTTCTGAAACCAAACAGATGGTAATTCATGGTTGAAGCACATCATGCTCAAGAAGAGAGAGATTGCAGAAAAGCCCGTTAGCGCGTCCCTGCAGGAAGGGACATGAAACGAGCATTCTGGGACTGCCTCAAGAAGGTCTGCACACAACCAGCCAGCACCTGTAAATTTAAGCACAACTGCTCATTCTGCAGGACCTGGGGGGCACCCCGACTTTTGGTTTCAAGAAGTCAAAAGAAAAAGGGGCTTGTAAATGATGGTGTAGGGGCTCTGTCTTCCAAGGTACTCTTGCCCAACTCTGACATGGCACACCTCTACTCTTGTTTCGATTATGGTTTTAGAATACCAATGTGTGAGGTGCAGAAATCCAGTTTTTGCAAAAATTAACAATCTTACAAAAATTGGAGAGGAGAAAAATTAAGTGCAGTTAGGGAGAGTGGGTGTACCTTTAAAATGGCCTCCCTTTCCTAACTTTGTTACCTCTTCTCAGGGGTTAGTCCCCAAAAAGGAACCTGGCGAGTTTAGACTTAGGGCCCGATTACGATGCGGTTAGGTAGGCCTCCTAACGGCATTTGATCCCTCCGAATCGGATCGGGAATGTGTTTTTCCGACCAAATCGGAAAGGTTTCCGACCGACCGATTATGATGCGAGTTAGGTGTTAGGAATATCCCAATCCGAACCCGACAGCATTTGGAATGACTGAGCCGTATGGAGCAGAATAGTACGTCTCTACAGGCCGCGTTTCCGACCGATTACGATGCTGGATTCAGACAGCCTTTCCGAATTGTGCCATCTGACTCGAATCGGCAGTAGGAATCAGACTTTGGGGGCCCATAGCGGGCCCCCCTGGACCCGGAGCCTTCCCAATCGGGCCCATGGGGGTACCCATGAGTCCCCCCTTACCAGCCATGCACAGTGTGGCAGGCACCAGGGAGTGCCCGCCACAGGGTGCCTGATTTTCCCCAGCCACCCCTTTCTTCAATGGGAGGCTATGCATTTGGTCGGAACATAGGCTCCCATTGAAGTCAATGGGAGTCCGACCCAATCGTATCTGGAAGCATCCGGATGCATCGTAATCGGTCGGTTGGACTCTACCGATCCGAGTCGGTCGGAAAATATTCCCAAAGCGATTCGGTGGGAATGCTTTCCTAACCGCATCATAATCAGGCACTTAGTCACAAACACTCCACCCCAATGGGGTTATATGATGTATTTGACCCTGTCCCATGCTCAATGAGGTATTGTTGGAAATTTACCCTTTTGCAAGGTTACCCCAGATTTTTGCCGTCTTTAGCTGAATCTGTTTTTGTTGGCCAATGGACTTTTCACACTTCATTCCTGCTAAACAATGGTAAAGTGTTTGTGCTCTTCCTTTTAAACATGGTCAAATTGGCAAACACAGAATTGGCACCTTTAATTTATTTATAAGTCCCTAATATATGGTCCTATGTGTACCTAGGACTTCTTCATTAAGTGCTACTAGAGGGCTGCAGCACTCACTGTGCCACCCACCAAAGTAGCTCCCTAAAGCATTTCTCAGGCCTGCCATTGCAACCTGCAGTGCCGTTTATAACTGCCATCCCTACTTGGCAAATCAACCCCACCCCTTTCTGACTTCAGAAGAAGCCTAATGCCTGTCACTGGCAGATGCAGCACACACCATGGCCTGCCAGCCCTTTGTTTCACTAGCCAGGCTGGAGCCAAACCCAGGGGAAGTGGAAGAACAGACAAGAGCCAGTTTTCTAGTTAGACAGAGTGGTGTCCCCCCCAGTCACAGTCTGCCTCAGGGCATAAAAGGGGTATCCAGGAACTTGAAATCAGAAAACTTCTGGTCTAAAAAGATTCAGACAAAGGACTGCCCTGCTGTCTGAAGAAAAAAGACTGGACCTACTTGCTTTGGACTTTGGACCCCAGAAGAGGGTCCAAGGGTCCGTTGGCTGACCTTTTTGAGCAACAGGGACACAACAAGTTCCAGAGGCCTTTCCTATTTTCCTGCTGACCAGACCCAACTGGACTTGACCTGGTCCCGTCTGCTGGCCTCTGTGGGAGTGTGTCCTGACCGCCATGGGCTGTTCTTAGGGTCCTGGATCTTTGTCGGAGTCAATGTACACTTCCACCCGCTTAACCGAAAATCTCACTGGACCTGGTGCAGACCCTCCCATCGCAGCAACGCAGGACTATTGGTCACTGGCTTCAACGAACCAGACACAGAGACTCCTCATATTGCAGCATCGCACTACCATCACATCAAAGTTGAAGCTATAACTCCAGTGGGACAAATCTGGTCCTGTATCTGGCCCACGCTCTATCATCCTGAACTTCTGACTTTGTCCCAGCGTGGCGTGACCTGATTCCCACAGTTGGTGCTTTGAGCCATTTAGCGCTATTTTTATATAAAACTTTAAAAATCCATAACTCTGGTTCTACTGATTGGATTTTTGTCATTTTGGTTTCATTTTATTTATTAGAATAGCCTTTATGTTTCTAACTTGGTTTGGAGATTCTTCTTGTATTGTGTTTTCACTTTATTACAGTTTGAGTACTGAATAAATATTTACATATTGCCTCCAAGTTAAGCCAGACTTCTTTGTGCGAAGCTACCATACGGTTAAGCATAGGTTCACTTTTGTGCATCACTTTTGTGGTTCACCTTGACAAGGAATGCTATTATTCTTTAAAGTGGGTTTTCATCCCCTTCAACAATTAATCCAATTTCTTAGAGGTATGCTTCACTGGACCAGGCCATAGCAAAAGTAAGGTCTTTGTGGCGGGGGGGGGGCCTTCTTAGCAAAGGCTGGCATTGAGTCAACTTTTCGGTTGTCGCCAGTACACATAGAAGATTTTCATCATTTTGTTTCCGACAAGGGCATGCCTACGGGGTTTTCCTGTCCTGCTCCTATTTTGGCTAGCTTAGCTCCTTTCTTGAGTGGAAATTCTAGAAGACAGTGCAAACTGACCTGGTCATTCACTACTTGGATGCCTGTCTGTTCTTGGTGATCAGTCAACTCCATCGGGTGTGCAGATTAATTGGCCTGTTTTACTGAACTCATGGCAACGTTGGGGGTATGTCTAGTGGGGGGTGAGGGAGGGAAAACTTCCCTGAAGTTTCCCCAGGAGAAAGAACAGGCATTTAGGGAGTCTGTAAGGCCCCATGTCCACAAAGTCATATTTCATCAACTGCAGGTATTAGTGGAACAGTTCAACTTTTCCCTGTGCATCATTCCTAAGGGTTGCCCCTTCTCGAAGTTCATTGCTCAGGCTATGTCTGGCTGAGGAGCACAAGACTTGCTTATCGGTGGAGATAAGGATGGATCTTAGGATATGATTATGATTTGGTCCTCATTCCTGTAGAGATTCAATGCTTCAATTGTATGGCCAATCCCTGACATCCCAAACCATGAGATGGAGCTTTTTACTAAAGCTGCAGGCAGCGTAGTGTGGACTTCAAACCTACAAGGATTAGTAAGACTAGTTAAACTTAACTAGTTTCAATGACAATATGGTAACCCTATCTTCGCCCAGGCAGCTGGGAATTCATATAATATAAGCACACAATGACATCGAAGGAATTATTCACCATCAGAGGAATTGATTATTTACAGGGAGCAGCACCCAAAGTATCCAATCACAAAATCACATATAGTTATTTCTCGGTATATTTTGTTTACACAATTTCATTATTTGTAATTTTCGTTCATATGTAAACGATAATGAGGCATATTCAAATAAACAATCATAAATATTTAATTCATTAAATACGTTTTTTTTTATCACAGTAACAAAAATGTTTTATGCAGCAGAAAATTCCATGAGTCATCTAAGAGACACACTTCGAATGGCCCAATAGACATCAAAAGCAACATACAATGTGGTGTAACTATAGTCAGCATACAAATCCACTCAACCAGCTTAAAACTGTATTCCATTTAGTTCATCCAAAAATAGTTGGAGTGGAATGATGTAGGCGTGTCGGTCTCTTGCGTCAGCATATAGTACATAAGACCATCTTCAGAACAGAGTATTCGTAAAAGACGCTAAATCTCATTTGAAAATCCCAATCAGAAAACTGCTAAGAAAACAAGGAAATACGCCTCATGTGAATGCATGCTGTGGACCAATAAAATTAACCCAACTACTAAAAACCAAGGCCAAACCAAAAGCCATTGTGAATATGTGAGCCAACACCATAGTTCAGGAATAAAAAAGTTTAAAAACCTTAGAGATAGGGAGCTAAACGTAAAAAAAAGGCTTACCCTGTAGTATAGTAATAGCTCTCTTGCATCAATCTAATTAACAATGTAGCTAATACCACCTAAAGTGAACGGAAAACACAAAATAACATTCCTCGAATCACAATGTACGGGAGAAAACACTTCTGTAGGGGATACACTCGCTCTTAATTCAAGCAAAATATATATAGTAAGTAAGATCTTTATTGCCAATTAATAAAAATCATTGCAATATAAACAAGCATTAATAAAATTTGCTTTTGATAAACTATGACAATAACTATATTAAATATATTAAGAGAAGACTGCAATATGGGCGGAGGTGAATCACGTTAAAATCAATTGATTACATTAGAATTAGCTATGCAATGTTCATTTCTGGTTGCTTGTCATGAGGTCAAGGCTGCTGCTAGCTAAAATCGTTCATTGGTTTTAGTTTGACAGAGCAGGTGTTTGCTGTGTGAGCAGCCTTGCTACATGTAGCAGAAATCTGGTGGCCTTGCATGAAAGCTGTATGCTATGACCATTCAAAAGGGCCATGACTGTGGGGTGGCATGACCTGATCTAAAGAGCCCTTAAAGCTGGACATAGTATTCTCGTCTAAGAGGTAAGACGGTGGGGGGCACACACACAAAGAATGAAGTAAGGTTTCTTGGCTGTGCTGCACAGGCGACAATGGCTGTCCGGCCAAGATTGCTTCCAGGTGGGAATCAAGTCCTTTGAGGGAAAAGCACCCAGTTGAAATAATAGTAATGAGTGGACGCTGCAATGTGGGCCGTCAGATATGGTTGCGGGCTCTAGAAAGTGTAGGAATGCAGGACTGCCCATGCATGCTGTTTCTGGGCAAGCTCTGCCTTATCAATGATCTGAGAATGTTGGTTTGCGGCCTTGTTAGTAATTTTTTAAAGACAGCGAAGTCCAGATTTGAGTTCCAGATGTGGTGTAGGTTTAGATTGCTTATGGCCTGCTGAAAGACTGTTGGCCACAAGTTTTTATAGTTGGACTGCCTCCTCATTTCCAAACACATGGCGCCCAGTGAGGCTTCTGGGGCTGCCCAAAGTTTCCAGCAGAGTTTGAGAAGGGCAGCACTTCTAACCAGACTTTTGTGAAACAGGCCAAAGTTCAATCTGACCTGTGATTGAAATGTGTGCTGCGGAAGCTGGAAGAGGCATTTAAAGAGGGACAATTGTTGCAGGTTTAGTGTGGAAGTATCACTCCCCTTTGGCAGTTCGGAGCCGTACGTGAGTGATGGAAGAAATTTAGCCATAATGACCTGTAACAGATAGTGTGGTGATGTACTGCTAATCTTTTTTGCAGCAGTTTGAATACAAACTGAAGTTTAGTGGTGAAGGCTCTTCTGTGGATGAGGTGCTCTTTGAACAATAATCGAGTGTCCATTACCACACCTAGGTATTTGAATGATTTGACCAGTTTTGCGGGTTTTCTGAAGCTTTCCACTTGAAGCCTAGATAGCTGCTTCTTGAATTGACAGAGAAGCATACCACTTTTGTTTTGTTCTGGTTTAGTTCCAACCCCAACATTTGAATGGATTGTGCCAATTGAGTAATTAAACGCTGGAGGCCGATCATAGTTTGGCTAAATACAACAATGCACTTGGCATATTGGAGACATCTGAGCGGTTCATCTGCTAGCTTGGGAGAATCGCACACCACTTCCGATAGCTGGCTGTCGAGGTCGGCCTTGTAAATGTTGAATAAGCAGGGGGATAGCACACAGCCCTGCTATAGGCCAGTGTGAGTGGGAATCTTATACATATATAAATCACTAGAAAGGTGAAAGCAAGCTTATACACCATTAACCATCAGGAATATGCTAACTTCCAAATCAGTAAAGCAGTAACAGCCCAAAGTTATCCATTTGCAGAAAAGCAGCAGTGAGTACTCCAACCGTCGGCTTCTTCAGAAATTAATCTTTAGGTATGCCGCCTTCAAAACACCATGACTTAATAACGCCATGTACGAACACCATATTGAAAAAACGTGGGGTCCGCCATATGAAGGGTCCACCAGATTGGACCACTGCCAAAGTCTTCGAAATTTTATGGTTCAAAATTGAAACATTAATTAAAATCAAATAGACAATCAATCTTATTGAAAATTGATGGAAGTTCTTACTTCTATGAATAAACAAAGCTTCCGCATTGTGGAAGCATCAGTCCAATTAGCGCCGTGTATGGCCTGACATATTGGAAAAACGTGCAGGTCCCACGGGCACAGATGTCCACCATATTGAAATGTTCCCAAGGGCACAAAAATGTAATGGTTCAAAATTGAATCACACAACTGATCTAATAGGCGATAATGGTTATTGGAAAATATTGAAAATTATAGCTTCTACAAATAAACAAGGGCTCCACAATGCAAAACTGTGAACAGTGTATTATGAAAAACACAGAGTGTCAACCATAATTGATTGTTCAGGTATTAACTATTGTGTATTGCAATGTACTTCCTTAACCCGAGTCCTATTTGAAAAGGAGACAGGCTATAACGAAGCACCAGCAACATAGATGAATCAATGAAGGATGAAGTACTGCAGTCATTGCCATAGAGATGGTATACATTCACAAAACTCAGACAAGTTTACAAACACTGCGTTTACCTACAATCTTACTTTATAATGTATCTGGGATGTTTATTATATGGAACACATAACTCATCCTGTAAAGACTGTTGTCAGCTATGTTAAAGGAGGTAGAAGGGGCCTGTCTTATTATTCCGATTCCAATGAAACAAGATACAAAAGTCAATCATACACATGCTTGAGAGGAATAAAGGGTCTAGCTTTGAGAGAATGTGGCCAATAGATGTCATTCAATTTGTTGGTTTAGACCTTTCCTAATTGTCTCACCTTCCCAAATTCATCTGTTTTCTTTTATGGGGAATATCCAGTCCACATCATGCCTCCAGTTCACCCCACAGCAACATCCTTCACAAACCACCTAATATCATCACCAGTATGGTTCATCGTTCGGTAAGGATTAACCAATGGTGCATTTGGAACCTTACACCTGATTCGTGATTGATGCTGTAAGATTCAGTGCCGTACGTCCAGTGTGGTTTTTCCAATATATTGCAGATTATGTGGACACAATAAGAAATGCAACATTTTCAGAAGCACAGTTTTAAGAAGAGTTTTAATGGCCATTCTCTAGCATTTAGTGTACAAGATTTGATAGTTCAGTGTAGTTACATTCAATACAGTTTCCACATCTATGGTGTCCAATTACTGGATTCAGCATCCAAAGTTGGATAAGAGAATATTTCTTATGTTAAATGTTTGCCCTCAGTAATCTGTCTCCCAGGTTTCACACTCTCTTAAATGTCAAAATGGGTTTTTCCAAAGTAAATAAATCTGAGTTTGTTAAATGCCAATTTTTCAAGATTATGGGGCTAATTACGATGTTGGTGGGACCGCCACAGACAGGCCATCGGTGGAGGTCCCACCGACAGACAGCCCTTTGGTCCGACCGCCGCATTATGATGTAGGCAGTTGGACCATTGTCGGACGGGAGACAGACTTCTATCTCCAGCAGGATCTACTGATCCCGACGGGGCGGCGGTTGGAATCGTGATCCCGTATGGAGGCGGTGCTGAAGCAGACACCGTCGTCGGGATTAAGATGTCCCTTTCCAACAGCCTTTTCATGGCGAACCGACTGCCATGAAAAGGCTGTCGGAATCAGACTTTGGGGGACCTAAACAGGGCCCCCATCCCCTGTGAGCCCCTGCAAAGAGGCGCTAGGGGCACATGTAGTGCCCCACACACATCCATGCACTGTGTCCCAGGCACCACATGGTGCCTGGCACACGGTGCATGGATGTACAGAGAGTGCCCTTTAACACTGTGGCCCCTTTTCCTGGGCCACAGCACAAGCTGCAGTGTTAAAGTGAACTTTCCAACTGCCAGCCCGGCGGTCGCATCATAATTGGGCAGTTGGACCGCCTCCTGCTTGTCGGTCGGTCTCCTGACCAACGTGATATCGGGTGGCGGTCTGACCGCTTATTATCATAATCAGGGCCAATTATTTTTTATATTGTTGGATTCTGCACCAAAGGTGGTAATGCAGGCCAACTGTGTGTCTCATTTTTTATCCTTAATTTTCAACAGTGATCTAGGTTGTAGGTGTGGAACCATACTCTTTGTAAGGATTTGTTTACAAGTCTATATGGATAACCTCTTGCTATTAGTTTTGAGGCTAATAATTTAGCTTCTTTGAAAAAATCATTTATTTGAGCTTCTCATTGTAAAGATTGCATGGCCATGAAAAAGGTTCCCAGAGACAGTCATTGCTGGCATTATAACTTGAAAAGGCTTGAGGGTGGGCCCCTCTTCAAGAGCCTCAATGAATTTGCCAGGTGCCAGAACAGTCACAAGAGGAAGTTACTTAATACAGCTCGCTGGGGAAGAGTTCCCTATAGTTAATTGAGAAGTGATTACATTTTTTTCATAACACTGGCGTCCATTTGTCTCTCTGGGTAATGTGGTGTTTGTGGATTCTCTGCTGGAGGCAAGGGAAGGCGCCTCGGTTAATTATTTGATGCTCGGAGGGCCAGTGGGTGGTCGAACATGACCCTTGGAGGGGCAACAGAAGTTAAGTTATCAAAATGTCTAGTTGTCTATGCAGGTTTTCAATTGCTGTTGTAAATAATACTTTGTTGTTGTTCATGACCTTATGTATGGCTATTGTTTTTCCTTCCGTGTTGTAAATAAATACTACCTAAGAACTGTTTTCTTAAAGCCAAAAAAATATGTTGCAGGCTATTTTTGTTTGGGGGTTAGTGGGGGGTTAATGTAAGTCGTCTTGGGTCTCCCCGCTCACCTCAGTTGGTCCCTTACTTCTGCATAGATACAAGTAGGATTCAAATATCTAAATTCATTGAAACGGTCATGTGGCCTTTAGAAATCTATACAAGGTATATGGCCTAGTTTTATCAGAGAAGCATAACCATGGGTCATTAAAACCAGTCCTGGAAGGGTTTTTCGATCTAGAAGGGTGGATTTAGTGGGAATGCTGTGTATAAAGTCGTTGACCAAGTATATTGGAAGGCATGCACATTTTAAAACATTCAAGGTTTTTTGTTACTGCTCTTCTGTTTACTTCAAAGAGTTTATATCATCGAAGGAAGGAACTAAATGAGGAATTACCTGAGGAGGAATGGTATGAGTTTTTATTATCAATCCGAAGGAATTTGTTGATGTGCCTTGTCTCAGCAACACATTCCTTTAGAATGGTTAGGACCCCAGTGAAAAAAGAAAAATGTGCGATTTTGAATTTGAATCTGTGCCAGAAATGACAACAAAAGGGCTTCTGGTATTATGGTACTTATTTTTTTACTATTCCATCTGTATTTGTCCATATTTAATTTCTGGTAATTGAAGTTGTGTGTGTTTATCCTTCAAAATAAGCTAAACTAGAATATTTCACTATTTATTAAAACAATAAATGTACACCCATACCTCACAGTTCTCAATGCTATGGATATCCACAAATGATAACTCAACAAACTTAGAACAAAACATGCACGTTTTTGTACAAACCTTGTGCACATCTACAGATGTTTAAGCTTCATTATGAAACTTGGTATCTTCTTTAACGTCCTTACCTGTCAATCTGTACAGCTGTTGGCCTCTCAGTCATGACTGAGTGCATGTAGAATTATCAAAATGCAACCCAATTTTCGTTTTTATCCATATTTAAAAATACAGACAAAAAACAGATTGTCTTCTGTCTTTATTTATCTGTAAAAAGCAGTAAAAACTGAAACCTGGAAGCCTAAAATATAAGCACATATTGGTTCTTTGTAAAAATGTTTAGGACTTTTAGAGAGAGGTAACAAAATACATTATCCTTATAATTGATTTTGAATTTAAATATTTTGTAAAAATACAAGTTATAATGCAGTTTCAAAAATAGAGGAATTATTGCACCTTGGCACCATTTTTTGGAAATGGAAGGTAATAGACATCATCAAAAAACGAATTATGTGAGGGCGTGGCTTGGCAAGCCAGCATGGCGGACGTGTGCTGAGCGAGCTCCGTCCAGCCCGTCATATATCCTGCATTTATCCTGACTCCCCGATGCTCGAGTGATCACTACGACGACTCAGCAGCTTCGGGATATCCGCAGTGTCGTCCTATGTAGTTTTGGAGCGCCTACGGGGGCTTGTGGAGGAGTCCTCGAGCCTCGGCCGGTGCGGGACCTTGAGGGGGCGTGGCCTAGCGGACGGCGGTGGAGCCGGGACATCGCGCTCAAGACTGTCGGAGGCAGCCGGAGCGAGGGGGGCGGCCTTGGCGCCATATACCTGTGCGAGTGCGGATTTCTCCGGAGGGCAGAGACAGCTGGCGGAGGGTCGACTATTGCTCCGTGACGCGGCCTGAGACAGAGCCCGACGGGGAGGCTCGGCGGCTGGATCGAGCCGCGAAGGTGAGGTGTGGCGCTGGGGAGCGGGAATTGCGGTCCGTAAGCAGGTCTCCTGGCCATTGATGTGCACCCACTACATGCAGCTCCGGCAGTGATTGCTTTGGCAGCGGTGGTGGCTGGCAGCGTTGGCGGCCGGTGAATCTGAAGCGGCCTGACCTGAAATCCTTGATGTTCCCCTCCCCCACGGTCTGCACTGCAGCGGGAGATCGGCGGCACTATCGGGCCGCGGGAGGGGTGACCGAACGAGCTGTAAGGAGCCAGAGGGATTGTTGAGAGGCCCCCGGACAGGCCGGGGGGCCCCAGTGGATGTAAGCCTTCTCTCTCCCCCTTAAATCCTCCCGGGCCTTGGAGGGTGCTCATTTTGGCGGCCGGTCGGACCGCGTGGGCGCCTCAGGGGTCCCTGAGACTGGTGGCTTCAAGTGCACGCCAAGAGGGGTGTGCAGCGTGGGAGAGAGTGCCCCGCGGAGGTCGCAGACCCGGGGGATCGCAGGCGAGTGGGGGCCCTCATATTGACCCAGAGCACTGCCACTTCGGCGGTCGGCCGGACCGCGTGGGCGCTACTGGGGGGCCCTGACGGGGTTTGGTGTGGGGTGGCCCCTGGGGCGGCTCGTTGGCCCTGGTGCGGGGACAGCTCCTCCCGGGCTCCTGTTCGGCGGTCGGGTCGGACCGCGGGAGCTTCTTGTTGGGTGGGTTCCGCTCTCGCACCCTCCCCGATACATTCCAGGCTTACTGGGGAGTCCGGAGGGCAGCCATGACGAGGGACAAAGGTGGCAATGGCCCGGCCAAACAAGGCCCCATAGATAAATTCACTGGTCCAGGAGCGGCGGCTGGGGCTTCCGGAGGTCAGTCCGGGGCTCTGCCCGATAATGCAGCACTCATGGCTGCTATCACCCAATCCAGGGACACGTTGGACGCCAAAATAGGGGCAGTTGGGTCAGACGTCATGCTGTTGCGGCAAGATTTGCGCAATGCGGTGTCGCGCATCACCGAAGCTGAGACCCGTATCTCTGGAGTGGAGGATGATGTTATTTCACTTAAGCAGAAGGTGGCTGCTATGGAGTCTGCGCAAAAGGGACTTGCACTGCGAGTGGAGGATGCGGAGGGAAGGGCCCGATGCAATAATCTTCGTTTTGTTGGGTTTCCAGAGGGATGTGAGGAGGGCAATATGGAACGCTTTCTTACGCAGTGGCTGGAGAGCTGGCTTCCTCCGGAGGCCTTGTCCCGTTGCTTTGTTGTGGAGCGGGCCCATAGGGTGCTCATGCAGAAACCCCCACCGGGGGCTCGCCCGCGGCCAGTCATAGTGAAGCTCCTGAACTATCTTGATCGTGACGCAATCTTGAAGCAGGCCCGGGCCAAAGAACCCTTGCTCTATGACAATATGTGCATTCTTATCTTTCCTGATTACACGCGGCAGGTGCAGCAACAGCGACAATCGTTCATGGCAGCGAAGGCCCGCCTAAGGGACCTTAAGCTCCCCTATGCCCTCCTGTTTCCTGCCCGGCTGCGGGTGGTATATCGCTCCCGCACTCACTTCTTTGACACTCCAGAAGAGGTCTTCAAATGGACAGATGAAACGGTGCGGGTGAATTCACACACACCGCCTGGGAGAGAGTCGGACTCCTCATCGAGCGAGGTGTCCCGGAAAGGCCCCAGGGGGCAGCAGCAGAAGGGTAACAGACGGTCACGGTCCCGGCGGCGCTCCCTATCCTGTGGCGCCTCCTCTCGGGGGGGCCCCACCTCTGGGCGACAGACTTTGGAACATTAATCTATGGGTCCGCGAAGTACTGCAGAGGCCTAGATTGCTGAATGTTCATCGGAGGAGCCCTGGTGTGGGCTGGTTTCTCTGTCCGGCCCGTGCTGGTGGGGGACATGCCCAGAGGACATGGGCTGTAAGTTGGGGATCCATTGGTCGGGGCGGCCCCCATCCCCCTGTTGGGGATCGAGGTCCAGCCACGCCGCAACAGATGCTTCAGTGTTTTTGAGGTATGGGGTGGGGGGTTTGTTGGGTGGGGGTTGTTTATGTTCACAGGTCGCACTTCTGCTGAGGGTCCGCTGTTTTTCACGCATACACCGACACATCCTAAAGCCAGTTATAGTAATGGAAACACCCCCAAATGGCTAGTGTGCCCAGTGGGGGACAGGTGACCCTGGTACGCTCGGCATTCTTAGTTGGAATGTACGCGGTGCTCTGGACAAAATCAAACGTGGGGCCATACTCCATCAGGCCAAACGAGCTGGGGCCGATATCCTTATGTTACAGGAAACACACCTCATGGGTACGAAGGCCATTTGCCTATAGCGGTATGGGTTTCAGCAGGTATTTCACTCCGGCTTTACGAGGGGTTCACGGGGGGTAGCGATCCTGGTGCACCGCAGGGTCCCATATACTCATGTACAACAGTGGACTGACACACAAGGGCGTTATTTGTTTATCCGGGGTAAGATTGGGGAAGATCCCCTGGTGTTGGGTAGTGTCTATGCTCCTCCCCCCTTACAATGGAATTTGGTGGAGAGACTTCTCGCCCTATGGGCTGATATGCCAGATGTGCCGTCTGTGGTGGGTGGGGACTGGAACAATGTTATGGATCTGGCCAGGGATAGATGGAGGGCTGGGGGTAGCTCCGTGAGTAACCATCCCACGAAACTGCATTCCTTAGTGACGGGACTTGACTGGGTTGATGTATGGCGGCGCCTCCACGGTGATCGCCGAGAATTCACCTACCTCTCGGCGGTCCATGAGTCATTTTCCAGAATTGACTACCTCTTTGTTCCCTGGGCTGCGGTTGGTAGGGTGGTGTCGGCGGAGATTCTGCCTCGTGGCCTTTCGGACCATTCCCCGGTGTCCCTTGAGCTCCATATAGGTAGGCGGAGGCAACCGGCTCCGGTGGCGCCTCTCGGTATGGCATTTACAGAATGATGATTACGGGGCACATATAAGCGAAGCCATTGACCACTACTTGACGTTTAATGTGGGGTCCGTGTCTCAGCACCGAGATCTTGTGGGAGGCACTGAAACCCACACTGAGGGGTGTAGATATCTCCTGGTGCGCGGCAGCGCGTAGGAAGCGCAGACAGGAACTGACTCGAGCTGAGGCGGATGTAGAAGCCCTCGAACGTCGGTGTCGGGAGGCCGGGGGAGCCAGCTTAGAAGGCAACTGCTGCTGACTCAACAGAACTACGCTGCCCTTCTGATGGACTGAAGCTCGCCAAGCCTGGCTGGCGACGCGTAGCAGGGTCTACCAATGGGGGACAAGTCCGGCAAGATGTTGCACCGACTTTGTCAAGGCACCTTCCATTCCCAGGCCCTACCAGGAATTTTGGGCCCGGCGGGAGAGCCGATTACGGATCCCCCGGCCATAGCAGAGAGCTTTGCCGCTTACTATGCGGATCTATACGCTCCTAAGGAATGCTTGTCAGCGGCCACCATAGATAAATTCATAGCTGACTTACCACCCGAGACGGTATCGGATGCGGTGAGGGCTCAGTTGGAGCTGCCTTTGACAGACGAGGAATTGGGTACGGCCCTAGGGGAGCTCAATCCCGGGAAAGCGCCGGGACCCAATGGGTTCCCAAGTGAATTCTTCCGGCGCTACTCCGTGCAGTTGGCCCCTCACTATCGGGCGGTAGTGGAGGAGGCACGGAAGAGGGGCTCTCTCCCACCAGACTGGAGACATGCGGAGGTGGTGGTGTTCCATAAGCCTGGCCGGCCCCCGGAGCAACACGCCTCGTATCGCCCCATTTCCCTCTTAAATGTGGAGGCGAAAATCTTGGCCAAAGCACTAGCCAATCGCCTCCCTCGTGCACCCTGATCAGGCTGGGTTCATGCCCCAAAGGGCGACCAGACACAACATTAGGCGAGCACACGTGGCGGTGGCGGCTGTTCGGCAGTTGGGGGAACCAGCGGCGCTCCTCTTGGCTGACATAGATAGGGCGTTTGACTCCCTGAGCTGGGTGTACTTATTTGCATTGCTGCGAAGACTCAACCTGGGCCCGCGCTTCTAAATCTAAATCTAAATCCGTATTTGTAAAGCGCGAACTACTCACCCTTAGGGGTCTCAAGGCGCTGGGGGCCGTCGTGGAAATTAAGTGAGCTATTGCCCAGAGTCACACGGTGCTGAGCTGAGCTGCCGCCGGAGCAGGGGATCGAACCGTGAACCCTGTGCTCCGAAGTCAGCTGCCCTGGCCGCTGCACCACACCTCTCCACCGCTTCCTCTCCTATCTAACACTCCTATATACGGATCTGACGGCGTCGGTATGGGTAGCTGGTGCAACCTCATCCACCTTTTCTATTGGGCGGGGTACACGGCAGGGATGTCCCCTGTCTCCATATTTGTTCGCCCTAGCCATGGAACCGTTGGCTGCGTGGGTGCGCATTGATGCGCAGGTCCGGGGATTCGAGTGGGCTCTGGGCCTGTCCGACAGGATCGCATTATATGCGGATGATGTTCTCTTTTTTCTCACAGCGGTTGACAGGACGGGGCCGCGGCTCCTGTGCATTATGCAGATCTTTGGGGAGACATCGGGACTTTATATGAACCCCCGTAAATCCACATTATGGGCTCTGGGGGATCGGATGAGGATGGGCACGTGGATTTCCTCGGTTCAGTTGGGGGTGGGGGGACTGAAATACCTGGGTGTGTTCCTTTCAGACGTGCCTGCAGTCTCCTGGGAACGTAACTTGGCCCAAGTATGGGAGCGGATCCGTGCGGACCTCAAGTCCTGGTCCCGTATGCCCCTCACACTATACGGTAGGTCGGCAATATTCAAGATGGTGGCGCTCCCCGGCTCCTCTATCAGCTACAGAATCACCCATACCCGATCCCGCTCCGATGGTTTCAGCTGGCAAATGCTGCGCTTGGGCAGTTTTTGTGGGAGGGGGGTAAAGTGCGTGTAGCTGTGCGAACATGCTTCCGGTCCACCTACTGTGGGGGGCTCGCGTCCTCGGATATTCTCTCATACTACCAGGCCTCACATCTGCTGGTCCTAAATGAGTGGTGGTACGGCGATAGGGGAGACCCAGCATACGCGCTCGAGCGGCAGCTTATGGGACACCACTCGCTACATGCAATTCTTTATTCGGCGCCGCTGCGGGGCGCGCTGCCGTCGGCCACGTGGGTGGTGTTCCTGATTTGGAGGCAGGCATTGCGACGAATGGGATGGTGGAATACCCTGACTCGGGAAACTCCCCTCTGGAATAATGGGCGCCTACCTCAGTTGGCGGCCCTGGAGGGTTTCCGGGGTTGGGATGACATTGGCATTTCAGTCCTGGGGGATGTTATGAGGGGCCAAACGCTCAAATCTTTCCAAGACCTCCAGAAGGAATTCCTTATGCCACAGTCCCAGTTTTATCGTTATCTTCAATTTCGTCATGCCCTGTCCCCTAGCATAGAGGGTCTGGAGTCTCTACCTGAATTTAGTCCGCTGGAAGTGAAAGTCTTTATGGAGGATCTGAAGGATAGGAAAATTTACCGGATTTATCAGACCCTGGTTACTCATTGCTCCCCCACACTTCAGAAGCTCCGGGAGGACTGGGAAGGGGATGTGGGCACGCTGGAGGAGGAGGACTGGACCGAGGCCTTGGCGGCTCCGCGGGGGGCAGCCATAGCGATGCGACTCCGTCTCGTCCAGTTCAAGTATCTACATAGGGTCTATTTTACTCGGGCGCGCTTGTGGCGGGCGGGGCTGATCGCTTCCCCGGAGTGTCTTCGCTGCGGTCGAGAAGAGGGCACATTCATCCATACCGTCTGGCAATGCCCCTCCCTGGACCGTTTTTGGAGGGGGGTATTTGCCTGTCTCTCGGAGGTCCTGGGGTGGGAGCTTCCCCGTACACCGCAGCTGGCCCTGCTTCACGTTATGGAGGGGATAGGGATAAATGTCTACAAACGACATCTCATACAACTGGGTTTCACACTGGCGAAAAGGGACATCGCCCAGGCGTGGAAGGCGCCGCGGGCCCCATCAGTGGCCGCATGGAAGAATGGATTAGACTTCTGCATGGGGCTGGAACAACCTATCTTTGTTGCCAGGGGGTGCCCGCGCAAACACTGCAAAATTTGGAAACGGTGGGCGGATTATCGGGGCCTGTGGCTGGACCCTCCAGCTGTAGCAGAGGCTCATTCATTGGGGTAATTTGCATGTACATAGTAGGCCTATGGAGATGCTATGCCGGGGGGCCGGGGGGGTATTCTTTTGTTATATATACAGGCTGTGGACAGGACTATGCGGATATTGTGCGACCAAGGGGGAGGGGTGGGGGTGGGCGGGAGTTGTGGGTTTTCTATATTGTTCTTTATTGTTTGTATGCGTTTATTTTGATTTCACTCGGAAAAGTCGACTGCAATTATATTTGTATGGTTTGATTATGCAGATGTCTCTGGTGTGCAGAGCCCTGCGATACATGCGCAACTTGACAAATAAAATCTGTTTAAAAAAAAAAAAAAACGAATTATGTGCATATGCCTGATAGGTCAATATAGACAATAGGGTTAACACATTTATAAAATTAACCACAGTGAAAGAATAACCTTTTCTGTGACAAATAAGGAAATGATTATGAAGATGTCTGGGGGACGTCTTTAGGACACAATGACAGAAATATTATCTCTCTTCTCAGGAATATATCATCTCTCTTCCCAGGGTTATGTATCGTTTATGTATGTTCTCAATTTAGTGAAATATTTCTGTATGGTTCTTATTGTGAAAATGTAAAATGAGTAACTGTAAAAGAATGAATTTCAGATATTACTCTTCATTCATTGTATCATGATAAATCTGTCTCCTCTTGTTTTGGTTGAGTTTTGAGAGAAGTTTAGATAGTTCCGAAGTACTGAAAGTGTTTTCGATGTTAATTGTCTTTCATATTTTAGACATATGCTTCAAAAGGAGAAAATGCTGGCTTATGTCGATTTTCCCAGCACTTTTCTGGTCTTTGCTTTAAAATGTAAGAGGCTGATCACATAATGCTGGTCTACAGTATTTGGTGTATGAGCGTTTCACAGTAAGCATCAAAGTCCCAGGAAGGATAACACTCACCTCCATTACTTAAACTGGGAATTACCCTTTCCCCAACCCCATCACTATATACTCTGTGAGACCAGGGCAGACCCAGCACTGTGCAGAAACTGTCTTCAGAGCTTTTGGCCTAACAAGGCTCCCTTCCTGAGCAAAGTGCAGGATGGCAGTCATTTCTGCCACCGGGGTACCCCTACAGCACCCTGCTACTGTTCTCTGTCATGGGCCATAAAAGAAGCATAACTAGAGAGCTAGTTGACACCAGTTGACTGGATCAGCTCCTTCCTCTCCGGCAGAACACAGCGGGTCAGACTCCCCCCTTTCCTCTCGGACCCTACGCCAACCACCTGCGGAGTCCCCCAGGGATCCTCCCTCAGCCCGACGCTCTTCAACGTCTACATGGCTCCACTCGCCCCCATCATCAGAACCTACGGACTCAACATTGTGTCATATGCAGACGACACCCAACTCATCCTCTCCCTATCCAACGAACCCAACACCGCCAGACACAACTTTCGAGAAGGCATGGAAGCCGTCGCCAAATGGATGAAAAACAGCTGCCTACAACTTAACACCAACAAGACGGAAGTACTCATCAAGGGCCCAAACCCCGACGCCTGGAACGACACCTGGTGGCCCTCTGCCCTCGGAAACCCGCCCACCCCCACGGACCACGCACGCAACGTGGGAATCATCCTGGACTCCGAGCTCAAAATGGACTGCCAGATCAACGCAGTCTCGTCCTCATGCTTCCACACCCTCCGCCTCCTACGTAAGACCTTCAAATGGATCCCCCTCGAGCACAGAAAGACCGTCACTCACGCCCTCGTCACAAGCAGACTCGACTACGGCAACGCACTCTACGCCGGAATAAAAAAAACCTCACCCGCAAGCTACAGAACATCCAAAACGCTGCCGCAAGACTGGTCCTCAACCTGCCAAAACACTGCCACATCTCCCAGCACCTGCGCACACTTCACTGGCTCCCCATCGAGGCAAGAGTCACCTTCAAGATGCTCACCCACGCACACAAGGCCCTCCACGACACCGGACCAGCATACCTCAAAAGCAGACTCAACTTCCACGCACCCCTAAGACCCTACGATCAGCCCAGCTCTCCTACGACGTGGTCCCACGAACCAGAAAAACCAGATCGGGAGGCCGTTCCTTCTCTTTCTCCTTCCTCGCGGCCAAAGCCTGGAACGCCCTTCCGCTCCACCTCAGACAGACAACATCACTTCCCATCTTCGTAAGAGACCTCAAGACCTGGCTCTTCGACAGACCCCCTCCCTGATGGGCCGGAACCTGCCCCCCCTCTCCCCCAGCGCCTTGAGACCCTCACGGGTGAGTAGTCGCGCTTAACAAACCCATGATTGATTGATTGAGTGTGCAGCCAGGCGAAGCCAGGGCCAAGTTAGCTGGGCCTAACGGCCCAGGAAATAGCTTGCCTGGATTGGCCTTTTTTATTTTTATTCATAGGGAAATGGTAGTTTCGGTGAGCTCGTGTATAGTAAGTGTGGGGGATGCGCGGAATACACCCCCACCAGATTTTGGAGTGGTAGGGAAACCGGGGACAAGGTGGGGTGGACAAGGGGGCTAAAAAAATCTCCCTCGCACTTCCAGTGGTATCATGGCCATTACCTCTGCCCCTCTCCTCTAATTTAACCACAGGGACAAAAGGTCATTGTTTTATAATTGTTTTACAGACTTTCCTGCTGTGCTGCAGTGTCCCAGTAAAGCAGTACAGCAGGATGCAAAAGGAGGCAAATCAGCATCTGTGAATATGGCCAGGTATCGTCGAGGTCCAGCCCCTGTGAATGACCCCAGACCTCCCCACCTGCACCTCCCATCATCCTTCATTGTTAAAACACCATTTTCTAACTTTTGGGTTAGGGCTCGTGAACCCCCAGCCATATTCATCAAAATAATTCACAGTAAAATTCAAACAATGACATTTCAAAAATAATATGCATTACCTATAAAAATTTACAATATTATTTACAATTTGGTTAAAGGCTAACCTTAACATAGTCTCTAATATATTGAATTCCTAACCATAGCTAGCATTGTTCCTACGTATCCAGCATTGGGCCTTCGAGTTAGATCATGACTGGTTAACCTGTGTGGGTCCCTCCCTAGGTTGTGGTCCCTCCTCCTTTCATCCCCCCTGGAGTAAGCCTGTGCAGGGGGCCCGTCTGCCCGCCAGGTTACCCAGTTCGGGCAACACTTACATCCCTCATTATCCCTGCAAAGGCCTGCACTAGCTTGGCGCCCATGCACCAGTGCGGGGATTGGCCCTAAGGGCCTGTTGGCAGCGAGCACTCCCACCCCTCCCGCACCATGCAGCCCCTAGCCGACTTGCTGCAAGTTCCCCCTGGAGGGCACGTGACACCACTGTCACACCTAACCCAAGTAAAAGGATGTCTTCTATGGACCCGAACTGCCCCACTAATCATGACCTCACCCACCACAGGCCAGCATTGTTCACCTACTATCTGGCCTCCTCCCCCTAAGATGGTCATGTCAAAGTGGTCGATGTAGCAACGATGCGAGCACATTCTCAAGAAAGATCTCATTACCAAGTTTGGATGGTGAACCCCATTCTGGACAAAGAAACGCTCCCCTTAGATGCAACCATGCAGGATGGTCTGTAGCCGTGGTGACCTGAAAAGCTTATCAATCTTCTTATTAATCCGCTTGACGGAGTGGGTGAGGGCCCTGACAGACTCCCCCCCCCCCTCCATTGTAACCTCGGGATGATGCGAGAGCAAGCGATGATTGCCTGAGGGAGCTTCCATTCCAACCAGCCCATTTCTGTAATCAACAGTTCAAACTATTCCTTTCTGTCAATGTGCACCAAATCATTGCCGCCAAGATGCACTATTGCAATTCCAAGGGGCATACACTCCTTGAGCATCAATGATTCCAATGAGTGTCTCCAGTGTGTCAACCATAGCCCTCCTTGCCTGTGGAAAGACACATGGTTGCCCGCCTGGTGGGTCCGATCCTCGAAACTTCCTGCAAAATAAGCATCCTTAACACACAGCACATAAGAATGGCCTATTACCCATACTTCCGTCATCTCTGTCACCTCAACGTGGACTGCGGCCACACAGAAATCCGGCAGCTGACTTAGCACTTCAGAATTTCCACCTGTGTCCACAGGAAAAGAAAAAACAAGGAGAGAAAGAAAACGGCTGTTAGCAGCAGTACTACAGCATGTGCAACCTAACGCAACGCTTGCAGCAATCAGAGGACCATCTGCCAATCTTCTCCACTCCCTGTCCTGAGAGTCCCATTGCTGTTGCTGCGGTGGCCACCCCAATCCTGAAAGAGTGAGAACTGAACTCCACAATATCAAGTCCCGCCGACCTCAGGGCCAACCCAAGGACCTTGGAGAAATTAAACCTCATCAAGGGGGACCCATCGGCATGCACTAGGAGGGGACCCTCAGCCCCACTGGGCCTATGAGCCATAAATACTTCAAGGTTGATCACAGGGCAGCAGGAATTACCCGGTGCCTTATGAAAGATGATGTGGTCACCCATGCCCCACTGGTTTTTCTTGGAGCGCTGCAGTGTAATAGCCAGGGAACCCTCCAAACATTGCACATGGGCCAGCTGCAGCCCCTCCTGCATGTCCCTCTTGCTCTTGGCTACCAATTCACCCACCCTGAAAGCCCCAAGGCAAGAATAAAAGCTGAATCACCCTGCTATATAGTAATTCCTGAGGCCATCCCGTTGATTTTTATAAATGCCCATAGAACCAGAAAAGTGTTACGCTAGTAAGTTAAGGTTAACCCATATTAGAGGGAATTCCTATATAGCAGGGTGATTGAGTCTATAGTTAGGGCTTAAATAATAAGGGCATGTTTGTTTTTCTGTGAATGTTTAGATGAGAGAGTACAAATGGTTTGCCCAAAAAATCTCTCTCATCTTCCCCCGGCCCCATTACATGTACGGGCTATCGTGATAGACAGAATAAAAGTTTCCTTAAACAGGCAAACCTCCTCTGTGAACCTGCAGATATTATCCAGGGCGCCCAGGATTGCCACCAGCTTTCCATTATCGATGGGGCGCCTAGCATCTGGCTTGGTCCCCTACAACCACTGCCATCCCTGCAAATTCCCCTGCACTAGGAATGATCTGTTTGCATCTGAGTGGCCAAGCATTTTAGAAAAGAAGGAAATTGACTCCATGTGGCATCTAGCACAAGCTACCGAGCGCCCTTGATCTCTCAAATCTCCCTGAAAAGACAGGACAAAAGATGAAAGCCAATTCTTCTCCCCCTCATTCTCCAAGAAGCTACAGTATGCGCTGAATGCCCCCTCATAGACACACCTTGTCCAGGTTGCTAACTGGCTGCCACGAGGTCCGGTAGGCTTGGGCATCAAGCTGCCTCAGATGGTCTGGAAAAGGTGTCAGGAATTCCGCTGCTTCTGGGTGATAGGAGCTGAAAACTTGCACCTTGAAATGAGATAGAGCATCAGCAGTGTTGTTCAACATGCCTGGGATATGCTTGGCCCTAAACAACACATTAAAATTCAAGCATTGTAGCACAATCTCTTTCAGTAACCTGAGTATCATCTACCATTTAGCTGCCTGCTGATTAATGCATTCCACAACCGTCATATTATCTTACCAAAATATGACGACTGTTTGCGGAATTGATCTAGCCAAATGGACAGAGCCACCAGGATGGGAAAGAGCTCAAGGAAACCAATGTTGATAACCAGCCCAGACTCCACTGAGGTAGCGGGCCAGCATTGCGCGCACCAGGCCAAACCCAGGATGCACCAAAACCTTTGCTACCCGCAGCATCTGTGAAGAGACCTATCTCCTCACTGGACCTGGCGGGGCCGAGCCACACCACCGTGCCATTGAAGTCTCACAGAAATGCCTGTCAAATGTGTATGGAGTGCCGAACCTCACTTGACAACCTGGTGTGGTGGTGCTTCTCCCTCAGGCCAGACATTCCTTGGGCAATGGATCACAAGAATGGGCGGCCCATGGGATGACTCCCAAAGGGAAATCGAGCGGCCCAACCATCTTCTGTAACTGATGTAACATGACCTTCTTCATTCTCAAACAATCATGCAAGGCCTGGGAGAAAACAGAAACCTTCTCCTTGGGGAGCAGTGACACACCAACCCTGGAATCCAACTCAATCCCAAAGAACTCAATAACCTACAGTCTTGCCTTTTGCCAATGGAATCCCGCCCTCCCTCTTCACTGCGCAAAAGGACTGCAACTCATTGCTGCATTCTTGCAAACTAGGAGGACCCAAGAAGAGGAACTCATGAAGATAATGCAAGACGAACTGGTGGCCCATCCTCCTCCTGAATTCCCACTCAAGGAAAGAACTGAACTTCTCGAAATAGAAGCAGGAGAACGAGGAACCCATAGGCATGCATTTATCAAAATAATATGATCCTTCAAACTGGAAATCCAGTAGTTGAAAATCCTGCGGGTGCCCAGAGAGTAGGCAAAATGCTGGCTCTAAGTCTGATTTTGCAAGGAGGGTGCCTGGCCCAAACTCCTGAAACATAAGAATAGCCTGGTTCAAGGAAGCATACTTGAAAGAGCATAAGGCCCCATCAATACCCTCGTTTACAGACTGACCCCTGGAAGCAGAGAGGTTATGTATCAATCTAAACTCCCAGGGGTCCTTCTTGGGAACCACCCCCACGGAAGAGCAGACAAAACCTTAAGGGGGATTGAATGAAATGGGCCGGCCACTCTCCCCAGGCCAACTTGTTTGACAATCTTTGCCGAGTCTACCCCATGATTGCACCTCAGGGACTGCTGGTTCTTACAATAAGACACGCCCACGCACTCCTGAGCAGGTATCGGGAAACCCTCTTTGAAACCTTCATACAAGACCTGGGCTGTCGCCGGATTACTGTACACATTGGGGGCAGACAACATATCAAACTTAGAAAGCCAAAGTAAAATGCTGCCCAGATTGGTCACTAGGTCTGGCTGGCTGGGGACCTGGCCAGTGTAACCCCTACCGCCAAACAACTATTGCCACTTTGCACAATCCCCCCCACCTGCCACCAGTCCCATCACGGCAGACACACTACCTTGAGCCAAAACTGGGCTTGGGGCACCAGACCGCGAGGGCAGCTCCACCGGAGCCGCCTCTACTGGTAGAGGGGGACCTGCCACCTCTTCCCCGGGACACACCTCTACACCTTTCTTGGTACCCTGACCCTTAGCCAGGAGAGTATGCTGCCTTAGAGGCCACCCCTGCTCTCCTAGGCCTCTCCCCTGGGTGCCTCCGTCACCTCCTGCCTCTCCGCAGGAGGCCGCTCTTTTATTGACGCCAGGATCTCATCCATACCATCTATCCTACGCATCAAAGCTTCCAAAAGCACTTCCGTGCAGGAGCGCTTAGAGCCCCTCTGCACACCACCAGGCATTTCTGCTACCTGGTGAAGGGAGATGAGCCAAGAGCAGAAGACCAACAAAGCCCCATCAACCTCAGTAAATGGCAAAGCAGTGCCCCTTAAATGCCTGCCAACTGGCAACTCACCAGCCACTATGCTGCACACCTGGTGCTCACAATCCCAACGCCAAGGAACACACCTCAAAAAAGGTTATGGCCCTGACCTTGCCTGCTGACCCCACCATGCAGTACACGAGAGAAAAAACCCTTTCTCAGCCCCCTAAACGGCAGTCTCTCAGGCCCAGGGCCCACCTAGCAACATCGAGATGCAGCCTACACATGACTAAAAAAGCACCTTGCACCCAAACTTTTTGCCCCTCTCTCCTAGGCCCTCCCAGCTGGAGCCACCACTGCATGCGTGTGCACTACTATTTAATGTAAACCCGTTTGCTCTAATTTCATTCAAATTGTAATAGAATTTGGCAAAACTTTGATGCTTTATCAAGATTCAAAAAAAGGCATGTGTTTTTATTTTAGTTGGGTTTGTGAAAGCTGATGTGAGTGTGGAAGTATGCTGGGCCAGTGTTATTTAGTGCCTTGAAAGTGTGGGTGAGGAATTTGAATTGCACTCATTTGTGAATGGGGAGCCAATGGAGCTCTTTTAGGTGTCATGTGATGGGAGTGCAGCATGGGAGGCTGAAATTATAGTGCATGTGGCAGACAGACTCCACATTTTATTTTTGATAGTTTTAATTAGTATGAATCTTTCACTGTTCTGCTAAAACTAAATTTATGCTTCTCAGAAAACCTATCATTTTTTTAACAGCCCCAGAATGTGGTCCCAGTTCCCACACCTACCTGTGCGAAGGCACCTATTAATATCAATGGGGTGTCACCCATAAGGTTAATTACTGATCTTAGGTTAAACTTATTTATATAGCACACATCCTGCATTAGGCTGCCATTGTAGCGCTAGAGTGGCGTTAAAATCGGAGATGCCAACTATGGAACTGGGGAAACCAGGTTCGACACTCTACTTCGCCTCAACATCCTGTGACTCTGGGCAAATCAGTTAATCTCCTTGTGCCTAAAAAATGAAGGTGGCCTTCTGTAATGTAACTGGTGGTCATGTAAAGCGCTCCACTACCTTTTTGACGTTAATTAAATCCGCAAAAACTTTAATTTTACATTTTGACAGAACAGGTCATCGGTTTATAGTTGTGTGGTAACAAATCCCACTGCCAATTATGACGCTGTGACAGACCTCTGTACTCAATGTATTGTAACTTTGACAAGCTGATGTCTCTATTTATTGTATAACAGGTAACATTCCAAAATGTCTTTGTTGCATTTTTGAAAAGCACTATAACAATTATTACTGTGTTTCTTTATGTAATGCTATGTCCTTTATTCGGGTATTTTTTTGGGTAGCGTTGTGTTGCTTGTCCCGCCCCTTCCGCCAAAAAAAGTAGCAATACGACAAGGCCAGCACTGCCTGCATCATATTGCTTTTTTTTCTAACTTTTAGCCATGCTGCACAGCAGCTGTGCTACTGTACAACATGGCTAACAGACATTGACAAAGCTATTAGCTCTTGCCTAGGCAAGACCTATTGGCTTTGCTAATTCTTATTGGGTTTCAAATGTGGTCACCCTAATTTATTGGTCATGCAATGAGGCAACCATAACGATGATCAGTCCTACCCTATGCCCACTCTCTTTTATTTAGACTCCTCGGGCCATAGTACAGAAGTGCCCCGCGGGCGCATGGGGCGTTTGCGCCCGCTTTGCGTGCCCCAGGGGCACTTTGGTATTACAGAACGGGCCGCATACGCGTGTGCATCCCCTTCTGTAATACCGATAACACTGGAGCACATAAAGCGCCAGCGTCATCATCAGAGGGCATTCCCTCATTTGCATGGGGGTGTAGCCATACAATTGAGGGAATTCCTTTGCCTCTGCGCCTGCGCCGTATTACAGACTCCAGCTGCGCTGTGAAACACGGCGCGACTTCAAAGCAGCCACTCCGTTTTTCATATAAATGCACTGCACCCAGGGCAGCATGAGTTCATGGCTGACCTGGGGGCAGCGCATTCATCCTAATACGGCACAGTTTCCTAGTTTGCACCGGGTGCACCTTTTAAAAGGTATGCCTGGCACAAACAAGGAAAATGCGCCGTATGTATGATTCAGCCCCAGGGCTTTGCCCATTCTTTGGGTCTAACCCACAGTTTTAAAGTGTCCTGTACCGAGGACGGGAAAAAAAAGAACAGGAAGCCGTTTTCTGCCTACAGTCTGCCTCGGACAAGAACCAGGTTCTCCATACGCCGCATACTAGCTGACAGGCCAAGACTCCGGGTCATCTAGTGCCCCAGTCCCTCCTCAACAACAGCTCTGCCAAGTTTCGCAGGTCAATGTGTGATGAGCTGTTCCAGTCTAGTTTTCTTTGAATTGTGGGACTTGTGGTCTTCTTTATTCCATTATAAAACCAAGACTACCAGTACCAGAAAGCAAAGAAAAAAAAACATTGACTGAAGCAGCTCATCATGCATGGACATGAGAAATTTGGAAGCTCTGCAGAACCCTGCTGGCCACTACAAAGCTGAGCTTCAGGCTGCAAAAGAGGGCTACCAATGTACTGCCCTGCCCAGCATCTGCAGACTGCCGCTGCCAGGTAAGAGATTATTGTTATAGTGAAATAATGTACACTCAAACAACTTGTGAATGTTGAACAGAGACCGCAATGCAGTCCCTGTTTAAACTTCACTCATTTTTTAGGGCATTAAAAATAGCAGCATGGGAACTGTGATCCGGACTACAATGGAAGCGGGAGTAGAGATGTGACAGAAAAATAACAAAATAATATACAATTATTTTGCGGTGTTTGACTTACAGATAACTTGTGAATATTGTGGAGCACAGCCCAAAAAAATTAAATCCTTGAATTAATCATGTTCGTTCCTGACTCAAATTCAGCATGGCTGTTTTCAAAGAAGCAGCTGCAAGAGCCTCCTAAGCAAGATCATTGACATCTGTGCTACTCGATCATATGCCAGAAGCACACAGCCAGAGGTGGAGGAGCTGGTGTAAAAGTATCTACTCCCTGACACACAATATGTTTGAATGTTGGGTGGTAGGTTCTTCAGGGCTTCTGTATTGAACCTTTACATGTTGGTACCTTTTGCTAGCTGTGTTTTCCTGTTCTTCATTTTCTTACATTTACTGTTCAAATTCATGATGGGTCACCTGATGGTGCCTGCTTTTCACTTCAGACTGGGCATAGGCAGTCTTGACAAGTACTATCCTTGTGTGTTGTGCTAATCTTCTGCACAGGTGTGCATGGACCTACGTGTTACTTTTACTAATACTATGTTGAGCAGTTCACCATGCCCAAGGTCACTGTAATAATGAGATTCTGCAGCTGCTGCTTTTTCCATTTAATTATGGATTTGTTGCATTTGCCACATAATCTTTCATCTGCCGTATAATCTTCAAAGTTTATAAAAAATAGTTTCTAGCTCAAATGGATCAAAAGCTGCAAAAGCTGCAAAAACTGCAGTGACTCAAATTGCGGCACAGTGGAAAGCCATTCACAAGGTGGCCTGCCCACCTTTGCTTATTCCTGTATTTGGCTGTTATTCTGGTTCCAATGAGGTGAAATCTTTGGCCAGTGTTAAGATTTGTAGAATAATGAATTAATACCTTCACAAAATGGGCCCAATGGGCCGCATAATTTGCCCTTTATTGCTGTATAATTTAGTTAACCCTGCCACATAATTTGGTCCTGCCTACCACATACTACAAGTGGCCCTGACCATGGGTGATAACCGGTGGCCCAACCGTGGGTGATAATTGCATGTAAAATATAATGCAGACACCTGAAGTGACAAATATATGAAAGATAAACTAATCTGTGGAAATGCATTGTTCTGGTAAGAAAGTTTAGTTGATTAATGCAGAAACCTGTGTGGATAACTGGTTGATGCACTGGGGACTAGTGATTAGTTTAGATATTGTATTCGGCTGTTCATACTATACGATAGGCTACCACAGAATGTGCAAAAAGACTTAGGGGGGAAATATACTAACCCTTTTCCCTAGGTTTGCTTCACAAAAGTGACGCAAACCCAGGGAAA
Organism: Calotriton arnoldi; assembly: GCA_963921515.1. Lineage (NCBI taxonomy): Eukaryota > Metazoa > Chordata > Amphibia > Caudata > Salamandridae > Calotriton > Calotriton arnoldi. Next base: position 5,247,679 of record CAWUFW010000046.1, on the reverse strand, counting down.
ACCTCCTGGGATTTTCTTTTTGCGTTTCCCAAACGTAACGTAAAGTAGAGCTACTTGCTACTTTGCAAGAAGGGGATGTTCCATGGGTTATAAATATGGCCATTTCCATGCAACCACCCACAGAATTTGATACAAAGCCCTAGCTACTAAAAAATAAAGTAGGAAGGTCTTTGTGCCATAAAATGTATGCTTCCTCGAGGCACCCCTAAAGTTTTGTGAAAGTTTTAAAGGGTACTCTTCCACTCCAAAACCTAGGCTTGACATCACATGTTCGCCCTTGCTTTATTTCAGAATGTTAATAATAATAAAACATACTTGCAAACTGTGCCTACATGCCTACCTTTCTTTTTTCACTTCAGAACTATGTGATTATATGCGTTTATCGGAACCTGCTCACTGAACATGGGCATTCTGTATAGAGTCAATGGAAAGTACCCAAGCCTGTCCCTGCCGCCCCCCTCCCCCCCTTCCCCAGAACTGTAGTGTCTCCTACACCCCTGTGAGTGAATGGGCCTGGTGGCGACATATGCAGAGCACATGGCCAAACCGGAAGGGCTTGCAACAGGTTTTCAGCAGTCAAAAGGGAGATTACATGGGTATGCAAGTCTTATACACTAGGAAATGGGCACGTTGGTGGTCCTTTTCTGCAAGGAAACGGATCAACTGAATTGTGCCCGAAGGCGCACTTTAGGTGTCAATACCTAAGTATCTATGTAAAATGACAGTGTCTTGGCGAGGGAGAGCACAGCTCTTTCCCTCTGCCTGGCTTTTTTCTGGTTTGCTACAGATACTTTTTCATGGAGCAACTTCCGGGCGGATTAACTCGTTAATTTGAGGGCACTGCTGTATTCTCTGTCTCTCCCTTGCATCGCTGTGGCGGGGGCTTGTGCCAGGAGGGGGGCGCGCGGAGCAGGCCCAGCGACCGCCACATTAACCACTTTGCTCTTTTTTTAATTCATCTAATGACAGTGCGTGGAAGAAAGGAAGTCGGAGGAGGCTTTTCAGGGCCCGGGCGAGCAGCGGCTCGTGCTGCGGCTCTGACTCCGAGCCGGGGACGGCGGCTTTGTTCTCTTATTAGGCCTCTTTTGTTCGCTAAGATGGCTGGAGCCATTTCCAGCAGCCAGAGAGCTGAAACAGTCTGAATAGGGACACAATGTACTTGTTTAAATTACCTTTTCTCCAAAATGATGCAAAACCATTAAGGCAGAAGGTGCGGCAAATAAAAGTTTGATGGGTTTTTTTCCCTCCCTTCCCTGCGATAATGTTTTGCTCTAATAGCAGCTTTTTATTTGATTAGAATCCATTAGTTTGCAATATTATTCCTTTGGTGATTAGGTGGCAATTTTCTGCTCCTTTGCGCGCACTTTCAGCACTCAGGGCTGCGGCGGCAGAGGCGCAGATCTCGCTATAATTCCCCCCTCCGCTTCTCTTAAAACCCCCATTTAACTGGTTTGACTGGGAAGTAGCTGGAGAAATGGGTTTTTAATTCAGCCCTGGTTAAGTCGTCGGAAGGGGCCTAGCAATGGCGGAGGACGGGGTGCTTCTGAGAGGCTGGGTGCCCCATTTGGCGGGGCGCCCCACTCTCGCTCTTGTATATCATGCTTGTCTCTAGAGCACTTTTCCTCATAGACAGCGTCACAAAGTGCCTCTTTTATCCATCGGTAAGAGCCCGCAGTGAAAAGGCTATATCTGTATGTTGTGGGCCTAAAGAGGGAGCTGCAGGTGGAGTGTAGGGCTCGGTGGACTTGTTGAGGAAAGTTTGATAGGCCTGGGTGACAAACTGGGTCACCTTCTCCTAACCAACATCCCTGAAATTTCACAGCTCGGGCAAATCTCTGACGTTATGGTTCTATCTACTGCACAGACTGCTTCCTCCCGTACCATACACTGAACGCAGAAGTACTCCAAGGGGTTCAATATAGAACCAACAGCAGCACATTGTCAATGGGCCAAACAGAGCACAATTCCACCCCTCAAAGCGTAACCATGTATCCAGATATTAAACTAGGCGGCCCTATAACTACCCGATGAGAAATGTAGCTATTTCTGCGGCAGTAAAGATGTTGAACATAAGGGATGGCTAGGAGAAATAGGAATGAACCCTGCGTTGGTCGCCCCAATCCTCACATCATGGCTATGGGTAGCACCTGCTTTCTTCACCTCCATCACATCCTCCAGATTTTACTACAACAAGAGGAAATAGATGCCCTTCACTATACCACTTTCTTGCCAATGACTGTCTTGCGTACAGGGCCATTGCAAGGTGTTTTGGTGTCCTAGGCACAGGGACATTTTCTCAACCACCTCCTACACTAACATGGACGTTTGATGCTTCTCAGAGCAATCAGTGGCCCTCTTGCTGGTTGCATGATAGGCAGCTGTGTAGTATTGCTTTACCGTAGCATCAACTTCATTTGGGTACCTGTTTTTTCACTCAGAGAGCACCCATGAGTTTCTACTCCTCCCTTCTTTCTCTGAACATTAGCCAAGGCGCATCCCATCGCTGCTAATCGTACACATGTGGCCCATATGGTGGAGGGTCCTTGTTAATACTCCGCAATTCCTTTTGTTATATGGAGCCTTTAAAGGGATGTGTAGGGCATTGTACTGTGCAGGTCTTAGACAGTAATCGAAGGCCCAAGTGGCTTATCCCAGAAGTTATGTGAGGATTCAAGTTCCAAGTTTATTGTAACCTTGATTAAGTCTATGCTGCAGGTATTGTCTTGTGGTGAGATGATGTGCGTCATGCATGCAATGTATGCATCACATGGCATCTGTCTGCCTTCTATTCCTCATGGCTGCCTTTTCCTCAAACTGCGCTGTCAGGTTCCCATGCCAAACCACAGGGCAAAGTGATGGAGCTCTTAAAGAGAAGAACTTATTGGCCGAGATTCTTAGGAGGGGGCCAAAGGCAACTTTCCTCTGGCTAGTGCTAAGGATTTAAGTGAAAAATAGTCTTTTGGGGCTTTGCATATATTTTGGCATGCATCTGCAACAAATAGAAAGAGACTCTTACACTAAAGGACAGTGGTGAAAAATTCTCCCAATGCACGTTCTAAAGCAGGGAGGGGTGTAGAGGGGAAAATCCTCAGTGAAAACGAGGGTAATGATATACACTAAACAGGAAAAGTCTCAAAATGCAACATTAAAGATACCACAGCAACCTATTTCGTGTTTTCCGATAAATAGCATCACAATCATATATAAAGTCTCTTTTAAAGGGCATCAAAAAGAGCAAAATAACAAGTGCAGAAAATGAGAGACATGCAACAAAATATATAGAAAAAAGAAAATATAAAAAGTACAAAAGGCAGTGCCTCATGCATAATCTACCAGAAATACGGGCTCTAACATGTAGGTTTTTGAAATGAGTGTTGGTTTAATAATTATATACGGTCTCTCTTTAGAAGGTATGTTTGACAGTCTGAACACTTTCCCCAACATTGGAAAAGTTACCTTTGTCCCGCTGACAGGGAAAATTAACAAATAGGGCCTGAATCACAAAGAATTTTCTTGGTGTAGGTGTGGCTTACTCTTGTTCTAACCCTGGCTTACGCTTGGAGTCCAGGAGTAAGCCAGGATTACTACTTAAATAAGACAATAAAATATTTGTGAATCAGTCTTCATGTAACGTAGGTAAATAACTACAGAATTAAAAAATAACACATCAGCATGCCACATAAATCTGAAACATAGTTCACTTACAATTCATTAATAAGGAAAGTAATTTGAAGCAGAAATGTGAACGGATGAAATCTTAACTTGATTTTCCTCAAAGTGGCATTCCTGATCTCACACCTGACATTGTTGGCACCGTTGAAGCCAATAATAAAGACATGTCAAATGACATCCCTTGTGACGTTACTGTTTGCATCTTTGACAACCTTGCTATCGGCATCATCAGTAATATTATGCAATGATGAAATCACATATAACAACCCCATGATACCATCTTGGAAACGACTTAGGACATCACACTTCACACCTGATATCACCGGGGCTATCTTCAAGAGTATCGCATTTGACATCCCAAAGGGCCTCATCAAGATCATCATTGACGACACCACTTATGATGTTGCTGGCAACATAAACATGACATGTTTGAGGACAATGCTGATAACAATCAATACTGCGTTACCGGAAATATAATTGCCAAAGTCAACGATGGCATCGTGCATAGGACCACAAATCATATCACTGGAATCGCTCAGGAAACCTTGAATTAAACTACTGATAGCATCACTGGTAACATCTCACATTAACATAGATGATATCACCGAGGGTACCACATTGCTCGTCACAAGCATGATTTAAGTCCTCATCTTCACTTGTCATAGAAGCTTTTCCATTTCTCACAAAGCTGCCATGGAAGGACCCATTACAAAGAAACTGCATATCCCGCTCCCAACCCATTAAAATCATACTTTACTGATTTCGCGATGCCAAGATATATTGCCAAGACTGAGAGAAGGTGACAAATGAGAAAGGAAAACATTGAGAGGGCACCGGAGCTGCAGGAGAAACATGATGGTGGGTGGCAGTCATTTGAGGGGCATTAAATGGTGCTCCGATTACTTGTCTTCATCTGTCTTTGCATTTTTTTTCCAAAGCCTGCTTTTGAGGTACCTATCTGTCATTCGTTCATGCTCACAGAGGGGCAGATTTACAAGAACTGACACATCTCTGCATATCAGCAGAGATGCGTCAGCTAATTTGCGTCACGCAAAAAAACACTTGCGCCACCATGGATGCGTCGCATTTACAATGTGGCGCACCGTGGCGCAAGGATTGACAGATGAGTGACGCATCTGCCGGCGTAAAGGTATCGCATTGCTGGAGTCGTGTCGCAAGCGTGACGCAACTCCAGCAATGCTCAGGGGCGGCCTATACTTATTGTGCTGCGTCACTCCTTACGCCTGCTTGAAGCAGGCGTAAGGTTTTGACACAGTGGCGTCGTAAAAGTGACTCAGTGAAATCTTGTAGATTTCACTGCGTCACTTTTACAAGGCTTTCTTGCGTGGGAACGCCTACCCTGCGTCACATTATACCTGACGCAGGTATAATATGACGCAGGGCTTTATAACGTGACGCATCTCCCTAGATGCGTCACGTTGTAAATGTGTCACAACGTGGCGCATTGTTTACGACGCCGCTGCGTCACAAAAGTGACGCAACTGCGGCATAAAAGTGTTGCAAGGGGCTTGTAAATCTGCCCCAGAGTTTTGAGGAACAGATGTATTTGCCCTTTATTGTAGTCATTGGTTGCTTAAAAGTACTCTCACAACATTTTGTATTTGATTTCTAGATCCCCACATCACTCATCACGAGGCTTCACTTCTACTGTCCCAGTAAGATAGCGACAGAACGAACACGACTATTACCAGATGAAACTTCAAAAATATAGATCACACAGCTGCAGTTTTCAGGTACCTGAGATCTCCACAAAGCCGTCATGGACGTCAATTAGGGGTTGGAGCTGCGACCCCTGCCTTGCCACTTGCGACCCCTGGCACTGCCTTTGTGACCCCTGGCATCAGAGGTGGCAAAATCCGTGCTAAGGGCAGCTCCACTTTCCTTTTTTTCTGTCAATTTGTTATTTCACTAATAGTAAATAATATTGTATAATTCACTAGAAGTGTAATAAAGAATTAATTACAATTTGCTGAACTATGACCCTCCCTGGCAGCTGGTCAGTAAAAAATGATTTTAAATGTATGTTGCGTCACGTGTGTGCTAGCGGGTGAGAGTTAGTCTGAGAGCAAGTGTGGGTGTGTGTATATGTATGTATGCGTGTGTGTGTGAGCGAAAGTAAATGTTAATGGCGTGTAATGTCACCTCCGCTCCCCCTGGCACTTTGGTGAATTTATGTTCATGAAGACAGCAACTGATGGCTGAACACCCCCTTCCCTCTCACACCCTCAGATTGAAATCACCTCACGCGCAGCTGAGGCGCCACAAGTGAATGTCGATCACATCTTTCCTCAAGCGCCCTCACCCCGAGCTCGGAATCACCGCACCACGAGGTGACGTGACTGGGCCGCTGCCTTCCGGGCCTTGTTTGACCATCAGACGCTGTTCGAAAGAAATCAAAGGGAGAAATCAATAGCGGCCTCATTACACACGCTGTGGCGGGCACCGCGGCACTCGATTAATTACAGTGTCGGTAGCATTTGCTTTAATTGGAAAGAATAAAGGGAGAGAAGTGCCTGGATTGGGCGGCTGGGGGGGGCGGCGGGCATTAGCATATGTGTGGCTTCGATGGCACTGCCGCCATGCGGCCTCGCGGCTTAGGTGCTCTCCAACGCGCGCGCCTCTTTGTGACACCCCGAAAAAAATGTGCCAAGGCAATTAGAAGAGGATCAGATTGGGAAGGCTTTTGTCAGCTGCTAATTAAAGTTTCTTTAGAATCAGGAATGCTCCCCCTCTATCTGCTTTCTCCCCTCGCCTTTCTTTATCTCGATGAGGCGCGCGATATAATTTACAACATGTTGGCTAATTATGTGCGTTGGACATAATAGAGTGAGAAAGAATAGCGGGCAAGGAGGAGAGGTGTCAAAAAATACTGAGGGTTTCATAACAGAAGACCCCCTCCTCCCCCCACTTCCCCCTTCCCTAAACCACCACCGCCAACCAGGAAGACTTAGCCGTTTAGAAGCATTAGATTTATGAGGGACATTTAACTTTGTAAGTTATGTGCACATTCTATTGATCACAAAATAATAGCCGCCTTAAAAACGTTTCTCCCCCCAAAAATGACCCCCACTCTCCCAAATAAAGGCTTTTCGATTTGGGAAAAAGTACTATGCAAAAAAGAAATGCAAGTAAGCATCCTTCAAGCAGCAACAGCAAGCAAATGCAAATCTCACAAGCCTGGCGTTGACAAACCAGTGCGTTCGTTACATTTTTAATTGTTTTTTTCATTGCAACCACATGCCACAATTTGTTTTTTAAAAACATGCCCATGCTTGCGATTTAAATGTTACAATTAATTTAAAAAAAAAAATGAAACAACGCATATCATTTAAATAGTAGAGTGCCAGTGCTTCTTAGTAGTAACGTATGCTTGGAACAAGTTTTAGTTTTAATGCATAATGCTTTAATATTATTGCTTCAAAATAAAGTAATATCTAGACAACTGGTCTTGCAGGGGTACCGCTGTAATGCAAATTAAAAGAATAGACAATTCTGAGTAGCCGAGAGGGCTTTTTATCTAGTCGGCCCACGACTGGCTGGTCGCAACATCAACTGAAGTGTTGCGGCCTCCATTTTGAGGACTCATTCCCTGTGTCATGATTTTTAGAAAATGAATAAGGTACAAGGGGGGCAGAGTAGGGGTACCCTGACCTCCTGGCCATTGTGGGGGATGGGGTTCAAAATAAATTGTACAAAAAAAAATCATGTAACAGGCCCTGTGGTACTCCACTGGGGCCCAGCGAGGTCTCTCCGTGAGGTCCTGTGGGAGTACCACAGGACCGTGCAAGCGTCAAAAAGTGAAGCATGCACTGTCCCACAGTACCATTGAGTGGCGTTTGTGTGAAGGTACCATGGGAGTACAAGGGAAAAAAAATGGAATCGAATATGTGGGATGGGTGTCCGTGGGTGGCTGTGTGACTGTTGGCCAGCTATGGGGATGGGGGAGGGGGGGTTGGTCACAGTTGGGGGATTTGGTACAGGGCCTGGCTGCAGGCCAGGACCTGCGGACAACCCTCAACTGGGGGGTGGCCGCCCAGGGGGTTGGGCAAAGGGTCTTGCTGAAGGCCAGAACTGCGGCCAACCCCACGTCGCACACAGCTGAAGGCCATGAGCAGCAAGGGGTTGGTCCCCCCCTGGGGGTGGGTTGGCTGCATAGCCTGGCTGCAGGCTAGACCCTGCATCCAGCCCCCTATTGCGTATGGTGAAAAGGTCTGCTCAGTGAGGGAGCTAGACAAATATGATAAACAAACCCCAGAGATTTACTGAAAAAACATAAAGGTTAAAGTAACGTAATAGTTCGGTCTGGTAATATCTGATCTTACGTTAAAAAAAAAAAACCTCAGAAACTCACTGAAAAAAACAAAGGTTGCATAATATTAAAATTATTGTTTTAAAACAAAAAACTTGGAAATTCACCAGTTATAGTTTAATGAGCTAACTATAACTTGCACCACTTCCATTTGCTGCTTAGGACCTCCATATTACATCACTCATGACATGTTAAATGACATCACTGATGACATCATGAAGTCATTGTAAAACCGTTCTACAGGGTTTGTGGCCTTGAAGTAATTCATAGCAACACAACAAGATGATGGACGGAGTGCTGAAACTTTTCAAACACTCACCCCCAGTCACAGATCTGGGTTTAATCCATCGTCTTTTGCTTACCATGTCACCCCAGTTTGGACCCAGCCATATGCAAATCAGTCTTGACCCTGATCCCCATGGGAAAAGTCCAGCCTGAACTGCCCAACCAGGTCTTCCCTGGACCGGAAACAATCATCTCAGGGCCGGTTCATCTGCCAGGCTAGCTTGAATCCAGTGGCACAGTGAACAATGGACACACGTCGGGGCATACCCCGCCAACTTAGGGCGCACATAGCAACACAACAAGATGATGGACGGAGTGCTGAAACTTGATCAACATTCTGTCCATCAATTATTCTTTTTGCATTTGCCACCCGAGTGGGACGGGCATGCCCAGACATGGGTCCCGGGCTCTCCATGCCACCTGAGTCAAGCTATCCTGGTTGATGAGGGGTGAACTCAGAAACTGGTTCCAGGATGCTTGTTTCCGGTCCAGGGAGGACCTGATCTGGCAGTTCGGCTAGACCGTTCCCTTGGGGAGCAGGGTCAAGACTGATTTGCATATGGCTGGGTTTAAACTGGAATGACATGGGAAGCAGAAAAATAATGGATTTAGGCCCAGATCTCTGTACTGGGGTAAATGTTTGATATTGTTCAGCATTCTCTCCATCAATTGTTCTTTTTGCATTTGTCACCCCGAGTGGGACGGGTATGCCCAGACGTGGGTTCCGTGCTCTCCATGCCACTGGAGTTAAGCTAGCCTGGATGATGAGGGGTGAAACCCCAAAACTGGTCCCAGGATGCTTGTTTCCGGTCCAGGGAGTACCTGGCCTGGCAGTTCGGTCTGGACTGTTCCCATGGGGAGCAGGGTCAAGACTGATCTGCATATGGCTGGGTTCAACCTGGAATGACATGGGGAGCAAATAAACAATGGATTTAGGCCCGGATCTCTGGACTGGGGTGAATGTATGACATTGTTCAGCATTCTCTCCATCATTTGTTCTTTTTGCACTTGAAGTAATTCAACACACTACAGCCATGTACAATTTTGGATTCACCTTAATGGGATTACCCACCTAAATACAACTCATGACCAATGTTCCCTCTAATTTTTTTCCCCTGTGTGCGGCAGTGCAAGATCTCTGTGCACTGCAGTCAAGGCTATGTGCACCAATGAACTGAATATGCTTGGGAGCGCTGCGCTCAGCAATATACATCTGTGGCAATTACCACTCAACTTTTGTGTACAAGAAGAGCGAAAACAAGTGCATTTCACACATAGAGCTCTGTTTAATAGGATCTTGACACAGTTTTTCAATGTAGATAAAAAAAACTTCATGACATGAGTTGTTTACTCTTATGGCACCTAAATCCCAGATTTAGAAAAGAACAGGACTCAGAAGGTTGTACAATTATAAACTGTTATTGGGCAGCAGCATTGATCTAAGCAGTCAGAAGAATGAGACAGCTATTATTAATCCAAAACTGGGATCCTGGCTAGACCCAGTGAAATATGCTGAAATGTTTTCCAATGTAATTTGCTGACACTGGGACACAATGAGCAGCGTCCGCAGGTTGTCAGCTTTCCTTTCCGAGCAGGAATCTGTAGACCGTGAAGGGGGCTTTCACATCTACAATTCCAGTTAGGCCCAAAACAAAAGCCTCTTTTAGAGGGCCATCAGCCCTCCTTTTGTTTAGGAATGATCCTGGTTGGGAGCCACCTGCAGCCTAATACCTAGATGCTAATTCAATGGAGGGGAAACATAGGCACACAGCTTATCACTTTACAAGTCAAGTACTTAAGAAAAACATTTGAGGCAGATTTTGACTTTGTTTACCCCTTGTATATAAGCTATATGCGTGTACTGTAAGAAGGTAGGCATTGTGTATCAAGAATGCATAGCTGAGAGAAACAGAAAGTCAAGATTTAAAATGTAACACAGTGCTTCTGGTTGTCTGTCCTTCTAACACTTTATTACTGCTCAAAGAAACCATTTTCAGCACCCTTGTATGAAAAATTTAGAAAGAAAACAATAAGGTTTTAAACCCTTGACTTGCAGTTTGCAAGCAGCTTGTTGATGCGATGCTGATTCATAGCTCACTGTGCTATATTAGAAATATTGCAATATGTGAACTGCAAATAATAAAAGCATCTTTGTCTAAAACAAAAACAAAATACGGATCTACATAAAATAAAAATCTCTGATCGAAATGTTACCCAATGTGCTTTGCAGGCGGCATATTATCAATCTATGCAACATTATGAGTCAAAACTGTAATTAGACAACAATCAGATCCCTCCAGCAACTGCATTAACTCCCAGAGTTATCTCACCGTTATTATTATGCCTGAGATTTGCTGGGCACGTAAATATCTCTGCAGAAGTAGCCAGAACTCATAAGATATTTTATAATGCAGCCTTTGTGACATACTAAGCTCAACATATTTACTGTCACATTTGTTCTTGTTGCCAATTTCTTTACAGCAGAGTTTAAAAAAAGTAAAAGTATAAGTTGACAACAAGACTCTGGTATCTATGACTCTGTTCCTTTTGACTACACCCCCTTTCTGTTGACACGCCTTGGCTACCAATTTATGTGTTCTCTGCATAAATGTTTACTAATTCCAGCACTGAATGTCACACATCAATTATATTTTTGTAGTGGTTTCTTGTGAACTCGCAAAAAAGTGCATGATGTTCTAAGATGAGCACCTACAGGATACCAGCCTAACAATGTAAACAGTATGACTTGGAATGGGTGGCTCTCTTAGTGTTTCTCCACTGCTTTCAGTTTCCATACATGTATAAATGAATATAGCAACGTAGCAGAAGGAGCACCAGGGAAAAAGTGGATGTGACAAGACATTAACTTAGAGACAAGTCAAGTTCACTCTGACTCTCATAATCTGTGCACAAGCTTTGAACATATTTGGAATGTAAATCATTCAGCAAAGATCATGCTAGAATATGATAAGCTTGCCATCAAAGTTCAAGAAAGGGTATTTGTTTAACATCCAGATGCATTTCCCCTTAGTTCATCAGTTTACTAGGATAGTATTTATAAAAAGTTAGTGTTTTTAAACATGAAGAGTTAGAAACAGTCAATCACATAACTGGAGCTGCTCCTCATACTGTGGCTGAAATGCAGGCCACTTCCACTACAATAAATAAATGCTACGGACAATACATTAATGCCTATGTTGTGCCTGCCCCCCAAGAAGAATCGTTTTTCTTCAGTTTTATATAGCGCAAACTTGTCTCAAAGGCCCTGGAGCACTTTAAATGAGCACCACAAGGACTCATTCACTAATCAAAGGCACTCGGAGATTACGTGATTTGACCTTAGTGTCAGGATGTTAAAAATGCTCAGCATCCCAACATTTTACTTCAAATTTTATGTGGGCTGCCTCTCTCCACTCCGTGTCACAGGGAAAGGAGGGAATGTTGCACGTGCACAGTGCAGTTTGGGTTACCTAATCTGGCTGAACTCAAATTACAGCGTGATCATAGCGCCTCTCCTAGCGCCATCAGATTGAATAGAGACTTGCTGGTTCTGCTATCCAATTTTGGGACACAGTCACAGACTCGAAATTTTTCAGTTACAAAATGCAAACCTGTGGCTATTATGAAGCCTTTCAGAATTTTTTATGGGGACCGAACACAAAATACAAAATGTACACTGACTGCTCCGTGGCTTCATAGTCAGTACCTCTCACCATAACGCTAAACGCTCCCTGCACGATCCTGGCAGGCCCTCAAAACTACCAGAGCAAGCGGCAGGTGTAGAAGCGGCAAGCTCTTGGATGTTCCATTTGCAATGTGCCCGTACCAGAAAAACCTACTCTTCCGTCCAGCTTTTCTAAAATGCCACCACCGCTTCTCGCACTTTTCCAACAAAGTGACAGTTTTTTAGCCCGCTCGTCTCTAAGTATATGGCTGGCAAGTTGTCTCTTGTTGACATGGGCGCTTTGGGACAGTCTGTGCGCGCTGGAGAAAGGCCATGTGCGCGCGCGCGCAAGAGCGCATGTTAGAGGGAACTATGCTCATGACCCCCAATTTTAAGTCACGAAGTTGACAAATATACATTTGCCACTTTAAAGACACTTTTTTGCAGGTCCTACGGACTACACTCTGTATTTTAGTAAGATACAGTACACACATTCCTGAGATGGGCACGGTGGCATACATCCTTAGAGGCATGCTTTTCACACAAGTGAGAGATAAACCACCTTTAAGTAGGACACCCGTACATTTTAATCTATTCAACAATATCCGAAGCTTCAAACTCTTTACAGAAGTTCTGGAAATAAACATCCACTCTAAATAGAAGTAGTCTATCGGAGTGTATTACATCTATTTAGTATTGGCACAAGGCCAAATATCCAATGGTGGATAATCTAATGTGAGCAGAAGGTTTGGTCTCTTACAGATTGTTTTGCAATAGCCTTTGGCTTTAACCTTGAACCTACTTTCAAACATACCACTGCAGCTCACAATAGGTGTGCTCTACCTTTATTCATTTTAACAGGGAGAAATACTTGCACCCTAAATGTTAGTGATTTGTAAATGGTGCACTAGCTAACTTTCAACATGCACAATCATGCTTGCCTCCAGGGCTCACACCATTTCCATGCTATGGACCCACACATGTACACTCAGTAACTCTATGCTATGAATATTGGGATGGCTGAGGGCACCAGTCATGAGCCTAAAGTAGCATTCCACAAGGATATGCCTCAACGTCCATCTAGAATAATATCTAGAATGGTTACTAGTCCAGGTGACTGTACTGTACACCTCTAAATCCAAATATTAACATTCACTGGGAAGATATATTAAGATGTCAAGACAGGATCACAATGCTCCCGAACCATGTTTACTTCAGGTTATAGAAGAATGTCATCCATCTTAAATGTGCCACAGTGAGCCACACCCAGGGCAAAGCTCTCCCTTTCAGCATCAGAGGGTCCAACCCAGCTCTCAATGTGAAGTATAAAATAGTAGAATATTTATTGACTTAAGCCTTTCCTTTGAATTTCAAATACATTAAGTGGTCAACTTTCATATTGGCTTATAGCTGGCTAGATCATGTGAAGGTTCCACATGAAGTTAAACTACAAAAACTTATTTTGCAAAAACACAGGTTTTGAAATGCAGACTGTCAAAAACTCAACCTTATCTAAATAACACCCTACAAACATTTCAACCATATTAACTTCTAAATCCATCTCAGCTCAGTTCACACATTTAGGAATTTTTTTAATTTACTATTCCAAATACAATCGTAGCTTATTTAGGGGCATGTGTTTTATAACGGATTTAGGTGCATGTAGAAGTCTTTGCAACCAGATGTTAATGTAAGGTAGAGGTTTTAGTAGTGTTTTTGAAACGTTTTGTAAAAGATGTTTTTGCAGTGTATGTTTCACATGCTACTCATTTGTGATGGTCCAACTAGACTGTGAAATTCTCTACACTGGGTCCCCTCCAAAAAACGAATCACCACCAGACATAATAGAATACAGATTAAAGCATTAATGTAAATGTGTCTTGGGCAGGGTTTCAACATGAGGTGTCCCTGTTGAGCTCTGGGCTACTGCACAGTCTTCCCCTGCATAGTAAAATGGCCATATAACTAGGGATGAGACCCAGACGTTGCTGGCAGTACCAACTGTGCTCTGAGGGTCCTGGTGCCACCAGCAGTGCTGGCCACATCAGATCAAGTGTCCAGCTCTGCCTCTAGTGCATGACAAGATGGCCACCGTGGGTTCGTAGCTCCACCAGAAGTGCAGAGAGCAAACCCGGAGTTGACCATCAGGGGAAATCTAAACACCTGTGAACATCGCCCTGGGGCAGGCTGGATCCAGAGATGATTTGGTTGGGGGAGCCCAGCTTGGGGTCTCCAGCCACTCTAAAAGCAGTCAGTTTTTAACAGAAGTCCCAGCACTCACAGGGGGATGGGGTCTGCCTCTCTGATGTGGGCAGGCGGTGCATGGCAGTCATGTTTGAAGCTCTCGTGCAGGGAAGCCCTCATGGGAGTTACGGACAGTGCCGACTGCGGGGGCCTGCTTCAGTCTTTGTGGGGAGGGGGGCAACCATCATCACACTTATTATGTTGTTTATAACAATTGCACATGCCAAAGAGCAATTTACTAGATCCCTCCTTTCATAATTCTACCTTCCCTCAATGACAATTACAGGACCTAGAAAAGTTGGGCAAACCAATAACACTTTAAGAGATTAGAACGGCAATCTTAGCACTGTCCCAATAAGGTCCAGGCTGTCAAGGATTTTCTGTGCCCTTCTACAAGGCATATCAAGAGCCAATGTTGGAACCTTTAGCTAAAGTTTACAATTTATTCCTATCCTTACATCACTGGCAGAGACAGGTTTCATGCTAGAATCCACAATTTCTCTCTTGCTGAAACACAATAAGGACCCCTCATCAGGTGATTCTTATAGAGCAGTGATATACAAACTATATCCCGGAGGCTGTATGCGGCTCTCCTGACCTTTATATGAGGGCTGTGGTGCACCACAGCACTTGACTGCTGTTTACTGCTCACTAACATTCAGAAAGAGTTTAAGCAAAAAGGCAAGGATGTATTTATAGGTTGACTGAAGTAAATGAAAAGAACAAGGTCCCAGGTCCTGATGGGATCCCACCCAACCTCTATGTATTTAATGTGGAGGTCTGGGTACCAGTCCTCACCTCCCATATTAACGCAGCAGTTGTGGCAGGTCCCCTGGGGTCATGGGCAACGTCTACCATCGTACCCGTCTTTAAGAAAGGAGACAGAGACAGCACTTACTGTTATAGGGCAATTTCTTTGCTTGGTTGCAGTGGTTAAGGTCCACTTCAGTACCAAAGACCTGTGTATTTTCTTATTTGGGAGTGCTGTTTGACTCCACCTTGAATTGACTCCCCAAGGTTTGTAGGAAGAACGAGGAGTTTGTTAGGGCAAACGCTGCTGTTTTTAACATTGCCTCACGGTTGGGCAGTAGACCCACCAGGGCCCTTTTACAAATTTATAGGGCCAAGTTTATTTTCAAAGCAATCTATGCATCTAAAAAGTCTTCACATTTTTCAGCCCTTCTATATCAAACATTTAAAGCTACCCAAAATTTTAATAAAACTAAGCATTGCTGGGCCTTTAAAGATAAGAGCAAAGGCAGAAAGAGATTGTGATGCCTAAGATTCTATTTCAATCAGATTCATAATTAAGTGACTTCCTTTAACACTTGACTCGCTAAAGGTAGCAATAGTAAGCAGAGAAGGCTTACCCTTGAGAGAGCGACTCATATAAAGCTTGCTTTAGTATTGTCAAATCTATGACTTTTCAAGAGACTAGGGGCTTAATTTAGGTGGAAGTATGGAATAAAACCCTTAAAATAACTCGGCAACTTGTCGTCCAAATCATATACATGCTCCGCTAACCTTACAGCCAACCTATACCTCCTGCCCCCCTCCTGTTGGCATCACTGCAGCCCTCAGTCATGCCGCAGACCATACCATTTGGCCCCTGGGAAAATGTTTGCAAGTACCAATGGTGTAGGCCAATTGTCTTACTTAATTATGATGTCAAAATAATCACAGTCATCTTGGTGATGTGTTCCTGCACTGTGTGGCTGGTGTTTCTGTCCACTTCATTAAAGGCAGACAGGCTGCTGATAATACTAGGTGAGCAGTGGACCTAATTGACGTGGCAGAATGCAAAAATAAACAAATAGTTTCTCGTATGATGCAGAAAAAGCATTTGATATAGTCCACTGGCAATTTTTAAAGAAAGTTTAACTGAAGACAGATTAGACTCTGATATGATGACTTATAGAACAGTAAACTTAATATTTCCCTCTGCTACTCTCTCTCTCAGACAAGACTCCCAACACAAGAAACAAGTTCACCTCCTGCATGACCGAAGTCACTAACTGGATGAAAGCCAACTGACTCAAGTTCAACAAGACAGAAGTAGTGATCTTCGGTAAGAACACCTCACCATGGCAGTCCAAATGTCGGGTGCCTGAACCCTCACCCAGAACATACACCAGGAACCACGGAATAATGAGACAGCAAACTGGACATGACCACACAAGTCAACATTAACACTGCATCTTGCTTCAACATCATGAAGATGCTGAAGAAAATCTTCAAATGGTTCCCAAGCAACACTAGAAAAACTGTCACTCACGCCCTAGTCACCAGCAAGTTGTACTATGGGAACACCTTATATGTGATTCACCAAGCAACTTACTAGAAGCCTACAAACTATCCAGAACTCGACAGCCAGACTCATCCTCAATCTCCCACACAGAACTCGCATCACACCACACCTCAGGGAACTACACTGCCTCCCTATACACACTTAATCCAAACTCTGCACACTGATTCAAGGCACTACACAACTCACTCAACCTACATTAGCAGCTGCATCTCCTACCAACCACCCAGGTACCTCCTTGCCACAAAAAACTCCTACTTGCACTCCCCCCACACATATACAGAACCAGATCAGGAGGACAAACGTTCTATTACATTCTGAAAGAAGCTGAATACCTAGTTTTTTAATTAACCAGCTTATCCTAGTTAGGGCTAGACACACACACCTGCTCAGCACCAGGTACCTCACGGGTGATGATGCACTTTAAAAATACAAATAAAACAACAACAGATTAAATTGAAGAACCTGAGCACCAAGGCTACTTGAAGGCCCGTGCGGTAGATGAACTAATGTGTAATTGACCAAATTGTAAATTGCCATTGCCATTGGTAAATGAAATGTACTATTGTCTTCATGTTCTAAATAGGGTTCCTTAAAATTCACTTTCATAAAATACTGAATCGCAAAAAGCGAATTGTGCGCATTTGCAAATTGTAAATGTCGCACCGAACCACAGTCAAGGTAGTAGCCAGAAAATGTAAATATCCCCCACTTGAACCATACCATTGATCACAAAGCAATTAAAGCTGTTCCTTTCACTCGTTCATCCTCCTTACAGTCATCTGTCCATTTTGCTCCCATATTTATTCTTTCATTTATCCATCCTTTCACCTTTGTGTTCAGACATACATCATCCATCCACCCTCTCACCCTTTCACTTATACAGACATAATTTCATGCAATTATCCATCAATATATTCATGTATCAACCCATTCACTCATCCATCCTTTTGCTCTTCCATGTCTATTTGCTTTCTATCTTCCTATCTTTTGTCTCTCAAATATATTTTCTCTTTCCTTTGTCTCTCTTGATCACCTTTTATATTTGTCCTTCTCTCTGTAATTTCCCATATTGTGATCATTTCCTCTTTTCTCCTCCACTGTTTCCTTTTCTGTGCATGTTAGTTCGCCTCCCACACTGCTCTGTCATAGTATTCCCTAACAGTATTGTTTACGAGTACTTTATCTGCATGCCTGCAGAGAGAGGTGCCCCTTACACACCTAATTATCACTTTATGGGACACAGTACACCAGCCCATCAGGGATAGTGGCAGGAATCACTTTGGGGGGGTTTTGGTTAGGGTCACTACGTCACTTCACACAGTGATGATATCATAATCAAGAATTAGATTGTTACTATCACATTGAAAAGCATAGGAGCTGCCAGGAAGCAAGTGCTTTGCATACTATCTCAGGTCAAGGTCAGCAAGAGGAGTCAGGAAGAAAAGGAAGCAGAAATTCTCAGCAGAAATTCTCAGATGAAGAAACTGAGATACTTGTGGGGAATGTGTGGCAAACAAGTAGCAGCTTTTTCAGAAAACCTTCTTTAACTGTTCCAGAAACCACAAAAAAAGAATCTGAAGCAGAATACAAAAGCACGTTAATGCAGTGGGGGTAACAACTACCAGTGTGGCAGAAATAAGAACAAGCATTGGCATAGGCAATAGGTCTCATCTTTGGGTCCTTATAAGTGTTTAGTCAGAACTATTGGCCTTGCCAATGTCTTTAAGCTATGTTGTAGAGCAGTGTGGTGGCTGTGCAACATGGTGAAATGTTATAATAAAAAAGTGTCATAAGCATTTTTGTTACATTATATATAACCAAGAAGACATTATGTACAATGGAACAACCCTATTAAAAAAGAATTAACATACAAAATGTCTTCTAGTTTTTTTGTGCTTGCAATGCTGGCAACTTCTTCCTACCTGTTCTAATGCTTGTTTGTTATAGCTTGTTTTGTTATGGGGAGGAGGGGTACATAAACAACGGGAGGGTGGAGGTTGGAAAATAGTACCTGAATTACAACACGAGCAGTGGACGGACACTAGGGGAGAATCAACAGATGCCAGATTCCAAGGGCCGACTGAGGTGGTACTGAGGTGGTGGTGTGCTGTTGCGGAGGTGATGCTCAAGTGATGCTGAATGATACTTAGGTGGTGCTGAGTAATGCTGAGGTGGTGGTGTGCTGATGCGAAGGTGATGCTGAGTGATACTGTGTGGTGCTGATTCGTGCTGAGTGATGCTGTGGTGCTGAGTCCTGCTGAGGTGGTGGTGCTGCACTGGTGCTCAGGTGGTGCTGAGTGATGCTGAGGTGGTGCTGTGCTGATGCTGAAGTGGTGCTGAATTGTTGCTGAGGTGGGTCAGCACTGGTGCTGAGGTGGGGCTGCACTGGTGGTGCACTGATGCGGAGGTGGGGCTGTTCTGATGTTGAGGCGGTGCTATTCTGATGTTGAGGTGGTGCTGCGCTGGTGCTGAGGTGGTGCTGCGCTGGTTCTAAGGGGTGCTGGGCTGGTGCTGAGGTGGTGCTGGGCTGGTGCTGAGGTGGTGCTGCAATGGTGGTGTTGCACTAATGCTGAGGTGGTGCTGTGCAGATGCTGAGGTGATGCTGAGTAATCCTGTGGTGGTGCTGAGTAATGCTGTGGTGGTGCTGAGTAATGCTGAGGAAGTGCTGAGTGATGCTGAGGAAGTGCTGTGCTAAGGTGATACTGCGCTGATGCTGAGGTGGTGCTGCGCTGATGCTGAAGTGATGCTGCAGTGATGCTGTGTTGATGCTGAATTGCTGCTAAGGTGGGGTTGCGCTGATGCTGAGATGGGGCTGCGCTGGTAGTGGTGCACTGATGCAGAGGTGGTGCTGTGCTGATGCGGAGGTGGTACTGTTCTGATGCTGAGTTGGTGCTGCACTGGTGCTAAGTTGGTGATGCCCTGGTAATGGTGCACAAATGAGGAGGTGGTGCTGTGCTGATGCTGAGATGGTCCTGTGCAGATGCTGACATGACGCTGTTATGGTGCGCAGGTGGTGCAGTGCTGATGCTGAGATTGTGCTGATGCTGAGGTGGTGCTGTTCTGATAATGAGGTGCTGCTGTGCTGATGCTGAAGTGGTGCTGCATTGGTGCTGAGTTCCTGCTGAGGCTGCGCAGGTGCCGACGTGGGGTTGCGCTGATGTGGAAGTAATTCTGTGGTGGTGCTAAGGTGGTGCTGCGCTGATGCTGAGTTGGTGCTGCACTGGTGGTGTTGCACTGATGATGAGGTGGTGCTGTGCTGAGGTGGTGCTGTGCTGATGCTGAGGTGCTGCTGTGCTAAGGCTGAGGTTGTGCTAAGTTATGCTGTGGTGGTGCCGAGTGATGCTGAGGTGGTGGTGCTGCGCTGGTGCTCAGGTGGTGTGGAGTGATGCTGAGTTGATACTGTGATGAGGTGATGCTACGCTGATGCTGAGGTGGTGCTGGGCTGATGCTGATGTGGTGCTGCATTGGTGCTGAGTTGCTGCTGAGGTGGGGCTGTGCTGGTGCCAACATGAGGATGTGCTGGTGCCGACATGAGGATGTGATGGTGCTGAGATGAGGCTGTGCTGGTGCTGAGGTGGGGCTGCGCTGGTGGTGGTGCACTGATGCAGAGTTTGCGCTGTTCTGATATTGAGTTGGTGCTCAACTGGTGCCAAGTTGGTGCTGAGGTGCTGCTATGCTGAAGCTGAGTTGGTGCTTCACTGGTGGTGGTGCACCGATGAGGAGGTGGTGCTATGCCAATGCTGAGATGGTGCTGTGCTGATACTGAGGTGGTGCTGGGTTGGTGCTGTGCTGAATGATGCGGAGGTGGTGCCAGTGCGGAGGTGGTGCCAGTGCTGAGGTGGTGCTGCGCTGATGCTGAGGTGGTGCTGCACTGACGCTAAAGTAGTGCTGCGTTGGTGCCAAGTTGTTGCTGAGGTGGGGCTGTGCTGGGCCCTGAGGTGTTGCTGCGCTGATGCTGAGGTGGTGGTGCACTGATGAAGAGGTGGTGCTGTGCGGATCCTCAGATTGTGCTATGCTGATGTTGAGGTGTTGTTGCACTGGTGCTGAGGTGGTGCTGCACTGATGCTGAGTTGGTGGTATACTGATGAGGAGGTGGTGCTGATGCTGAGATGATACTGAGGTGGTGCTGTGGTGGTGGTCAAGTGATGCTGAGTGATACTGAGGTGATGCTGAGTCATGCTGAGGCAGTACCGAGTCATGCTGAGGTGGTGCTGAGTCATACTGAGGTGGTGGTGCTACATTGGTGCTCAGGTGGTGCTGTGCTGAGATGATGCTGTGCTGGTGCTGCACTGATGGTGAAGTGGTGCTGCATTGGTGCTGAATTGCTGCTTAGGTGGGAATCTGCTGGTGCTGAGGTGGGACTGTGCTGGTGCTGAGGTGGGGTTGCGCTGGTGGTGGTGCACTGATGCAGACGTGGTGCTGTGCTGATGCTGAGATGGTGCTGTGCTGATGTTGAGGTGGTGCTGCGCTGGTGCTGAGATGGTGCGCTGCTGCTGAGGTGATGCTGTGCTGGTGCTGAGGTGGGGTTGTGATGATGCTGAGGTGGTGCTGTGCTGATGCTGAGGTGGTGCTGCACTGATGCTGAGGTGGTGCTGCACTGATGTGCTGAGGTGGTACTGCACTGGTGCTGAGGTGGTGCTGAGTGATAAAGAGGTGGTGCTGAGCTGGTGGTGTGCTTGTGCGGAGGTGGTGCTGAGAGATTCTGAGGCGGTGCTGAGTAATGCTGAGGTGGTGCTGAGTGATAGTTTGGTGGTACTGTGCTGGTGCTCAGGTGGTGCTAAGTGATGCTGAGTTGGGCCTGCACTGAGGTTATGCTGTACTGGTGCTGAGGTGGTGCTGTGCTAATGCTGTAGTGGTACTGCATTGGTTCTGAGTTGCTGCTGAGCTGGTGCTGCGCTTGTTTCTAGGTGGTGCTGCACTGATGCTGAGGTGGGGCTGCGCTGGTGCCGAGTTGGTGCTGTGCTGATGGTGGTGCACTGATCTGGAAGTGGTGCTGAGCTGATGTTGTGGTGGTGTTGAGTTATGCTGAGGAGATGCTGCGCTGGTGCTGAGGTGGTGCTGAGTGATGCTGTGGTGGCGCTGAGTGATGCTGAGGGAAGCTGTGGTGGTGCTGAGTGATGCTGAGGTGCTGGTGCTGCGCTGTTGCTCAGGTGGTGCTTAGCTGGTGCTGAGTTGGTGCTGTACCGAGGTGATCCTGAGGTGGTTCTGCACTGATGCTGAAGTGGTGCTGCACTGGTGCTGCAGTGGGGCTGCGCTGGTGGTGGTGCACTGATGCAAATGTGGTGCTGTGCTGATGCTGAGATGGTTCTGTGCTGATGTTGAGGGCGTGCTGCACTGGTGCTGAGGTGGTGCTGCGCTGGTGCTGAGGTGAAGCTGCACTGGTGCGGAGTTGGTGCTGCACTGATGGTGGTGCACTGATGAGGAGGTGGTGCTGTGCTGATGCGGAGACGGTGCTGTTCTGATGCTGAGGTGGTGCTGTGCTGATGCTGCAGTGGTGCTGAGTGATGCTGAGGTGGTGCTGTGATGCTGTGGTGGTGCTAATTCATGCTGTGGTGGTGGTCCTGTGCTGGTGCTCAGGTGGTGCTGAGCTGGTGCTCAAGTGGTGCTGAGGTGATGCTGCGCTGATGCTGAGGTGGTGCTGTGCTGATGCTGAGGTTGTGCTCCATTGGTGCTGAGGTGGTGCTGAGGGATACTGAGGTGGTGTTCTTATGCAGAGGTGATGCTCAGGTGGTGCTGAGTGACACTGAGGTGGTGCTGAGCCATGCTGTGGTGCTGCTGAGTCATGCTGTGGTGCTGCTGAGTCATGCTGTGGTGGTGGTGCTGTGCTGGTGCTCAGGTGGTGCTGAGCTGGTGCTGAGGTAGTGCCACGCTAATGCCGAAGTGATGGTGCACTGATGCAGAGGTGATGCTGTGCTGATGCTGAGGTGGTATTGTGGTGATTTTGAGTGATGCCGAGGAAATGCTGCGCTGGTGTTGAGAGATGCTGTGGTGGTACTGAGTGATGCTGTGCTGGTGCTGCGCTGATGCTGAGGTGATGCTGTGCTGCTGCTGAGGTGGTGGTGCTGCACTGATGCTGAGGTAGTGCTCCTCTGGTAGTGAGGTGGTGCTGCACTAGTTCTGTGCTGGTGCTGTGCTGGTGTGGTGGTGCTCAGGTGCAGCTGAGTGATGCTGGGGTGGTGCTGAAGTGGTGCTAAGTGACGCTGACTGGTGCTGAAGTGGTGCCGCGCTGATGCAGAGGTGGTGCTGAGCTGGTGTTGCACTGTCTACTTGCAGGATATATTGTTAAGTAACCTCACCTTACATGCCACATTTGGAGAGCACAAGGAGGCATCCCTTGAAATTGGTTTTAGTTCACCAACGATTGAAACCAAAAAGAAAGCATCAAAAGTTGAATGTGCAAACTTAAAACTGCTTCCATTTTCAAAAAACGGAGCAATAACAACATGTTTACCTCTTTAATCTTATCCAAATAATCATGCTGTCAAAAGCACAATGTAAATAGATTGATCCTACTGTTGGCCGCCTTTTTAAACTACTCTACCATTAAGTAAGTATCTTATTTAAGGTTTGGACATTTGAGCTAATGAAACCAAAAATGTTATACGATGAAAAACAACATAGCCTCCAGCTGAAAAAACTCTTGTGAAACAAAAGATAGTGGAAAACAAGAACAGGACATGATTTGCAGCCCTCGGCTGAGTGCGTTGGGAAAATCAAACAAGCCGAGGCAAAAGAAAAAGTACTGCACCGAAACGAACATATGTGGCCGATAGTGAAGTGAGCCATATAACAGGGCCAGTCTCCAGGGCGTGACCAAAACAGCAAAAGGAGGGACAAATGTAAACTATTCACTAACGAAAACAAATTCAGAAAGCCACATGAAGACACGAATGTAACCAGATGGGCGTGCTAAAAGTCCATGCAGTAGATATAGCATGTCTCGAGAGACAGTGCATACACTGCCTAGACGAGACCTAAAAAGGTAGTATGACGTTCGCTCCAGAACTAAGGAGAAGCCTACAAGTTGGAGGAACCGAGCTGCCAAACTGGTGAGGGCCCAGCCACACAGTTAATACACACACCTTTGGAAGAGGCTATTGAGAGTACTTTGACATCAGAGGCTGTATCAGGACTAACTTGAATTGACAGGTCTCAACCTCCTTAGCCGCCATCAGGTTAGTTACTAAAGTACAAACAGTGCATTAAGTTGTCTTTGAAATACTCGCTACCTTTATTGAAAGTGTAACATGACATTTCAGTAATTGTTACCATTTCTGAAAAGTTACCTTAAAAATGCAAAATATAATTTGTTTTGCATGGTGAGATGCATTACGGGATTTTCAGTCCATTATAATTAATGCTACCTTTTAAACTCAACATTATTAGGTACTTCTCTATATGACAAGAAAACAGTTTCCAGGATACATATATTTAAAAATATGTCCAGTTCAAATCTTAAATGTAGCATTAAATGTGTTACCATTAAAAGTTGAAATATACATTGCACAACAATCCTTTTTAAATGTCCATTTGGCAGATAAACACCATGTAACATAATTTATATTATTCTTACATTCTTTCACTACAGATATTGAGGCAAACATATCACGTGACCATGAGTAAGAAGATTGGGAAAAGGCAGGAGGATCAGAATAGTTCCATAGTTGATCTTCCTCCACCAACGGACAGTACAAGTCCTGCTACAGTTTGTGAAAGAAGAGTGGCTCCCAGAAGACAAATAACTAGACCTTCAACACATGTACATCCACCTATACGATGTAGAACTAATTTCTAAATCCAAAGACTCAAAAGGTAAAATGAAAACCACTAAGGTTACAACCTACTATAACACACATTGAGCCAGGTGCAAAACCCTACACCCTGCGAGCACAGAATGGGCAGGGGCAATGTAGTTTACAGCTTCTGCGCCGGAGAACAACAGAGCCAGCCAGACAGAGAGTGCAGGAGTGGGCGCCCCGCACTGCCCCAGTGAAGTTGCATGTCAGGGTGTCGAGGGAGGTTGGGCACCACCTAAAAAAAAAAAAGCACACACAAAGGAAGGAACGCAGCCCGACCTTGCTCACCTTAGTTATGCGACTCTCCCAACACAGTGGGAGAGCCTCTATTTATCTATTCACTGCTCCTCTGAGGTAGCACCCCATAATGCCCTGCTGGACTTCATTTGAATACTTTCCTCTGTGTGTGGTGGCCCCAGAATGTCGGGAGCACCACCAACCAATTTAAGGAGTGTTGTGGGGAGCTGCAGGTGTTACAGCAGCCCCCAAAAGTACATTTCAAAAGGGACCCTAAGTTTCTGGGATCTTGGAATCCATGATCCCGTGGATTCTCACGATTATTTCCAAACACTCCTACAGCTGGAACTTTTGATCTAGAGTTGACAGTGCAATGACCTCAAGTGGTTGGTTTTATGGCAGCATGTTATGTGGCCCAAAGGTGTATAAGAAAGACTTAGACACGTATTATGTTGATTTTAAATAGTTTATTAACAATATATTGCTGACAGTGATTATTGGTAAAAATTGTTTTAATCAGTAATAATGATTGCATGTAAATATGACTATTGATTATGGTGATATAATGATGGTTTTTAACATATGGTTATTAGTATTTTAATGTGGACACCCCTTGATAAAGCCAATAGGCTTACCTTATATACTGTTGTTATGTCAGGAACCCCTTAATATGCACTAGTATTTGGCACAGGCAACATGTTCCCACCTCGGTTAGATTGCCTGTTGGCAAGTACCCACGCTGGAGAAGACTGAACCCAGGCTGGAGGGGCATTCTTCGTGCTATTGTGCAGGTTGTGAAGCGTTCCGTTAATGGTGACCAAAATTCGACCGCACTCACTTCCCGTAGAAGTGCGCGGTCTAGTTGTTCCTGCTAAAGACATTTCTAAGTCCTAAATGCGCATGCGCGACTATCGCGCGGCGCACTTCAACTGAAGGAGATTCCTGTCAGGAGCGACTTTCCCTTCGCGCTTTTAGTCCTGAGAGAAAAATATTCCTGGAAGGCAATTCCGAGTTTGTGGCCTTATTTCATAAGGAGAGTAAATGAGGCTTTGTAGTGTTCAATGTCATGAGGTGTATTTAATCAGAGAAAAAACTTCCTCTTAGCAGAAAAATTCCGTTCCACTGATGGCAGTTGAGGAGAACTCTGGAGCGAGAAAGGCAGCGTTTTCAAGGGAGTGGCTTCTGTGAAGAGAAGCACTCCGAATTTCAAGTAAGCGTATTTTGGGAAGAATGCATCGCGTCTTTATGACGAAGTTTTCAGGAGTTGAAGGAGGAATTATGTAAACAGTTCCTCAAGTCTTTTGGCAGTCTGGAGACATCCCTTGCCTCGCGCCCATGAGGTTTTAAGGTTTCCAATCCAGGCACAGTGAACTTACTTGGAAAGACAGTACAGAAAAGAAATGTTGATTTTTCTGAAGAGACTTTCTTTGTGCAACAGGATTTAAACACGAACACTTCATTAGTGTGAGAAAGATTAATGCCATTGGGAGAGAACCCGACGAAAGTACTGAAGGACTCTAATTTTGTGAGAGAAATTAATGCTTGTAATTTACAACACATGCAAATAAGAACTGACAGCAAGCTATTATCTGGGGTTCTTCCGGTAAATCAGATGGTATAATAAATACAGGCAAAACACTTAAGAGAGGAGTTATTCCTCAAAAAGACACAGGTAAAGGTCACACATTAAATGAGATGATTTAGTCAGCACATTAATAGGCTAGTAGAGGTAAATGTTGTGCTTCTCTTGCAGGTATCTTCCCATTCATTCCCTTGGAGTATAGGAGAGGAATCATAGGAGAAGAACCAGTGTCTGGAGGCAGTCTCTCTTGTTTTGTCTTCCACTTCCCCTTTCCCCCGAGCTGAGGTTAGAGACAGTAGTGGTTACCTGTCGCTGACTTCGGTGAGAGGGATCTGGGGCAAGATCTTCTGCTTCTGAGGTGATCGCATTTCCAAAGTAAAGTGTTCTGACAGATTGAAGTGCCTACCTCTTAATTGAGGATTACAGATCCCCTCCCGAGCAGAATGACGGAAGACTTTGATTTAACGTCTTTAACTACTATCTTGAGCAATATGCAAGAACAACTAAATAACGCACTATTAGAAAACAAGTCCTTGAGGGAGGAAGTTAGGAGGTCCAGTCAAGAGTCCATCCAAACAAGACAAAAGTTGGATGAGTTGGTAGCGTCAGGTTCAGTGTTTAAGGGACCCCAACCTTTGCCTAGTAATTCATCCTCGGCGGATATTTCCACTCAGGTTATTCACGCTATTTCACCAATTATTCCTTTGGCGCCTCCGGAAAGATTTGGCGGAGACCCTCACAGGGCGCAGATTTTTTTGACACAGTGTTCCTTACACTTTTTGTGTCGTCCTGTGATCTTTGCGGAGGATCAATCTAAAGTGGCATTTATTCTGTCGTATCTGAATGGTGATGCAGCAGCCTGGTCTATGTCTCTGGTCACCAAAAATGATCCAGTGTTGTACAACTTTGAAGACTTTAAGACGGAATTTTCAAAGATATTCGATCGAAGATCTGCCTCTCAAGCTACTGACAATGAGCTACTAGAGCTCAAGCAAGGAACCAGAGATCTTGTGGGATATTTAGCACATTTTAACAAACTGATTGTAGAAACTAATTGGCCGGAGGAAAAAAGAGCTGCCATTTTTTATAGAGGTTTAAAAGACGAGCTCAAGGATGCTTTGGCCCAAATTCCCCATAGACCCACAGAAGTCTCGGAGCTTATTGATTTGGTGTTACAAATAGATCACAGATTGAGTGAACGTCGCAACGAGAAGAGAAAAGATTTTCGGCCTCCGCCTCCTCGTTTCGATCGGGTGAAATCAGAAGGTCACAAGGTTGCAGAGAGTGTTTCTACAGAAGAACCAATGCAAATTGGGTCGTCAGAGGTCCATTGACCAAGGAGGAGAAGGAGCGTCGAAGAAATGCTCAGCTATGTTTATATTGTGGATCAGCAGGGCATTTTGTGAGAGAATGTCCCAAAAAGCCTAAATCTTCCCAGCAGGGAAAAGGTCGGCTTCACCCGTAGAAGGAGTTGCACGGGTGGAAGCAACAGTCAAGTCAGCTCCAGAGACGCAACAGATAGTGAACACCTTGCAATCTGCCGCTCCCCATTTGGTGGTTTCTTTCACAGTAAAATTTTGTGGTATTGAGATAAGGAAGGTCTCCGTGATGATTGATTCTGGGGCCACCGGTAATTTCTGCGATATCAAGTATGCTCAGCAGATAGGAATAAGCTTTGTAAAAAAGCAGTTCTTGGAGGCAGTTCGAGCAGTGGATGGAACGAATCTGTCTTCTGGACCAATCACGCATGAGACTGAGTTGGTACAGCTCACAGGGTTAAATGGTCACACCGAACAGATAACATTCAATTTAATTGATGCCCCTCAGTTCCAGTTGATTCTTGGTCTTCCCTGGTTGACCGAACACAACCCACGCATCGATTGGAGTAGGAGGACAGTGGTCATGGATTCCCCCTTTTGTGCAGAGAATTGTTTCGGAGAAAAGACAGAATCTACTCAGGATTCCCCAGTTCGGAATTTGGTGCATCATCATCCCTCTCAGATATGTACGGTGGAAACCAAAGAAATTCCGTTGGAGTATCAGGATTTATCTTCTGTATTTGATAAAAAGGAAGCAGAAAAGCTTCCTCCTCATCGACCTTACGACTGTAAGATTGAGATTGAGCCGGCAGAGGTTCTCCCTTGCAGTCGTATATATGCCCTTACAGAAACAGAGAATCGATTTTTAAAGACCTACCTAGATCATCATCTAGCTAATGGATTCATCTGCCCCTCTCAGTCCCCGGTCTCTTCTCCTTTATTTTTTATTCCCAAAAAGGATGGCGATCTTCGCGCCTGCATTGACTACAGAGCCCTAAATCAAGTGACAGTTAAAAATCGTTACCCGCTTCCCCTAATCTCTGTGTTGTTAGACCAAGTTAAAGATGCCAAGGTGTATACAAAATTGGATTTGCGGGGAGCATATCATTTGATCAGAGTGGCTCCAGGCGATGAATGGAAGACGGCATTTCGAACCCGTTATGGATTGTTTGAATATCAAGTGATGCCATACGGGTTATGCAATGCTCCAGCAGCTTTTCAACATTTTGTGAATGACGTCTTGGGAGAATTTTTAGATAGAGTGGCGGTCGTGTACATAGACGACATTCTGATTTTTTCAAACGATGTAAAAGAACATGTGCAACATGTGAGAGCCATCCTCACAAAACTGTTTGAGAATCACCTCTATGTGAAGCTGGAAAAATGTGCATTTCATGTTGAGAGGGTTGAATTTTTGGGATTCGTGCTTTCTCCTGAAGGAGTCAGCATGGATACTACTAAAGTCAAGGCAGTGCAAGATTGGCCACCCTCAAAAAATGTGAAAGAGATCCAAAGTTTTTTAGGGTTCTCAAACTTTTATAGGAGATTCATCCCAGACTTCTCTCACAAGGTGACCTCCATCACTCGACTTTTGAAAAAAGGGGTGAAGTTCCTCTGGAACACAGAGGCTGAGGAGGCTTTTCAATTTTTAAAGAAATCTTTTACTCAAGCCCCGGTCTTGTTACACCCAAGAACTGAAGATCCATTCTATGTTGAAGCAGATGCTTCGGATGTAGCCATTGGAGAAATTTTATCACAGCGTCATCCAAACACTGGCCAGTTGCATCCGGTGGCTTATTATTCCAGGAAGTTGACACCGCCAGAGTGTAATTACTCAATAGCAGATAAGGAGTTGTTAGCGGTTAAATGTGCATTTTTGGGATGGAGGCATTATTTATTGGGAGCCAAGCACAAGGTCACTGTGTTTACGGACCATCGAAATTTGCAATTTCTCAAGTCCGCTCGCACGTTAACCGCCAGGCAATTGCGATGGTCCTTGTTTTTTGCCGACTTTAATTTTGTAATCACTTTTCGGCCAGGAGCAAGTAACGCCAGGGCAGATGCTCTCTCCAGAATCAATTCAAACTTCCAAGAAAAAACCAAAGAGCTCCAACCTATCATTCCAGACGAAAAAATAATATCAGTCACAAGCAACTCAGACCTTTTGTCTGAAATAAAAGAGACAATGACTAGTCAGGAGATGATTCAATGGACCCAAGAAGAAGAAGACAGAGAAGTCAAGAATGGTCTACCCTACCAAGGCAATCGTTTGTTTCTTCCCACAAAGACACTCCAAGAAAAAGCCCTGAAGACTTGCCATAATGACTTGCTTGCAGGCCACAAAGGAATCCACAAAACCTTGGAATTAGTGGAAAGAAACTTTTGGTGGCCGGGGATGAGACCTCAGATACGACAGTTTGTGTCCACTTGCGAGCGATGCTTGAGAGGGAAATCTGATCGAATGGCCCCACAAGGGTTATTAATGCCAATGCCAACCCCACCACATCCTTGGCATACGGTTTCCATGGATCTGATTGTCGATCTTCCCCCAAGCCAGGGGTTTAATACCATTTTAGTAATGGTTGATGCCTTTTCCAAGATGGCACATTTTGTTCCACTCAAAAAAATTCCCAACGCACCTCAATTGGCTCAGTTGTTTTCTCAGCACATTGTAAGGTTACATGGAATCCCAAAGGTTTTGGTTTCAGACCGCGGCTCTCAATTCATTTCGCATTTTTGGAGAGCATTCACTAAAAAATGTGGAATAGATACGCGGTATTCCACTAGTTTCCATCCTGAGACTGATGGTCAGACAGAGAGAGTCAACCAAGATCTAGAACAATATCTCCGTCTCTATCTGTTGGATCAAAAGGCAGAGTGGTCAGAGTTAGTTTGGGCAGCAGAATTCGCCTATAATAACGCCAAGCACTCCTCCACTGGAAATACCCCTTCTATTTAAACTATGGTAGGCACCCAAGTTTAATCTTAGAGAAGGAAGAGAGTCCTGTCCCAACAGTTGAAGAATATGTGAAAGAAGTACAGAAGTCTTTAATACAAGTAAAAGAGAATTTGACTAAGGCAAAGGCCTCTTATAAAAACCAAGCGGATAAAAAGAGAAGGGCCTGCCCAGTTTTTTACCCAGGAGACAAGGTGTGGCTCTCTACCAAAAATCTCAGATTAAAAGAGAGTCGTAAATTTCAGCCCCGTTTCATTGGCCCTTTTCAGGTAGACAAGATGATAAACCCAGTGACAGTCAAAATTCACTTGCCACCTTACCTAAGGGTGCACCCAACATTCCATGTTTCTTTAATTAAGAAAAGTCCACCTAATTTGAGAATTCATGCTCCACCTGAACCAGTTGTAGTTGAAGCTACAGAAGAATATTTGAAGTACACAAAATTTTAGACTCAACCTTTAGGAGAGGTAAATTGTACTATCTGATTGATTGGAAGAACTTTGGTCCAGAGGAAAGATCGTGGGAGCCGTACACTAACATTCATGCTCCAAGACTCATCCGAGAATTCCACAAAACCAACCCAACAAAACCAAGGTTGGGGGAATGTTTTTTGGTGGGGGGTACTGTCAGGAACCCCTTAATATGCACTAGTATTTGGCACAGGCAACATGTTCCCACCTCGGTTAGATTGCCTGTTGGCAAGTACCCACGCTGGAGAAGACTGAACCCAGGCTGGAGGGGCATTCTTCGTGCTATTGTGCAGGTTGTGAAGCGTTCCGTTAATGGTGACCAAAATTCGACCGCACTCACTTCCTGTAGAAGTGCGCGGTCTAGTTGTTCCTGCTAAAGACATTTCTAAGTCCTTAATGCGCATGCGCGACTATCGCGCGGCGCACTTCAACTGAAGGAGATTCCTGTCAGGAGCGACTTTCCCTTCGCGCTTCTAGTCCTGAGAGAAAAATATTCCTGGAAGGCAATTCCGAGTTTGTGGCCTTATTTAATAAGGAGAGTAAATGAGGCTTTGTATTGTTCAATGTCATGAGGTGTATTTAATCATAGAAAAAACTTCCTCATAGCAGAAAAATTCCGTTCCACTGATGGCAGTTGAGGAGAACTCTGGAGCGAGAAAGGCAGCGTTTTCAAAGAAGAGGCTTCTGTGAAGAGAAGCACTCCGAATTTCAAGTAAGCGTATTTTGGGAAGAATGCATCGCGTCTTTATCACGAAGTTTTCAGGAGTTGAAGGAGGAATTATGTAAACAGTTCCTCAAGTCTTTTGGCAGACTGGAGACATCCCTTGCCTCGCGCCCATGAGGTTTTAAGGTTTCCAATCCAGGCACAGTGAACTTACTTGGAAAGACAGTACAGAAAAGAAATGTTGATTTTTCTGAAGAGACTTTCTTTGTGCAACAGGATTTAAACACGAACACTTCATTAGTGTGAGAAAGATTAATGCCATTGGGAGAGAACCCGACGAAAGTACTGAAGGACTCTAATTTTGTGAGAGAAATTAATGCTTGTAATTTACAACACATGCAAATAAGAACTGACAGCAAGCTATTATCTGGGGTTCTTCCGGTAAATCAGATGGTATAATAAATACAGGCAAAACACTTACGAGAGGAGCTATTCCTCAAAAAGACACAGGTAAAGGTCACACATTAAATGAGATGATTTAGTCAGCACATTAATAGGCTAGTAGAGGTAAATGTTGTGCTTCTCTTGCAGGTATCTTCCCATTCATTCCCTTGGAGTATAGGAGAGGAATCATAGGAGAAGAACCAGTGTCTGGAGGCAGTCTCTCTTGTTTTGTCTTCCACTTCCCCTTTCCCCCGAGCTGAGGTTAGAGACAGTAGTGGTTACCTGTCGCTGACTTCGGTGAGAGGGATCTGGGGCAAGATCTTCTGCTTCTGAGGGGATCGCATTTCCAAAGTAAAGTGTTCTGACATGTAATGACCCCTTGACAAAACCAAATAGGCCAACTTTATTTAAAGTGATACCCCTATATATTGTGATGTTCTATCTGGTACAGGTGGGGAAGTACTGTGCTTTTGGGGGGGTCATGGCCTTTTCGAGGCCCACACCCTACTATTCCCAGACCAATGGGATTTTTTAGAGATTCAACAAGACCCTCAAAAGCATGATAATGGGCATGTAAGGGCCCTTGAGGTGGTAATGGGATGTTCTCTTGCCATGCCTGTTTGCTTACAGGGAGGTACCATCAAGGGGAGTAAGTTTCAGTCACTTTGAACCTTTGTATGGCCACCCTGTCAGAAGGCATCTCAGCCTGGTGAAGGAGGGGTGGGAGCAAGCGCCCAAGAAACCTCCCAGAATGTAGTCAGCTACATGTTGGCTCCCAGGAACTCTTTAATGGTCATGCAGAGTAATCACCTCAAGCCCCACTTTGAGATGTCCGAAGTAACCATGCTTCTGGTGATGGATAATAAGATGGAAGAGGAGAGTAAAATACTCCCGATCTCCTATCTTCCAAGGAGCAGGATGGGTCAGTGTAAGGAGTCGTCCTCTTTCCTACCCTGACCCCTGAGCAACAAGGGGACTGTGCCACTTGTTGGGGCAGTTCGCCTCGCTTTATCACATACCCCAGGGCTCACCACTTGCACCCATGACATTGACTCCGTGGATAGCATGTCTATGAAGAATAAAATTTAACTTAATAAAATTGTCTAATAAAGTGGGAGCCAGTATTAAGGATAAGGTGTTCAAAATACTGAAGTTTGGGGTGATTGGGCTCTCCAACACCCTTTGGTCCAGCCCAGTGGATTTGGTACCCAAACCCGCCCTACTAGGTGCCATGCCAGAACTCTAGTTCTCTGTGGATTATAGAGGACTTAATTTAGTCACCAAGACTGATGCTCCCTCCATCCCCCGAGCTGATGAGCTCATTGACCGGTTGGGAGAGGCCAAGTTCCTACGTATATTTGATCTAACGTCAGGGTACTAGCAGATTGCCTTAACCGAAGAGGCTAAGGAAAGGTCTGCTTCTTTTTTATCCCGGAGGGGCACTTCTAGTATGGGTGATGTCCTTTGGGTTAAAGAAATCCCTGCCACCTTTCAGAGGTTGATCAACCAGATCCTGACTGGAATGGAGGCTTTCAGTGCCGCCTGTCTAAACCACAGTGTTGACTTCAGCTCCACCTGGGATGCCCAACTGTTCCACCTCCAGGAAGTGCTTCAGGCCCTGCAGAAGGCAGGCCAGACTATCAAGGCCAGTAAGTGCCAGATCTAGCAGGGTTTTGTGGTTTCCTGGGGCCACCAGGTTGGTTGAGGCAAGGTTCAGTCTCTAAGGCCAAAATACAGACCATTCTAGATTGGAAAACCCCAATAACACCCAGACTGAGGTGAGAGCCTTTTTAGCCTCACCCATCATTACAGGAGATTTGCCAAGGTATACAGCACAAATGTTGTCGCCTTGACAGAGCTGACTTCCAAGAAGCAGCCCAAGAAGGTGATCTGGATGGAGACGTACCAGAACGCTTTTGAGAACTTGAAAGAGGCAATGTGTACAGTACCAGTGCTGAAGGACCCTGACTTCTCCAAGGAATTATTGGTCCAGATGGACGCCTCAGAGCATGGCATAGGGGCTATACTCTAACAGCTGACCAAGGAGGGCTTAGACCAACCTGTAGCATTCATCAGTAGGAGATTACTTCCCAGGGTATGGCTGAATGTGTTTTTGTTGGCTTTAGTACACTGTGTACCACTGTTAAGCAACGCTAAAGTGCTTGTGCTCTCTTCAAACATGGCAACATTGGCCTATACCTAATTGGCACATTTAATTTACTTGTAAGTCCCCGGTAAATAGTACTACATGCACGCAGGGCCTGTAAATAAAATGCTCCTAGTGGGCCTGCAACACTCATTGTACCATCCACCAAAGTAGCCTTTTAAAACCTATCTTAGGCCTGCCAGCCTGTAGTGCAGTTTTAAACTGCTATTCGACCTGGCAAAATAAACCTTTTGTCAGACCTAAACCTTTCTTTTTAATATATATGTCGCTCCCTAGGTAGACCCTAAAGGCTCATAGGGCAGGGTGTACTATATTTAAAAGTCGGACATGTAATACTTAAGTTTTACATGTCCTGGCAGTAAAAAACTCGTAAAGTCATTTTTCACTGTTGTAAGGCCTACCTCTTCCATTGACTAACTCTGCGTTACCATATTATATTTAATAAGTGCTAACTTTGTATTGGGAGCGGATATAAATATACTGTTCACATTCAAATGAACTGTAATGTAAAATCCTCTTTAATGTCACACTTTTTAGTCACAATTCTGAAAATGCCACATTTAGAAATTTGGCATTATCTTGTCCCAATCATTGCTAGTGTCCTGGGTCACATGAGTGTGAATGGCTCTGCTGTGGGGGTTTGTGTATTGTTTCCAGACAGTAACACTAAGGGGGCTTAGGTGTGGATAGGATGGGCCATCCTGGCAGGATGTCTGAACTGTAAGTGGGGCTGGGTACAGCTCCTCCCAAAGGGTTTTGCCTTCTGCATGCAAAGGAATCTGACACCAGTCCTGCCCTGCCTTTTGTCACCCCTAGACAGTGTGGAACATTAACAGGGGAAAGGAAAGAATTTCCAGAACATGAAGAGTGGGTAGGACAGGGAATTCGCCCCCCACCCCACCACTCAAAGTCTGGCATCAGGTATAAAAGTTGGACCACCAGATCCACTCTTCAGAACACTCCTAGACCTGTGGAAGTTACAGAAGGAGGACTCCTCTGCTACAAGAGGACTGCCCTGGTGCTTGAAGGATTGCCTTTCTGTCTGAGAAGGAAGACTGGTACTGCTTGCCTTCATCCCAGGCTAGCCAGAATGACTCCAAGGGTCAGTTGGCTGACCTCCTGTGGGACACGACAAGCTTCAGAGGCCTCGCTGCAACTGCTCAGTTGACCCTCTGCTCCTGGGCCTGCCTGGACCTGCAACTGGACCTAACTGAGCCCTGCTGGCCTTTGCTGGAGTGAGTCCCTGATCCCCAAGAGGTGCCTCCCCAGGTCCTGGACCAGCGGCTGGCAACAGAGTGTACTTCTTCTCAAGAAAAGGTGAAAATCATGAAGTTTGGGCTCCTCGCAACCGGGCCCATTTGTGCCAAAAGTCTGCTACATCCAATGCAAAGTTCCGGTGAGACCTGCTCTTCATGCCCCAACAATTTCTAGCGACAACATTCAACACAATCATCGTCCGTGATGGTTGATCGACTCTTCACGCTATAGTGTTCACCATCTGCGACGCTCAGCCTCCTCACGGTCTCCTCCAATGCGAACTCAATTCTTTGTGTCGGACTTAGAAGGTAACTTCTAAGTCCAACTAACCTGGTCTCTGTAACCGACCCACGCTCCACCGCGGTTGGCCTTAACTTGTGACTTTTCCCCAGTCTAGCGCGGCCAGATTAACCTGAGTGTTGCTTTCTGCTTTTAGGTGCTATTTTCACTTAAGGACTTTAAAATTGAATGTCTCCGGGTCTACTGACTGGATTTTTTACGTTCTTATGTTTTGTCTTATATATATATATATATATATATATATATATATATATATATATATATATATATATATATGTATATATTTATATTTATAGATGTGATCACACACTATTTAAGTTTTTGATATTTAATATTTACAATAAAAATGACAACATGCATCTTGTTGCTTCATTGTATGATTACTGTTTAATATATGTGTATTTACTTCAGCTGCCTTTGTAGCCATTTCTGTTTCTTGGCTTTTTCTGGACTCCTAGTGGGCGCCGTTATGATGGTGAGAGATTCCGCCTATTAAAGCAATATACAGGCAGGATAGTTTTTGTATATTCTATTGTGTCATTCATCTGATTTGCCTGCCTGTCAATAATTTTCCACAGGGGCCCTCTCCTTTTTGTATCTATGTCATGGTGCACACACATGATCAGTGTTCACCTTTGACAACAAAAATCAGCATTAGGGATTCAGATATCAGTATAATTGGGCACTCAGGGCAGGGGTGCATGTCCATTACCATGCAGAGGACTTTTCTGGCCCACAGAAAAAAAACATAATTTTGTTTGCTGAAAATCTTGTGGAGTATTAGGAGATGCAATGTGTCTGTTAACAGCTCCTGCTGTGGCTACTACACTCTGATAGCTCCCTGAGGCTAAATGTGAAGGCAGCAAAATACCTCAATATGTGTGGGTATAGTGGTGTGAGGGTATAGTGGTGTGTGTGTCTGTGTTTGTGTCTCTACGTCTATGTTCCTGGACAAAACCGGTTCTAATTCATCTATGAGATCTAATATAACTTTGCGACTCAGCCTAAACTTATCATACATTTCCTCCTCAATTTGCTGGAATAAAGTCACTTTGCCTCTGAAAATTCGCTTCTCACTTCGTTTTCCTCGTGCTTCCTTTCTTTTTATAGTTTGCACCGGATTACCATCTGCTCTCAGTTGATGCTAATTTGTGAATGCAACATCTCATTTTTGTAACAATTCGAATTTACAAAGGTTAATACCACCCATTAAGGAAATGCAATTAGAGGTTTGTAAATTGGCAATTGCTATTTCCAGTTGCAAAAATTGGGAGAAGGTAAAATCCGGTTCACATCGCTATTTTTGCAAATGGAACCAAATAACACTTTGATACATTACATACTTAGCTATTCACAGTTGCAACCATATTTGGGACCGATTTGCGAATTGCAAATCCTCTGTACATCTGGCCCATATTTCCTTCAGGAACAAGCAACACACTATGCACCACATATGATCCTGAGATTCAAAAATCCCCACAGAGCAGCTAATCTAAATTCAAATGACAGACACATGATGGCAAATGTCTTAAAATCCAAGGACTGAATCTCGGGAAAGAATTCAATCTGTCCTGTAGAGCCGAACCTAGCCTCCTTCAGTTCGGGAAACAATTAAAACCTGCATTATTTAGAAAGGCATTCAAATATGTTAGAACAAATTAACAACTAACAACTGTCAACTCTGTTAAATCTACTTACATCCGCCAACACCACAGACCTAACATGGTCATCTATGTTCAGTTTGACCCACCCAGCCACTCACCGTCAGTGACGATTGAACGGAAAGAAAACTACAAAATAACAAGCATTCATTGATTGGTTAAAGGGTCACGTCCTGACATAGAAAGCCACAAAGATTGAAGAAAGATCAACTTTTTGTCCTGACTGGGCTCTACCTGCTCACCTCAGTTTAACTGATCATCTCTGCCTCCCCATCATAAGATCTTGGCCTAATGCTATAGCTTACGCTGCCCCTAAGTCTCACAGGCTTTGGCCTAAACTTAACAAGAAACACTTACATTTTAATGATTTTACTCCATGACTATTTAACCCATGTCGAGAAAACATGTTTGTGGTATAGTGCTTAAGCTTGACTTAAAGATGACACAACAGCTCTAGAGAAAATTCTGCAAATATATAAATAAAGTCAGTTGCATGGTTACAGGATTTTTTTTAAATATGAACGTAAAAGGCCCTTGAAACAGGGTTTGATCTTTGCAAAGGCCTGAGGATTTTGGGTATATTTAGTGGATAAACTTACCCTGTCCTACAAAGAATAGGGGGGAGTGGATCTTTGATTTCAGTAGCCTAATAATTTGTCTTAATTTTTTTACTTTTTCAGATCCCCTTCTTCTTGATTTAAATGTTGCATAGCTTATGCGTGAGGTCAACGACCACAGGGGCCTCCTGTGTGCAGGGAACAAAAAAGTAGTGATAACTAGAATTTAGGTACTCGCCTTTCTTATTGCATAATGGAGACATTATGAGGATTTACTGTAAGGTTTTTGTAAGAAATTGGGATATTAGCGGAGAGGGGCTGAGTACCCACCTCAAGCAATAACCACAGCTTTTCTTAGGGTGAAGCAGTGAAGCCACTAAATAAACCTGAGCTCAACCCTCTGGTAGCTTGGCACAGAGCAGACAGGCTTAACTTAGAGGCAATGTGCAAAGTATTTCTGAAGTACCAAAACAGTAATGAAGTCAAAGCGAATAAGGGAAACTGGAGATATAAATTTAAAAAATGTATATATCAAACTAGCACCAAAAATGTTAAGCGGTCATCTGGTTTCACTTGGCCGGTACTTAGGTGCAAGTTACGGCCAACTGCGGTGGAGTGCGGGTCAGATACAGAAACAAGGTTCGCACCATTTGACGTTTTACCTATTGACTTCGGACCCACCCCCTCACCCAGCACTCATGAAGCAACCTTGGGATAATTATTGACAGCAAGCTGGACATGTCCACCCAACGCCATTTCCGCTGCAACACCCTGTGGATGCTGAAAAAGATAATAAAGAGGGTACCCAGAAACACCAGAAAAAAACATCACTCAAGCCCTCATCACCTGTAGACTGGATTACAGGAACACCCTCTACGTGTGAATCACCAACCAACTCACAAAAAGACTACAGACCGTGCAGAAAGCAACAGCCAGACAGGTCTTCAACCTCCGCACGCCGGTCTCATGTCACACTACACAGGCTTCCTATACAGAAGCGCGCACCGTTCAAGCTCCTTACCTACACATACAAAGCACTATGCAACACAGGTTCAGCCTACCTGAACAGTCTCGTGAAGTTCCACCAACCAACCAGGCACATCTGCTCATCCAAACTCATTAGGACACGTGCCACGCATATGCAAAAACATATCAGGAGGTCATGCCTTCTCATACATCACTTCTAAAGCATGGAACGACCTACCACACCACATTAGAGCCTCCTCATTGCTTCTTGAATTCCGCAAGAAGCTGCAGACCTGGCTCTTCGAGTAAGGCTCCCAGAGGACCTCCCACTCTCCTGCAAAGTGCCAGAATGCCATCACAGGTGATAAGAGGTTATAAAAATCACCATAACATATTTAGTTTGGATGCAAGATTTTTTAAGAGATTGACTAACCTATGATCCTCTCATCCAATGAGACAGAGTCACAAAGCTTTAGCCACCAATGCCCAGTTGCGCTCTCCAGAATGCACAAAATCTACACCCACTCCAAGATGGCACCAAGGGGAAGGGGGAATGGCATTGAGAGAAAGACAATTGATGTTTGTAGAACTGATAAGTTCCTTCACTCAGCTTCTCTGTATGACCGGATGAAGCGTTTCTTCAAGCTGAACCCTCTCTCTTTCATGTTTTAAAGCCTGGAATATTAAACAGACTATCAGTATGATGCCCTAAACTACGTATCTTAAATTTCAATCATAAACATATTTGACATACCTTTATGTTTCACACATTCTCTGTGAATTAGGCTTCGTACTTGGATGTGTAGCTTTAAACAACAGAATTAACACTCTTGCGTACAAATGTTCATTACAATATCTCTGGGAAATGTTACAAGTCTTTTGCAGTATGTTTGTAACAATGTCTATGAGCTTTGGTTCTCAAGTTTGCTAGCAATAATATTTGAAACAGTGTCTTAAGGTTAGCACAATGTTTATTGGTACTTCTTATTTAAAAGCGATTCAAATTTTTTGGGCTAAGTCTCTATGCTTTTGAGAAAAGCCTCTTTGGTTTAATATTGTGTATGCACGCTTTTAGTTTTACTTATCTTGGCTTAGGGATCCATTTCCTAATTTTTCTTTTTGTTTTGCAGGTACCTCCTGGGTTCAGTGTTGGCAAGGTTGGGCAGATCTTCAGGACTGTTTGATGATCGACGCCAGCCACCATGACTAGATTGGACAACAGGAATGTTCTACAGGTAAGCTGACAGGCAAGTGGTAGGTTCTCCAAGCAGAGCCATTGCTAAGCAGGGTGTAGCTGCAAGGGCATGCCTTAAATAACTTTTGAATCCAAGATGACTGCCAAGACATTGAAGGAATGTTCTGAAAGTTTCCAGAATGTTCTAGAAGCTGCAAATGCCAAGAGCTTAAAGGAATGTTTTAGAGCTTTTTAATTTACACATTGCTGCACAGAAAAAGGGTCAATGCATTGAACATCGTATTATGGCTGCCATGCCTTCACTTAACAGGGAACATAGTGCTTTCTCCATGCCTGCATTTTGTTACTCCAGCCATTTGTGGTGCAAATCCACCTGACCTGGCTGTGCAACACATGATATTTTCCAATGGTGGTGCTTTTCTGGTTGTTTGTGACAACATAACAACCCTATATATTTTTGCAGCACTTCCTGTGTACTCTACTGCAACCTATTCCACAATATCCCTCTCTTCCTAAATCCAAAATAATGAAATGCTTCTCCATTTGTGCAGAGCCTGCCCACCCCAAAGTGGAGACCAGTGAAATGAGCAATCCCACCTCTTTGGTCACTCTAAAGCAGTTCTGGGGCAGCTATCTCCTACAGGGTTTGGTACTTGCCTGACTGGGGGAACAAAGAACCACCTTGACAAGGTGTCTGCTAACATTTGTCTGTGACACGGTAGGACACTTTGAAGTTAAGCAAATTCTTGGGTACAGCTCAGACAGTCATCCTGCCAGAGGAACAGAACGCCTTCCAACACCCAAAGCTTTTGTCTCAGCTCTAAGAGCAAATTCACACCTCATCAATGGTGCTATTCAGCTCTTGGGTGATAGTTGGAGCTCATGCAGATGAGCCTCTAGAGGCTTTAGGCAGGAAGAAGGCAACTTTCCAAATGTACTTTTTCCAAAATGTTTATTACAAATCCTTCTTTATCAGTGAATTGGGGTAGTAATAAACATTTCAAAAAGTCCAAGAATTGAATTTGTAGCTGTTTCCTAGCTGGAGATAACATTATTAAGAACTATCCAACTCCATGGGCGTTCTCATCACTAAGGTGAGAAATCCTGGAAAAACCAGCATTGGCGTGGTGAGTCCCATGCTGATGTTCAACCGTAAAGTCCATACCCTGTATGTCCTTTGCCTTGCTGAGCAACATTAACAGTTTAGGATTGTCACCTCACATTTGCATCAGCCACTTGAGGGGTCTGTGATCTACCTGAACCAGGAAAAGAGTCTAAAACAGGTATAGACTCAGTTTCTTCAATGCCCAGACCACCACAAACACTTGCCTTTCCCTTTCAATTGCACTCCATCTTTGTTCCCTCTGTATTAGCCACCTGCTGATGAAGGCTACAGACTGAATCCCATGCTCTGATGCATCACTCTGACACAAGAAATTCTTTGCTGAAGTCAAGTCAGGTACCTTAAGCCCCTGTGGTAAACACATGGCTTCTTTTATGGTGTCACAAGTCTTCTGGCACACCACTGTCCAGATAACCTTCTTTGGTTCTTTCTTGAAAGTCAGCTCAGTGTTAGGAGGGGGGTGGGGGCAACAATAGTGCCATATTCCTTTTCCTATGTATATATTTTATATCTTTATTATTAACTCTTTATTAATAACCATTTGTAAGCCTACAGCATACATTACGTGTCAAATGCAAACTATACCAGGTCTTTTCTGATTGTCCATATCCTAGTCCTGGCTCATATTTGTGAAGCCTTGACTCCCACCCCCTTTACCCTTCGGTTGATATGCCCATTCTACTGTTCCACATATTTTCTAGCGGTGTGTGGAACTCGCGGGATTACACTCTGTGGAGTTCCGCGAACAGGCGGACATCGGCACATCACGGTGCTCGTGCTGATTTTCAGTGCCGGAAGCTTGTTACTTACTGCAAAATCAGCGTGAATGGCACCACGTGGCACACCACAGGGCACTGCTTCTTTGCTCCCGCTCGAGTAGATTTTCTACTCGAGCGGCAGCTTTCTCACTGCGAGCAGCCGCGACCGCCCGTTTTAAGAAAATCTTGCTGGGTGCCCTCCTAGAACCCAAAAATTGCACTAGGGGATGCCAATTCTCGCTCATGCTCGCCAACTTATTGTTGGCGAGCCATGCACGAGAAAAAACTCTGCCACGTGGTGGCTGGCGGAGTTTGGCCAGACCTCTCCGTTACTAGTGGCCAAAACTCCGAGAACTCTGCCAGTGGAGCAGAATTTATCACCCACCCCTAATATTTTCACAATCTTCAGGTTTCTCTGCCTTAGTTCTATTTTTCCCCCAACCAGGGATTAATAATATAAAATTTAATAGGTACTCTTCTAAACTCCCACCCTCCTCTCTGAAAAGAAATCTGAAGATATAATATAATATTATATAATATAATATAATATAATTTAATATAATATAATATAATTCTCACAGCATGTTATGAACTTTGTGCCATGCATATGTCATATGTCATGTGACAGGGTTGGTGGATGCGAGTTTCACTGTGTTTGCTGTATATAATATTTGTTTAGAGTTCAGTCATTTAAGCAGGGATTTCTCAAGATGTACTCACATTTATAAAATGATTTTCACATTTTATTCAGTTCTTTAATCATGCGGGCGGTATCTGTAGTGGCAGTGATGCAAATATCTAGTTTAGGCATGGCATC
Source organism: Calotriton arnoldi (assembly GCA_963921515.1). Taxonomy (NCBI): domain Eukaryota; kingdom Metazoa; phylum Chordata; class Amphibia; order Caudata; family Salamandridae; genus Calotriton; species Calotriton arnoldi. The sequence continues at coordinate 5,204,907 of CAWUFW010000046.1, read as the reverse complement.
ACATTCATTTTAAGAATTTGGCCTGTTTCCCACATCGAAAGATGGTACAGAGACTAGCGAGCTAGCTCGGCTTTAAGATCATCAGTTCTATGTTATCTTCTAGGAGGTGATCAAACTCTGTACTTAGGTGTATCCCTAGATACATCAATTTGGCTTGTTGCATTTGAATTGGTGGTGGCTGGTCGATGAGTTGGTAGTGGTGCATGTGAGTGGCAGAGATTCACATTTCCCCCAGCTGATTTTGTAGACTGAGAATGCTGAAAATTGTGAGATAGTGTTGATAAGGTTAAGGGGTGACTGGATTTGGTTAGACATAGTGATCAGATATAATCAACATAAAGGAGTGTTTTGAGTTGCTCCCCTGGTAGCGCTATACCTTTTATGTCTGCATTATGCTGGATGGCTCCTGCTAAAGTCTCGAGTGCCAGGATATATAGTAACAGGGACACCTTGCACCCCTTTCACATTCCTCTTTGAATCTTAAATGCAGAGGAAGTGTTGCTGTTACATACCACCATTGTAGTCGTATTGGAGTACAGCCATTGGACCCTGGTGAGAAATTTCTTACCCTGCCTAAACCTCTCTAAGGGGAGAGAGGGAGAGAGGGATAGAGGGAGAGGGAGAGGGAGAGGGAGAGGGAGAGGGAGATTGATTCTCGTCCTTATCTTTCAAAACCCACTTGTTATGTTAATACCAGTTTGAGGCTGTTAACCAGTACTTTGGCCAATATCATCGTGTCTGTATTTCTGAGAGATATTCATCTGTAACTGGCAGGGCCGGTTTTAGGGGAGTGCGACTGGTGTAGCCGCTCTGTGTGCTGACCTGTCGAGGGGGCGCCGACCTCAGGGTGGGGCACTGTGTTTAGCGGTAACCTATGATTGGAGAGATGAGGGGCACTTATGCCCGGTGGTAGTGAGAGAATCCGAGGAGGCAGTCATGGGTCTGGGGGTGCCAAAAGATTATCGCACCGGGTGCCACCAGTGCTAAAGCCGGCCCTAGTAACTGACAAATTCCAGAGGGTCTTTGGCAGGTTTCAGGATGAGAGCAATTTTAGCCATGTTCGAATTCTGCAAGTGTAGGGAGCCTTCATCTATTTCTGAGAATTGTTTGCACAGCAGTGGCACTATTAAAGACGTAGTGATTTTGTAATATTCCAAAGGGTAGCCATCTGTCCCAGGGTCTTTATTATATGGAAGGTCTCCTATCACCTCTGTTATATCTTTCTCAAGTGACAGCAGTTGCTCCTGAGTGACTATTAGGAGACAAAGCGGCAGGAGGAAGGCATATTCTTCTAATCCTGTTTGGTGACTTTCTGCTGTGTATAATTTGTCATTGAAGTCTCTAAATCTGTTGAGAATGGCAATGGGATGAATAATTAGCTTTCCCCTTGCATCTTTCCTAGCTGGGATTGCTTGCTGTGTCTCTTTTATAGACGCAGGTGCATGGCCAGTAGACGTCCTCTCTTATAATGAAGCTGTTTAAGTCTGTTTAAGTCTGAAGAGCATATTTTCTGTTTTTCTGTTAAGTAGGTGGTTCAGGTTGCATTTGACTTGCAGTAGTCTTTGTAAGTCAGCCTTAGGGTGTGTAGCTTCATTCATTCATTCGGATCAGTTCCAGCACTCTCCATCTCTCTGGCAAGCTAACATGTCCTTTTTCTGACGGGCTAAGGCCCTCATCAATTCTCCCCTGACAGTTGCTATACCCCCTTGACCAGAACATGTGAGCGGGTGACACTGGTGAGTCGTTTTCAGTGATGTATGTACGATGGGTCAAGCACAGGTTTTACTTTCCCTGTGGCAGTTTGGAATGAGACATGTTTAGTCTCCATTGATCCATCGTGGGCTTACTTAATCCCGGATCAAGCCAAACCCGGATCACATCATGATTCAAGGTGCTGTTTGGTGTTATGACTGCATCACACACTCGCTTCAGAAGTCAAAAAGTATTCTATCCTCAATCACGTTTCATGTACACAGAAAATGTGTGTCTATTGACTAACTACTGGATGGAGTAGCTTCCCTGGGTCACAGAGGGAAAAGTAAGAATGGAAGTCCAGGCAATTTTGCAGAAGGATTGCCACTCCCCCTTTACGATAGGGGCAGATTACTTCCTGCTGAGGATCTCTGGGATAAATTTTGTCAGGAACACCATAGTATCACCTTCCTCCATTTTCTCAGGAATGCCCGAAAAATGCAGATTATCTTGTTGACTTATGTCCTCTAAATCTGAACCCTTCCTTTGTAGGAACCAATGGTCCTGTTCCCAGTCAATAGATGCATCGATTTTCTATTCCACTAAGTGTATTCTGTCCTTGGCTTTTTGTAGATGTGTTTGGAAGGAAGTAATGCCTGATCTTATGGACAATTTCTCTGATGCTGACTTGGTTGTGGTATCCTCCACTATGGTCATTAACAGGCGTAATGCAGTAAGATCATTCAGAATGGTCTCCAGTGCAGAGCTTTGGGTTGGTATTGTCTATTTTGCTGCTGTTTTGATTGATTTGCCAGTCACCGCTTCAGTCAAAAGCAATTGTCTTGCTGGCTTTGACCGGACGCTGGATCCTTCAGTAAAAGTCGAGTGGGTATGTATGGTGTCTTGTACAGAGGCCCAGAAAGGTGGGGATCTCAGATGAGGGAGCTTTCCTGTGTTGTAGTGTAACCATCAGGTCAACTAGAGTATATTGACTATCACAGGTATTCAGCTAGTACCTTTTGGAAATGATATTGTGAAGTACTTAGGTAGTGATTTCCCCTTTGGTGGAGGTCTTACCCCTAGTCTGTTACAGCTCATGATGTATGCAGATAGCGTTGAGGGTCCCCTCAATCTGTACTTATGGCTGCCACTGCAAATTGTAGTATTCCTCACATTTGTTCCCTGAGCACCTGCTGTCATCTGTTTGCCTCTTGTCCCCTCAGCAGGGTGCTCATTCACACCATTGATCATCAGTTTAGTTCACCATTAGGTTTGGACTGGCCTGGCTTGCTAAGGGGTACAGGTTTAAAAAAAAAGTTGATTTTGCCTACTCTTTAATACTCCAGTTGGGCCGCAAGGTTAATTTTTGTCCTCTCTTTATGATCATGAAGCCTGGTCAACCTCTCCCACACAGTGTGCTCGACACTCACCCCTCACCTCTTCTAGTGGGTCCCCGGTGGCTCCTCTCCATCCCTCAGGCCAGCATTGCAGCCGTCACCCAAGACCTTGGTCAAGACAGGTTCTGATGTCCCACTCCCCTGCCGCACTGAGACCAGTTTCCATGTCTGCACAAACCTCTATGCGCACCTCGCTATCCGCCCCTACATTCAAATCCTCTTCTTTTCCTCGTTTTCTCCGTCAACTCCGCGGGTGCTCTGGAAGTGTACCGGGTCTGACCCGCATTGATCACCATCCAACCATGTTTTAGATGTGCCGCATTGGCTTCAGGAAGGAAGGCTCTGGTGTAGCCTTAGCAAAACACTGCCATTGACCTGGGCTCTTGGCTCTGCCCCCCAGTGCCATATCCCATGACAAATCTCCTGTAATATCCAGTGAGGTCCAAGAAGGCTCTCACCTGGGTCTGGGTCTTGGGAGGCACACAAGCCATAATGGTCTGGATCTTGGGCTGGAAAGAGTGGGCATGCCCTTCACCAACTTTGTGACCCAAGTACACCACTGAGCCCTGCTTTATCTGGCAATTATTGGTCTGAATAGTCAGGCCTGCCTGTTGCAGAGCCTGAAGCACTTCTTTGAGGTGGTACAGGTAGTCATCCTAGCTGGAGCTGAAGACAGCAATGTCATGCTGAACTGCTGCACTAAAGTTTTCTAGCCCAGCTAGCACCTGGTTGACCAACGTCTGGAAGGTTGCGGGGGCATTCTTCAACACACAGGGCATAACTCTGAACTGGAAATGTCTCTTCGGTGCTGAAAATGCTATCCTCTCCTTGCAGTTTTCGGTCAGGGCAATCTACCAATACCATGATGTCAAATCAAGGGTGCTGAGGAACTTGTCAGACCCCAACCTGTCATAAAAGCCCGTCAGCTGTGGGTATGGGATGAGCATTAGGCTTGGTGGTTGAACAGAGGCTCCTGTAGTTGACACAGTACCTCAGTTTTGGGGTAGTGCACAAGGGGTCAGCTTTTGGTACCAAACCACTGGGCTGGACCAGGGACTAGAGGAGGGTTCATTCAACCCCAGCTTTGGCATCTAGGAAACCTCACCCTTGATGGCTCTCACTCTGTCAGACAGCTTGTAAATTTGTTTTGTGTCAGGCATACTGTCCCCTGTATCAATATGATGCATTCAGCAATTGGTGAGCCCTGGGTTAAGTGAGAAACGAGAGGAGAACTGTTCTAATAGCTGGCAACAGTCTCTCTGCTGCTCTTCTGTCAGTGTGTGGGAAGTAATCACTCCCTCCACTGACCCATTGTGCTCCTTGGAAGATAGGAGGTCTGGGAGAGGTTCACTCTCCTTTTCCTGACCACCATCTGTCCCCATGAGCATTGTCAACTCAGACCTCTCTAAGTGGGGTTTCAATCTGCTGAAATGCAGGACCTTTAAGGGGTTCCTGGGTGTCTGGAGTTCCACTAGGTAAATGACCTTCCTCTTCTTCTCCTTGATCTCATAGGGCACTTTCCACCAATCCTGTAAATCTTGGGGTGCTATGGGCTCAATAAATCACACTTTTAGGCCAGGTTGGTATTCCACCAAAGTGGCCTTCTGATCATACCAATGTTTCATCATTTCCTGGCTGACTTCTAGATTTTCAGTGGACTCTTTCATAGAGCACCTCATCGGGATTCTGAAGGCTAACATGTAGCTTAGAACATCTTGTGGGGGTTCTTGCGAGTTTTCCCCCACTCCTCCTTAAGACTGTGTAACGTTCGATCACAATCACAGCTGATGTGACTGTGCAATCTTGTGGGAATTAAATGTGAATGCCAGAAGCAAATTCCCTACGCCACCAGCACCGCGCAACCGCCTGAAGGGTAAGACAGCCTCAAGGTGAGAACAGTGTCCCAGGGGAAAGGAGAAGTGAAGAAAAACAAAAGATAACGTCCTCGGGATCCCTCAATGTGTCCGCATGAATCCTCCGGGCTGCCGATCCCTTCAGTGTTCAGCGTTCATGGTGTATCTAATGAATACACAGTTTGTGGCTTTAGTACTCGTCATATAAATTGATATATGCATAGGTTTGTACATTAAGTATAGGTTCTTACCTAATACCTCCCTCTTTCCCACAAGGATGTATCAGCTGGGACCTACAGTGTACAATATGCTCCTAAGGGAAGTGAATACAAAAATGTAGGTACATGTATGTACTAGCCATGCACTTTCCAAATCAAGTAGACATACTAATCTTTACCTCATAATTATTGCTATGGTTCAACACAGACCTAAAACGATCTAGTAATAGGAAATTCTTCCCTACTGCAAGTTGCAAAAGAAATGAGATATATGTATTGATATTTCTATCCAACAAATAATACAAGAGGGCCCCCCTCACTTATACTAACGACATAGGACCAGGGGGAAAAGAGCACAAATAAATCAAAGAATTATTCCTGCTTGCCTGATACTTTTTGCCTTAAAATTAATTCAACAGATCCAGGCCACTCTTTAGTTATTTATTGCATATAGTATATTACTTTGTCATTTTTATTTTCTTATTCTTTTTATACCAAAGATTATTCATTTTCTACTAATTGCATTTCATTGTTGTACATCGTACAAAATATAACAAACTTGAAACAACTGTAATCGCTTTATAAACAATAATTTAACAGGTTAAAAAACATTGGTACTTCAAAGACACACATTTTCATTTGACCTCCTACATCTCCCTCTCCACTGACATACCACTTTGTCTCCATACCATGCACTCATCACACACATCAATCCGGAAACAGATGTCCTGCAAACACCGACGGAGTCTACTCTATCCTCTCGTATTGGTGTAGTGGCACTGGACTGGACACAAAAGCAGTCAACACACGTTTCTGTGGTGCTTGGTATTATACTATCACCTTCTTCAGGACTATTATTTACTTAAATTTAAAAACCCACAACAGGCGGGCAAACATTTGTAACAATATAACCAGTTGGTAAATACATATCATATATGATCTGGATCTGTACTGTATTTATTGTATTTGGAGCAAAAACTTCCACATTATTTAAAGCAAAAAGTATCAGGCAAGCAGGACCTATTCTTTGATGTCTTTGATAGATATTTCTATCCATCAGAGGAGTTAAGATTCCAAGGTTCACCAAAAATATAGTATCAAAAAATAATAGTCTTTACTTTTCCACTGTATATAAGGAGAAAAAGTAGAACAGTATTTTCCTTATTTTTTGCTGAGACAATATTCACCCTCCGTAAGGCTCTCCCAATAACAGCGCAGGATGGTGAGTTTTCAGTTATCCAATTAAGTAAATAACCATGCACCTTACCAACAAAGAAGAACAGTCAACTGTTGGTAATTTTCTCTTGTACCCCTTTGTATCACAGTGTTCCAGAAGAGAAGCTATCTGTGGAGGAGGTAAGCCAAAAAAGTCAGCAAGCTTGGAGTAGAGCACAAAGAGGCAAGAAAGTTCCCAAAAGCCTCTTGTAGAAACCTCCAAGAAAATCAGGTAAGTGGTAATTTCAAACTGCACAAAAAACAATTGCAGGCATCTTGTAAGGCCCCGGGTGCTGCCTTTATGCTGCCGCACCCAAGGAGTCCCACCGCCACTAGTGCATTCTTCTTGGAGGGGCGTCGCCCCAGGTGAGTACGGCCACACTGGACCACCTCCCCTGCCTCTGCCCTAGCCCACACTTCTGGGTTCTCCGCCGCGCATCTCACATAGAGACGCACGGCTGTGAAAGACAGAGGTCCTCAAACAGGTTGGCTAAACAGAACCTCAAAGGGGCTGAAACCCACTCTCTTCTGTGGCACTTCCCAGTAGGCAAAGAGAAGGCACGTTAACAGGATGTCCCACTTATGTCTCAGGGGCTCTGACCCACCCATAATCATGCCCTTCATGGTCTTGTTGAATCTTTCAACAAGCCAATTTGTTTAGGAATGGTATGGTGCAGAGAACATGTAGGTTACCTCCCACTCACTCCACATGGCCTTTAGGTAGGCAGACCCGTCAAGGAAAACCACGTGGAGAAAGATCCCCATCAGTGCCATGGCCGCCACGAGCTCAGTCACTGACCTTAGTGGTATGGCTTTAGCGTAGCAGGAAGCATGGTCCACTGAGACTACTCTAAACCTGCTCCCTAAGGCTGTTTTGGGCTCCAGAGGCTCAACAATATCTACAGCACCCACCCTCTCAAAGTGTATTCCCATTCACAAGGAAAGGCTGCAGGAGAGCCTTACTCTTTTCTCCTGACTTACCACTGGCCTGGCAAGTTACAAGGAAACTACAAAACGCATCTGATTTACTTTTCATCTAGGCCAACAAAAGTGGGTGACCGGCGGTAAAAGATTTTGACCTACCCCAGATGTCCTCCCAGGGAAGTATCATGAGCCAACTTCAGTAGGAAGGCCCTATAGCGTGAGGTGGGGGAGACCACCAGCACTCTGGTTGACCCAGGCTCAAGGACCTTAGGATCACTGTAGAGGAAACCATTTTCCCAGTAAATGTGGTGATCAACAACAATGCAGCAATTGGCTAGGGCCTCTGTCTGCTGCCATATGGGAATCAGGAGTGGGGCACTCCTATGCCTTGTAGAACTTTTCCAGGGATGGTCCTCCTTCAGCTTGCCCCCCCCCAGATAGCTCAGGCAGGTCTTCCAGGGCAGCAACACCTTCCCCTGTAGACTCTGGAGCTTCTCCCTCAGGATCAGCCTCCTCCTGGACGATGAAAGTTCTGGGGTGAGTTTCCCATGCCCCCCTGCTCCCCTGCCCCTCCTCTTCCTGGCAGACATCTGGGCTACTGTTTCAGGCTCCAAGTCCTTCCTACAACCGTGTTGAGCTTCCATGGACTGGGTGGTCATAAGCACCCACTCAGACAATCCCATCATCTCCAGATGAGACCCTGAGATCTAACTCCTTCCAGATGGTGTGCTCCAGTTCATTTCCAGAGGAGATAGTCTACAGACATTGCTGGACTCACAGCTACTCTCTGGGAACCAGAAACCCCATCCCATGCTAGGGTAACCAAAGCCCAAAGGATAGTGGCTTACCTGGTTGGCTGCTGTCACAGCTTGGTGGGCTACATCTGGGATAACCTGCTTGGAAGGCACCAAATGACACCACAGTCATCATGCTGGCTCCTATGTCTCTCAGAGCCTCCACCCTCTGACCATTGATGGTGAGCCACTGCCTAAACCTCTTAGTGTTGTGAGGCATGTGAGCTTTAAGCACCATCTCTCTGTCACCTGTGGACATTAGGGTAATCTCTGCACTACCCCCAAACTGAGCCAACTGCACCCCAGCACAACACTAGCAATACTTTGTGTGGTTCCACCAGTAGGAGGACTCCATCTTTTTGGAGCAGATGGCATCTTTTTTCTTGCTCTCTGACTGGAAACAGTCATAGCTCCGGAGTTGGAAAGGCCCCATTGTTTTTTTTCCCACTAACTCCACCCCTCCCCCCTCACACCAACCTGCCTAGGATCACAAGGGCTCCCTTCCCTGGAAACTCTTTTGGGGTGTTTAAAGAACTCATTTTGGTTTACCCTGGTCCCCCATCTTCCTGTTGATGCCCTCCCACAGAGGTCAACCCACTTCTGTTGTGCCCCCCGGGTACCTTCTTGGTTACTCTGGTACTGAGCCAGAGGTTGGCCTTCTCCCCAATCTCTCTTGGTACAGTTAGGATGGAATCATTCAGGTGCGGCGCAACTCTGTAAAACAATTACTCAGATTAAGCTCCTTCATCATCAAATGATATAGCCCATCATAATCATTTACTTTGTTGCCTTTCACCTAACCATCCAGTGCCTTACTTGATGAATCCACAATATAAAAGATATCCATGATTGGTATGACTGCTTCTGGCTAGCCCTGAAATGTAGGCCATACTTCTCAGGAGTTTCACCAAACTTGGTTATAAGGACTTCCTTCTTGGGGGGGAGGGGAGGGGTGGACATCTCACTTGGTCGGCTACCTCTAAGGTCAATAAGCTATCCCTCCCACCAGTGGTCATGTTCTTCCACAGACTAGGCCCCCAGTCGTCCTCTGGGCCTCTGGCTGCCACCACAGGCCCTCGAGTAAGCCTACAGCAGCAGACTTTACAGCATATGCAGGGCCACCTCATATGCTGTAACCCACGTATCAAAGCCACATAGTAAGGCATCAGATTTTTGGAGATGTGGCCTCTTTTCCCTCTCCTAAGCACTTCATTGTCGTGGCTACCAGCATCACTGAAGTCAGAGGCACTTCTTGCCTTCAGGTCCAGTTCTTTCGGTCTTACCTCAATAGCCAGCAGTGCCTTTTTCTCCTCCAAGGCCAAGGCTAGTTGAGTCTCCTCCTTTGCCATCTTCTTTTCCTTCAGGGCAAGGAAAATCAGTAGCAAAAACCATAAAATGAGAGCAGTAGTAGCTCTCCAGGACCGCACAAGTGTTATTGCATATAAATCAAGAATAACCAGTTCTAGCTTAAAGTTTCTCTCTGCTTGCCTGCCCTCTATCTCTGACTGAGTCACATTGCAGGAGGACACACAGCTCTATGCTCTGGACAAGGCAAGTGACCTGGATCGTATGGGTTTCTCCTCCTCTGGCAAAGGGGCTTCTACTAGGCCATTCTCATCCTCTTTCTTCATCTCTTCTTCATCCTCTGCCTCGTCATCCTCTTGCTCCCTGGTGGCGGACTGTAGCTGGCGGACCTCCTCCCATGCTCTACTATTTGGTAGTCCCCTTTTCAGACCCCATTGCCAGCTTTAGACCCTTTTCTGCACAACTTCCTCAAATCTGACACGCTGAAGCTCTCAATGTTGCTCAGATCCACTTCCATCCTTTCAAAAATCAAAAAAGTGCAAAATTTAAGGTAGGAATTAAATTTAGGACAAATCAAAAATGGAAAATTGAAAATCAAATGTTAATTTTAAAAATAAAAAGTAAATTTTGATGTTTAACCTAAATCACTAAGTGGTACTGCCAAACACAAGTGCTGGTTCCCACCACTGGACATCAATGTGAGAAGTTGGGATATTAGTTGGGGGGGGAAGGGGAGAGTACCAACTTCAAGTAATAACTACAACCGTAGTCAGGGTGAACCACTAAATAATCATAAGTTCAACTCTCTGATAGCTATGTCACGGAGCAGACAGGATTAACTTTGAGGAAATTTTAATAAATAAAATGACACTGAAATGACAAAAATCCAATAAGGGAAACCGGATCCAAAAAGAGAAACCAGCGTTATGAATTTTTAAAGTTTAAGCATCTAAATAGTGCCAAACAGGTTAAAAGCCAACTGCGGTCATCTGGTTGTGCTTGATTGGTACCTAGGTACAAGTTAAGGCAAATCACGATTGAGCAAGGGTCAGATACAGAAACCTGGTTAAACCCTTCGGACTTTGTCTCTGGAATGGAAGTCAAAAATACTCAGCAGGACAAAGCACCATGCGGTAGCCGAAGAGGGCTCCATGACATCAGACAGCCACTGGGTGAGGTCCTGGTGAAGCCATTGACTATTGGAGGAAAAGCTCTGAGGGGAAGAAATTTGAATTTCGCCCCCAGAAAAGGTCCCTTGCAGACTGGATACCTTTGGTGGCTTCACTGGTGAAGATTTCTACCTTCGGACTTAGGCCCTGATTTAGAGTTTGGCAGAGCGTGTAGTCAGTCAAAAACTGACGTTTCGTCTTCCTCATCTAGAGTCATGCGGCATTTCAGTATTTCAGAGGTGGAGACTACTCCCTTTCCACCACTGACATACACCTCTGACAGACTGATGAAGTAAGGGCTGCTGAAGGTTTGTCCATTTGACCGTTCACCCGATTTCGAGGGAGAGTCAAATGGCTAGTGTTCACTGTCCATCACTGTACCTGACGGTAAGGGGCAGTGAAAACTGCAAAATGACCCCTGCACCATAGGAGACAACTCCATAGGTCCGTAGGTCAATAGTTTTTTTGTTTTGTTTTTAAATAACAAATCCTGTTTTGGGATTTTGTGTCAGAAAATAAAATAAAAAAACATAGGTTAAAAGTGGGACGGACAGTCCTGTCATGTTAATGGATCCGTCCGTCAAACATTTAATACATTGACAGGAACCGCAGTGACTGCAGTTAATGGCAATGTAAAAGATTGCCGATGGGCTGGTGGACACATCTAGATTCGGAAGACGGGTACTCGGTCACTTAGTCACGTTTTAGGAGCTCAGATTCTTCCAGTGGGGCAAGGCTGTGGCTGAAGAGGGCTCCACAAGGCCAGATACCTTCTCCACAAGGTCCCGCTGAATTAGATTTGCTGCTGTGGAAAAGCTCTGAGCTGGAGAAACCTGTATCTTTTGCCCTACAGCAATGCATCTTTGTCGTAGTGGATGGGCAGGTGTCCCCGGTCCTCTGGCAGTCTTTGGAACCCAAAAGTTTCTGAGTCCCAGGTTTCAGGAAAAGTTAGGAGAAGGACACTTTGACATCAGCCAAGGATCCAGGACCTTAGTCATAGCACTTGTGTGTGTGATGGGGCGGTGTAAAGACTCAATCCAGCAGAGGCAAGCAGCATGGTCCATGGCAGATCCAGTTAGAACTGGTCAGCTGGGCAGTTGCAGAAAAAGGGCTCTTCTAGCTTGCTGTGTCCTTGTAGCTTGATTAGGAGGGCGGCCATATGTCCCTTGGAGTCCAATTCTTTGTCTTGGGTACAAGAGGGAGAGCAAGTGCTGTCCTTTAGGCTCTTCTCAGGTCACAGGCAACAGGTCTAGTCCTCTTCTGTTCTTTTGTTGTGTAGTTCCCACTAATCCGTAGGACCTGCACGTTTGTGGACAACATAAACTTTGGGTGAAGTGCTTAGACTGATTCCATGCACCCCCGTAGTACATGTTGGCCTAGAGACCAGCTAGCTCACAGTGCCGCCATAAGCCCCCCTAACCCAAACAGGGAGCAAACGGCTTCTGGCAACCACTGAACATGACAACCCTGACCCCTAAGGGCTTGTGGTAACAGACCTAGAACCTTTTAGCCCAGTCACTCGTGCACTCTTGTTCTCAGAGAGCTATACAGAGAACACACAATGGGACGTTTTCATTATATTTACGGGACCAACGTTATTCTTGTATAGAATACATGTGCTGCGATAATCAGTAGACAGAAGCATATGAAAGTGATTACCAGCACCAAAATAGTGAATAGCAGGTATAGTTCCACCATGGTGCTAAAACAGTGTATATATGCAGGCATATAAGACAAGGTGGTAATCAGGCGTACTCCTACTATGCAATCCCTACTCTATGTGAGTCTAGAGTATTGTAGGTGTGTGTATCTAGAGCCAAGAATCCCCCACAGGATGATCCAACGCCATTACCTGGAGGGAAAGAATGTAGGACCCCCATCTTGGTCATGAACTGGACACCCCTCACGGAGATGTTAGGCAGCTGCTTGGCGAAGCCTCATCATGCAGGGATCCCTCTACATCACCTGAAGTCTCTCCTCTGCTAACCCCCGGAAATGCTTAAGTATTTATAATAAAAAGCACCCTTGCGATGTATGTGCAGATTAGCAGTGTTACGGGCATGTAGATAGCCCTGTCGCCCAGTGGAGGAAGATAGAATTACATTTGTACAGAGGGCATAAAGGCCTTGTACTCGGTGTTCGAGGCATCATGATAATGTTGCACATAGCCAGATGTATAAGCAGAGCTGTTTCAGAGAAACTAATCCAACATTGTCATGCATGCAAATGTGTGCAAAAGGTTACACTGGAATATTATTGTGCGGAAAGAAGACAATGTAAGAAAATGTGCAGCGCTGCTACATGGGCTTAACCTGGGCACATAACACTTTAACATTTCTAGAAAATGTTCGGAGGATGGTACTGCGGGCACCACATTTATGGCTGGCACCAGCCTGCTGGGGGTGGGAGGGGGGGAAGCTTAGCCACTCCCTAACAAATAAGGCAAAAGTTCCCAGGGGCAACCCTACCCACTTTTGTAGCGCTTCTTGTCCCTATTGCAACCAATCCCATAGTGCCCCTCTCTGCCTAAATCCAAGATGGTGCAAACCTTCTTCCCTTGTGCAGAGGCTGTGTGCCCACCCCAGAGGTGTGGCCAGAGAAATGCGCAACCCCCCTCCTCTGTGGTCACTCTAAAACAGCTCTGGGGGCAGCCCCACTCCTATCAGGATTGGTCCTTGCCTGACTGGAAAAACAAAGAAGGGCTCTGCCCAGGTGGAAGCTAACATTCACCTGTGACATGGTAGGCCTCTTTGAAGTTAATCAAGTTCCTGGGTACATTCCAGATACAGTAGCGGCTGCTACCGAAGGGGAGTGGTGAGGCAGGAGGGAAGAAAAAGAAAGAAAAAAAAACACTTACAGGGCTACAGCCGGCCAGCTTGCCTCCACCTCTCCTCCGTCCTCTTCATCTCCAGCCGGCCTCTGCCTCTCCTCCGTCCTCTTCATATCGAGTCCAGCAACAGAATATTCTTGGAACAAGCGTACTCATTTGTAGAAATATTTTTGTTCACAGATCTTTCTATAGGAAGCACCCGGGCTCCCAGGCTCCGCACAGCCAATCACAATGATGCAATGCAGCATTGTGATTGGTCTGAGTGCTGTGGTTCAGCGCTCAGTCAGGCAGTGGGAGCCTGGGCATGTTCTCCACCTAGGCTGTAATGCAGCCTGGGTGGAGAACATCCAAAGTGCACATGACGCTTTGGCCGGCCCGAGACGGCTGGCCAAAGCAACATGCGCACTTAAAGAGTGTGCCACCACTCCTACCAATGCAGTGCTCTGGCGTCACGGAGCCCAGCTCCACCCGCACATAACCAACTGAGCCACTGAAGTAGGAAAAATAAAATGATAATAACGCTGCGTTATTATCATTTTATTTTTCGTTCTTGAACTGCTCCGAGAGCAGTGGGGCAACGCTCCTCTGCCTTTAGCGGAGGAGCCTCTGATGTCCGGATAGTCATCCTGCAAGAGGAACAGAACACCTCACCACACCAAAGGCCTTTGTCTCAGCTCTGAGAGCAAGTCCACACCTCATCAAGGGGGCTATTCAGATCCTGGGTGACAGCTGGATCTCATGCAAAGGGCCCTCCAAAGTCTTGAGGAAGGGAAAAGGTAACTTTTTAAATGAACCTTTTCCAAAATGTTTATTACAAATCCGACTTCATCAGTGAAATGTAATAAATATTTCAAAAACTCCAAGAATATAATATGTAGTTTCCAAGCTGGAAATAACATTATTAAATGTAATATTGTATATCAATGCTTTCCTATAGAATAGCCATCCCTGCTACAGTGAAAATACCTTTTTGGGCCTTTTTCACTTTAAGGGCATGTTTAACATTAAACTTACTTTTAAATACTATGCACCCTGCCTTATAGCCAATAAGGGCTTTTAGGGGTTACATATAAACATATAAAAGAAAGTTTTAGGCCTGTCAAAAGGGGTTATTTTGACAGTTCAAATGTGCAGTTTAAAACCTGCATAGCCAGGCTACTGGTGGTAGGTCTGCAATCATTTTTAAATTGCCACTGTAGTGGATGGCACCATGGGTACTGCAAACCACTTGGGACATTTAACTTACAGGCCGTGGGCACACCGCATGACCATGTTCTAGCGACTTACTGGTAAGTTAAATATGCCAATCAGGTGGATGCCAATTTCATCATGTTAAAAGGATGAACAAAAGCAGGTTACCACTGGTTAGCAGGGGTGAAGAGCACAGAGTTATATAGCAAGCATAAATAGAGTTCAGCAAAATACACACAAAAAATAATCTAAGGTGACACGTGGAGAGGGTAAATATTCAATAGTGCCTTATTGATATTTAAAAGAAAGGTTTTTTCCTGTCAAAAGAGTTTATTTTGACAGGCAGAAGTGAATGTTTACACTGCAACAGTCAGGACACATAGAGTAGGCCTAAAGCCATGTTTGCACTAACATTGTAGTGGATGGCACAATAGGTGCTGAAGCCACTAGTGGCATTTAACTTTCAGGCCCTGGGTGCACTTTCTACAACATATGCTAGGGACTTCTAGGTAAGTTAAATATCCAAGTAAGGAGTAAGCCAGTTCAACCATGTTTGAGGTGGAGCATACGCACTTAACTACTATTTAGTTCTAAAGCCAGCAAAAATATAGGATCCAGCGAAAGCTGAAAAATAGAGGGTGAGCAAGCAAAATAGCGGATTTCCTACAATGCTATATTTTTATTAATCTCTTGTCACTTTGAACATCTCCATTCGCTTGCAGCTGAGGAGTATACCGACCTGTTGGTGTGTGCAAAGAGTTTGATATATCTCTTGCAACAGAGACATCAATGCCAGTGGCTACGTTTTTAAATGAGATAGAGACAACCTTATATATTGAACTTGACACCAAGGTGTCCAGAAGAAGACAGTTTTTTTTCTTTAAAAAAACTCATCCTCCTCTGCTTGTGTATTACCACTACAGCAGCCAATTCTGTACAGGGCAAATGTTAGGTATACACATCCACAGGGGAGTTGAGCACTCACCAGATTATTCAATATACTTGTGTTTTTATTGCGATTCATAAACACAGAGCCGCAGACAAAAAACATAGGTACATTTTAAACGTTCTTTCCTTGTGCCAGAAATAATGAGACAATTTAAGTACGAAACATTTCACAGATCAAACTATAAACCAAAATATAAATACCAGCGATTAAAGAGCAAAATCGCTTCACTTATTATGAAACAATATCCCCAACAGCTGAAAGTAAAGCCCAAACCCTGAGCCCAATGCTGCCAGAATAATACTTTAGAAAAGTGTGTTGCCACCGGAAACCAAGAATAAAAATGTTCAAGGAAAGGCTGCATTACCGGCCCACCTTTCTCCATAACTGTATAAGCAAATAAGCCAAGTAGGTAAAGTGAAGCAGCCTTGGTCTCCCCTTTAAACCAAAGACATGACTCGCCTAAGCAGGTGCTGCATGCTCTGCTAAACAGATACAAAGTAGTCTGTAGTCCAAATCCACCCAAAAAACTGTAAAGAATACAATTAAGCTCTAAAGTAACACACACAAGCTAAGCACAAAATAGCAGGAACAAAATGCAAAAGCACACAGGTTCAGCATAAACTTAAATTGCAACCAGCAGGAAAGGAGGAAGTGTGTTGGGAACCATGCCAATTTATAGTGTGGTGTATCTTTCTTTGATGTTAATAATTCCTCTTTGAGATTGAGGGCTGTGGGAATTGTAGTGTTTCCTTTGAATGTGCTGTATAAATAAAGAAGAAACTGAGATTGCCCTAGTGAGACTCCTTTCTTGTAATACAATCCCAGAGCAGTCAAGTTCTCTTGCCAGGGCGGTCAGGCCATGAAAACCTGTCCCTCTGATGCCTTCACCTGCTACTTTCAAAGCAACCTAGGCTCACCTATCAACTGCACAGGTCTCCAAGTGTAGCTCAAACTCGGATCACACCCGTACAGCGTGCCCTGGTCCTCACAGAGTGGGCCAGCTTTCCTAAAATATCTGGTACTAAGAACTGTGGTTCAGGCTCCCATGACACACTGTACCTTTACCTGGTGCTCCCAGAGAGGCCCAGGCTCTCACCACCATTGCCAAGTATGCTGGGTGAGGTTTAGGCTTCCACCACACCATATTACCCTCACCTGACGCTCCCAGGTTGTCCTCACCATTTCCTGGTATTCACAGTTTGGTTCAGGCTCTCATCACACACCTGCAGTTCTTTAAGTGGGATGAAAAACTGGGGGGTCTCTCAAAGGGGCGTGGCCATGGCCAGTGTAATTAAGGGCGTGGCTTAAAACACGTAAGCTAAAAATCTGTGCTTAGCATAGTGTGCCACGGACTTGTATTTTGTTGTTTCTGTCATTGCACCCAGATATAGGATACAACAAGTAACATCATGCCTACAAGAGGTCAGGACTATTGGCTTTGTCAATGGTTGTTAGTTGCATAAGATAAATAAGCAGCAACTACGGCTTGTATATAATATTGAAAAAGCTTCCACTTAAAGCCCTGGTGACACCACAACAATGTTGCTGCTCCTGAGTTTCAAAATAAGAAGGGAAATCCAGAGAGAAAATGACTCTCTTTAAAGCATTTCCCTTCCCCTACAAGGCTCACCTGGCATGACGTCATGCCGTAACTTTTCCACTAGTGAGAAGTGAGCAGTGTGAGCACGCGCACATCGATGTGCCTGATGCCACTGCAGTCTGGATAAAAACGGACCGCTTTTGCCAGGGCACAAAATAGAGCCCGATAGGGACCCTTTCTAGGCCCCCTTTAAAAAACTGCCGGTGCTCAGCACCGGTGAGACCCGGCCCACTTAAAGCCCTGCACACCTGCATGTTTCCTGGTACATGCAGAGCAGCCCATGCTCTTCTGTTGGGTACTCGTGATTGTTGTCAACACTCACACACCATGGCTCCCTCCGCATTTCCGGTGTGGTTCCATCTTCCGCCACGTGCCTGTACCCCAGCGTGGCAGCTCTCTATGACGTCCGATCTCCATACCGAGCGCGCGGGGCACCGACGCTGGTTTGGGGGTGAGGGAATCGGTGGGTTTCGGTAATTGATAATGGACGGGCACGCACACTGCATTAATCTCACTAACAAGGCCCCGTGATTACCCGTCCGCATCCCCGGCATTTCTGTACAACGCCGGCTGCCAATTCAGTGCAGCCGGAGAAGAGGCTGATTTATTGTTTGTAGCAATACCATCTGTTGCAGTTATTACAGAAATTGTATATAAAGCAGTTAGTAAACACTTTGCCCCATTGTCTGTTGTTTTCATAATCACCCATAATAACATCTCGCAGCAATATGGCCTTTAAACCCGATTTGGGAGTTAATGGAAGGGGGCGGGGCGGCCCGGCTATGAACACCGCTAATGTGGTTAGCGATGTTTGCAAAGCACAAATTAAGGCAATTGTAAATTGCGCTCTCCAGTCAGTCAGCGGCAGCAGCCTCCAGTGCACCAGGCAGGATTTATACGTTAACCTTGTGCAGAAAATGCACTTAAGCAGATTAATATAAAATAGGGGCTTTGTGGATGAATGCTAATGGTAATTGGCAGAGCCTAATGGCTTCCTGTGGGCCAAGGCAGGCGGTGGGCAGAGCTGCTCAGTGAGGCCAGCCTGGGGGGCATGTGTGCAGGGGGCAGGGCTGGGGCAGCCAATGGAGCAGAGCAGGCATCGGAGAAGGGGGAGGGAGAGGAGGGTGGCAAGGGAAGGGTGCTGTGCAGAGAGGGCAGCTTTCACGGAATCATCAACACAGTGAACAGGCAGAGCTCTCAAGTCCAGTGCACGTTTATTCTTTGTCCTCTGCGGCTTGTGGTCCTAATGTCATAACTGGATAAACAGGGCTGCAGATCCCAGAAACCACAGAAAAAGCCTGGCTTGGATGAGCTACTCTGGCATGGACCTGGGAAACCTGAGAGCCCTGACAGGCCAGTGGATGCCTATTCAGGGTGCCCTCTGCTGCTACCAAGGTGCCACACGATGCTCCACGTCACCCAGCACCACCTGTTCCAATGCAACTTAGTCTAACCAGACAACATTCCCCATTATCCATTATGTTGGTAAACTAAAGCCAAGGACCTGAATTTATTTGCGTTTCCATAGTGACATGGATTACCTGGCAAAACCATGCATGTCATGTTTGACATCTTTGCCCATTCTGTTGCTTGCAGCGCTTGACGCCCAGGGCTCTGTAGCCCCCGCCCACACCAGGAAAGCTGGAATACGGAACTCAGAATACAGCTGGCTGGCTGTAAATCTATGACGGACTGGCAGTTTCCCATATGGATATGGGCTTCCTGGCAGCAGCGCATAAGAGGAAGACAGAGAAGTGAAAGGGTACAAAGACAGAGATGTTAAAACCCCATGCCATGTGGCACATTTCCAACCAGTTCTGCTGGCTTTTTAACAAACAATGCATTGCCATTACATGCTACGATTTGAAATCATATTATTATGACAGTATAACAAGACCACAAGTCCCAGAATCCAAGTTAGGGTTGGCTGAAAATCCAGGAGTGCCTGAAATGTTATACATGCCATGAGTTCACATAGCTGCGATGCCAAGCAGAGTACTGAGTGGGCAGGCAGGGCTGTAAGCTTCTGAGAGAACTGACAGGGGCTGCCCAGCGTATCTTGTTGTCTGCACTACGCCCCCCCAACCCCCCCCCCCCACACACACACACCGCCAAATGAAAATTACTTTCCTGTTAAACGATATGAATTTGTGTTTAGATTGCGTCTCACATTGGCATGTATTGGTCAAGGTACGAGCTTAAATGTCTGCTTTTCAGGAAACAAAAGCTGAAAGCAGAAAATAAGTGTTCCGCAGATAACCCGAAGCCTGCAGGTGTAGACACGCCCTTCGTCCTAGTAAAATATGAGGAATGAAAGCTGTTGATTACGGTTGAGGCTTGCAAGAAAGTTTTTCAAAATGTAATTTTTGTATTCATTTTTGACACGTGCAACAAAATACACGAAGACAAGGGTGCAGTTCGAAGTGGGTCGAAACAGAAAAATTAATTAATGTTATTATAAATTCTTTTCACCTTTTTCGAAGCAAAATATATATTTAGAAATATTTAGAAACCACAGAAAGAGTATCAAGAAAAAAAACCGAGAAAAATGTATTTAAAATGTTCTTCCTAACGTTAAAATCCTCACAAGAAAAGCATTGTGATAAGCAATGAATACAATGGGGGCGTCATGGAAAGGAAATATTCAGGCATTGGTTCGACACTGAAGTACTTGAAGGTCAGACATGAAAAGACCAATGGACGATAGTTGTAAATGGGCAAAACATGTAATGACGTGACTAGTGCTTGGCTCGGCCACGACTCTTCTAGTGTTATTATTAACCCTGAGCGTAGTTCGCGGAGTTGCGCTACGCGAAGCGGTAAAAAAACTCCACCGCGCTATGCGGAGCTACGCGAGCAGCGTAGTGCGATAGGAAAATGCTGTTCGCGGTGATTGACAGTGCCGGATGCTTGTCCGCACTGTGCAATCATTGCAAACGGCATCATGCACAGTGCAAGCGGTCGTTTTCTGCCGCTCGAGTAGATTTTTACTCGAGCGGCAGCTTTCTCAACGCGAACGAGCAATTTCTCATCGCGAGCGGTCGCGAGCATACGCGACCACTCGCAATGAGAAACCTGACCCCCCCCCGCGTTGAGAAATCTCGCCGGGAGGTTTATTTTCCACGCTTGCCAACTTGAAGTTGCTGATCGCGAACGGTCACCAACTTGACGTTGAGGAACGCGAGCGAGCAAAAATGTCCGCTACGTTATGCGTAGCAGATTTTTTCTGCACTCCGCGAGATCCGCGTAATGCGGAGTGCAGAAAACTCCGCGAGCGGAGCGTAGTTCACCGCCCAGGCTTAGTTATTATTACATTGATTCTTCATTCACTAGTACCCTCGACAGTCTCACCACTTTGTCCAGCACGATGTGTCTTTCTTTCAGTGCAGTCCCTTGAGAGTGATTACTTATGAGCTTCAGTGATCCTGGTGCCTCTGCGCATTTCATCATGCCAGGTAAAATGCTGCGCGATTAGCACAGGGTGCTCTACCATCCAGTCCTCGATGAGATGCATCCAGGAAGGGTCTGTGCTGTCGTCACCACTGTATTTATACATTCATTGTTGATGGTGCTTCACTATGCACTGGTGAAATGGATGCCATGACACCTGTGAAAATCCGAATGACCTTGAAGACGTCTGTGCCGCACTTTGTGCCTCGCCCATGCCCGCTCTGCTTCAGGCAGCTGGTGCACTGATGTCAATGCCAGCTCTGTTTCAGGCTCAGCCTGTGTGCACTGATGTGAATGTTGTTTATTTGTCTTTCACGTTTACCTCAAATGATAAAGATTTGCTTTTAACTCTTTGTGCACGAGGGTAGAGCGAAGAAGAAAGGAAAGTTCGGCTCGTTTTGGGCTCGAGGTTCCAGGAGGACCTCGAGCTGAGTCAGAGCCAGGCATCTGGCTCGCGCCTTGCTTGAGCTTCCAGTGGCTCGCCCACCTCGACTTTAAACAGTACCTTGCACCTCCACATCCACATCCAACACAGCTCAGATATTCCATTTGGTTGGGTATCAACCTGCTCACAACAATATGCCAACAATAAACAACATTCACAGCAGTGCACACGGGCTGAGCCTGCACATATGAGTGAGCTCCACACCGATGCTTCAAGTGCATTCTCAGTTATCTCAGAAACACACTTCAAGTCAGGGAAAAGGCACATAATAGATTGTGCAGCGATTTTCGCATAATTATATATCTGCCGCATTTGCCACATAATCCATCATCTGCTGCATATTCTGCAGATTTTAACAAAACACACATTTTGTTTCTAGCTCAAACGGTTTAAAAGTTACTAAAAATGCAGCGACACGTGTTGCAGCGCACTGGAAGGCCATTTGCAAGTTGGACTAGTCACCTTTCTGATGCTTATTCTATATTTGGGTATTAAAATGGTGCTAATGAGGTGCAACCAATGCTCAGACAGTGTTACCAAGTTTAAAAATAATGAAGTAATACCATTACAAAATGTGCCACATTATGCTGCATAATTTGCCTTTCTTGACGTATAATTTACTCACCCTTGCCACGTAATTTGGCCCTCACCTGTCGCATAATTCCAGTGGCTCTGGGTATAGCGCATAGAGTGGTGTTGGCACCATACCATGTGTTGTGAAACGATAGTTTTGGCCAGACCTATTTGTCTGTGTTACGGGAGTGGAGGTTTTCTTTCGACTTGTGCAAGGTTCCACTTCTTTGCACTTACCCAACTCCTACTACTAACATTCCAAGTGTATTTTGTGCATGGGTTGTGAATGTAACCTACATCGAACATTAATGGGGTGTGTGAATGAACCAGAGTAATGGATGCACATGGGATCCATTTTAGCAATCCCACGCCTTGCCTTTTGCCCAAGATGGAGGTAAGGTTGTTTTCCCAAACAGTGAAAGTGTATTACTGATATATCTGAAGCTGGAGTGAGGAGACCTAGACGCTGAAGTGATGGAAGAGGAGATAAGTCTTCTGTTGAAGTCTAATTAGGATTTTTGGTGAGCCCAGAGGCTGGTTATTAATATTCCTGAAGCAGTGCCATTTGTTAGATGGTGGGTGGGGTGAAAAGTTGGATTGCAGGTTCTCTTAGGCAAGATGAAGGACCCTTAAGGCGAGGCCCCGCCTTTTGTCTTTTCCTGATCACACTTTAGTTGGCTGATAGCAGCCATGTGCCTGAACCTCATACCTCTTGTTGCATCTGTTGTATGTGCTGCAGGCTGGAAACAACCCTGCTGTGATGAGCATGACTCCACACAAAGGCTGTGTCTGGAGAGCAGCCTGCAATGGAGAACTGAAGAGAGAACCACAGCAAATTGGTACTGAAATTACAGATAGTGGATCAGTAGCGGCCCGTGGTGGGAGTGCTGCCGGGAGCTGACGTGGGGCGGGAGAGGGGCAGGGTGGGGGGGTAGTAAACTACGGATTACGGCCGATTAGAGGTAAATAAACATATACATAAATAAAACGAATTTCGTTGTGTGCGCTGCATCGCCAAATGCGATGCAGCGAGCGCAACGAAATTCGTTTTATTTATTTATATGTTTACTTACCTCGAATCGGCCGTAATCCGTAGTTTACTACCCCCCACCCTGCCCCTCCCCCGCCCCACGTCAGCGCCCGGCACAGCACTCCCACCACGGGCCGCTACTGTAGTGGATACACATCTCCTGTCTGCTTTGACAGTATAAAAGTGGGACTCATTACCCACTTGTTGTTCCTGTTCCAAGTTGTGTAATACCAAGGAAGGGAGTTCTCTGCAGAGTACCCAGACGACTGCTGTACAACCAGAGCTGTCTGACCACCAGCTTTGAGGAGGTAAGGGGGCATTACCTGAGTGAACCCCTTACTGGAACAGCTGAGTGCCTAGAAGCCAGTCTGAAGGAGCTTACCACTCCTGCAGGAGGAGTGACTATCCATGAAGAGCAAGGTGCAGCATGAGCCCAATGCTGGTGGTGTCTCCCAGATTAGGACTGCGGCAAGGGATCTGTGTACCGTGGTGTCAGCAGATGACAGACCCTCCAGTTTCTGGCAGGAACTGTGACAAAGCCACCCAAAGATTGCTGAAGCTCCGTTAGGGGCTGAGATCTGAGTCGGCATGGTATGTATTGCTGTCAGGCGTTGAGAAGAGTGGTGTGTACCTGGCTGTTCTGCTCAGAAAAAAATGTGGATTGACCTTAGCCGCCTTGCCAAAAGAAATTGTGGCATGACTGTGACTGAGTGAGAGAAATTGGATTATTAATTGGGGTGGGTGACTGCTCACCTCAAGAAATAATCACAGACCTTGTCAGGGTGAACCCTTAAGTTCACTCAATTAACCTGAGCTGTTCACACTGGTAGCTATGGCACAGAGCATGCAGGCTTAACTTAAAGCAATGTGTAAAGTATTTATGCAGTACCAAAAGAGCAATAAAAACAAAAAGCAGAAAAATAAAAATGCCAAACTGAATTAGAAAAATAGAGTCAAATTTAATAAACAAAACGATTAAAAAAATTGAATAACGGGAAACAGAGATATGAATTTTTAAAGATTTAAGTAGAGGGAGGCATGGAGAGGCGTCGAAGATATCAGATGCCATATACTAGGTGTTGTGTTCAGTTAACCTATATGTGGAGTTCTGATTTAACCTAATGACCTCATCATGCCCCAACAAGATCACACACCACAAGGTTAGTGCTCTGAACCCTGACAGGAATGCCTGCCGATGTGTTGTTAAACCTATTTAAAACCAGTAAATACTATTGAAACTTAAAGTTTTAGGTAAGAATAGCACCAAGAAGCACCAAGTATTACTGATATTCAGTGGTTGCAGTAGACTGAAACCTAGGCATCATCTGAGCCTGGCCTGGAGTGCGGGTCCGATACACCAACCAGGAGTATACTTCTAAAGCCCCCAGGACCACAGGGCAGGCACTTAGAGACTCACATGGTGTTAGACAGAGACCAATAGTAGGGTCAGGTCCAGGTCCAGTTGCCACTGATCAGCTAGGAGTTGCAGGAAATGCCTCTTGTAGCTTGTCTCTCTGTAGCCACACAGGAAGTCAGCCAACTAAGCCTTGGAGTCTACTTCTTTGTCCTGGGTATACGAGGGAGAAGGTCTAGCCCTTCAGGGCTCCTCTCAGGTCACAGACAGCAGATCTAATCCTCTTGTGTGCTTCCTCAGGTCCAGGAGTGTGATTAAGTGGGTGCCTGGAAGTGCCACATTTATGTGTGGCACTGCCTAGTGGGTGGGAATGACTACTGAGCACGCCTTAACTAATGGGGGTAAAAGTTATTGGGGCCAACCCTTCCCACTTTGGCCATTTTCAAGATGCCGAAAGTCTTTGGGCTGGGTGTGTGTGTGTCAAGTGTCCTCCCACATCTAACACTAAAATCCAGTTTGAGTCAGCAACTATATCTACAATAAACTCAGAAACAGAAGTCTAGTAGACCAAAAGTGGGGTTTCAGCAATCAGACAGTGAATATACAAGAACTGTCCTGGCATCCTGTTTCCTTGTTTTCAAGTGCACCCCCAGTGTTATATGTAAACTCAGCGGACCTGTCAGCAGGATTTGACGCTGCAATGTCAGAAAAGATGTTCCCAACCCCTACCATGCATATTTTGTGAGGTTTAGAGGAGTCCTCTCTGCCCATTCAGGTCAGCCTATTGTTTGCCCCTGGGTGGCATTTCACGCCTTTCCCACACCTATCCAAATGCTAATCTCTGACTGGGAGAAGTTTGACAGAAAATGCAAATTTGAAGGAATACCCATTTCCGGTGGTGAGCGGTCTAGTTATTCCGCAACCACGCTACTTAAACCTCATGGAACGGACGCGCAGCGGACTGAGTAAGCCCTGCTGACGTCTTTTAAACTGCGCTGCTTTTTAAACGTTGTTTCTGTCTATATTTTACTGATATTGACCCTCTTTTATTACTGTATGTTGCACACTCTGGGACATATCTTTTTTTAATATTGTTCTTGCACATACCTTTGCTCCTTGCACTTGATCACGCCCCGGTCCGCCACAGCTGTGTGCTGATTGCGCGGAGGGCAGGGTGATCATTAGACAGTTTCCGGTGGGCCAGGCCTGAAGGAATACCCATTTCCGGTGGTGAGCGGTCTAGTTATTCCGCAACCACGCTACTTAAACCTCATGGAACGGACGCGCAGCGGACTGAGTAAGCCCTGCTGACGTCTTTTAAACTGCGCTGCTTTTTAAACGTTGTTTCTGTCTATATTTTACTGATATTGACCCTCTTTTATTACTGTATGTTGCACACTCTGGGACATATCTTTTTTTAATATTGTTCTTGCACATACCTTTGCTCCTTGCACTTGATCACGCCCCGGTCCGCCACAGCTGTGTGCTGATTGCGCGGAGGGCAGGGTGATCATTAGACAGTTTCCGGTGGGCCAGGCCTGAAGGAATACCCATTTCCGGTGGTGAGCGGTCTAGTTATTCCGCAACCACGCTACTTAAACCTCATGGAACGGACGCGCAGCGGACGCGCCGGCGGAGCGCCGAAGGCGCGCCAAAGGCAAGCCAGTCTGCGCCCGTCCGCGCCTGGACCGCGCCTAGGGCCACAAACACTGGTCCACTTGAACCAGATGCTCTACAATACACTAGATAAGAGATCCATAAACTAAAGAAGCTAGTTTCTAACCAAGGATGCGCTATATGTACCCTGGACAAAGGATCGTGGCCCTATCAGTTTACATGCTCCTGTGGTTTTGCGCTCCTGGACCAACATATGATGAAAACAGGCTATGCAGTGAGCACGAGACCAAAACTCAAACAGATACAGACTCATATAGGGAGAGAGATACACTGTGGTCTAATTAATGTAAGGTCACTTGCTAAGCACAAAGTTGAAATCGCAGATACCATCCTGCAATATAGTTTGGATGTATTATTCCTCACAGAAACATGGGCAGACCCAGCGTCTGATCCTGACTTTGTGGTCGCAGTCCCACAGGGCTTTGTTTCATCTAGACTTGACAGACCCTTAAAGAGAGGGGGCGGGCTTGCGGTTATTTACCGTGAACATCTAAGAGCCACGTTCTCCCCAGCGCACAATCTTCATTATGAAGGGTTGAACTTCTCGATAGAATCAAACCCAAAAAATACCTTTAAGGGCACTCTAGTTTACCGCCCGCCTGGGTCTAGAACAAATTTCATCCCTAATTTAGACTCACTTTTAGAACCTTACCTCTCTACAAAGAGGTCTACGATCTTGGGTGACTTTAACATACACCTTGAGCTGTCGTCAGATAAAGACAGCAATGTTCACGGAAACGCTAGGCATGTTGGAACTGATACAGCTGGTACACAAACCTACGCATCAGGCAGGGCATACCCTTGATGGTATTTTCTCCTCGGTACCAGGGATGATAGTGAAAGATATACATCCAATTGTCTGGTCAGACCATTCCTTAATTATATTTGAGTATCCTTCCCAAATTACACCAGAAGCCAGGGCTGTTAAAGCACAGAAAAAAACCTATAAAGCATGGAATAAGATAGATATTAACATGCTTGAACTCCAACTGGAACAGACACGACCCACCTTGAGCAAACAGGTGGATCAGGCTGTTGAGGAATACACAGATTGGCTTAATAACGCCTTTACGGCGACAGTGCCAAACTATACAAACACTGGGAATCGTAACCAACCTTCAGCCCCCTGGTTTACAGAAGCTCTGCGACAAGAGAAACAAAAATGTCGCAGACTGGAAAGGCGCTGGAGAATGAATTATGAGGCAGAAGAAAAAAATAGTTACAAACATGCACTAGCCAACTATAAAACTTTATTAGCTACTGAAAAAAGGATCTTCTTTACCCAAGAGATAGAACATTCTAAAAACTCAGCAAAAGAGCTATTTCTGGTGGTAAAGAAGCTCACGACTATACCTAACAAATCAACATCAGGGAGCAGTCAATCCTTATGTGATGACATTGCCAGTGAATTTAGGAATAAAGTCAACGACATATATAACATTTTCTCTGCCACCCCCAATAAGCCAGTCGAAGTGCCCCCTATCATTAAGACCCAAGAGAACGGGTTTTTGTCTTTCCCACAGGTATCTAGTGAGCTAGTGGGAAAACTTATTCAGGAAATTAAATCAGGATCTCCATTAGACCCTTGCCCCCGGCAGTTCTGAAAAATATAGCAGGGGAGGTAAGTCCAATATTAACAAACATATTTAATAATATGTTCTCAACGGGCATTTTCCCAGCAGTTTGGAAAGATGCAGCCATTCTTCCTTTATTAAAAAAGCAAATCTAGACACATCCATAACTAGCAACTATCGCCCGATTGCTAGGCTGCCCTTCCCCGCAAAAATGGTGGAGAAAATAATGAACTCCCAACTTACACAGTTCATTCAAGAAAATGAACTACTTGACCCCTCTCAGTTTGGTTTCCGTCCAGGGTACAGCACAGAGACAGCTCTTATCAAGGCCACCGAGGAGATCAGAGCAGTGATGGACAAGGGTGGTGCCGCTGTTCTGATTCTCCTCGATTTGTCAGCAGCCTTTGACACTGTGCACCATGATACATTGCTACAACATCTGGAACACATAGGGGTCAAGGACCACGCTCTTTCCTTGATATCATCGTTCTTGAAGAACAGAAAACAGACAGTGTCCCTAGATCAGTTTCAGGCAACTCCATACGTACTGCCATGCGGGGTTCCTCAGGGCTCTTCGCTAAGTCCATCTTTGTTTAATGTTTACGTATCAGAACTAGCACCGTTAATACAACAGTTTGGTTTCAATCTGACATCATATGCCGACGACACTCAGATTGTGGTCGCGGCACACAAAAACACATTATCCCCTGCAATACAGTTTCAAAAATGCATGAGGGAAATCAGCTACTGGATGGGAAGACATTGTCTGAAGCTGAACTCGGACAAAACCGAGGTGGTGATTTTTGGTAATCTTCAACCGAAATGGGATGGACTATGGTGGCCGGCCGAAATGGGACTGCTCCCAAATCCAGTAGAGAAGGCCAAAAATCTCGGGGTGCTGATAGACAGCAAACTCACCTACTCCCAACAAACCAACGCCACAGTTTCAGCCTCTTTCTATCTGTTAAGGAAACTTAAGAAAGTAATGCCTTACATTCCCAATGATCTCAGGAAAACAGTTGTAACAACTTTGGTGCTGTCAAAACTAGATTACTGTAATGGCCTATACATTGGGCTACAGAAACAGAATCTGAAAAAACTTCAGATGGTGCAGAATGCTGCAGCCAGGCTTTTACTGAACATACCTAAGCACCAATCAATCAAAGAGGAGATCCAGAAGCTCCATTGGTTGCCTGTGGTGCAACGTATTAAGTTTAAGGTACTCTGCCTTGCCTATAAAACAGTGAATAAGATCGGACCGGTACCTTTGAAAAACCTCTTCTTATGGTACCATCCAGGCAGACAGTTAAGATCTGCCAATGCCAGTTTAATGTTGGTACCTCGGATCCGAACTGCGAGTTGGGGAGGCCGTAGCATCGGCTACTGCGCGGCTAAGTTATGGAATACACTCCCTGTACACATGAGAGTGGCCAACTCTCTCCTCTCTTTCAGAAAAGAATTGAAAACTTGGTTATTTCTAAACTAAGCTCCACCCCCTTCCAATCTTCTCAGGGTTTACGTTCCAGTTCAGCGCCAAGACACCCCAGGGTATTCGTGCGCTTAAGAAATTACATTAACATTAACATTAACAAGCTTCTAGGATCTTCAGGCAGGGAAAAACTAACTTTCTAAAAGTTATTTTTCCTTAATATTTATCAAAAATCTGACTTCACTATTGAATTGGATTTTAATGACCATTAAATATAGTTGTCCATTTATTTTTCTGGCTAGTCTCATTCCTCAGATACATTATGAGGATTTTAATCTGTACTCTGCTTTATACACAGGATAGCTAGACCAGCCACAGTGAAAAATATTTGTATGGCTAGTCACTGAAAGCATGTTACCATTAAAGTTCTACATGCCCTACTTTGAAATACCATGCACCCTGGCTTGTGGGCTACAACAACTGGATGGGGTGGCTTATTAATATCTAAAAGGGAGCTTTTGAGCTGTCAAAAGGGTTGGTTTTGACAGGTCGAAGTGCAGTTTTTACACTGCTATAGTCAGGCAACACTGGTAGGCCTGATGCCATGCTTGCACTGACATTGTAGTGGATGGCACTATAGGTGCTGCAGTCCACCAATGGTATTTAACTTTCAGGCCCTGGGTACATCTTGTACCATATAATAGGGACCTATAGGTGAGTTAAATATCCTTTTTGGAATATGGATATTCAACTATGTTTAAAGAGGGTAAAGAAAGAAAAGGGCAACACAATAACCCCTTGCGAGCTTGTGTCTGAGTAAACAGCAACAGCAAAAAATGCAAATAAGGGGATCTTTCAACATACAATCTACATAAATACAAGGGTTCTTTTTGAAGACATAGTTAATCAATAATAAAAAACTCAAGCACATTACATTAAACAGCTATATATATATAAACAGTTCTCAAAAGCTCCCACCGAATTGGCTTCATATTGTGGATTTTAATGCAGAGTTGTTGATGTTTAGGAGAAAGCAGGTCCTTTACTCCTAGTTAGCTGGAGTAAAGAGCACAGAGTTTTAAAACCAGCAAAATGTAGGGTTCAGCCAAAGTTGTACAATGGGGGGTGACCATGCAGAAAACGCAGATTTCCTACAATGACCTTAGCTGACATGTCAGAAGAAGTTGGCGCTTGGTCTTAGCCGCCATGCCAGAAGAAAACACGGCCTGAAACTAGCAGCCTTGCCTGAGATAAGTAAAGCTGATGAGTAGCCTATATGCCCGGGTGAGATCAGCCTGTGCATAGCTGTACCACCCTGCGCGTGGCCAGGACAAGATTGGCATGAACAGGGATGCACTGATACAGAGAGAGCACTTGCCCAGCTATTCTGTGTGTATTGGGGACAGTCTTCTCTGTCTGCAAGAACGTGTCCATAGCCTTCGGAAATGTGAAGCAGCAATCTTGTCGAAGACTTGTCTGCTGAATGGGTGTCCGTAGCCAAGGAGGAGGCCCTGCCAGAGCTTGTGGTTCTTGCCCCCTCCATGACCAGGAAAGAGGATGCACGGAGACAAATCCAGGCAAATGCCCCACTGCACCGAATCCACAATCCACAAAGACTGGGCAACCAAGCCTCATCTGAGAAAAACTGTTCATGTGAACTGTGAGAATCCACTACGGACTGAACAGCCAAGCCTCATATAATAAGAACTGTACATGTGAACTGTGAAAGATTGAGCAAACATTGCTATAGAGTGGATGAACTGCACCTGAGCCTAATCACGCTATTACTTTGACCTTGGGGGAAACCACCAAGACTAGAAGGGCCAGTCTTGGGAAATAGCTGATAGCAGTGCCACCCGACTTCATCGCCCAGGACACTAAATTGCATTTTGCCTAAGTTGCTTGTGTGGTATGTAGTTTTAGTGTGCATTAACATACTACTGTTCTTGAAAGTAAAGCACTGGGTTGGAGAGTCAGCTATTGCACTGCTGTGTGTTCCTGAGATTGAGCACCCCAGCCTACCTCCCTGAAAACCCTGTGACTATTTGCTAATGCCGCCACTAAGAGTCAAGTGCTGATGGGTTGTATTTGGACCAGTGTGTAGAGCCATAACAGGATGGACCCCAGGACATCAGAGGCAAACGACCTCAACACCTTGGTTGACACCCAGTAGCCCCCAAACTGGGTCTGACAGGAACCTGTGACCTATAGGCTGTGCAGAGATCGAAGGAGTATATATTCGAACCTCTTGGATTGGAATAATTTTCTTTGAACCTATGACCTTTGTATTACACAAACGTCTCTGAATGATGAATATGATTACCCTGAGCCAAAGTATGAGTTTTAAAACATGTGAACTGCAGCTTAGGAACAGATATTTTCAATAGGTGCAGTAACCAAAGGAAATGTCTTGCATGATGGCCATAGTTATTACTATTTATCACAGAATTAATTACTAGCATTACAGAAACAAAAAATACCATAGTGAGAAAATACAAAAAGATATAAATGAAATTCACGCAATCTTGCACAATTTAAAGGAACCTGTCTGGGGAAACTCCCAAACCCATTTATTATGTTAAAATAATAAACCTATTTAAAGAATTCAATGTCCATCACAGTTGATCCGTAGGTCATCAGATAAGGAGATTTATTCCAATTTTCAATCTAATTATAGAGACACTATCTCTATCGACACATATAATCACAGAACCCAAGAGTGGAATTTAATAAAATGTACGATTACAGCCAACACGTGTTTCACGACACAGTTGATTCTTCGGCACTGTTTAAAAGATGAAAAATACTACCCAATATAATCACAATAATAATAATGTTATACATAATAGTACAAAAAAACTCCAAATTGACAGTACCTAACAATTTCAAAATCTGTGATTATTTGTGTCCATAGAGACAGAAGGCTTTATAATGTGGTTGAAAACTGGAATAAATGTCCTTATCTGATGACCTACAGATCAACAGTGATGGACATTGAATTATTTTTCCAGATCTATATGTTATTATTTTATAGAGTTACATGCCGGTGGGGTACCGGATTCTGGGATATGTGCCGGGCTCATTCTGTACCCGAATCTCATTCCATTTATTATGTTGTTTTTAGGTCTCGGCTGGCGATAGCAGCGCATGCGCTGCTCTCGGCATTCGAAAGCTTCTTGGAATCAATACAGATTCCGAAGCTCTCGGAGGCGGAGTTGAAGCCCCGCCCATCTTTTTAATTGGGTAGCGTCATCTTCCATGCAAAACGCTGGCTTCTGATTGTAAAGGAGGCTTCTTAGTCGCTCCTTGTTGCCGCCTTGTCTCCTTTTGGCCCCGCCCACTGGGATTGGATCGTTTACTGGCGGCGTGACACTCTCTCCTTCATTAGTCGGTACGCACTTTTTTCTTCACATTCGGCTTTGGCAACGTCAGCCGCGTGTTTATTTTCGCATCGCGCTTTCACTTAAAGTGAAAGCGCGATGCGAAAATAAACACGCGGCTGACTTTGCGGTACCGCGCTTGTTTTACTTGTTATTTCTTAACGGAGCGCGGCACCCGCTAGGGACACCGCGCTCACTTTATTTATTTATTTACAGTGTCGGAGCTAACAAAGTGGAAAAAAAGGGCAGTGTTGCCACACTGGAACCCAGAGCGCACGGCTTAATTGTTACCTTACTTAGCAAATGTCCGCTTTTGGATCTCTCTGTTAGCTTTTGGTGTATGTACATGTTTGTGTTTCTTGCCCCTGGTTCAGTTGTGGGGTGCACTTTTCCCTCCACGATCGTCTGGTGTGTTGGCGGCCCAGTGTTTGGGGGGCAGGGCCACACCGATAGCCGTCTTTGATTGGCTATCTAATCCTATTTTCCTGCCAGCCTTTCATGGCCTGCTGCTCGCGCTTTGTCTGCGGTGGGAACCCTGCCGCTCCGGCTGGCAGTCCTGAAAAGTGATTTGCTCTTTTATCTCCCCGTCCCCTTCCTGCTCCGTCATCCTCTGTCCTCTGATCCAACTTAGTGGGCGGCGGCAGGATTTTGTAGCACTGATTGCACACCTCGCGACTCCAAGTCACAACACCCACGCAGCCACGCAAAGGTTCACTTGTTTTGGGGGGGACCTTTCGCTCCTATAAATTATTTACAAACAATTGTGTTGAAAAAAGCAGGTTTCCTTTAGCAGATACCTCCCTCGCATCCACACTTTCGTTCCAGCCTGCTGGTGTCCAGAACAAACATCAGGAGCAGTGTTTGGTTAGAGTGGCTACTAGTCAGTGCGTGGGGAGTCACTCAGCTGCCCCTAGAAGGTGCATGTAGGGGCAGCTGAGTGACTCCTCACACACGGACTGACCCTACAAGCGAGGGTTCCGTTGACAATGAAGCTGTGGCTGGTGAGATGTGAACTTTCTAAGCTCCCATCTCGCTCCGTAACCGCTTCTAGAGGGCACCTCCTCAAGATGTGTACGTAGCCTTGCGACGCCTAGCTTTGAGGGGATCGAGACATTCATCCTGTGATGCTATTCCGTGACTGACACGAACACCTTGATGTGGGAAATTTTGAAGGAAGTGTACTCTACTCAGGTTTGTTGAACTTACAAGTCCTTGGGGTGCCAATGGCGATTTAGAGAAGAGAGCGAACACCGTCATGCGAAAACAAGAGCCATTAGAAACCAACATTGTCCACTATTACTCCTTTCAAGCTCCCAACATGTAAAGGGCTTTGAACCTTACTAACGTGCATTTAATAATCCTCGAGTGTAAGCCGCAGTGTTACCACAGGAGGTCAAGCCCCTAAAGCTTTCCTCTTCTTTCCTCTGATTTGCCTACTACTACAGCCCAGATTAGGCAGCCTTCTTGTAGGTGCTCGAGCTGGAACCCCACCTGTTCTGCTGCTGTAGGAAATGAGAGGAAGGACACCTGCCAGGGATTCAGGGGGCACCCTAGGCTGCTCTGACCTCTATCGTCCCTGCTCCTCCTCTACAGGATATGTAGCCAGCTGAGATCCGAGGTGTGTGGTCCTCCTGAGTAGACCCTTGGTTAAGACTCCAAAGTGCTTCCTCTCAGTGGGAGAAGTGCCACACTGAAAAATAAGTAGATGTCTTGACCGCGAAAAGTGAAGCCCTGATTGAGAGAAGTGATTTCCTACAGTGACAGCTGAATTCACTCAGCCCCTCTTAGGGTAAACTGAGTGCCCAAACCTGGATCTGAATGTGAAACCGAAAGACAGGCAATGCCGTCCCCAGGGGGAGAAAAAAGCTTTGTAGGGTGGCCATGTGACTTGCACTGGTGATGTGTGTGACGAACAACAACTACTTTCATGTGGCTCTAATTGTACAGTTGCAGTGCGAGGTGCAGGTCCGGCGCCGCTGACAGACCGTGCCCATTCCCCTCGAGCCTGCCTGCTTCAGGGGTTCCCAGACAGCTATTAACGGTACATTAATCGGAAAAAGAACAATGTGATGAACGCTCGCACTAGCTATCTGCAATAGTTTATTTTTTTTACGCATTTCTTAAACTGTGCAATCCAGAACATGCGACGTCGTTTAGCTTCAAACTCACTAGCAAAATAATCAATTTCACTGCTGTGACCCTCCAAAAATGTTTTTAAACAAAACTTCAAGACAGACCAGTATCTGTTTGTCAGAGAACTCACTTTTACAATTTACGAGTGCGGATTTTAATCGAAGAGGACTTTTTTGTAACATGTAAACAGAATGCTTAAATCCAGGCCATCATTCAGTCCTCGGGATCACATAACCTCCCGTGCTAGCCACGGAGCACCCTGCTGTGCACCTCCCGTGCCGTGCAGTGTGTTTATTTAGGAAGGGGAGGGGGCTTGTGTAGAGCCCGAGACATGTCAGCTCAGGACCACATTAGAGCAGTCAGCGGTGGGAGGTGCTTGGAAGCGCACAGGTGTTTACACAGCACATGCACCCACCGGGCAAGCACAGCACAGGCCCAGCTTGGGAAAGGGACACTGCAGTGGATGAATGCCCTTGAAAGGGGGTCTATAGGTCAGGGTTGTCGCTTCTCTTCTCCCCTCCTCATGCACACCCAGTGGCGGCTGGTGGAATCTGAAACTGTTAGGCGTATGCTGAGCGAATAAACGCATGCAAGCGAGCGCAGCGAGCGAGCCCGACGGCAATAAGGGGGGTTCGGGGGGGTTCTCCCCCCGTGAAGAATTTTTTAAAAAATTGGCATCTTTTTGGTGCGATTTTCAGCACTATATCTGTGATAAATGGACTAAAAATTTAGTAGTTCTAGGCATTCATAAAAGAAAAAACAAACATTATTTCAGAGAATTTCTGGGTTGCCAAGCAAGTCTGACTTTTGAAGAGGGTTAGGGTACTAAGCAAGACTGCTTTGGCTCTACCCTTTCCAATAGAAAACACTAGTTAGTGATGTGAAAAAGTTCAATGGACAAACCTGGGGTCTAGGGAGAGTCCTCTCCTGAGAAAGAAATTTAAAAAGATTGGCAAATGGTGCATTTTAAAGCAAATGAATGCAGCGATAAAGCAAGGCTTATTAAGCAGTGGGAACGTATAGTCTTGAAATATTAAACACATTAAAAACTGCCCCGTATCTTCTTGCATTAATTTGTTCAACAGTTACTGTAATATGTAAATTGTTCTGCATGACAACTTTAGCCCTTTAAAATGTATGCTTAGCTTGCCCAGTGTCTTGCACTGCATGCAGCATTAACTTTGGAAAAATATGCTCTAACCAGACTTCGGGAAGCACCCACAGCTGCTGGCTGTAACCAGTCATATAGAAATATGTGCAGACAGGTCTTTAAGTGAGATGAAAAAGTGGGTGCTCCCTATAAAGGAACATGCCAAATACATTTCTGTGATTCCCATAGTGTGCCATCAGACCGGTATTTTGGTTTCTCTCTGAGATGTAATTTTATCCAGATAAATGGCACAGCAGCTGACATACGCCTAAAGCCTGTCAGTATGATTGGCTTTGTCACTGGGTGTTGGCTGTTTAAGATAAATGAGTAACAACAATGATTTCTTATAAATAATTAACATTGAAAATGTTTAAATTCTGAAATAGTGAGTCTGTGAATTAAATAGCATTGAGGCCTGTGGAAGGAGTTTTGGCCTTCAATTATGTGTGCTTTATGTTAGATATGTATCCTCTTTTTCTCTGCATCTGCACATCTTCAACCCCCTCTCTTTCCTCTTCAGCATCCTCTTTTCACTCTTCCCCGAATGCCCTTCCTCACATCAGTCACTTCACCGCCCCCCAACATGCACTGCACTCCCTCAAATATAAGCACCTTAATTTCTCTTACTTTTGCCTTGCAAATATTTTGACATCAGTGTGTACCCCCTCCACACACATTTCCACAGAATTTCAGTTGCAAATGGAATACACAAACATTGTTCTGTGTGCTCTGCAGAGAGGCCAACCCACTGACAGGCACTTTGTTTGGCTTTAGCCTTAGCACCTGCATGCTCAATCAAAGTCCCTCATAAACACCTGGCATGGCTCAAGCCTCAAAGTATGCACAGAAAAAAATACAGATAAACAACAACATTATAAAATAGCTAACTCGTGGGGAATGCAAGATTAAGTAAAGCATGTAAAATAAGAGAGGAACTAAATCACTAAAATGCATTCCCTCGACGTTTTTAACATTCATTGTTTGCAAGTCAATCTATGTTTTTGGCATCAGTGTTAACTTAGGGGCATGTACACAGGGCCAGTTTTAATGCCATACATCAGAGGACTGGCCACTGTAAGCACATGTTACACAGTAAGCACATATCTCTTGCTTTGGGCCCGACTCGGATATTTGGATCCATTTCACAAGGGAGCAAATGCCGCAGCTCCACTTCTAAAGGAGCGAGCAATGTGCAGCGAGGGCCTGGGGTGTCAGTGGGGAAGGTAAGCATGGGGTCTCGGCACCACAAGGAACTCTGGAGTGTGCTAGCACGTCTCTTCAACCTTGCCCGTAACAGCTAAATACACAGTCATTTGGACGCCCTAACATAGCCCTCCATTTCCTCTCTTCAGGCCGGATTCCTATTTTGGCCATCACTCCCCCGCCACTTCTCATCTCATCGGCGGCGCTTTGAAGTGCCCACAAGAATGCATAGGCACTGTCCAAAGACACAATAATATAACGACTTGAACCTGGGCAAACCAGGGGCGTCTGCTCACAAGAGGAGTATCCACTCACAGCCCGATGCCTAGATTACCGTGTCAGCCCCATCCCTCTCGAAGAGACAATCAATGCCGCCAGCCTCCATCGGGCACCACAATCATGGATTCATCAGTTGCGGCTCGCAATACGCGCGGGGGGTCGTGCGAGGGGGGGGGCCGGGGGCGGGGGTTTAAAAATATAGTTAATAAAAAAAAAAATATGAAAACTTACCTGACCGCCGCCGGGGGTCCGCGCCGCATCTGCTGTGTGTTTTCCTGTGCCGGGGTGGTCCGCCGCCGCCACCTCTCAACCAATCAGTGGCCGCCGCCTCTCAACCAATTCAGACGCCAGGATTGGCTAGAGCACGGTCTGTCTCCGCCCATAGGAGACCGGGGGGCTGCGGCCACTGGCCAGTAGCAGCCCTCGCCCTAGCTCGCTCGCCTAATGCAGGGCACTGCAGGCTACTAGTGTGCATGTTCGGGCTGGTCAGAAAAATGATCAGCCCAAACCTGAACATGCGCACTGGGCCTGCCCTGCTGTCACTCAGTGAAGTCAACAACAAACCCAACCCTCCAGTGCTGCCCCACCCCCTTCAGCGACGCGTCCTCCTGACTGACTCGAATTTTGAGCCAGGACGCGCCCGGCGGTGAAGTTCATTCTCCGTGGCCATGTGGTTAGTGGGGCAACGCCCCTACGCCCCAATGGACGCACCGCGCCTGTGCACACCCCTCGTCGGAAGTGACGCTCTGCACTCAGCCTCACCGTCTTCACGGACACCGCGCTATGCAATGCAATAGGTGTTGCTTTTGGTATTGTAAATAACAATGGCTTTTAATTTTTTAAAAGGCATTGCCATTTACAATGCCAATAGCTCCAAAATTCGCAGTTGCGAGACCTATTGCATTGTAAATCGCCTTTGATTAAGTTAAAGCCATTTGCTTTGCTAATGGTATTGTATTACAAAGCAAATGGCTTTAACTTAATAAAAGGCGAGACCTATTGCTTTTTCAATGCTTGTTACAACTGGAGGCCGTTCCCCACAAAACATGTATTCTTTACTACAGACCAGTGGTTGCACTTGAAAAGAGGCAGAAGCATTGGAAATAATGTAAAACATGTTCAAGAGATTACTTTAACAATAACAATACATTTTTAAATAAAAGAATAACATTGCTTGGGCATTCTAGTTATTGTGACGATCTACAAGTGCAGCCTGAACCGGTTGTTCCACCCATCTCATTCCCAAGAGTAAGCATTGACTTTGCTACCCCTTGAAAGCCAAAGGCTAAAAAGGCAATTCAGTGAGCTCGCAGTAGAATCTAGTACCTGTATTTCCAAGGTGTCACACTTGCAACAAGCATAATAAAACACCGGCCTGGAGTGTCTCTGAACAAATACTTGCAGAATCATGATGAATACACCATTCCCACTAATGTATCTGACTCAGATTCTGTAAAAAGCAGAACTGACAAAGACACAAATATGGGAAAGGGGATAATCTTGTTGTTCCTCTCCTAGTTCTGTGACATCAGACTTCTGTAAAAGGGAAATAGGAAATGTACTGAGTATATTGAAAACTATCAATTTTTTTGTAATATATTATGGATTAAATAATGGAGATCGTAAAAACACTAACCATATGAAAAAGTGATTGACGAGCTTAAAGGATTGTTTAAAAGGAACAACCTCGATTATAGGGATTCCTAG
Source organism: Calotriton arnoldi (assembly GCA_963921515.1). Lineage (NCBI taxonomy): Eukaryota > Metazoa > Chordata > Amphibia > Caudata > Salamandridae > Calotriton > Calotriton arnoldi. The sequence goes on along the minus strand of CAWUFW010000046.1, from coordinate 5,166,386 downwards.
AGAAAAAGAGAAAAGGCATAGACGCAAGGGAGAAACTGAGATGCAAGTATCACCATATTTCTATCTTACCCTTTCTAGTTCCCAGAACAACATCACAACTCCAACCAAGATCTTAAGTGGAAAATCCAGGAGAACAACAACTTTCTAAAACCCCTCTGTCATTACCCAAGAGAATAACTTGCAACAGGGAGAGGTTACAGAAATCAATTATCTCAGAAGGAATAGTCCAAGGAAACCCTTCCAGCACTACTTTATCTGAAAAGTATGCCATGCCCTGAAAAGGGGCATGGCCTAAGAGTGTACCTTTCCAAGAAGTGTGGCCTACATAATTAAGGGTGTGGCCTTCAGGCATATGAACTGAAATCCAGTGCTTTCCATAGCATGCAATGAGACCAGTATTTTGGTGCTCTCGATGAGCTTTCCGTTACTTCATTAACAAATATCACACAATAACAGATATACCAAAAATAAGCCAGACCTATTGGTTTTGAGAAGGCTTGTTAACTGTATCACGCAAATGAGTAAGAACAATGATTTTATTGTGAATAATTACAATTGAAAATGTTTCAATTCTGACAGTACGAGATTACAAATGAAAGGATATGAGGTCTGTGGAAATGGTAGAGGTCATCAGAATGTCACAAATACTCCTGTTCTCCCTTTCACATCGTTTTCCTTTGTAACCTCTATTTGAGACACACACTTTTCTCCCTACATCTTTCTGAAAACCTCCACCTGCATATTTCATACATCATCTCTTTTTCTCATCTGACACATCATTTCATCCTCTCCTGTATGCATTTACTTGCATCTCCTTCACTTCATCATCCTCCTACACACACACACTCTACGAACCCACTCACTTGTAAGCATGAATGGTAGCGGTGAAAGATATGGTTGCATTTGATAATTTTTGTAGGTTAATATCTTTTGTACATGGACATGAAGGAACTTTTGAACACCGTGGAATAAGAATATGAAATTGTAGAATTGAGCTACTGGTTTGGGCACTAGAAGTATGTTATTTAATGATTATTTATTTATGAATGATGTGATTTTAAACAAAAGAAGGGATTGTGCAACTTTAGTTACAAGTAATATCTGTTTAGTATAATGTTGTCTTTTTATCTTTGTTTTTGATGTTTTATTCGTAATTCATATTATATGATAACAAATTATGGGAAGAATGTATACATGAAAGTCCTGAAGAAGGTGGAGTAGAAGTACATTTTTTTCTACCGAAATGTGTCGAAGATTAAAGAACATAGGGGCTCATTACGATGGCGGGCGGAAGCACAACCGCCGTGCTGGCGGATGCAAAAACCACCAGTTACCGCCGGCACGCAGCAGTCCACACGCCCGCACAATTACGATGCGAAAAGTAGGCCAAACACCGCCGGCAAGCCAGCAACACCGTCCGCCATCAAAGTGCGCCCGTACACGTAGCGGCGCAGCACAACTGACACACACCGTCCGACGAAACACGTCCCGCCCGGCGCATAAATTACGATGCCGCAAACAAACGGCTCCCACGGCCAAGAGATACCGTACGACAAACCGAAGCGGTAACACGGACGCCGAGCACGGACAACGAAGAAGCGGCTCCCCGAGCATGAATCCAGCACTGCAGGCCCTCCCCATGCTCCTGCTGATGCACCACCAAGGACGCAACGTACCGCGGAGACGCAGGTAGGCACACACACAACAAGTGCACGCAAACAGCGCACACAGTGCAAGGGCGGAAAAAGCGGACAACCCCCACCAGCGCGTGTACACTACACATCCACCATTGCATCCACATATGACACACAGGCCAAATCGTAACATCGCGTAACACATGTGTACACACCACCTGGGACTAGGAACCAACCACCCCGTCACGGCCCCAAAGCGGCGATGACGCCGCCACACATGCGCACAACGCAGAGGCCAACCGCAGCGCCATGCATACGTCGCACACAGACACAGGGACACAACCAAGCAGCACACACATCAGCCCCACCCCGAACGCACATGACACGTGACAGGCCTGCCACAGACATGTCCCCAACGCCCAATTCACGGACAACACCCAACGCCACACAACCGACGCACACATGTCAGTGAAGACACGCAACAGCAGGACACACCCCAGTGTAACAAACATGGCGTAGCACACAGCGGCGGCAACACCAACTAGGAGAAGCAGGGCCCCTTCGGGAAGAGGAACGCCAGTACCACACTGAAACACCCATACCACCCTGCACATATGAACAAGACATATAAAACGGAACACCAAAGAGCCCGGGGACCGACAACAGGTGGCCCAAGAATAACATTCACACACAAGGCCCAACGCAGAGCGGAAAGGCAGCCTGCCGCCCACACAAGGGAGAGCAGACAGCACTGAATGACCTTCCATTCCAACTCCGAAACCACAGCCCTACGACAGAAGCCGGTGAATACAGCCATTGTCCAAGAATAGACCAACACAGGCATGCCGAGGAGACCGACCACAGGGCAGATAGCGCATATCACAGAAGCACACAACGGACGGGGAAGAAAGAAGAAAACACTCCCCATGTCGGCCACATGCAAGTTAATTGGAAGGAGTCACACATCACTGACCTTGAACTGTCTGAGAAGCATGTGGGAAGAGGGCCCGTGTCCTCCAAACAAGCCAACAGAACACAAGTCCTGTCTCCCTACGACTACACAAAGCTCACAGCAACCTCGGAGCGTGCACATTGCAGACTGCACACACAGCCGGAGCACGCCACCACAACGCACCGCTGCGAAATGGCAACCGCAACACACCTACCCAACTACGCCGAACAGCTCAAGCTGTACAAAACCAACCTGTTTCATACATTGGGATGCGATCTCCTGTCCCTGCTGAACGTAAGTTACCGACTGACTTACCGCATCACATTGTTCAGCTGCGTCATGCCCGTCTTCTACTGTCGGAGGTGTCCCTACCAGCATCCCGTGGAGATATGCCTCTCCAACCCGGCATGTCTGAAGGCGGACCTGCTACCACTACTCCTCCCTCTGGACGCACACGACAGGGCCTGCTCTGCCTATGGGGGCATGGCGTATGTGGCCAACATCGCACCCGCACTGAAATGGGACCACTGTGCCTCCACACGACGGATCATCGAGAACAGCTACATCGAATGTCACCCAGCATGCCCCATCATGGTCCTCCAAGGGACAACTTACGAACAACACCTTGACAGCCACCATCCGCTACATTGGCTGGCAAACATGTGCACCACCAATGACATGGAAGCCCTGCTGGACGGCATCGCATACCTGACAACCTGTCAATTCGTCGGACCACAACGCAGGTTCCCCGATTGACCTATGATGTCCAACCCCGCACCCATGCTTAGCTTCCGCACGGACTGGCCAGTCACCACCACAACAGCCATACCAAACGACCGGCAACTGTAACCACACCATCAACGACATCGCCATGACATCGGATATGACCGGGACATGCACACTGTTCCCCATCACATCCAGGAACACCGCATGCATCGTGGGAGGCAGTGGCATGGGCTCTGTGTATCGCACCCACATGGACGGAACTGCACGAACAACCAGGACACGACATGGATCCAGCGCCCATGGACACACACACCGCTCAGTGGACATGAATAGGTCGCCTGGAGTCTGTGGGTGCTGCACCCCTCCCACCCCCGCCCGGGAATCCCATACCAGGACCTTTGCATGGACGACAAGTGCATACAACAACAACACGACTCCAGTGACTGTGACATGTCCAGTAACCACCACAGTGCAACAACAAGTGGCACGCCGCTGCATGCACGCAAGCACATGCCCTGATGTCATCTCACATGCACGCGTGCATGAGGAACAACCGCAGCAAACCTGTCACATGGAACTGAGATGGACTGTGCCCATGATGCCAAGCGGTCTGGTAGGCTACATGTATACCGTCTGTGTCAAAGTCCGCAGCTCCGCAGCTATACGTAAATGTACATTAGCACAGCCTTGGCCAAGCAGATGTCACTCTGAAGCCCACATCCCACATGCAACAGCCAATCACATGTAACCCCACACCCTATCCCATTTGCAATCATGCTCAGTATATCCTCAACATGTATTCCGCTGCCAGTAGTGTCCACTATACTGCATCACAGAGGACAGAAGACTCAATATAATGTTTGAAACCAAAACTGTCTCCGCTGACTCATTTCACAAGTACGAATGAGAGAGGATGAGAGTATGTGAAGTACACGGCAGTCGTGACATGACCATGTAGTCCACTGGTATTGGATGTCAACGCAAATGAGTAGCACAACTGTGGAAGACACACATGTGTCGTGTGAAGTCGTATGGATGCAGTGCTCAGGTGGGTGGGTGTGACGGGTAGATGCGCACATGCCAAGTTGGAGCACGCCGTGTTGGGAGGGGTCATGAACAGTACACCACCGCTTCCCTGGGCATTGTGAGAGGACACCTGTCGGGGGAGTGAACACGTGTGTGCACAGCAGCCGGGCACACGTACAAAGCGGTACCAGGCGCACCTCAGCCCACCCTCTGTGGACAAGCTGGATCCTGTTGTGCGCCCGCCATGCCCCTTGACAAGGCACACACAGCCCCAGTCGACCAGGTGTAACCCCAACATAGTCAATCCGCACAGGCGATACAGGGCACGGGATGGCAGTGGAGCATGGTGTGTGAGAGGTCTCCTCGCGCTCCTCCTGGTCATATCACGCAGGCAATAGAACCTCAACGTCTAGCATGGCACAAGTCAAATGGAAGTGTAGGGGGGACGCACCACAGCACGAGCAGCACTGACGTCACAGGAGGTGGCTCGCACCATCCCATCCATTGCCCATCATACCAACCACGCCACATGCCATTGCGACTAAGTGCAAGCGCGTGCGCCACCACCCCCGAGCCCTCCCCAGAGAGGCCAAAGAGTGAATGTGTGGGCCATCAGCCACAGACGGACGCGGCCTGGCCGCAATGGCAGCCACAGCCACTGGGTGTCGCAGGTGGCGGATCCGGAAGGCGAAGACTGTGATGCATAGTCCATGCAGGCCGGGTCTCCATTTGGGGCACCACGCAGGTGGACGGCGTCCCGCCACACATCATACCCTGAGACAGCCCACTCGTGCAACTGGACCCACACATACACTCCTTGCCCTCTCTGGTGCGAGCTTGGGGCTGCCTGTGCAGGCGCTAGCCTCGCAGGTGAGCATGCATATTGGGGGAGCGAGGGGAGGACATGAGGGCTGGGGCGAAGATGACTGTATCACTGTTAGTAAGTACAAGGGATGACCCAGATGTGGAAAGGAAGAGACGTGTCCCGTGTGTACTGCAACTAGTCGCCAATCCAACTACCCCCATGTCCGGAATGTAAGCCCGCACCTAGGCCCGCCCATCCGCCACATCGAACATACCACCAGCACGACAACCTTCCCATTCGAAACACTGACTGGGGGTGGCGACCAGTGTACAATCATGTGTAGCCTACCCACGCGTACATGTGGGCCCTCCATGATCCATGTCACCTGCGGCAAAGTCATGACATGCGCAATGAGGGAAGTGAGGAGAGCTGTCCGCCCCACGCGCAGAAGGTGCATCAGCTCCACAGACCCAGCAGCGAGTCCAGCAGGGGTCACATGTGCAGGGGCAGCTGTGCCTGGTGTGAAGGCACATGCATATAGACAGCACATCGACCAATGTGTAGTCTGCCCACATCTACAGTCCATCATCATGCGGACATAGGAATTGAACACAGGGCAACACATCTTCAGTTGGTGCACCCACCGTGACCAACAATGCGCAATCATCGACGTACCCGCCCTGTGCATGGCCCCCCACCCAACGGAGGCACATCCAGTGCCACCATCCCACACACACAAGCCTTCCACGGAACATGCTGTGTCCAATGGTCAGTACAGAGTCAGCGCCCATCTGGTGGATCCTGAACAGGAGACACATGCACACACATGCCAGCTCCCACTATGTACGTCTGCCACCTGGCACGTGCAATGTAACCTCTCACCTGTGACGTGTGACTGCAAGCACACAGCCGTCTTGGCATGGGGCTGTCAATGTGGACACCTGTCAATGTTTCGGGAGGTGTGATCCGTACAGTGCTGTACATAGGGTGCAGTGCTGACACCTACTACTGTCTCATATCCCCTCGTGCCACAGGTCCCACTTGTTTTGGCCGCTCAGCCTGTGCCCACATCGTCGTCGTCGTGTGCCATACTCATCCAGCCGCGGAAGCAGTTCCATGCTCAGCAGACATTCATGTTGCCGTGGCGTTGCCGCTTGACGGATATGCAGTCAGTCCCCATCAGCACGCCCGCAAGTCATTGGGGCCTAGATCCCCATGTGCATGCACATGGCAGTGGTTTGTATCACTAGCCATTGCCATTGTTGGGAGACCTGTGTAAGTGTATTGTGGCCGTGCCGTCCCAGCTTGACAGCTGGGCTGTGGCTCATGTGCTTGCTCAGTCATGTCAGTGATGTGTATGCGAAATTGCTATGTGTCGTGTTGCTTTGACATGTGTCCTCTGCCATTGTCCCTAGGCGGAGACCGAACATTGACCGCCCATACCAATTGCTGGCGGACATGGACGATACAGAGGTTATTAGGAAGTTTCGGCTGGACAGGCCAACCCTGCATCGACTGTGTGCCATGTTAGAACCCCATCTCCGTCCCCGCAGGGTGTATCCGACTGCTGTCACCCCCACGGCTAAGGTGATGGCCGCCATGCATTTCTTCGCCACTGGGTCATTCCAGCACACAGTGGGCATTGGAGGAGGGATGTCCCAGCCCATGTTCAGCAATGTGCTGAGGGATGTACTGGCAGCCATGATGCTGTACCGAAACAGGTACATCCGCTTCCCCAGGGCTCGTGAATTGGCGACAGTGAAGGGTGCATTCTATGCCCTTGGCAGAATCCCACACGTCGTTGGAGCCATTGACTGCACACATGTCGGCCTTGTTCCACCACAGGCCACTGAGCACCTGTACCGCAACAGGAAGCACACGCACTCCCTGAATGTGCAAGTGGTGTGCCTTGCGGACATGGTGATCACCCACGTGTGTGCAAAGTTCCCAGGCTCGGCCCATGACGCACACATAATGCGCAACAGCATCTTGCCACGACTGATGTCCAATATGCAACAGGATCGTGCCTGTATTGTCGGTGAGTATGTGGAGTGGTGTAGCGTGCTGGTTGTGCGATGCTGACCCCTGTCCAGTTGGAATTGCAACGGTTCTCTGTGTCCCTCACACCCAGGTGACTCTGCATACCCGAATGGGGCATGGCTGCTCAGTCCATTGAGGAATCCTCGCACCCCAGCAGACGATCGCTACAATGAGGCACATGGGAGGACCAGACGTGTGGTCGAGCGTACCTTTGGCCTCCTCAAGTCCAGGTTCAGGTGCCTGGACCGCACCGGGGTGCGCTGGCGTACTCCCCACAGAAGGTGTGCCGGATAGTGGTGGCGTGCTGCATGCTGCACAATCTGGCCATTCGGAAGCAGATCCCCCTCATCGTGGATGACGGAGATCAACCAGGGCCCCAGCCCGCAGACCAGGACAGCTCGAGTGAGGAGGACAGCGGAGAGGAGGAAGCTGGTAATGTGCGGCAGCAGCTCATCGCCCGCTACTTCACTTGACGGTGAGTGTCCATGTACGACGGCTGATGTGGCTGTATCTGTGCAGGTGTGTGTGTGCTGTGTCAGGGTGGCCGTTTGTTCACTGCGTGCTGTGTGTCAACGCTCCATGGCCAGGGTAGTATGCCACTGTTGGTGGCTGTGGCATTGTGCCCTATTGCTCTGTGCGATGTGTGTACATTGCTTGTAGTTGTTGACATGTACTGTGTGATGGGTGTGTGACACACTCATTGAATGTGCTCCTGTTCTGTCTCCCACCCCTAGGTCCCTACAGGCCCTCCGGATTCAATTGCCATGCCACGCATCAGGTGCCTTTCCGCCCAAGGTGGCCGTTGTATTCCGTACAAATAAAACACAGGGCACAAACAGCAGTTAGTGTAAAAGGTGCATTTATTACAAACTGTGACATGTGATTGTGTGTAAGGTGATGACAAAAGTGGTGCGTGCAGTGACAATGAGCTGTCGGTCATGGCTGCGTGATGCTCAGGGTGTACCCACTGGTTCTATGTCCATAGTCCAACACACACATGCCATCCAGATGGCTGTGTGGAGTGGGATCGTAGTCCAAGTCAATGCAGTGGCTGGTCAAGGAAGGCTGGCGGAAGGCTGGCTGGCTGCCTCACTTGCGTTTGGAGCGTGCGAAGTCCTCCCGGGAGATCTGTTTCCACTTCGGACGGCCCCTTCCACGTTTGCGAGGGGGTGCCTGCTTGCGACATGCTGGTGGTTGAGGTGTGGTCACTGGCTGTGGACGCAGGGGAACTGGACACTGCTGCTCCACCCTGCGCCCCGGCAGGTGGTGGCGGAGGGGGAGCTGCTGTCCCTGGCTGTGACCTCACCGCCACCACCAGCTGGCCCATGAGGTCCACGAGTTGGCCCATACGGGCGTCCATGGACCTCAGCACCCCCAGCACCTCACGCGTGTCTGAAGCAGACCGGACCCATTGTCCTTGGGCCTCTTCATAGGCCCCAAGGACTCTGGCCATTTGAGGCAGGGCATGGCTCCCAGGGGAGGCTGGCGTTTCCCTGACCCTGCTCCTCCTACCAGTCCTGCTGCCACCGGCCTGCCCACTAGCCACATTGCTCACCACAGTCCTCGCTGTGGCTCCCAGGGTGGATCCAGTCGGCCGGGCCACCACCTGCGCTGGGGCTGGTGCCAGCGAGGACGTGGTGGTGGTGGCGGCGGTGGTGGTCGGTGCGGCGATGGTGGCGGTTGCGGCAGTGGTAGTGGCCACAATGACCGTGGGTGTGGCCGCAACGACAGTGGCAGCAGGGGGCTGGGAATGTTCAGCAGCCCTGGATGATGGGTTGGTGGGTAGGAGGGGTCCTGGGGAGCGGCTGGGCCCTGCCACACCAGATGGGCCTGCTTGGTGGTCCGTGTCCGAAGAGGAGGACAGATCCTCCAGATCCGTGTGTCCTCGTTGGGGGCTTGTAGGCTGGCTGTGCTGGCTGCTGGCTCCATCCCCAGCATCCAGCAGTTCGTCACCTGTGGAGAGAATGAGATTTGTTATTGTGTTGCACCTGGCGAAGTATGTATTTGTCGTCTGACATTAACAGTTCGTGCAATCTCGTACATGGGTTTCCCGGAGGCGTGTGTGTGGCTGTAGCATCTGTAGTTGTGTGTGCTTGGCAATGGGACTGTGTGCTGTGCACATGTGGCATGGGACGGATTGGCCATGCCGATGGGTGTGTTGCTGTGCCCCTACTTATTGTGACTCTGGTGTATGCGGGCTCCTGGCCCATCCTGGGTCTGGTTTGTACTTTGCTTTTGGTGTTCAAATGGAACGCTTAGGAACGCATATGGCAACATGGGGGCCATGCCCCAGATTCGCATTTGGGAGGGGATATGCTTTTGGGGTTCAAATGGAACGCTTAGGAACGCATATGGCAACATGGGGGCCATGCCCCAGATTCGCATTTGGGAGGGGATATGCTTTTGGGGTTCAAATGGAACGCTTAGGAACGCATATGGCAACATGGGGGCCATGCCCCAGATTCGCTTTTGGGAGGGGATATGCTTTTGGGGTTCAAATGGAACGCTTAGGAACGCATATGGCAACATGGGGGCCATGCCCCAGATTCGCATTTGGGAGGGAATATGCTTTTGGGGTTCAAATGGAACGCTTAGGAACGCATATGGCAACATGGGGGCCATGCCCCAGATTCGCATTTGGGAGGGGATATGCATTTGGGGTTCAAATGGAACGCTTAGGAACGCATATGGCAACATGGGGGCCATGCCCCAGATTCGCATTTGGGAGGGGATATGCTTTTGGGGTTCAAATGGAACGCTTAGGAACGCATATGGCAACATGGGGGCCATGCCCCAGATTCGCATTTGGGAGGGGATATGCTTTTGGGGTTCAAATGGAACGCTTAGGAACGCATATGGCAACATGGGGGCCATGCCCCAGATTCGCATTTGGGAGGGAATATGCTTTTGGGGTACATGCTGTGAGCCATGGGTGCCGAACGTGACATGTGTTGTGGCAGCATGACAGTGCATGGTTTGAGGTGTGTGCATGCTTGACATGGCCTGCATATTTGCTGTCTGTTGTGATTACTGGACATGGCATTGGACGCATCGTTATGAGTGAGTGATGGTTGTGTGCCAGCCAACGTATTGCAGTTGTCCCATCTCCTTGGTGTGCGTGCTGCCCTGTGCCATGTGCATCACTGCAGTGCTCGGGGGGTGTGGCCCATGTTGTGTGTTGTTGCTCACAGTGTGTCGTGCGCTTCATTGACTTCTGGCACATGGTTGGTCATGGGCATGTATCTTAGCGTGACTGCTGTATGTGTGGCAGCTGTGCGGATGACATGCCTTTCATGAGACTGGGGCTGACGGATGGGATGGATGGTATGTTGTATGTGCATGGTGTGTCTGTGTGTTTGATGGGTTCAGTGGTGTTCGTGTGCATTTATGTTGTTCCGCTCTGTTGCGTCTAGTGTTGTTTGTCTTACATAGGCGTAGTTGTGGGGTGTGTGGTTGACAGGCAGTAGGGGCTACATGGACAGGACTTCAATGGTGTTTCGGTTGTGTGTGATGAGTTGCACAGTGGCTGCCGTGTGGTACTATATTCAGTGTGGCTTGTGCATGCAGACGTGGCTCCTTGGGTGTTGCTATGTCTGTGATGGGTCATGTGGGGTGTGAGTCTGTTGTTCATGTCCGTGTGCACATTGTTCACTTGTTCGTGACGGTGGGCGGTGCTGCGTGTTCGTCTGCTACGTGACATGTCCCATGTGTTGGTCGTGTTATGGTCCTCATGCCTCCAGTAATCCAGCCCTGTCCAGTTTCCCACCTGCAAGTTGTTCGTGCGTGCACTGTACTGGATGCCACATGGCTCTAAGCGGGGGGTGCTCCATGTTGCAGGTCTGTGGGGGTGGGGGGTGTTGTGGGTCGTGGGGGTGGCTGGACACCCACTGACACCGATTGCTGTGGACCGTGATGTCTGCCTTTCGGCTGTCGTTGTGGACTGCGGTGGCTGACACGTGGCTGTGGGGTGTGGGGGATGCTCCTCCTTGCTGTGCTGTGGGACTAGGGGCCTGGTGTGTGTTGTACTTGGGCTGTCCACCGTCCCACCCACTGCACTTTGTGTTCCTGCCACTTACCTGTTACTTGTCGGTTAGTGCAGCTGTGGCGGACACATGGGTGTGGTGGGTGCTCGTTGTGGCGTTTCTGGCATATTTGGGGACCTGTTGGTGGTTACGTGGCTGGCTGTGTGTACACATGTCCCCACGTATGTTACAGTTGTTCGGTTTGGGCTGTGTGTGGTGGTGTCTGTTGCATGTGTGTGTGCTGTGTTGTGTATTGTGTGCTGGACATGGGGGTGTTTGTCCCTGGGAGCTGTGGCATGGTGGTAGTGCATGTGAGTACATAGCGGTGTGCTGGTATACATTAGTTTGTACTTACCAGCCTCCACTCCCCTGCTAATCCGGCGAGGATCTCCGGATGTATTATGACTCGCACCTTCTCCTCCCACGCTTTGAAGGTCTTGAAGAGCGCGGGATTCCCTCCGCCAGTGACGGCAGCCAGCTCTCTGTTTTTGCCCTCCTTCTTCTTGACCAGGCTCTTTACGTCATTCCAACGTTTGTTTATTTCTCCTCTGTTCCTAGGCAGGGTCCCGACTGCATTGACCTGGTCTACGATCCGGTTCCACATTCTGTTTCTGGTGGCTAGTGGTGTGTGCTGGACCATGTTCCCATAGATTTGTGGGTACACCTTGATGATCTCGTCGACCATGACCGTCAGCTCAATGGGCGTGTACTTGGGCATTCTTTGTGGTGCCATGGTGTTTGTGGTGCTGGTGCGGTGTGTGTTGTGTAATGTGCAGGGGGTTTGTGGTGCAGGTGTTTGGTGGTGGTGGTGGTGGTGGTGGTTGTGATGTGTGCGTTTCTGTGGTTTGCTGCTGTCCTTGCTGTGTCACTGTGTCCTCTCCTCTCCTCTCTGGTTTGCAATGTAGCAAGGGGTTGTGGTCTGTGGGAGTGCTGCTTTTGTACTCACCTATGTGGGTGTGTCCTCATGGTCTGTTGTTTTCAGGTGTGTTGTGTCTGGGGTTCTGGCCTTTGTATTTTTTGTTTGTCCGGGGGGTGTTTTCGGGATGTGTACTGTGCTTGTGTATTTGTGCGTGCCTTGCTGTGTGGACTTGTTGGCCATGTTGTGTGCTATTGGTTTTGTGAGCGGATGGTTTCTGTGCAGGTACGTGGGCGCCATGGCTTCTGCCGTGTCGATTCTCATCGGCGTTGTTTGCGCTGGCGGGCGGTATATTTGTGGTTTTCCCGCGCTCATGGCGGTGCGATCGTAATTTCACGTGCGGTGTGTCGGCCGTGAGGGCGGGCGGTTTTGTGTTGTCGTGCGTGTTTCCGTCCGTGGCGGGCGGTTTGACTCCGACTCGGACGTTGGCGGGCGGTATTTTGTGTGATTTTTCCGCCGATGGCGGTTTTCGGTTTGTGTAATCGTAATGGCGTGGTCGGTGTTCAGACGGTGTGTGCGGGCGGATTTTAGCCGCTTCCATGCCTGGCGGATTTTTTTACGCCGGGTATCGTAATGGGCCCCATAATCTTCAGCACTGAATGCTTGTATATGAAAAACGAATTCATGATACAGTGAACTCATTTGGTGGATATGTTATCAGTCAAAGGGCTAATGATTTTTGCCTGGTTTTAAACGTTCTTCCTTTTGATTTTGATATCTGTTTTTATGATGTATAATATATATGAAAAACAAATTAACAGAAGCTTTTTATAATAGTAATAAATATTCAACATAATTTTAGATCTTCATGTGGCTGTTTCACAGTGTTCTTATCATACTTTTTCTGTAAGTTTAAATTCAGTCCAAGCGTTGAATGCAAGTGTGTAGTATAAACTTTCGTCTAGGGGAATACTCTTTTAATTCTGGAGTGTATTCTGAACAACTATATGCCCCACTGACAGGCACTGTGAGAAACTCGTCCTGCCTTTAGTCTCATCTCCAGAGCACTCAGGTGTGCTGTGTTATAAACACCCACCCACAACCTGACACTTACAGACACCTACAGACGACCCCTTCACCGTACATGCAAATAAATAGTAGTATGTTGCATGAAAAAAAACTACAGAAAAACAACATCCTGAAAGAAGCAAATACTCGTGGAAAAGTAGATTAAGTTAAACATGTGGAATGTAAACAGGGGCTACCTCGCTGACCTGGGTAGTCTTAATAGTCTGTACAGTCATTGGCCAGAAATAGATCTATGTTTTTCACTGTAAAGTTAAGGGTGTGCAGACAAAATAATGAGTTGGAAATGTTAAACTACAGTAATATCGAGTCCTAAATATCAACAGTGAGAAATATCGACAGCAAGAATATCTTGGTCAAGAATATCGAATTTAAGGTAAGAAATATCATTTTTTTAAATATATGTCAATAATACGTGCAAAAATATAGTTGTTTAAAATATCGATTTTTTAATTAGTGTTATGTATTTTGGTATATGTTTTAAATGTATGTGATGTATTTTTTTTGTATAAGTATTGTTTTTTTGTTTTTTTTACTTTATTTACCAGTTTCAGAATGAAAACAATATATCGTTCCAGCTCCAGTTCCATGACAGTTAATAAAAGACAATGTGTGTTACATTGGTCGTATCAGGCATGACATTCAGTACCTCAGAAAGATTGATAGTCTGTTCAAACAAAGTTACGTTTGCACGTTATGCGAACTCGCTCACCACACCTCCAGTACTTGTACCTGCGATTCAAGCAAAACACAATGTGGGAAACAATCCTATTGTTAAAATGAAAAGAGCATGAGCCTGTGTCAATTGTGTCGGTGGAATTGGATCAACCAATACCTGCAGGCACCAGGCCGGCGTCAAGCCGTGTGTTAGGTTGAGATTGTGATGTCGCCGCGTATTGTTTGAGAGGGCCCCAAATGTCACGTGGGCGGGATGTGCTGGGCAGAGTGGAGGCGTACAAGTCATAATTTAGGTTACAATATGCCAAACTGTTTAGCCAGTCTTTGCTCGTCGGTGCCACCTTCCTCCCCCATTTCAACACTATTTCCCTTTTTGCTAGGAGTAGCCCCAAGGCGGTGAATTTCCGGACTGGCTTTGGGATATTGTTCACATACCCTAATAGGGCCACTTCCGGTGTGGGGTCTAGGGCTAAGCCTGTCATTGTCCCGCGTATATGGTATATGTTGGTCCAATACGCGCTGATTTTGCTGCAGGTCCAAGCGTGGTGCGCAAAATCGGCATGTGGGGATTTACATTTTAGGCAGCAGTGGGATCTGTCAGGGTCTAGTTTGTGGGACATCGCAGGTGTGATGTAAATTCTGCGCAGGAATTTGAAGTGGATAAGTTTGTGGCGGCTATTCAGGGATACCGCCTTGGCTTGCAGACAGCACGCAGCCCATTGGTCATCAGTAATTGGGTGACCTAGATCCGCCTCCCACGCGGCCCGCACCTTAGCATCGTGGACTGGTATTGGCTCCATACAGGATCTGTACAGTTTGGAAATCAAGTGGTCTCCAGTGTCGCCGTCTATAACTATGGACAAGGGAGTGAACGGGTTGGGTTCTACGGGGAAACCAGGGATCTTGGCCCTGACTGTGGCACGAAGTCGGGCAAGTACAAACTTGTCCATAAACGACGCCTCAGTAAACTTATCTCCGTCAGAGACAGAAAAAACCTGGCCATCAATGTAAAGGTCCCCAATAGTAGCCATGTCGAATCTGGAAAGGGTGCGCTGCACTATCCTCTCTCCAGTGATGGGTATCCACTGTTGATTCGGGATCGGTAGACTCGGAGAATATAGTGGCGGAGATCCCAATATCCGAACCAGTTTGAGCCAAGCCCAGCTGGTAGTGGAAACCGTGTGGATATCGAGAGGGTCGCAAGGGTAACCCAGGGGTAAGACTGTGCGTAATGTATCCGGAAGGACTAGGTCTGCCTCAGGGCGTAAGTAGGGGATTCTGGCGTCAGGGTGAAACCAGGCGTGAGCGTGGCTGCACTGAGCGACCAAATAATATATCTGAAAATTAGGAACTCCAAAACCACCCTTGTGATAAGGGAGCGTCATGATCTCCCAGCGGACTCTGGGGCGTTTGCCCCCCCAAGTCAGCCGAATAAGATGGGTGCGTATGGACTTAAAAAAACGATTCGGTAATGGAATGGGAATATTATTGAACAAATAAAGGAATTTGGGCAGGACAATCATTTTGATCAGCGCGATACGCCCAGCAATTGAGAGTGGCAGTCTGAGCCACCTTTCCACCTGCTTCTCTAGTGTGCGAATCGCTGTGCCATAGTTCGAAAATATGATTTCATTGGTATTTAAGTGTAGGTTTATTCCCAAATACCTAACGGAGTTCGAGCACCAAGCTAGCGGGTAGTCACACACCCAGCGGACCGTGCCCGCGGTGAGGGGGAATATCACGGACTTATGCCAATTTACACCAAGGCCTGAGAAGCCGCCGAATCTGATGATCTCTCGAATGAGAGGATCTAAATTGTTTTGGGGGTCCCGGACGTATAGGATGATATCATCCGCGTATAGGGATGCCAGTAGTGGCCCTGTGTTAAATTGGAGCCCTCTATGGAGATGACGCTCCTGAAAGTGTCGAATGAGTGGGTCCATCGCTAGTATGAAAAGCAGCGGGGACAGGGGGCAGTCCTGTCTGGTACCGCGGGATAGCTTGAAGGACCGGGAGAGCGTGCCGTTTAAGCGCAGTCTGGCAGTAGGGGCCGAGTAAAGCAGCATCGTGAGGTTGAGAAACCCAAAGGGCATGCCCAGCCTGCGCATGACCGTTCATATAAACGGCCACTCTAGGGAGTCAAATGCTTTCTCCGCGTCCAGCAGAACTGCTGCGGCCGGTGTAGCCGGGTTGATTCTATGCAGGACCACGAAGAGTGTGCGAAGGTTTAGGGAAGTAGATCTGTGTGGGACAAACCCCGACTGGACAGGGGATATTATTTTGTCCAACAACAGAGCAAGGCGGGTCGAGATCGTTTTCGCTAGTATTTTATAATCGAAGTTCAGTAATGATAAAGGCCTATATGACCTGCAGTGCAGGGGATCCTTGCCAGGTTTGGGTAATAATACGATCACTGCTTCTCGCAAGGTAGGCGGCAACTGGTTTCGTTCTAAAGATTCATGATAAACTTCTATGAGTTTCGGGCTAGGATGTCTTTATATTGTTTGTAAAAGTTCCCTGTGAAGCCATCAAGGCCGGGGGCAGAGGAACCGTTTAGCGCATCTATAGCATCTATTATTTCATCTTTTGAAAAAGGCTCTGCGAGGAAGTCCTGCATGTATTTATCCATGTACACTAGCGCAATTTCAGCAAAGTACTCTTCACGCTCAGTTGAGGTGTGTGTTAGTTTGGAAGTGTAGAGGCGTTCGTAATAGGCTAATAATGTGTCCCGGATATCAGATGTGTCTGTTAAGGTAGCCCCTTCATCGGATCGGAGTTCCATAATGTATGATTTGGAATACGGGGGTCTTAGCAGCTGTGCCAAAGTGCGTCCCGGTCTTTCACCCTCGCCATACCTGCGTGCCACAGCATATTTGCCGAGAAAATGAGTTTCTCTCTCCGCAGCCTCCCGGAACTCTACCAGTAATGCCAAGCGGCGCCGCTCACCCTCGGCGGTGTCAGGGGAGCGAAGCATAGAGGCATCGGCAGCTAGGAGCTGCTGCTTGATGTTGGCCAGAGTTTTCCTCAGATCTTTCAGGACCCCAGCATGCTTTGCGATGACAATGCCTCGAAAGTACACCTTAAAGGCCTCCCAGAGAGTGGCCCATGTGTCCACCGACCACGTGTTCAATTCGAAGTGGTCTTCAATGGCTTCCCCAATTTCAGAAACAAATAGGTCGTCATTTAACGCCCTGCCCGGGAATCTCCACTGACGCTCATGTCCCTCAGGTCTGGGGAGGCGAAGCTTAAGCAGGACAGGGGCATGGTCGGAGTAGGTCCGTGAGAGTATCTCTAGTGTGGTGTACCAAGTGATGGGGGTGGGGGAGAGTAACCAAAAATCTAGTCTGGTCCAGGTGTTGTGCTGGGCAGAGTAATGTGTGAATCCCGGAATCGCCGGGTTGCGGATTCTCCAAGCATCGGAGAGCTGGAACGCTTTGCAGGTATCCAGTAATACTTGCTGCACCCTGGGCTTGGATGCCACCGCGCTGGATGAGCTATCAATGGTGCAATCTAGGAGCAAATTAAAGTCCCCACCCAGCAACAAACCGCCCGTGCCCACTCGCATCAGTTTGGCATCAAGCTCGTGGAAGAAGTCGGGACTGTCTACGTTTGGGGCATACACGCACACCAGAGTGACCATGTGGCCCATCAGCTTGCCGACCACGATAGTATATCGTCCCTCTTGGTCAGTGTGACAGCAAGTTAAGGAGAAAGGGAGTCGTTTGTGGATGAGAATCGCAGTGCCTCGGGCATAGTTACTATAGTTGGAGAAAAAGCGGTGAGCTCCCCATCCCGATGCGAAATGTGTGGTGTCCGACCTGGGTAAATGTGTCTCCTGCAAGAAGGCTATGTCGACATTATGCCGCTGCAGATAATGTATCACATGTTTGCATTTTTTAGGGTTATTGAGTCCTCGTACGTTCCAGGTGATGAGTGAGAGGAGCGAGTGGTCAACTATATCAGGGCTGCAACCATTTATGTCCTGTCTCAGTATAAGGAAAAAATGTGTAGTGGTGAGTAATATGTGAGTGTCATGCGTGGAGCCGGAATTGAAAGAACATCGAACGTGTCGGGCAACTTCCCCTCCCCCACCCCTCACCCAACCTCGTGACACAATCCGCAAGGCAAACAACCAAATAACCAAGCCTCTAATGCATCCTGTAAACATCCTATTTGGAAATACGAAGTCGAAGACTGATGCATTGTAATCCGTGAGAACAACAGTGTGCTACGCACTTAGGGGGGAGGCAACGCTCCGGTGGTACCCAGCATGTTCAGAATAATAGAAATGAACTACACTTATAATGTCTCAATTATTATGATAGCATAATTGGAGCCAAAAGTCGCTGCATGCATAAAGCGTGAACAATAACTGCAACAGTACAGGCCTGTTGGTCATTCACTTGAGAAAAGCTCGACACTGTCGACAGAGACACTATGTGGTGGGGAAGAGACATGTCCAACCTTCCTCCATTGGCTATCCGAGTTCTTATAGGACTTGCAAAATGCTTGGGCGTCAGTGGGATTGTCAAAGATTCGGGAGCGACTGTTGATGTCGACCCGCAGTCGGGCCGGATACAGCATTCCGTATCGAAGGCCCAAATTCCGCAGCGTTGCCTTGACATCTGTAAACTTGCGGCAGGCCTCTTGAACCATGAGTGTGAAGTCCGGGTATAATGATACCGTGGACCCCTGCCACACCAGCGCACCCCGCTCCCTGGCGAGCCTTAGCGCAGTGTCTCTGTCCCGAAAGTTCATGACGCAAGCTATTATAGGCCTAGGAGGACAGCCGGGGTTGGGGCGAGGGCCCAAGGATCGATGTGCTCTTTCCACCACAAATCCAGGGGTGAATACCTCTTTCCCAAATATGTCTATCAGCAATGTTTCCACAAAAGTGTCCATTCTTCCCGTGTTTGTCGACTCCGGAACTCCAGTAATACGGAGGTTGTTGCGGTGGCCGCGCGCTTCCAAGTCTTCATTTTTAATTGCAATGTCCTTTGGGATTTTTTCCATGCACTCCAGCTTTTTCGTCGATTGAGCGGCTCCGTCCTCCAGATCCGAGATCCGACCTTCCGCTGTGTCCAATCGTCGGTCGTGGATATCTAGTTTGGCCCCAAGTGTATCAAGGCGTTTCTCCAGCATGTCGAACCTGTTGTCCAAAGATTTGAACCCAGCCCTGAGTTCCGCAAGTAGATCGGGGTTGGGGGATGTCATTTCAGAGGCAGCGGTCGAGACCTGGCCACCCTCCGCCATGTCTGTGCAGCGATCTTGTGCTCCTTCTGTGGCCACAGAGAACAAGAGTATTCTCTGCTTGGGATCCTTTCTGCCCATATCTGAGTGCCCCAAACTTGGTGAACGATGCGCCACAGACGGCTCCAGTGGGTGCAGCGGGGGATGAGGGCGCGTCGTGGTGGCACCAAGGTGAGCTCGTAGGCGCACTGCAATCTGCCACGAAGTAGGCGTGAGGCACTGGTGTATGATCGCTGGGGTGTCTGCGGGTTGATTTGACTGCCTCAGCAGATATTAATGGCTGGCCCGGTCGTCAAGCGGCCAAGGTTCGGAGGGTGAGCCGCACTGCGATGGACAGGCCTGGGCCTAGGCAGGGGAAGCAGGCAAGCCGGCCCCAGGTACAGTGAGCTTCAGATGGCCACCTCGATCAGCATAAGGGGGGATTCTGGAGACTTGGTGGGCCGTGTAGCAACTCCCTTTAGGATGGGCCTCAAATCGCAATTTCAGTCCGCTGTCGCATGGCAAAGATGGGGCAGCTCACTAAAGCAGCAATTCACCAGGGCCGGTGGCGGAGCCCCGCGCGGTCGCACTCCAGCGGGCCGTCGCGCGTTTGATGGTGGGCTCGCGATGTTCCAAATAGCTCTCCCCCCCTCCGTCAACGAACGCAGCCGGGTGGCTGCCTCCCTGGCACTCCTGGCAGTATATGGCCCCCCGTGAGGGCCGGAAGGGGGGGCCGCGACGGCTGCTGTGAATTGGGAGGCTAGAGGGGGGAGCTGACGGTGCACTCACCGCTGGTAGGACCGCGGCCAGGAGGTCTTCTACGGTCCCCGCCTCGGGACTCAGGCGCACCTCGGATTTCCAGGAGGCCGCATTGTAGGCCGCTGCTGACTCCGCCCTCCCAGGTCCCGAAGCGGTTGTTTAACAGGTTGCTGGTGATTTACGCAGCTGGAAATGGCTCCACCATGGCACCATCGGAGGTGTAGCTCACGCCTGGCATTGCAGCGGTTCGGCAGGCCATAAATGCGGACACAGCCAGGATTGTGCTGGGACACCAGACGGAGCTTCAATGCCGCGCGCCCATCTTGGTCCGCGGCTTGGCCACGCCCCTTGTATAAGTATTGTTTTTGTTTTTTTAATATATGTGTTACATTTTTAGTAGTTATCAATTTTATTTTAATTAAATTTTGCATTTTTTAGTTCCGTAGCGAGTTGTGGGTTGATAGGGAAATTGGGTGGAAAGTAATTTAATTATAATAAATTAATGATATTTTTTTAATTTATTAATATTTATTTAATTTATATTTTATAGTGTTAACTGTAGGAAGTAATTTATTTTTAATTCATTATTGATTTGTTGTTAATTAATATTAATTAATTGAAAATTAAATATGAAATCATGTAAATTAATTTTAGGTGCAGGTTGTGGGGTTTATAGGGGTAAAGGGTGGGAAGTAATTTATTTTTAATTTATTAATAATTAGTTGTTAATCAATATTAATTAATTAATTGAAAATTAAATATTGAAATTGTTTAATTAATTTTAGGTGCGGGTTGTGGGGTTTATATGGGTAAAGGGTGGGAAATAATGTATTTGTAATTAATTAATAATTAGTTATTAATTATTAATTTATTAGTTAATTGAAAATTAAATATGAAAATTGTTTAATTAATTTTAGGTGCGGATTGTGATATTTATTGGGGTAAAGGGTGGGATGTAATTTATTTTTAATTAATTAATAATTAGTTGTTAATTAATATTAATTATTTAATTGAGAATTAAATATGGACATTGAGTAATTTTTTTCAGGTGCAGGTTGTGGGGTTTATAGGGGTAATGGGTGGGAAGTAATTTCTTTTTATGTGTTTTAATTTGTTTTTTAATTAATAATTTTTATTTAATTGATAATTAATTATGTTAATTATGGAAGTACATTTTATTTTTCATTTAGATGTGGGTTGTAAATTGTGTGGTGTTATAGGGTAGGATGTAAATAAAATGAATGTATCTAATAATGTTTTTGTTTATAAATAATTTGTAACTAAAAATGTTTCTTTGTTTGAAAAATATTTTTATATTTTATTTAATATAATACTTGTAGGTAATAGTGATATGTATTTAACATTCTAATATGTTTTTATGTTTTTTTAATTTATAATATTAAATATATTTGTATTTTAATGTTTACATATTTAAATATTTTTTTAATTTATTTTGTTTTTCAAATATTTTTTGTTGTTGATATTTTGTTTGTTTTTAATTTTGAATTGACTGTAGTGGGAATAGTCATTTTTATCCCTGTGTAATCCAACACTTTCCCTACTGTTACACTCACTGGAGTGGGAATAGTAATTTTTACCCCTCCGCTTTCCAACACTTTCCCTATTGTTACACCCACTGGAGTGGAAATAGTAATTTTTACCTCTCTGCTATACAACACTTTCCCTACTGTTGCACTGACTGGAGTGGAAATAGTAATTTTTACCCCTCCACTATCCAACACTTTCCCTACTGTTGCACTCATTGGAGTGGGAATAGTAATTTTTATCACTCCGCTATCGAACACTTTCCCTACTGTTACACTCACTGGAGTGGGAATTGTAATTTTTACCTCTCTGCTATCCAACACTTTTCCTACTGTTGCACTGACTGGAGTGGGAATAATAATTTTTACCCCTCCGCTATCCAACACTTTCCCTACTGTTGCACTTATTGGAGTGGGAATAGAAATTTTTATCCCTCTGCTATCCAACACTTTCCCTACTGTTGCACTCATTGGCGTGGGAATAGTAATTTTTACCCTCCGCTATCCAACACTTTCCCTATTGTTGCACTGACTGGAGTGGGAATAGTAAATGTTATCCCTCTGATATCCAACACTTTCCCTACTTTTGCACTGACTGGAGTGGGGATAGTAATTTTTACACCTCTGCTATCCAACACTTTCCCTACTGTTGCACTAACTGGAGTGGGAATAGTAATTTTTACCACTCCGCTATCCAACATTTTCTCTACTGTTACACTGACTGGAGTGGGAATAGTAATTTTTACCCCTCCGCAATCCAGCACTTTCTCTACTGTTGCACTTATTGGAGTGGTAATAGTAATTTGTATCCCTCTGCTATCCAACACTTTCCCTACTGTTGCACTCACTGGAGTGGGAATAGTAATTTTTACCCCTCCGCTATCCAACACTTTCCCTACTGTTGCACTCATTGGAGTGGGAATAGTAATTTTTACACCTCCGCTGTCCAACACTTTCCCTACTGTTGTACCGACTGGAATGGGAATGGTAAATTTTATCCCTCCGCTATTCAACACTTTCCCTACTGTTGCATTGATTAGAGTGGGAAATTTAAGTTTAAATATATTTAAATATTTTAATGTTTTAATTAATAATAGAATGTTTTGTTTAACATAAATTTTATGTTATTGGTATATGTATATAGATATATATTTGTTACATTTTTATATATTTATAAAATTATAAAATAAATTTAAATTAATAGTTTATTAATTGTTTTACAGTAAATATATATAATAATTATTATATATGAGTGTTTACATTTTTTAGGTTAGGTTAATTTGTTATTTTTGTTAAAATGCATATTAAATCTATTTATTTTTTTACATTAAGTTTATTATTTAATATTTATTATTTTATTATATATATAAAAAAAATTATATTTTTACATCTATATTTATGACAGATATTTTTGTTTCGATATTTTTGTACTTACCTTTATAAATATAGGATGTCGATATTTTTTACATCTATATTCATGACTCGATATTGTGGTATGGGGATGTTTTGGGTGTCGATGTTTTGTCAGTGAACCAAAGTTAAGGACAGATTATAGAGCGTATAGAGCCTGATTGGGACCCATCTCAACATCAGCTTTTAACTACTATTGGGTCTCAGAGCTGGAGACAACTGCCACATTTAGCCCTGATCGAACTTATGCTATTCGTGAGTCACTCAGTTGTCTGCACAGGACACGGGTGAGAATTGTCAGGTGCGGACGACATAAGCAAGGAAATGTTGCATCTTCAGTAGGTAGAAAAGGCTACAATGATCTTTGATGGCCTGCCAGTGTACACGGTAGACACGGTGCCACACTTACCTCCACCCGACCTTAAATACTAAACAGAAACACTAGCTTGGCAACTGGAAAACACCCACAACATCCGGACTAGACCTATCACCACAAAACCACTGCATAAATCCTGCAAAACAGAGAAATCACCCAAACCCCCTCAAAAACAGCCAGGACACGTCACACAGCATCAAAGTGAGTGTACCCAAACTAAAATGAGCCTGACACAAGGACATGGGTAATGCTTGTTATAAAGACTGCTTTGAACCACACAGGCCCCGAAGTACTGGCCAGGCAGCATCTTAGAACTACTGATATGTCTGCCCTTGGTCCTTGTCTCCTCTTCTGGTTGGGGTTCAAGCAGGAAACTCTAGTTGGCCCAAACCAGTCCAGGAAAATAGCAAGCCATATCTAATAGTCCACAAGCCAAAAGCACATTGGAATCCAGCCCATGGAGAATGAATGGGGTGCTGCATTTGAGAAAAGGGAACTGGATAACGTTTTCACCATTATTGTGTCCTGTGTACAAAGGCTAAAACGCTAGTGCTGGTAACCTGGGTCTTCAGAAAAAGTTCAAGGGTCCAGGTGGAAGTCTCAGACTTTTCCAGTAAATGTTGAGTATGCAAACTATTTCAGAGAGAAATATTTATACCTTGTGGTTACCATTAAAGCCATAACCTTTAGGTACCTGTGTCGGGTTAATGGCAGGTGCATGCAAAAGTTTCTGTTGACAAGTTTATCAATGACTCCTATGGCAACCACTAAAAGAGCTAAGAAACAAGAGCTAGCGGACGTTCTTTCTCCCTCCTGGGTCCGATGGCCTTATAATAACCTTCCTCTAGAACTGCGTCAGACTGATTATTTAGAAAAAGCTCAACAACTGGCTCTTCGTTCAGCAGCCCGCTTCTATTCTGTCCTTTCTTTCACTTCCCCGCATTGCGCTAGGACACTCTTTTGAGTAGCTGCGTGCTCAATAAATCCTTATAAATCAACATCAGTTGATTTGAGTGCAACTGGATCGTCCAACCACAGTGTTTCAGGTACCGTACTTTTCATGAAGATAGTTCTACAGTTCTTATTTCAAGGCAACCAGCTTTAGCAAACATGACAGACCCTGGGATCTTGGAAGAAACTGGATAAATCCTAAGTTTGTCACAGGCCCAGGGATAGGTGATCAGGCTCCAACAAAGACTCAAGAGGGGTTCTGTGACCTCCTTCAGGTTATGCTACTCTCTACAACTGGGTCAAAAAAACAACAATTTCACTAGTAGCTGTCAGCATACGTGTCCCGAGGGTAGGTAGAAGAGGTAGTGTAGACTCATCGACAGGCACAATTCTATGGTTTTGGCACACATTTGGCCCACTTTTGATGTAGGTCCTGCATCTTAGGTTCATTCCAGAGAAGGGCCTGCAGATCATCGGGGAAAATTTGTGGTCTCTCTCCTGGCATCATCCACCCAAAAGATCTCAGTCAGCTAAGTCATGTGTCACCAGTTCAGAGCAGCTCCTCTCCACTCCTGGCAGTCCAGCAGCTACTCCAGCTAGCAAGGCATCACAACACAGATTTCTGCCATGGATCTAGGCTTCTCTCCATTCTTTGGAGAACAGTAACTGAAAGTCTTGGTACAATACTTCTCTTGATTGATACTGCAGATCTTCTGATATTGAGACATATATCAAGTATGAGCTCCGACAGTCAGTACTTATGGCAGATTTTGGAGGGTGCCGGAAAGCCAGGCTTCCACATACACAACATACACTTTCACAATACGTAACCACAGTCCAAACGATCCAGCATTTTCATTGGGTTCTTTTACTTCAAGGAGCACTAAGAGGTCATCGGATGTATATTAGAATGTCCCAGGCTTGACATCCCCAGATGGGTCTACGGTGTCGCTGGGCAGATCTGGGAGGGCGGCTGCCCAATCAACAAAATAACTTTTAGCCAGTACTCTGCTCGAGGTGGTTCTTGGGTTGCATGTTAATTGCTTTATTGAAACCACAAACTGTTGAAATAACTACAGGGTCGCCACTGTACAGACGCCAAAACCTGCTCTACAGAAAGGAAAGCCAGAAAGGGAATGTGGTTGGAACAGCACAAGGTCTCCATACATACCATTTTTTATCCAACCATACAGAACATCCTTGGGGTGAGGGAAGGAAGCTGCTATGGGGATGGATCATATTTTAACAGTAGGGTCAAAGACACCTTGCAGATGTAGTCAGTTAAAAAGAGCCTGTGCCGTGCACATCAGTCAGCTAAAAGTGAGCATTTCTTCTCATGGACTGATGATGGAGTAGAAGTCAGCTACCCACTGCTATGAGTGGGAACACCTTGGGAACAGATGTACTCCACCAACATTTCCAAGGGATCCAAAAACAAATGGAGCATCATCAGTAGGCTTGAAGCGACCAGGACCTCACTCCATTGTCTTGTGGCTTCCACTTCACCACGATTGTGGAACAGAATGTTGCAGTGTATGAGGGCCACAGGGAGTACTGCTGTGCCCATGTGCAGGCCTGCTGAGTGGAAGACCTGCGCACACTCAGTTCAAATTATGTAAGATGTATGTTTGCTATAAGAAATGTCCCAGCTATAGAAATAGGTTCAATATCCCAAAAGCTTACATTCTAGGATTAGTAATGGGCTTTTTCTGCTTTGTTTTCAGTTAAAGGAATTGTTGTCAGTCCATGACATTTATCAAAGTCTGTGTCTGTGCACGTGATGATATTTAGTCCTTGGACAAGTACTCTGCAGTTGGGTTGGAACCTCTTGGGGTCCTATCCACAAACGACATCAGAAATATTTCCTTTTCATCTTCTCCCTTGTGAGGCGTGGGTCATGGTGTCTGGGCCCACTGGTCAGTTTTAGTCGTCACTGTGCAGACTTTCCAGAAAGAGACAAAACACCTCATACCTCTTCAAGTTACATTTTGCCTTTCGCAGGACACTTCAGGAGGATGGGTCTCATTTACACACTGGTCTCATGTCCTCCACGCAGTTGGCTGCTCTTCAGTTTTTCGATGGCCATTTCATGATGAGTCGCGGCCTCTCAATTTAACAGATTTCCTAGTGGGCGATGGGAACATGCACCGGTTCCAGCTCCATCTTCCTTAACATTTAGGTCAATGTGGTCTCCATTTTGGGGATAGATCCATGGGACAGTGTGTGACCTGCCTGCTTTCAGCTGTGTTAAGAGGCTGAGACCAATTGAAGCCCCAGTGCCTGCTTGTAATCTCCCGGAATGAGTGACAGTGTCTGAATCGTTTGTGTATTTCTGGGAGAACGAGGAGAGCGGGGGTCAGCGCTTAGCCAGAACCCCACCACCTCATCCCTCGTGAAAGTATGGGGTTCAAGGCCTCGCCACTCCCTAGACCTCGCCCCTTTATAATGGGATTGTCCCAAAGTTGGCAGGTCTGCCAATGAGATGCTCAGTCGACATTTTTGGGGGGATTGCCACTCGCAGCGGAAGCTTCTCACACCCATGGGGAAGGGTGAGTTCAGTGTTGGTGCTCACGTTACATCAGACATGAGAACCGGTGGGTGCTACATAACACTGAAATCTTCTATTAACCTCGGTTGACACCTGCCTTTGTGGTTCCTGGTGACTTTGACTCCTCTCATTCACTCCCCGTCTGACCCGCTCCCTGTGACTCATCCAGGCTTCCTTACCTCCTTACATTGGCTCCCGCTGTTGCATGCCCATTCGGTTCCAGGGCTCCTCGTTTCATAACATTAGCATCTTCTCCCTGTGCCTCCAGCCTTCCTCATCCCCGCCGCCCCCATCCCCACACTTACTACAGCTCTCACCTGCCACCCTCCTGTCTCCCACGTGGACTTCATGTCTCCTCACAGTTTCTCCCACTCCTACTTGTCATGTCATTTGCGTGACCCTAATAACTTCTCTTATTTACTCTTGGCTCCAGGCCTCCTTCCCTCTCACTTTAACCCCAGCACATATTTGCTCCCTGTGGGTCCCCTCCTTGCCCTTTGCTCACATTTGCCCCACCTCTCACTGGCCCCTGGTGGTACCATGCCTATCTGATTACAGCCGCTCAGGCCCCCCAATCCTTTGCGGAGCTCTAGACTTCGTTCCATCCTCACCTTTAATTCAGCAGTTACCTACCCCCCATGGCTCCTGCCTGGATTCCTTGTCTCCTCACTTTTACTCCACCTTTCACTTGCCTCGTGGTTCATGCCCTCCTTGTCTCTCCACTTTGTCCCTGTGGCTCCAGACATCCTCTCCTGCCCACATGAAACCGAACCTTTTCATGCCTCACTCACCCCTTCCCTCACGGTCAGTCCAGCTGCCAGGGCCTCCCGGTGGTTCCAGACCTGCACGCAGTTCCTGGAGCCAAGCAGAAGAAACTACTGACTTGTACCATGATGCTGTCAATAGATTGCAACAGCGGATTACGGTTTTAAAAAGTAGTCAAGAAGGTATTTGAATAATTTTCTGAAGACATTATGAATTTACCCTAGTGTTAGTTGTCCGTTTGGTCATTTATTCTTAAACGCGTAAATGTACGGAGATGGCCTTTTCCTAAACATATCTACTTCACATAGAAGTACGTTTCATAGGACCTGAATAAATATCCCCTTTGGTGCAGCAAAGTAATCGGTACTTTGTATTGTGTTGTCACTTTCACCAATCTGTCATAATTAGCTACGCCGGTATTCTGTAATCCTTCACTGCTCCTACTCTCAACGAAGGGCACATCAACAACTTACAGGAAGAAAGCCTAACTTTGGCCGACAAGAATAATTTCCTATTGGCGCGGATTAATTCCCCGCCACGTCGCTACGTGATCTGTATTTGTCTTGTTGACATGCACGCCATTCTAAGCAGGCCTAAAATCCATCTCCCATTCGCTGAGGGTCGTAAATCATAAACAAGGCTTTGTTTTATGAAGGTCTGAAGGTGGGGAGCACGCGGCCCGTTCTGACTGAGAGGCGTCCATCCATTAGCGGCCATGACAGCACCCTCTGGGCCCAAACCTAGTTTTCTTACTTAAAAAGCTTAGTTGTGTTGTAGGCTCCTGCCGGGGCATTGGAATAGCTGGAATTGGGTTTCCATGCCTCTGAGGCCTGGGACGGAATGGGTCTGATGCTCATTAATCCCTGCCTGTTTTTCGCAAGATGCGGGGTGTTGGGCAAGCAAGCTGCACCCTTAAGAGGCACCCGATGGAAAAAGCGAATTCCGACACCAGGCTTTTGGCCTGAGATCTCGAGGCACCCCTGAGCTTCACCCACAAAATAATATGAAATGTATTAGTGGACACTAATAGACTTTCTGTAGATTATAGAAAAGAAACATAAATTGAGTCATCAGATGTGGACTAGCTGACCCATCCACACTGCTGTGTCCTACCTGTTGTTGGCAAAGGAAGAATACCCAGGCTTCAGTTTTACCACTGCTTCAATTGTGTGATTGCTCGCTAGTGGCTATCCCAGCACTTTTTAATTTAATTATAATTTTGTCATTCACCCCTTCAGCTGGGAGCCTGTTCCATATAGTCACCATTTCTAACAATGGGGGTTATTACAAGTCTAGCCCTCCACGGACCGCCAGACCCGCGGGGCGCGGTGTTGGCGGTCTCCCAACCGCCCTAATACGACCATGGACCACTTGCAACCACCAGGGATCAGAGATCCCTGGCAGTGGCACGGCAGTCTTGAGGCCACAGTATGCTTTGCCGCCCGCTGCAGCCCAGCCCCGCTAAGCATATTACGAGGTTCCTCACTGCCACACTTTTCATGGCGGTGCGACCGCCATAAAAAGTGTGGCGTTGAAGAAACAAAGAGGGCCCTACAGGGTCCCCTGGTGCCTCACGCCATGTGGATGCACACAGGGGGGCACAACATGTGCCCCTCTGTGTGCATGCACACCAGTACCTGCACGGCATGAACTGCAGCAGTCCTTTGACATTTCCACTGCGGTGCCTATACAGCCCTGGGAACACCAAAGAACCGCCTGCTAGACAGGAGAAAACTCTGGATCTGGCGGGCAGTTCGTACATGGGTTTGGCGGTGCGGGAGCGTGCCGGTCCCGCTCCCACACCGCCAAACTCATAATAAGGCCCAATGTGTTGGTGATGTTGCGCATATCTCCTCCAAACTCTCTCCAGCCTATCCTGTCCTTCTATGAATGTTTTTCTGTTGAAAATGTAGGCTCTCGTGAAGTGTTTCCTTCCCCTCTTAGTTAAATGTGTCTACTGCACTCCCCTCTACTACTGTCTTTTCTCTCCTCTAGTATATTTGTACATGTATTTATTTTTCAATAATGAAATAAGCATAACAAAAAAGTGTTTGTCATTATATATAGCAATTACAATGAGGTTAAAACCAATACTGTTGTGTCCTAGCAACTGATCTTGCATCCTAGTGATGGTTGCCAGCCTTCCAAGGTTCTGGAAGGTGGACCTGACTGGGAGAAGACAGTTCCTGCTAGAAGGATGTGTCCAGGGGTTGTTCCCCTGCTGTCAATAAAGCTCTTCTACCCAAACTAGTGTCTGCGCCTCTTAAAAATGGCGACGAGGATGGGATCATGTTCCCCAGAGGGCAGGCTGAACAAGGAGCTGACGTGGATCGTGTGCTGATCCTGTAACCCCTGGACACTGCTGTTTTGAGCCCTGAACTGAGGAAGTGGCTGCTGCCAGTGTGAGGTGTCAGGTGTTAGGTCAACAGACAAAGAGACTGTCCTGATACACTGCCTGTGACATCGGCGAGTTGTTGTAGCGGCGTTATTGTGGCACACTGGGCAGCGGCTTTGCGGCATTATTACGGCACAGCTGACACTGCTGCGGGCACGCTATGAAGGTGTAGCAATGCTCAGACAGATAGAGACTGGCCCAGCTGTGAGGGTGCAGTGCTGATCTTATGCAGCAGCGACCAGTGAGCCCAGCTGTGAGAGTGTGGCGGTGATTTTACGTGGCAGCAACAGGAGCCCAACTAGTGGTGACCGGTGAGTGAGCTGCTGTGTTGTTATCATTTCAATAAGCTTACTGGGCGGCATTCTGCACTGGGCGGGCAGCACCACGAGCAGAGTGACAAGTGGAGTGTTCCGGTGGCTTCCTTGCCCTCCATTCTGGTGCGCGTTGCACTAGGAGACGCTTAACAGCGCAGCATGACCAGCGTGTGCAGGACATCTGACGCTTCAGGATGACTCGACGTGACGACGCGGCAGAGCAGAGCGCTAGTGTTGCCATGGAAACCCCACAGCGCTGAAAGGTTCGTACGGCATATGGCAAGACGTGGAGGAGCAGCTGTAATAACGAAGAAGAAGCTGACAAGGTTCAGCGAGGAGGAAGCAGCCGGATTGAATGACCACTTTCATTATTTACATTTTTATTTTTGTTGTGGATAGGAACTACAATACTTTACTTGGAACTACAATACTTTACCTTGGTGCACTGTTTGAGTGACTCTGACTCTATTTTGGCAGCATTAACTTCATGAATTGTGTATCATACACAAGGTCACCATCCAGCACTACATTAGGTACTAATCTAGCACTACATTAGGCACTCAAGGTTACCTTTCAGCATTACATTAGTAACATTTTACGGCATTCTGCACTGGGTATCACACTGTTACATTTATCCACGCAAAGCCACTGATCAGCATGGATATGTCGCCCGTTTTAGCTCCTCCAAAGTTCTTGTAGAATCACAAGGAACCTGCGATGCCATGGGAGGATTGGTTAGAGTCCTTTGAGACATACTTGGAGGCAATAGGCGGGGAGGACTTTGTGGCTTCCCGGAAGGTAGCATTGCTGAAGCTCAACTTAGGTGTGGAGGGTAGGAAGGTATTGAAAACCTTGCCAATTCCCATAAGAGCGAATTCCGCTAACCATGGGGGCAGAGAAGGTGATGAGAGTGAAGAAGTGCAAGGTGACGAATATCTTGAGGTCGTGAAAGCCCTTGAGGAGGATTATGGTAAGAAAGTCAGCATAGTGGTAGAGAGACACAAGTTTTTTTCAAGGTCACAATTGCCTGGGAGTCAGTGGCAGTGGCGGCTTCCCGAGGGAGTGGTGTGGGGCGGTGGAGGGACAGGGTGGGGGGGTAGTGGACCCAGACTTACGATGAACAGAACTCCCTCTGAGTTCTGTCCGTCATATGTCCGAGTTCACTACCCCCCCCCCACCCTGCCCCTCCTCCGCCCCGCCCCGCCCCACCGCCCGCACCACTCCCTCGGTGAGCTGCCACTGGTCAGTGGAGCAGTACATCTCCGTACTAAGGACTTTCGCGTCCACATGTAGGTTTAGGGACTTACATGAGGAGATAATAAGGGACCAATTTATAAATAGGACAGGCAACATTAAAATACAAGAGAGATTGTTGGATTTGAAGGATCCTTCCTTGCAGAAAACCATTGAGGTGGCTAGGCGCATAGAAATCACATCTAGGTATGTTAAGGAGTTGAGCACTGACCAAGCGAAGGAAAAATGTGACTCTGCTAAGATTTGTGCTGTGGAAAAAAATGCGTCCAAGAAGGGGGATAAAAATATCAAGACCTTTTTGCCCAAGCACAGTCGGGTTTGTTACAGATGTGGTAGCATGAAACACACGGCAGACTCGGACAAATGTGTAGCCATTAAGGAGAAGTGTTACAAGTGTAAAAAGATTGGTCATTTTGCACGTATGTGCAAGGCCAGTTCACCTGAAAATTGGAAAGCGGGCTGTACATGCAATAAGTGAGTGTTATGAGGAGGAGAATTCTGCTGATGAGACAGAGGTCGAAGTATTGGTTGTGTGTGACAATATGTGACAATATGTGTGACAATACTGTCCATGACATACGGGAAGGGTACAACCCGCCTAAATGTGACTTAGGAATTAATGGTACCAAAATAGCTGTCTGGGCAGATTTTTGTTCCCCATACATAAGGGTGCTTGGGAGAAAGTAGGCAGTTGCAAATTGAATTCCCCTGATATTGAACCTGTGGGCTACTGCGGTGTCAAGCTTTCCTTGGTTGTATTATCACACAAAGGCAAGGAAGCAACCAGTAAAGTGTATGTGGTAGAAAAAAGAAGGGCACCGTTGGGATGGTGTGAACAAAAAATGTTAGGCATTACATTAGATCCCAACCATCCCCAGCAGGTACTTATGACAGAAGACGCTGATAAAGCCAAGTGGAGCGCCACATTTCCCAAGTTGTTTGGAGGGGAACTTGGGTGTTTAGTTAAATTTGAGCATCGTATAATGTTCAAATCCAATAATGTCCCTTGTGTGCACAAAGTGAGGAGCGTGCCGTTTGCTCTCAGGGAGCACCTGAGGAAGGAATTGCAACGGCTATGTGAAGTACAAGTCATCGAACCAATAGAGTCATCAGAGTGGCTTAGCCGCATTGTTTTGGCACGCAAATCTGACAGAAATTTGCGCATGTGAATTGATTTGAGGGATCTCAATCGTAATATTCTTATTGACCGCTATCCTCTGCCACATATCAATGAAATGGTGTTGTCTGTTACCAGTGCGACCTATTTCTCATTGATTGATCTCTCAAGTGCATACCACCAGGTCAGATTACACCCAGAGGGGGCATTCCGATTCATGCGGATGCCTTTCGGTTTAGCGTCTGCCTCAGCTGTTTTCCAGAGAGTGATGTGCAAGATTTTGGGGGGCATGTCCAAAGTCTTGGTGTTCCAAGATGATGTTCTTGTCTGGGGTGCCAATCGGGAAGAACATGATTTGATCTTGGAGAAGACGTTAAACAAGTTGCAGGATGTGGCTCTGACTGTGGGTGTGAACAAATGTAAATTTAGCATGAAGCAGATTGATTATCTTGGGCACACTTTGTCAAGGGAGGGGGTTGAAGCCTCAAAAGTAACCACTGGATGCTATTGGGGATGCACCACCACCATATAACAAAGAGCAATTGCGCTCATTCCTTGGTTTAGCGGAATTTTATTCCAAATTTGTCCAACATTGCGTTGACAAAGTACATGTTCTAAGGGTGTTGATGAAAAAAGGAAACAAATTCAAATGGTCTGATGAGTGTCAAGCTGCATTTGAGATCATAAAAAAACAAATTGTGAAGGCGGTGGCTTTGAAACCTTTTAACCCATCGGATTGCAGTATGATTGGGGTGGATGCAAGTGCATACGGACTTGGAGCTGTTCTAATGCAAAAACATCTTGGGCAAGAACGTGTGGTGGCCTTTGCATCCCGCACTCTTAAGGGGGCAGAGGCTACTTATTCAGGCATAGAGAAGGAGGCCCTAGCATGCTGGTGGGGTGTGAACTATTTTAAAACCTATGTGTGGGGAACCCATTTTGAGGTCAGGTCAGATCATAGGCCTCTTATAGATTTGTTCACCACCAAGGGGGCTGGGAAGGCGACTCTCAGAATTGCCAAATGGTTGTATAGGCTTCAAGGGTATGATTTTTCACTGAGTTATGTTCCTGGGATCCGCAACATAAATGCAGACTGCTTATCGCGTTTTCCATTGCAATGTGGAGACGAAGAAGAAGATTCCAATGATGATTGTGTGGTGGCCAGTGTGTCCGAGTCATGTGAGGGCGCCATCACGGTGGATGAGTGGAAATCGGCAGGGGGGGAGGATACCACCATGAAGGAATTAATGGTTGAATTGTCCAACCCTTCTAGTACCAATGTGACCCTGAAGAAAAAGTTTGGTGGGTTCTGGACAGTATGGTCGGTACTTTCGGTTGAGGAGGGGGTGGTGCGCAGAGATGGCAGGTTGGTGGTGCCAGGAAGCTTGCACACTAGACTTTTAAAGTTACTGCACGAAGGGCATAGCAACCAAATTTTCCACAGGGAGGGCTGTCCTGACACCTTGGTCACTGACAATGGGCCCCAATTTGTAGCGGAGGAATTTAAAACCTATCTATCCAAAATGGGCATTTCTCACCATACCACTGCTGTTTACAACCCCAGGGAGAACGGCCTCGTTGAGAGGTTCAACCGAGTCTTGAAGAAATGTATTCAATTGACTGAGAGTAGTGGTGGTGATTGTAAGAAATCTGTAAAAAAGATGTTGTGGAGCTACCGCACCACACCCCATTCCGTCACCAAGGAAACCCCTTTTATGCTCCTAAAGGGCAGACAACCAGGGACAAGGGTTTCTCCTGCATGGATGCTCAAGAGTTCCACACAGCATGTGTGTAAAAGGAGTCTTGACTGTAAGGTCAAAAAGCACCAGGACAAGTATGTGAGCAGGCATAATGACAAGTTAAGAAGAAGGAGACGAATGTTTGCAGTTGGAGATTGGGTGAGAACCAACATGATGGGTGCTCAAAAAGGGGGATTGTCATAATGGTCGGTGCCCAAGTGTATCACTAAGGCTGCGGGTAACAATGTATGGTTGACTGATGGCAAAAAGTGGAACATCCGAAGTGCTACATTGTGCAATACTGTAGAACGGGATGTGTGGCTGGAAAAGATGTGTGGTGGTCCGGTGGAGAAGGTGTTGGACGGCAATGGCCATGGCCATGGCCATGGCAATGGCAGATCTGTTGCTGTGGAAGGCACCAGACGTGACGGCAATGGCAGATCTGTTGCTGTGGAAGGCACCAGACGGGTCAGGAAGAATCCTAAGTGGCATAACGATTACGTGAGCTACTAGTATTATGTAAATGCTTATTCTTGTTTTCTCTTTTCTGTTATTAAGTATTGATGTGTCTTCCATTTTATTGTTTTGTTGTTGGGAAGGGAGATGTGTTGTGTCCTAGTAACTGATCTTGCATCCTAGTGATGGTTGCCAGCCTTCCAAGGTTCTGGAAGGTGGACCTGACTGGGAGAAGACAGATGCTGCTAGACGGATGTATCAAGGGGTTGTTCCTCTACTCTTAATAAAGCTCTTCTACCCAAACTATTGTCTGCGCCTCTTAAAAAATACCAATTCCAGTATCCAAATTCTTCATCATTAATCCACATAACTCAAAACAGATAGAAATAGTTTCAATTCCTTAATACCTCCCAAACCATCAATGAAAGATTTTGAATAAGACATCATAGCAGGTCTCCCTACATTCCTCCCCCAATCCCCAGGAACTTCCTCTGCCATCCACCCAAATCTTTGAGAATTTTGTCTCTGACACCTTCTGCCATCATGCACATTTTGTTCAGCAGCCGTACACTAATCCAACGGACAGTGTTTCAGACTTGGCTTGCATCTTATTAAAACCACTGTGAGCTCACTTTATTCCAAATTCACAAAACAATTTGGTATTATTCGAAATGAGAAAGGATTTATCCCATATATCCAAAATCTCAAGTTTCGAATTTGGAGTGAGAACACCATTCTCCACAGCAGACAACTGGGGTGTAACTTGTTTTAAAAAAAGCTAGTCTTAGATGACTGTACAGAAAAAGCTTTCTGTCTGCCCACAGCTTTTATTATTCAAATCATGTACCCAGCCTGTCTGTCTCATTCTGACTCTTGTGTAGTCACTATATGTAAGACTCTCACTCGCACTAGGTAGAACCTTGCTGTTATCGCCAGCTGGATGGGTATAAAAGTGCCTCCTCCTGTTCGGAATCGCATAGGGCACCCAGATCTCTCAACTGTTAACTAGTGCCTTTCATTTATTAAGGTTTGGTAATGTTTCCAGTAATGAACAAAACTCCCCAGCAGACTCACCCAGATATAGACACAAAAGCCATGTAAAATTATAGAAATGAACAAGATACTCCAGAGAGGCATCCAGAACTGGGCACAATATCTCAGATAACATTTATATAAATGGACAAAATATTCTAGCAAAGGTATCCAGATCAGGACACAATAGTCATTTATGAGATTTTTAGAAATGAGCTCAATACTCTAGCCTAGGCTTAAAGAACAGGACATAGTCCTTCACATGTACTCTTACTAGTGGTGTATAAAGCAGCCTCCATTTGGCTAGTGACTGCACCTCTCCCTAGGCATCGAACATTTACATTACTCGTCTCAGTCTATACACATCTTGACCGAATAGGTGGGCATTCGATATGAGGACTTACAGAATCACCATGCCCTAACTGCATGACTTAATGGCCACTGCTACTTATTATCAATAAACCAATGGAATCTTTGTTGAAAG
The DNA here is from genome assembly GCA_963921515.1 of Calotriton arnoldi. Classification (NCBI taxonomy): domain Eukaryota; kingdom Metazoa; phylum Chordata; class Amphibia; order Caudata; family Salamandridae; genus Calotriton; species Calotriton arnoldi. The sequence continues at coordinate 5,130,188 of CAWUFW010000046.1, read as the reverse complement.
TTTGTCCTAACCACCAAAAGCCAGACACGTCGCTTCTTTTAAAATCCTTTGTACTGGCTGTCTCTAGGCGTAGACAAGATAGACAGTCACTTGTTTTGCCACCTACATGTTTGCTTCACCATCACGCCATGTCTGAATTGGCTTGAGTGAGACCTGGCTAGATTCAGGGAGCCTAGACCTAGGTTTAGGGAATATCCGATAAGAAAAAGTTGCAAACTGGAGCAGCAGCATGAAATTTGGACATAATCTGCCCATCAGACATGGTCTGTGCTGTAGGCTCCGCCTGGACTATGGTGAGCCCTTTCACAGCCCTCCACAACCCTTCAGCATAGTCTTCAGTATACCAGCTCTCTCAATGTTCTGACCTTGGAAACAAAGACAGCAGCAAGCCTCATCAGAGATTTCAAGGTGACAAATGCAGTCTTTCCCATGGTTCTGATCTGGTGCCTTCTCTTGCACAGCCTTGGGTGTTTTATCAGTGAAGAGTGGAAATTTCCAGCTGTTTCATGCTGGCAAATAAGGTCATCAAAATTACTTTTCTGCTAGTCTGTTCGACTAATATTTATATCTGCACCTAGTGCATAAGTCCTTTTCGCTGCAAGCAGCTGAACACTCTGCACAGCCCAAGAGTCTCATCAAAGATTAGAATTTGTTATATTCAGCATTCGTGCACTGACTTTAGGGTTTTTGCACCATAAACCCCTGGTGCCTCTCAAACACCAGAGTGACTTTCTGCTATTACAAGTCTGTTTTGATGTAACGTATTCTTAGCTGGTTTGTGGCCCATGCCACGTGTGGCACCTTCAATTCGTCAAGTTTTAGCCAATAGCACGTTGTGCGCTAGCATTTCTAAGCTAATACTTATAATGGTAGGAGTGACTGTACAGATCGCAGCATGCAACGTGACGCTGGCTATGAGTCGGGGACTTGATGTAGCCAGTGCCACACAAAGCATGGGTCCACCTGCTGCCCCATCATACTGCAACATCCATGGGGTTGTTTCTAGCAACAACTGTTCAAAGTCAAACGTTTTCAGTGACCACCCAGAGTTTCAAGATCCTGCAGGCCTAGTAGAAAGGATTTGATTGAGGGAAACCTTAACCCCTTCACTGCTAGGCCTTTTCCTCCCCTGAACTAAGCCTTTTTTTGGCTATTTGGGGTAGTTTGCGCTTAGGCCCCTGTAACTTTTTGTCCACATAAGTTATCCATACCAAATTTGCGTCCTTTTCTTCCAACACCCTGAGGATTCTAAAGGTACCCAGTGTTTGTGGATTCCCCTAGAGAGGACCCAGAAATTAGCAAAATACAGCAAAATGTTGGTTTTTTGGCAGAAAATGGGGAAAAAGTGCTGCAGAAGAAAGCGTCTGGTTTTTTCCCTGCAAATTGTATGAACAAAGGGTTTGTGATGCTGAAATCACCATCTTCCCAGCTTTCAGCAACAGGCAGACGTTTGTCAGAAAACCAAAATATTCTACACAGTTTGGGCATTTTACTGGGACATAGCCTATTTTTACTATTTTTTGTGCTTTCAACCTCCTTTCAGTTAGTGGTAGAAGTGGGTATGAAAGCAATAATGGATCCCAGAAAGCCATACATTTCGAAAAAGTAGACAAAATTCTGAATTTAGCAAGTGGTCATTTGTGTAGATCCTTCAAGGTTTTCCTATAGAAACTAACAGTTGAAAAACAAATTGAAACTGGTTTGAAAAAAACAGCCGTTTGTGCCAACGTTTTCAGCTATAACTTCTTCTAAGTATGGCAGATTTTTTAAACCAATATACCGTTACATCAGCTGGACCCTTCTGGTTGTGGTAATATGTAGGACTTGTCGGTTCACCAAGAACCTGAGGTACCTAGAGTCAATAACTTAGCTGCGTCTGGCAATGGGTTTTCATTGTGTACCGGGTATATAGCAATTCATTTGGTAAAATATAAAGAGGGAAAAATAGGTATCAAGGACACCTATGTATTTCCGAAATGGGAACAAAATATAGAGTTTAGAAGCAGTAGTTATTTGCACATCTCTGAAATTGTCGGTACCCATACTAGCATGTGAATTAGAAGACACTGTCTTACATTTGGAAGGCAGAAATGCATAGAACATCAATAAGTAATATCACTTGCACTACAATTCTGTGTTCCCCTAAGTCTCCCGATAAAAATGGTACCTCACTTGTGTGGGTAGCCCTAATGCCTGTGACAGGAAATGGCCCAAAACGCAACGTGGGCACATCACATTTTTCCAGTGAAAACTGACCCTTTTTCCAAATGTGCCTAGCTGTGGATGTTGGACCCTAGCTCAGCTGACACCTGGGGAAACCTAGCAAACTTGTGAATGTTTTAAAACTAAATATCCAAGGGAATCCAGGATGGGGTGACTTGTGTGGCTCTCACCAGGTTCTGTTACCCAGAATCCCTTGCAAACCTCATAGTTTGTAAAAATATTTCTGTGATGGAAAGTTCTGAAATCTGCGGGGAGTCACAAACTTCCACCCACCCAGCATTCCCCCAAGTCTCCCGATAAAAATGGTACCTCACTTGTGTGGGTTGGCCAAGTACCCGCGGCAGCAAAGGGCCTAAAACGTATTGTGGAGTCATCAAAATGACCTATCACAAAACGACCTGGGTTTGCAAGGGGGGGCAACTGGGTTTTTGGCCCCGGCGGCCATCTATGGAAACCTACCAAACCCAGACATTTCTGAAAACTAGATACCTGGGGGAGTCCAGGGAGGTATGTCTTGCATGGATCCTCCAACGTTTTTCTACCAAAACTCCCTGCAAACCTCAAATTTAGCTGAAAAAAAGCACATTTTTCTAACGTTTCTGTGTGGGAAAGTTCTGGGATCACCGGGTTGACACAAATTTCCTACCACCCAGCATTTCCCCATGTCTCCCGATAAAAATGGTACCTCACTTGTGTGGGTGGGCCAAGTACCCATGGCAAGGAAGGGCCCAAAACGTATTGTGGAGACATCAAAATTATCTATCACTAAACGACCTGGTTTTGCAAAAGGGGCACCTGGGTTTTTGGCCCTGGGCTTGGCGGCCATCTAGAGAAACCTACCAAACTCACACATTTCTGAAAACTAGACACCCGGGGGAGTCCAGGGAGGTGTGACTTGCATGGATCCCCCCAAAGTTTTCCTACCCAGAATCCCCTGCAAACCACAAATTTAGCTGACGTAATCACATATTTCTTCCATTTCTGTGTAGGAAAGTTGTGGGATCACCAGGCTGACACAAATTTCCTACCACCCAGCATTTCCCCAGGTCTCCTGATAAAAATGATACCTCACTTGTGTGGGTGGGCCACGTGCCCGCGGCAAGGAAGGCGCCAAAACAAATTTTGGAGACATCAAAATTATCTATCACAAAACAACCAGGTTTTGCAAGGGGGCACCTGCGTTTTTGGTCCCAGACTCGGCGGCCATCTAGGGAAACCTACCAAACCCACACCTTTCTGAAAACTAGACACCCGGGGGAGTCCAGGGAGGTGTGACTTGCGTGGATCCCCCAAAGTTGTCCTGCCCAGAATCCCCTGCAAACCTCACATTTAGCTGAAATAATCACATTTTCCTCACATTTCTGTGTGGGAAAGTTGTGGGATCACTGGGCTGACACAAATTTTCTACCACCTAGTGTTCCCCCAGGTCTTCTGATAAAAATGGTACCTCACTTGTGTGGGTGGGCCAAGTGCCCGCGGCAGGGAAGGACCCAAAACTAATTGTGGAGACATCAAATTTATCTATATCAAAACAACCTGGTTTTGGAAGGGGGGCACCTGCGTTTTTGGTCCCGGGCTCGGGGGCCATCCAGGGAAACCTACCAAACCCACATATTCCTGAAAACTAGACAGCTGAGGGAATCCAGGCAAGTGTGACTTGCATGGATCCCGCAATGTTTTCCTACCCAGAATCCCCTGCAAACCTCAAATTTAGCTAAAAAAATCTAATTTTCCTCACATTTCTGTCTGGGATCACTGCGCCGGCACAAATGTCCTACCACTCAGCGTTCCCCTCACTCTTCCCCAGCTCCAAGGCTGTTTTGATTGAATGGAAATCCCTCTGGTGCCTGCACCAGAGGGATTTCATGTGCCATGTGCGCGGACGACCGGGAGCCGTCCGACCAAATGAGCACTGTAGCGAGCCCACCACTCCCTTCCCAAATCCAATACACCAAAGGGTCACTGAGGCTGTCGCCAATGTCCTGTGGGGTTTTCAAACCCCTTAATGGACACCGGATTCTTACAGCCATAAAAGACGAGCTGAAACGCACTATATGCAGTGGTTTCCAGCTCACCTTACCTACCACCATGTGATTTCGGCTCCTCACTGGGTGACCGTGTGGAGGGAGCCAAAACCGTGTGACACTCGATGGCATTGTGTGAGTTGTCATGTATGATAATGCAAGCTCCAGTACACACTAAACCTAAAAAGCTCTTACTCCCTGTGAGTTCTCTGAGCAACTGCAAGGCTTTAGAGATGATGGAGGTTATGAGGAAATCATTTTGTGGCCCTTGAGTACAGCAGATATCCTGATTCGTCTCAGCAGCGGAATTGGTATTCAGCTTATTATACGGTATAATTTGGACTACAGGAAGCCTGACACAGGGCATGTGGTAGACTGGAGTGGCACAGGACAAATTGAGCCCCATAGACAATTCGTTCGGGACTAATCATATATGCACTGTATGTGTCAACCCTCTGACACGTGTGGAGCTGCAGGTGCTAGTTGGTGACAGCCAGAGTTCAGAACTTCCCTCTTTAAAAGAACCACAGTACAACCAGCATACACAACGCCCATTCTCTATGGTCCAGTGATCATTGACACCACCAATATTGAGCAAATATATTTATTGAATTTCTAGCATTCAATTGAACTGTGCCAAAAATCTAATAGTTTAGGCGTCTAGGACACTTTGCACAGATATTCACCACACAGACAACTCTGAGGCTTAAGTAACGAGGAAATAGACCGGCTGTAATCCAAAGGCGTGTGATGAAGAGAACAGCAAAATAGATAAGAAATCTATTTTGCTGTTCAAAGCAAAAGATTCAAACTGCTCGATTTTTCACGTAGCCTACGAAAGCCATAGTTTTATCAGATAAACATCAAAGGAAAAACTGGCAATTTCTAACAAAAACAATCCAGGCCTGAAATCCACCTTCACCACGAGTCTAAGCATTTCATCTGCAAAGAAGCTAACTTTGAGACTTTTAAGTCCTTCGACTCCAAGAAATTCCTGATGGATTTTACATGTGCCAAACTGTAACATTTGAAATAAATAAATATAGAGAATCCTCAAATTTTCACATCGCAGAATTTCTGAATTGTAACAGTACTTTAATATTTTATATTAGTTTTGTCCATGTTACCAGGCCTCTACAGGAGCACTATCATGAACATAAAATTTAAATTCTGGAGGATTAATCGAACACTTTTAAAACTGATGGAGCTTTACCACTACTTGAACATCTGCAACATACTCCCAAACATCGGAAATAATTTACTTTCTGTGCAACCGAGACCATTCATCTCAATCAACGGGGTGAGGTCCGAATTTTGAGCCTATGACAACAAGAAAGCTGTGGATACTTCGGCTTGACATACTTCGACATGGCCTGAGCAATGACTCTCAGATGCACTTTTGGTTAATTAAACTTGCTATAGAAGTGACTATACCAAGGCGTTTATTCTTTCTCAATATCTAGAACCCAGCCACTGAGTACTGGTAAATAATATGGTTAATTGTACCACTTATTCTTTTGGTTCAAGCGATGAAATTTGTGCGGCCCCCTCCCCCATTGAAAAGAGACCGGGCCCCGGGGGATGGTGTCCGCGGGGCCGAAATCAGCCCGGGGAGGGGGGCCGCACGGCTTCCTCTCCTGCTAAAAGTAAATACATCTTAAAGCTTGGCCCCGGGGCCAAATCAGCATGGGGAGAAGGAGCCGTGTGCCCCCCCATTGAAAAAAGGCCAGGCCAAGGGGATGGGGTCCCCTGGGTTTAAATTTGCCCGAGGGAGGGGGGGCGAGCAGCCCCCCTCCCCTATTAAAAATAAATACGTTTTAAGGCCGGGCCCCGGGGGATGTGTCCCCAGGGCTGAAAACAGCTGGGGGAGAGGTGGGGGGCCATGTGGTTAGAGCAGTGGAAATAAGTTATGAGCATAGCACAGGCCCCTGCAGCCCCTTCAGCGCAGGGGCCTGTGTTACACCCTTTTAAATAGCGCTCACTTCACAGCTCAGCTGGCAACCCACTCAGGCACTCATGCACCCACTCACAGACCCACTCAGAGACTCACACACCCACTCACAGACCCACCAGAGACTCATGCACCCAGTCACAGATCCACTCAGAGACTGACACACTCAATCACAGACCCACTCAGACACTCACGCATCCACTCACAGACCCTCTCAGAGACTCAGGCACCCACTCACAGTATCACTCAGACACTCACACACCCAGTGAAAGACCCACTCAGAGACTGACGCACCCACTCACAGAACCACGCACCCACTTACAGACCCACTCAACGACTCATGGATCCACTCACATACCCACTGAAAGTCGCGCACCCATTCAGAGTGCAACTCAGACACTCGCACCCACTCACAGATCCACTCAGAGAATCATGAACCCACTCACAGACCCACACAGAGACTCACGCACCCACTCACAGGCCCACTGAGACACTCATACACCCACTCAAAGACCCACTTAGACACTCAAACACCCACTCACAGACCTACTCAGAGACTCACACACCCACTCGCAGACCCTCTCAGAGACACGCGCAGCCACTCACAGACCCACTCAGACTCATACAACTCACATACCCACTCAGAGACTCGTGCACCCACTCACAGACCCACTCAGAGACTCATGCACTCACTTACAGACCCACTCAGAGACTCATGTACTCACTCACTGACCCACTCAAAGACTCATGCATCCACTCACACACCCACTCCCTGACTCACTCAGAGACTCACACACCCACTTACAGACCCACTCAGACACTCATGCACTCACTCCCAGAATGACTCACACACTCATGCACCCACTCACAGATCCACTCAGACTCACGCACCCACTCACCTATCCACTTAGACACTCACGCGCCCGCTCACACACCCAGTGAGACACTTATGCAGACACTCCCAGACACACTCAGACACTCACGCACCCACTAACAGACCCATTGAGACACTCACACACTTCCTCATGCACCCACTGAGACACTCATGCACTCACTCACACACTCACTCTCAAAGGTTACAGGTTACACTTAGGAAATAAAATTTAAAAACCTTGGAAATTCACTGAAAAAAACTAAAGGTTAAAGGAATGTTATAGTTAGGCTCAGATTTCACTCATACAAAACCAGTGAAATTCAGGAGTTATAGTTACCTGAGTGAACTTCAACTTATGCCCCCGCAATGTGCTACTTATGACCTCACATATTACATCACTGAAGACATGGTCAGTGACATCACTGATGACATTATCCACAGAACCATTCACACATCCACTCACACCCCTATACAACCTCACATAAACCCACTCCCACTCAACCACTCACAAACCCATTCACAGACACATAAAAGTACTCACACACCCACTCACTGAATCATACAGCCACTCACACATCCACTCACTCATACAGCCACTTACACAACCACTAACTTACCCATACAACCATTCATGCACCCACTCACTCACCAATACAGCCACACACACATCCAGTCGTACAGACATACAGACACTAACACACCCACTCATACTCCCATACAGCTGCTCACACACTGAGTCAGTACCCTTACATCTACTCACACACCTATTCACTCACCCATACAGTCACTCACACAGCCACTCACTCACCCATACAGTTACTCACACACCCACTCACTTACTCATACAGATACTAACACATGTACACACTCAACTATACAGTCACTGATAGAAGCACATACTTACCCATACAGCCACTCTCACATTCAGTCACTCACCCATACAGTCACTGACACACCCACGCACTCACCCATACACCACTTGTGCACCCCGTCCCTCACCCATACAGCAACTCACACACCCCATCATTTACCTTTACATGCCTCTTGCATATACACTCACTCACACATACAGCTTTGACACACCCACTCACCCCCATACACCTATTCACACAGCCACTCAGACACCTATACAGCCACTCACACATCCATACAACTCCCATACAGCCACACACACACACATTCACTCACCCACACAGCCTCTCACACATCTACTCACTCACCTATACAGCCACTCACACAGCCACTCACTCACCCATATAGCTACTCACACAGCCACTTACTCACCCATGCAGCCACTCACACACCCACTAACACACCCATACAGTGAATTAGACACCCACTCTGATACAGATACACACAGTCACACAACCACTCACATATTATGTGTTAGAAATAGTATCGCTCATTACTAGTACACAAAGTATACTAATTTAAGTTATGTCGTAGCTTACTATATATATTTAATGCTCATAAACTTTTAGAAACACTCACACTTAATGGATGATGTCATGAGTAATGTCATTTGAGCTTTCATCAGTGGTGTCATGAGTGATGTCACTGATCATGTCATGAGTGATGTAATATATGAGGTCATCAGCAGTGCTTTGCGGGCGTAAGTTAGATTTAGCTCAAGTAACTAATACTGCTGAATTTCACTGGTTTTGTACGAGTGAGATCTGAGCCTAACTATAATGTCCATGTAACCTTTGGTTTTTCAGTGAATATAGATATATATAGATATAAATATATATAAACACTGAATAAACAAAGGCTAAAGTGGCGGTATAGTTAGATGGAAATGTCAGTGTTAACATTACGTTTTAACCTAAAAATTCACCAGTTATAGTTAACTGAAGTAACTATAACTGGCCATGCTCAATGATGTCAGTGATGTCATTAGAGATGTTGTATTTATGTTATCAATAATGTCATAGAATTTATCAGTGATGTAATATGTGAGGTCATAAGCAGTACTGTGCTTGCTGCAGCCCCCCACAACATTAAAAAAATTGTTCCGCTCATTTAAACTTCATGCCCCCTTTTTTTCGTTTTTTTTTTCGTGACCTGGTCCCACCCGGGGACCCAAGAAGTAATCCAGTTTATGTTTTTAAAAAAAATATTAGTGTGGGAAGCCCACTCCGTCAATGCCCATGCCTTTTTTAATTTTTGTTTATTTTTACTGGGTGCCCCTGTCCCACCTAGGGCACCCACAACATAATTTATCATTGGTAGCTGAAGGGGGGGGCCCATGACCCTGCGGTCACGCCATGTTCCCTGCGCACACCCATCCTGGTTGACGGTTTGCTGCCACCCAGTGGGAGCAGCTTTATTCTCTGCTCCCGCCGGGCAGGACCAAAGCTATGTTGCCAGCTCGGGAGCATGCAGACAGGGAGTTAGGTTTATATTCCCTGCCTGCTCCCTTCCGTGCAGTGAACAAAGCAGTGTCCCGAGGGATACGGTCCCCGGGACACTGTCTCTCTTTGGACCCCAGGGGATGGAGTCCTTGGTGCCAACATCTGGCTCAGTCAGGGGGGCCACGTGCCCCTCCCCAAAATAAATACATCAGCCCAGAGGAATGGGTCTCTGGGAACTTTTAAAGGCTTGGGGAGGGGAGGGGGCATGCCCCCTCCCCAAAATAAGTAATCAGTCATGGAGGATGGTGTCACCAGGTGTGCAAGTGGCTCAGGTAGGGAGTTGCACCCCCCCTCCCAAAAAATAACCATTATGCCAACCTATTTTTGGCTCCACAGCGTGTCCCTCTGTCCGAGGCTCTATGTCCTGAAATGGCGGCCGCAACATTTCTCTTCATGTTGTGGTCAGCCAGAACATGAGCACCCCCGCAGGAGATCACAGCAGCCTTTTGTTCTCGCAGGAGTGTGGCAGTCGACGAGAGTGGCCTCTGCAAATCAGGTCACTTTATTATTTGAAGCTGCATTCTCACGGCATTCATGCGAACCTCCTGCGAACCTAGCTGTCCAGATATACAAAGTTTTGTAACCTTAATTTCTCAAACACTACTGAACAGGTATACACTACAGTTACTATTTTAATTTGTGTGGGTACATGCAATTTTCTATATATAAAAAATAAAAAAATAAAAATGTCTTTCTTTCTGTCTTCTCTTTGACTCGCCCCAAAGGTTTCTGACTACTATGGACTCCAAAACATGCTTTCCAAACTCTTCCCTCTTTATGGAAGGGATGCATTGATGACTTCAAACTCAACCCCTTTTCCCCATCTGTTCCAAACCTGCTCCCAATTACGGCCTGAGACCCGTTTTTTGTTTATGGTTAGAGATTCAAATTGCAGTCTGTATTTATTACATAATCAATAATCATAATTTTCGAAATGCATAGCACTACACAGCAACCATATTTAAGAGGTTGTAACACATTTTTCCCCACATACGTAGTCCTCTAGACATTGAGTTACCTACAACCCCAATACCTCCCTGTGTATCAAAACATTCTGTGAACTCATGGCTTGGCATATGACCATGTCCCACTGGCACCTCTGACCTTTCTGGGCTCTCTAAGGGCCTGTCAGAAAAAGGACAACTGCTCTTATGCATATCCCTTCTCTCTCTTTACTTATGCGGAAGACCTGTTCACCCCAGAATAACACAACCTGGGGTACCTCTACATCCGCTGGAGAGCTAGCTGGGCAACCGGACCATGATTTGGTCCTGTCGCGCAGACTGCATTCTCCAACCACTTCAAAGGGCCACTGTCCTATAGCGCAAATGGGCGCATGTGTGAAAAGCCGGGTAACGGCTTGCGCAAGTGACTGAATGAACCCTCCTCAAAATTACTGATTTTTTAACGATTGCTGAAAACACCCTCCTTAAGATACATGAGAAACTGGTGTTCTCTGTGCCTTATTCACTGTGAGATGCCAAGGGGACATAAAGTGTCCTTGCCAACCATGAATTCTCCCCACTCCAATACGACAAAAGGCATGTTCTTAACATAGCAATCTAAACCCGAACCTATAAAAGAAATACCTAATCCGGCAAAAAAGACATATATTTCATAGTAATTTGTCATCTGGAACATAAAATTTCAAAAGATGAGATAACATGATAAGGCCACACCCCGTGAACTCTTCTGAACCAAGAGATGACTGTCCTAACAGATTCAGCAAAGATGCCTGGTTTGAGGGAGGCAGTGACAATGGTGAGTAGGGTTGAGAGGGTAACTCCTCAGGGGGTTCTTTGATGAATGGTGATGGGAAGACATCATTCTCATACATGGCGGCTTTTAGGGCGTTCTAGAGCAAGCTTTTTGAGAGAAAGGGTCTGAAAGATATTCATTGTGGTGTGAAGTGGGGAAGAGTGGGTGTCAGAGGAGAAACAGGTTTGAGGTTGTGGAAGTGCTTTCATTTAGGAAGTTGTTGATGGCATGGTGCTTGCCTGTGGAATGTGGGATGGGTGGTACAGGCAAGGACTTTATGCAGTGCTTGATTGTTTTGAAAAGTTTTCTTCTGTTGGCTGTTTCATTGATGTTGTTGGAATAGTACTTGGGTCTGGCTGAAAAGACAAGTTGCCTATGCATAGAAAATTCGACTTTTTAAATATTTAGCCCAACCTTCCATATACCCTTGTACAAAGAACCTATACTGGGCACTAGGGCCAATCATACCCAACCAACCACTGTTGTATATGGCATTGCAAGTAGCCACTCCTTTACTACCCTCTTCTCCTAAACTTGACTAGGGGAGGTGGACTTCCAGTAAGGTCGCAGTGGTTTGCTTTCTAATGGTCTTAATCCTGTTGTACACAAACACAGAGAATTATAGTTAGGTCTCTGTTCTGTCTTCCTTGTGTCACGGGTCCCCTACTGCCTTAAAAATGTGGTTTATCGTACTTGCAGAGTGTTCAGGCTTTTTTCATGTTACTTGAATAATTCTTGGAGTTTTCTTTATGTAACTCTGCCTTTGTTTAATGCACCCAAGCAGAGCTGAGAGCCTTCTTGTCTCTCCAACTCTCCGCTCTTCCTTCAACCCTCAGTGAATGGCGCCCGCCCCCTTTTAGAACTGAGGTGCTTCTGTCTAAATAGGGAGTCTTCATCCTTCTGATAATGGCGGGAACGCCGGCCCTAGAGGGCGGGTCACAAACCTCCATCTTGTAGAGGCGTCGCTGAGTGTGCCGCTCCATTTACGATGTGTCACAGATGAAAGGCCGTCGAGAGTATATATATATTTTTCCTAAAAGAAAAAAATGACCACTTCTCAAATGCAGGAAAATATGGGCGTAAAAAGGATGCGTAATGAACTTTAATCTCCCCGAATGTGCGGAAATATGGAAGCCTATTTCTGCGAGGCGGCTTTGAAAGCGTCACGCGCCCACTCCAGCCTCGAAGCCTGTCTAATGACTCCATTGTTGTGGCAGCCAGGCTGCGAGCGTCGGCAGGGCCCGCCACCCCGCGCACTCATGCTCCAGATGAAAGGACGATGCCGCAAAATTAAACTTGAATTCACATAAATATAGCAGGACGTAGAAAAGCTGCAGGTGCGTGTAACCAGGCTAAAGGAGGAGGCAACGGTGGTGGTACCCCTCGCGTGGTCTTCGCAGTGACTGCCTGCCTGCCTGCGAAACCCAGTAATGAAAGATCATAGCACCACGAAATTAACATTTTAAAAGGTTTCGTCGATTAAAAACTGAAAAAGAAACACCTTGCACCGAGCTCTGAACAATACAAGCAATTGAGTCAATTCATTCCCAAAACTGCGCTTGATTGAGGCCGGGCGGAGGTCTTTGTATCTGAGGACGGGGGCGGTTTATTAGTGCAACTGAAGAGAGCCCCCCCTCCCGGCATCTTCACAAGAGGGACATCCGGGCGGTGGAGAGTCTGGCCTTTGTCACCCATGACAAAAACGACAGACGCACCCAGATTCAGATATAATGGATGCAACTTCGCGCCCAGGCCTCTTATACGTGTGGTACAATACCATAACATATGCAGTGCAGCGCAATAACACACAAGGTGCATGTACAGTGAAGCACAAATCATCTATAATGTTATATTCTAGCATATATAATGCAGCTACAATAACATATGACATGTAGCAAACCAGTAATTATTAGGCCTGGGCGGTAAATTCCGCTCCGCTCGCGGAATTTGCGGAATTTTGGCAATTCCGCGTTCCGGGGAGAACGCGGAATTGCCGAAAATTCTGCGGCGTAGCAGAATTTTTTCCTTGTTCGCGCTTTCAAAATGCGTGTTCGCGCGCGACTTACCGGGATCCCTGCGTTCGCCGACAAGTTTTCCTATCCGTTCGCGTGCCCCACGATTTGGTAGCCGGCCGCGCGATCCCGCGAGAGTGTGCGATCGCGAACACGTCATTCGGACGCGCCATCGGACATCCGCGTTCGCAAACAGGAAACACGCATCCCTAGCGGGCGGGACAAGTGAAACAAGATGACCGCGCCAATTGGCGACCGCATGGGCACGTTCGCGAGATATTTCCCCCCCGAGCTCGCAAACAGCGACCCCGAACAGGAAAAACGCATCGCGAACGAGCGGAACAAGCAATTCCGCGTGCTCGCGGAATTCTGCATAGCTTGCGGAGATTTTTTACCGTTTCGCGGAACTTTGCGTAACGCGACTACGCAAATTCCGCCCACCCCTAGTAATTATACAGTGCTTCACAGTAATAAGAACAGCACAATAACCGCATTAGCTAATAAAAAGTTTGTTTAGGTTTAATGCGAACTATACCAATTGTCTCATTCATAGAAAAATATCAATAACTCTTTGCACAGCTTCCCTTTTAGAATAGCAAAAGTTATATCGATAAAAGGCAGTGCTTAATTTGAGCCGGTGGTTTCCGGTGCTTGCACTGGCATTTTATTGTCAACACCGGCTCTCTTTTGACAGTCTGCCACATGGTGGCGTTCTTTGTCTAATTTTTTAAGGAGCACAACAGCTGTTGGTCAATAATTAAATATATATTAAAATCACTAATAACTTCCACCCAAAGTTATAAGAATAGCTTGGGCGGCATATATTAACAATTTTAATGTATAACTAAAATCTGAATTGTCACACTTGTATGAGTGTGAGGGCTAGTAGTGATAGTGCTGCCATTGGCAGTGTTAGTGGGAGCAATGGGTGAAGAAAGCTGCAGTGGCCTCCTGACACAGGCACTGGCACTTTTTTTTTTTTTACAAATGAAGCACTGATAAAACTTATCAGGTTAATTCACACTTGCCTTTGGTTAGCACTTGTCCGTCAGGTGTTTCAGTATTTCACAGGTTCTGTTATGAAATATAGTGCAAACATACGTTTATTGTAACAATTAGACGCTCAAAGTAAAAGGGCAGGTGCTCGATAATTTCAATGGCCATGTCATTTAGAGGACATAGTCTCAGCTGTCTGTCTGCTCAAGCCCAGGTTCCAGTAATCTAAAAAAACATGATTGTTGACTTTGATGGAAAGACCATATTTGCTTGTACTTGGTGGGTTGTGGGGGGGGGGCAACGACTGTTACAACGCATGCGTTACAACGCATGCCATTACCCCGCATGTCGTTACAACGCGAATGTCTTGTTGGGGAACAATCTTTCTACATATAAATAATAGGATTTATTTAATATGTGTCAAATCGTGTTCGTAGCGCCCTCACGTGTACAGTGCAGCAGCAGTAACAGTGCAGAATGGCTGCAGATAGAATTGTAGATTGGTAGTCCTCAAAACGGGGGTTGCTTTCAATCAAGGAATTCCAAGTGATATCAATGAGATGAGAGCGAATTTGAGTTGTCTATGAAGTCACTTGGAACCCCCCCAAATCCTATTCCCCTGCTCAGAGTAGCAGCACAGAGGCAGGTCAAGTGGGAGCCATGCACAACATGGACCCGCCTTCCCTTACCACCCCCTCCTGAAAAAACCTGGTGTCCTGCAGCCCATCTTCCGCGCCCTAACCCTGCGGTGACCCCTCCCTGGGTAGGAGCTAGTACAAGAGCTCCATCCAAATTCCCCGGGTTCACTTGGATCTCTTGAATCCCAGGTCCCACCAGTCAGAGTAGTGGCTTTAACATCAGACAGTAAATAAACGGGTTTTATAACCGGTATAAGACGCTGATGGCTGCCAGTAAAAGCCACAAACATGTACATTTCAGCACATACGCATACTCATTCAGAGTCCTAGAGTGTTGCCTAGGGGTCTATGTCATCTGAGACTTTAGCTTACAGCCACAAAAGATTATAAGATTTATAAAAGTGATTCCCACTTTCGCAAACAAGCTCACTGATACTCGAAAAGTGCATTTCTCTTGAACATGCACCAACAAACTCACTCTCACCAATCATTTCTTGCACACCCAAACCAAGAACCAAACTCCTTTAGGCACGATTTCTCTTGGAGCACAAATATCCGGGAACTAACTCACAAGTTGCTGCACACACTCAAGCACAAACACACACTTACAAACTCCATCATACACAAACTGAGACCGACACAGAATGTCGCTGTTTCCCACGCCCATGATGTAGGCCCAGTTATTGCCAGCTTCCTGCAGCAGACCCTGTCCACAACCTGCTGAGGACACGAAGAAATATCAGAGGTCGTACTTAAATATGGATATTGGATGGCAATTTAAATGTTGCTAACTCTGCTGGCTACCATTTGGACGCTGCTAATCATGCTTGGGTATTTTTTTTATGTCAGTCTCACCTTAGCCCACAGGGAGGCCGAATGGACGATCATTATAACTCCTGAGGAAACCTTCTCACCACTACTTCATGAAAGTATCTGGACCCCCCCCCCCTCTCCGCCCACCACGGCCCTCCATCCACACCTTCGCTCACACACCACAATAGAGCAGATTTAATACCTTCTTACAAGAATCCCAGATACATTAGCCCCCAACACCTAAACAGAGAAACCCAGAGAATGCATCAGTGTACGCTGGCCTGAAAACCATCAAACAAAACCCGAGGGAACTTCAAAGAAGATTGAACAAATCAAACACCCGCCAAATAACACCAATCACACTCCATTAGAGAAAACACACAGCGCTGCTGTAATTGGCACTAATAAAGGACGCTGTGTCAATAAAGGGAATTAGACTTCAAACCCCACAATGTAACTATTTAAAATGACAAAGACCCTTCGGCATACCCACAACACCACCCAGGACCCACCAACTGCTCTCGGAAGGTGCAATGATAAGCAGGACAATTTTTCTAATAAGGCTCAAATTATCCAGAATGGTATTTCAAACAGAATATGTTCTAAGTGTCTGGCACCCGCTCCATGGCAGAGTGTGGCGTCCAGAGAGGGGAGGGCTGTGCATCAGGGACCGGTGGGCCACATCCACCCCCTAGAATGCCATTCTCATTTAGATCTGTGAATCTATGTACAAGAGTGAAGATGAAAGCCATGCTTTTATTTTTACCTAAATACAGGGCAATGGAGGAGGTCTGTTGAGAAAGTAAGACCAGTATCCCAGGAGGAAGCCATTTTACAAGGGTTTTGATAAGTGGCGTAACATAGGCCCCTGCAAGGGGACGGCAGGGGGGGGCACCCAAGCTCTAGGGCCCCCTTAGGACAGTACCCTGACCTGAGAGCTCCTGATTAAGTCCGGAAGGGGGACCCTCCATGTACCTTGCGGGGGAGGGAGGGGCTCAAGTTTTGTTCCGCCAATTGTTTTGTTGCCAAGGACGAGGGTGTATGTATTGGTATTCATATAGTGCGAACCTAGCAATGAAGCAATACACCGCAGAACATTACATGAGGATTTAGGAGACAATCTACAAGATTATGTACATCAAGTGGGGATTACACAAGTACATTTACACACATTAGATTTCACATTTTTAGGCACAGAGAGATTATTTGATTTGCCCAAAATCACACTATGCTGAGTTAAGCGCTGTAGCCGGGATTCAAGCTTGGGTTCCCCGATTTCAAATGCACCAGATCTAGCCGCTAGGCCTAGTTGGGAAAAGTTGATGGAAATGGTCCTCTACATGGCCCAGGTAATGGGGCCCCCGTCCCCTTCATTTCCCATAGCATGTCTGAAGATTTTCTTTCCAGTGTACCCAATCATACACATGTACTCAAATTCTACTGTTACATAGAATGCAACTCAGAGCTCAGCTCTGTGGTCGGGAGGAGAGCAACAAGTGCAACTTCCTTTACTGAGCTTGACTACTGTTAGCTCACCGGCTTGTCCAAGACTGATAGTAGGTGTTGGTATGCCAGAGAATTCAAGGAAGAGCCAAGCCAGGGAAGTGGATTGGCTTTAAGAGTCTAAGTACGAGTTGAGCCTGCCCCCCAAAAAAAAACAGCAAAGGAATCATGATATTTTTTGTAGATCACATAAAAGTCGTACATTGTGCTAAACAGATTCACATATAAGCCAAACCTCCTTCAAATGTAGAAAATAAATGTTTATTTACTGACTATTTGTGTTTCAACTTTTTTCAACAATTGCTGTGTATAGCATTGTATGAAGGTAAGCATTTCAACACGTGAAGGTTTTAAGCATGGTGTATGCTCTGCCTGCAATCACATTCTTCATGTCCCAGTTACCAATGATATAACACACTGCATTCATAGCGCACCTTTCTGCTCACCTCTGATGTGCAGTGTGTGATCTTGGTCATATATGGTTTTCCCTGAGCAGTCCTGGTTGCACAGACTCTCTATGCAAATCTTGTCTAAGTATGTGACAAAAACCACCAGTCTTTGTGCCAGGATTTCACCACAAATAGCACAGGGGTTTCAGATAGACGCTCCAAGCAAGAGACGAGTGAGCTTCCTTTAATAAGAACGGGGCACAATTAATCCACCGTTCAATGCCAACTGTTGCCCAGCACATAAGGAATGTTGTATGCAGTAGTCGGCACATGCGTATTCACAATGTTCTGAAAGGACACAGTAAGCAGACTAAAGTTTTTCAGATGCAAGAGCTAGAAGACATATTTACAGCACATTTCCTCCTTAAACAAAACAAAAGAGAACTTTCTAGGGGACAGGGAAGGGGAGAAGAGAAGTACATATAGAAGAAAAACCTGGCTCCAGAAGACTGCACAATTACAATAATTACTGATCATTCATGCAGAACAGACACATAATTGGCGGGTCCAAAAAGGGAGAGGACATGTCACACACAGTCTTCGAGTCTCACAGAAGTCACAGAAGGCCTTCTGCTGTGGGCCATCAACTTATCTCAAACAGCAATTGAGTCTCCAGTGGGTAGACATTCTCTGTCCACACTTCCATCCGTCCCCTGTGCATCAGATCCAAGTACACAACCTGATGTGTCAATGTTGCCTTTGTAGCATGCAATAATTGGCAAGAGCACTGATGGAGGCTTCTCTCTTAGTTTAACCAAAATCCTGCTAGAGGATTTCTGGCATTCTTCACACTTAGACACTCTGTAGACATCTAATTCTGTCCCATCTTGGGTCACAACACTTCTTGGAGGGACTCATTTCTTTAATCGGTTTACTATACTGAGAGCTTTCTTTCGCAATAAAATCTGGTTTAGAATTCAAACTGACTGTCCGACAGTAAAGTCAGGAGTAAGTGCCTCATGCTTGCTCTCCTATTTAATTCTTGCCACTTTTCTTTCTACCATTCCAAGCTCACGCCGGAACTATCTATCCCTGTTTTTTTTTTGAAGCACCATGAACACAGTTCAGTAGCAGGCTCTCCTTCCTTTCAGCAGTTTGAAGTAGCTAACTTCCGTGCTGCTGTGAGGTGTGATATGATAGAGTTTTAACTTTGTCCTGATGAACTCCCTCCAATACAAGCTATTAGTTTTGGTCCAGGTGACTCTTTCCTTGAGGACCGTTCCACATGACCGTTGCATTGAGGGCCATAAAAAGCCTTTTTTTTTTTTACAGAGATAGAGAGGCAAACAAAAGCAGGTCCGAGCGCTTTACACTACAGTATAACAAATGCTCGTAGTCTTGGAATATTGTTTCCTCTTTATTATCTCTTTTAGAAGACAGCCGGGCCAACGCGTTTCACCTAACAAAGGCTTCATCAGGGCAAAAGTCGGTCCACTGAAAATCACAGGGATCTTCTCAGTGTATGGTCAAAGGACAAAGAATATATAAGCACAGGCAAGTCAGTAATCCAAACCTGAATATGTAATCGAACATAAGAGGGATAACGTGTGAGCCTTCCTAAAATCAAATATTCAGCGTATTTAAGAATAGTAAGTTACGTCTTAGTTCCTATGTCCCAGCACAAGATTGAATCTAATTGGTTTGCATCCAAGATGGAAAGAGTGTCCACATTGTGCAAATGGATGGGTCTCGATAGGGGGTTGGTTTGGGAAGCAATATGTAGAAATGTCAGATGTTGGTGCCCACAGAGTTCCTTGGTTTACAGTAATTTGAGGTATGAGAGGCAAATAGATAAAACTGATGGGATCGTCATTTTATTAATGTAGTGGGCTGGATATGGGCAGTGATCGCAGGATATAGGCAGTAATACATAGATACAAGTTTGTCCTTAGTATTAATCAAGAAATAAGCACACAGGGCCTTATTTAGAGTTTGGCTGATGGGATACTCTGTCACAAATGTCTTGGATATGCTGTCAGCTGTACTACAAGTACATTATTGCCTATGGCATTTTTGATTCGGCAGACATGCTTATAACTCAGGTTCAGGTGTCACATCCCACAATGTATTTAGTGTTTCCACTTTGGAAGTTTCCCAGTTTCAATTTTTTCACCTGCTGGTCTTTGAACCACAGAGACTCCAAGGTGCCAGCTGTGTACCGACTTTATCTGGTTGAGGACCACTGAAGGGGATCATTCTTTCTTACCCAGGAAGCAAACTCCCTAGATGACCTTTGGGGTGACTGCCTGGTCGGTGGCAGTTAAAATGACAGTCAGCATGCATTATTTTTCAGTATCCCTTTGGTGAAGTCTATCTGCAGTCACCTCCAATGTACTGCAGCCTATTTATCTCCACTGTGTATGACAAGAGTAGAGATAATGCAGACCAAATACACTGCTAGCACATATGTCTACAGGAAAACACCCTGTCAGAAGAACTTCACTAACCTTGTGCCAAGAGCCACAGGAGCAGATGAGCGTTCCACAATTCCCCTCGGTATTACCCACAAAGGAATTTTTTTAACTCGCTCTGCAAGTCGCCACCAGGGGGAAAGGGGATTGGGAAAAGAAGAGAGACTGCCTCGGAGTCAGCTACATAGTCTTCTGAACACCAACTGTCACAGCTTCTTGGTTTAACCGGTGGGCTGGTAGTTCGACAATGACCTTATATCAAAAATACAAATGTACACTTTTTTTTAGTTATTCCTTTCTCACACTTCATTCACTCACAATATCTATCTCATCACCTTCTCTCTCTTTACCTAGAACTCCTGAGGAATTTGCTTCTCTCTTAAAAAATTCTTCTAAAACTGTTGACTGAAATTCTTTTCCTTAGAATAATCTCATGCTTTGGGTAACTACTCTTGGTTGAACTCACTCTCTGGAAAACGGCATTCACATTGCCTTTCTTTCTGTGAACTTTAAGAGTCTATCAATTTTTCAATTTAACACTGTCACCTTACTTGTTGTTTTCTTCTTACTGTCTGACTAAGTTAATTTTTTGCTGCTATAGTCTTCAGTAGTTTTAGTACTCTGTTATTCTTGAGTCTTTTCGTTGCCTTACACATTGTCTCTCAAAAAAGGGGGAACTCTACTCTAGGGAGCATGCCCGGGTGTGCACACCAAAAAGTAACTATGGGTTGGTACCAAGAAATGAGGAATATCCTCACTGCAATTCCTGTCAGACGTAGTGCAGAAAACAATACATTGCTCTCCGTCATGAAAGTCAGTTGAAGTGCGCCGTTACAGTAGCGCGCGAACGTGTTAGAGGCTCCAAGCGTTCGAGCAAGGAAAAAACTAGAACGCTAACCTTACTGCCTCCAACATGGCCGTCGCGAAGCTAGGAAAAGAGCCGTATTGATCACCAGCGATAAATATTCGATCTTTTTCAAGACTCTTGGCTCAGTCCCCTAGAACAGGGTATGTGATAGAATCTTATTTCTTCTCTTGGATTGCCTCTTGCCTTCTCTGGGGAACAATCGGAGCTGGGGCCTTTTTGAGGATCTTAGCACACCCCCTTCCTAATGTAGGGCTATTCCTGCTTCTCAGGTATGTGTGCCTCTACACCTCTCTTCACTGGAGTGTCGCTGGCATAAGATTCACCCCACGTGCTCACCCAGTCTTTACACAATGCCTGTTGACAGAACTTCTTATATGGAGATGTTCTACAAAAACCTGGTTTGAGAGCTGGAAATCACATCAAGCTTCAGTTTTTTCTGTGCCTCCTCCAGGAGAATGTATGAAAAGCAGCCCTTTTCCCTGATGTTTGCTGCTCAGAATCTGATCCAGACATCTCACCTAAATTGTCCTTGACAACTGTTCGGAAGTGGAAAAATACTTGACCCCTTAGTGCAATGCTTTGAATAGCAAAGCCTCAAACTTGGACTTTTGGTATTTAGTGCTGGTTTTTCCAGAATGTTAACAGGTAGATGCTGCTCAACCTTGCCCATCTGGGACCAATATTTGAAAATTCTGCCTAAATACGTTATGATGAAGAGCTGCATGAAGGCTCAGAAGGCTCTCTAGCACGAGGAGCCAGTGCCCATTTCAGTGTCACCTATTCACCCTGCCTCAGAGACCATTTGTACACTGACAAGAAGAGAAGGGCCTGCAACAGTGGAACAGTTGATCGCATACTTCAGGACAACCAATACAACAAAAGACAAAGTTTAGGTGAGCAACTACCATCCATGGCAAGCCTATATACCTGCTACAATGAGAGAATCTTGTTTAAATCATGGTAACGCCAGCCATAATGTACAACTCACTCCGGCCTCTGTCCTGTCTGAAGTTGAGCCTGGGGCTGAGATTCCCCTGGTCGGCTGTGATAGTGTCCAAAGATTTTTGGACTCCTTTGAACGTTAATGAGAGGAGTCATTGACCCAACAATTTTTGCCCATATATTCCCATCTCAGAGTATCGTAAACCTGTGGGAAGCCACAGACACCCTAATTTAGACATGTTTGCAGTTACCATAGTATGCCTAACATTATTTAGCCAAGCTTCTAGGGCCAGGGGACCCTCAAGTCACTGAAAACTTAAAACGGTGACTGGCCGTTACCAAGCTACAAACCCGGTGTTATGAGCCCCAATGTACCCCAATATAGGCCTAGGTAACTGCACGACCTTTTACCTACATTTGTCCTACCTTGCTCTACATAACGGCTCAGGCGCTGACCTTTTACCTAGTTACGTGCCGAATAAATGTTGTGTGGTTTTCTTCGAAGACTAGCCTAATTTATTATGCATCAGCATTCTTAGTATCATATCTTAATCCCTTGCCTGCAGGATTACCATCTTCTGTATAATAACTCTGTACAAAAGTTACCGCTATCGCCATCCTTAGACGACAGGCCCACAGTACCATTACACATCTAGGTAGAGCCCCTGAGGGTACCTTTCGGTTATAAAAGAAGAACATCTTCACTGGGCAGCCAGAGGAGAAGCTTTCATGCTGACCCAATACGCTGAGATTCCTGCACGCAGAAAACTCCAGCACGCAGTGGTCTGACATCCCTTGCAGGGTGTCCAACTCAAGACCAAGATGGGGTCCTTTGTTCTTTCCCATCAGGTAATGGGGTTGGCTCTCTCCTAGGGGATTCTTGGCTTTACACCCTACATACATGCTAGGTACATTTAGCAGACCCTCCAGCATTTCGCGATTTTACGATTCGCAAAATAATCGTGAAATCTGCTGAAGAGCGCGATGACCGCGATATTGACCTTTTTGACCGTGAAAAAGGTCTCCGGCAGGCAGCAAAAAAGATGGTGATCTTATTGGCTGTACATGCACACGTCACTACGTGGCGCCGTACAGCCGTAATAGCTGCCTGTTTACTCCTGCTGCCCAGCGTTAAGGGATCCGTGTCCGTGCGCTTTGGAAGAAGAAGAGGAGAGTGTCTGAGAAAGCCGGGCAGTGTTTGCATTTCAGCTCCAGGAAGTGCTCTTTCCTTATGTATAAATAAAGCCACATTTCGGAACTATGACAGAGAGCGCAGGGCTCGGTACGTGTTGGCTTTCAAATGGGCAGAATAATATTTCTGTAGAATGACAATTCTTCCTCCCCCAGGAAGCTGAGTATTTTAAAATTCTGCGGAGGTGCGGGGGCTTCTCCCACCCACCCACCATCCAGCTCCCTGCGACACTTTGCTTTCCCCTCGTCCAAGCTTGCTGAAGGAAAACCGTGACTTCAGCAAGCGGTTCTTACCTTCTCTTTCCTCGCTTTCATTCGTTCCCACGATAAATTAATTCAAAATAGAAGGGAACATTTTGCTAGAAAGGTCATCTTTCTCGGGCATTTTCAGTTCCAACGGCAGCTACGGGACGGATGGGGGCGGAGCGGGTGAGGGGGGGGTCAGTGGTATGTGGAGCCCCATGTCCTCCCTCAACCAAGCTTGCTGAAGGAATACCGTGACTTCAGCAAGCGGTTCTTACCTCTTTTTCCTCTCCTTCATTCGTTCCCCTGTGAAATGGATTAACAAAAGAAAGAAACATTTTGTTGGAAATTTTGTCTTTCTCTGGCATTTTCTGTTCGAGCTGCAGCCTCAGGATGGAAGGGGTAACTTCAGCAAGCGGTTCTTACCTCTCATTCCTCTCCTTCATTTGTTCCCCTGTGAAATGGATCCAAAAAAGAAAGAAACATTTTGTTGGAAAATGTTGTCTTTCTCTGGCATTTTCTGTTCGAGCTGTAGCCTCGGGACGGAAGGGGTAAATAAATAAATTTAAAAAATACAATATATGGAAAATAACTGCATGCAACTACTAAACATGGTGGTTGCAAAGTGACCAGAGTGTTTTCTGTCACACGCAAACACATTAGTGCCACTTTACAGAGTGGGCCAGTTAATAGTGCTTTCGTTTTCAACTCTTTCCTGGAACAGCATTGTTGTCGGAAGAGAGGGTGAGGAGATGACATTTCCATGGCCAGGGGTGTCTCCAACATCTCCATGGTCTGGGGTGTCTCTGACGTCTTCATGGTCATTGGGGTCTCTGACATCTCCATGGTCAGGGGTGCCTCTGGGGTCTCCCTGTCCTATTGTGCTTGGCTGAACCTATGCTCCAGAATGTTACCACAAAGGAGAATATAGCAAAGAAAACTCTCTCAGACAGTTTATAATGCCTATTTCAAAGTTAAATACTCTGCTAAATCAGTTTGCATTGATTTAAGGCTGAAAAGGAATGATTAAGAGTAAAATAAAGTTCCGCAATAATGCCGCAAAATTTCCATTTTTGTGACGCAAAATTTCCATTTTTGTGCCGCTAAATTTGCAAATGTATGCCGCAATATCCTGGGGGTTAATTTAGGTACACTTAGGGTTAATATTTGTGGAGTACGCATGATTATTGTCATGTATCTATATGCCTGCATATATTCACTGTTTTAACACCATGGTAGAATTCTACCTTTTATTTACTCTGTCGGTGCCGGATTGGTATATATCTGCTTCTGTCTAATGGTTGTCTCAGCAACCATATTTTATACAAGAATGACGCTGATCAATAAATCCTTATTGAAAACGCCCCTATCTTTTATTCTGTGTATTTCTCTGAGACCAAGTGAGCTTGAGTGACTGAGCGAAAAGTAGTACACTGTTTCCACGATCCCTGAAGGATCAAGGGTTGTCATGTTCGATATTTGCCAGAGACTATTCACTTCTTGGTAAGGTTAGGGGGCTTATGGTGGCACTGTGAGGTAGCTGGTCTAAAGGCTAAGATATCCTTTGGGAGTGTCTGGAATCAGTCTGGACTCCAATCCCGTAGTTTCTGTTGTCGGAACACGCAGATCCTATATAGATTTATTGGGACTACACGACACCGGAAGATGGCCTTTTATCTTGATGTGTGACTTCATTGTCCTACTACCTAGGTACAATAAAGCATCAAACAGTTTTGAGATTTTGACCCATTTGCTCAACCCTGAGTTATGGGACGTGTCATGGAACCAGAAGACGCAAACCAGAAGACGTAAATGTAAACCAAACCAGGCCCTCGCAAAATATCCTAGTTGCCACCAAATCATTGCTGTAGTATACTTTAGTCGGCATTTGGTGAACTTTTAACCCAAAGCCAGCAACCATAGCTAAACCTGCTTAGCTATCTTGAAATCCTAGCAGACCTCCCTAGACTGTTGTACTAGACCTGTCTGCAACTCATAAGTCATTTCCACTTCCCTGCTGATTGCCTGTCAACTGTTAAACTTGATTAGTATGCCCTACAGGCCTGAGCTCTCCCTACTTTGGCTACAATGGAATGCATTGCCTTTTGTAAAGTGTATGTGGATTTTTCATAGATTCTTATTTTAAGGTGTAGTTAGTAAAAACTGTTTGGGTTCTTATCTCAGGTACCACTAATGGTATACATTTAAAAACATTTTAAGGCATGAGCAAAGGAGCTTAGAGAAAGGGTCCCAACTAGAGGTGGGCATAAAAGGCATAATTCTCTCTAGCGTAATTACTTGCAAAATTCCTCTTAATTATGCGTAATTACGTGAGCAGCATAATTTAGCATTTAGCGCTATATTCTTAGTGCAAAATGCACCGGTGCTTCCAAAATGGGCCAGAGGATGCATTGTGTGGTAAGAAAATAGCAGTAAATACTACAGCACACACAGCAGTCGCCAGCAACCACTCGCTCTCTCTTAGTCTGTTGTTCCTTTGCTCCTGCGAGGGAATTATTGACTGATTGCCCTCCTTGATTCAGAGGGGAAGTGCTTTGCGAGCATTCTTGACTCGGAGCTGCAGAGTTAGACGGTAGACAGGAAACTGAATCCCCCAGTCTAACAGGATTTCAAAAGGGCTACCATGTTGAGGATAATCTCTTTTGCATTACCCATATGATCGAGGAGAAAATGGTGGCTAAAGACAAGGATTTATGTATAGGGTTTGTGGACTTTAAAACAGCTTTAGTCCGTTTCTCGAGAAAGAGAGAAACTCTGGGCAAAATTAAACAACTGGGGTATGCCATCCTCCTCATTGAAGGCTATCATATTGTTATATTCAAACACTTGGATAACAACCTCAAACATTACAACTAATAAAGGCTTACAACAAGGCTGAATGTTGGCTTCGTTATTATTCAAAGTCTATCTGGCCGACTTAAAAGAACATTTTAAAAAGGCAAGGGCATTTCCCCAAGGTAGCAGGGCTCATAATTCAGACACTCCAGTATGCCGATGATACGGTGCTTTTTGATCAGACACAGATAGGCCTACAGAGACTTTTCAGTTCGTTGCCCATTTACTGCTAAGTTAACAACTTAAAGATCAATGCCCCAAAGTCAAAGGTGATGATTATCACTCGCAAACTCACAAAAATAGGAGCATGGTTCTTTCAAGGGAGTAAAACCAGAAAATTGACTCCTATAAATATTTGGGTGTGTGGCTGGATAGTAGGGGTCACATCTCTCCACACGTTCTGGCACAGCAGGCAACAGCAAATTCACTGACTGGGCGTTCTGCAAACTTCAAAAGTCAATGGTGTATCCTGACCTCTGCCCCCTTCTAAGGGTAATGGCCAGCATGTTAATACTAACAAACGCATATGGGGCCCTTACATTTCGAGAAAAGCTGGCAAATTGGCTTGACAGGGCACAAGTTACCCGTTACAGAAGGATTATCTCTTTACCTGGATGCACAACACATGCTCAGATTCGCCTGGAATTTTATTTGATCTCACAACATTTGTCACTGCTTTCAAAATTCTTGGCCCACTGTCTAAAAGCCAAGCAAGCACAGATTGACACGCTAAAACGTACTGTATTTTTGGTAATAAACTCTCCTCACTCCAGATGGCATCCTATTTGAAAACTTCATTGACCGTTTTGGAGGCACAAGAAATTTGGGCAAGTAATCTTCTGGCAGCCCAGAAATCTAAGTTGTTGTTATAACAAGCAAAACAGTTACTACGGAAAAAACATAAAGTTATTGAAGAGTAAGGTGCATAGCAGCAGGGCAGCCAAGCTCTATGAACCTGGGGGCAGATTTACAGGCCCCTTGCGTCACTTTTCCCATGTTAAAAATGATGCAAAAGTGGCGCAAGGGCCTTGTAAATAAGCCCTCTGGTGTTTTACCATCCTACCTCTCTCAACCGCTTAGCCAGGAAATGAAAAAATATGTGATGAGGCTCAGATTTGTTTTAATTCCCCTAAAAGCCTACTGATACAGCTGCGGCCACAACAGGCATGCCTTCATTTAACTGAAGAAAAGGACCATTATTTCTACATTGTGAACAGGAGCCACTTGGCACGTTGCTGGTCTTTCCTAGATGGAGTAGTCAAACATGTAGCTAAGAAGCATTGCATTTTAATCATGTAGAATGTAAACTGATCTTTTTAATAGGTTCAATTTGATGCATATGGCACTTTACTGGTATTTATGGACAATTTCAGCCATATGTTTGAGTTACAAATAAGGGCATTTTTAACAATATGGACTTATAGGCCGACTTGCTTTATATTGATGTGTTGCCAGTTATTGCACTATTGTAATGATTTTAATTAATCGCACAATAAATTAATCTGTCTGTCTGTCCTGTGCTCCTGCAGTAGGATTTTTGCCCGAAATTACTGTTAATTACTCAAGCTGGCATAATCACATAATTTCGCATAATAAGAGTAATGCATAATTACTGTAATTACTCCAATTAATCTGGCGTAATTACAATTTCTCCCAGGCCTAGTCCCAACCTCTCAGGGACCCTTGATTTCTGCTGCTTGCACTGAAGATGAATCTCCATTGTGAGCAAAAATCAGTGGTGCTGGAACAATTTTCAGAGTGGGTGTGCTGCCATGAATGTTATGTCACTGAAGTCGCCGGGATTGTGAAAAATCCCAGTGTCACACAAAACAAGTGTAGCATATGTGCCATTGTCATTCAGCAAGAGAGTTGTAAGGGTGTGGTATGTAGCAGGTGGTGTATTTTGGAGCACTGATGAGGTAGCACACTGTCAGCACATTTGTTGTTGCAATGGCCATTAAGTTGGCGTACAGATGCAGTTTTAGAGGCAATGTGTAAAGTATTTATGCAGTACTAAAACAGTAATAAAGTTGAAATACAAAACAATAAAACAAATCCCCAAATGAATTAAAAAAAATAGATTAAACTTTAATAAACAAAA
The DNA here is from genome assembly GCA_963921515.1 of Calotriton arnoldi. NCBI lineage: Eukaryota > Metazoa > Chordata > Amphibia > Caudata > Salamandridae > Calotriton > Calotriton arnoldi. The sequence continues at coordinate 5,101,921 of CAWUFW010000046.1, read as the reverse complement.
TCATACCAAAATTACAAGCATTGGAAATGCAATAGCTCTCCCATTTGTTTGAGTTAGAGCTATTGGCATTGTAAATAGCAATGTCTTTTATATGTGTGTTATGGAGTGTATGTATGTGGTGTGTAGTGGAGTTACGTGGGCTGGATTGGATTAGTTGTGGAATTGTGTGGTGTGGAGTGGATTTGTGTAGTAGAATTATGTGGCATGGTGTGCTGTGGAATTATGTGGATAGTAATTATGTGGTATTGAGTGTACTGGAATTATGTGGAGTGGCATTGTGTATTATGGTGTGGAATTATGTGGAATGGTATTTTGTGTTGTGGAGTGGTATATAGTGGAGTGTAATTATGTGGTGTGCTGTTGAATTTTGTGGCATGATGTGGAAGTGTGTGGTGTGGATTGGATGTATGTTGTGTAATTGTGTTGTTGAGTTCTATTATGTGGTTTCATGTGGAACTATTCGTGGTGTGGATTGGAAATGCGTGGAGTTGAATTGTGTGGCGTGGAACTGTGTGGATGGCTTTGCCTTATTGGTGATGAATAAAAACAAATAGGTAGGAACTAAGCTCCAGATCTGTATGTTTGGGTGTTAAAAAAAGAAAGAGTTAGAGCTATTGGCATTGTAAATGTATTTTGTCTATGGGTTATGGAGAAAAGATCCGCCTAACTCTATAAGTACTGAAAACACAGAGTCCATTTGATTTGCTTTGTCACAATGTACTTAAAAAAGTAATATAAAATTCGACTTTACTATTAAGTTGGATTTTAAATTACTATTAAAATGAATCTTTGAAATATTTCTCTAGCTGCTCCCAAACAGAAACTAGCCTTTATTAAATGTAATACTACAAACCAGTGTTGGTCTATAGGAGACCAGCCTTGCCACAGTGAAAAATTTGTTGGAGAATTTTCACTGCCAGGAATGTAAATCATTAAATATAAAAGTCCTACTTTTACATACCATGCACCCTGCCCTAGGGTCTTTTAAGGCCTCCCTAAGGGGTGAATTATAAGCATTAAAAAGCAATGTATAAGACTAGCAAATGTTTTAATTTGCCAGATTGGAATGGCAATTTTCAACTGCACACTTAGGCTGCAGTAGCAGTCCTGAGACATGCTCTACAGGGCTACTTAGTGGGTAGTACAATGCATGCTGCAGCCCCCTGATAGCCTTTAGTTTACAGGCCCAGAGTACCAGCAGTACCATATAGTAGGGTTTTATGAGTAAATTAAAGGTGGCAATCATGTATATGACAATTTTACCAAGTTTAGAAGGGAGGGAATATGCACTTTACCGCTGGTTAGCAGGGGTAAAGTGCACAGAGTCCTAAGGCCAACAAAAAACTGGTAAAGTCCAACAGTACAGGTGCTGCATATGCAGGCACAGCTGTGTGTATGATACAGAGAGAAAAAGGCAGGGACTAGCTGGAAACCAAAATCAGCCCTGGGAATGCAGTTTAAACAAGCCCCAATTTGATAGAGGCCTCGACTATCATAGATCTATGCCTGAGGTATGGCGGTCCATCCTGCTCTGAGACCAGTCCTTCTTGCCAGAAAGAGAATGGCCTCTCTGGCCCTGTACCAAGGCCTGTTTTATCAGAAGATTCAGTATGATTCAATGCATGTCGAACAAGGCTGTTGATGTGCTGCAACTGGGCAATGGTCATAATTTCAGAATAAATGAGGGCACTTGTCAAATCCTGGCGGGCTCCACAAAGGGCAAAATATTGGTGATCATGAGCAGCAAACCGACAGAGGCCTTAGGCTCCAGTCCACGCCTTGTAAGCATGGATGTAGTGAGACAAAGACCAATCCCATCAATGATCTAAGGTACTAATACAGACCTGAGAGGCACAGCTACGGAAATCATAATTATGAGAATGGGGACAAGTCCCATTAGAATCAAAGGTTAACCAGGCAAGACAAGCCTTGTAGGATTGTGGATGGCATACCAAAGTGCATAGGTAGCTCAAAGAGGCTAAGAGCACCAGTCCAGGTTTGCCAGGATTTACTGTTGGCATGACAAATGTAGTCAGAGGTGGTAAATTCAATCTGAGGATATGGAAACAGGCACGACTTTAAAAGGACATACAGAAGTGCTGGTACTCACTCTCTAGAATACCTGTTTGCTCCTGAGAAGTTTCGGTACTCTACTATTAATTGTGTTTCAGCGGTGCAGAGAAGCGCAGGTGCTCTCCCATTCACCTTGGAGACGTGCAGGTGCACAGTATCTGCCGATTTAAAGCGCTGGATACAGGCCCAACTACCACTCAGGCATGGAAGGTAAAACTGTGTAACATGTGTAAGACAGACTGATGCACACAATTTTGCAGTTCCCATCAGAAGCCTTGGCTATTGGTTGAGTCCTGGCAGCCATGGTTCTGCCGACAAGAGAGAGGGCAACAGAACATAGCGTATACGGAGGGCAAGGGAACCGACCCATGCCTGCTGATGTGCGGCACTGTGTACATAATGCAAATTGGCACCGGCTGCTGGTCCCATCAGACGCGACCCAGGACTTGTAGGGAGGACATTGGATATTGTAGAGATAGAAAGAGGCACTGTTCCTAGACGAGCTGGTGACACAAATTCGGACCTATTAGGCACAGTTGTAAGCATGTTACGTGTGAAAATAGGTGGCAGTTCCCATAGAAGCCAAAGATACTAAGAAGGGCATTTTGGGCACAGCTGTGGGCACTGTACAGAGAAAGTGAAGGCTGCGCTCAGGCGTGTTGGGCAGAGGTGTGGAATGGGCAGGGCCGAGATGGACAAGGGCCTCGGGCTCCAGGAAGACACTCTGCACAGAGTTATCTAAGTAAAAGATCCATTTGAGCTACAAATGGAAGCAGCTTGCGGGAGTTCAAAGGTTACATCAGTAGAGTGGCTAGAAGGGGGCAAGGAAAGGTCAGAGACCTGCCCTGCTGGTGCAGCCATTGACCTCCAAGTCCATAGGCCATCTGGAGGCCCCTTCACCTTCACCTTAAACAGACAGAGGAGTAACAAGGAGACCCTCGAACTGAGAGGCAGGCACACGCTTCCGCCCGGCCAGGGCAGCACAGGTCAGGGTCATGGCACAGGGGCAACCTGAGGCACTCTGTTTTCGTGGCTTGCAGACCTGGCGCATGGCCAGTCCCTCGGGACATGCAGTCCGTCTCCAGGTCTCTGCTTCGATCAAACTGCAAAGAGTAACCACAATGAGAAGAAAAGCTGAATAGAGAAACATGAACTTTGTATCACAAACTTGTAATTCGCTCTATTCTTCTGCGTGTTATTTTTTGTACAGTGGTGTGGTCAATGTTTTGTGTTTTGCATTTCGTTTGTTGGGGTGTGTCTATGCCACTTTTCATCTAACCAACTTCCGTTTGCGTCTTAGAATCGGAGTAAGTGTAATTCGCTCGCAGAAGCAAGTTGCGCACCGATGACTGTGTCCATCTAAACTGGTTTGGTGCCAAATTTGATATTTTAATTCTGGACAGCTGTATGCCAGCTGAAAGGTACTGTCAATGTGGTGAATGGCATGTTTCCAGTGATGTGCAGCTTATTGGGTTTTTATGCCTTTTTAAAAAATTAAATTGATCTTTTATATGTCAGTTACAGATCCATTTAAGATACAAGTATGGAGGTTGGCTCTGCGCCACTGTAATTCTGCACCTTCCATGAGCAGCATGGCAAAATTCGACGCGAAAAAATAAAGCAAAAAGCTGCCAAAATGAATGTATTATAATAGAAATTTAAAATATCGGGACCGAATGCTGTGGAAACCAGAAATGCTGCATGATGTGCGCTCTTGGGCAGTGTCACACCAGCTGAGGGAGTGAAGCAAGATTATATGGGAAATACGCCCCATAAATATTACTCGGCAAGGGCCATCACCTCAGTTGGAGGATAACCAGGCCTTGGCAGCGCACCTGCAATGTACTGCACAATGCTTGCAACGCTAATTCATGATAGGTAAAACAAGAATCTGGGCCTGAGAGAGGCAGAAATACTTATGCGCATGCAGAAATGAGCTCAGTGAAATGCAGAGAGGTCTGTGCATACGTAAATGTGAGGGGCAGACTTGTGAAGAGGGATACTTGCACTGCGCGGACCTCAGAAGATTGTGCATGAGTAAATGTGAGCGGAAAAGATGTTGCAACAGAAATGTCCTGTACATGACTCTGGAAAGTGTGCACCCCTGCTTTGTGTTACACTCCTGGTAAAGGCAGCGTAAGTCTCTACAGGTTTTTGATTTTTGCCTTGGTGAACAGGGCATTCATGAAGACCTCCCATGGTTTGAGATCCCAGAGCATGGCTAAGAGGTCAGGAGTGGTACCAAATGTTCACTCCTTTAGAGAGTGACTGCTGTCCTCTCAGCAGGATGAGAGAGCTGGTGGGTGGTGACAACATTAATTCTAGAAGAAGGGACAGCCCTTTTTTTCTGTCACTTTCAGGTGAGAGAATCCTTTAGGCCTATCCAGGTCTGATAATCTCCCACAAAAGTCTTCTTCCTTCTGTGTGTGTTGGACATGTCTGGAGCGTGTGTGGTCACTCCGTATGTATGAGGTAAAGTTAGTGTAGATCACATGTGTGTGTGTTTTACTGTCTGCTCACAGGAATCTATCTTGGTATTCCTTTGTGTGGTTGGCCACTCAAAATGGAGAGAGTATTATGATGAGGCTGCCCGGGTCCCTTTGTTGACCTTTAGGCAGACCTGGAAGATTCAGGAACTTCCACGGAGGTGTTAACAGTAGATGGCCAATAGTGGCCTGCGGTTGGGGAGTGGGTGTTTTCCTTTCCTTTGTGCCACTTGACAGTGAGCTCTTGAACATTCTTGGTGCTTCCCCCAGGAATGTCACTTCAGTCAGGTTTCAGTGGCTAGGAATCAAGGTTGCCTTTTCCTTCCTTGAAGTTTACCTCTTGTTCCTTGTCAGCACACTACCAGCTCCGGCCCTTCTTTCTACTGCATTTGGGTGACAAAGGCTATGACTGGAGCAGTCTGCCTGAGATTAAACAAAATGTCTGTAACTGCCTGGAACCAGCTCCAGGGTGTGTCTTTTGTAGATCTGATTGGAGGTGCTCCCAAAATATGAACGTTGCAAAGAACTGATCGGTTCAGAAGACAATAAATACTGGGAGTTGCTCTGCTCTGGGTGCTAGGGTTACGTAGCACTGTAACTGAGAGCTTAGTGTCAGTGCCGGAACTCTTGATCGCTGACCTCCTCTTCAGGTTGGCGATAAACCCGAGTCAATATCCCATGTTAAAAATAAAACTCAACACGTCAGGAAGCCAAAAGTCTAAGATGCATTCTGAGCAAAAATAGTGAGCAACAAAGCAAATAATCAAAAGACAACTGTCATTTTAACCTACCAGACCTCTCAACAAACACGGCCAGTTAGAGCATGTAATGCTAAAATACATGCAATTTAGTACAGAATATATATTTTCTCTCAATACATGTCTAAAGAATCTAATCATGTAACAGAAACGTGGTACTTTCAGCAAAAAAATGTATCTTATGCACAATTGCAGATCTTCTCCTGGAGAAAGTGTGAAATGTTCTTGAGGAGAAGAGATCATTCATGAATACGAAACTGAGTTTATTATTCTCCAAATATCCCACTTCTAGCTCCCTATACTGAAAACAAGGTTATGCTTCGCAGAAACGTCCAAATGTACTACCCTGAATACAATGGATTCTGGGCCTACCACAGCCATGGATCTTAGCATGCATAATTGAGGCTAAATTTGACTTCATATCCTTAAGAAACAACAGCCATATTTGATTATAAAATATATCAGTACACAAAGTGATATGTGCATGTATATGTTAAAGTGCATAACAAGATGTGAGTATGCTATCATACAAGACTCTCTGTGAGCTCTGCCAAGTTCCCCATTTCTCTGTGGGTGTCTCAGTATGGGAAAAGTTACGTGCTGCAGAAGTTTCTTAGATAAGGTCCCTGTAATGTGCCACGCCATAAAATCTTGACGTGCTCAGTGGTTTCATCATTATGGGCATTTAAACTATTGTGGCTTTAAAAACCCAAACTGCGTTCAGTGGTTTTACGAAGAAGCTCTATTCGACCCCTCTCACTGCCCGGCAGGGATTCCAGTGCGTGGGTCTGGACACATCTCTTATTCTCAAAATCCTTTGATCACCAATGTGATCATCGTCTGTTCTTTGCTTTGTTTAGGGAAGTGCAGGGCTCGGGCAGAAGTGAATAAACTGCTGACTGAGCAGCGTAAAGCTTGCTCAGGTAGGAGAGTCTCAGGTGTGCCGCACTTGCAGCTGATATCAACACAGTACCCTCTAGGAACATCCCAGTCTGGAATTGCAACTTGGTAGAGAGGGTAAAAGGAAGGAAGTGGCCTACTCCTTAGTGAAAAATGTCCTCATAGACTTTGTGAGACGGTCTAGCAGCATAGTCAAAGTCTTAAGGCAGAGGGCAATTTATTAGATGAGGGAGAGGTGTGGCGCAGCGGCCAGAGCCTCTGACTCGAGAGCACGGGGCTCACGGTTCGATCGCCTGCGGCAGCTCAGCATCATGTGACTCTGGGCAATAGTTCACAATCTCTCTGACGGCCCTCAGCGCCTTGAAACCTTAAGGAATGATATGTTCGGGCTTTACAAATAGGAATTATAAAAATAAGAATTATAGGAAAACCCTGTGCCGAAGTCTGTAAGGAGAAGTCCACTCTTGCGAAAGACCCTTTTGACAAAGCCTGTAGGTAGAGGCTTAGTTATTAGGAAACCCCCTGTCAAGGCCTCTAGGCAATTCTTAATTCTCGTGAAAGCATTTCCCAAAAGACTGCGGCAGAAGTTATTGGTGGTGAATGATCTGTATCAAAGTCAGTCAGCAAGGTCTGGTCATTCTTAAAAGCATGTTTTACATTGCTTGAGCTTTCCTAGTGTGCATTTATATTCTTAGCTTTAGCATTTAACTATGCATAGAGAAAAACATATTTTTCTTTTAAAGATACAGCACAGGCTGGCTTGGTAGTGTTAGAGTTATCACAGTCTCTGCTGAGGTTAGAGTTGCAGCCCACATAACAGCTCTGAGTAAGCCTACGAAGTCTCTGCCTCACAATCTTGTGGTTCAAGTGCTATGGGCATTTACTCCGTGCTCAGTGTTTGGTCCAATCGAAAGATGATCCCAGGCACTAGAGGTAAAATGCTCCAATACACACAACTGGAGGCCAACAAGCCCTGATTACCCTGGGACTCATCAATCTATTTCAGTGGTATCTCCAGAGGGTGATCAAGGGACCAGGAAGGACATGTGCTCAAGTTCTATTTGTCCAGCTCACCCCGTGCACCATCACAGCTGCTGCATACGCAACACAGAAACAACAAACAAATACTGCACCTTGCCACACATTTATATGTCCAACTACCTTTCCTCGCATAACAGTGCTGTTTTCTTAAAATATTTATATTATTTAAATCAGACTTTGTATACATAGTGTACATATCTATATAGATAGCTAATGATAACCTGTCACAACATTTCTGTGATGTGATGCAGTATCACAGTACTATAACAGCATCATGAGTGTAACATTCAGTAAATGTGCTAATTGCTAAAATAAGGATTAATCAATTTACCACACATTTTGCCAGCAAAACAGCAAACAAATTAGGATTTTTACCTGTTAGTGAAGGATGTCTCTGAGGATGACAAGGTAAGGCAGAATCTGGAAGAAGCACTGAAGCTAAACCAGTCTGGCTATGCTGAGAAGATCTCGGCATGACATTAAATCGAGAAGCATGTGCAACTTTTGTGAATTGCAAAAATTCAGAACTAGGCCAATCAAACTTCGCAGGTTCAAAGTTTTTCTCTGCGTTGTGAAATTAGTTTCACTGTATAACAAGATATTTGTTGCTCTCTTTGAACTTTCCTTTCGTGGATCTTTTCTATGCACAAGTTACAAAAGTATGCAGCTTTTTTCTCTGCAAGTGTACTTTTAGCGCCACATTTTGAATGCAAAATGGCACTGCTTGCATGAAGCGTTGGTATCAAGTTGTCCTGTAATCCAATCTCTGCTGCTATCTGTTGTACTGAGGACTAATAGAAATCTCTCAGCAGAAGTGTTCTTATCATGTTTAAGGAGACTAATTAAAGAATGGTGACATGAGGTTCTTTACAAATAGATTACGTGCAAAAAAATAAAACAATGTACAGACTGTGCGAAAGCTATGTATGGTGTGGTGTTAATGTCTTCACGAGCAGCACACCAATGTGCATGTGTCTGGCTCTGTTCTATGGGTGTGAAGTCCGCTCAGTGTGCAGGTTTTTGATTCCCGGTATGTGAAAGGCCTGCAAAGCACAGATTAATGGCGGGAGGAATGTGTGAGGTGGAGGTGTAGGGCAGTGCGCCGAGAGCGCATGCGCGGCTCCGCAGTGTTTCCTCCACAGGGCTCGCTTGTGTACAGTAATGGCGGGAGAGGCGCGGAAAGCCAGCGGTAGAATCTGGTAGCGCATGGCCCCGCTGAGCACATGCCGTCCCGTTTATGGCTGCCATACTGTTCTCGCCGCGCTCCAGCTGCCTGCCTTGCCGATTTATCCCCTCATTATTATTTGATAAACATGTGATGAACGGTTATCGCAGATGCTTAATTCACGTTTATTGCAGATGCAGCCATGCAGACGAAAGCTCAAAGCAAAGAGATGTGATCTGCGAGTCGTTGGGCTTTTACTGCCACATTCCCCGGCTTTTTAATCCTACATATAATGGCCCTATTATAGGGAACCCATCTGGAGCTTCTTCGGGGACCACTTCGTTTACTACAGCTTTCTGCTAACAGAACCGGCACCGCGAAACTCCACAGCTGCTGGCAGGGTGCAGCAGGGCAGGCTGTGCGGAGCGCCAACACATGGCATTCCCACACAGCGAGAGAGAGAGAGAGAGAGAGAAGGGGCTGGCGAGTAGTAGAGTACTTAAGGCCGCATACATGCCAACTCACACGGCGCCACCGTGTGACACACAAGATCGACTCCCATCACACGGTCTCCTGGTGAGGAGCCGATATCACACCGTGGCAGGGAAAACAAGCTGAAAACCGCTGTAAATAGTGGTTTTCCAGTTCGTTTTCCGAGGCTTTGAACTGCCGATGTCCAATAAGGGTTGTGAAAACACCCCAGAACATTGGCACCAGCCTCAGCAAGCTTTTTTTTTTGGAGAGTAGGGCCTTGGGGCGCGGTGGGGTTCTAAAGCATAGCTGCCAAGGTTTCAGATTCCTATGAGTGACATTGTCATAATTTCAGTGCAAATAATGAGTGACATTTCAACGACTTTGAGTGACACTTTCTGGCGAGCAAAATATAGGAACGAAGCTGAGGGAAACATAAATATCTGACATTACACCCATTTGCGCAATAAGGTTGTCTGAATCATACAGTTTGTGCTACACAAGACGATTCATTAAAGGGGCCATCTAGTGAATGATGTCACAAAGGTTTGAACATCCAAGCAGACGTCATCAAAGAAAGAACATTCTGGAATGCACACTGGTGATGCATGTAAGTGGTGCAGGAGAGGCCTGTTGCTTTCTAGTCAGAGGAAGCCCCTTTAAGACAGAACAATCTCAGCCAGGCAGCAGCTCAACGAAAGCGATTTATGATATGATAAAATAAATAAAAGAGAATCTCACTATGATAAAATGAATAAAAGATAATTTCACAATGGAAGGAAGGCGGTTCCATCCTCAACTCATTTATCACTGGTAGTTAGGGCAGAGCTGGCGTCACAGATTGAAAACTGGAATGAAACACTGGCTTCCATCAAGCCTCTATCCTTCCTCTCTCACTTTTATCTTTTTCATCTTCTTCCCCTCTTCTACATAATAATTTTTACATCTGGTCTTTTAGGATCACACGTCCGCTTTCTCTCTCCTTTCATTTTCTTGCTTCAGCCTGTTTCCTTTCACCACCTTCTCTCCTCTTTCTACCTCCCTCTTCTCTTCCCCCCTCCTTCCTCTTGCCTCTCTCCTCTTTCCATACCTTTCTTTCCCTCCACTCTTTACTATCCCAGTGTCTCCCTTCGTCCATCTCTCTGCAACTTATGTAGCAGAATTATAACTTCAGCTGACACAAAACTTGAGTGTCTGGCTCGCTTTTGACTCGTTTTTCAAAAATTAATTACATTTTTCTTCCCTGAACCTCCGAGCCCAGTGCATTCCAGTGGCAATGTCACCCCTGCCCCGCATTTCAATGGCGGAAGATGCTTGTCACAAACATGACCCCTAAAGTACTCTGAGGCAAGACACATTCTTCACCACAGCTTTTATGTGCCGGTGAAAAAATGCTTCCCATTTGCCAAAATGCAAAGAGGCGATGCATCAGCAGGCACATTCAAATCCACTTTTCAGGCAGTCAACTCGGTTACAGTGGCCTTAAGGGGCACGAGACCGAAGAGTTACCTGCGGGCCTTCACGGTGATCAGGTCATTGCAAAGAGTATTCAGCGGGTCCTGGAGAACAGAGTCCCGCGTTTCCATCCCAGCCAGTGAGTTCCTCTCTCAACAATTTAATTCGCGGCGGCGGACGGGGGTCGAATTTACAGCACAGCTGCCCAGCTCCTCGCACTGACACAGGTGAGCCACACGGTGAGGAAGGCGGCGGCCGGCGGTGCGAGCTGGCAGCCGTCGCCATGATGATTTGCTGCAACTCCTGCCTCCCACAAATTTATTCCGGCCGCAGGACGTGACGTCATGTCGGTCCCAGTGCGCTTCATGCTACATTGTAGCATTAAGCTCTGAAGCCTCTCAGCAGAGGGAGCCCCAAGCCTGCCAGTAGGGCGCGCACGCCACCGTGCGACGCTGCTCAGCCTTTTTATTTAGGCAGCGCTATAAACTGTCTTGACAGCTGAGGCGCTATGCATAATGCGTGACTTCGCATTTCAGTGCGGTGATGCGGATCACCCCACTGAAATGCGTTAGTCTAACGCCTGATGCGTGATACTTGGCAGGACTGCAAAAGTGCCTCGTAGGTACTTCTCGATACGAGGCCTCGTCCCCTTTAAGGCCCTGCCCCCTTCTCCCACAGTGAGATTGTTCTTCAAGTTGGCAGCCGGGTAAAGAGATAGAAACTAGAGGTGGGCGAGCCAACAAATTAACAGGGCAAACTGAATCAGAGCTGAACCAAGGGTCTGGCTCGGCTCTTAGAGCCCGTGGACGAGCCGAGCCCTGAAAATGTTTGCTATGTAAATTATACAACAAACATCACGTAAAATATTATAAAGAGTCTTCAAAATTCAAGTGTATTTCTTTAAGATGTGTAAGCTTGACATTAATATGTCACATTATAGCACTGCGAAATATTAATTAAAAGTAATAGTTTTTAAACATGACCATTAATTAGTGAACTATGAGACAAGACAGTTGTCATGTAAACCCTGTGCGTGGCCCAGATTATCATAGAGCAACATTATAGTCTGTTAAATCAAACACAATAGGGTTTTGTACCACTTGTATTCAGAACTCACAGATTGAAAAGTGCTTTCATACACTATAATGAGGAAAAGGGTGTTTTGGTGAAATAAGATATTTGCCTAAGATCACACAATTTAAGCGGGGAAGCCTCAATTTATGCAGGTTTTCTGGTTTCGCTTTGTACAAATCAGCCACTAAATTGGCATCTGTCTCTCCTTTTCATGCTAATGCTCTGTTTGACCTCTTTGTGCACTTTTCTGAAGATTTTATAAAGCGCAAACTCGATCCAAAGGTATTGGAGCTTTACATGAGGACCAGTTACATTACACATGGTTACGTTCATTTTTTATAGACCCAGGGAGATTAAGTGATTTGCCCCGAATCACAGGATGTGGAGTCGACATCGTGACCCGAACCCTGGTTCTCCAGTTCCAAACCACATTCTGGGCAGAGGGAGAGTGGCAGGCAGAAGCCACTTGAAAGTTGGGCTCGTTATGCGCTCAAGGTTTCAACAGAGCCTTGAGCTGAGCCACAGCCAGGCTTTAGGCTCAAGCCTGGCTCCAGCTTTCAGTGTGTTGCCCACCTCTAAGATAAACAGAGTCAGCGAGAGAGAAAAGGGAGTACTAAAGGTCAGGTAGAGAGAGGGGAGGGGGGAGACAGACATGACAGACTTTGGGCCAGGTGTCTCATAGAAACAGAATAGAAGGGCATGCGGAAAAGAAAGAGATGAGCACATATCTGTGCATTGGAATTTATGTAGGTCGTCAAACTTGGCTCAAAACTAAGTGTCAGAGCTTTTAATTGTCAGCTTCTCTCAGGTGCTGAGTAACTGTACTTCTTACATTTGAAAGGGAGTACTTGTACTTCGCTGCTAGGGTGCAATACTTTTAATGGAAAAATTATTCTCAGTAGAAAACAGGTAGTCTGTGATAGTGAGTATTGTGCTTCTGAATTTCCATTTCAAGCACTGCTAAGAAGAGTAATGGAGTGTTGAACATTACAGGGCGTGGGCACTGTTGGGAGATGGAGAACGGGGGTTTTACATCTTTGAAGAATACAAATACATTTAACTTATTTACATTTTAACCCATAGGAATATTAAGTGAGTAGCACAATTTTTTTGTCAGTCCCAGGCACTCCTGCTCCAAGTTCAGCAGTTTAACCACTACACCAGATCAGAATGTTGGAATGTATGCAATTGGTAACTAAAGAACAAAATAGGAAAGATTCTGATGTGGGTCAAGTCAAACACAAAAACAAGCATTTGCAATGCAATAGGTCTCGCATTTATGCGAGTTTGAGCTATTGACATTGTAACTAACAATGCCTTTTATTTTTGTTTTCGTTTTAAAAACATAAATAAAAGGCATTGTCATTTACAATGCCATTAGCTTAAACTCGGGCAACTGCGAGACCTATTGCATTGCAAATGCTTGTTTTTGGTAGGCACGGGGAGATTAAGTGATTTGCCCAGAATCACAGGATGTTGTGCGTCCCTGCCGAGACTCGAACCTGGTACCCCAGCTCCGAGGTCGACCGCCCTAGCCGTTAGGCCAACTCCTCCCCTCATTTGTTTTTAGAAAGTAACATCTTCGCGCTTATTTCATTTGACTCTGCTGATATCATATGAGACACACAGTCTTCTGAGTTTAAACTTTTACCAGCATCCCTTAAATCTTTTTTTGAACTGGGCTGTTCTCTAAGCACGCATCTTGCATGATGTCAGCTAGATGCCTCTGTAAATTAAACGCTTGCTGCAGATATCTGCGGGTCAGGAGAGTGAATCCCAGCATAGCAGACTCATCTTTCTCAAGTCGGTAAATTCGACGTCAATAAATGAAGTAACAGTAGCCTCTATTACAGCGCTTAGACACAACTAAAGTGATGAATAAGGTGCTACATAAAAAGTTATTTTCCTTAAGAAGTACAGCACCTCTCTTTCCCAAGATGCAAAATGTTCCTTCTTTCCTTAAATTCCCACCTAGTTCTTGCATAGTCTCAGGTGCTTGAAACCAGTCGAATGTATATTAACCTGATCTGTATATACATAGCGTTTCATACTGCAGTTCTGTCGTTTCTAGGTGTTTTAACCCATAGTGGTTACTTTTAGCCGGTGTAATACTACTCATCCTACAGAATACACAGGGAGGGAACGCTGAGCCAGCCAGCGTTGCCAAGATGTACACCCACGTCGTGCAGATCACAGCAAATGTCAGTGGCGAGCATTTAACAGGGCAGGGCTATCTAACCACCCCTGCGTAACCAATTTAGAGATCAACGCCTAAGGTGACCTCGTGGCTGTAAGTGCCACCAAACACCTACCTCCCCGCCGTTTTTGTCTGCAGATATGCTGCTTTTTCGGGACGCACACGGGTGGTATCTGTGGGCTGCTTCCTATGTCATTAACAGGTTAGAACGAAACACCTACCCAACCCTTCAGGCTGCGATGACCTTTCTCCAGTCAGTACTCACGAGGCCAGTTACCCCACCCCCGCTACACTATCTACTCTCAATATTAAACAAGCAGAACAAGCACGGAATCAAGCACGGAAACAAGCACAGAAACAAGCACGGAATCGAAACCAGCCAAGCAGAAGGTGTGGATGGCTGCAGCAAGCATTTGGAGATGAGCAGAAATGTCTCAGCAGCCAAGCGGAAGGGGTGGATGGCTGCAGCTAGCATTTGGGGAAGAGCAGAAATGTCTCAGCAGCCAAGCGGCAGGGGTGGATGACTGCAGCTAGCATTTGGGGATGAGCAGAAATGTCTCAGCAGCCAAGTTGAAGGGGTGGATGACTGCAGCTAGCATTTGGGGAAGAGCAGAAATGTCTCAGCAGCCAAGCGGAAGGGGTGGATGACTGCAGCTAGCATTTGGGGATGAGCAGAAAGGTCTCATTCACTGGGGTGACACTCTTAGTCAAGGCTGGGAAAAGGAGTAGAAGTAAATCTGGAGACCACTTCGAGTCTTTGAGCAAACAGGGAATGTAGGAGTTTGGGGACTCGTGTATGACTAGGAAATGCAAAGACCTGCAGGGCGAACACGAACTTTAGAAACCTCATTGCCCACAGCATCACAGTCCCCATACTGTGTTTAATGCACTTCGACTGCTGCCCACATGTAACTTCCGCCAATATGATGGACGTTTTGCGTCTGGAAATCTATTCGGTGTGGCTGCACCTTTAAATGTTCGTGGACAATGAAACTTGCAAGTTTACAGATTGTCGCCAAACAATTTCCTACCAGGAAATCGCTCCCAAATGTAATCCTGTCAACAGTAATTTAGGGTGGAAATAGGGAGGTGCTACTACCCCGAAAACTGATGGAGGTGTACGGCAAAGGGGATTTCTATGAGAAATATTTTCTTCATTAAGAAACAGAAATAATACGCACGTTTATTTTATATTTACGCAGAACTTGTTCCACATGTGAATCCGAGACTTTTACAGGATCCATAGAGCAAGCCAGATTTTTGCCCCTGGTCCAGACATAAGTGTGAACCCACAGGATGAAAAGTACAGTTTTTTCGTCTGGAACTTTGTGGATTGAACCATGAGTGAGGAGACCACCAGTTATGGCGACCTCCCCCATCCCACCCTCTCCCCACCCCAGAGCCACCGCAGAGTTTACCTTGGATCGGTAGCATCTTCATTCCCCCACTCGGGGTGAGGTTAAAAAACGAGAAGTACTGACCCTAAAGTCCTTCCTGGCAATCACTGCACTATATTTGTAAAATGAAATAAAGAGTGTAAGGAAACGCAGGGAAGGTGCTGGGCTATTACAGGCAGTAATTCAATTCAAAGGCGCCGAGCGCTTCTCAGCCTCGTTTTTCACGAGCCATAATTCATTCTCCCCGCCATCATAATGAAGGGAAAAAAGTGTTTATTTTTGTGTCCGATGCTTTCTTGTCATGAATCAGTGTCATATTAATGTGCCACAGACTAGGGTGGAAGTGCGCTTTTATGGTCATGAGCTGCGAATGGCTGCATTACCTCTAAGTGCCGGATGTGGCAGAGGTCACCCTCCGATCCGGGGTCACGATGACGGAAATGACATTATTTGCGGACACCTCCCCCCCAACCCCAGTCCAGATTATGCGGTAAAGCTGGATTTGCCGATAAACAACATTCAACAGACCTAGCCCATCTGAGCTGGCATTCCCAGCGCCCGCGAGAAATTGTCAGAAGACAGCAATGCAACACTTCTGCACACTTCCAACATTTCCCTACAACGCATTACCTGTGAGATATAAACTAAGAATTTTGGAATGCTCGTCAGTGATGACAAATGAGCAGATATCGCTCAGTGTCAGCATATGCCACGGTGTTACATCTTACTAAGCACGACCTTCAACCGCGGCCAGCACTTTCTGTTCCCCTCTACAGTCGCCGTCAGCACTCACTCACTGCAGCAGCAGAACCCAAGCAGGGCCTCATTCCGTCTCAGAACAAGCACGGAATCGAAACCTGTGGTGCGCGCGCACCACAGAGGACCCGAACGTGGGAATCGAAACCAGTGGTGCGCGTGCACCACAGAGGAGCGGGGGGCGAGGGAGCCTGTCGTCTGTGCTACGCGCTGATGCGCATCCTAGACACGGACGGGAATGGGCGGAGCAAAGGCGGGACATGCGCCCGCCTTTGCCCAATTGCGTGCCGTTTTTTTTTTTAAAAAAAGCACGCTACAGCCAATGTGGGCTTCCGAAAGCAAAACCACACGCACGAGCGTGTGGTTAGCTTTCTGAAGCCCATACAAGAGGTCTCGCGCTGCGCGAGCAGTGCTCGCACTGCAACGCTAGGCGCGAGACCTAACAAGTCCTGTAGAAGACAGTGAGGCAATGTACAAAGCATTTTGCAGTCACAAAGTCAATGATTCACAAAATTAAAGGCTGCGCAACTGTACAAGCCTATGTTGCAGTGCACAAAAATTGCTTTGGTGCGTAGAAAATTACTTCTGACTTGGAAAGTGATTTTCCGATCTGCAAATAGAAGGATGTTTCCTGAACCCATTTTTGTTGGCTTTTAGGACTCTGTGCACTTTACCACTGCTAACCAGCGCTAAAGTGCTTGTGCTGTCCCCCTAAAACATGGTACAATTGACTTACACCTGATTAGTACATTTCATTTACTTGTAACTCTCATATATGGTACCACGGGTACCCAGGGCTTGTGAATTAAATGCTACTAGTGGGCAGCAGCTCTCATTGTGCCAACCACTAAAAGCAGCCTTTTATAAGCTGTTTCAGGGCTACCATTGCAGCTGTCATTCAGTTTTAAACTGCTAACTCGACCTGGCAAAATAAACCTACCTGTAGAGCGACAGTGTGCCCAGTGACTGCCATTGATGGGCTTTCCCGCACTCCATCTGGCTTACCTTATGTGAGGTTGTTTTGATTTGTTTTTGATTTAGTATCACTTATATTGCAGAGTGACTAATTGTTTTTGGTCCTCAAACTCCTGCTGGGGTCCTTATTAGGCGATACCAAAGGGGATGATGGACGGAGCGTTAGAGCAAATCAAACACTCACCCCCAGTCAACTGATCTGGGTTTAATCCATCATCATTCTTTAGCTCACTCCACCACCCCAGTTCAGACATGGCCATATGCAAATCAGTCTGACCCTGTGCCTCATGGGAACAGTCCAGCCTGAACTGCCAAGCCATGTCTTCCCTGGACCGGAAACAAGCATCCTGGGACCGGTTTCGGGTTCAAAACCCTCATCAGCCAGGCTATCTTGAATCCAGTGGCAAAGTGAGCAAGGGACCCACGTCTGGGCATACCCTGCCAACTTAGGGCGAACAAAGCGATACCAAAGGGGATGATGGACGGAGCGTTAGAGCAAATCAAACACTCACCCCCAGTCAACTGATCTGGGTTTAATCCATCATCATTCTTTAGCTCACTCCACCACCCCAGTTCAGACATGGCCATATGCAAATCAGTCTGACCCTGTGCCTCATGGGAACAGTCCAGCCTGAACTGCAAAGCCATGTCTTCCCTGGACCGGAAACAAGCATCCTGGGACCGGTTTCGGGTTCAAAACCCTCATCAGCCAGGCTATCTTGAATCCAGTGGCAAAGTGAGCAAGGGACCCACGTCTGGGCATACCCTGCCAACTTAGGGCGAACAAAGCGATACCAAAGGGGATGATGGACGGAGCGTTAGAGCAAATCAAACACTCACCCCCAGTCAACTGATCTGGGTTTAATCCATCATCATTCTTTAGCTCACTCCACCACCCCAGTTCAGACATGGCCATATGCAAATCAGTCTGACCCTGTGCCTCATGGGAACAGTCCAGCCTGAACTGCCAAGCCATGTCTTCCCTGGACCGGAAACAAGCATCCTGGGACCGGTTCCGGGTTCAAAACCCTCATCAGCCAGGCTATCTTGAATCCAGTGGCAAAGTGAGCAAGGGACCCACGTCTGGGCATACCCTGCCAACTTAGGGCGAACAAAGCGATACCAAAGGGGATGATGGACGGAGCGTTAGAGCAAATCAAACACTCCCCCCCGTCAACTGATCTGGGTTTAATCCATCATCATTCTTTAGCTCACTCCACCACCCCAGTTCAGACATGGCCATATGCAAATCAGTCTGGCCCTGTGCCTCATGGGAACAGTCCAGCCTGAACTGCCAAGCTATGTCTTCCCTGGACCGGAAACAAGCATCCTGGGACCGGCTTCGGGTTCATAACCCTCATCAGCCAGGCTATCTTGAATCCAGTGGCAAAGTGAGCAAGGGACCCACGTCTGGGCATACCCTGCCAACTTAGGGCGAACAAAGCGATACCAAAGGGGATGATGGACGGAGCGTTAGAGCAAATCAAACACTCACCCCCAGTCAACTGATCTGGGTTTAATCCATCATCATTCTTTAGCTCACTCCACCACCCCAGTTCAGACATGGCCATATGCAAATCAGTCTGACCCTGTGCCTCATGGGAACAGTCCAGCCTGAACTGCCAAGCCATGTCTTCCCTGGACCGGAAACAAGCATCCTGGGACCGGTTTCGTGTTCAAAACCCTCATCAGCCAGGCTATCTTGAATCCAGTGGCAAAGTGAGCAAGGGACCCACGTCTGGGCATACCCTGCCAACTTAGGGCGAACAAAGCGATACCAAAGGGGATGATGGACGGATGGTCCTTATTAGGCAGAAACATGTTGACCAGACCATTGACCAGACCAATGACATATAAAGATAATTTACATTAACCCTTTGTCACATCCTGTTTTTAATCCTGTCCACTAAGGGCCCCAGAATTAGGTTGACATTTAGCCCACCACGAGACATCAACATCATGTTCTTTTTTTATTTACACTCTGCCCCTCACTCAAAACCACTTGCTCATCTGACCTAAAACCCCTCTGCTTCTCTCTGTTGGAGAGTTGTAGCCCACACCAGTCACCTTGCGGTCCTGGTGTGAGGAGGGAACCCAATGATGAAGCATGTCATCTACGGATGAGTGAGGGTTCTTGTCCTAAGACTGTTTCTCCTTTACAGACAACATACAACATAAATCTTTGTTTCACTTTCTTGTCTCAGTAGAGTCCAGACATACCTTGGGTGTATTAGCATATAGCTAGGGATAGTACGTCACTGGACAGGTTCTTATTCCCTGATGTCCCCTAGTGTGTAGTATAAAATAAACCTTTTGCATGGCCTAAACCTTCCTTTTTAATACATATAAGCCACCCCAAAGTAGGCCCTAAACAGCCCATAGGGCACGGTACATTGTATTAAAAATGTAATGCATGTGTTTTTAAGTTTCACATGCCCTGATAGCGAAAAAACCCTAAATGTGTTTTTCACTACTGTGAGACCTACCTCTCCCATATGATAACATTGGGGTACCTTACTACATTTAGTAAGTGATAACTTTTCTTTGGGAGCAGGTAGAAATGTCCTGTTCAGACTCAAATGAATCGTAATTTAAAACCCCCTTAATGGTAAAGTTGGATTTTAGATTACAATTTTTATCTTTCTAAGGCCTTCTAGAAGCTTCCGACTGCCTGGGCCTGTTAATTTCTCCCCATCAGGAATGCATATTGGACCCAGGCAGTGAACAATAGAATCTGGATATAGCTGGGAGAGAGCCATCCTGCCAGCATGGGAGGGGCGGAGCTGTTCCCTGCCCTGTTTAAATTTCAAAAGAGCTACCTCCACACACACACAAAGAACTTGACACCAGGTTTTTATCACCCCAGACATCTCTGGACCTGGGCGGGGAGGAAGGACATTTCAAAAACATTTGTATGTGTGTGTGGGGATGGTAACTCTGGACGTTTCTTCCAATTAAAAGCTGGCATCAGGTAAAATAGTGGACCCTCAGACCAACTCTTCAGTTCACTCCTGGATTAGTGGAAGATCACAGAAGGGCGGCTTTGTACTCCAGAGGATTGCATGCTGTTTGAGGCCTGCATGCTGCTCAGAGAACTGCACTCTGCTTGAGGCCAGCCTTGTTTCTCAGAGGACTGCCTGCTGCTACCACAGGACTGCACTGATGCTTGAGGCCTGCATTGTTCTTCTGAGGACTGCCCTGCTGCTTGCGGCCTGCCTTGCTTCTTGAAGGAGAGAGTACCATCTCCTTGAACCGAGGACTATCAGATTGACTCCTAGTGTCAATTCGCTGACCTCCTGTTCTGAGCTACAGGAACACAACAAGCTCCAGAGGCTTCCCAGCAGCAGTGCAGCTGACCTGCTGCAATTGGCCCTGCCTTTGTGAAAAGCAGCGACTCTCCTGAGATCCCCAATGCTGCCCGGCGCAAGGTCACCTTTAATCCACTTTGGATTCGCTATCTAAAATAACGAGGCAGGCGCTGGAAGCTGGAAGGCAAGAAAAAGGTTTATTACTCTTAGAGGAGACCACGTCAACTGCTGACACCAGGATGTCTTCAGGGAGATGTTCTACTGGCAATGCTTTTGGCTCTTCCTTTTATACAGGTTTTACACAATGTATTTGTTTCATTTATCATGGTTACAAGCTTGGAGTCTCCGCCCCGGGCAGGTTGTCACACAAGCCCGACATTGTTTCATCAGCATGGTTACACAAGCCCAACATTGTTTCATCAACATGGTTACACAAGCCCAACATTAACTCTCCTCCCGCCCAGGTCAAAAACAGACAATTTAATTGCAGCTGGACCTTGCTTCAGGGTCTAAACACAAGTGAGACCGGCCAGATCTAAGAGTCCGTTCTGTTGATAAAAACAGGTCCCATTGTTGGCAAAAACAAGTCTTGCTGTGTGCAGTGCAATAAACCATGCTTGCAAGAGTCTGTTTGGTATTTGTAACCTGTTTGTGCAGGGATGAGAGGAAAGACGAGTTTGAGGCAGCAGGTGATGTTGATGTTTGTCGTGGAAATAGTTTATAGCCCCCAGCACACATATCAGGTTTGGTCAGAGAGTCAGAAGGCTGCTAGAGGACAGGGTGAAATGAAGGTGACCAACAGAGTACAAAATGGCTGTGGTCAATCAGAATGACTGTAGTTTATGTGCACGTAGGAACTTTCATCAGACAAGATGGCGCAGAATGTTCATGATTGTCGTTTTGTTCTTAACAGTCGCCCCTTTGAACATAACTAGCCATCTCGTCAGTCTATTTCGATCTCCATAATCTCCTGTATTTCTTGTTCATACATTACTCTCATTTTTGTTAACTGAGTGTCCATATTCTTAGGGCGCAAGGCACTTATGCAAAGAGAACACAAAGGTGGTATACAGTGTATACCCAAACAGCAACCACATATTGCCAATACTGGGACCAAGAGAAACATTGATATTTTCCAACCCCAGTCCTTCAAGATGCCCCAAAGCCAACTTCCAATTGTCCAAGTCTCTGATCCTTAATGAATTTCTGAAGACAGTCTGTGGAGATGTTCGATTGCTTCATAGACAGAGGGTGAATTATCAGGGATGTATATGCAGCAACTGGCACCAATGATGCGACATGCTCCTCCACGATCTGCTAGTACCACGTCCAGGACCATGCGGTTTTGTAGGGCCACCAGACGGACCGCTTGAAGCTCGGCAGTGTTGTTGGTGAGGATGCCAGCTGTGACGTTCAGGGCGGTTTCTACCGCTTGAGACAGATGTCTGATGGCTCGGCTGTTTGTCATCGGACCCCATAGCGGGACGAGCCCTTTTGCTGCGTCAACGAACTGTGATGCAGCAGAGTCTGCTTGATCAGTGTCTTTAGAACGCTTTTCTCGATGATGCTCTGCAGGGGCTGTGTAGGTCGGTGGCAAAACAAAAGCGATGTAGCACGTGCCCCCCCAGTTTCTTGGGAGCCAGGTGTAGGCTTTGGTTCCACAGACAAAGTACATATTGGGTGATGCAACAAATGCTGGAGGGTTGGCAGTGTTCAAAGTCCTTACAATGTTACAAGTGCTGTGACCCACATTCTTAGTCCCACGGCCTTCAATGCATACAAGGCCAGAGACGTTCACCACAGATAGGGCCACAGTCAGTGTTGCAGCAGTTCTTTTCTTCAGGTAGGAAAATGTGGCTCTGACAGGATTATTGAACACTTGTATTTCCACTCGCTTTGGAGGGGACATTCATTGGGAATGTCGTATTGGAGGTGTGAGGGCAAAAGGGAGCTGCTGTTCTTCCTGTTTGGTTTAGCCAGAACTCGTTGTAGAACTGAGCGATTGTCCCATCGGAAGTGGCATTGTCTTTGTAACTTTCTTGTAGGAGCATCATCCAGGCAAGGCAAGATCCATGAACAGAAAAGGGTGAAGGGATGAAAGGGATGGAATGTTCAGTGGCATGTGGTAGCAGCCCACAGACCCAACAGTTAGTGGCATTGGTGGCAAGATTGTGCTGGTGCAGCATCTGTACGAAAGAATTATTCCAGAATTCTTTGCGTTGTTCTCGGAGATGTGGCGGTAGTGATACCAGGTAGTGTTCTTTCTTTGTGATTGGTTGCATGGTCGGTGACAATGTTCTGTATGCAGGTGCATTCTCTTCAATGATCCAGAGTGTGACCATTAGTAGGAGGCAGGTGAGAAATGCAGCTACAAGTGCAATTGTCTTTGTACTGTGCAGTTCAAAAGTCTTGGTGTCTTTGCGGTGGCTTTGCAGGTGTTCCGTTTCCTCCATCATCTTCGAGGAGCTCACCAACTGTTAGGACCACAGACTTTTGTCTGGTGTTTTTCCTGGTAGCGTTGTTTGGCTGTGCTACCGATCTGAGACTCTGACTCAGTTAGTGGCCTGGTTGTTGGAGCTCCCCTTTTGTCGATCTTAGGTTGTACCCTTCCTTGGATGGCACCGTGGGGTCGGGAAATTCAGACAGTTGGAGGGTGTCTTCTTGTGGGTAGCAACTCAGAGCTGGTCGGTCTTTTGCGAGTACTTCCTCTTGCACCTCCACCTTTTCACAGGTTGCCAGCGTTGGAGGGACTTTCTTGCAGTGGTGGGCGTGCAGCCAATTTCTTTTTCCTTCCACTCGGAGGGCAGTTCGAGTGGTGATCAAGACTTGCCAGGGGCCCGTCCACCTGGGCTCCAGATTCTTCGTTCTTTGGAAGTTGCGAACTAGGATGAGGTCCCCAGGCTTTATCACATGTCCTGGGCCCCTGGATACGTCAGGCAAGGCTTGCTGCACCTGTTGGTGGATTATTGTTAGCTCGTTTGTCAATTTATGCAGATAGTCTGACATTAATATGTTCGGGACATCGTTAATGGAGGTGGGTCTTGGTGCCGCCCAAATGTTCATAGGCCTGCCGAAGACCACTTCATACTGGGTCAGTCTGTGTTTGGTCGGGGTGGAGCGCATTGATAGCAATGCCAATGGAAGGGCGTCGGGCCATTTCAACCCGGTTGTGGCAACTATTTTGGCTAGCTTTAGTTTCAATGTTGCATTGTGTCTCTCTACCAGGCCCGCTGATTGGGGGTGGAAGACGGCATGGAATTTTTGTTTTACCCCCAACCCTTTCAGTATGTTCTGTATCACTTCGGCTACGAAGTGTGGGCCGTTGTCGCTCCATAAAATTCTGCAAAGGCCGTACCGGGGAAGAATTCTTTCAACAATACTTTTGCAGTGGCTATGGCAGTATTGTCGCTGGGTGGGATATGCCTCCACCCATTTGCTAAAAGCGCACACAACCACCAGGACATATTTTAGACCATGGCATCTCTCTAGTTGGATGTAATCCATTTGAAGGACTTCAAAGGGGTGATCAGAGACTCCAAACCCTCCCCGTGGTACTACTGTCCCTTTCCCTGGGTTGTGTTGTAGGCATACTATACATTGTTGTACTAGGCGCTTTGCAGATTCTGTTATCTTGACATTATGCCATACTCTTGTGATTAGTTCAATCATGGGGGTGGAGCCTATGTGTGCTGGTAAATGTGCCATGGTTAATATGGGGATGAGGTAGGCATTGGGTAACAGCCATTTATTTCCGTCTTTAGTTCTCCAGCAATCTTCCTCGTCTTTTAGTCCCACTTTTTCCCACTCGGTCAATTCGTCTTGTGTGCCTGTAGTCTGTATGTCCCTTACAGTGGTCCTAGCATCCGTCCATTGTTCAGCTTGTGACCTGGTCACATACATTCGTGTCATAGTTCTGTCTTCTGCCGTGGCTCGGGCAGTAACGTCTGCTAGCGCATTTCCCTGTCCAATGAGATCTGTCACTTTCCTATGTGCTTGGCATTTTATCACTGCTAGCTTTTTGGGGAGGAGGACTGCTTCCGTCAAGGCGGAGACTAAATCTCCATGCAGGATGGGTGTACCGTGTGAAGTCAGGGACCCTCTTTCTTTCCATAGAATCCCGAAATGGTGAACCACCCCGAAGGCTTATTGGCTATCGGTGTATATGTTAACTGTCGTGCCAGCTGCTAAAATACATGCTCGTGTGAGGGCAATGAGTTCTGCTGCCTGGGCGGAACGTTGGGCAATACGGGCTGTTTCTAGAATGGTTCGGGCTGTGGTGACAGCGTATGCAGCTGAGGTGGTGCCGTCGGGAGTTTGATGCACTGAACCATCCACCCATAGTTCTCCATCTGGCTCTAGAAAGGCGGTGTCTCTGAGGTCTACTCTACTTTTTGTTTGTTCATCGGTTAGTGTCACACAGTCGTGTAGTGGAGCCACGTTAGGATCGTTCTCGGGTAGGGGTAACAGCGTGGCTGGATTGAGGGTGGTGCATCGCTTTAGGGTAATGTGCGGTGCTAGCAGGGTCAACTCATATCCTGTCAGTCGGGCGCTAGTCAAGTGTTGGGTTTTGGTCTGGTTCAGTAGTGTGTCGACTGCATGGGGTACTAAAACAGTGACTGGATTGGAGAGCACTATTCCTTCGCTCTGGCGTATTGATACTGCTGCAGCTGCCACAGCGCGCAGGCACGCTGGCAGTGCTCTGGCTACTGGATCGAGGGTGGCAGAAAAATATGCACAAGGGCGTTGTTTGTGACCAATTGATTGTGTTAGGACAGACAATGCACATCCCTCCCTTTCGTGTGTGTAGATGAAGAATGGTTTGGAGTAATCTGGGGTTCCTAGGACTGGTGCTGAGCAAAGGGTATTGCGTAGTTCTTTAAAGGCTGTCTGGCATTCGGGGGTCCAGGGGAGAGGTGAGGGGATGTCCTTAGCTAGGAGGGAGAGAAGGGGTTTGACAATGAGGCTAAAGTTCGGTAACCACTGTCTGCAAAACGAGGTGAGGCCTATCAAAGAGCGGACTTGCTTCTGATTTTTGGGGACAGGGGTGCCTAGAATTGTCTGGATCCTGTCAGGCGTGAGTTTTCTCCCTTCTTTTGATAAAAGGTGACCCAAATAGGTCACTTGTGATTTACAGAACTGCAGTTTCTTTCGGGAGACCTTGTGACCATTCTCAGCAAGGAAATGGAGTAGTTTGATGGTGGCTGTGATGGCTATTGGTATGGTGTCTGCTGCTAGAAGGATGTTGTCTACATATTGTATTAGTGCCACTCCATCTGGCAATTATATGGCGTCCAACTGTCTTTTAAGCGCCTGGCTATAGATACTTGGGCTCTCAGTGTACCCCTGAGGTGCTCTAAAAAATCTATACGAACGGGAATTTAGGGTAAATCCAAAAAGATAGCGGCTGTCCTCGTGTATAGGTATGGAAAAGAAGGCGTTCTTGAGGTCGATCACAGTGAAGGTGGTGGCAGTGGAGGGGATTAAAGTCAAAATTGTCGTGATGTCGTAAACTACTGGGTATTGTGGTACTACGATTTTGTTTACCTCCCGCAGGTCAATGATGAAGCGGTAGGCTTTCCCATCTCCCTCTCCCTGTCTCTTTACAATCGGTAGTATGGGACTGTTACAAATGTTGCTCACTACTTCCTCTACCACCCCTGCCTCTACCAAAGAGTGTATGATCTCTGTTAGTGCTTTCTCACCCTCTGGCGATATTTTGTACTGCGGTACCTTTGGTAGGGTTGCGTCCTGTCGTATTGTTACGTGTACTGGGTCAATCATCATTCGTCCTACGTCTGAATCAGCCCTAGCCCATAAGTGTGATGGCAAAGTGTCCAGTAGGGATGTGTCAGTCTCAGAGATGGAAAACATGTGCTGAAAAGGGTTCTCTCTATGGCGTTGGGGGTTGTCATACAGGATGACACGCACTCCGTCTGGTGAGCATCTGATAGTCGCATGGAAGTGTTTCAAAAGGTTGAGGCCCATAATGGCGTCTGGGGTGTTAGATGAGAGGAGGAATGTCATTTCGACGCCATTGCTGTCAAGATTAAAAGGGATGGGTCGGGACAAAGGGTTGGTGGAGGGCGTACCGTCAAATCCTATTGAGATCACATGTGAGCCTGACAAGGGTGCCCTTGGAATCAGTCGTTTGGATAGTGCACTACGTGTTGCTCCTGTGTCTACCAAAAATGGCGACCTTGTGCCCAGGACCTCAGCGGTAACATAAGGGCCTTGCTGATCAACGCAGAGCTCGACTGGATCCCTTCCTTGCCCCTGGCTGTCCTATGGAAAGTCGTACGTATTGTCATAATCTGTCTGTTGGTACTGATTCTGTCTGGGATGGTCAAATGCGTTCATTCTTCCTGGCCTTTCCTCGCTTGCTTCACTCGCGTACCCTCTTCCAAGTCCTCTTCCTCTCTGTCCACTTGCTATTTCCCTCGCCCCTCTGTCCCTAGCAGCTCCTAACAAAGCCGGGCATTGGGATTTCCAGTGTCCATATTTTTTGCAAAATGCACATTGATCCTGTCCTAGGTCTTGGCGTCCTACATATGATGTAGATGGATTGTTCCTAGGTGGCTGTACTCTAGGGGTATTCTGCTGGTTTCCTCCCTATATTGCTCCATTCCTGTATTCGCCCCCTGGAGTTGTGCTATCATTACCCTTTCCTTCAAGTCCTTCTTTTTCCTTTCTGTAGCCCTGTCATTTTCGTTTCTCTGATGCTCGTAGTACTGGGCCATTTGGAGAATGGCCGTCGGTTTAGATGCTGCCCATCTACTTTCGCTGGCTTGTAGTTTCTGGGATACATCTGGCAGTAATCCTTTGACGTAGTTCTGCACAAATAAGTGGTGTCCGGTTGCGGTGGACATGTCTTGTCCACTGTAATCAGAGAACACAGTTTCAAATCTGGAGAAGTACTCTGAGACGTCCTCTTGTGGTTTCTGGCGGCATGCGGTTACTATGGACCAGTCTATCTTTTTCTCTGGGATCAGCGTTTTCACTTTCTGCACTATTTTGTCAGGGAGGTCTAATATTGCTTTAACTGGTTTTTGACCAGGGTTCCGCTGTTTATCTAGTGTGTCGAGTTGTTCCCAGGTATGACCAAACAGTTCGGTATGGTCTACTTTCCTAACCTGTTTCCACACATCTGCTGGCAAACATAACCCGAAGAACAAGTCTATGTCGGCAAGTGTCATTATTGTTGATCCCAGAGCGGTACCTAGCTCGGTGTAAAAGGCGGTGGGGTTCTTTCGTAAATCCGGCAAAGATTTACGGAAGGTCAGGATGTCCTGTCTGTCCCATGGCTGATACACCCAATTGTAGACCACCCTTCCTCTAGCGTCTTGATGGTTTATATCGTCATTAGTCCCTTGTCCTCTAGGAGGTACCCAGTAAGGGGCAGCTTCTTTTATTGGCATCATGCTATCTGTTTTTTCCACTGGGGGTCCTGCTACCTTAGTTGTCCTGTCCCTATCTATCTGTCCTTGTTCTATGAGGTGACGCAATACTTCTAGTGTGGATGAAAATAGTTCTGCAACATCGTTGTCGCCTTCATCTCCGATGTCTACCTTCCTGTAGAGAGCCACTAATCGCTCGGGCCCTACGTCTTGGTACTTCTCTTCATATGCAGTAAGGGTGTGGTAACAGAGACGTACAATAAAGTATCGTTTGCGTTTTTCAACATAGGAGTTGCATATGTCAGTTACATGCTCTTCTGTCTCCTTCGTATCTATGAGGGATTTAACTACTTTATCAATGCCTGCTCACTCATTTTTACTTAATCGCGGGACCCTGGGCGCTCCTTTTCTTTTGATCCTACCTCTACTACTGTATCCTTTGATGAGGCATTTGGTGTGGGTGACTCGGTGGGAGCAGAGGCGGTGGAGACTGAGGCGATCGTGCCATCTCCGGCTATACTTTGGTGGTCCTGGCGTTGTACTATGGGATGAGTAGGGGCGTAAGGGGGTGGCATGTATATCATTGGGGGACCTAACAATAAATCATCATCTACCCCTGTTTTGCTGGTAACTCGGGGTAAAGAGTTAAGGGCGTTCTAACAGGGCATTGACCTGATATTTTTGATTCCTGTTCCTTTTATCGATTTCCTTTTCTTTTAGTTCTTCTTCTAACTTTTACAGGCTTGATAAGCTGATTTTCGCGTTTCTTTATCTTGTCTAGCTTCGTCTCTTTTCTTTCGTTGAGCTGCCTCTTTTCGCCATAAACCAAAACTATCAAACATGGCTGGTCTAGCTTTCTTTTGTGGAGAGCTAATTCTAACGTTTCTATTTTAGCGGGATCGAAAGATCCCGTCAGTGGCCACTGATTTACCCGGTCCTTCCTAGTGTACTTATGCCATAGTTTGCTATAAGCTACGGTGGCTAATCCATATTTCACGTACATGTCCTTGTTAGGGGTGCCTTCCGGCGGTGCCGGATGACTGACCTCTAACAAACGGTCCGGTCCAAAACAATCAAACAATCTAGAGAAAACAGGCATGACGTATTTAGCGGTCAAAATGAATATCTCAATGAATGTTAGACAAAAGTCTGCACTACCTGTCCTTCGCTGTCTGCAAAGAGAGAATATTCCTATTCTACGTTGTTTGCAAGCAGGGAATGTCTCAAATAACTCAAAAAGGAATACTAGTATTTCTATCAATCAATCAATTTAAGTCATGTTTTCTCACGACCTTACCCGGACCGTATGGACAGTTCTTCGTATTCCCCTTCCAGCGCCTGGTTGTCCTCTTACTCCAACAATCAATGCGGCGTTCCTGTAAGGCCCCAGTCAGGACCGCAGGTCACTCGAGAGAGGTCCGTTCGGAACCGGTGAAGTTCAGTCGATTGGCAGCCAGACGAGGGTCTCTTTCAGGCAGGTGCACTCCAATCATTTAGTCGTTCACTCCGTCGTTAGGACCTCTCTACTGGACCCACGTGTCTCTGATGGGCCCCCCGTTGGGTCGCCAATTTGTGAAAAGCAGCGAGTCTCCTGAGATCCCCAATGCTGCCCGGCGCAAGGTCACCTTTAATCCACTTTGGATTCGCTATCTAAAATAACGAGGCAGGCGCTGGAAGCTGGAAGGCAAGAAAAAGGTTTATTACTCTTAGAGGAGACCACGTCAACTGCTGACACCAGGATGTCTTCAGGGAGGTGTTCTACTGGCAATGCTTTTGGCTCTTCCTTTTATACAGGTTTTACACAATGTATTTGTTTCATTTATCATGGTTACAAGCTTGGAGTCTCCGCCCCGGGCAGGTTGTCACACAAGCCCGACATTGTTTCATCAGCATGGTTACACAAGCCCAACATTGTTTCATCAACATGGTTACACAAGCCCAACATTAACTCTCCTCCCGCCCAGGTCAAAAACAGACAATTTAATTGCAGCTGGACCTTGCTTCAGGGTCTAAACACAAGTGTGACCGGCCAGATCTAAGAGTCCGTTCTGTTGATAAAAACAGGTCCCATTGTTGGCAAAAACAAGTCTTGCTGTGTGCAGTGCAATAAACCATGCTTGCAAGAGTCTGTTTGGTATTTGTAACCTGTTTGTGCAGGGATGAGAGGAAAGGCGAGTTTGAGGCAGCAGGTGATGTTGATGTTTGTCGTGGAAATAGTTTATAGCCCCCAGCACACATATCAGGTTTGGTCAGAGAGTCAGAAGGCTGATAGAGGACAGGGTGAAATGAAGGTGACCAACAGAGTACAAAATGGCTGTGGTCAATCAGAATGACTGTAGTTTATGTGCACGTAGGAACTTTCATCAGACAAGATGGCGCAGAATGTTCATGATTGTCGTTTTGTTCTTAACACCTTGACCTACAACTGGACCTGCCTGGACCTGCAACTGCCCCCCAGACTAAGCCCTGCTAGCCTCTGCTGGAGTGAGTTCCTGACCCCTAAGAAGTAACTCCGCAGGTCCTTGACCCTTGGCTGATATAAGTTGATTTCATCCTGTGAAATCCTGAAGTTTTCAACTCTGCGCACCGGAATTTGAGAAGATAACTTTTTAGCTGAACTAACCTGCTCTCCATATCCAGCCTGCACTTGATCGCAGTCAGCCTGAACTTGTGACTTTGTCCCGGTCCAGCGCAACCAGATCCCCAGAGTAAATGCTTTCTGCCTCTTGGAGCTTTTTTTACCTACACCTTTAAAATGCATATCTCCAGTTCTACTAATAGGATTTTTGTTGTTTTGATCTCATTTTATTTATTAAATGTAACTCTATTTTTCTAAGTTGGTGTGGGATTTTTTCTTGTGTTGTGTTTTCACTTTATTACTGTTTGTATGCTGCATAAATACTTGGCACAGTGCCTCCAACTTAAACCTGACTGCTTTTGTGCCAAATTACCAGAGGGCTAAGCACAGGTTAATTTAATGACTTTTGTGGTTCACCCTGACAAGAATTGTGGTTGTTGCTTGAGAACGGTTAACACCCCCTCAACCAACACCTCAATTTCTCACATTGAGGGGAAGTCAAAAGTGCTTCCCCCTCCCATTTGCCAGCCATAAAGCAAAGCATCAGTGGGTTTGAAACCAAAACTACAGTCACAAACTATTAATATGTTACAAATTTGGTGTGGTGACTGATTTGCAAAGGGAAGTTGTCTCCCAGGGGCAGCTTTCACTTTGGAGAATCACGGCGCGTGGCCTTAGGGTGGTCTATGACACCTATGAAGGCTCACCCAGATCTTCTCCTAACCAAGTAAATATTTTTGTTGAAAGCAGCCCCTGTCTCTGCTCTTAATCACCTAATGGCCACTGGAGGCTCTAAGCTATGTAACCTGTTGTGGAATCATATTACCACAGGCGCCAAAGGCTTGGGACTGCACTGGTGGCATCTGCATACAGAAGCACGATCCAAGGGACAAGCTTTGGTCACTGCCGGCAGTAAAGTACAAACAGGGATGTCAGATTTTTCCATGGCCGTTGAACACCATGGTTGCGGTCTCATCTTTTAAGTCCTTGTGATCGGGTGCAGAGTACAATTGATTAAATTAAATCAAGAGTTGTACTTTGCTGGGCGAAGGCCCAACCACCACAAATTATTTGATACTGAAATGCCCTTTGTTTCCCAAATCTATGCTGTGGCTGGAAATATAAGCTACCAACTGCGCTTGCTGAGAAGAATTTGACTGCTACTACATGTCAAGCACCTTTTCGAATTAATAATTACATTTGTATTACTGAGGTTGAACTACTACAACATAATGAATGCTGGCTTACCCAAACCTCCCAGAACCAGGATGACAACATTTGTTACAGCCTTAAAAAGCATGTGTACTCTAGATTTGCACTGAAATCACTCCACTGGCTATCAAAAAACCTAACAATACAGTTTAAGATGTTATGCATCATGAGCAAGTCCTTCTGAAAAAGATGCCTAAAGTACCTGCAACATCTGATTTCCCGCTATTTACCTACAATGAACCTGAGATCCAAGAATATGTATTCAACCAGGCCAAAAAATTCCAAGCAAGTTAAATTTGGAGGAAGAAACCATAAAATTGTGGATCCCAGCCTTATGACTCACTTTAAGAATGCCATCAAACTACATCAGGTTCAAGAAAATACAAAAACACTATGTTTATGACCAGTTTTATACATTACTGCCAATTTGGGATCGCCCATATACAAGCAACAGTGCTGTGGCAAACCGCACCATTCTTTAGAAATCTGACTTCTATTTTAGGCTTTCTTGGCCTCCGTTTCCGGTGACCTGACTACCACTGAACTGATGATTGTTTTTTGTAACTTTCATAACCCTTCTTGAGGATCATTGTACTTATTATATACTTGCTTCTGCAAAAAGACCTGAAGTCGCAGGAAGATGATATGTCTAGCACAATACAAAGCTCCCTAAAAAATACATAAAAAAGAAATACAACTACAAGTTCCAGAATGAACTCATTGAAAAATGAAAAATTCGGACTCTAAAAATGTTGTACTCACATAAAAGTTTAGGCAGGCCTGCCTTACTAGGAACTGACCTGCAGAATGACATCATTTAAAAAAAAAAGTTGCAGCATAGAGGTGGGCGAGCCACTTAAGGCTTGAGCCAGGCTCGAGCCAGAGGCTTGGTTCTGGCTTCGTCTGGCTCAGCTCGAGGCCCTCTTGTACCCTCAAACCCATAACCAGCTGCTCATTAATTTGGCTTCTGCCACGCCCTACCATCAGGCACCTAGAATTAAATCAACGCATAAAACTTTAATGTTAAAAAGGAGAGAAATAGATAGCCATCTAGGTGCATATTCATGAGCCCCTTGCGCCACCAGAGCGTCTTTTTTTGAGACGCTCCGTCAGCGCAAACTACAAAATCATATCTATGAGATCACGCAAAGCCACTTTGCGTGCCTTTGAATAGCTGCATAGTTATGGAGTAAGGCAAATGCCATGTAAATTGCTTTGTTGCCTTACTCCGCGCTAGGGAGGCGTTCCATGGGCGTTGCAGTTGGTGTTCCCATGCAACACCCATGGATTTTGACGCTTCCCCAGATTTACAAAACCAGTACACCTGGGAATGCACCAAAACCTTACGCCTCATCAGGGGAAACACAACAAGGAGAAATAACGTTATTTTTCTAGTACTTTTCTCTTTCCTGAGCCTCCCAGGATTGTTTTTGTGCAGGAAGGTGCTCCTTCCTGCATAAACAATCCTGCTGACAACACAGGCATCTTTTGCACTGGGTGCCTGCTTTGGCGCTAGGCTGCTGAAATGGCGCTAGCGCAGGGAGAAAGGTCAGGAATGCACTGTATTGGATAAATATGGCACATTCCTGCCCTTTCACTTTGACATAGAGCAGTGCTGCCCTAAGCCAAAACCCCATAAATGAGGGCCCTAGTGTGTGAATTGCATAATGTGAAACCAGAAAACCTCTGACCAATCCTGGTGCTTCCTTTTGATCATATAGTGTGATCCCAGGCAAATATGTTATTTTACAGAGCCTCTTTTTTCTTCGTTATCACATATGAGAGCACCTTCCAATACGTGAGTTCAGGGTGTGCTTTTTACAGAAATAATCTGAAACGCTTCTGCATGTTAAAGAAATACTTCTTTTTACTTTAAACATTGTGCGACAAAAATATTGTGTCCTGAATACTGTGTCCAAAAATATCGCCCCACTGTCCCTACCACATTGTGGGAGAAAATGCTTCTGGGGCAAGGACCAGAAGGATTTTCTTCTCAAAAAACGGAATTCAGAATGCCTGGGCAGAGGTTCCCTCATGTCCTGAATTGTGTTTTTGCCACTGTGGCGATCAGTGCCCACAAGGTATCCAGGCATTTGGTGTGCCCCCAACTCCATAATGGCCCAGCATTCTTTCTGCCCTCTGGGGGGGATAATGGAGGGATCGAAAAATATGCAACTCTACACCCTTGTTTCCTATGATTTTGTAAAGCTGAGGTGAACGTGAGCTATTCGCCCTCAGATTTTTTAGGCCACATTGGTTCTCTCCAGTTATTTGGTCTTTCTTCTGTCTCTCGCTCTTCTTGGACCACTTAAGGAAACTTCCTTCTAAGATGTTGTTACACAAATTACATGCTGAATGGTAAGTAGGGAAAGCAACCTCATTGAGCATGCTCCAGGATAGCGGACATTCTAGCCACTGAGCCAACTATCTATGGCCCTTCACAAACTTCCTCTATTGACCTCTATAACCCTCATCTTCTTTATTTTCCCTATTGGTCCCAAAGTAAGGAAAGGACATGGTATGTGTTCTTAGATGGGTTTACTAGAGACCGGGTAAGCGTAAGTGGTGTTACCCGGTTAGTGCCTGAGCCCAGTTTCTCACTGGCCGGCCTCTGGAGGAGATGGAAGGAGTCCGGAATCACAATCTCCCCACGGCGAATCGTGGCAGGTACAACAACCGGCCTAAGACAAACTGCCCCACACTGTAGTCACCCACCTGAAAATGCACTAAGTCACCCAATATAGGGGTAGGAAGTGCTATATGACGGTTACAATTCAATACAGAGAAATACTCTCTCTATCTAAACTGGAACTCTATGCTAGTAGTTCCTGGAAGCAGTGTCTGCTAATGAAAAATAAGCACACCTCAGCAGCTGAAGATTTATATTTGTTATCTAGTTATGTATACTCTGGAATTTCCCACACAAGAAGATTTAGAAGTTTTTTTTTAATTTAAAGGGCACATTTTTTGGCTAGAGCACTGGTATGCCGACTATTGTCTCTGACTGCAGCAAGTAAAAGGTAGCTCCCAACAGTCAGCGAGTAGATTTGAGGTAGACTTTGCATCTCAGGCTGCTCTCGCTCGTAGGGCCTGTGTGATGCCCATCGCAGCCCCTGTACTCAAAGCTCCTAACGAGAGGATGGACTCTTTGTTCAGAATGAGGCATCTTACACTGGGAGTGGGGACGACACTCCTCACCTCAAGATTAACAGAAAGATATATCGAGAGCTGTCATCAGCAGATGATATTGAGCAGATAGTGAGAATATGTCACTATTGTATGGTTTCGCGGTAGAAGGGGTTAAAGGTCGTCGCTCGCTTAGGAAAGGGATTATTGTTCTTATTTATGACGTCTTGACTGATTGATGTCTTCCATGGGTTAATGGTTGATGATGTGACTGAGTTCATCTCGCTGCTGCAGTTATGGAAAGGCGGGCGATCTGAGCATGGGGAGTGGATGCACAGAAGAGCAAATCTGAGAAGACCGAGAGATGCACCTTATACACTTTATAGAAGTACTGATTCGCTTGTACTCCGATGCAACCTCTTGCCAGAACTACTAAACCTTCTCTTTTTCTGGCCTCATTACAAGTGCCCCACAAATACCAATTCTGGCGCAAACTGGAATCTGTGCCCGAATTGGAATTCCGCGTAGCCTTATCTGCGCAATTTTCCTCAAACACATTGTGTTAGCAGAAACCTGTGGAGATTTGATCAAGGTAAAATTGTTGCAAAGAATCAAAACATTCAGGTATCAGCCATGCAAAGTCCAACTCCCCGTGCCCCATTCTGACCTCGTTATCTCGGAATGACACACTAGTGGCGTGCAGTCGCTGTGCTCTACATTGCTGTACAGTGGGTCGTTCTTTGTATCAATACACATCGACAGGGATGTGTGTAACCTGGAGGTGCGTGACCCCCTCGATCGAAAAGCACCCGCTCCCTACTCACCCCTTGCCCCATTTGACCCCTATTCACCTCTATAATGCTGGTGGACTGCATTTAACAAAGTAAGGGTTCCCACTCTCTTGTCACTGCCAAGGCTATGTTGACCTGAACTCTTTAATTATGAACCCTTAGCCAAACTGGGATGGGCCACTAATTTGACATTCTCATTATTCTCCAGTATAAATATGGGCCTAGTTTTGAGTCCCTTGGCACACTCTACTCATATGATGCCTTCCCCCTGTGTCTAACCACTTCAGTTGTAAGGAATGGACAGAGTCGCCTCTTAAAGTTAAACTCGTAAGTGAGAGTTCAGGCAGTACAACTCTCCACACCATTCTGGAAGGGTGTTTCCCAAAACATTCAATTAACTGCAGACTTTAAGTGTAACGCTGCTTCTGTGGTGCCTTTGACTGTTTCTCAGCTTTGGACATACAGAGGCCTAGAGTACATTGTGAGGCCTACGGTGCTCTACACCAACCTGTGGAATCTGCTTCCGATCTGTCACTACTTAAACCTAATCTAGGTGTGAATATAAAGAGGTCACCCTGTTAGTTAAACAAATCCAAACAGTATTCAGGTGGGATTGGAAACAACTGTTTCTAAACGATGTGGTACCTTGGTCAGGAATACCCTTCTCACATTTATCCAGAACTTTTGGAAGTCGCAGCATTTTGACTTTAACTATTCGCAGGGATATCTTTTCTCTCCTTAACAGTCCTTACAAGTTTGCCATATTGCATGGTAGTTAACGTAAACATTACGTTCCCTTCAACCTCTGTGTAGATGCTCAGTGAATGTGCTATCTGCTCACATTGACCAGCCTCTCGAAGTCCTCTCCTCATACATGTAGGCCTACCTGGGTATATCTGGGCAGTGCCTGGTACAACCTTCCTCCAGTGCCAAACAGGATCCGGGCGTTTCACCTGTAGCCCCACGAGAACAGTGTCCACCTTCCAAATGTAATGCTACACTATAGTAACGGTTGGCCTCTTCGAAGAAGGTCATGATTCCCACAACCTGGCGTTCTCCCTCTCTCCGTAGCTGCGCTATATAAACTCTTGATTTATTGATTGATCGAAGAGAAGGGTTACATGTCTCAAGACATTTCTCAGGACACCTGCTGAGACAAAGCTCCTTGCCTCCTGATTCAGATACTGGCAATGCCACTGTCCCGCACTGAGCACGCGCACAGACACACACACACACACACACATTCTAGTTAGCTGGTATCAGGAATGTCCTCTTCCCGATTCCTATGCAGAAAGACAACACATTCCAAGAGAAACAAACACAATCAGACCCCTGCTCTGAAAACGTACTCAGACCTCGCGAAGACCAACAAGACTGCATCTAGTTACTGGCGACCATGATTGCTAAGCAGCTTCCATAACAAATGGCCATACCATAAACATTCGAGGGGTTACAAGTGGGCGCAGTAAGGGTGTTTACCACTTGCAATATTTGTTCACAGACACATAGCCAACCCAGAATAATGTCCTGTCCTCAATGATATCATTAGTGATGGCACCGAAGCGGTCATTTATGACGTCAGGCACGAGGCCATGAGCAGTGCACTGGGTAGTTGTTTAACGTTGGCTAATTTGAAGATTTTATATCACGATCTTAAGGTCACATAACTGATTTTAATTGTTTAGAATAATGAGGCGCAGCACTTCTGAAAGGCAGAAAACCTTAAATTCCCTTTAACTAACTAAAGTTATTCCAGTGAATCGGCAGCCAAACTCTGCATCCTACGCTGCCCTGCCCAACCGCACAGGGCAGGGCGGCTGAACAGGGCAGGTGTTTCATCTCACAAAACCGCACGTAGTGTCGTAAAGTTCCAGCTCCCGGCGAATCAATTTTCATTTAAATAATTTACAGAAAATTGTTTCCTGCCAATTATAGGATGTGTCAACTCTGCGAGCTGTTGTGAAGACGTCCAACTCCGGGGACATTCCGGCCATTGTTGGAGCGCGCTCCGAGGCACAAGTGCGCGCGCGAAAAGCACTAATTACCTCATTTAACGCATAACTTGCGCTGCATTCCTCAATGAGCGGAGCTGGAGGCAGAGCTCCTGCAGACACCGGGAGCTTGTTAAATTTACAGAAGTACGAAGCACTAAACGAGAACTGTGCAATGAGGTTCACAGGCAACAGGGCCTAGCACGAGACCAGCACGTGACCAAGCAACGCGAGGCAGCGAGGGCAGGCAGCCTACAAAACATGACGTTAAACGAAATCGTATGTATTGATTTGTATCATGGCTAATGTCTGCCTTTCTTTACTTTATATATTAGTCAGGGATAGTCAATGCAGATCTAGAACACGTTTAAAAGTGTTTTCTAATGTTACTTGATGTTTGAAGTCGGATATATTAAAAACACACAAACACACACACATACACACAAACAGCGTTAGGTGATTTGCTTATGTTCCGGCCGGGACATTAAAACACCGGTAGTGCCAGTAGAAAACCGGTCAGGTG
Source organism: Calotriton arnoldi (assembly GCA_963921515.1). NCBI lineage: Eukaryota > Metazoa > Chordata > Amphibia > Caudata > Salamandridae > Calotriton > Calotriton arnoldi. The sequence goes on along the minus strand of CAWUFW010000046.1, from coordinate 5,064,250 downwards.
GCAACCCTAGGTGGAAGCACTTGTCACTGTAATGCTGGGTCTTTAAATTATGGGGCATGCTGGCTGACTTTAATTCTTGTTGCGTTTTGTATCTTAATTACTGTTTTCATAGGGCATTTATATAGCGCGTACTCCACGGACATGCTGGAGGCGCTTGCTGTCATTATAATGTTGGGGATTATAATTTATGAGCTGTCATGATTGCTTTCTTGTTAATGCACATCCTACCCGCTGTTGCATTGCAGCGGAGGACCGGCTCTGCCACCTCGCCTATGTGGTTGATTCAGCTACGTGGTTGATTCAGCTTAACACTGTGGGATACTGGTTGCAGTTTCTTTGTTGTTTTCCCTGATCTTTTTAAGTCTCGCCTAGGCAGCACTTGTGCGGTCTCTGCGAGACATGCTGTATTCAGGATATGGTTGCCTGCAACAGGGCCAGCCCTATTACCCAGAACCTGGGGCACTGAACAATATAATAGCTAAAGTGGTTCAGGAAAGATTTTTATTTTATAAAAAAAAGTGTTAGATATAACCACATACAAAGTTAGGATGCAAGTGAAGGTACCCACAGACAAAGCTTTTTTTCAAAGCAACTTTGTGTTAATAAAATTACTTAGTGCAAAACCCAAAAAAGATCACACATAGCACAAACATATAACATGGTGCTCATGGGGTTACACATAATCAACATATAAAAACAAAAATTACAGTGTATACAAACAGACACAATGGCTGAGGAATAATAATAAACAATAATCCACAAAATTCCAGGATCAATAATACAATGGCTGCACCCACTTTAATTTCCAAAGGAAACATCGACGACGTTTCAACCTTATCACTCAAAGGTCATCATTAGGACACAAGACAAGTTTTTGAAAGCAACCATCAAAGAATCTGCAATTCAAGTGATAACATATATAAATGTCTTATATGAATGTTGGGGTACCAATAACAATATTACACAAAGAGGAAACCCAACCAAGGATGGAAAAGATTAGAAAGTAAAGAAATAAATCCATAATATCTACCAAATAATTGTGCCAAAGCAAGAAGCCAGGGACTGCAAAAGATAAAAAAGGGTCCAACTTAAATCCCTGCATGCTTAGGGAAAATAAGAAAAGGAAAAAACCTTCCACCTCATGTGTTTGTAGGAAAAGGGGAAAACACTTTGTGCAAAATATTAAAATACGACATGCTCAGGTATTTAAAATGAGCAACCTACTTAGTATATGTCAGTTAATCACATCGAGAGGACCGGCGACTCAGCCAATGATAGAACCTCTCCAAAAAAGTAGGACTCTAGAAATTAATAAGTCAGTCAGTATCAATGTGTATACTGAAAGACTAACGTGTGTATGCTAATTGCACAGGTCACACGTACTCACCAAAGTTCATAAATCAAAACAGGAAAGTCAATTGGTAGAGGTAGAAAACGATTTATAAACGGATTGTGTCCGGAGGAACACATCCAGTAATTTTCAGTGATACCCAATGGACATTTTCTAGAAAAGACAAAAACAATTTTCAGTAGTATTCAAGTGTCGATCACTAATAAGACTACCTATAGCTAGTATTTCTTTTTTGGCGATGGCAAAATTGTGCCGTAATGAAGACTAATCTTACCTGGGTTTAAGAAAGAAATTCCATAACAATTCGCGAGGTTCTCCGTCAGCATCGGACCAGATGGTGCAGAGCCGCGTCTTAAGAAGCACTACTCCCCATAGGCACAGACGAAAGACTAGTCTTGCCGTGGGATCGAATGAATCTAAAACTAATCATGTATCCTTACGAATAGAAATAATTCAAAAACTAATTTAAAGTTCTCATAGCCATTTATAAAACAGTACCTAACCTAAGGATGGCACAGCGCGTCTTAAAAATCACTATTCTTCGGTGGCATAAGGAAAGAGCAATCAAGCCATCAGATCAATTGTTTGTTAATTAAATTGTATATAATTGGCAAGCAAATGCAAAAAAGACCCAATTCCAAACCCTTGCATTTCTCCATTTGTTTTAAGGTGCAAGAGGCTGAAGAAAGAGCCGAGTACAAAAAAGTAACATTGCTCAACTGCGCATGTGCAGTATGGAATCACTGCATGTTTGTTTTTTTATTTTTTATTATTGGTCTTCGGCGGCATAAAGAAAGACCAATTGAGCCATAAGGTCAAGTGTTTGTTAATTAAATTGTATATGTTTGACAAAAGATATGGGAAAAACTACACAATTCCAATTCTATGGTTATTTTTAAAATTTGAATTAGACCTCAACTGAGGTCAACAAATACATGATAAAAAAGATAGTAAAATAGTTATACTATTCAGACATTAAAACAGTTTTAAAAAGCTTTTTAAAAAATGTTTACAGGTTATAACAAGCAAATTCATTAAGCTGAGATTTACAAAACTCAATTAAACTTTTTGCATAGCAAAGATTATGTCTAAAACATATAGGCTTTATATGCCGGCGCCGGGCCTCTACCGAAGTTGAATTTGGACAGACTAATAACACGTGTGAGAAATCCTGCCATCCTCCGCTTCATAAATCACAAATTTCTGTGGATCTTTCTGATTTATCCCATTTAAAAGTCTGGGTCTTTAAGGGAAAAATCCCCAGCCTCATTAAAATTATGGTATGCCGGACCCTATGCTCTAATGGGAGACGTATGTATTGTTGCAGAGTTTTATATTGTAGACTGTCTAAGAGGTGTGCAAAGTGTTTTAGCCGAGAACAGTGGTCTACATCCAACTCATAGCTTATTCTTGGTGTCAGGTTCTTTAGATAAAGTTTCAGATGTGAAGAGGTGATAGATTTCAAAAGTGCAATCGTGCAGCCAGACTGATTCCAATACTAGTAAATTGTATTTCTCCACTTGTTTCAAGATACAAGAGGCTGAAGAAAGAAATGACTACAAGAACGTAACATTGCTCAACAGCGCATGAGCAGTAAGGGATCACTGCATGTTTGTTTAAAAGACTATTTGGTATCTACAGCCAAAAATGTAGGTGTATGCAGCTAAAAAAATGTTGTATATAAAACAGGCCAACACTGTTAGTTAGATATTGCATTTGGGTAAGTAGCAAAGAAAAAGAAGAATGTAACACATAACATTCTTCGTCTCTATCAATCACTTCTTATAGACGTGGACAAATTAGTCAGATCATAAGAAAGAGAAGATGATGATTGTAGGGAACAATGCCACTAATATCATACAACCGCAGAACTTAGCAGCGCAGAGACAAAGAAATCAAGGAAGTGAAAATCTACTGGAGTTGGTAAGTAGACATGTAAATTCTTAGGCAGTAACAGTCAACCAATAAGCGGAGTTTGCAATGGTTTACATAAATACACTAAGGTTATGTGCAAAAACTCCTTCAATTGTCTATAGGGATTCTCTTCAAGGAAAAAAATAGTACAAGCAAATTTAGACAGTAAATGGGAACAAAGAAATGATAGCAGCCCTTGGTTGGGTTCAGAAGACCATACATAGTAAATTCACAAATACAGCCTTGATTAATAAAGTTTTTTGCAACATCTTTGCGCGAGATTGACTAATTACAGCAAAGAGACATTATATGGATAGACACAATATGGATAGACATAATGTGATGGCAGTATCATTTAGCAAGGCCCCTTGTTTTTACAAAAAATTAAATAGACTCCAAAAAGGAAATATCTCAATACAAGAATACAGAACTGCATTCCTCCATGGTATTAAGACACTTGTTTACACTATCACATTTCAGAATCCAACAACATTCAGCTCAATTTAGCAACATCTGGATGTCTCCCCCTCTAGATGGTTTCTTTATATGTTCAAAGATTTGCCAGCGTATATCATCTGGTGTGTGATTGTGTTCAATAAAATGTGTTACTAAGGGTGCATTCACATTCTTGCATGGGATACGACTTCTGTGTTGCATCAACCGTGATTTCGCTTTTTGAGTCGTCTGGACTATATAGATTAGGTTACAAGGACACCACTAGGCATATACCACATTTTGCGAATTGCAATTAGTGTGCTCCTTTAGATTATGGAATATGTTTGCGTGTGAAAATTGTTTTGTGTTGGTAGTATAATCATACATTAAAAATCATGTGCAATACCTGATGACTGTTTGTATTATTTGTGATCTTTTTAGTGTTTTTGCAATAAGTAATTTTAATAACACGAAGTTGCTTTGAAAAAAAACTTTGTCTGTGGGTACCTTCACTTGCATCCTAATTTTGTATGTGGTTATATCAAACTCTTTTTTATAAAAAAAATCTTCCCTGAACCACTTTAGCTATTATAATATTCAGGATATGGGCTTTAAAAGCTCCGCCCATTTTCAAGGTCTGCCCCTGTTACATGTGTTGTTACTCGGAGTTTGTGAGCACTGTTTCTTTCTTTAAGCTGGAGCACTGGAGACCAGTGCTCGTGGTTTACAGAGCTTTGTTGTAAACAGGACTGTAAAACTCGCTCTTATCTTGCCCCATTTGCTGTGCATTCAAAGCCTGAGGTCCAGTGGCGGCTCTTCCGATATGGCGGAGGAGCGTCGCCACCCCCAAAAGTTGAAAAATAAAATGATAATAAAACAAGTTTTTGTTTTATTTTTCAACGTTTGCGTGCTGTATCCTGGGGGTGGGGCCATCGGGCAGTCAGTAGAGGGAGTGGTGGGCAGCACTGCTGTCAGTGAGCATATGTATTTGGCCAGCCATCTCAGGCCGGCCAAACACACATGCGCACTGAGCTGTATCCAACCCAGCTGCGTTGCTGGGTTAGAGACAGAAAAGCACAGGCCCAGTCTTCCTGGGAGCGCAAATTCCCCGCGCTCAGGCCAATCTTGATCCTGCTTTCTAACATGAAAGCAGCGTCAGGATTGGCCGCAAGGGCGACTGGTAGCCTGTGCTTCAGCGAGGAGAGGACACGGAGAAGAGCATCAGGCCGCAGGCGAAAGGTAAGTTTATTTTATTTTGTTATGTTTGTTATTGCTCCCACCTACCTCCCTGTCATCCGTCGTCCCCCCAACCCCCACCCCGCCCCGCCACTACTCCCGCACAGCAGCCGCTACTGCCGAGGTCTGTTTTTTTTCCTCTTGTGCTCGATGCCATTGATGCTTCCCCCGTCCTTATGTTAAACTGATTAATAGATCTGTGAAGCCTCGGTGCATGCCGTGGCCAATGTTAAAAATATATGGCTCTTTCCCCGCTCGCTCTCCTGTAGCCTCTTTCCCTCTCATTTCCACCCGCCCCATCCCAAACCATCCAGATGGCCCTCACATCTGAACTCTCCATTTCTGTAAAAAGGGAACTAATTACACTGCTTTAAGTTACTGCTAATACTGTTTATGCACATTTTCACAGTTTTGGTATTTCTCCTTCTGCAGTTTAAGTACAATTCTTTAATTTAGTTCTCAGTCTGATATTCCCTTTCAAGCCAATTGTTTCACTAACGCCACTCCACACAATGCAAAGTCACTGTATGCAATTGTACTCCATACTACTGCACTTCACTCTACCCAACCCACTCCACTCTATGCAACACCACTCCACCCAGTGATACTCAAGGCAACACCACTCTCCACAGCACCACTCTGCTCCATGCAACACCACTCCATGCAACACCACTCCCCTCCACGCAACGCCACTCCATGCCACTGCACTCCACACAACTGCATGCCACACGTCACTCCACGCAGTGCCACTCCACGTAAAGCCACTCTGCCACTCCACGAAACTGCACTCCACTACACGCAACTGCACTCCACGCAATTGCACTCTCTGCCGCACCACTCTAATCTACGTAATGCCACTCCACCCAACACCAATTAGTACAGTGCCACTCCATGCAACGCCACCCCACTCTACTCAATGCCACTCTGTTTTACGCAACACCACTCTGCTTTACTCCACTCCACGCCACTCTGCTTTACTCCACTCCAAGCCACTCTGCTTTACTGCACTCCACGCCACTCTGCTTTACTTCACTCCACTCAAATCCACTCTGCTTTACTCCACTCAACTCCAGGCCTCTCTGCTTTACTCTACTCTGCTTCACCCCACTCCGCTTCACTCCACTGCGCTTCACTCCACTACACTCAATGCCACTCTGCTTTACTCCACTCATCCCCACTCTGCTTTACTCCACTCCACTCTGCTTTACTCTACTCCACTCTACTTTACTCTACTCAACGTTACTCTGCTTTACTCCACTCCACTCTGATTTACTCCACTGCATACCACTCTACTTTAACAGTCTACACTCTGCTTTACTACACTCCACTCCCCTCTGCTTTACTCCACACCACTCCATGCCACTCTGCTTTACTCCACTCAATGCCACTCTGCTTTACTCCATTCCACTCTGCTTTACTCCACACCTCTCAGCTTTATTCCACGCCACTCTGCTTTACTCCATGCCACTCCGCTCAACGCCACTCTGCTTTACTCCACGCCACTCTGCTTTACTCCACTTCACTTTACTCCACTCTGCTCAAAGCCACCTCTCTGGTACTTGAATAAAGTCCTAACCCTCTCTGGGAATCTAGCGAGAATGAGCAGGGTGTACAACTGCCAGGGGGGAGGGGGTGTTTGGGGTGTGACACCCCTCAAATAAAAGCTTTCTTGGCTTGGTAGTTGGGTCTGCTATGTCTATGTTGTTTTTTCTCGTTATCTCGATTTCACTAAGAGTTTTAACTTCTTCATTTAGCAAAAAATAGCCAATCTCCACCCATAGAGGTATTCCTTGAATGGATGAAAATATACTACTTTTGGAATTCACACACATTGGCAGTAGTAGGCTTGGAAAGCTGTGCCAGACTCAGGTTCTCAGACATAGTACTGACAATCAAAACCCCAAAATGCTTCAAGTGGTGGACTCCCTTTAATCTTTGACACTGGCTTCTCCTTGATCCTCTGCTACAGCAGAATTTATTGAGACGAACATTAAACATGGAGTGCTCCGAACAGAACAAACCATGCACCACCAGGTCTATAACCACACGTGCTGAGAAACTGCCCAGGTACAGTGACATAGCAAAGGATTCATGGCTGCTAACGCGAGCAAGGAAAATTGTCTCTATATCCCCCCAGCAGGGTAGTACATTACCACCATAATTGGGATCCCTAACCTCTGGGCCGTGGTGTCACTGCACCTGCAGCACTATTGATAGCTTCGCTCCTGCCCAGATGTAGACTCGGAAAAGGTAGGATATTTATTTAATTGAAAAGTTTTATAAAGCGTGAACATGACCCTTACGGGTATCAGAGCGCTGTACAAAGTGGCGAAAGCAAGAATAAGACAACACAATGGAACAAGTGAGGTAGTTAAATAAACACATGGTCAAACAAAGGGGTAACAATCACGGTCAAGGGGCAGGAGAGTCAGCCAGACTGGAGGGACCAGTACAGTTTCAGAAGGTCCATAGAACGAGATAAGTGAACAGAAAGCATAAAATTCAAACAAACGGTATAAAAGAAGTATCAAATCCATATAGAGAGGAGTCTAGGGAAGGTAAGCCAGGTTAGTGCTGTTGATGTTCACTCAAGATTAGCCATTTGACATGTTTCTTGAAAGATGCAGTGGATGGGTTGGATCTGATCTCGGGAGGAAGAGCGTTCCAAATTCTTGGAGCAAGACCAGTGAATGCACGATTGTAAATTCTTTTCTTTTTGAATTTGGGAGGTTTCAAAAGTAGGGTGGTCGAACTTCTTAAGTTCCGACTCGAGCCAGATGATTCAAGCTTTTTAGCCAAGTATACCGGGGTGTTGTAATGAATAGCTTTATGCGTCAAGCAAGCTATCTTGAAACGTATCCTAGGTTCTATAGACAGCCAATTTAGTTGAATTCGTTCTGGCGTGATGTGGTCATGCTTTCTGGAGCCTGTGATGAGCCTGGCTGATGCGTTTAGAGTGGCTCTGAGCAGCACCAAACTAGCTTTAGGAAGCCCAGCAAGGGTCACCAAGCTATATTCCAGTCGAGAGATAACCATGGATTGTACTGCAGGCCGGATGTCCTCAGGCGGAAGGAAAGGCTTGAGTTTCTTAAGGGTGTTGAGCTGAAGATTGGCTCCCCTAGTAGTTGCACTGATGTGAGCTTGCATATTAAGGAATTTGTCCAAGGTGATACCTAACGATTTAGCAGAGTCAACAACATGAGGGGTGCAATTAGGAGCGGTGAGTTGTTTAAGCCAGTCCAGGGTAGGTGCAGAGTGGTTGCGGGGGGCAATTAGAAGGAATTCTGTTTTGAGAGTATTTAACAAAAGATGGTTCTCGGCTAGCCATTGTTGAGTTTGTAAGAGTGCATCATTTAAGGTTTTAATGTCCTCTGGAGAGGAGATCTTCAAGTATAGTTGCGTGCCATCAGCATACATGTGGTAATGAATGTTAGAACGGTTCAGAATATCGGAGAGAGGTTCCATAGAATGGTACAAAAGAGTGGGCGAAAGTGCGGAGCCTTGAGGAACTCCAATGGTGACTGGGGTACTGGATGCAAGGGAATGGTTAACTTTGATTCTTTGTGTGCGGTTCTGTAAAAAAGAGGCAAACCAATTTAAGACATGACCCGAAAGACCCATCCTATGCTGAAGAAGAGCAATCAGGTTTTCATGTTTGATGGTGTCAAATGCTGAGGACAGGTCAAAATGGATCAGAAGACAAGGGACATTACGATCAAGGGATCTCAGGGCGTCATCAACAATGTGAGTTAGTGCTGTTTCAGTACTGTGCCCTGCTCTGAAACCCGACTGGTAGAGGTTAAGGAGTTGAAACTTCTCTATGTTGTTGCAGAGCTGTGTGTGGACGCATTTCTTGAGCAATTTAGCTAGAGTCATGATGTTGGTGATAGGCCGGAAGTTGTTAGGATCAGCTAGATCGGTGTAAGGCTTCTTAGGGATGGGAGTGACTTGACCCATCCTGAGGCAGTCAGGGATCCTCCCCTGCAAGAGAGATTCGTGAATGATCTGGGACCAAAGAGGGAGAATGGCCGAATTGAGATCTTTAAAAAACTTAGCAGGTAGTGGATCGCTGAAATGATTGGAAGGTTTTAAGGACGCCATAGAGTGGAGCAGCTCCGTGTCATCTGGAAGAAGAAAAGAATTCCAAGAGGCGTTGTTTTTGGGAGCACAACCTATGTGGAAGGACGGTGAAGACCCTACCAGTGGTTCCGTAGGTTCATCCAATGATGCGGTGTAGTTCATAGGCTGCAAAATTGGAGAGGTCGGTTGCAGCTCCAGTTCGATTTTTCTTGCCTTTTCAGAGAAATGTAATGAGAAGACCACCCCACTAGGAAGGGAGGTCATGGGTGTCGAGATATGGTTGGAAGAGTGGTTAAATTGTTGCTTGATGCTTTCGAAGAGCATCTTGGGTCTATTTTTAGCACCATCAAGCTGAGCCCTGAAATGGTCGGTTTTAGCATTGCGAATGTGTTTGTTGTAGGTGCTTCTCATCTTCCTTAACTGTAAGAGGCTTGAAGTGGAGGGAGAGTTTCTCCAAAGCCTCTCTGAAAGCCTAAGTTTGCGACATTCATCATTTAGGGGACCATTAAACCAAGGTTAGGTTTGTTTGACTGGAATCCTTTTGAGTTGCGCAATAGTGTCAAAAATATTGGCCACAGTACTAATGTAGTGATCAGAGAGATTGCCCAGGTTGGTCATGTTAGGGGGTGGTTGAAGCCTGTTCTTGATGATGGATGCTAGAACATTAATGTTGATGTCTCTCGGATTACGAGTTGGTTGTTTAGCTTTAAGTGGTTGGCCCTGTCTGCGCATGATCTTTTCCAGGATGTGGAAGGAAATTTGATAATGATCCGACCAGTCACAGGGTAGAATGTCAGCCAATTGTATGATATTGTCTTTAGCTATGATAAGGTTGAGGGTGGCGCCCTTGTTATGGGTAGGTCCCTTACAGACCTGCGTGAAATTGAGATCGGAGAGCAAAGCCTTAAAGGAGCGTACTAGAGGGTCATTTGTGTCATTCCAATGAACGTTAAAGTCTCCGAGGAAGATATGGCTGGGTTGGTCCGAACAAGAGCTAATGGCCTCCACGATTTGCTCGATAAAGAGCAGATTATCACCAGGTGGATGATAAATCGTGTGGAGCACACAGACAATCTTGCCATTGTTCCGGATGTCGGTGACTAGTTGCTCACACGAGGATAACAAAGCATTTTGAGATTGTTTTATAGTGAGGCTGGAACGATGAATGCAAGCAATGCCCTCCCCCCAGTTTTAACAAGATGAACTCATCTGATAATGGCATAATTCGGAGGAATTAAGATGTCGAGAATTGGGGAGGAGGCATTATTAAGCCAGGTTTCAGTGAGAAACAAGAGGTCCAAATTTTGCGAAATGATGAGTTCAGAAATATCAGCTGCATGTTTCACTGCAGATCTGCAGTTGGGAAGCATTGATTTGATGTGAGGGTTGGTAGTGACCACTTCATGGTGAGAAATGGTTATCTGAAGTAAGATTTCCTTATTAACCGATCTGAAGTTGACCCTAAGTTCTCTGTCAGGGTCAGAGGTAATAATAGGGATGTTGATTGTAGAGTTAGAGGAGACACCCCCAGAGGCATTGTACGAAAGAAGAAGAGCAAGAGTGTCCTCAACCGATAACTGAGGCTGAGACCTATGAGGCCTAGAATGGTGGTTAGGAAGAGGCCTAGATCTCCAACTAGGGCTAGGTGGGGAGATGATAGAGGACCATTCATCACTGCTGTAATTAACTCTTAGTGGATTGGGTTGATCAGTCCCCCGGGAGAGGTATAGATTCCAGAGCTTCTCCATCTTCATGGAGAATTGTAAAAGGGTCTGCATGATATCTTTGACAGCAAGGAGATCCTGCTTGAGGTCAGCTATCTTCTCCTCAAGGTAAGGGAGGTTCTCGCCATCAGTGGTCGGCCAAGAATGAGAAAGTGGGAATGACCCGTTTGTGAGAGGGGTGTTGGATGGCAAAGTATGTCCCCCACCACAATTACAGGGGGAGATAGAGTCCCGCTTGAGAATGGTCTTGACATCCAAATAGGGAGGAGGATTAGCAAGGAGGGGAATAGGCTTCGGTGCAAGCGGGCGCGGGAAACATCCTTGAGTAGGATTAGTTACGGGCAAGGTGGTTTTAACAAATGCGATGGGGGATGTACAGGGGGTGGAGTAAGGGAGGTGTGGGGAAAGAGAAGAAGTACTGGGGACAGCAGTTAGGTGCAAGGCCCTCGAGTTGGTAAAACCGGAGTCCAAGGGTAGATTATCAGGGTTGTCAGGTTTAGTTGTGTGGGTGTTATACTCATCCTCCGTGCTGTTGGAAATAACAGAACGGGAAATAGGTAAAGAGGGGGACGCGGAATTGGGGGAAGAAGAGGCGTACGGAACCGAGGGTGCAGTAAATGTGGGTAGACTGAAATGATGGTGAGTGGCCGGATTCGAGCTATTAAGTGTATTTTTAATCCTCATAAATATTCTGTCAAAGCACATGAGATTCAGGTCCGAGGCTTGAATGAGGATGTTACCATTATTGTATAGGGAAATGGTCAGATCTGCCTTAAGGGCAGGAGAGGGAAGTGTGATTAAACGGAAACCGTGTGGTGTTTTACACAGCGGATTGGAACGCAGCGCAGAAGTTAGGGCCTTTCTCCACTGGGCTCTTCTGTTAGTGTAGAAAATGAGGTCTGGCATCACGATACCCTTAGACGTGGAAATATAGGTGTCCGATATAAGCGTTTCAGGACATCTTTTGAGGAGATTGTGTTTGAAAGTCTTTTCCGCTTTCTTCGACAGGTTGGGGGGTAGATAATCTTAAAATAATTCAGTCCTACCTGAGCAAGGAAGTCAGAGGAACTAGAGGTGTGTTGAGCCATGATGAGGGTAGCGAACAGATGAAAATAGGTAAGGTAGTCCGATTAAAGGGGGGGCAATTTTCCATGTTCAGAGAGCGGGAGATCAGGGCTCTCTCCAAACACTAGCTGTGTGTTAAGATGAGGTTCAAGACAAGAGTAGTGAGGCTGCAGAACAGAATAAGGTTACACTCCCGATTCTTGACGGCCCTAGCCCAGACCGCTTTCAAGATGGCTGTCCCCTATGACATCTGGGTTTCTAGGAAGCAGGGGATACTCTTAGTCCTTATTCAGTTTTCATGCATGACATAGTCCTATGTCCATTTCAGAATCCCATGTAGGCCCTATTGAGAGACTTCCTTGTGGGGGGCCAGAGGGCGAGGAGCAGGCAGAGGGACCCCGAAATTCTAATAAAGTAAGAAAGTAAAAAGTGAGCCTGGAATCTGCCAGAATAGAAATTGGATGATCGAGGTGTACTCCTTAGCCGTTACAAGATGGCCCCCCCTTTATCCATAAGGAGCTGGATGGCAGAGAGACAGTCCTACTTTAATTTCTATGTCAGGCAGGAAGACTCCATTATGCCGAGGTGCCCTTGTGTGTGGAAAGGGAGAAACATCAACAAGATGGAGGGCAGCTAGATCCCCAGTGCCCCCAACATGAAACTGTCAAGGCCACAGAACACAAGGGCAGCTTCAGCCCAATACCTCATTGCCCAGCATTCACTCTGGATAACAACTTCTTTAACCCCTTCGATGCTCATGACGGAATGGTTCCGTCATGAGCATCGGTGCTCCTGTGCTCATGACGGAACCATTCCGTCATGAGGACAGGGGCACGAAATCCCTCTGTTGCAGACAGCAGAGGGATTTCTTTTTCTCCCAAAGCCTCGGGAGCTGGGGAAGAGCTTCCCCAGCTCCCGAGGCCCCCTCCGCCGTGTCTGTGAACTGACGATCAGCGCGCATGTCCCGCTGACGTCATATCACAGAAACCGAAACTGAAATGAGCCTTTAGGCTCATTTCAGTTTCACTTTCTACGTGCTCAGGGGGCTATCTCAGCCCCCTGAGCACGTAGCCCCCAATCTGCCCCCCCGGGGGGGGCAGAAAGCCCACTAGATACCAGGGATTTTTTTTTAAATTATAATTAGGGGTGGGAGCTGCCCAATCAATATGGGCATGCCAATGCCCCCACCCCCCGCCGCAAAGGTACAGTCTCTTTGCCCCCCCTGGGGGGCAGATCAGGACAGTAGCCCCCAATCTGCCCCCCCGGGGGGCAGAAAGCCCACTAGACACCAGGTTTTTCCCCCGATGAATTTAGGGGTGTGGGTTGCCCAAGAAAGCACCCTAGATGCCAGGGATTTTTTTTTTTAAAGGCCTGGGGTGGTGGCTGCCCAGAATGGGCATGCAAATGCCCCCACCCTACCCCCCAAAGAAAACAAGACTTTCTTCCCCCCCCAAGAGGCATATGGGGGCAATAGCCCCTGATCTTCCCCCCCCCGGGGGGGGGGGCAGAAAGCCCACTAAGCGCCAGGGATTTTTTTTTTTTATATATAGGTAGGGGTGGGGGCTGCCCAGAATGGGCATGTCAATGACCCACCCAAATAAAAAATGCTACAGTCTTTCTGCACCCCCCTGGGAGGCAGATGGGGCAATAGCACCTTATCTGTACCCCCCGGGGGGCAAAAAGCCCACTAGCCACCAGGGATTTTTTTTCTCCAAATTTGGGGGTGGGGGCTGCCAAGAATGGACATGCCAATGCCCCCACCCACCCCAAAAAAGATGCCACAGTCTTTCTGCCCCTCCCAGGAGGCAGATGGAGGCAGTAGCCCCTGATCTGCCCCCCGGGGGGGCAGAAAGCCCACTATGCGCCAGCGAATATGCTTGCTTTTTTATATGCAGGGGTGGGGGCTGACCAGAATGGGCATCCAAATGCCCCCAACCCCCCAAAAGAATAGCCACAGTCTTTCTGCCCCCCTCTGGGGCATATCGGGGCAATAGCCCCTGATTTCCCCCCTCCCCAGGGCGGCAGAAAGCCCACTAGGCACTGACTTTTTTTTCGGAATGTGCCTACCTGTGGATTTTGATTCCTAGCGCAGCCGGCACCTAGGGAAACATAGCAAACCTATATATTTTTCAAAACTAGACACCCAGGGGAATCCAGGATGGGGTGACTTGTCTGGCTTGCACCAGGTTCTGTTACCCAGAATCCCTTGCAAACCTCATAATTTGTAAAAAAAACCACATTTTCCTCACATTTCTGTGGTGGAAAGTTCTGGAATCTGCGTGGATCCACAAAATTCCACCCACCCCGCATTCCCCAAAGTCTTCCGAGAAAAATGGTACCTCACTTGTGTGGGTGGGTCAAGTACCCGCGACAGGCAAGGGCCCAAAACCTAGTGAGGCGACATCAAAAATACCTATCACAAACCAACCTGGTTTTGCACTGGGGGTCACCTGGGTTTTTGGCCCCGGGCTCGGCGGCCATCTAGGGAAACCTACCAAACCCACACATTTCTGAAAACTAGACACCCGGGAATTCCAGGGAGGTATGGCTTGCGTGGATCCCCCAATGTTTTCTTACCCAGAATCCCCTGCAAACCTCAAATTTAGCTGAAAAAAATCACTTTTTCCACACATTTTTCTGTGGGAAAGTTGTGGCATCACCGGGCTGACACAAATTTCAGACCACCCAGCGTTCCCCTAGGTCTCCCAATAAAAATAGTGCCTCACTCGTGTGGGAGGCACAAGTACCCGCAACAGGCAAGGGCCAAAAACGTATTGAGGCGACATCAAAATTGCCTATCACAAAACGACCTGGTTTTGCAAGGTGGGTCACCTGTGTTTTTTGCCCCGTGCTCGGTGGCCATCTAGGGAAACCTACCAAACCCACACATTTCTGAAAACTAGACACCCGGGGGATTCCAGGGAGGTATGGCTTGCGTGGATCCTCCAACGTTTTCTTACCCAGAATCCCCTGCAAACCTCAAATTTAGCTAAAAAAATCACTTTTTTCACACATTTTTGTGTGGGAAAGTTGTGGCATCACCGGGCTGACACAAATTTCCTACCACCCAGCGTTCTCCCGGGTCTCCCGATAAAAATGGTGCCTTCCTCGTGTAGGAGGCCCAAGCACCCGCAACAGGCAAGGGCCCAAAACGTATTGAGCAACATCACAATTGCCTATCACAAAACGACCTGGTTTTGCAAGGTGGGTCACCTGTGTTTTTTGCCCCGTGCTCGGTGGCCATCTAGGGAAACCTACCAAACCCACACATTTCTGAAAACTAGACACCCGGGGGATTCCAGGCAGGTATGGCTTGCGTGGATCCTCCAACGTTTTCTTACCCAGAATCCCCTGCAAACCTCAAATTTAGCTAAAAAAATCACTTTTTTCACACATTTTTGTGTGGGAAAGTTGTGGCATCACCGGGCTGACACAAATTTTCTACCACCGAGCATTGCCCCAGGTCTCCCGATAGAAATGGTGCCTCACTCGTGTGGGAGGCACAAGTACCCGCGACAGGCAAGGGCCCAAAACATTTTGTGATAGGCAATTTTGATGTCGCCTCAATACGTTTTGGGCCCTTGCCTGTCGCGGGTACTTGGGCCTCCTACACGAGTGAGGCACCATTTTTATCGGGAGACCCGGGAACGCTGGGTGGTAGGAAATTTGTGTCAGCCCGGTGATGCCACAACTTTCCCACACAAAATGTGTGAAAAAAGTGATTTTTTCAGCTAAATTTGAGGTTTGCAGGGATTCTGGGTAAGAAAACGTTGGGGGATCCACGCAAGCCATACCTCCCTGGAATCCCGGGTGTCTAGGTTTCAGAAATGTGTGGGTTTGGTAGGTTTCCTAGATGGCCGCCGAGCACGGGCCAAAACCCAGGTGACCCCCTTGCAAAACCAGGTCATTTTGTGATAGGCAATTGTGATGTTGCCTCAATACGCTTTGGGCCCTTGTCTGTCGCGGGTACTTGGGCCTCCTACACGAGTGAGGCACCATTTTTATCGGGAGACCCGGGGGAACGCTGGGTGGTAGGAAATTTGTGTCAGCCCGGTGATGCCACAACTTTCCCACACAAAAATGTGTGAAAAAGTGATTTTTTCAGCTAAATTTGAGGTTTGCAGGGGATTCTGGAAGAAAACGTTGGAGGATCCACGCAAGCCATACGTCCCTGGAATCCCCGGGTGTCTAGTTTTCAGAAATGTGTGGGTTTGGTAGGTTTCCCTAGATGGCCGCCGAGCACGGGGCCAAAACCCAGGTGCCCCCTTGCAAAACCAGGTCGTTTTGTGATAGGCAATTTTGATGTCGCCTCAATACGTTTTGGGCCCTTGCCTGTCGGGGTACTTGTGCCTCCCACACGAGTGAGGCACCATTTTTATCGGGAGACCTGGGGGAACGCTGGGTGGTAGGAAATTTGTGTCAGCCCGGTGATGCCACAACTTTCCCACACAAAAATGTGTGAAAAAAGTGATTTTTTTCCGCTAAATTTGAGGTTTGCAGGGGATTCTGGGTAAGAGAACGTTGGGGGATCCACGCAAGCCATACCTCCCTGGAATCCCCCCGGTGTCTAGTTTTCAGAAATGTGTGGGTTTGGTAGGTTTCCCTAGAAGGCCACCGAGCACGGGGCCAAAAACCCAGGTGACCCCCCCTTGCAAAACTAGGTAGTTTTGTGATAGGCAATTTTGATGTCGCCTCAATACGTTTTGGGCCCTTGCCTGTCGGGGGTACTTGTGCCTCCCACACGAGTGAGGCACCATTTTTATCAGGAGACCCGGGGGAACGCTGGGTGGTAGGAAATTTGTGTCAGCCCGGTGATGCCACAACTTTCCCACAAAAAATGTGTGAAAAAAGTGATTTTTTTCAGCTAAATTTGAGGTTTGCAGGGGATTCTGGGTAAGAAAACATTGGGGGATACACGCAAGCCATACCTCCCTAGAAACCCCCGGGTGTCTAGTTTTCGAAAATGTATAGGTTTGCTAGGTTTCCCTAGGTGCCGGCAGAGCTAGGGTTCAAAAACTACAGGTAGGCACTTTCCAAAAAAAGGGTAATTTTTCACTGTGAAAATGTGGTGTGTCCACCTTGTATTTTGGGCAGTTTCCTGTCGCGGGCACTAGGCCTACCCACACAAGTGAGGTACCATTTTTCTCGGAAGACTTTGGGGAACGCGGGGTGGGTGGAATTTTGTGGATCCATGCAGATTCCAGAACTTTCCACCACAGAAATGTGAGGAAAATGTGGGTTTTTTGACAATTTTTTTAGGTTTGCTACGGATTCTGGGTAACAGAACCAGGTGAGAGCCAGTCAAGTCACCCCATCCTGGATTCCCCTGGGTGTCTAGTTTTCAAAAATGTATAGGTTTGCTAGGTTTCCCTAGGTGCCGTCAGAGCTAGGGTTCAAGAATGACAGGTAGGCACTTTGCCAAAAAAGGGTCATTTTTCACTGTGAAAATGTGGTGTGTCCACGTTGCGTTTTGCGCCGTTTCCTGTCGCGGGTACTAGGCCGACCCACACAAGTGAGGTACCATTTTTATCGGGAGACTTAGGGTAATTCAGATTTGTAAAGCAACTGTTATTACCTATTGACTTTCGATGCATTTCTGCCTTCCAAATGAAAGAGAATGTGTAAAAAAGAAGTCATTTTGAAAAATGACCGATAATTCTCATGCTAGTATGAGTATTCCCAATTTCGGAAATGTGCAAATATCTACTGTTTCTAAATTCTATATTTTGTTCCCATTTCAGAAATACATAGGTGTCTTTCATACCGATTTTTCCATGTATACATTTTCCCAGAATAATTGCTGTATACTTGGTACATAATAAAAAACCATTGCAAGTCGCTGCTCAGTTTTTGGCTCTGGGTTCGTCGGGTTCTTAATGAACCTACAAGTCCTATATATCCCCACAACCAGTAAGGTCCAGTGGATGTAACGGTATATTGCTTTCAAAGAGCTGTCATAATTAGAAGAAGTTACAGGTGAAAACGTTGACACAAAAGGCTGTTTTTTTCAACTAATTTTCAATCTTTCCTATATTTAACTGTTAGTTTCTATAAAGAAACCTTGAAGGATCTACACAAATAACCTCTTGCTGAATTCAGAATGTTATCTACTTTTCTAAAATGTATAGCTTTCCAGGATCCATTATTGCTTTCATACCCATTTCTACCATTAACGGGAAGGAGGTTGAAAGCACAAAAAATAGCAAAAATAGGCTATGTCGCAGAAAAATGCCAAAACTGTGTAAAGAATTTTGGTTTTCTGACAAAAGTCTGTCATTCCCTAAAAGCTGGGAAAATGGTGATTTCAGTCCCACAAACCCTTTTTTGATACCATCTGCAGGGAAAAACCCAGACGCTTTCATTTGCAGCACTTTTTACCCATTTTTCTAAAAAAAAAAAAAAAAAAATTTAGCTGTATTTTGGCTAATTTCTGGGTCCCCTCCAGGGGAATCCACAAACCCTGGGTACCTTTAGAATCCCCAGGATGTTGGAAGAAAAGGACGCAAATTTGGCGCGGATACCTTATGTGGTCAAAAAGTTACAGGGGCCTAAGCGCGAACTACCCCAAATAGCCAAAAAAAGGCTTAGCACAGGGGGGGAAAGGCCTAGGAGCGAAGGGGTTAAGAGAAGTCGCATAAAACATCAGCCCGCCGGTAAGTGGATTGCAGTGCAGTGCCCTGGCCGCACATGAGCAAAGCCGGGTTCAGGGTCCGTGCCTGGGGCTAGGATCAGGGCGAGGGAGGAGATCAGCGGTGTCCCCGGGGGGGAAGGGGTGTTGACGGACTCACCGCAGGACCCACAGCCGGTGCAGCCTAGTCGCGCCCGGTGGACCTCGGGTTCCCCCGCGGGAATAGGCAACTGAGATCCCCTTGAAGTCCTCGGTCCTTGCAGCCGCTGCAGTTGCTGCAGAAACGTTGGTCCAGACTGCCCTGAATTGTAGGACTCCATTACTAGGTAAGGCACTGTTGTTGGTACTCTTTCCCTCCCCAGCCTTTCCAGGCTCGGGCGGCGGCGCGGTGTCGGGGTTTCTCAGGGATTTACGCCAAAAGCGATCCCTTATCCTGGGAGCAGTCCGATGCTGCTCCTTCTCTGTCGGCCATTTGATAGTTTCCAGGTGATATTCACGGGCCTGAACATCCTGTCTAAAGCCCTCCAGGCAGCATTATTTATGGGCATCAGCCCAAATGTCCTCAATTACAGAGCTAAAATGATTCCTCTTTATTATGTGAAACCCCCTGCCCGCCCCCGCCCCAGCTCCCCAGTAGCAGTGCCCGTCAGTGCCTCACTTTGCAACCACATACAGAAAGAAGCATCTCTGAATAACCTAAAACTTTCTCAGATGAGTCATTTCACGGTTTGTTGGCTGTACAATGTGTTAGAATTCTGCGGAATAGGTCAGATGTGCAGAACATTCAACAATTGTTCTAATGCAATTTACGTTAACATTGGACACATCTACACCATATAAAGCGTGGCCATAGGCTAGAGTTTCACCGACATAAATTAAACCAAAACGCTGTTAGAAAGTCTGTTTTGTTGTGCCCTCATATTCAATACGAATTACTTCTACCATATATGCAAAGCGCCCAGGCGTCTCCTTCGACGATATCAGCACTATGTAAAACACATTTTTAATAAAAATAGAATTTACTAAGAGTTCAACCTTGGAAAAGTACACAATGGACTCACTTTCTTCTACAAGGCCCCTAGACACGGACATTCGGAAGCAATGCAGGCAATAGTCATATTCCACCATTTTGTACGCTATTTTTAAGTACGTTGAATATACAGGTTTGACTTGTCGTGTTATAGTCCCTTTGGATGGTGTTGTATGAATCTAGTGTGAGACACACAGCAGTAGAGGGCGCCTACACCCTCCCTTGCAGCACCCCATAATATGTCCGTTCTACAGCACTCCGAGTCTCACCCATTGCTGACCTAATCTCCGGGAATTTCCAAGCAATCAAAGGGGGTTTCGGCCGGGTCTCCTATTTTAGAGAGGGTATATCCTGCCCTCCCCCAATTGCCAGTCTGCCCCTAGCCGTGGGCAGACTAGACTAAGCGCAGGATACAGCCAGGTGTAAGGTTACTGACCTCGCCCAGCCCCTCTTTACTGGGGTGCATTAGCCCGCCCTCTCCTGGCTCTCGCCGGCACCCTTTGACCTCCAGACCTGCGTGTTTGCCGTTCACCTTCTGGCCAGGCTGACCCTGGGAGGACAGAGTAGGCCTTGAACTGCCCCTGGGCAGTCTGGGCAGGGTGTCTGTCTGTTGCTTGCCATATGTGGGTGCCCAGCCCTTCTGTGGAGGGGCATGTTGCCGGGGTGGGAGGGCACGTGCTGTCGTCCGAGAGGTCAGTGCCTCGGTGTCCTGCTGCCTGACAGGTTCTGCGAAGCTTCTCCGTGAAGCATTTGTTCGGGCCCCTGTCACCTCAGATAAAACATGCCCCTAACATCCCACAGGCCAGCATGCCCCCGTCTGCCACCTCTCCAGTCTGAATTGCACCCGGAGCACCGTCTTGCATGGCCGCCAGCTTTACACTTGATTTCCAAGCACAGCTGTTCCAAGGGTAAATGTGCAATCCATGAATTACGTCTTATTGAAGTAGATTTATTAAACATAAAACATTTCCCTCTGAAGAGTGCCTTCACCTCTTGCAACAAAACTTGTGGCATGTGGAGTGTGGCGTGTGAGTCGCTGTGGACCCTGCCGCTGTAAAGAGACGAGCAGAGATTCCCGCCGTGCTTTTCCTCGGGTCACCCAGGGCCGACCCAAGGAAGCAATAATGAAGGGTAAACCTGGAGACCAGACAGAGTCCCAGACAATGTCAGGTAGGCTATAAACTATCCGGACGCACTTTGCATTTTGTGCAGTCGTACCTGTCTCTGATAAGAGTTCATTAGACTGACCTTAACAGTATCGGAAAGCGGAGGCTTTTCAGATGTGTGCACGAGCGCCTGGGTGCTGGCTGCATGGCTCCCGGCATCCGGTAATCTGATCAAGCACAACCGCGTAGTAAGGGCGCCAGGGGGGCGAAATGCAAGCCAGAAAAAATAGGCCCTCGCCCCACTGTTCAGTAATAATAAAAAACTACAACCAGGGTGCAGTTAGCCTCTCAGACACCTGCTACGCACACCTTAAAAGCAGGATAAGAGGTCTGGCGGGGGAGTTGAAATATATTTAAACTGAGATGTTTGCAGGCGAGCTGGTGCAGTGGCTCCTTCGACTATGGCCTGTGCAGGGCAGGGCTGGAACCCCAAATCAGCCCTCAATCATTCAATCAATCAATCAGGGCCTTATAAAGCGCGGCTACTCACCTGTGAGGGTCTCAAGGCCCCGGGGAAAGTGGGTGGTGGGGCTTCTGCTAATCCCTCTGGGGGTAGGATCATTCGAAAAGCCAGTTCTTGAGGTCCTTCTTGAATTGGGTCAGCGACGCGGATTGCCTGAGGTGGAGGGGCAGGGTGTTCTAGGTCTTGGCGGCGAGGATCTTCCTCCGGTTCTGGTCTTGTGGATCCTGGGGACGGAGGCAAGGGCTAGCTGGGCGGAACGGAGTTGTCTGGAGGGCACGTGGAATGCGAGGCGGTGGTTCAGGTATGCTGGTCCTTCATCGTGGAGAGCTTTGTAGGCGTGTCTGAGGAGCTTGTAGGTGATTCCCTTGTTGCCTGGGAGCCAGTGGAGTTGTTGGAGGTGTTGCATGATGTGGCTGCGGCGGAGGATGTCGAGGACCAGGTTGGCTGTCCTAGCCAAAATGTTCAAACCAGCCACACCCTGCTGGGGGCTGTGGCTAGAATAGGGTCATGGGTGCGCGGTTAGGACATGACATCCCACCTGAACTGAATGCAGCAGCCTCTATTCTGCCACATACCAGGGAAACACCAGAGAGGTAGAATGGCCTGCCTGAACCTGGACAGGTACCAGACTGCCCCAGCACTGCCCTCCTTCCAGGCAGGCGCCTGATGTGAATTACTCTTTTGTATCCTCCCTTCAGAGACACCAGCTAGCTGTAACCCTGAGGTGTCAGTGCCACATTATACAGACCCTCGTCTATTGGCCTCTTCTGGGCAGCACGCGCCTGTTTTGAGCCTGACTGACTGCCCCAGCACTATTACAGCGCAGGCCTGTCGCCAAAATTCATCATGCTCTAGAGTAGACCTACACTCCTTACAGGGCGGACAGTCAGGGCACAAAGCGTGACATTTGACTGACTCTGCCCCTGCCCTTTCACCTTCTAAAAGGCACAGACCTGACCAGAACATGCCACCTTACTGACTCTGGACCACTTCTATCAGTCGCTACAGGGGAAGCGGCCTGTTGTAAGCATGACGCACGGTTGACCTCCTGGGCTGCTTCCTTTCAAAAGCACCGCCATCCCAGTCTATCCACCTATGTGAGTTCACCTTCCCGCTTCCCGAGTCTCACCGGCAGAGGGCAGTAGAGCACTCAGTACTTCTCATCACAGTACACTTCAAGCGAGGCAGATACGGGCACACTGATCAATCCCACCTGAAATGACGCATGCGTCCTAAAGCCAGATCTACACTGTAAAGTGCAGCCCGAGTCTACCTATTGAGGGAGGAGAGTGGGGACATCAGAGAGGGTGAAGTAGAGAATAACAGAAAGAGAGACAGAAAATAGAAGCGATGGGTCAGTGTTTGAGAATGAGAAACAGACAGTCAAGCAGAGGAAGATGAGCTATAGGCGGGGCCCCTGGAATTATGCAGCAGTGGAATACCAAATTATGCAACAGTGCTAACAAATTTATGCAGCAAGAAAAGGCAAACTATATGGCGTAATGCAGCACATTTTGTGAGAGAATTCATTATTTCGTCATTTTAAACTGGTTAACACAGTTCACCTCATTAGTGCCATTCTGACACCCAGATACAGCAATAAGCAACAGAAAGGTGACCAGCCAACCTTTATAAATAAACTTTCACTAGTGGCAACGTGTGTCACTGCATTTTTAGTAACTTTTGATCCAACTGAGCTGGATTTGTTTTTTGTTAAAGTCTGAAGATTATGCAGGAGGTGATGGATTATGTTGCCAATGCAAAAAATTCATAATTATGCAAAAAACGCCGCGGTAGCAGATTCGCATAATTCCATTTGCTCTGTCTATTGGAGAGAGCTAAAGAGAGAGACAGAGAGAGAGGAATCAAAGACAGATGAGTGAGAGAGAATGGGTGAGTGAGAGAACGAGTGAGAGAGGTGACGAGTGAGAAAGAGAAACTGGAGGAGAAAGGAAGTCTTATATTTTTCCAACAGCTGGGAACAAAAACAACATTTACCATGATCATCAGAACAGGCACCTCACATAGCCTGTCAACAAGGGTTTCACCCTCGGATCAAGACACAGACATCAGACTTAAATGTTCAAATCCCTGCTGGCAAAGCAAGGCTCACTTGGTGTGACTTTAGTGCACCCTGAATCCAGTACATTTAAATTTCATCTCAAATACGTTTAACAAACACAGGCAGGTTATTTTTAATTTTATTCTTTAAAATACATGTAGCATTTATAGTCTGCTGCAGAGAGCTTTACGGGTCATTAAAGGTCCTTTACTCAAGTATGGGTCGGAGCCATAGACTCATGCCTAATGTGACGCAAAAGCGCTTTTACACATTTCCTGTTTCTTTCCACAAGGAAAATACATTTCTTGGTGGAGAGAAGCCCATTTCTCTACATCTGCCTTATATTCAGGGAGGATATGCGTTTAATTCCTGTCCTGAAATGGCACTTACTACTGCCTTTGACAGGAGCAAATGTGCAGCATGTGTGTTTCGAGAGTGGGGAAACTCCCTTCAAGAGGTACATTCATTCCACAAACTGGCTTTTCACAGACCCTTGCAGGCTTCCCTGCCCAGACACACCCAGAATCCTGCACTTAACCCTAACTTACAGACGCGGGCGCTCGCCTAATGGACAATATTGTTGTATGCAAAGTGTAGGTTACAAAAGTGGTTGTATCAATCCACAATCTGAGAACCCGGCCAACTCAGAAAGTGCTTTATTAGTGCCCTCTGTTCAATCTGGGAGCACAGAATGCTCTGTGAATCATGAGTCCCAGGGTGAGTGAGCCCTCATTTACACAAGGAGTGCCACGGTCATCGCTCCAAAACATTTTTGAAAAGAGTGAATCAAATGGCGCTTTTTACAGTAGTATTTTCCAAATCTAATAGCTAGAAAGCCACTGGGTTTAGAAACAGTTCTGAAGGCGAGCGCTTAATATGGCCAAATGCCTCAAGATCTCCTCAGCCCCAGAAGAAGCATGAATCCTCTACAGCACCAGATGCATTTATGTGGCCGTCAGAAGCACTCTGCGCTCAGTATAAACAACGGGAGAGCAGCAGAACATTTTCTGTGCCACAGGAGAAATCCTAACCATCTCAAGAATTATAGCTCAGCACAAGTAATGCCCATCAGAACTTGTGCCTGGGGGTACAATACACTTCATGCATCCTTTGTGAGGAGATACAGCAACCATCAAAATGAAAGTGCCATAGAAAATGCCAACTGGTAAATCTGTGCTATAGCTATGCCCATCATAATTATCATATATATATATATGCTGTTCTCTAACAACAGAAAATACTCTTTCTCCCCCTTTTCAGGCTTAGACCTGAAAAGGGGGGGCTTTTACCAATCCAAAGCTGTAATATTATGCCGGGAGTGGTGAAAGGCTTTTGTCATTTTTCAGTTTGGCATGGCTGGCACTGTGCAAATCCTATGCTTAAAAAAACTCTGCTAGAGAAACAGACATTTGAGGTGAGGAGTGTCAGTGGTGTTGTAGGGTGCTCCATAAAGGCGCTGCTCTCCACCTGAACTTGGGAACTACCCAGAGTTACCTGCTTCCTTCTTTGTGTGTGTGTTTATATATATATATATATATATATATATATATATATATATATAATCTACTGGCGGTCGCCAGTAGATAGTTATAGTTAGGACCTATTTTCCATAGGAAATCCGCAACATTCTATTTGAAATAACTCTTGCTTCGGTTGACGAATCTTCGCGAAATTTTCAAACTTTGTGGCCCGCTCCAGTCCGCTCCTATCTTGAAAGTCTCAGGGTGATTCGTCAAGCGGGGGCCGAGAAAAAAGGGGGGCCCCAAAACGTGTTTTCCCCATTCATTTTCCCATAGGAAACTTTAGCCACGGCTACAGCCCGAACTGCTGAACGGAATTACACCAAATTTGGCAAAGAGGTAGTTCTTGGTTCAGAAAGAACCCTTTTTGTTAAATGGTGTAAATCCGTTCAGTAGTTCCTGAGAAAATCAAAAGGAAAATCACATATATATCTATGGCCGCGTCGGATTCGCGCACCCTGAGCGCACCCTGCGCGCACCGTCCCGATCACGAGCTGCATGCTAATTGGCTGTCAACACTCCAAATCAGGAAGTGTTGGCAGCCATTTTATGCCTCGGTAGAACCGAGGCACAGAAACAAGTGCG
Source organism: Calotriton arnoldi (assembly GCA_963921515.1). NCBI lineage: Eukaryota > Metazoa > Chordata > Amphibia > Caudata > Salamandridae > Calotriton > Calotriton arnoldi. Next base: position 5,038,991 of record CAWUFW010000046.1, on the reverse strand, counting down.
CAAAATGCACAAAGGGGGCAGGGTAGAAACACCCTGACCCCTAGGTCTGCTCAGGGGTCCCACAAGGACCCCCTGGGCAGAAACTGTTTTTTTTAAACGGCGGGATGCGCTTAGGGTGCGCGGATCCCGCCGATTTAAAAAAAAAAAAAAAACACAAGAAACAAGTGTGCAAAACGCACAAAGGTGGCAGGGTAGAAACACCCTGACCCCCTAGGTCTACTCAGGGGGTCCCACAAGGACCCCCTGGGCAGAAAAAAGCATTAAAAAAAAATAAAAATAAAAAAAAAAAAACGATTGTGCCGCAGGCCCCGCCCCCTTCCTTTACCACTCTGCAAACGCGCCCCCTGGCGCGTTTGCAGAGGGGGAACGAATTCCTCTTGAATTCCTCTTGAATACTGGGGGTCCCTGGGGGCCAACTAGCCACCAGGGGGCTGCGTTGCAGAGAGGTGTACAGAGGCCACGCCCCTTTTTACACCTCTCTGCAACGCAGCTCTTTGGCGCTTTTTGGAGGTACATGGTGGGCTAGTTGGACTCCAGGGACCCTCAGGATTCAAGGGGACTTAATTCCCCAACTTAAAACGCGCCACGGGGCGCGTTTGCACAGTGGTGAAGGGAGGGGGCAGGGCTTCAGGTGACACGCAAAGTTTATCTCACAGCCGCTGAATGTTATAAATAATCCCACACTCTTAGTCACTCTTAGTCACTCTCACAATTAACTCAGAAGAGGGCATTGACCATCATTTCCGAGATAATTGGTGTCTTGTCCCTTTATATAAAATGGAAAAACGTGTTGCATTATTTACATACCAAATAGATCGATCTGGCCCACATAAAGGAAACTCACCTCTTTGACCGCGAATCCCAAACATTGAAAAGGGGCTTGGCCCGTAAGTTTGTCAGGCCCCATCTGCCAGTAGTCCCACTATAAATGCATTAGCAGAGCTAGAGAAATGTAAGAAAAACACGTAGCCACCCTACTACATGCACACATGCTTAATGAATATCTCAAAGCTGACATAATTCCTCTCGGACTGCAAGTGCGCAACATGCCAGTCATTTTCATTCAAGAAAAAAGAATTCCGGGGTGAATTTAGTCCTATCACGACTACCTACTTCAGGCATTGGATGATCCTTGGGATCGACACTGCTCTGGAACAGCAAACACAAACCAGAACTGGTCCAGGAACTTGAAAACGCCATTTTAGAATCAGACACCTTAGCAGACGCCAAAGCACCTTTGGAAATACTAGAGAGAACCATCACAGGCTTCAATCAGTATGAACACAGGAATAAAAGCTACTAAAGTCACACGTAACATAAAAAGCTATAATGAAGAGAAAACTTATCCTTACTTACTTGAAGATCTCTACACCAATCCCAATCCATCATTTGTAGAGATAGGTAGACGACCATGGGGATGATTCAAGAAGGAGCACACTAGTTTTCTCGGAGTCTTCAGCAGACTCAAGCAACTCAGAGGTGGGGGAAGGGCCAAGCACCTCACTAAAGTTCCCAACACAGACTCATTTTTTTTGGCCCTGGGCCAACAGGGGAAACAGAGGGGCAAGGAGATAAGCCAGTCGAAGAACAATTTTTCACCAGGGGGACATCAGACCAAATGGAAATGTTACCAACGAGGCCCCCAATGCTAATAAATTCACGTTCAGAGATACCCATTTTTAATCTATCACAACACTCTCTCTCCTCTGCAGACATCTCACTACTTAGTAAAGGTCTCTCATTTGTGAAAGGTCAGATTGGTTTTCCATCCTAATGGAGTTATTGCAATTTTTGAGAAAGATTAAACTCTATGCTTATTTCAACAATCAAGACACCATCAGTATCTCTGCCACCAAACAGGCTTTCGCCCTAAATCCACATTCAATCCAGTAAGTAACCTTCTGCCGCCAGGGGTACTTCCATTCAAGAAATGTGTGCTAAAAGACTTTCAGAAGCTCAACCACTGCCATGTCTTTGTTCCACATAAGATCATTCTCTCATAATGGAAGGCTCACCATGAACTCAAAATTAATGACAATATTGTATTAAACCCCTCCGAAAAAGGATGTGGGATAGAAATCCAGGACAACGATTGGTATGATCATGAAATCTACAGACAAATCAATAACTCTGACCATTACAGTCCCCCAGTCCATAACCCACTGACTGATTTCTAGAACACCATTAAAGAGATAACTACAAAGGCTAAACTGCAGGCTTTCTCTTCGTAAAAATGAGTTTCTCTTTCTCAAAATTAGGAAACGGTGGTATCTGTCTGTCACCCATGTTGCTTGCACTGTAGAAAATACCAGAACATTGTAGAATAGACTATAACAGTGGAACCTTGTGGTCACAAAGTTCTAGAATGTACAGTGAGGAGCATGCGTGTTACCGGAATTGGCAGTTTGTTATGCTGTGGCTGAGGTGTATTGAATAAACCTGATGCTTCTCTTCACTCTCTGGTCTGCTTATTGAGTAACCCTCTCATCTTGCATTGGACAGAAACCTCACGCCCTTAGCAAAAACTTCTTTTCTCTTCAATGGTAAATATTGTCACCAATGCAAGGGAACATCAGTCAGAGCATTTTTCGCTCTAAATGCTGCTGTTCTTTTTGGTGATTCCTTAGAAATGTCTTGTATTCTAAATAATGCCAATCCTTTCTGTCAAAAAATCCATCTATAGAAAAGGTACATAGACAATGCCTTCATGGTTTGGTCAGGGGCTGAGGGAGAACTGATTGGGTTTGTGTACTTGATTAACAACTGCCAACCAGACCTCAAATTCACCTTCCAAAGCAGTAATGAAAAAAATTATTACCTTTCTCTTACTATTATAATATTAGAAAACTAACTGTACACTTCCTTATTCAGAAAACGGCCAGGGAGGAACACATTGTTACAATATAATTGTTTTAATCCCAGAGCACTGTGCGGTGACCTCCTGTTTGGACAATTCCTGCATATCCGAGGATTTGCAAATGTAATAATTACGTTTTCAAAGAGGCGAACATTCTTTCAGACAAACAAATTGAGAGCAGATACCCCAAGAGACTGGTATGACACTCCATAAAAAGGGCTTGGTGCTCTCCTAGAGACACATTACTCTAATCCAATCCTATACAAGCTGTTAACAAAATCACGTGTGACGAGGTACTGGAGCACCAGAGATAATGGAAAGTGGTGGGACACTGAAATTCAGTGTGGCTCAAAGGATGTAAAACTTGAGCTTCTTTTTCATCTGCCAAACAAACACAAGGGTACTACAAAAGAGTCATGAAGCAGTACTTCCAAAGATGATCGTCTGTTTATATGATGCTATTCAAGGCTCCCAATCCAAGCTTTTTCCTGCAATGTCTGTTCCTGTTTGAATGTATGAGGGAGGCAATGCAACAAGTTTGTTCCCTTATTTTTTGGCACATTCTTTGCCCAATTCCTACTATTTTCGTCCCTAATTTATTGCTTCTAGCAGTTGGATCTTCTTCTAGATTCTACATTTGGAATTCTTGCTCGGCTCTTATTCCTCTCCTCGGTGGTTTGGTGTCTGGCGGATATCTTCAGTATTGGTTTTCATTTGTAATCAAGAGCTACCCGATTGCCAAGGAGATTTTTTCTCCTTTCCATGTTTTTTATCCTAACTGGGACCCACTTAAGGAGAGCATTCTCACCTTTCACTTATACTGCTTTGTGGAGGGTGGCACTGTGGCTACTGGAAGAGTTGCCCTTTCCTTGGGCAATCAAGAAGGGATTGGACAGACGTTCTCAGTGTCCAGTCCTTGACAGGAGCACATGTACACCTTCAACCCCCTCTGGCTCAAGTTTATTAACTCCTCTCTCCACAAGGCATCCTTCCTTACCCACTTAAACTTGATCACATCTGGTCGTTATTTAAAGAACACAGATGCCGACTGTAACTTCACTGCGAGTGTGTATGTCAGTATATTGATAAAAAGATATGGCCTGATTTACAAAAGTATCATCCCATAGGGTGTAGGCTTTCTATTATTAATTCCAATGGGATGATTTTTTTGCAAACGATATTTAGGATATAATATTTTTGACGGTTATATTTTGGTCATAATATGCTGAGTCTGGTACCACACACTCTGGGAGCTTCACTTCTGGGTCTATTTTAATTCAGCTTTAGATTTGGCCACAGTACAGAAACAAACCTCCTTTAGATGGTGGAGTCCACCCTCCAGCTTTTTAACAAGGAGACGCTTTCTTATACTACTCGATCTCTCGACCTTTGGCATAATTGGCATTAACTCTGTCCTGTCACTGATGCATGAACGCATGGGCTTCAATGACACTTTTTTAGTTGGTTTACATCCTATCTATTTGCTAACTAAATACTATACAAGGAGTAAGGATACAATATAAGCTACAAAAAATATTATAACCATATCCAGAAATAAGGCTAGTACCAATAAGACAGCAAGTGGTCTATTAAAAGAGCTTTAAAAGACAATAGAGTAGAAGGAGATGTCAAGGCGAAAAGAAGTTGGGTCTATAAGGAATGAGCCTTTGATTTAAAGGAATGAAACCGAGACAGGGCACCGGGAGGACGAGACGAAGATAGCAGACAAGAGGAAGGCAAGTGAAGAGGATACTAGGAACATAAGGTGAGATCGCGGAGAACAGATAAGGTGGGGCCAAATAGTGACAGCATTTAAAGAACAAGTCACAGGAAACAGAATTTACATTGAGAGGAAGGGGGAAGCAAATGAAGTTAGTGCATGCAAAAGTAGATTGCAGTGTGAAGGTAAAGTAGAAAAAGAAGTTGGACACATGAATTCTGAATCGATTGTAGCCGCTCACTTAAGTATTGGGCAACCCCGCTTACAGAGATGAGATGCTGTTAAATGAGGACAGAAGCAGCATTTGAAGTTGTTTCGGTGGGGGAGAAAGGAATAATTAGTTTGGTTTTTCAAATTTTGAAAATATGAAAGCAACCAGTTTTAACAGTGCAATCTTAGGCGTGAAGTCTGTGGAAGAGTTGAAGAAAAAGCCATGTAGTCAGTAGTGTTAAAGTCTAGGCCCATTTACACAATTTCTCCAGAGGAGACAGGTCTTTCTAGAAGAGTGAGCAGTGAAAGGAAAAATCACTAGTTATCACCCCAATACAGTGCAACCAATGTGGCTACACATTAATCCACTAGGCTCCTTCTTCTGGGTTTAGTAGGTTTTAATTATAAGTTCAGAAACAAATCAATGTAGATCAATCTCAACATAATTGTATAAAAGTACAAAAAGATCAGAGTAAGTCCAAATCTCCTTAAGAGATGTAACCTATATAGTACAAATCAAATGAGATATTTAAGATGATGCATACAATTAGGAAAAAGAAATGAAGATTAAATTGCAGCAGATGATTTTCTTTAACAAGCATGAGCAAACTAACTTTCCCCACACTACCATAACAAGGTAATCCTAACTAAACCATTCGGGTAAGGTCATATTCAGGGAAAAAGAAAGAAAGGTGTCAGCCGTCAGAGTCTTCAGTAGAATCACTCCGACAATCGGTCAAGTAGCATAAAGCCATGCAAGCAGGGCCATAGGTCTGCTCTCTGCAAAGCCCTTAGATGGACTCTCTCCCTTACTAACCACAACACATAATATCAACTGCAGTTGAATTGACACTCCCGCGTGACTTCTTCTAGGGAAATTTCCATATCTCTGGCACAACTGGATAGTTTGAGCACCTTGCCCACCTACATAACGCATAATCTCTCCTAGTCCTTGGCCATTCCTTTCCCAAGAGAACTCCTCTCCTCGCTTGTTACCCCAATTTTCTCGGCCGACTCCTTCTTCTCATGCTTTACTATCTACTAAGGCAAAACTCCTTTATTCTAACTAATGAAGCTTCTCCACACCTGCAGTAGAAACAAAATGAGACAAAACATTCCACAGTGAATGCTGAACATAGACAAAGCATGAGATTACGATGTGAGCTTGCACTGAAACAGAGAACGTTAGGCTAAAATGAAATAACACATAAAGTTAAGCCAACATACACATTAGGCCCCACTTTAAATGTCAACTTTGACTAGTGTGCTGGATTACAAATATATGCCCATTTATACAAAGTATCTGCATGAATGTAATGCAACAGCTACAAAAGTGTAATTATAATTATACCTTCACATGATTAATTGGAGTTTTACGTATGAACCTGTCAAATATTAGTTGCACACATACTAGTTAAATAGCTCACAATAAGACATTTAATGTTAAATTTTCCTGTCACTTTAATATGTGAGTTGTCACATAACTTTATTAATCACGTTCTAAACATATATATTTAAACTAGATTACTTTCAGTATGCAATACTCCACTCTTTTCAGCACATTAGTTACAACAGAATATATTCGAGTGCTGACTATGCTTGAGTAAGATGTACTCCAACATTATCTCAGATGAGATCAGGATTGTACCTCTTCAGTAGGATAGAGAAGGAAGGTTAAGTGGAACAAGTAAAGTGGGCAGAGAAAAAGAGACTCAACTGGGGTTGAAGTTTAGAAAATTCAGGGCTATCCATACAACAATAACTAAGAAGCAGTTCAAGACACGTTCCTGAAGAGTGTCAACAAAGGAAGAGAAGTAAAAGAACAGTTGGGAGTCGGCAGCATAGAAATGAGGGCAACAACCATGGGCAGAAAGAAAACAAACTGAGAAATAGTATATAAAGAGAAAAGATTTGGGCCAAGCACAGAGCTTTAAATGAACCCCAAATGGTTTGATTGCAGAGACAGAGCTTTTGCAGGAGTCCAAGATATAAAGAAAGCCAGGAAAGAACAGAATCCTTAAAATCCATGGCGTTTAAAGAAGAAAGAAGAGTTCAATGATCCACTTTGTCAAACGCAGTGAAGAGATCAAAATTAATTAGAAGAGAAGTTTTTTGTTGTAGCGTGAAGAAGAAAATTAGACTCACAGAACATGGCTGTGTTAGTGGAATAGGCGGGTCAAAAAACGAGATTGTACAGGTGATAGAATATTATAAATATGAAAAAAGGTTGAAAGTTGAGAAAGAAATATACAATCCAGAATTTTAAAAAGAAAGGGAAAGAGAAATCGTTCTGAAGTTAGAACGGTCCTTAGGCTCAAGTGATGGTTTGTTTAGAAGCGGAAGTATCGCTGCAGCCTGAACACGACAGGGAAGGATTCAACAAAGATACCAAGTAAGGTGTCAACACAGAACAAGCACTGGCAAAACCAATTTGTCTTGCTTTAACGTACCCATGCACCTAGCGTAAGTTCACAAATGCTGTTTACATGTATTGCATGCACAATATTATTTATCACATTAAAACTTGCCCCACTGGCTTTGCCAATGCTGACAAAAAAGTACAGCAAATAAAGTATTGCTTTCTGTGTACAATGCCTATAGGAGATAAGTGAATGAATGTGACAAACATTGTGATGGTTAAACTTCTCAGTTGTGAAACATACCCTCATGCATTCCAGTGGGAGCCCGGAAGGTAGAAGGGAAAACCAAATAGGCAATAGCAAGAAGTGAGAAGGCAAGATCCTCTGGGTGGAGTCAAAGGCTACTTTATGTTTATTATCAAGAATTGGTAACAATGGCCTTGCAGACAGCTGCGCTCTAAAATAAAACCTAAAAAACGGGTTTCGCCAATATGGAAGGAAAAGGTGGCACTGTAAGCCTGGCAACCCAAAAGAGGAATAAAACTTCAGATTGAGAGACAGAGAAAGTATCTAAGCGCAAAGAAGAAGTGCCAGAGGCTGATCTTCAGTCTGCTTCAGATGCCAAAAGAATACAGGGGGGTTGGAGAAACAGAAGGAGAAGGGAAAGCAGCATGAATTCTGCATAATTTAGAAGTGCAGTGAGCTGCAAAATCCTCTGAAGAGTAAGAACAAAACAGTGAAGGATCAGTAGGAGGAAAAAGTAACCAGTTGAGTGTTGAAAGCATGTGTAAAGAGTCATCAGCCTGGTCTTGAATACTTTTCTGAATAAAATGTATTTGGCATATTTAAACTAATAGCTCTAACAAATAGCTTTTGCTATGTCAAAATTGGTAACTCAGTCTCTGGTCGTCTACTTTTGCCTTTTAGAGGTACCCAAGACTCTATCCTTGCACCAGATCTCTTCAACTTTTATATAGAACAAATAACTCTATCTTTAGCCCTAAGGCTCTGGAAACCTGTATTGCTGAAGGATAAACACTGACGAAGAGGTTAAAACTGAAACTCAATGCTTAAAAGTTAATTCCTCGTCTTGTTACCCAAGCAAAGATAAAGGCTTCTCTCCAACTCGACTGATCATCACAAAAGCATAAGTATCTCACCCAAAATCATGGCAAATCTATCTGTTTCACCCAAGATCCTAACCTCAACTTGGATGTCCACATAAGTTCATAATCAAGCTTGCAAACTACCAATTGGTCATAAGAAACTTGAGGCATTTTCTCACAAAAAAGTACATGGAAACCATACTACAAGCTGTTGTCTTCTCAAGGATTTACTATGAAGTTACTAATGGGCTCTTCATGGTGGAATGTACCCCTCAAAACTGCCCTTCAGTCTGCAGTGCGTCTCCTACTTGGAGCAAGACAATCTGAGCTATCATGGCCTCCTGGAACAGTCTACCATGCGCTCAAAATCTAGAACTCTCTCCCAACACACAATCCCCAGGCTTCTGTCAGTAGTCCATATTTCAGCCCCCAAACCCAACGCCCCTCTTCATTATCTGCCAATTTGTGAGTTTGTATTGCTTAATATAGCCACGCCCGAGTCCATATTAGCACTTAAACATCAAAGCAAGGGTTAAAATGCATGAGGACTCATGGGGCCACACTCTTTGAGAGATCTTGCAAGACTTCAGCAAATGTCGGCAGCCATCTTGGGCGTAGTCAGGATTTAAACAGCGCCCAGTTCTAAACTCGTGAATTGCATTGAGTGTTCCTTCAAGACAACACCAGAAGTTTCCAGATCCTGAGACAAGAACTTACCTGATTTCGAGGAGGTTCTAGGAGCCCTTCCCACTCTACCGTGAGGGGGGGCACACTTCATCTTTACTCTACGTGCTCTGAGATCTGAACTGTAACAGCAACAAAAGCAAACAAGTGAGACACGTAATTTGAAAGATAAAGCAAAAGCAACACAAGTTTTGAAAGGTGTTAATCAATTGGAACAATAGCGTTATGTCATTCTTTTAATTGTTAGAGAAAACATTGTTTATGTTATAGAAATAGCGCAATTGGCAAATCAACAGTAAATAAAGGATATCTTCTGTGATGCGACAGAATATCTTTCTGGAGCCAGGCCCACTGGGATAAGTAACTGAACAAAGAGTCATAATGGCTTGAGATCGTAGTGTGGAAAAAGTGAGAACTTGTGTAATTAATAATAGCTTGCCTTTGTGTTTGGATAGTATAACTCCCTCACAGTGACACCAGAGGTAATGAGCAAGGAACTGAGGATCCCAAAGACTGAAAACGAAACTCTACAAAAAGCTGAGTGCTCCCACATCACACAGAAGTTGATTGGAGGTATTATATTGCAAATACATTTATATAGCGCTTACTACTTCTGACAAGGCGTCGAAGAGCTTTTTTGGCGTGAGCACGCTACTCTGGAACCCCTAAAAGATTAGTGGTTAATTAGTATAGTGAAATATGATAGTAATTTGAGTGGTGGATATGTTAGTCAGTTATTTGGATTGAGAAGGATAGCGAAGGTGTAGAAGAGGTAAAAAGGTTTGTATTTATATAGCGCTTGCTACCTCTGATGAGGTGTTGAAGCACTTTTTCAGCAAGTAGCACGCTACTCCGGAACCCATAAAGGATTAGTGGTGAATTAGTATAGTGAAATATGAAAGTAATTTGAGTGGTGGACATGTTAGTCTGTTATTTGGATTGAAAAGGTAGTGGAGGGATAGAAGAGTGATGGATTTAGAATTTTTTTTGTGTATTTGTTTTGGAGCTCATAGCAGTTGAAGGAGGCTTGGGATGAGTAAAAGGGAGGTGGAGGGGGAAGAGCCAGAGGGAGGGGTTAGAAAGGCTTATTTTGGGGGCTCGGAATAGTAAAAGAGGTATGAGATGATGCAAGCAGGGGTAGAGGAGGGAAGAGTCTAGAAAGGGTTATTTTAGGGATCATAATAGTGGTATGGGTTTTGGGATGAATGAGAGAGTGGAGGTAGAGGATATATTGATAGAGGTATAGGGTGAGAAATAGGGTAGTGCATTAAAAAGAGTTGTAGAAAGAGGTTTGAGATGAGTCAGAGAGTTGAGGAAGAGGATATATTGAGATAGGGTTGGGGCTAGGATAATTAAAAGCAGTGTATGGAAACAAGTGGTGGTCAAAGAACGCTGAAAGGACTGATCACTTGTGGTTGTTGCTTTGTGTCTTCCAAGGTACAGCAGCATCTAGAATTCCCAACACACTACACAACGCAGGAAAAAGGGCCATTTCCCTAACCAGTGCCGTCTTCCTTGAAAGTGTTTTCATTCACAAAAGAGAGGGCTGGGTGTGAGAGTTGAGTTCATATTCTCCCTGCAAGGATAACGACGGAGGCTCTTTCAAGGTGACCTCCTGTGCTGGTCAGTAACTGACAATTACCTCCTGAGAAGAATTTGAACCTTAAGTCGTCTTTCCGCCTACTACAATTGATCATAGTAAGGAGGCCATGGACCACCTTCATAGGTTATGTCTTGTTGTGAATCATACAATGAAAAATGTGGATAGTATCCTAACAAAGCTTCAAGTTATGTTTATGCTATTGTTAATGTCTATTCACTACCCTTTCAGCATTTGTGTGTTACATGCATCCATACTCACTTCTAATGTTCACCTCCATCTGAATGAGATTACTTAGGACCTGATTAAGAGTTCGGTGGATGTATTACTCCATCACAAACTTGATGCACATCCCGTCTCCCGTACTATAAGTGCCATTGGATATCATGTACTTATGATATGGCTGGTGAGATATCGGTCACATTTGTGACGGAGTAACCCGTTCGCTGAACTCTAAATCAGGCCCTTAGTGTGTAAAGATCTCTGCCACGCCTTTGAGGATTTTGACATGCTATTAAAAAAACTCTGAAATACATACATTAGTGCACACAAATGATGTGGGTGCCCGAAGCACAGACAACCCATTGCAGGAAGTGGCTCCTACAAACACTGGCCCCTGGTTTATGAGAAGAGAATGCACTCACCATCCTAGGTCTGCCAGGAGTCGCAGGGCTCCAGGGAAAGGGAGTCAACTGGGACATCCCATCCTGCTCGAAGTGTTATAAGCATAATACCCCACTATAGAAAACACTTGTAAGATGTCGTATCCGCAGGCAGGAAGCACACACTCATTACAACACCCCCACTACTTGTGACATAGAGTATAAGTGGCTGGTACACAGAGACAGCAAAAGATGACGTGCACCACACACCTCCCAGAAAAAGCACAAGGTACCAGTAGGCACCGCACAAAGCCCCGACTGTACTCCAAGCTTCATTAGGTGAGCCAGCATTGTCAGCGATGGTAAGTAGTCTTGGAGAATGATGACAGCCCAACTCAGCAGACAGACCCTTCAACCGAAGCTGATGGCACCGCAGATGAAAAAACCCAACCAGTGTCATCTTCTAGCAATACATATCAGCCACTCACAAGGCCAATTGCATTGCTCATCACCACAGCATCAGCTGTGGTAATCGTCTGCATCAACTTACTAGAGATGAGGGAGCATACCATACCTGACACTGGGTGGGAGCACACAGAGGACGCGTGACTGCTCTCGAACATCCTTGATAGATAAAGCAGACTGCAGAGGAGGAGGCAAAATCTGTGGTAAAGGACAGGCAGGAAGCCAAGAGGAGGTAATGGTTCTCTGCCACTCCTTGAACCTGCTGACAGCATCCGTTCAATCAGGAAAACTATTGGAGACATTGACCAATCCAATGGAGTGGCAAGAAATGATGGTGTCACAAGAACATTTACTGAGGCCACGAAATACTACACCAGCCGCCATATCATCAACCACCCCATCCATTTCCTCCCAAGAGTACCCAGCTCTGCCCTGTAGATACTAGTAAACATGGGGCCAGATGTAGGTAAAATCAATTTTGCGAGTCCTTAATAGCGAATTTTACCGATTCGCTATTAAGGACTCGCAAAATTGAATGTAGGTAGGAATCGCTAAAATATTAGCGATTCCTTAATATTCCTTAATAACGAATCGCAAATTGAGATTCGTTAATAAGGAATACCTACCCATTCATTCCTATGGGCTAGGAGGCCCATAGGAATGAATGGGAAGATATTCACTATTTGCGATTCGCTATTAAAGAATCGCAAATAGCGGGAGCTATTTCAAGGGTGCCAGGGTGTCAAAAGGACACCCTGTTGCACCCTGAAATGTGCATGTGTGCACATGTAGCGCACATACATGCCATAAGGGCATGAATGTGTGCCACATGGCACTTTAAAATAAGCAAAAAAGTGCTTTTTTAAAGGAAATCGCTAATTACCACCAACTTGAAGTTGGTGGTAATTAGCGATTCCTTGAGGCTAAAGTGCACTTTCTTTTGTGCTACTTACATTGCATTTAAGGAATCGCAATTTGCGATTCCTTAAATGCAAGAGCAAAATAAGGAATCGCAATTTTGCGATTCCTTATTTTGCTAGTAGGTTTAAACTCACCTACATTGCTCGCAGCCAAATAGCGATCGCAAACGCTGAAATTCTGCGAATTTCAGCGTTAGCGCTCGGTATTTTGCCACCTACATCTGGCCCCATGGTCTCTAACAACTGTACTCTCATCATATCATAGAGAACCCCCTTAAAATATACCCCTAAAAATACCACCGCAGGAACACTCATGAGTTGTGTTGTAAGGGAGGGAGTCGGGCGCTAAATGGATTATGTAGACGATGTGGTGAGTTTAGGAAGGAGCAGAATTATGCAGGGATTCTGAATGGAAAGATGGGGTTAGGACTGGTCTAGGAATTTCTGGAAGAATCATTTTATGTTTTGGGGAACACCTTGTCGTGGATTAATGGTATCACATACATTTACATGTTTAAGCTTTCAGATGTAACGCATACTTCCTAAGTATATCTTCCCTGATAATGCTCCCCTGTGCATCCTCCTGAAGTGGAGCATGCCTCTTTGCCTCCACCACCCTCATTACCAGGTGGATGGATGTCCGCTGTTTCTGTCATAGGTGCCTGACTATTAACTACAAGGTAGAGTAGCTTGTCACACATGGCACCATGCAGCACACCTTAGCAAGTTTATACTATGTGTAGCGCCAAGCAGGTCAAGGTAGCAGTGGTGCTCCATCAGCACAATGATAGGCGTGCACCGCTGTACTGTGAGGCACTCTCTGAGAGCAGCAACCACAGCAGGAGGAGCTGCCCTGTGTCCCGTCCATGGAGGTGACAAATATGGAAAATGGAAATGTGGTGATCTGACACTGTAGCCTACTGTGATGATCCGATAGATGCAACCATGTGTTAAATGACACGTTTTATACATTTTCTACAACTTGGTGCATGACCTCATTAGAACCCAATTAGTCAATCGTTTTTGGTTGTGGCATTAGTACTGTGACGCTTTATTAATGTTGTTGTGTCTGTGAGTCCACATTTAGTTCATGGTTGTTTGTGCTTTGTCAAAGATATGCGTTTGGTGCATAGTGCCAATCTGCAGTTTCACTCACTAGCTTCGTCCATTACTGACTTCACATCATTCATGTTGTGATCTGCATTTTATTATTTATATGTATTTTCTGTGTGACTTAAAAGTTATTATGCATGAAGCTACCTATTTCTCAATATTAAGACGATGGGTTCTACTCATGAAAAGCCTCACTTTTTCACTTTTTGACCTGTGGTATTTAGACCTCTGCTGTCGTGTAGGCCTCTCTTATTGAGTCTGTGGTAAATTGGATGATAAATTGCAACATTTAGTGGCTGTCTTTTAATCTAAGGCCAGCTGGCAGTGGACAGCTAGAGTAAAGATCTCTGGGTAGGTTGCATAGGACATGTACACAGAGTGTGTGTGCTCTGTGCATGTTTCATGTATGGATTAAGTTGAGGGTGGATTGTGTCTGTTGTGCGTTATTGTATTGCTTGCACATTTCAAGATGGCACCTGAAACTCATTATGATTGACAGGCAACGTACATTGACACACTTTTGATAGACAGGAATCTGTAATTGGAACTTGGGATGCACGTGTGGTAGAACCCTAGGTTTTGGATATATTGGTATGTTTTGGTGCCTAGTTTACTCCTTTTACATGCATTAGAGACCGAACTTTGTGGATGTGTACATATTCTAAGATGGCACCCGTAACTGTTATGGAGTTTCGAGGACTTTTGTAAAGATAGTCCTAAGTACGTAAGCTATGGGATATGAAGATGACGTTAATGGATGATCCTTTAAGAGATATGGAGGACTTTTGAAATTAACTCTGGAGGTGCAGATTAATATGTATGCCGATGTTAGGCCATTTAGTAGCGGGTATTGGAACCCTTGTTAGAAAAAGTGTTTGTAGTTTGCCGGTTTGTTGGTACAATTTAGACTGTACCATTTGCAAGATGGCGCCCATACTTTAAGTCAGTGCTCAACTTAATTTGGGCAGTCTGCTGTTTAATTCTCAGTATTTAAACCACAAGTAAGATGGCATCCACGTAGAAGCCATGTACACACTGCACTATGAGACTGTTGGGGTGACCTCGGACTATAACAGGAGGAAATTTAAAAGTTTTACGGACCCAGGTTAAGTTGTAATTTCTTCATTTTGCACGCTAGTGGAACAGCGTCATTGGTGGCATATCTGCTTTCTTCCAGGCCTGATTTGGGGTGTAGCCTGAAACTTACACACCTAGGGCCCGATTCACAGAACTAATCTGAGACAAAATCCTAAACTTACTACTTTTGGTATTCACAGAAGGCATTTAGTAGTAGTAAAGTTAGGATTTTGTCTTAAGTCTGTCTTAAGTCTGTCTTAAGTCTGTCTTAAGTCTGTCTTAAGTCTGTCTTAAGTTTGTCTTAAGTCTGTCTTAAGTCTGTCTTAAGTCTGTCTTAAGTCTGTCTTAAGTCTGTCTTAAGTTTGTCTTAAGTCTGTCTTAAGTCTGTCTTAAGTCTGTCTTAAGTTTGTCTTAAGTCTGTCTTAAGTCTGTCTTAAGTCTGTCTTAAGTTTGTCTTAAGTCTGTCTTAAATTTGTCTTAAGTCAAACTTAAGACAAAATCCTAACTTTACTACTACTAAATGCCTTCTGTGAATACCGAAAGTAGTAAGTTTAGGATTTTGTCTCAGATTAGTTCTGTGAATCAGGCCCCTAGCTTTCGCTATACTTGATTATTAGATTTGGAGTGGAGAAACTTGACAAGTAGTTGGTGTTTTATATGGCATGGTGAACTATTCTTAGGAATTCACCTGAACTCAAATCGTGTGGGATGTGTGGGAATCGTCACATTTCAGAAGTAGATATGTTATCTAAGAGAGGGTACACGGATAGGACACTTCATATAATCACTAAGTTCAATATTATTTTTAAGAACTGGGGATTTATGGATTGTTTTGACATTGGTGGAACATACAGTAAGATTGGCAGTACATTTGCATTGTGAAGAGGTGAGCTTGATGTTGTTTCAGTACTTTTTTGCCAGTCGCGTGATTTGCATGCCACAGGTACTGTTTTGTTGTCACAGGGGACGTGGTTTCCACACTTTGGGATTAGCCTGAGAAGACACTGGTTGTTGCGCCGCACTTGAAATATTATATTTAACTTGTTTTTGACATGCTGAGTGGATATTAGCATGTGATTTTGAACTCATAGGTGTATAACCTGAATGGTATCGAACCCAAGTCATGTATCACAAAATACTGAATAACCATGTGTCATACAGAGATCGGCGTTACATGTCATGTGCACATTCATTCTCTCCTGCATCTTGCAGTTCTCATTGTCTGCCCCATTTACTTGGGGGCACCGGTGATATGGGGATACGTTTAGAATCCCTAACTCATTAGGAAACCTTTTAGTGACATTTAATGTCCCCTTTACTGCATTCATTGTCTATGGTTCTGCGTTGAAAAAGACGCATTTGTCCACCGTATTCAGCAGTGCATCAATGATCAGGATATGGGAGAAGATAGGTTTGGACAACCCGTGGGCCATGGCCATCGGGAATTGGAATGAGTCACCCAGACGCTAAGTGCCATCAGTAAGTTGCCATCTGTGGAGTTCATTCTCATTATTGATGTTCGTTAACAGCACTCATACTCAGGCGATACATTGTGGGTTGTCTCAACACAAGTTTGTGTTGACTGGCAGACTGCATATGAAGTGATGTGGCTTCTGGAACTGCTTTTGTAGCTATTTTAGTTTGATAGATTTAAGCTGTGTGTGGAATTTCCTCATTAGCCTGCTTGGCATGTCATTTCCATTGCGTAGTGTTATATTCTTTTGTTCTGGTTTCTTATTTTGACATCACACAATCAGGTATACCTGAGGGAAGCGTATGTGTTTGTTGTATGCAAAACTTTCACATATGCCCTGATTAGTTGGTTTGAATTTTTCATAGTGTCATTTATGTTATGTTAAAGTGTTTATAGAGCGCATGGCTGCACCAACAACTAGGGGGTCCCAGCGCTAATGTTGAACATAGAATGAGGAGTCAAGAGAGATTAGTATTTGGAGAAGAGCCAAGTCTTCGCCATCTTTCTAAAGGTCCAATGTTCAGAGGTGCTGCGGATGGGAAGGGGTAGGGAGTTCCGCAGAGCGGGAGCCAGCGACTTTAAAGAGCGACCACCCGCTCTGGCCCTCCGTATCCGAGGAACTCTGGCCAAATACAGGCCTGCAGAGCGCAGAGTGTGTGTAGGTACATAGTGGGAGCATGTGTCGCTCAAGATTCCTGATCCAATGCCTGAGAGGATCTTGTGAATGATACACAGGGCTTTGAAGTGTATTCTCTGTTCCAGAGGTAACCAATGTAACGTACGGAGGAGGTTAGAGACATGGCAATGCTTATCTATGTTAGTTTGTGATTAACTGAATTGTTTACATGTGTGATTGGTTGAAATGTGCCTACAAGGTTCTTATTGTGTGATTTGGATTCATTATGTTTTGGCATGTGCAATATTTCAACTGCGATTTTAGCATCCAGTTGCTGTGCTACTGCTAATACCTAGCATAACGACTGGTCACAAATAAAACCTTGTGCTAAAATCGCACTTACTGCCATCATCATTACGAACGCTAATGTACTGCAGCAGCACCATAAACCCATTCTATGCCGCATTCTTTCAGGTGTATTGCTGCTGCTGGTTATACCACTGGCATGACAAGGGTTGACAGCCGCTGTGTTTATTGCACAATTATGGTTGGGTCACAGTGACCCTTGATTCAGTATCTGCTGCATAACTTTCTGGTTTTATAAAAAAAAAATCTAGCTCAAACATAACCCAAAATGCTACAGATGGAGTGCGATGAAACTCCCAAAAATGTGCAACCTTCTTTGGTCATCTTTCACTTGTAGCTCTCTGCACTCGGCCATTAAAGGGGTAAGTTCTTGGCTCAGGTGGTGTTAATATCCGCAACTGACGTACTGAGGGACTTTTGTATGCAACTAAAAACAAAGGGCTACACATTTAAATGTAATTCCAATACGATGGAACGAATGATTCCTTGTCCAACAAATGTTTTGTTTTATAGTGCATATGAATGTGTGTTTACATCACAGCGTTTTCAAAGCAGTCAGAGAGAAATCAGAGTTTATGAGAATTGCAAATATTTTGTATTTCTCCCTAAGGTCTGTTATATTGAATCTTAAAGTGCCTCCCAGGTGGGACATATAGGTAATAAGCGTGTAATTTACCATCCTGTTCTGCAGGGGCATTTCTTGTTAGTAAGATGTTCTTCCGGAGCACACAGGGTATCCCTGAAACTGAGACAATCTGTAGAACAGGAGTCCAGAGCCTACCTGAGGGTGTGGAAGGTGCTGACCCACACTCTTTAGTGTGGACTGTTTACAGGACTGTCAGATTTGGACAATGAATAACATCCTCTGCGTGGAGGAGAGATTCTTAGAAAGAGTGGGAGCAGCTGTACGTAAGAAAGGCAGGGCGCGTCGACACTGATAGTCTAAGTGACAGGCTTTGGAGGCAAGGACAGAATTTTCAAGGCTGCCAAAAGGGAGCAGAACATTTGACGTGAGGACTGAAGATATTGCTGATTCTGACACTGTGCCAAAAAATATGAATTGAAGAAAGCAACTTAATCTTCTACAAACGAAGCTCCCGCATCCAGGTAAACTTCAAGTGATATAAAAAGAAATAGAATCAGCTTTCTGAAATCTGTAGGGAGTGAAAAAACCTTCCGAAATCTATAACCTTATGTGAGGAGGGCGATGCAGGAGTGCTGGAATGAGAAGGAGGGTCTCATTTACAATGAATTGGCGTAGGGCAGCGCCTCAAGACTTTTTACTGTGCTGCCCTACGCCAATTAGAAAGGACAGGAATGCGCCGTATTTATAAGATACAGTGCATTCCTGTCCTTTCTGCCTGCACACAATTTGGTGCGTAGCGCCAACGCAGGCACTCTTGCACCATGGTGTAAGGGTGCCTGCATTGTTGGCAGGATTGTTTTTGTGCAGGAAGGGGCTCCTTCCTGCTCAAAAACAGTTCATGGAGGCTTTTTCCTCTATCTGTGTGTGCTGCACAATGCAGCACACATAGAAAGAGGAAAAAACGAGGAGAAATAAAGATATTTCTCCTTGTTACGCCTCCCCTGGGGAGGTGTACAGTTTAGACGCATTCCCAGGTTTACAGATCCTTGTAAATCTGGGAATGTATCAAAACCCATTAGTGTTGCGTGAGAAATCCCACTGCAACGCTCATGGAATGCCGTCCTTATGCAGTGTAAGGCAAAGCAGCAACTTGCGCTGCGTTGCCTTACACCATACTTACGATGCCATGAAAAGCCAATCAAAGTGGATTAGCATGGCCTCGTAGAAATGGGTCTGCACTCCGCGCCGCCGGAGCATCATAAAAAGTGACACAAAGGCGCCGCAAGGGGCTTGTAAATAAGGAATAACGAGGCTCTTGCAGGATCTTACAGGTTTATTCAGGCACTGATGGTGCGGTGGTGAAGACGGTCACAATGCTACCAGCACCTGCTCCTGCACTTACACTGATGCTGAGCTGAGCTCAAGTTGTGCTTGCTTGTGGTTTGCAACCGCATTTACCAATAGCTATAAGCTGATGGCGAGTGAGTGGAAATCAGGCCAAATATAGCAATGACGGGCAAAATGACCACAGACACTATTTGCGTGTTATTCCATATTTTTGCGCACATGTGTAAATCAGGCCCAAAACCCAAGTGAACTCCTGGGCCTAGATTTACTTAATGTTGTGTGGGTATTCGTGCAGCCCTACACAATTTTAATAACCGTTGTAATAATTTTGCGTCTGGCCACACAAAACAAAATATCGTGGAAGCTTTTAACATAACCCTTTCGTTAAGCATTTTCCCCATTCACCTGTGAGATAGAACTCACAGGGATACGCACTTTGCAAGCTTTATGCAAAGCGTTAAATGTATTTATAAATAGATTAATGTGACCCTTAAAGGGTTTCTATATTATATTTTCCATGTAATGTTTTTGTTAAACAGACAGCAAAAATAAAGTTAACTAAAATGTACCTATTTTGTGCAGCACAAAAGAGACACCCCCTATTATGACAAATAGTGTGTGCATGTACGTTGGTTTTCTGGTGAGACCAACCCCGTATGTGTTTTACACAAACTAATTTACTCTGAGAGGTAGAAATGACAGTGCCAATAAAATGATGCCACAGTAGTAACATACATTACTAATTGTTGTGTATGGTGAACTACACAGTAATTTAGACCGTGCAATTTGCTTGTAATTGTATATGTCGCATAATTTGTCTTTCCGTGAATCCTATAATCTGGTCAACTCTACCGTACAGTTTGACCCTTCATTACCACATAATTCATGTTTCTTGATCCTAACCCGGGAGCCAGCCAAAAAGCCTCTTGCAATTTTTGGACTGCCCGGAGACCAGCTCTTAAACGTCTCAGCTTTCGAACCGCACCCAAAAACGGCCAGCATCAAACCTGGACACCGGGACAGAGCAAAGAAAACATCAAAATGACCTCCGCCTGCGAAACTGGCAGATTCGGGGTTTTGTGTACTTTGAAAGGAGGACCAGACGGACAGGCGGCACTGCCCACGACCTGGCAGTTCATCTGGTTCTCAATCGACTTCGTTTCTCTATTAATAACATGAACTGCCCGAAACGCGAAACCACCAGTTCTCGGTTCCTGGACTTTTTTTTTTCTTCCTTGGGAGGCGAAAGCGAATTTTGTAAAAATGTTTGTGATGCTCCGCGATTTGCCTCCGTCCCTACAGCCCCTCTCATGGCACCGTCCTCCGATCTGAGATCCCTCCCAACATCCCAGTGTGGAGCCTTGCTCCCGCCAATCCGGTGTCACAGTGCACCTCCTGGGCAGACGTCCGGTTATCACCACTGTGACCCGTGTGGGTTAAACTCCGTCTCATGCAACTTTGGGCGAATTTTTGAACGTCTCCTCTACTTTGTGTGCGAAGTTTAACCGTCGCACACTCCTAGCACCAAGTCTATGGACTATGTGCACTAAGCAGCGCACTGACACCGGCTTAATGACTCTAGGCGCTGAATAGGTCACAAAGATAAGACAGAAAGAAGGCTGGGCATAAGACAGAGTACAGCCCTGCCGAGAACCATGCCCCCTGGACCAGCTCCAGCACCTGGGCGTCAGAGGCAGCTCGGAATTGTCCATTCACACAATTGCTGTGCGGTGTAAAATGCTGCCAGGTATAAGAGAGGGGCGCACGGAGGGGAGAAGGGGCACTTGTTTGCCGCTGATCCAGCAATGATTAAAGCCGGCAGTTTTTCAGGCATTAGCGGCAGAAAAGAGCATAGTTAAAGCTTTAAAAGGGCCGGACTCCTAAAGAGCCGGTCCTCAAAGCGCTATTAAAAGCCTGGCGCTTGTTAAGACCTGTAAAAAGGCAGGAAACCAGCCTCTGAAATACAGCTTCAGCACCAATTACTGGGAAAGCGGACAGGGGCTGGGTGGGGAGTGGGGGCGCCTGAAAACATCCTTTGAAAACCATGTCATCGCAGTCTCTGCAGTTCTATTCACTGCCAGTGCATTAGAGGGGAGAAAGCAGGTTCAGGAATGGTGGCCCGAAGGTGTGTGGGGGGAATGGAACGAAGGGGCTGTGTAGAGTTTGTTGAGGGCAGAGTGAATGATAGACTTCTGCCCCTCTAAAAAACACTGAGCCTGGGCACACTCTGTCCACGCGCCCTCCTCCATTACGCTTCTTTGCTCTTTGTGAAAGCTACGCTTTACCTTTTGCCCTCTCTTTTCCGTCTCTCATCATCCATTTTCCTCCTCTTTTGCTGTACATTCTCTCCCACTCACTGCTTCCATTTCATGTTCCTTCAGCCATTCTCCACTCTCCTCTTCACCTCCCGCCCGCGCTTTTACTGTTTCCTGTGCCTCAGATATCTATTTTGCTCAGTTCCTTTCTTTCCTGGAGGACACGAGTCCTGGACACACCCGTCGAACCGCTCCACAGGTAAGGGCAGGGCCGAGAAACCTTTACTCTGAATCCTGGCACGGTCAGTGATTGCCAAAGGTATCCTAGGACCTCTGGAACTATTGTGCTTCAGTTGAATAAACGTGTGCCACCTTTGTTTACTTGACTCCCCAAAGGTAGTGTGGGTCAGGGGGCCAGGCTTACTCTATGAAATAGTAGAGGGTGTGGAACCCAGACACTTTAGTACTGCAACATTTATACAGAGTGTAAGAAATGGGATTGTTGGTTGACTAAGGTGTGAGCCCTGGTCAAGCAGCAAACACAAACCTTGTCGGGGGAGGCACAAGCCAACTCTACATTAACCTGTGCTCAACCCTCGGTAACTTGGCACAGAGCAGTTAGGCTTAACTTAAGAGGCAATGTGTAAAGTATTTGTGCAACAAGTAATAAAGTGAAAAACACCACACAAAAAGGATCCCACGCCAAGCTATAAAAATAGAGTTATTTTTAATAAATAAAACAAGACCAAAACAACAAAAAATTCAATCAGTAGAGCCGGCGATAAGCAAGTTTAAAGAATTCAGTGAAAATAGCACCTAAACGCACAACGCGCCAACTGTGGATATCGGGTTACGCATACCAGGACAAAGTCACAAGTTCAGACCAGCTACAGCTACCCAGTTAGACCCGCTGAACAAAGTACCTTGAATCCTGGGTTGCGGAGTGTTGTGAGGATCTGCGTCAAAGATGTATCGCGCAGCCAAAGAAATGCATCGGTTCCGAGTTGCGGCAAGGCTGTGGTGCAAAGTCCTGCATTGTCATCAAGGATCCCGTCAAAGAGGGCTTGCAATCCAAAGTCTTGCGACAAGGATGCGTCATGCAGTCGGGCGATGCGTCACTTCCAGGGAGCTGCTAGGCTGAGATGTGGAGTCTGGTGTCGTCAGCAAGGCTGCTATCAACGAGGGATGTGAGGGCCTGCACCGAAGATGCGTCGCATGGCAGCGGTTCCGAGGAGGAGGAGGCAGATCTTTGCGGCGGTTCCTATCCAAAAAGCAGCAGAAATGCGTTGATTCTACTCAGGATTCTGCTGGAACCACAGTGGCTAGTAGAGCACCTTAGGCCCAATTCTAAGGGTCAAGGATTGGGGTGGAACCACTTGGCACAGTAGACTCACAGATGGCAGAGTCCAGGTGCTGCGGTCAAAGTTGTTGGAGCCTTCTGTTCTTGAGGCTCAGTCAGGAGGCCAGCCAACTAGCCCTTGGAGTCACTCTGGGGTCCTGGGTTCAAATAGCTGCAGGTCAATCCCTTCTCATCCAGGCAAGAGGACAGCAGGCAGCACAGAAGGGCAGCAGTCCTTCAGAGCAGCAGTTCAGCAGAGTGACAGTCCTTTCAGCAGCACACCAGGCCTTCTTCCTGGCAGAGTATTCACAGGTCCAGAAGTGTATTGAAGAGGTGGCGTCCAAGGTCCACTATTTATACCTGGTGCCCTCCCTCTGGAAGGTGGGAGAATCATCTAGAGGTTTCTCTTTGAAGTCTCCGGCATCCTGCCTTTCCTGTTCTGCTCCAGACTAATTATAGGGAGGTATGCAGTCCTTTGTGAGGAGGCAGGGCACAGCCTATTCAAGTGTAAGTAGGGCTGTGCCCAGATCCGCCCTCCCATCGTGCCAGTGATGGCCAATCCAGGCACACCTAAGCTTTCTATTGTGTGTGGCTGTCTAGGAGACATACGCAAAGTCCAACTGTCAGCTGCATCCAGTCATATGACCCAAAGACAGGCTGCAGGCACTAAATGGCCAAGGCAGGAAAATGCCAACTTCCTAAAAGTGGCATTTTCAAAATGCCAACTTCCTAAAAGTGGCATTTTCAAAATTGTAATTTAAAATCCACCTTCACCATGAGAGGGGATTTTTCATTACAATTCCAAAGACACCAAAGATGAACTGATTACCTGCTCCCATTTGGAAAGTACTACTTATTAAATGTAATAAGGTAATTCCAATGTTATGCAATGGGAGAGGCAGGCCTTTTCACTACCAGGACATGTAAAACTAAAAAGTGCATGTCCCAGTTTTTAAATACAGTGCACCCTGCCCTCACGGCTGTACAGGGTCTACCCTAAGGGTGACTTACATGTATTAAAAAGGAAGGCTTGGGTCTGGCAAAAGGTTTGTTTTTCCAGGTCGGCCTGGCAGTTTAAAAACTACACATACAGGCTGCTATGGCAGATCTGAGGCACATTTCAAGTGCTACTTAAGTGGGTGGCAAATCAGTGCTGTAGGGCCACTAGTAGCATTTAATTTTATTTACAGGCCCTGGGCACATGTAGTGCCACCTTACTAGGGACTTACAAGTAAATTACATATGCCAATTCTACCATGTTTTAGGACAGCGCACAAGCAATCTATCACTGGTTAGCGGGGATAAAGTGCACAGAGTCCTAAGGCCAACAAAAATGAATTCAGCAAAAATAGGAGGAATGAAGGCAAAAAGTTTGCGGATGATCCTGCAGAAAGTGCCCAGTCCAACCCAGAACTTCATACCTATTTATGAAGTCCTGAAGCACATAGTCAGACGGGAGAGCAGTACACCTTGGAGGCATGCATGGTTTGCACTGTGTTGCATCTGTTGTGATCATAGATGGGAAGCATTATGATGTTCTGCGAGAGCAATCAGAGAGGAGCGATCATATCTTGGAGTTCATCACTTTGTAGTGTGATAAAGGAGGAGGTGTGAGAGGTAGGCATAACATTATAATTGGAATTAAAAACCCAACAAGCAAACAAGAACAGATGTCTCACCCAAATCCAAAATGAAATTCAAGGTGCCAGTGTTGTGTTTCTCAAGACCTGTTGTATGGTTAACAAAGCTATTGAAGGAATGGTTAGTGTGATCTGGTACGCCAGTGAAGCTCAGAAAAGCACACTCAAGGGTCCAACAGAGATCTTACTAGAGGGCTACTGGAACTGGAATGTGCTAATCATCAAAGCACATCCACTCTGATGGACTTCCATGTCTCATTGCAGGGCCAATAGAAGACACATGGAAATTACACTGGATTTACACGCTCCAGCGTTTGCACTGTGGATTTAAGAAATTATATTAGGGTCCAGCCTCCTCTTTTCAAGAAATATTTCTGAAACTGTTAGACACAGGATCATTATTCACACAATTCCAGATTCCATGTGACCAGATACAGCCAATGCAATATGGGACAAAGACAAAGAATGAACAAGAAAAACTCAGTGTCCGTCTTATTCTGGAAATAGGCAAATGTAGGTAACCAGATGATCAATGATGGTACTGGTATGTAGCAGGTCTACTGCACATGTAGCTCAGGGGTGCTTCTGTGCATATTCTTTCTCATCATAACAAAAGAATCACTGGCAGTTGAGTTGCAAGGACCTCCTCGTTCCTAATGTCTTGCTCTGTTGAGATTACCTGCATCCCAGCTTGAGTCAGTTGACTGTTGCTCCATGTCCTACTTGTCTGTGGCTATCTCATCTCAGAAAGAGCAGTACAGCCTCTGTTTCTTCAAGGACATGTCACAGCAGGAGGGCTTCTTCAGAGTCTATTGTTTACCTTAAGGAAAATATTAACCAGCAGGGTCATATATCTGACAAGTATCTCTGACGGCTACTGAACTGAATATCCTAAATCCAGATGAAAAGCAATAACTAATTTATGAGGTCACCCCAATCAGCACAGCGTACATATCCCCGAGTATTCTTTGGGAAGGGGAGGAGATGGGTATCAACTGGTCAAGCTGTGTCTTTTGCCTTCAAACACAACAAGATGCTACCACTAAAGGAATCTCTTTTACTGAGTGACACCAATGAAGAAAGAAGTTCAGATGAAGCGCAAGACAAAATCTGGCTAGCCGAGCGGCAGAAATAAATTCTTCTAGCTGACTGCACACCTACAGAATTTTGGGCTGGATCAAAGTATACGGCATAATCTGGCTTTCTTGTCTACAGGGAAATATTAAGAGAAACTTGAAGGAATGCACCCTTGTCACTGATGCACAGAGCCTATCCAATGGAGGGGCTTCCTGATTCCAAAAGTTGGGGAGAGGGTTAGTCCAGAAATAATTGGAAGTGGCTAAGTGTCAGTAGTTTTCAAGGACTTTTGTCCCTACAACATGCCTCCCCCAGCTCGCTCAGCGGATAACGCTGATTACTGTGAATCCCTACAGATCCAATCAGTGACTAAAACTCCAGATAGTGCCTTATTACAGGAAACTAACTTGTTAGCCACTGAATCATCCAAATTGCAGTGCAATTGGGTAGGTAAGGTGATTTTCTTGCACAAGAAAGGGGGCACTGCCATACTAATTTATAAGTGAGTGATGGCTCGTGTTAGCAACACTTGGAAGGACGAAGACAGAGACTATGTTTTTGCAAAACTCAAAATCCAAGCCATACAGTTTATAATAGAGAGTATCTATGCACAAGATTCAATTATGGGCAGAACAGGCCCATCTGAGTCAGGTCGGAACAAAGACAGGATGGTGCTTCAAAATCTTTTGGCAGACTATGCTCTCGTGGACCCATGGGGCCTCCTGCACCTCAGGGATCAAGAATTTACATTCTACTCACACCCACGTGGCACGGAGTCCACAATACATTTTTTTCTACTGGCGGGATCATTTTCCCCTAAATTAGTCTCCTGTGAAATCTTTGTTAATAGCCTATCTGACAACTCCCTTCTTCAGTTAGACGCGGAAATGGGACTCTTCGACTACCACATGGAAGAAGGAGAATGCCGGTCTGGAAATTCTAGGGCCCAGAGGCAAAACAGAAACTTCAGAACTATACCATACCTACATGTTACTGAGCAAGGACTCAGTGGACCCTCCGCGAACTGTATAGGCCGCTAGTAAAGCCTATACGTGTGGCCAGCTCATGACGGAGTCTGCCGTACATAGACGTGGACACCTGGAGACGAGGCACCAACTGGAACAATGTATCAGCCACCTGATGACCCAAAATCGACAGAACCCTGACAATTTTAGAAGCCTTATGAAAACTAACATGAACCTTAATTCAATATTTACCTTTGTGGCAGGGAAAGAGCTAGGACAGATTAAACATTGTCATTATGAGTTTGAAGAAAAAGCTGTCCAACTCCAAGTTCAGCAACTGAAACAAGAGGAGACACATTATTCAATCCCATCCATCCACATCCAACAAGGACTACTCACCAATCCAGTACAAATAGTGGATGAGTTTGCCTCGAAACCATGTTTTTTGACCAACTTACTCTTTCTCGCCTAACAGAAGACTCTGCTGTTGAACTGGAAAGCCACATCTCTGAAGATGAGATTTGGGTGCTATGAAAGCCATACCCACCATAAATACTTTTGAAGAGATGGCCTCCCTATTGAATTTAATAAAACAAATGAGCAGATTGTGGTCTCCTAACTGGCCAAGGTCTTCAAGGCAATGTGTTATTCAGATTCCGTACACGCAGAATTCGATAGGCTAACATTGTTCTCCTCCCAAATTCTAACAAAACTCTCCTTCAACGTAGCAGTTACTGCCCCATCTCCCTTATTAACACAGATTTAACAATTCTGGCGAAGGTTCTGGCCACTCAACCAAGGAAATATATCCCATCCTTAATACAAAGGTCACAGGTGGTCTACTTACTAAAACGCTCGTCGTCCTACCACATGCAGTTTCTCTCATATACAAAGGTTGAAGTGTGAAGGAAGTGACCCGATTAGGGCCTCCCGGGTCACTCGCGACCACCTCTCAGCCTTCCATACAAAAGAAGAGTCGGTCAGACAGTAGAGAATACAAACCAAGTATATTTTATTCAGGTACACTCGAGCGGAGTCCAGTCTGACCAGACTTCTGGGAATGCTGCAGAGGGACTGACATCAGCAAACATGGTGATACATTATGTACAATTCAGAACCAATGAAGACCCACCCTGACTGGAAATTTCCAGTTGGAGGCAGTTAGACAAAGAAGGTACAGAAGGATGAGTTTCGATTCTGAGACCGGGCACACACTATCTAAATGCCAAGGTCGTTCTGCCTGTGCCCATCGCTGGACTAGTGGGAGCAGGCCTCTATCTGGTGGGAAAGGTATGCGCTAATAAGAACAGTGTATTCATTAGTACAGCAAGACCCAACCTTGGAGAAACGAAAACTACTGCAGCTGCCTTCAGCAGAGGCAGAGAGAAAGATTAGTTTTGATCATGACTCAAAATGGCGGCTAAACATAAAATGGTGCAGCGAATGCTAACTTAAGACGTACAATGCATAAACAGCACAGCTAAAACATTTTTATTCCAACAGACCCTCCTTTTAGCATTCGCTAACCTTTTCTATGGTACCATCTAGAAACAGATAATATATTGCAAGGATAAGAAACATCACTATAAGCTGATGCACACATAATCAGTATTCAAAGATACCCTCGTCGATCTGCATAATGTCATCAATGTATTTTTGCATCATGATCGCAGCATTAGTTTCATGAACTGATATTTTTGGTTTAGGGGCCAGAGCACTCACACAATAGGTACAACAAGCCGGGAGGCAGTGTATACAGAGGCAACATGTAAAGATAATACCCGCAACTGCAACTAAAAAGATAAGGATCTCCATGCCACTGGAATCAAGCTATCCTGGCTGAAGAGGGGTGAAACCCCGAAACCGGTCCTAGGATGCTTGTTTCCAGTCCAGGGAGGACCTGGCTTGGCAGTTCGGGCTGGACTGTTCCCATGAGGCACAGGGTCAAGACTGATTTGCATATGGCTGGGTCCAAACTGGAATGGCATGGTGAGCAAAAAAACGATGGATTTAGGCCCAGATCTCTGTACTGGGGTGAATGTATGACATTGTTCTGCATTCTGTCCATCAACTGTTGTTTTTGCATTTGTCACCCTGAGTGGGACGGGTATGCCCAGACGTGGGTCCCGTGCTCTCCATGCCACTGGAATCAAGCTATCCTGGCTGAAGAGGGGTGAAACCCCGAAACCGGTCCTAGGATGCTTGTTTCCAGTCCAGGGAGGACCTGGCTTGGCAGTTCGGGCTGGACTGTTCCCATGAGGCACAGGGTCAAGACTGATTTGCATATGGCTGGGTCCAAACTGGAATGGCATGGTGAGCAAAAACGATGGATTTAGGCCCAGATCTCTGTACTGGGGTGAATGTATGACATTGTTCTGCATTCTGTCCATCAACTGTTGTTTTTGCATTTGTCACCCTGAGTGGGACGGGTATGCCCAGACGTGGGTCCCGTGCTCTCCATGCCACTGGAATCAAGCTATCCTGGCTGAAGAGGGGTGAAACCCCGAAACCGGTCCTAGGATGCTTGTTTCCAGTCCAGGAAGGACCTGGCTTGGCAGTTCGGGCTGGACTGTTCCCATGAGGCACAGGGTCAAGACTGATTTGCATATGGCTGGGTCCAAACTGGAATGGCATGGTGAGCAAAAAACGATGGATTTAGGCCCAGATCTCTGTACTGGGGTGAATGTATGACATTGTTCTGCATTCTGTCCATCAACTGTTGTTTTTGCATTTGTCACCCTGAGTGGGACGGGTATGCCCAGACGTGGGTCCCGTGCTCTCCATGCCACTGGAATCAAGCTATCCTGGCTGAAGAGGGGTGAAACCCCGAAACCGGTCCTAGGATGCTTGTTTCCAGTCCAGGGAAGGACCTGGCTTAGCAGTTCGGGCTGGACTGTTCCCATGAGGCACAGGGTCAAGACTGATTTGCATATGGCTGGGTCCAAACTGGAATGGCATGGTGAGCAAAAAAACGATGGATTTAGGCCCAGATCTCTGTACTGGGGTGAATGTATGACATTGTTCTGCATTCTGTCCATCAACTGTTGTTTTTGGATTTGTCACCCTGAGTGGGACGGGTATGCCCAGACGTGGGTCCCGTGCTCTCCATGCCACTGGAATCAAGCTATCCTGGCTGAAGAGGGTGAAACCCCGAAACCGGTCCTAGGATGCTTGTTTCCAGTCCAGGGAGGACCTGGCTTGGCAGTTCGGGCTGGACTGTTCCCATGAGGCACAGGGTCAAGACTGATTTGCATATGGCTGGGTCCAAACTGGAATGGCATGGTGAGCAAAAAAACGATGGATTTAGGCCCAGATCTCTGTACTGGGGTGAATGTATGACATTGTTCTGCATTCTGTCCATCAACTGTTGTTTTTGCATTTGTCACCCTGAGTGGGACGGGTATGCCCAGACGTGGGTCCCGTGCTCTCCATGCCACTGGAATCAAGCTATCCTGGCTGAAGAGGGGTGAAACCCCGAAACCGGTCCTAGGATGCTTGTTTCCAGTCCAGGGAGGACCTGGCTTGGCAGTTCGGGCTGGACTGTTCCCATGAGGCACAGGGTCAAGACTGATTTGCATATGGCTGGGTCCAAACTGGAATGGCATGGTGAGCAAAAAACGATGGATTTAGGCCCAGATCTCTGTACTGGGGTGAATGTATGACATTGTTCTGCATTCTGTCCATCAACTGTTGTTTTTGGATTTGTCACCCTGAGTGGGACGGGTATGCCCAGACGTGGGTCCCGTGCTCTCCATGCCACTGGAATCAAGCTATCCTGGCTGAAGAGGGGTGAAACCCCGAAACCGGTCCTAGGATGCTTGTTTCCAGTCCAGGGAGGACCTGGCTTGGCAGTTCGGGCTGGACTGTTCCCATGAGGCACAGGGTCAAGACTGATTTGCATATGGCTGGGTCCAAACTGGAATGGCATGGTGAGCAAAAAAACGATGGATTTAGGCCCAGATCTCTGTACTGGGGTGAATGTATGACATTGTTCTGCATTCTGTCCATCAACTGTTGTTTTTGCATTTGTCACCCTGAGTGGGACGGGTATGCCCAGACGTGGGTCCCGTGCTCTCCATGCCACTGGAATCAAGCTATCCTGGCTGAAGAGGGGTGAAACCCCGAAACCGGTCCTAGGATGCTTGTTTCCAGTCCAGGGAGGACCTGGCTTGGCAGTTCGGGCTGGACTGTTCCCATGAGGCACAGGGTCAAGACTGATTTGCATATGGCTGGGTCCAAACTGGAATGGCATGGTGAGCAAAAAACGATGGATTTAGGCCCAGATCTCTGTACTGGGGTGAATGTATGACATTGTTCTGCATTCTGTCCATCAACTGTTGTTTTTGCATTTGTCACCCTGAGTGGGACGGGTATGCCCAGACGTGGGTCCCGTGCTCTCCATGCCACTGGAATCAAGCTATCCTGGCTGAAGAGGGGTGAAACCCGAAACCGGTCCTAGGATGCTTGTTTCCAGTCCAGGGAGGACCTGGCTTGGCAGTTCGGGCTGGACTGTTCCCATGAGGCACAGGGTCAAGACTGATTTGCATATGGCTGGGTCCAAACTGGAATGGCATGGTGAGCAAAAAAACGATGGATTTAGGCCCAGATCTCTGTACTGGGGTGAATGTATGACATTGTGCTGCATTCTGTCCATCAACTGTTGTTTTTGCATTTGTCACCCTGAGTGGGACGGGTATGCCGAGACGTGGGTCCCATGCTCTCCATGCCACTGGAATCAAGCTATCCTGGCTGAAGAGGGGTGAAACCCCGAAACCGGTCCTAGGATGCTTGTTTCCAGTCCAGGGAGGACCTGGCTTGGCAGTTCGGGCTGGACTGTTCCCATGAGGCACAGGGTCAAGACTGATTTGCATATGGCTGGGTCCAAACTGGAATGGCATGGTGAGCAAAAAAACGATGGATTTAGGCCCAGATCTCTGTACTGGGGTGAATGTATGACATTGTTCTGCATTCTGTCCATCAACTGTTGTTTTTGCATTTGTCACCCTGAGTGGGACGGGTATGCCCAGACGTGGGTCCCGTGCTCTCCATGCCACTGGAATCAAGCTATCCTGGCTGAAGAGGGGTGAAACCCCGAAACCGGTCCTAGGATGCTTGTTTCCAGTCCAGGGAGGACCTGGCTTGGCAGTTCGGGCTGGACTGTTCCCATGAGGCACAGGGTCAAGACTGATTTGCATATGGCTGGGTCCAAACTGGAATGGCATGGTGAGCAAAAACGATGGATTTAGGCCCAGATCTCTGTACTGGGGTGAATGTATGACATTGTTCTGCATTCTGTCCATCAACTGTTGTTTTTGCATTTGTCACCCTGAGTGGGACGGGTATGCCCAGACGTGGGTCCCGTGCTCTCCATGCCACTGGAATCAAGCTATCCTGGCTGAAGAGGGGTGAAACCCCGAAACCGGTCCTAGGATGCTTGTTTCCAGTCCAGGGAGGACCTGGCTTGGCAGTTCGGGCTGGACTGTTCCCATGAGGCACAGGGTCAAGACTGATTTGCATATGGCTGGGTCCAAACTGGAATGGCATGGTGAGCAAAAAACGATGGATTTAGGCCCAGATCTCTGTACTGGGGTGAATGTATGACATTGTTCTGCATTCTGTCCATCAACTGTTGTTTTTGCATTTGTCACCCTGAGTGGGACGGGTATGCCCAGACGTGGGTCCCGTGCTCTCCATGCCACTGGAATCAAGCTATCCTGGCTGAAGAGGGGTGAAACCCCGAAACCGGTCCTAGGATGCTTGTTTCCAGTCCAGGGAGGACCTGGCTTGGCAGTTCGGGCTGGACTGTTCCCATGAGGCACAGGGTCAAGACTGATTTGCATATGGCTGGGTCCAAACTGGAATGGCATGGTGAGCAAAAACGATGGATTTAGGCCCAGATCTCTGTACTGGGGTGAATGTATGACATTGTTCTGCATTCTGTCCATCAACTGTTGTTTTTGCATTTGTCACCCTGAGTGGGACGGGTATGCCCAGACGTGGGTCCCGTGCTCTCCATGCCACTGGAATCAAGCTATCCTGGCTGAAGAGGGGTGAAACCCGAAACCGGTCCTAGGATGCTTGTTTCCAGTCCAGGGAGGACCTGGCTTGGCAGTTCGGGCTGGACTGTTCCCATGAGGCACAGGGTCAAGACTGATTTGCATATGGCTGGGTCCAAACTGGAATGGCATGGTGAGCAAAAAAACAATGGATTTAGGCCCAGATCTCTGTACTGGGGTGAATGTATGACATTGTTCTGCATTCTGTCCATCAACTGTTGTTTTTGCATTTGTCACCCTGAGTGGGACGGGTATGCCCAGACGTGGGTCCCGTGCTCTCCATGCCACTGGAATCAAGCTATCCTGGCTGAAGAGGGGTGAAACCCCGAAACCGGTCCTAGGATGCTTGTTTCCAGTCCAGGGAGGACCTGGCTTGGCAGTTCGGGCTGGACTGTTCCCATGAGGCACAGGGTCAAGACTGATTTGCATATGGCTGGGTCCAAACTGGAATGGCATGGTGAGCAAAAAAACGATGGATTTAGGCCCAGATCTCTGTACTGGGGTGAATGTATGACATTGTTCTGCATTCTGTCCATCAACTGTTGTTTTTGCATTTGTCACCCTGAGTGGGACGGGTATGCCCAGACGTGGGTCCCGTGCTCTCCATGCCACTGGAATCAAGCTATCCTGGCTGAAGAGGGTGAAACCCCGAAACCGGTCCTAGGATGCTTGTTTCCAGTCCAGGGAGGACCTGGCTTGGCAGTTCGGGCTGGACTGTTCCCATGAGGCACAGGGTCAAGACTGATTTGCATATGGCTGGGTCCAAACTGGAATGGCATGGTGAGCAAAAAAACGATGGATTTAGGCCCAGATCTCTGTACTGGGGTGAATGTATGACATTGTTCTGCATTCTGTCCATCAACTGTTGTTTTTGCATTTGTCACCCTGAGTGGGACAGGTATGCCCAGACGTGGGTCCCGTGCTCTCCATGCCACTGGAATCAAGCTATCCTGGCTGAAGAGGGTGAAACCCCGAAACCGGTCCTAGGATGCTTGTTTCCAGTCCAGGGAGGACCTGGCTTGGCAGTTCGGGCTGGACTGTTCCCATGAGGCACAGGGTCAAGACTGATTTGCATATGGCTGGGTCCAAACTGGAATGGCATGGTGAGCAAAAAACGATGGATTTAGGCCCAGATCTCTGTACTGGGGTGAATGTATGACATTGTTCTGCATTCTGTCCATCAACTGTTGTTTTTGCATTTGTCACCCTGAGTGGGACGGGTATGCCCAGACGTGGGTCCCGTGCTCTCCATGCCACTGGAACCAAGCTATCCTGGCTGAAGAGGGTGAAACCCCGAAACCGGTCCTAGGATGCTTGTTTCCAGTCCAGGGAGGACCTGGCTTGGCAGTTCGGGCTGGACTGTTCCCATGAGGCACAGGGTCAAGACTGATTTGCATATGGCTGGGTCCAAACTGGAATGGCATGGTGAGCAAAAAAACGATGGATTTAGGCCCAGATCTCTGTACTGGGTTGAATGTATGACATTGTTCTGCATTCTGTCCATCAACTGTTGTTTTTGCATTTGTTAGCATATTGCAGAACCACCCCGATAGTGTCCAAGTACCTGTCTCTTGGTGTATGTCAGATGAAAGTCTATGCAATTTTTGTATAGCTGTATACACACTGGGGGCGTGGTCAGGTATGTAAACACAACAGCTGCTGCCAATGATGCTACAAGCCACTCCCTGGTCAGCAAGGATGACGTCTAACACCATCCTGTTCTGCAAAGTAACTAATCTCGTAGCCTGGAGCTCAGCAGTGATGTTTGTCAGTATCCCAGCTGTTGTATTAATAACCCCTTCCACAACTCTTGTTAGCCGATGAAGCTGAAGACTATTAGCCATGGGGCCCCAGAAAGGTAAAAGACCCCGTGCAACATCATCAAACTGTTGCCAGGTGGTATCTGTCTGATCTATATCCTCAGTGGTAACAACCCTTCTGACTCGGGGCAAATGTATACTCCTACGTAGCAGCCGATGATCTTTATGATAATTGGGCGGGGCAACGTACACAGGGGGAAGGAGGAAAGAGAGGTAACATTTGCCTTACCATCTCCTTGGAAGCCAGACATGAGCTTGGGATCCACAGACAAAATAGACATTCAGAGGTAGGACCAAGGGCGGACTAATAATCGTACTCAGTCTGTAAGTGAAGTTGCATTTACTTTCCCCCACCTTTACCTCCCCTTCCCCTGGACACAGAAACTAGCTGTTGTGTTGACCACAAACACTGGCATTGGTCTGTCCGTAGTAACATTACGATCTTGGAAAGATTGGAAATAGTCAGAGGTGTTGAACCTTTGGAAATCAGTCATTTCCATTTGGAGCCAACTTTCGTTCTTCCCTTTTTCATATGTGCTCATACAGGAATTTGGGGACAATGTACCAAAAGTCTCCTGTCCTGCCAGCCTTACGGGAGTATACTCATGATGAAAGCGTATGTACTCTACCACAGTGCGAGAATCAGCAGGTGACATAACCAGAGTAGAGTGGTGGAAATGATAGTGCATCATTACGAACAATTCAAACCACCGCTACCAATATATGAGAATGGCAGGGGCAACAAATTGTCGGTCTTATAAGTAACTGAGGGGAGCAATCCGCAAACCCAACAATTAGTCGTACTAGACACATTATGACTTGATGCAACATTTGTAGAAAAACATTATCGGTATATGACAATCTATGCGCTGCTTTGTGTGGAGCCAAAGTGACAAAAACATGCTCAGGGGAAGTGGGCGTCGTACCAATCAAAGAGTGTACAGGATACTTTTCCTCTAGAAACCAGGATATTCCAAGCATTATCATTAGTGAGATCGCAACAATTGATATGAAAACCATTTTACTCTTTCTTGACCAACCCCGCGCTAAACGCGGTGCTGCAAACGGCTGTTCCTCCTCCTCAATAGGTCGACCAAACGGATGCATTATGCTGCAAGAAAAGGAATGCAGTAAAACTAATAGCAAAGGCAAGTTTTCCCAGTGTCCGTCAGAGCCTCACTGGTAGGCTCCTATTGTTCATCAACGTTGGTGCTCTTGAGCACCGGCGGTGGAGCTTGCTCAGTCCTAAGCTCACGATGAATCCCACGTCGTGCAGGATAATGCACCCCCCTTTTCAGGGAGCACGTTCGATTTATCCTGTCCAATGTCAGAACAGTGCACCAATCTCACAACACCCTGAACTAACACCGTTGGTACTACAGCAAAGTACACCCTAACTTGCACAGTCCATCCCTAACTAATCTGACTTCTCCTTTGGTGCACTATTCCTCAGCCGAGGGCGAAAATTGTACATGGTGACTCCAGGCACAGAGGGGTCGGTAAACAGTGGCTCTTTAATAGCTCGAATTTCCGGGGGGACCGCTGCATTTAGCACGTCATCGTTCTCTGCATCCGTTTGAGTCCATGTAAGCTTTGCATCACCAAAAGGGACGAACTGAGGTACCTTCTCACCCTCAGCATCCCCAATGCCGTCCCTCACCCACTGGTCGTAAGGTAAGGGTAAGGGTATCCAGCGGCAATGGCTGGAATAAATCCAATTCTTTCGGCCTGCGACTTTCACAACAGTGCGTGTAACGAGAAGGACCTGCTCGGGCCCCTTCCAACGGGGCTCTAAGCTCTTCTTCTGCTGGAAATTTCGCAGTAACAACCAGTCCCCCGGCTGGATGCTGTGACCAGGCCCCTCTGGTATGGGTGGGAGCGACTCATGAATCTGTTGGTGAACAGAACGCAAACTTTCAGTTAACTTGTATAAGTAGTCTGTCAATAAAGGGTACTCAATTTCAGAGAACCTACGCGGTCTCGGGACACCCCAGACATTTGCCGGGTGTCCAAACACGACCTCGTAGGGTGACAATCCTGTTCTAGAATGTGCTGTAGTTCTTGTTGACAAAAGAGCTAGTGGTAAAGCATCTGGCCACTGCAACCCTGTTGTTTCCTGAATCTTTGCCAATTTCAGTTTGAGAGTACCATTGTACTTCTCAACCAAACCTGCCGACTGGGGGTGATTTGCCGCATGAAACTTCTGTTTTATGTGCAAACCATCGCAGATTAACTGGATAACCTTGGCATTGAAATGACTTCCATTATCACTCCAGATCAAACGGGGCAAGCCGAAGCGAGGAAAGAACTCCTTCAGGAGTACCTTTGCAGTCACAATGGCTGTATTTTCCTTGGTGGGGTAAGCCTCAACCCACTTACTGAATGCACAAACAACCACCAACACGTACTTCAGATTATTGACCCTTTCTAACTCTATGTAATCTAGTTGAAGGACCTCAAAAGGGAAAGTGGGTGGTGCAAAATTACCGGGTAGTGTAGGGGTACCCTTGCCAGGATTGTGCATCATGCGCACCATGCAGTACTTCACTAAATGTGCAGCTGTCTTCGAAATGTTATCATTCTGCCATACGGGGTCTAACAACTTACAAATACCCTTAGCACTGATATGGGCTGGGCCATGAGCCATCATGACTACAGGAAGAACATATGCATCTGGCAACATCCATCTCTGCTTCCCTGACTTGTCAATCCAACATCAATCAATCAATCAATCACAGAATTTGTAGAGCGCACTACTTACCCGCGAGGGTCTCAAGGCGCTGGGGGAAAAAGGGGGGGGGTGCAGCTACTGGTCGAACAGCCAGGTCTTGAGTAGCCTCCTGAAGGTCAGCAGGTCTTGGGTCTGTCGTAGGCTGAGTGGAAGGGTGTTCCAGGTCTTGGCGGCGAAGTGGGAGAAGGATCTGCCGCCGGTGGTTGTTCTTCGAATGCGAGGGACGGTGGCGAGGGAGAGGTCGGCGGAGCAGAGCTGGCGGTTGGGGACGTAGAAGAAGAGGTAGGCTGGGCCGGTCTTGTGGAGTGCCTTGTGTGCGTGGGTGAGGAGTTTGAAGGAGATTCTCCTGTCAACGGGGAGCCAGTGCAGGTTTCTCAGGTGGGGGGTGATGTGGCTGTGGCGTGGTATGGAGGCGTGCAGAGGCGTTTTGAATGCGTTGCAGTCGCTTGATGAGCTTGGCCGGGGCTCCCGCGTAGAGGGCGTTTCCATAGTCGAGTCTGCTACTGACGAGGGCCTGGGTGACTGTTCTTCTTGTATCTGTCGGGATCCACCTGTAGATCTTGCGGAGCATGCAGAGGGTGTTGAAGCAGGAGGAGGAGACTGCGTTGACTTGCTTGGCCATGGAGAGCGTTGAGTCGAGGATGACTCCCAGGTTGCGTGTGTGGTCGGTGGGTGTCGGGGCTGCCCCCACTGTCGTTGGCCACCAGGAGTCGTCCCAGGCTGAAGGGTTGGAGCCGAGGATGAGGACCTCCGTCTTGTCCGTGTTCAGCTTTAGTCGGCTGCTCTTCATCCAATCGGCGATGGCCTTCATTCCTTCGTGGAGGTTGGATTTGGCGGTGAGGGGGTCCTTGTTGAGGGAGAGGATCAGTTGAGTGTCGTCGGCGTAGGAGATTATGTTGAGGTCGTGCTGTCTGGCGATGCGTGCGAGCGGGGCCATGTAGATGTTGAACAGTGTCGGGCTGAGGGATGATCCCTGGGGTACGCCGCAGATGATCTCGGAGGCTTCGGATCGGAATGGGGGGAGGCGGACTCTCTGGGTTCTGCCGGAGAGGAAGGAGGTGGTCCATTCCAGGGCCTTGTCTCGGATCCCTGCGTCGTGGAGGCGTGCGCGTAGAGTGCGGTGGCAGACAGTGTCGAAGGCGGCGGAGAGGTCCAGCAGGATGAGGGCTGCGGTCTCACCATTGTCCAGCAGGGTCCTGATGTCGTCGGTGGCGGCGATGAGGGCAGTCTCGGTGCTGTGGTTGCTGCGGAACCCTGACTGGGATGGGTCCAGGATGCTGTTTTCATCTCTCATCGTTCAAGTTTGCTGTACTTTCTTGCTACACTGCTAATTCCTCCACCGTGGCCTCACTCTGTATTTCCTTCACATTTGCTAGTGTATCCTTAAACATGGTGACTTGGGGCACCCACCTAGCGGGACCTGCTACAAACATTCTTTTCATCTTAGATCGGGCTGTTTCCTTAGCTGTCTGATCTGCAAAAGCATTCCCTTTACCCACATCGTCAGTAACTTTCCTATGGACGCTGCACTTTACTATTGCCAATTTCTTAGGGAGTGTCAAAGCGGACAGAAGCCTATATATGAGAGGACCGTGCTGAATTTTTGTTCCATGGGAAGTAAGGAACCCTCTCTCCGCCCAGAGCCGCCCGAAGTTATGGGCGACTCCAAAGGCGTACTGACTGTCTGTATAAATATTGACAACTAGTCCCTCACTCAATTCACAGGCTCAAATAAGGGCGACAAGCTCTGCAGCTTGGGCCGACTGATAGGGAACTCGTGATGTCTCAACAACTGTACGCAGTGTAGTAATGGCGTACGCAGCAGTTGTAGTGCCATCTGGTAACTTAAAGCAAGAGCCATCGACATATAGTTCCCCTTGAGGGTCAGATAAGGGAACATCAGTCAGGTCTACCCGTCCTTTCGTCTCTTCTTCCGTCCGGAAGATACAATCATGTATGTCAATCTCCTCATTCTCAGAAGGGAGGGGTAGTAACGTGGCTGGATTCAGAGTGGCACAGCGTTTGATCGTAATGTGCTTCGCAAAGAGCGTTAGCTCGTAACCTGTCAGACGTGCACTGGTGAGGTGCTGCGTCCTTGTCTTATTCAAAAGTGTATCCACATCATGGGGTACCATAACTGTGAGGTCAGTATCAAGTATGAGTCCAGCCGATTGTCTTATTGAGACAACCCCAGCTGCGACCGCTCTTAGAGAGCTCAGGAGGGCTCGTGCGACAGGGTCAAGCATAGCAGAGAAATAAGCACACAGTCGTTGCTTATCCTCAAATTTTTGTGTTAAGACAGAAAGCGCACAACCTCCCACCTCATGGACGTACAATACCAAGCATTTAGCGTAGTTAGGGGTACCAAGCACTGGAGCCGAGCAAAGCGCAGTTTTGAATTGCTCAAAAGACTGCTGACACTCAGGCGTCCAAGGCAGGGGTTCGTGCACATCTTTTAGTGTCAACGCAAGCAGGGGCTTAATAAGCAGCGACTAGCCAGGTATCCACTGCCTGCAATAGGAAGTGATATCTATGAAAGCACGCACATCTTTGTGAGTTTCCGGAATAGGCATTTTAACAATGATACTGATACGTTCAGGAGTCAATCTCCTACCGTCCTTCGACAGTAGGTGACGTAAGTAGGTGACCTCCTGTCGACAATACTGAAATTTGGAAAGGGATACTTTATGGCCATTTTGAGCTAAATGTAGCAACAATTTAACTGTACTGTCTCTGCAACCTTGTTCTGTATCCGAGGAGATTAGCAAGTCATCAACATATTGAAGCAATACATTACCTGTAGGGAGCGACAAGGAATCCAGCGGACTTTTCAATGCCTGACTATAGATACTCTGACTCTCTGTATAGCCTTGAGGAGTGCAACAGAATCTAAAACTTCTACCAGCTAGGGTGAACCCGAACAGATATCTGCTATCAGGATGAATGGGAATACTGAAGAATGCATTTTTCAAGTCGATGACAGAAAAGAATTTAGCAGAAGAAGGAATCATTGTCAAGAGAGTCGTAATGTCAGGGACCACCAGAAACTGGGGAATCACTATTTTGTTAACTTCACGCAAGTCAATCACAAAGCGATAAACATCTGCTTGATCCTCAGAGGAACCCGAAGGTGTCCTTTTGAGAATGGGAAGAATAGGGCTATTACAAACATTAGCAGTTGTCTCCTCAACCACACCTTTCTCAATCAAATCCTGCACAATTTGCATCAAAGCTCGCTCACCTGCCTGCAGTGTTTTATACTGAGGGATACGGGGTAAAATAGTACTTTCCTTGACACGTATCGAAACAGGCAATATCTGCAACAAACCCACATCTGTGTCGCCCATTGCCCACAGCGTGGGTGGCACATCCTTAAATTCGGCAGGGAGGGGCGCATCTTTGGACAAGCACTGCGTAGCACGCACCACATCGGGACCTATTGTCATGTAAAGACCTGCCGGGGAACAATGAATCGTAGCATGCAATTTCTTCAACAAATCCAAACCCATCAGATTCTCTCCACAATTAGACATCAATAAGAATGGCGAATCTACAGTAAAAGGACCAATATTCAACGAAAGGGGTTTTGAAATGGGGCTCACAACCGGTACACCAGAGAAACCTACCGAAACATTATTATGGCAAGACAGAGCCGCCCCAGGGACCAAGTAATGAGAAATAGAACTGTTCGTCGCACCTGTATCCACTAAAAACTCCTTAGTTGAACATGTGCATCCGCACTAACGTACGGACCACGTTGATCTACAGGTATCGGAACTGGTCCCTCACTCTGTCCCTGGCTGGCCTAGCTGTAAGACATCCCTGTCACCTCATCTGTGTCGTGATCATCATGATAATACTGTCCTCCCCGAGGGTCATCAAAATAGTTTTGATCAGAACAACCCTGTGGGGCCACAGCATTCTGAGCCCTGTCCTGTCCACCAGCTCTACGACCCTGTCCGCGAGAACCTCGTCCTCTCGGGACCACCACCTTCTTCAAAAGCACAGGACACTCGCTATGCCAGTGCCCCTCCTCTTTGCAATACGCACACTGATTCGCCCCTAAAGGCGCAGTATTCGACTGCCTGGAGGTGCGTGGAAGCTGTTGGGCTGAACCACCAAGTCCTCTAGCATTTCCCCTAGAAGCCTGCTGCAACAACACCTTTGTCTTCAAATCCTTATGCTTCTTCTCTGACCTCTCCTTATCCTCATTTTCCCTGTGCTCATAGTACTGGCCCATATTCAAGATAACAGAAGGGGAGGAGGTGGACCAGGTGCTCTTGGAAGCCTGTAATCGAGTCGCAATCTCAGGGAGCAAATTGGAGACAAATCTATTAACAAACAGTTGCACACCACCTTCGATCATCAAATCCTGTCCACTATAATCTAGAAATACACCTTCAAATCAAGTGAAAAAATCAGACACACTCTCATCTTTCTTTTGACGACAAGCCGATAACTTGTCACAATCAACCTTTCTCGGAGGGATAAGAGAATGCATATATGTAATGATACGGCCATGCAAAGCAAGTATCTCTGGCTTCCATTCCTGATCCCATACTTTAATTTGATCCCAGGTACCACCCAATTCCGCAACATGATCCTGTGTGTGTACTTGTCTCCAAATATCAACCGGAACTAAGAGACCAAAAACATTTCAATATCAGCAAGCGTCATCACAGTTGAAGAGGCAGCTTCAGTCAATTCTTTATAATAGGCGGTAGGATTTTTCCTAGGGTCAGGTAACTGAGTCTTAAGAGACAAAACTTCACTCCTTTTCCATGGGGTATAAACCCATTGTTCTTGGAAACGGGCCTCTACCCTTGGCCTAGTAACATGATCATGCTGATCCCTTAGCTCTGGTATCTCGGGATGGTAGATAGGATGAACCTCCCGCATCGGAAACTGAGATACTGGGGTGGGGCTCCTCTCAAGCAGTCTACCCCGATAAGCAACCAATGTCGCAACATTACCAAACCCTTGACCAGGCTCCATATTAGTGACATATACATGGTCTTTAATATCATATAAAATCTGCGGCGCTACATCATTGAAGCACTGCTCCCAAAGACCGATCAAAGTAGCAGACATATGCTTAAGGGCATGCTGTTGTACAAAGGGCTCATAATCCTTCATCACGCTCCATACATCTTCCACACCATAAATAGGGTTTTGGGCCCACTGCGCAGCCTGATTAGCCACCATCTTTTTCTCTTCATCTCCCATATCAGATCGGACTAACGTCCGCCCCATACGCTCCTTAAATTTCGTCCAGTCTCTATCCTCAGGGCCACGTGCCGGTGTCCCACTACTCAGTAATGTTGGGGGATGGAGGAACACAGTGGGGGTAGCAACAGAAGTAGCAGGCACTAACGTCACTGTCGGCTGCGTCGTGGGTGTAAGAGCTGGCGAAAAAGACGCCGAAGCAATAGATGTGGCAGGAGTACTAACAGTCACAGTTGGCACAGTCGGCGAGGACAAGGAAAGGGCAGGAGGTGCCGTGGCCAAGGCAGTCTGATCGACAGCAACAGAAGCAGAAACAGCAGAGACAGAAGAGCCGGGTAGCTGGGCCTGCGGGGGCAGAGCAGGATATATCTTCTGCGGGGCATACGGGGGTGGGGGTCTAGTATCTAACAGCTCCTCCACAAAAGTATCATTTTCCTCTTGGGCCACGTAAGATTTATCAATTTGTAATCGGAATCTCCTATCTTCACGTTCAATCCCTATCTCTTGCTTTTGTCTATCATGCGCTACAGCTTTCTGAGTCAATGTTTGCATTCTCCCCTTCCTGGCCTCTTTCTCTGTTTAACCTCCTTTTGCTATGTTCTGAGGGAATCAAACATAGACTGCCTACTTCTTCTTGCAAACAACTTCTCCTGTAAAAAGGCAATTTTTTGTTGATCATAAGTGCCCGTCAACGGCCACTGCAACTCAGCATTGTCCCTCGTATATTTGTGCCATAGCGTACTAAACATAATAGGGCCAAGGCCATGCTTCACATACATATCAAAATTAGGAGTGCCTTCCGGAGGCGCTGGCTGACTTTCTTCCAGTCGAGCATCAGCAGAACAAGCACGACAACAGGAAACCAAAAGCCGGCTGAATCCAGGCATTTTCAAAAGTGAGCCAAATTTGTTATGTTGCTTGGCAAAGTGTTCATGAACACTTTGTATCCAAATCAGTCCCCAGAGTGTACCAAATGCAAACCAAAATCGGTCCTCAGACCGTACCAAAGACAAACCAAAATGGTACCATATCCACGAAGAACCAAAACAATCTTACCTGGTGCACACTGGTCAAACGAATTTGTTCTCCACTGCCGACTCTTCGGACCAAATGGTTAGATCCAAGGGTTTCGCCTTTCAGGACCCCAGTCAAGGTGACCACTGGGCGAAGCACCGACCGGTCAGACAGACGGGGCAGCTGCGAGTTCAGGAACTCTCTCGTGCAGGGATCCCTGGTCCG
Source organism: Calotriton arnoldi (assembly GCA_963921515.1). Classification (NCBI taxonomy): domain Eukaryota; kingdom Metazoa; phylum Chordata; class Amphibia; order Caudata; family Salamandridae; genus Calotriton; species Calotriton arnoldi. The sequence continues at coordinate 4,995,540 of CAWUFW010000046.1, read as the reverse complement.
CCCCTCCGACCCGACGATGGCTCGGACCCCCCCACCCGTCCACTGTCGAGGATGGGTCACCCGATGGGGTCCCTGTTCGGGCGACAACTGAAGGAAGTGACCCGATTAGGGCCACCCGGGTCACTCGCGGCCACCTCTCAGCCTTCCATACAAATGAAGAGTCGGTCAGACAGTAGAGAATACAAATCAAGTATATTTTATTCAGGTACACTTGAGCGGAGTCCAGTCTGACCAGCCGCCTGGGATTGCTGCAGAGGGACTGACTTCAGCAAACATGGTGATACATTATGTACAATTCAGAACCAATGAAGACCCGCCCTGACTGGAAATTTCCAGTTGGAGGCAGTTAGACAAAGAAGGTACAGAAGGATGAGTTTCGATCCTGAGACCGGCACACCCTATCTAAATGCCATGGTCGTTCTGCCTGTGCCCATTGCTGGACTAGTGGGAGCAGGCCTCTATCTGGTGGGAAAGGTATGCGCTAATAAGAACAGTGTATTCATTAATACAGCAAGACCCAACCTTGGAGCAACGAAAACTACCGCAGCTGCCTTCAGCAGAGGCAGAGAGAAAGATTAGTTTCGATCATGACTCAAAATGGCGGCTTAACATAAAATGGTGCCGCGAATGCTAACTTAAGAAGTATGATACATAAACAGCACAGCTAAAACATTTTTATTCCAACAAGTGCACTAAAAAAAGTATGGAAACTGTGATGCTATGCACAATGGGGGCAGGTGAGAGAGCGTAAGGGGGGGTTGAACGCGTGGTTAAAAAAAAACAAAATATTCTGTAACTTTTTTTGGTCTTTCACTTTCAGGCAACTACATATAAAATAACGTACAACTTAAATGAAAAATAAATGCAAGTTAAGTCAATCAGTCAGAAATGCACTATATGAGTCCTCTATTAGTTAATGCACTTCAGAGGTCTCTGTGTGTGACCATAGAGTCACAAAATTGAATCCTGGTTGGTGCAGAGGAGAATAGTGACTTGTGTATGTTTAGTGCTACAAGGTCCCAGTCTGTGACAAAAAGCACTGAGAATATGTTAAGTAATTATTTTAAACTTGCATTACACACAGTATAAGATAGACTGCTTCAAAATGAGCAAAAAGGTTTAAGATAAAAAAGTTCTTCCAAAATATAGAGTTTAGTAACATCCAGACTGTGTGTAGTGCAATTTTTTTCAGTGTGCTTTAAAAGTACACACTTCACAGCTCAGCTGGTAACTCCCCTACAATACCACTCAAAAAGAAGAAGTCTGTGTTACCTGGAAGTGGTTCCATCAATTAAAAGTCAATACCGCTTCAAAGCACCCTTTACATTTGCAGATTAACCAGTTGCGCACATTTACATTTCTTTCAGGCAAGCAGGCACATTGACAAGAAGGCTTATTTAGCTGTCTACCCCTCACTCGATTTCACAGCACAGGAAACTCCCTGCCTTACACTTCTGCTGAAGCATTTCAACAGTCAGAATTAACTGTCCTAGGACAGTTGTCTTTTCACAAAAAATAGGGAACTGTTTTCCTTAAATTAAAAAAAGTATTGACACTTCAAACACTGCTCCCATATCATATAGTAGGCCACTAGAGATCAAAAAATGAAAGTGACGATATCCCTGGATGCAGAGAAGGCGTTCAACAGGGTCAAATGGCCTTATCTGTTCCAAACTTTGTGGAGAACAGGTTTCAAAAAGAATTTTCTTCAAAAAGTCAACATGTTTAATTGCTCCCCTACAGCAACTATCACTTGTAATGGTTTCCAGTTCCAACCATTCACTGTTGCACGGGGTACCCTGCAAGGCTGCCTCCTGTCGCTGCTTCTCTTTTTGTTGGCGCTCGAGCCCCTGGCAGCAGAACTACACTAATCCTCCACCCATCACCAGCATTAACACAGAGGACAGGGAAATACAGCTTCTCTTATATGCAGATGACATCTTACTTTTACTTACCAATCCGGAACTCTCCACACCCCATTTGTCACTTCTCTCGCAATAAAATCAACCGGGACAAGAGTGAGACTTTGCCTGTTAATCAAGCAACACCAGGGATGGTGTTAGAGGGACTGCCATGCAAATAGTCCATTACCACCATTAAATACCTGGGCATTATGACTGGCAAAGACTTAGCGCAGGCAGTGCAGTAAAATATGGAACTCTTGTTGGCTAAACAGCCATTAAGTTAAAAAAAAATGGTCAACCTTGTACTCTCATCATGGGGTCACGTACAAACAGTACACATGTTGACAGCGCCTATCTTTAATTGCATTATTTGAATGATCCCGACTATTATCCCGACCGTACTGCTACATAAACTCGACAAACGTATCAAAGACTATGTGTGGGATAGTTAGAAAGCACGACTTAAAATCAGCAAGTTACATGTGGATACTGGAGCGGCCTTCGGGTACCAGGCATGTCACTTTATTACAAGGCACACCATTTAGTGCCTTTAGCATATCTCTTTTCCAAAGACCTGGAACGCCCTGAATGGGTGCCGATAGCGCAACACCTCCTCACAGGGAAAACGTCTGAAATGTACCATATAACCTCCCTCCCACAAAGAAAACAGTAAAAGAAAATCCAGTCTTAGTGAATCTGTTTGTACATGGGAAGCCACACACCGTCATCTAAAGATCCTTGCCATCTTCCTGAGAGAGCCCCACTTTGGAATAATAAATCCATTCAAATTGACAGACAAGCATTATTGTGGAAATCTTGTGATGATCAAGGCATCCAGATGGTGGGATAGTTATGGCGTGAAGATGGTATAAAGTACTTTGACGCCCTACAAGAGGAATTCCATCTGAAGATGCCAAAACAATGGAAATCTCTTCAATTCAAACATTGTCTGCAAAGTGCCAAACTTCCCTTGAATGCTTCATTACCTGACAGTTGTACACGACTACCTACGAAAGTGGAGCACCTTTACAGGTGTAGTCTCAGGATTATATAAAATGCTAAAAGAAGAACCCCAATCTCTCCCTCTTTGGAAATCCTTGCAAGACAAATGGCAGGTAAAACTTGGAAAGGAATATTCTGGCGCAGAGTGGTGTGACATTCTGGACACACGATGGGGACCTTCGCGAAGTGAGACTTTAAATTAGTTTTCTTAGGTCACTATATAATTAGCATTGGTCCCGAAAGAGATTGCAGGCAGACAATCTTGCCCACACAGTGGCCTGCTGGAGATGTGGCTACCATGTTGGTGACGTTCTACATTTGATATAGTCGTACCTCTCTTTGTAAACATTTTGGCAACAGGTCGTAGGCACTATGAACGTTTGTAACAATCTTTAAGTGCAGCCATTGATGGAGCTGATTTTTCTTCATGATACGCTGGAAGGCACCTGGACACCGAGCTTGCCACTTGCCTGTGGCCTCCAGTTCCTGCTTGTTCAAGCCTGATCTGGTGACACCGCTGCTGCCTGAGTTTTCCCACTCACTGTTCTTCCTCCAACAGAAGCCCCGCCCACCCCAGGACCTACTTAATGCAGGGTTCCAAAAGCATCAAACACCAAACGTGTGCCAAAGGCAAGCCTGACTGTGCCCATCCATGCCCGGACCTCACCCAGCACCACGATCCCTGGCCTTCTCACCCCCCAAAGGTATGCCATTGCCAAGCTATACACCCTCAACTCTGGACGCCACAACAAACACTGCTGCTGCAACAATCACTGCCACAGCGCCAACCCATGCTCCACGGTAGGACCTTTCACCTGCACCCACTACCAGTTCACCTGCCACTGCACACACTCCAGCCCCACCCCAAACACACCACAGACACCACCTGAAGAAAAACACCATCTCGCATGTGCCCTTCTCAACACATGCTCACTATGCAAACACACCACCAAGATTTGGGACATCATCTCCACCCTCATACCCGACTGCCTTTTCCTCACTGAGACCTGACTCAACCCCACTTCCGCTCCCGACATCGCCACTGCAATACTCAAGGATAGAAGATCCCCCACTGTGACTGCATCAGCAAGCCTGGCAGAGTAATTGCCATCATACACAAGGAATCCATCCAATGCACCACCACAAATTACATCACTCCAGCCATGGAACACCTAAACTTCCGACTCCAAATAGTCAGCAAAATCATCATCAGGGGCACCCTCACCTATCTTCCTGCAGGACCACGTTCAGCCTTCTGCAACTTCATTGCTGACCTCATCACCCCCTTGCCATAGGCTCCCACAACTCCAACAACTACATTTTCCTCAGCGACCTCAACTTCCATCTCTACGACCACAATGACATCAACACTACCAACCTCCTCGACAGCATGAATAACATCAGACTCACCCAACTCATCCCCGATCCTACGCACATTGCAGGCCACATGCTAGACCGCATCTTCACGTCCAGGGATTGCATCAGGTACAGCCAGACCACGGAACTCACCTGGACCGGCCACTCCATCGTCCACTTCAACATGACCAGCTCACAGACCTCTGCCCCCAGTCTTCCCAACGCCCCCCACTGCAACCGAATGGAGCTAGCTCGCCCCACAGGATGCCACCTCCAAAATGAACTCGGTACACTCAGAGGCCCCAACCAACCCATACCCTCACCACATCTTCAACCTGGGCAATACCAGAATCAGCCATGTACTCACCACCTTGTTCAGCACCTCAATTGACATGGCCACCTTACATGAGGACTGAAAACATGCAGAAGTCAATGCCCTACTAAAGAAACCATCAGCAGACCCCAGCGAACTCAACAACTACCAACCAACCACCCTGGTTCCATTCCCAGCCAAAGTATTAGAAAAAGCCACCAACCAACAACTCTCCTCACATCTGGAACGTAGCCTCCTACTCGACTCCCCCCAATCCAGATTCTGCAACAATTACAGCACCAAGACAACCCTCATCACGACTACTGACAACATCCAAGCCCTACTAGACCGAGGAGAGACTACGTCTCTGGTCCTCCTAGACCTTTCGGCAGCCTTTGATACAGACTCTCACCACACACTCATCACCAAGCTGCGCAACATAGGGATCCAAGGAGCCACACTCAGATGGATCGCCTCTTTCCTTACTGGAAGAGCGTAAAAAGTCTGCCTTCACCTCCAAACCCAAGGAAATCATCTGTGGAGTACCCCAAGGATCTTCGCATAGCCCCACACTCTTCAACACTTAGATGACACTTCTGGCCAGCAACGTCAAAACCCATGGACTCAACATAATATTCCATGCCGACGACACACAACCCATTCTCTCCATCTCCAAATACACCACCAAGACCAACTTCCACAACGGCATGACAGATATCGCCAGCTGGACGAAGGACAACTGCCTGAAGCTCAGCAAGGACAAGACAGAGTTACTGATTTTTGGAGAAAAAAAAGCTCCTCATGGGATGCATCCTGGTGGCCCTCAGAATTCGGACCTACTCCTACCTCACTGACCACACTAGGAACCTAGGCATCATTCTCAACAACAAGCTAACCCTGATGACACTGGTCAACTACGTCTCCCTCTCTTGCTTCTTCATCCTCCGCATGCTTTATAAGATATTCAAATAGCTACCCCAAAGCTCAAGACGCACCATAACCCAGGCCCTCATCTCCAGCCGAATGAACTATGGCAACGCTGTCTAGGCAGGCATCGCAGCTCACCTCCTCTGATGACTACAGACCATACAGAATGCTGCAGCCAGACTTGTCCTGGATCTCCCTATATGATCCCACATCACCCCCTACCTCAGGGAATTCCACTTGCTCTGTGTACAGAAACGATTCCAGTTCAAGCTCAAGACCCATGCATATAAGGTGATACACAACTGCCGACCTGCCTGGACTTCCATCAGCCCATCAGACACCTCTGCTCCGCATCCCTACTATCTCTAACCTTCACCCCCCACATCCAATGTAGCAGATGCGGAGGTTTCTCCTTCCCTACCTAGCAGCGAGGACATGGAACGAGCTACCCTTTCATCTACGGACCTCCCCATCTCTTTCAGAGTTTTGAAAGTCCCTGAAAACCTGTGCTATTTGGCAAATCAACTGGACCTTGCCAGTGTGGATACCCTCATGGGTGACAAGTAGTGCTCTACAAATCTACTGATTGATTAATTGATAAAGGCAGCTCTTGATCACCATACAAAATGGCGGGTAGACACAGAGCTTGCGGTGGCTACAATGGCATTCCTATGACAATGGAAGAGACAAGCTCCCACTGACTGGATGCATGACATGGCGGAGGCAGTCTCAAATGAACAAATTATTTAGTGCCTCTTGGACCACACCCCTGTTTTAGGCGTGTTTGGTCCTCTTTCATAAGCTTTATGAGTGTCTGTCTACTATTCTTTTGTCTTTTAAACCTCCTTTTTTCTTTTTTTCGGTTTTAATTTTCCTTAGAAGTCCCTCCACCCAATGGTTATCGAGCTGGCTAAGGGCGGGCAAACTGTTAGTTTGTATCTTTAATTTTCTAGGCCCTATCATAGAGGTGATAACAAAGTGTATTACTGATTGTTTAATTAGCTGGTTTAACTGTTGTTTAGACCAATTATCAATATACAACTACGAATGATCAATCCGTGGATCTTGTGTAGTGATAAAAATCAATAGAGAAATTATACCAACAAAAAAAAGAATATCGTGGTACGAGAATATTGAGGACAGAATATTGATGGACAAATTATCGAGAGATAAGTGCATATAAGGAAGTAGCGATTTACTGTTCCTAACTCCACGTCAACGCTCCTTGAAGATATATGTACCACGTAGGTACGTACATGTGGAGGTAGGTATAGAAGATCTAGACTTACTTACCTGTCAATATTTGTATTCGATATTTAGTACCCTTGATATTTTGGCTTTGATGTTTAATATGCATACCCCATTGGTCAGAGACCATCATCCGATGGAGCTTAGCAACAGCGAAGATCCCAATGAGAGCCCTAGCCACCACGAGGGCAGAATCACTTCTCCAATGTTTGACGATGTCCCTCTCGGCAAGATACACCCAATCTCTCCAAGGTGCACTCACCTCTTGGGCACACAACCTCATCCATCACCCCTACGAGCAACAATTTGGAGCGGGATCAACGGATCATCCCAACGCCAAGAATAATGTTTGGGTGATACCACGCCAGTATCCCTGAATGACTGGACACTGCCAGCCCATAAGAAAGAAGTCCCCTGTCACTGTGCGACATCTAGTACAGTCCAGAGAGTGAGCCCTGTCCATCCTCCACAGTTGTTCCTGGGGACAGTATATTCTATGGAGGTAATTGAGTTAAAGTATTTGTAATTTAGCTAAAGCTCGTGGTGCCACCAAAGCTTTCCTCCATGAGCATCTTCCAGAAAGTCCAGACCCTCTTGCCACCTCGATCTCCGCAGCGTAAACCAGTCTGGGGCATTGGAGATGAGACTCTAATACAGTCTGGAGATCCCACCCTCACCTAGCAGTTTGATTACTAATTTGGCCTCACTTATTGAACTCCGTAAGGCTTTCACTTCTTCTTGCTTTATTACTTTCAAGTGTGTGACTTAATTTCAGCTGTAAAATGTGGCCTTCGGAGTTCGCATTCTTCCCAGACGTCATGTGGTTTGCCTTCCATACGTCACCAAATTTGGAAATGCCAATACGGTACTACATTTCCTAAAGGTGAATATTTTGTAAATCTCTTCTGTTTTTCTGCTGAAGCTCAACTTTGTTGAAATTTTTTGGAAACGAGAATGTAACAGAAGAATGAGCGAGGACTGTATTGTGATTAATGGATTACTATTTGAATTATTCCAGATAACAAAGAAAACGTGCAAAAAGATCTGAAATACTGTTAAATAATACCTGCCACAAGATGTTCATTGACAAGACGCTGTACAACATATTGGGAAAAATGTAAACAAGTTGTTATGGGCATCCCCATAGTAATGTCTTTGTGAGACACAAGACACATCGATGCCGCTTGTCAGAACGCCACAAGGAGAGGCCGCGGACGCGGAGTGCCCCGCCCCCGTGGCCACCCCTTGCGCGCGCACAATTCACAAACCTGCCCGCTGGCAGCGCATGGTGTAAGGGCACAGCACACATCAGTGGCCTTTGTGAATCAACTTCGCAACGGAACGCGTTGTTAATGTACGCCATACAGTGCCGGTTCGGTTCGTTTGTGCACAGCACCCCGGGTTGTTCTTTCTCAGGGCCCAGCACACAGAGCTGCCCACCGTTACTGTCCAGGAGACAGTGACTTTGCTCCCTCTGTGGTACTGCGCAGTGAGATGTGGACGGGGCCTCACTAATGATGAAAGCGCGCTGCACCCCTCCCCTGAGCTCACTCGAGTCAGAGAGCACAATAAGGGGAGCTCTCCACCCCCACACAAAGGCCCTCAATTAGGGCTGGTGCATTAATACCTGCTATTAGGGCGGAGCGGAGGGGCAGTGGCACATTAACTGCGGGGCTGAGGGGAGAGCCTGTGTCTGTAATTACGCGGGGTGGCAGAGGAAATGGACCACTGAAAGGCGGTGAGGGTGGGGGCATTGGGGGGTCCGTTTGGGTAATAAAGAATAGTTTAGAGAGCACAGCAACTTTAAAGCAGTGAAGCAGGCAGAGCCGGCTTTTTGCATGGGCAAGCTGGGCTCATGCCCAGGGCGCCAATCATCAGAGGGGCGAAAAGAACTGTCTGCATAAAGGTCCTGCTACCAGCAATGCTCCCTACTTTGGCTCCAGTAATTCTGTTTGAAGGGCTTTCAATTGTTTAATAACGTGCTGCAGTCGCTGTTTTTTTAGCACCCTATCAGCCCCCTACATTGCCCTCCCATGTACCTCTCACCGTCGCCATCACACATCAACACCTCCTTCTCTCCCCAACAAACAACTTAAAACCAGTCTGAGGGAGCTAAGTTGTAGGTGATTCAGGTGAGCTGAGGTAGGTGCGAAGATGTGTGTTCAAAGGCAAGTCACTGCCTAGATGTAGCCAGCCAAGGATTGGCCTGTGAAAAGGGGCTGCTGCCTCATTTTTTTAGGTCGGGCCTATAGCGGCAGCGAGCATACTGCTCGCTTTGCGAGGCATGCAGTATTCAGTATGGAGTGGAAGCTCTGTGGAAGCTCCGCCCACTCTCCGCCCATCTTTTTAATTGGCTTAGTTCCTAAATGCTGCCTTCCGATTGGTTTTAGGCTTGTTAGTCCCGCCTTATGACAGGCATGTCCTCATTTGTATCCTTCCATGGCTACTGGCCCCTTTACTTCGAGTGTTGCACAGTATGTTTTATTTATACTGTGAGCACTATTTTCTTCCCGTGCCTCCCCCTCCCGCAGTCCGTGCCTTCTCGCACCCCTGCCCGCCTCCCGTTTGCAATGCAATAGGTCTTGCGTAGATGCGAGTCCTATTGCATTGCAAATGCTTGTTTTTAAAGTAGTTTGTGCTTGTTTTTACATCGTCTGGCAGCACTGAGGAGGAGTAGAGAGCTGGCACCGGATAGAGTGTCTGTGCAGAAGCATGCGCAGTCAGACGTCGGCTCACGGGTTTGCAAATGCTTGTTTTTACTCAAACAAACACGAGTATAAACATGTATCGCGACTGTTTGGGTCAATTTGGGACAAAGATTTTGCTTACAAGTAATTCATACTCACTGACAAATAATACAATACGCTTGAAATATTACTACATCGGCTTACTTTGGAATGCTTTTCTTTTATGTACTGTTGTTTCCTAAGAGCGGCGATATTATGATTTCTAAAACAGTCTTAAAATGGCCGCCGGGGGGTGGGGCTCCGTATCGCCCCGGTGTCTGGTATCACAGGCCCCTCCCCCATGGCTGCTGCTGAACTGCATGGAATGCAGGAGATGGCGGCGGTGCAGCGGGCCACGGACGGCTGGAGCGGCGTCAGAAACGCTAGCCGGGGAGCACCTGGGGTGGAGGCGCAACTGGAGCCCACTGCCGACTCCTAACGGAGAGAAAAGGCCCGCACCGTGGGAGAGGTGGCGGCAAGGGACTAGAGCGCTGGACTCGGGGACTGGAACTGTAATGCCCGGAGAGGCGACATGTACTTCTTGAGCGGGTGGCCCAAGCGGCTCCTGTGCCCACTTAGGAGCGTGGAGCAGCCCTTCCAGTTGCAGCCCGACCCGCAGCGCGTGCTCTTCGCCATGATCTCCAGCACCCAGCTGAGCGTCTGGAGCAGCCGGGTGAGTAGACAGTTCCGGGGTACACGCTCTACCTCTCTAGTGACATTTGTAGGATTTGACTTTCGTTTTATCTTCCCTTGCTGTCGCACAAAATGTCATCCACTTTAACGCTGTTTTGTTACGTTCAAGGTCGAACATTTTTGTGATGCTAGATGAACCTTATTGCGAGTATGCAATAGTTACCAAGTAGAACATCAGCATGTAGCTGTTGGCACGCAGGGACATAGTTCGCAGATGGGCAATGGGTGCGTGGTAGCCAGATGTATTGTTCACATAGTATTGAGTGCATGTGGCAGTGTCTCAAATGGGCATGTATACAAGCTATAGCCTTATAGCCCGCTGCCGAGGGCTATACCAGTTGTTAAAGGCCCTGATCCCGAGTTATAGGCCCGAGCCGCAGGCGAGGGCCTATAACGAGGGAGAGGGCCTTTAACAACTGGTATAGCCTGAGGCAGAAGGGCTATAAGGCTATTAGAACATTCCACCCACTAAGGGTAGAATGTTCTAAATTAAAAATGGAGAAACAAAAAGACAAACATTAGAATGTTGGAGTGCTGGGCTTATACCAGCCATTATAAGCCCAGAGCTACTCCATTGTCTTCAATGGAGCTCCCAACATTCCAATGTTCTAATATATAGTGCATGTAGGCGTAACTGACAAGGGCCTCAGTAAGAAAATTTGCGTGCTGTAAACAAGCGCTAGATCTGGGTACCACGCTCCTTGTCATCTTTGCCTGTGACTGGCTATTTTGTGTTTGCTACTTTTACGCACATTTGAAACACTTTCATACTCCCTTCAGTATGTGCTGAGACATCAACAAAGTAGGTCATCCTGGGGAGATCATCTGCCAACGTAGGCAGACTAGTCCTCTGTTGGAAACTATGGCCAGCTTCTCATGTTTGGTATGAACTCCGCATCTGATCTCTGTTGGTTCGGAGAGGAAGGGCGGGAGTCTTATTCTTTGTGTTCTGCCGTAGAGGAAGGAGCGGATCCAGTCTAAGGCGATTCCCTGTATGCCGGCGTCGTGGAGTCTGGCGGCTAGTGTGCTGTGGGAGATGGTGTCGAAAGCTGCTAAGAGGTCTAGTAGGATAAGCGCTGCAGTGTGGCCGTGATTGAGGAGAGGGTGGGTAGTCCGTGGCGGCTAGGAGGGTGGTCTCGATGCTGTGGTTGCTGCAGAATCCGGATTGGGATGAGTCGAGGATGTTGTTGGATTCTATGAAATGCGTTAGCTGGGTGTTGACGATTTTCTCGGTGACTTTGGCGGCGAAGAGGAGGAGCAAGATGGGCCTGTAGTTCTTGAGGTCCGTCGGGTCTGCGGAGGGCTTCTTGAGGAGGGGTTTCACTTCGGCGCGTTTCCAGTCATCGGGGAACGTGCCTGTTTCGAGGGTGCAGTTGATTGTCCATCGTAGTTATGGAGCGATGGCGGAGGCGGCTCTGTGGAAGAAGTGTGGCGGGCAGGGATCGGTGGGTGCTCCGTAGTGGATGCTCTTCAAAGTCTTTGCGGTGTTTTCTGTGGTGACAGGGGTCTAGGTGGGGAGGGTTGGCTGGGTGGCGTTGCTGGTGTATGGTGTTGGGTCGGTGCCTTGGTCTTGGTCGTCGAAGTTGTCGTAGAGTGTCCTGATCTTGTGGTGGAAGAAGGAGCTGAGTTTGTTGCAGAGGTCCTGGGAGGGAGGGACGTCGGAGGTTTCGCTGTGGGGTCTGGTGAATTCCTGTATGATGTTGAAGAGTTCCTTGGAGTTATGGGAGTTGGAGAGGATTCTGTCCTGAATTAAGTTTCTCTTCGTAGTTCTGATGACCATGCAACATAATTCCGCTCAACATTATTTCACTCAATGCCACACAATTCCATGCAACACAATTCAACTCCACACAATTCCATGGCACAAAATTCACTCCACAACACATAATTCTACTGCACGCCACATAGATGCAATCCACATCACAAAATTCCTCATAATGCCACATAATTCAACACCACGCAACATAATTCCACTCAATACATACCACTCCACGACACACAATACCACTACACATAAGTCCACTATACTTATTACCACATAATTATTATCTCAGGTTTTTCAGCACAGTTTCTATACCATAACTTTTCAAAAATATCGAAACCTCGAACACACTCCTCCTCCACTTCTTGCAGTGTCTTATGTGTACACAAACGCAGCCTCTTTATGCGTCTATAAACTTCAATCCCCTTCATTCTCTCTTTCTCACACATTTTTCTACTCTATCTAGAGTTCATTCGCCACTTCACACAAACTACCTATCACTCTCAATCTTACTTTCTATCTATTTTGTACAGCACTCACCCCTATCTATTCACCATAGCACATATTTCCAATACACACATACACTACACCCCACACAATTCCACAACTGACAATTCCAATTCAAACTACATAATTCCACTACAAACAACATACATCCACTCCACTACAAACCAAAAACATAAGAAAAAAACAATATCATTTACAATGCCAATAGCTCTAACTTTCACAAATGCGAGACCGATTGCATTGAAAATGCTTGTTTTAATTCACCAGCAGTAGCAAGGCGGCACATTTTTCTCTGCCCAGGGCGCTATTGGAGCAGGGGCTGGCCTTGGAAGTATGTGATCAGAGTGCAGGCCTGCACTGTGATACCTGGTGCAAGCACTTTTGTGTGCGTACCTGTGTGTATGTTGTGTAGAGTCGATGTGGAAGCATGTGTGTGTTTGTTGGTGGCGTGTGAGTATGTGTTTGGGGGTTTGTTCGCTTGTGCATGCAGTGTGTGTGTGTTGGGTGTGCACCTGATGGGGTTTGCGTGGATACGTGTGTGTTGTATGTGGGGGGCATGTATAGCACACGCTTTAATTGCACCGGTCCTCACTGTCTTGGTATTGTGTCACTGAAGCAGACAAATGCCACCTCTGTGAGAACCAAGTGCACGAAAACAGGTGATCATTGCACTTTTTAACATTTTAAGTATTAGGTGATACAGGTGAGGAGCTGGGGGGGAAGAGGTGTATTTGAAGATGATAAAAGACCTGTCATATGTTGATTTCACAGAGCAGGTGGAAATCTGAGGGGCTGTTTTAACAAAGAGTGGCAGAGAGGGTGGTTTAGACCCAGTGAATCTATTTTGATAGTCATGCACTTGGGGCAGAGACAATGAAACACCCTGTAATCAATACAGTCTCAAGCCGCTCTTCAAATCAGTGAACTCATTTTACCCACATATGTAAAACCTCATAGCAAGTATTCTCCAGCTTTCTACACGGGCAATGGTACTAGAAGCGATTACAAATCTCTGTGAGATATCTACAGTCCTGTGTAGAATCTCTTCAATGGACACCTCATCCATTACTAACCAACCTAGAACAGGTAGTCAAGAACTTCTCCACCTGGATCACAGACTGCGCCGACAGATTATCCCTCAGCAAACCCACCAAGCTCAACAGGTCCACCAAGCAAGCCAATTCGTACACTATGGAACTAAGAACCAAGAAACGCACCTGCAAACGACTTGAAAGAAAATGGCGCAACAACATGGAGTCCACAGACCGAACAACATTCAAAACAGCCATTAACCAATACCACCAACTTCTTGAAAAGGCAAAAAGAAGTGCCCTGTTTTTCCGCTTGAAGCAAGCTCCAACCACAGTAAGGAACGCTTCAATATCATCAGAGAGTTCTCCAGCCCCACAGCCACCGAAAATGTCATCACCCCTTCACAGGAACTTTGCAACTCCTTGGCGGACTTCTTCCACGACAAGATCTCCACTGTGAGAAGTTGGCCTGGTATATGCTGTTCACTAATTAAAGTGGACACCTTGCACCAGTACAATTCGACTCTTATGGTAGATAGGTTTAAGACAACCTTTAAAGAAAGATATCCTAGTGGTAGCTGTGGAGAGCAGCCTTCAGGCTAAGTCTTGAAGGAATGTAAAGCAGCTTGTTTTACCACACAATCTCTTGAATCACCAAATGAAAAGACACCACACAGGTATATATATCAAATATATATGTATTTATTACTAACAACTCTCTACTAATCTCTTTATGAGATTAGAAGTCAGGAACATATGTACAAATCAAATGTTATCAAAAATAAGTTAGCACAAGTAAATATCACAATCTTATCTTGGCTAGACCGTGGTCCAGAGCACATAGAATCGAGGGACCCCCAAGAACCACCCCAGGTAGTTGTAGGAGACCCACAGGGGACGGACGCGGTGTTCAGACACTGGTGCGAGTCCTGTATGAATCTATGCGAGAGAACGCAATTGAGTTATCAATGTTACAGGTCCCTGGCGTGTTCGAGGTGAACACACCGATCGGTCAGTACGAGTCGAAGGACACGGATACTGATAGAATTACAAGGGAGTTGGACGCGATGTGTCTAACACAGACGCGAGCCCTGTACGAGCCAGTGCGATAATCGCACGGGGAAAATAGGAGTTTTAGGGCTCTTCTACGGTAGCTACAAGCAAACCACAAGTAGTTCTAGGGCCCACACCCACAGGAGCACCGTAGTGCTGAAGTTACCTCACCCAGGGGAGCCGGGTGCATAGGTGTCCTTTGGTGTCGGGTCGCGGCGTCGTTCTCAATGGGAACCAATGAAGACTTGCTGCTTGCGACGACAGAAGAAGTGTCCGTTGGAATCCAAGCCTGGATTCGGAAGGAGGAAGACCTGAAAGCAGAGGGGACAGTGTTCACAGTCACTTGGCAGTGACCTTGGGCAAGGAAGATGAATGCCCACCGTCGTCGACAGCTTCGGGTCGTTCACGGGTGTCTTGACTCTTCGACCACGTGGTCCAGGCAGCATCGATGATGACCAGGAGCTGGATTCGGTGTGTCCCCACGACGTCTGCAGCTTACTGAGGTGTCGGCGACTCGATTGGAGCCAACAAGCCTTGGTAGCAGCAAGTCTCGTGGTGAAGAGGAAAAGTCAGTGGTGCAGACCAGCAAGGTCTGGGGGACTTACCCAGCAAGGGTAGGTCAGGGCAGGCCTGGAGCAACCAAGGGAGCCCTTTGGTTTCGTTTGAAAGTCTTCTGGGGACCCACAAGCCGGCTGGCAAGGGATCGCGAAGACACCTCGGGAGGATCCACTCAACAGGGGCCCACGGTCACTCGGGACGGTGTAGGCCTCTGAATTCGGGAGGGATCTCTGTTAGAGGCTGGGACCACACGTGGTCCAAAGCACAAGTTCGTAGAACGTCGTGAAGGGGTTGCACTCGACAATAGTGCACGGTACCCAGGGGCTGCGGTTCCTCGTCGCTCGTGGGGTCCACTTGCCTCAGCTTCGCTGGGGACTCACGATGGCCTTGGAGAAGTCAGGAAATCCTCTTCCTGGGCTGCAGGGACTTCGGGCTCCGGCGGGAGTGGCGTAGTTTGCGACCGTCGTTGTAGTTTTTGGTGCTTGCCAAGCAGGGGAGTCACTCCTTGACTCCAAGGGAGATTCTTCAGTCTTCCAAAGGTAGTGGAACGTCGAAGGTCCAGGATTCTTCTGTAGAGCGTCGTCCAGGGAGATCTGGGTTGCAATGCACAGGTTCCCCCTCTTATACTAAAAAGAAGGGAGGGACTAGCTCTACGACCCCACCTATGGGAGGGTCAGGGGAGGGGGTGCTACACCCACTTCCCTTTGTCCAGTTTCGCGCCAGAGCAGGGGCAGGTAGCCCCTGAGCTGGTTTGAACTGGCATATGCACAGAGGAGCCTTCTGCTCCCCCAGTGCAGGACTTCAAAGCACTCTAAGAGTGCACCCACCCAGCCCCAATACACTAAACCCTGTCTGGAAGGTGGTCACACCCTCCTGTGACAGGATACCTATTGTTGGGCTTCCTCCACTGCGAGTTTCGGTCATCAGCAGGAGGGCAGCCCAGTGTCTGTGACTGGTGGCATCCATTTTGTGATGCCAGGGCTCTGCAGGATTCTACCGCGTTTCCACAGTAGGTACATGTCTATCCCTCTAGAAGGGTGGAATGCTACCCCCGCCGCCAGGACTGGCGGGGGGGGGGGAGTAGTATTCCAAGATGTTTGACACCAAACACGACATGTTTTGATGCAGCCATTCCAAAGTTGGCATTTTACCGCGAGGATATAATGCACTTAAGAGTATATGGTTTAACCGCATCCACAAACAGCCCCAGAGAATGGACTCTGAGAGCTGCAGAGTGGCCCTGCTCAGGCAGAGGCACCCTCTCACATAGGAACCAAGCACCCTGCCCTCAGGATTGATAGGGCCTGCCTTAGGGGTGACTGATAGGTTTAAATGTGTGTGCAGGAGAGATATAGGAAACCTATATCTCAGTGAGGGGTGCTAGCACTCTCTCACCCAGGCTGCAGTAGCAGGCCTGTGGTGTCAGATTTAGTCTGCTTCCCAGGGGTGGCATAATACAAGCTTCAGTTCCTGGTAGGCCTGTGAAGTACTTATGCCCTTGGTACCTAAGGTACCATATACTAGGGACTCATAAGGTACCACAGTATCCAATCACTAGTGCACCTAGAGTGCACTCCAAGTCATTTAGAGAGAACAGAGAGGCTGGGGCCCTGATTAGCAGGGACCCAGCCAGACTAAAGCCAGAAACCAGTGTAAACATCAGAAAAAAAGTGGGGGCAACATAAGAGGCAGATCCTACTCTCCTACATCCACCATCTACAGAAACTTCGAACTCCCAAACCACCGACATCCTCAGCCATCTAGCCCCCATGATGGAGTATTACGACCACCTGCTCACCACTTGGAACCAGCTCACCACGCATGACACCACAGCCATCATGAACTCCGTCCACTCAGGAGCACCCATGGACTCCTTCTCCCACCACCTCTTCAACCTCGAGAGTAAGATGATCAGAAGTAAGCTCGCCGCCATCTTCAATGCATCCATCACCATGGCCAACTTCCCTGAAAATGGAAACATGCAGAAGTCAATACCCTACTCAAGAAACCATCCGCCGACCCCAATGAACCCAAGAACTACCACCCCATCTCTCTGCTGCCCTTCCCCACCAAAGTCCTCGAGAAGGCCATCAACCGCCAACTCACTGAAGACCTGGAGAACAACAATCTTCTGGACACTTCTCAATCTGGTTTCCGCACCAACCATAACTCCGAAACCGCCCTGATCGCAGCCATAGATGACATCAGATTCCTCCTCGACAAAGGAAAAGTGGCGGCTCTGATCCTTCTCGCCTCACTATACAAATCCAGATTGATCACTGAAAGGCAGGAACACTGCAACCTTTCTTTAGAAGAAAATAAACACTATCTCAGTATCCATCCCTTTAGTCAACATATCAAACCTCCTGCCCACCTTCACCAATCAAGCCAAAGTACCTAGCAAGGAAAGAAGTTTCAGCATCTCGTCAGGTAAGGGGATAGACATGCTCCTCCTTATAGAAAGTCTCATTCTTGCAAGGGATCAGGAGTCCCCTATGTCATCTTTGCCAATATGGCATCAGCCAATGCAGAGATCATGGTCGATCCTTTCATGGGGTTCATCTGTAGCTTTCTGAAACTAGGACAAGTCACAACCCTCTGGAAACACTCACTAATATGCCCATCCATGGAAGGCCTTTGTGGACTCAGAGGAACCCAACGGCTACCCCCTCTCGCATTGTAAGATTATCAGGGAACCTGCACATCCTTAAAAAGGATGTAAAATCCCAACTAAAGAGCCAAATTAAGTCCCACAACGTCCTAGACTTGCAATAATTTGACTTTGTGCACACTGCAGAACCCAACAGCAATCATGCTATAGCATGAGACCTTCTACTGGAGAAAACAAGTCATAATTCCCATAAACTGTTCATACTATCAGTCCTTCTTTGACACAGTGATACAGGGCATTCTCCTACAGCTTATTTGATATTGTGCTCTAGAACATCCTCCTACAGCATCTCAAGACAGAGGTGAGATATTCAGATCACTCACTCAATACTAAAAAGATTTCAATCTTTACTGTTCATCCCCACACGGAGCACCAGTCTGTCAAACGTGCAGACTACAGGGCTCTCTACTCTCATCACCCCTCTACAACATCAACATTAACTGTCAAATATAACTCAATGTCTCAATTCAAGAAGGCCAATTCTCCAACAGGGTTGATGGGCTTCAAAAACTATTACCCAGAACATGTTTTCAAAACAGTGGTTAAACGTCTGGTTCTTTCCACACTTGAATATGAAAATCCCGCTCTCATTGATCGACCCAAGAGCCACCATAGTCCCTTGAAATAGGCCTTACACGCTTCAGCTTCTCTGGTATCTAGCAGCCACCACTTTGACCACATCACTCCTATTCTCATTTCCATCCAATAGCTCATGATTGAATTTAGGTGTATCCTCAAAATTGTTTGTATGATGTATAAAATCCACAATTTAGTTTTTGTTCTACTACCTTGCTCCCATGGCGGCTGGCAGGGAACAGGGTGGTGGGGGGGGGGGGGCAAGGGTGCGCAGTGGGGGGAACAAAATACATTTTAAAAAAACACTTATCTCCTCACCACCGCCATCTCCCCCCGGCGTTGCTTCGCTTCCTGGCGAGTCCCAGAAGCAGGAAGCACAAAGGCTCCCCTGGTCTGAGCGCCATGGTTCGGTGCTCAGACGGGGACCGGGAGCCTGTGCATTTTCTCCATCCAGGCTGTGGATTACAGCCTGGTGGAGAACATGCTAAGTGCGCATGACTGTTTGGCCGGCCCAAGATGGCTGGCCAAACAGTCATGTGCACTTATTGTGCGCAAACCACTCCTCCCAGGCTCTGACACCAGCCCTGCCCTAACCCAGCCCCGTAGCTATGAAAAATAAAATGATAATAACAATGTTATTATCATTTTATTTTTCCTGCTCTGAGAGCAGTGGGGCGACGCTCCTCCGCCTTAGCGGAGGAGCTGCCCCTCCCTTGCATGCAAACTTTCAATCTCCTGTGGCATTTGCAAGCTCTTCAAAGGATTCACTTCGGGAATGGAGGACTTCTACACCTCCTCACCCAGAAGTAACTCTTCTAGCAATGACTTTACCTGCGCATGTAAAGACCCATTTTTAAATTATCCATCTCTTTCATGCAAATCGAAATAAAATGGCGGCCCATGCACAATTTATTGATGCAATAGCTTGGGATCTCAGAAAAAGTGATCACATCTCTAAAGACCTACGAATCGGACCCTGGAAGCCTGGCCTATTTGCAGGAGAATATGGCAACAGCCCATGCTAAAAAAGGCAGCATCCTCAAGGACATGCTTGTTTGACCAACCGGAAGCCTCTCGGGCGACCATGCCGCCCCTTCTGACTCTCAGCAGCCTCAGGACGAGGCTACGGCAGAGGAGCCGATGACCCGCTTTTTCCTTGAGTCCCAGTTTATGTCCCTCAGAGATGATCTGCAGGCTTTCAAGAGGGACCTATCCTAAGATATCAGGGAGGTCAAAAGGGGCTTGACTTGCTGGGTGACCCAGTAGCGACCCTGGGAGAGCAGGGGAACGGCAGGGGTGAAGAGATAGAGTCCCTTCAACAGGAAGTCATCCACCTCCGGGAGCAGCACCTGGACCTTCAAACCCATGCTGAAGACCTCGAGAACAGGTCTCGCCAGAATAACATCAGAATATGGGGCGTAGCACCCAAGGCAGAAGGTACGGACATTTTATCTATGTCAAGGACCTATTCCGTCACATCTTGGAATGACCTCCTGTGACAGACATAAAAATTGACTGCGTCCTCCATGCTGGGGGGGGGGAGGGGACGCACTCAGAGAGGGCCCCTCCAGCAGACATTTTGGTCTGCATTCACTACTTCCAGGTGAAGGATGAAATACTACGCAAGGCCCGGGAGAAGCACCCAATCCACTTTAGAGATCAGTCACCAGCGCTATTCCACGACTTGGCTGCAATTACGCTGCAGAGGCGGCGAGAATTTAGACCACTCAGACAACATTTATGGAATACGGGGGTGGCCTACTCCTGGGGTACCCCTTCTGCATCATTATTTTGCTTAGAGGGCAGACTTCTCCAACTACGGTCCCTGACAGAGGCCTGCCAGATCCTAGGCATTGACTTGAACGCGGAGGGACATGCAATGGCATCCTCTCCACTCCGCTCGAAAAACTGCAGACTGCGAGGGTTGGGGAGAGGAACTGCATACCCGGATCCAGCTGAGATTGCAGAGGGGGTGCAGGCAGTGCTGAAATCGATTCCTGAGGTCTTAGCCAAGATGGATGACCCGTAGGGTAACTGGCAACGTAAAGGGTATAGGTGCTGCTGGCAGGCTGGTTGGTACAGGGTGAGGGATTGAACCCCTGGCCACATATTGGACCTTTCATTTTTGGAGTCCTTAGGACTAATGGACAGTAGCCCTCACAAAGGGATCCATGTTCCATCACTTGATATTTGTGTTTTTTTACGGTTGGAGTTTTTCAGTTGGGGTCTATACTCATATTTGCACAGGATGCACTGTATTAAAGGTACGACACCCGCATGGGCATGGATGCTAGATCTCTGACCACACACTTGCCACACGCCACTTCATGCTATAGCTATTTACTATACACTTGGACCCAATGCTGGCCACTACTCTTAACATACTCACTCTCAATGTAAAGGGTCTAAACAGCCCGATAAAACGAAAATCAGTCATGTCATATTTAGAGAACTCAAGGGTGGACATATGTATACTCCAGGAGACGCACTTTCTCTCGAAGGATTGTCATTGCCTTCAAACACGGGAATTCCCCCACCAATTCTTCTCTTCCGCCTCTACCAAGACGGTGGGGGTGGCCATCCTGGTGGCACACTCCTTTAAGGGGAAAGTGGGACGTAAAGGGGCGGAATTGTAGGGCAGACTCCTTACCTACCAGTTCACACTCGGAGATTGGCCTTTCATAGTGGGGTTCATATATGCGCCAAATGAGGACCAGGAGGCTTTTATCCGCACAGCACTGAGGGAAGCATTATCTACTGAAGAGTGAGGGATCCTGATAGGGGGATGTAGGAGAGTAGGATCTGCTTCTTATAGTTACCCCCACTGTTTGCTGATGTTTCACTGTTTTTCGACTTAGCCAGACTGAGGCCCTGCTAATTAGGACCCCAGTCTATCTGCTTTCTACTCTAAATTGATTGTATGTACTTTAGGTACACTCCAGATTGGATTCTGGGGTACCCTTATAAGTCCCTAGTATATGGTATACTATATACCCAGGGCCTAGGTACCCCAGAGGCCTACCAGGGGCTGCAGCATGTATTGTGCCACCCCTGGGAAGCCTTTTAAAATGACACAACAGGTCTGCTACAGCAGCCTGTGTAAGGTGGTATATGCACCCCTTACTGAGATATAGGTTCCCTATATCTCTCCATACCACTGCACATGTAAACCTATCAGTCACCCCTATGGCAGGTCTTAACAATCCTGAAGGCAGGGTGCTGGGTTTCGTGTGAGAGGGTGCCCATGCATGAGCAGAGCCCCTCTGCAGCTTTCGGAATCTTCATTCCGGGGTTGTTTGTGATGCAGCCAGACCATATACTCTTAAGTGCATTATAACCTCGCGGTAAAAGCTAACTTGAGAATGGCTGCATGGAAACATGTCGTGTTTGGTGTCAAAAACCTTGGAATCATACCTCCACCCCGTATGATTCCACCCTACTAGAGGGAGAAACATGGCACCACCGGTACACCCGGTACCAGCTTAACAGAACCCTGGCATCACAAAATGGATGCTGCAGCCACAGACACGAGTCTGCCCTCCTGCTGCTGGACGAAACTCCGGCAGGGGAGGCCTGGACAATAGGTTTCCTGTCACAGGGAGGTGTGACCACCTCCCAGACAGGCTTTAGTGTATTGGGGCTGGGTGGGTGCACTCCAAGAGTGCTTTGAAGTCTGCACTGGGGGCACATTTGGTGTCCCTGTGCATAGTCCAGCTCAAACCGGTTGCAGGGGCTACCAGCCCCTGCTCTGGCGCGAAACTGGACAAAGGAAATGGGTGTAGCCACCCCTCTTTCCTTGGGTATAAAGTAGGAACTCCTGCCACCATTGCCCCTAAGGCAACTGTTCCCCCTAGTTCAGCTCCAAGTGGTGGTGTTCCAAATAAGGGTGTAGTAGGGTTAACCCTGGGATCTGAGATGGACTCTTGGCTAGTCAGAGTTCTAACTCAGGCTATGTTGGTCTGTGTTGGAGGCATGGATATGGCCTCCCTATTTGTAAGCCCCAGTAATCTGGGCAAATACAGACAACAGCCTATAATTAATGGAAAAGAGGCTTTGGCATTCAGGGACACAGGAGCAAGTGTCACAATGTTGACAAAAGATCTTGTAGCCCCTGAGCAGATCATACTTGGTGAAATGTACCAAGTGACCAATGCTAGCAATGTCAGGACAGACCATTCCCTGGCAGTTGTTAATTTCTCCAGGGGAGGGGTAACTGGCCCTAAGAAAGTTGTGGTAAGTGCAGACCTCCGGGGGCGTGGCCAAGATGGCGGCTCGGTAGGACGTGTTGTTCTGTCCCTCCGGCACCGCCGCTCTTTAGCATTGTCTCAGCCCCATCCCCTGGTCCTTGTGTGGCGAACACGAACAAGGCATAGCCCACCGCTGCAGCCGAGGAGCTGATTCGGAGCCGCGTTGGTGCTTCCGACGGAGTGATCCCTGGAACTGCGCCGGAGCGCGGGGAGGAGGTACGGCGGATGTGGCGGCGCTGCTGAGGGGACCGACACCGGAGCTACAGCGGTGTTGCGGCTACGTGCCGATATTGCTAACAGCCCCGGGACCAGCCGGTGTGTTGTCGGGGGCTCGGCGGCGGTGGGGCCGTGCGACTGGGGTTGCGGACCCGTAGGAGGTACGAGGTGCGCCCGCCATTTTGCGTGTTGGCCGGCGCCCCCCCCGGGTCGGCGGCCTGTTCTGCGGCCTGTGGCCCCATCCATCACACCAGGGGGCAGAAGCGGGGGATCCTCCTGCCTGGCACGGAGGCAGGCACTATCCTTGTGGAGAGCGTTATACCCTCCTGGAGTGAGTCTACACTTCAGCCGCCATCTTGCAAAGGGGCCTATACTTCCTGGCCACGACTCGGCCAGCTCGCCCCCCCCCGATAGAGGTGGCCGCGCACAGCCTTGCAGGAGCCTGAGGGGCGGCGGTTGGACGGCGCGGTGGTGGATTCGGGGACCTGGCGGACCGCTCCTCTCCTCCGGGCCTCGGACTCCGCCCTGGTGTTCTGCTGGCGGGGCGTCGGTCGTCCCTGCTCTGGGACTGGCACCCTCGTGCCCACCGGGGAAAGGATCATCTGGCCCTCTCACCGCAGCTTAACCAGCGCAGGCCGCGCGCAGCTCCCAGGGGGCCTCGTGAGCGGGCATCTCTCCTCACTGGGGAGAGGACATCGGGACCTCTGGGCATCCCTAGACAGGCTGCCCCACTGGCACGCAAGCTTAGTCCTCCTGATGGACTAACAGCTAAGACCCACAGGGTGGAGAAGACGACGCAATATCCTGGTGGCTGGCCTGACCTCTACTGCGGCTAGTACTAGCGAAGAGACCAGCCTGAGGGCTACCCCCCTGCATCTACCAGCTCTAGCGGGATTGTGAGTGGGTCTCCTGGCTCGGGTGAGAGGGCTGCCGCTTCGGACTTGGAACCCGGGCGGTACTGTGCACGGTGCACCTGCGAGGCCCCGACCGGCTACCCTCCCCTGGCATCCGCCCGGCCCTACTGACGAGACATGGCGACGGCCCGGGCGAAAAGGGATAAGATCCTCAAAGACCTCCTGCCGAAGCAGTCTGGCACCTCCGATGCAGCCCAGGCGGGAGCCCAGGCCCCGGGCCATCCCGCATTGATTGAAGGTGCGAATGAACCAGCTACAAAGGCCTTTATGATGGAGCTGTTTGCCGCCATCAAGGAGGACATCCTAGACCTTAAAGGGCAGATCTCAAAGAAGTCCGGCGGGATGTTGACGAAGTGGGCGAGAGGGTGGCTGCTCTTGAGGAACGTGAACTCACGCGGGAGGAAGATCTACATCAACTACAGCAAGAAATGCTGAGGCTGCGGGATCAAAATCTAGATCTACAGGCACACACAGAGGATCTTGAAAACCGCTCACGGAGGAATAATATTCGCATCCGAGCGGTGCCCTGGAAGGCGGAAGGAGAAGACTTGCGAGCATACGTCCGGGCCCTTTTTGAACATGTGCTAGGAGAGGACAGCCACCAGGAAATCCAGATGGATCGCGTTCATCGTGTGGGCCTTCCTAGAGGGGAGAAGGCGCCCCCGCCGGATATTCTTGTGTGTCTGCACGATTTCCAGCTTAAAGAGCAGATTCTCCGCAAAGCCCGAATGATGCAGCCGCTTCAGTTCCAGGGACGCTCTCCGGCCCTCTTTCAGGACCTCGCAGCCTCCACTTTGGCCAAGCGACGGGAGTTCCGAGTGGTCACCTCCTATCTGCGTGACAACGGCATTCCCTATTCCTGGGGCCACCCCTTCCGCATAATTTTTAAACACCAGGGGAAGCTGCGACAAATGCGCTCACTGCGGGAGGCTCTGGACCTGCTGGGACTAGACCACGCTGATGACCCGATAAAGGGTGGTGACCTCGGGGCCCGGTCCCTGCGGCGAGCACCCCGTTGGCAGACTGTTGGGCAGACCACGACTTTGCTGAAACCAGATCCGGAAGCAGTGGCGAAAGAACGAGAGGCGGTGCTCTCTTCCCTCTCACAGTCCCAAGAACGCTAGTGTTTCACTTGACCACTCCAGTATAGACCATGGGGATGGATGTCGCAAAGCATAGCCGGAGGGGCACATGAGATGACCACCTCTCCTGATCCAACTAGGTGCCTCTCTGCAGCTCTTGGTTTTCCAGGTATCCTACACTACGGTCTTCCTCAGGACCATGTTCCCGTTAGGCTATGCCTGCCAGACGAACTGTTGTCTATTGTTTCTTCTTGGGGTTGCTTCTTTGTGGGTTGTTTTTTTACATGTACCTATTGTCCTTTTTTTAGGGATCCCCCGTACCAGTCTCTGCACTCCCATCCCCCACATATGGGCCTGTACTACCTCCTGCCCATACACCGGGCTGTGCGCCAGCATCCACGATGGGCCCTTGCCTGCTAATTTCCACCCACTATGCCTAGACACCTAAAGATAGTCAGCCTCAATGTGAGAGGCCTTAATCACCCTACAAAACGAACAGCGATTCTCTCCCTATTGGAACAGTCAGACGGAGACATAGGTCTCCTCCAGGAGACCCATTTGCTTGCTAAAGACACTCCCCGCATGCGCTCCCGGCACTTCCCCCGGCAGTATTGGTCCTCTGACTCATCAAAGAAGAATGGGGTAGCTATCTTGCTAGGGTCTAAATTTGAGGGTAAGCTGCTGTCCACTCTGTATGAGCTCAAAGGTAGAGTCCTGGCGCTGCGGATTCAATGGGGGTCTACTATTTTTACACTCCTCAACATTTATGCACCTAATGCCCACCAGGAGGCTTTCCTCCGCCGCCAGGTGTCTGAGGGTCTCTCCTCCCCAGACGCTGCTTTGGTGATAGGCGGGGATCTCAATTTGGTCATGGATAGTGATTGGGACCGCTCCGGCCAACGGTACTCTCAGGTAGGAGCTCTCTCTCCAGAAGGCAAACAATGGATGGCAGATAACGGCCTTCATGATGTATGGCGCGTCCAACACACAGGCCTCCGTGATTACACATACTATTCGGCAGCACATAAATCATATGCACGCTTAGATATGTTTTGGGTCTCTCCTGCACTCCTCCATAGGGTCAGAGACTCCACAATAGCTCCACGCTCTCTATCCGACCATGCACACATCTCTATCTCCCTGAGTCCTGCAGGGGTTGAGCGTATCCCGACCCGCTGGCGACTGCGCGTAGGCCTTTTGCATTCCCCCCACGTAGTACAGGGCGTGCGCACTAAGCTTTTAGAATATCTCCAACACAACGACACAGGGGAGACATCTTTGGTTACCGTTTGGGAAACTCTCAAGGCGGTGATTCGCGGGGAATTCCTTGCCATCTCTGCTGCGGATAATCGGAGACGTCGTGAGGTCCGTTCCGACCTTGAGAGGGAAGTATCGGCGCTGGAAGCGATACATAAGCGCACAGGGGCGCAGAGGGTCTGGCGCTCACTTGAAAAGAAGCGATTGCTTCTCAAGCGACTGGACTTTGATAGAGCGGAGTTCGCGTTGCTGCGCCTCCGACATAGGTTTTACCTGGGAAGTGATAGGTGTGGGAAAATGTTAGCCCGCAAACTACGTGCCAGGGCGGTGGCGGGGAATATCTCCTACCTGACACGGTCCAATGGGGAGGAGGTCCACTTGGACTCCCAGATTGCAGAAGAGTTTCGCCACTTCTATCAGGCACTCTACAGCGCAGAGTCTTACAACCCCCCTGATGCACAGGCCTACCTCGAATCCAGCAACTTCACTCGCCTCCCTTCAGTGCAGGCAGAGCAGCTGGAGGACCCCATTAGGCTGGACGAAGTGATTTCTGCTATCTCCCGGCTGAAACCTGACAAATCGCCGGGCCCCGACGGCTTCCCTGCCCTGTTCTATAAAACATTTTGTCATGAAGTAGCACCCCTCTTAACCCGGCTATACAATTATTTCTTAGAATATGGGGCGGTGACGGATTCTATGTCAGAGGCGGCGATTTCCGTTATTCTCAAGCCTAATAAAGACCCTGGGCAATGCGGCTCCTATCGCCCGATCTCGCTGCTCAATGTGGACGTGAAGCTTTTTACGGGAATACTCGCAACTCGTTTGAACCCCCTGATGGCCGGTCTGATAGACCAAGACCAGGCGGGATTCATCCCTACGCGCCAAGGCAGCGACAACACCAAGCGCCTCCTCCATCTCATTGATAGTGTCCATCGCTCCCAAAAAGCAGCGATACTCTTCGCGGTCGATGCCGAAAAGGCGTTCGACAGAGTATGCTGGACATATCTCTTCGACGTCCTGCGCGGCTTCGGTTTTGGCCCCCGCTTTATCCAATGGGTGGAATGCGTGTACCGGGCTCCCCGGGCTTTTGTTCGGGTTAACGGAACTTCCTCCTCTTCCTTTGCAATAGCCCGGGGAACGAGGCAAGGGTGTCCACTCTCGCCTCTTTTATTTGCACTGTATCTGGAACCCCTCGCACAGAAAATTCGCGATCACCCTAACATCCTAGGCATCAGGTTTGGAGGCGAGGTCCATAAAGTCAGCCTCTACGCGGACGATATCATCCTTTCCCTTGCCCAGCCCCCTACCTCGCTTCCCGCCATCGTTGACGAACTCGAATTATTTGGGCGGATCTCGGGCTTTAAGGTTAACCTGGGCAAGTCCCAGGTCCTTAATCTGTCTCTACCGAGAGCCCAGGCGGAGGCCCTTAAGCAGTCCCTCCCTCTACATTGGACCAGCGACACTGTGCCTTATTTAGGCATACTTCTGACCCCCTCGATTCCACGCATATTAGAACTAAACTACTCGCTCTTGGTGTCACAGACAAGGAGGCATCTGGATAGGTGGACTAAGCATAACCTGTCGTGGTTTGGGCGCATAGCGGCGGTCAAAATGACAATTTTACCGCACATTCTCTACCTCTTTCAGACCCTCCCGTTGACGCCACCGCCTAAAACTCTACGCAACATTCAGCTTGCTCTAAACAAGTTCATATGGGGTAATAAGAAGGCACGGCTATCTATAGCACAATTATCACGTCCCAAAAACGATGGAGGGGTGAAGCTGCCGATGGTCCTCAGATACCTCCAGGCGGCCCATCTACGCTATGTGTTGGAGTGGAATCGACCCCTTTCGGAGAAGCACTGGACCTTCATGGACCAGACCGTGGCTGGGGTGAACGTCTGGCGTGAAATATGGCTTTCCCGGCGCGCCCGCTCTTGGGGCCTTTATTCTTCTCCAGTTACGGCAGCAACAATGAAAGTGTGGGATGCGACGGCGTTGCCGAGAGGCCTCACGACCTTTCCCTCTCCCATGACGCCGCTGGTAGATAACCCAGATTTCCCTCCAGGATGTAAGAGCGTTGTTGCTCAACGCTGGAGAGAGGCTGGATGTAAACGCGCAGGCCACCTGTTTGACCTTGAGGGTATTATCCCCTTTGACCGGGTTCGTCGGGACCTTTCCCTACCCCAGACAGATGAGTTCTTCTACCTTCAGCTCCGGCATTGGGTTACTTCCCCAGCCCTCCTTCCCTACGTCTCTCGTAAGCTCACACCCTTCGAGAACTGGATAGCGCACAAGGCAGATGATAAGCATCTCATCACAGACCTCTATACCTTCCTTGCTCCACACGCGGCAGGGGGGCGCTCCCGCGGACAGGCTAGATGGGAAGCAGAACTGGGACGGGTCTTTTCAGATAAGGAGTGGGACAACATTTTCTATAGGGCGCACCACACGGCTTACAACACTGCAGGGACTGAATCTGCCTTCAAGGTGGCGTCCTACTGGTATCTCACGCCAGCAAGGATACACCAATGGGACAAGAACCACACTGAAGAATGCTGGCGGGGTTGTGGCATGACTGGCTCCCTTTCACACCTTCTATGGCACTGCCCACGGCTGGAGAGGTATTGGGACCAGGTACTTAATGACATTGACGCTGCATTTGACACCGAGATTCCCCGCTTCCCGGCCTACACTTTGCTAGGACTGTCTAACCCAATCACTTTTCCACTACGGTCCCTTAGGGGCAGACAGATGGCACTAGCCTTGCTTGCGGCGCGCCAGGCGATCCTAATCCACTGGGGTACCGTTACGGTGCCGGACTACACGGCCTGGTTGCATAGGCTTTGGACGACCCTGGCCATGGAACGGCTAACGATGAGTCACGATCACGAATACCAGAAATATGCAGAGCTCTGGGCCCCCTTTATAACAATACTTTCGAAGGACGTACGTGAGGTCACCTGCCCCAAACTCCTACAGGTGCTACGACTCATTCCTCCCCCTCCGGACTTAGCGACCCCTACATGAGGGTGTAGTATGACTTGGGTGGTTTTCAACGGGCTCTGCGGGATGGCGCACTTTCCTATAGTGTATGTGGTACGGTCCCCCTTCCTTTTTCTCCTTTTCTTTTATGTGTTCTTGCGGGGGTGGGAGGGAGGGTGGGTGTTTCTTATCTACTGTTTGCTTATTATGGCGGGACAGCACGCTAAAGCCTATACTGTTTGAAAGTACAGCTTTCCCGGCCTGCATTGCCTCACCTTGAATACCGCCTGCCTACCAATGTTGGACTGCAAGCAGTGACGCGAGACATATTTAAATTGCATTGTTCTTTAGCTGCCGGCCCCTGTGGTTGTAGGCAAATAGCTGTGTTCAGGTGTAACAGCACCTCCCGACTAAACCAATAAAAAAGATTTGTTCCATAAGTGCAGACCTCCCTGTTGAATGCTTGCTTAGAAATGATTTGGAAACTTCAGCTTGGGCTGAAGTTGAGCTCAGGACCCATGCAGAAATGTTGGGCATCCCTGCAGATGTGTTTGCTATGACCAGGTCACAGGCAAAAATGTCTAAAACTGAACAGGCCCTGGATCCTGGAAGAATGGACCAGGTGCCTCCCAAGAGGAGGAGCAGTAGGGTTAAGGCAGTGTCTTCCCCCCTGCCTCAGAATGCAGATCAGTCTCTTGAGGGAGATGATCTCAGTTCTGAAGAAGGAACTGTCCCAGAGGAGCTTGAACCTGATCAGGTTGAGTTCTTGGGAACAGGGGGCCCTTCCAGGGCAGATCTGAGCCAGGAGCAGTTGAACTGCCCCTCTCTTGAACCCCTCAGACAGCAAGCTGCTGCTGAGGCTGCTGGGTTTGCTAGTGGTTCCCATAGGAACTACTGGGATGATGGACTCCTTTACTAAGAGTGTAGAGACCCCAAGCCTGGAGCCACCAGGAGGTTGGTTATACCTCTGAAGTTTAGGAGCTTCCTATTGACTCTAGCACATGATATTCCCTTAGCAGGTCACCGAGGCCAAAACAAGACTTGGGACAGAATTGTCCCTCACTTTCATTGGCCTCATATGTCTGAAGACACCAAGGAGTTTTGTCGCTCCTGTGTCACCTGTCAAGCCAGTGGTAAGGCAGGTAGCACTACAAAGGCCCCCCTGATACCACTACCTGTGGTGGGGGTTCCCTTTGAGAGGGTAGGGATTGACATTGTTGGTCCCCTAGATCCCCAAACAGCATCTGGGCACAGATTTATACTAGTGGTGGTGGACCATGACTAGGTATCCAGAAGCAATTCCCCTCAGAACCACCACAGCTCCTGTGGTGGCAAGGGCCCTCCTGGGAATCTTTTCCAGGGTGGGATTTCCTAAGGAGGTAGTATCAGACAGAGGTACAAACTTCATGTCTAGTTACTTGACTGCTATGTGAAAGGAGTGTGGAGTAAATTATAAATTTACCACCCCCTATCACCCACAATGCAATGGTTTAGTTGAAAGGTTCAACAAAACCTTGAAGGGCATGATTAAAGGTCTCCCAGAAAAGCTTAGGCGCAGATGGGACACACTTTTGCCCTGCCTTCTCTTTGCCTACAGAGAGGTTCCACAGAAGGGGGTTGGTTACAGCCCATTTGAGCTTCTGTTTGGACATCCAGTTAGGGGTCCATTGTGTCTAGTGAAGGAGGGATGGGAGTTACCTCTCAAACCCCCTAAACAGGATATTGTGGACTATGTACTTGGTCTCCGCTCCCGGATGGCTGTGTACATGAAGAAGGTAACTAAAAACCTTGAGGCTAGCCAGGAATTGCAAAAGGCCTGGCATGACCAAAAGGCTGTGCTGACTGTTTATCAGCCAGGACAGAAAGTATGGGTGTTGGAACCTGTGGCCCCAGCAGCCCTCCAAGACAAGTGGAGTGGCCCCCATACCATTGTTGAACAGAAGGGAGAGGTCACCTATCTGGTGGACCTTGGAACTCCCAGGAGCCCCCACAGGGTGCTCCATGTCAACAGACTGAAACCATATGTTGACAGGGCAGACATGGGCTTGCTCATGGCTACTGATGAGGGACAGGAGGAAGAGAGTGATCCACTCCCTGACCTGCTCTCACAGAACCCTGATGATGGTTCAGTTGATGGTGTAGCCTTGGCAGGCAGCCTCACTGACCAGCAGCAAACTGATTGCAGAAAAGTTCTCAATCAGTTCTGACATATGTTCTCACTGACTCCAAGTCAGACTACCTGGTGCACTCATGAAGTGGACACTGGGGACAGTCTGCCTGTTAAAAATAAGATTTACAGGCAACCTGACCATGTCAGGGACTGCATCAGGACTGAAGTCCAGAAGATGTTGGATTTGGGTGTGATTGAACCCTCAGGTAGCCCTTGGGCTAGTCCAGTAGTCTTAAACTTCACACCCAGGGTGGTAAGAGAGAGATGAGGTTTTGTGTAGACTACAGAGGTCTCAATGCAGTCACTAGGACTGATGCCCATCCAATCCCTAGGGCAGATGAGCTCATAGACACTTTGGCCTCAGCCAAGTTTCTTAGCACATTCGACCTGACAGCTGGCTACTGGCAAATCAGACTAGCTGAGGATGCAAAAGCCAAAACAGCATTTTCTACCTCTAATGGGCACTTTTAAAATGACGCAACAGGTCTGCTACAGCAGCCTGTGTAAGGTGGTATATGCACCCCTTACTGAGATATAGGTTCCCTATATCACTCCATATCACTGCACATGTAAACCTATCAGTCACCCCTATGGCAGGCCTTAACAATCCTGAAGGCAGGGTGCTGGGTTTCGTGTGAGAGGGTGCCCATGCATGAGCAGAGCCCCTCTGCAGCTTTCGGAATCTTCATTCCGGGGTTGTTTGTGATGCAGCCAGACCATATACTCTTAAGTGCATTATAACCTCGCGGTAAAAGCTAACTTGAGAATGGCTGCATGGAAACATGTCGTGTTTGGTGTCAAACACCTTGGAATCATACCTCCACCCCAGTAACTGGGGTGGGAGGTATGATTCCACCCTACTAGGGGAGAAACATGGCACCACTGGTACACCCGGTACCAGCTTAACAGAACCCTGGCATCACAAAATGGATGCTGCAGCCACAGACACGAGTCTGCCCTCCTGCTGCTGGACGAAACTCTGGCAGGGAGGCCTGGACAATAGGTTTCCTGTCACAGGGAGGTGTGACCACCTCCCAGACAGGCTTTAGTGTATTGGGGCTGGGTGGGTGCACTCCAAGAGTGCTTTGAAGTCTGCACTGGGGGCACATTTGGTGTCCCTGTGCATAGTCCAGCTCAAACCGGTTGCAGGGGCTACCAGCCCCTGCTCTGGCGCAAAACTGGACAAAGGAAATGGGTGTAGCCACCCCTCTTTCCTGACCCTCCAATAGGTGGGTCCCCAGAGTTTGTCCCACCCCTTCCTTGGGTATAAAGTAGGAACCCCTGACTACAGGACTGTAGATTACACCTGGACTCAACTCTGACACAGAAACCAAGTACTTCGACGATCTACACCACGCTGGATGACTGAAGAATCTCCCTTGGAGTAAAGGAGTTACTCCCCTGCAAGGCAGGCACCTTTAACGCAACTGACCGGTTGGCATCTCCGCAGCTCCAAAGGACTCCGAAGAATATTGCCACACAGGAGGTGGGTTCCCGAGGTCTCTGAGGTTGATCTGTGCCCACAGCAAGTCTGAGGCCCGTATCCCTCGTGGTGACTGTGCAACCTGAACCCCTGGGCACCGCGTCCATTTGCAGAAGCATCAGCTTTCCGGCAACCCCTGAGGCTGAGCTTTGGGTTACTTGTAGCCCTGACCCCAAGCAGTAATTACACTGAAGATTGCTGGCCTACTCTCAACGAGTGTTCCGTGGGCCGCCATTTTGTGATTCCTCTTGAGGTTCCTTCGCGATCCCTGGTCCGTTGACCTGTGGGTCCCCAAGAAGGCAACTCTAACTTTAATTGGGCTTCCCTAGTTGGTCCAGATGTCCCCTGACTCTCCATCGCTTGGGGAGTCCCCAGGATCTTGCTGGTCCTCACAGAAGCATCTTTTCTCTTCCTGCGTGGGTTGCTGTTGCCAAGGCTTGTTGTGCTCAATCCGAGCACCAACACCCCAGCACTCGACATCCTTTGTGGTACAGCTTGAATCCGGCTCCTGGTTGTCCTCGACGTCTCCTGGACCCCATGGCTGCAGAGTCAAGCTTCACCTCTTCGCACCTGAAGCACCCGACATCGGTGGGCATTCGATTGCTCCGCTCCTGGTCACTGGCTAGTGACCCAGACTCTGTCCCCTCTGCTTTCAGGTTCTTCACATCTTCAATCCAGGCTTAGATCATCCCGGACACTTTTCTTCTTCCCGGCAGCAGCACTTTGCAGCAGATCGCCATTGAAAACAACGACGAATCCCGACACCCTTTGACACCTATGCACCCGGCTTCCCTGGGTGAGGTAACTCGAGTACTCCGGTGCTCCCGTGGGTGTTGGCCCTAGAACCACTTAAGTCTAAAGGGGTTTACTCAAAGTTCTCTCCTAAGTGTCCTTTATCTTTAAAACTCCAACTGCGACTTTCCGCATAGAATCCTACGGCTCTCGCGGCTGTGTTCTCACACTGCACACGTCCCCCGTGGGTCTCCTGTGTCACTACCTTGGGTGGTTCCTTGGGGTCCGAGCGATTATACGTGCTCTAGGCACTGTGTCTAGTCGAGTCGTTGTTCTTATACCACTTTCTTCATATATGGTTTGGTCCCCCCCTGGGGCCCATTGTATATTGTGCTATTTACTGTTGTTTTAATACTGTGATATTGTGTATCTTGGACTCTAATCTCATAAAGAGATTAGTAGTGAGTGTTTAGAAATAAATACATATATTTTATATATACCTGGTGTGGTTCTCCTTTTATTTGGTCATTCAAGAGGTTATAATCTGGTAAACCAAGCTGCTTTACACTCCTTCAAGACTTAGCCTGAAGGCTGCTCTCCATAGCTACCACTAGGATAGCTTTCAATAAAGGTTGTCTTTAAACCTATCATCAATAAGGGTCGTTTGGACTGGTGCAAGGTGCCCACTATAACTAGTGGACAGCATATGCCAGGCCAACTTCTCACAGAGGAGACCTCATTTTGGTTTTTGATAACGATCTGGGTAGATCTACACAGCGGCACGGACAGACTGGGGCACAGTCGAAGGGAGGACAGGGGTGGCTGAGACAGCTGGAGCTTTGAGATTTATGGAGGTACTACACCCTAGGGCCCGCAAATACACCTTCCTCTCCCACACACACCAGACATATGCCAGGTTAGATTACCTCCTTGGCACGAGAGACATTCAAAACCTGATCACAGAGATGGAATTCTCCCCATGGTGCACTCCGATCATTCAGCAGTCACACTCCCACTGTCTATGCCTTCAGTCGACCCCCCACGCCGAACCTGGCACTTT
Organism: Calotriton arnoldi; assembly: GCA_963921515.1. Classification (NCBI taxonomy): domain Eukaryota; kingdom Metazoa; phylum Chordata; class Amphibia; order Caudata; family Salamandridae; genus Calotriton; species Calotriton arnoldi. The sequence continues at coordinate 4,961,067 of CAWUFW010000046.1, read as the reverse complement.
CGTGAGACAATGTTGCAGAGCCCTTAGGTAGTGACCCAGGATTCGAAGCCCTATAATCAATTATCTCACAATCAACGATACTCCCGAGGTTTCCATCGTGACACTTTGGGAAGCCCTCAAAACTGTCATAAGACAACTGATTGCTATCTCGGCAGCCGAGAACAAACTACGCAAAGAGAAAAGAGATGGCCTTTCATCCCAGGTAGAAGAGCTGGAGCGCATACACCAGTACACTGGTGCGCCAAGAGTTTGGTGCCAGTTGACAGCTGTCCATTCCCAGCTAGCTAGCATAGACCTTGACTGGTCGGAATACATGGCACATCGCCTTCGCCACTCCTACAGCACTGGAGGGGACAAATGTGGCTGACTCCAGGCCAGTAAACTGCATATCCAACTGCAGAATTCAGGAGTCTCCTCTCTATATACACGAGCTAAAGGGCTTGTCACTGATGATAGGGATATAGCGGACTCCTTTAAAGATTCATATGCGTGGCTATTCTAGCCAGCGCCTTAATCCCGCAGATAGCACCTCCTATCTTCAGAAAGCGCACACATCTCACCTTATACCCGCTCAAGCAGAGGCTCTAGAAGATGACATCCGCCCGGAGGAGGTCATATCGGCCATCTCACGCTCAAAACTCGCTAAATTGCCGGGTCCTGATGGGTACCCCCCTCCCTTCTATCAAACCTTCTGCCACACTCTGGTGCCCATCCTTACCAGACTATTCAATTCCTTCAACTCCTCTTGCGCAATCCCTGCCTCGATGCTGACCACCTCCAGTTTTGTAATACCCAAGCCGTGTAAGGATCCACAAAAGTGTAGCTCCTACTGGCCAATCTCTCTGTTAAATGTGGACCTCAAATTGTTCACAGACCTCTTGGCCAGCAGACTCGGCTCCCACATGCCCTCAATTATAGGCCCAGACCAGGCGGGGTTCACCCCCATTGACAAACAAGTGATAACACCAAACGCATTCTACACATCATTGAGAAGGCGTTGCGAACCCCGGGTGAGCTTATGCTGTTAGCGATCGATGCCAAAAAGGCATTCAATAGAGTGCATTAGCCTTTTCTGGAACAGGTTTTTAATCACTTTGGTCTAGGCGAGAAATTCAGGACGTAGGTCCTGAACTGTTATCATTTGCCCACTGCGACGGTGAGGGTGAATGGTCACATGTCTGACCACTTCTCGATAGACAGGGGCACGTGACAGGGGTGCCCACTGTCACCCCTTTTATTCACTCTGTACATGGAGCCATTGACTCAGAGGGTCAGGGATGACCCTTGGATAACGGGAGCCATCTTTGGAGGGGAACAGCATACTATAAGTCTGTATGTGGATGACGTGCTGGTGACCCTAGACAAACCTGCTACAGCCCTGGATTCCGGGTCAATGTTGAGAAATCTCAGGCGCTTGGTATTTCTACTCCCCCTATGTTGGATGTCGACTGGCTCCCCTATCTAGGAATCAAACTGACACCCATGCTCCATTTGACTGCTTCCATCAACCACCAATCCCTATTCCAGCAGGTCAGAAGCAATTTAGCACGCTGGAGGCACCACCAGATATCCTGGCTGGGAAGGATAGCAGCAGTCAAAATGACTATACTCCCCAAGATACTGTACCTATTTCAAACACTTCCAGTGGCCCCATCGAAGGGTATGCTCACTAAATTGCAAACAAAATTGCTCTGGTTCATCTGGGGGGGGGAAACACCACGCATGAAGAAAGAGCTTAGCTACCTCTCACCCCGGGATGGGGGACTTGGCATCCCAGACCTCCAATTACACTATAAGGCAGCTCAGTTACGGTATCTGGTGGAATGGCACCAGGCTGAATATGAAAAACATTGGATATTCCAAGATAGAGCAGTAGCGGGTACCTCTCTCTGGAAGGTCCCCTTCCTTAAGAAAGTGCACATACCGAAAAATCTATAACTATCCCCTATCATGCAAGAGATAATGGAAGCCTGGGATCAAACAAGCGTCAAATGCGGTCTGACTACCTTCCCCATAGCACCGCTGCTAGACAATCCAGATTTCACCCCCGGGCTGGACCCTGGAGCGTTTGCAGCATGGAGATGGTCTAAATGCTACTCAATGGGGCACATGATCGATGAGGAGGATGTGATTCCATTCCAACAACTGAGTGCAGACTTCTCTCTCCCAAAAGCTGAAAGACTTCACTACCTACAACTCCGTAATTGGTTGCTTCACCCGAGTAATGGGCCTAACGTCCACCAGCGCCTAACTCCTTATGAGAAATGGCTGATCACAAAATCTTCAGAAAAGCAGCTTTTCTGAGTTATATGCTCTTCTGAATCAGCGTAATAAGCACATTTATAAGGCCAGCCAGCATAGATTGGAACAAGACCTAGGACAGCAACTGAGTGATAGAGAATGGGTATTTTCCCTCAGTACGATTACATAGAATGAATCCAGAACGTAAATCGGAGTACTGGAGGGGCTGCGGGGCCCTGGGAACCTTGGTTCACCTACTCTGGGAATGCCCTCGGCTCCAATTGTATTGGTCACAGGTACTAGGCGAGATAGATTCCCACCTCAATACACATATACCCAGATTTCCTGAATACACTTTGCTGGGCCTACCAAACCCTCTCACATATCCCTTGAAATCTCGACGGGGGAAACAGATAGGCTTGGCTCTAGGGGCCGCGGTACAGATTATCCTTACACACTGGGACTCAACACAGGTGCCCACTCACTTGGGATGGTTGCACCGGCTTTGGAACATAGCTGGCATGGAGAGAATCTCCCTAATGCTCTACAACTAAGGTGCTTCATTTGGGAAACTGTGGCGGCCTTACCTGTCTCTCCTCTCGCAGGATTTCCCCCAAGTAAATCTGTCTCCTGTGATAATCGGAGACCAACCTCAGAACCTGACTAGTTGTGAATCTGAAATGTACTTTATGTGTCGTACTGTTTTTATAAGAAGCTGTGAAATGAGTTTGGGAGGGAGATGAGTTGGGATATGTTTCCTTTTCTATTGTAATTGTTACTTAAGTGCCACGAAAGCATTACTTTAAGTTGCTTATGACTCGACAGATATGCATGTACCATTGTCTTTGGCATTATTTGAAATAAAGAGATTTTAACAATAAAGACCAACGAAACTACACTGACTCTCTTTTGGGCTAAATTACATTTTAAACTTTATGCATCATTTACAGGTGGAGTGGGGTGTGGGCGCCTCTGATGGGCTATCTATCTGCTCTCATAGAGGTGTAAATTCCACCGAGAATGGCACCAGCATTAAAAACCCAACAGGTATTTGGTGTGTGAGGTTCTTTCTGCAAGTGCAAGGAATTAAGACAGCTCTAAGGAACTAAGGTCTTGTTTTGTGGCACGGCACATTAATCGCTTCATTTGGGCAGGCCAGCTGGTGAACGCCAGTGGTCAGAAACCACCACCAAACCCGAAGATCAGTCATTGCTCTGTTGAGGATCACCTTCCAGATAATTCTAATTGTTTTGTTTTAATGTCCTGTGCAAAGACAAACATTTGTTGCTTTGACTCTTGTGGGAAAATAGAACTTAGACAGGTTGGATGGGCCTCACCAGGAGTACTTCAAAGCTGCTCCAAATGTGCTTGAAGTCCTGGAGCTCCAGTTTCATGGACAGGCTGGTGATGGGGTGTGTCTTGGACGTTCTCACATTCTTTCAGGCTGAGGTTCACAATCAGGTGCAGAACATCTTCAGAGCAGTCTCTGCATGACTGATCTGGGAGGGGTGCTGTGCTGAGTTGAGCACCACTGCATTGCAACAGAAGTTCTGCATTCCAGCCTATTTCTGCTTTTTTGGTCTGCTCTGGCACCTTCCACCAGTAATACAGACAACTTCACATACTCTGATGGATGGCAATGTTTGTGTTTACTCCTCTTGCAGAATGCCAGTTTCTGTTGGACAGATGGCGCACCAAAGTGTACCACTGCACCTAGTTGAGGGTGGTTATTGCCTCCCAATAAGCTTTTTGGAGACTGATGGCTAGTAGAAGCTGAATTATAACATTGAGTCATAGGAAGGAGCACTGTTAAATAACAAAGCACTGACCCAAAGCGGTGTTGCTACTTGTACACCTCTCTTCACAGATCTACCCAACAAGAGCTTACCCCACCTCAATATGCCTACACAGTGTATCCTCAAATATGTATCCCTGGGCCATCAGTGCCTTTACCCTTGCCTGGAATTGTCTGGAAACAGTAGATACACTGCTACACAAGTCTGCACAGTGTCTCTCCAATCAACCCCCCTCCTTGATCATTTGATGCTGTCTCATTCCCACCTGTGAGAAAGATGTGCCCTGCTCTGGGCTGGTTGGAAATTAAGATTTTGAATGTGACACACTCAGTGATTGATGCTGGTTGATGTCCAGTGCATCTCGAAGTGGATAAGAATGGGCCTCTAGAGCCAGTTGATTGCATTCATCTGGACTCTACAAAAGATCCACAGTGCTACCTGGAGAAATGTTTGTGTAGACCAGTTCTCTGGGAGTTGTTGTTTTCCCCTAAGAATGACCCTAGTATGCATCCAAGTTTTATGCTGCTACATGCCCAGGAGGACGAGGAGCTGGACTGTCTGAAAAGGAAAGGAGCTGTTTTGACTGTGGGGTGGAGTAGTGTCTGTAGAGATGGCGGAAAACATTACAGCCACCAACTGAGGGTACTCCACTTGCCAATTTTAGAGATGACTTCCGGCCCTAAGGTCATCTATGTACATTGAAAGGAACTTTTGTCTCAGCTGTTCTTTTCAATGTACTAAATGTTTGGTGTATGGCTGCCATCGTTTTTGACGGCCTTACACAAAGCTTTTTTTTAAATAAAATGTTTATTGGTTTAATTTGAAAAACAATACAATAACAGTAAACTTGCACATGTCAAAAGTGCGAAGCCCCATCAAACACCCATCCGCCTGTCTGCGTCCACCCCGCTCTCGTCAGGAAGTAGGGACCCTCCTCAACCGTATCCGCAGCATCGTCTGTCAAACCATGATATGACCTCCACTGCCCCCGCACCTTGTCAACTTTCAATCCTCCAGTTTCATATTTTACTCGTTCCGCCTCCATGCATTTAATCATCCTTACTCTCCATTCTGCCCTTGTGGGTACCCGGTCATGCCCCCATGCCCTGGTCATATCCCTGTTTTCCAACATAAACCCCAACATTCAGAACAACAACTGTTTCCAAGGGAAATCCACATCATTCAGTATACCTAAGAGCATCATTTGGGGCATCCTAGGGAGACCAACCAACAACACCAACTCTAACTCATTGACAACATCGTCCCAATAAGATCTCACCCTAATACAGTCCCACACCGTATGTATAGATGTACACAGTGCCACACCACAGACACATGGGGCTTTCCACCCTACCTATCCTATGAAGACGGGACTGATTGTAATAGGACCTATGGAGGATGTTGAATAGTATTAGCCTCAACCTAGTGGGGATGGCCACTTCCCTAGGGTGCATTAATGCCGCTTCCCAGTCAATATCCTCTAGGGGTCCAACATCAGCCTCCCACCGTGTCTGGAGCTTCCCAAGGGTATCCAGGGTATTATTCAGGATAACCCGGTATAACTGGGACACCACCTTATGAGTATCCTCGCCTCCCAGAACCCAGGATTCCAAGGGACTACTCTTTGGGAGAACCTCCCCCAGGATCCCCTCTGCTCTTAAAGCATGGGAGAGTTTCAGGTACTGGTACTGTTGAGTGGGGGCCAGGGCATACTCTTGCTGTAATGCTTCAAATGTCTAAAGATCACCCCCAACAACAAACACATCCCCCACTGTCTCTATCCCAACTTGCCCCCAGCAATGGAAGTCAGTAAGCCTGCCCACCTCAGGCAAAACTGTGTCCCTCCACAAAGGAGTAGCCAGCATACGCCTCCCCAGCCACCTCAGTTCTCTCGTAGACTCATGCCACCCCCCTCCCCAGCGTCACACGGGTGGGCCCCAGCAGGGCCCGCCGGACCCGTTTCCTGTAGACGTAATGAAGATAAGTCTTCACCCCCATGGCTGTCTTCTCCACGTGATTTGCCGGCTTGTCCTATGAGCTATGCCCCCATGCATTAATAATTAAGAGCTGCATGGTCCTGTGATATGCAGCGACAATCCACCGTTGTAGATCGAGCGGTAAAATGTCTGCAGCCCCACTCTAGGGTTGCTGCCATCCCAGATCAGGGTTCGGAGTATCTTGTCAAGGCTAAGAAAATAGCTCTCCGGAACCAGAAAGGGGGTGTTCTGTGGCATATAAAGCAGCTTGGGCAGGGTGATCATCTTATAGAACACAGCTCTGCCCATAAGGGTCAGGGGAAGTGCCTGCTCTGCATCTGCCCAGAAACCCCCAAGGACTCTCCCCAAATAAAGGTCCAGGAAGCACTCTACCTCAGTCGTGACTTCTATACACAGATAACAGAAGCCAGACCTGGTCATCCAGAGGGCACCTGGCGGGACCCGCCGGTCCCTCAAAGCCCCAGCTGATAAAGCACTGACTTGTCCCAGTTAATGCGCAACCCTGAAAGCGACTCAGAGACCCAGAACACTGATAGTACCACTGGAAGCGACCAGTCTGGATCTGCCACATACACCAGTGCATCGTCAGCAAAGAAGTACAATTTCTCCGGGGCATCCGTCACCCGGGGGAAACCCACAATATCAGCTCGACAGGATACCCAGTACACCAGTGGTTCCAGACAAAGCACAAACAACAAAGGCAAAAACGGGCATCCTTGTCTACCGCGCTCAAGTGTGAAGGACTCCGAAACCACTCCATTCACCCGCACTGTTGCAGTAGGTTCCTTATACAGAAGGGCTACCCTGTGACAGAACCAAGGCCCAAAGCCAAACTGGCACTGCGATCCCAGCAGGTAACGTCAATCAATGCTGTCAAACTCTTTCTCTGCATCTAGGGACAGTATCGCTCTGGGTTCACTGTCCGCCTTAATCTTATCCAACCTCAACTGTAGTCACCGCAGGATTAACTGGGTCTCCTATCCTGGCATGAATCCATTTGATTCGGATGAACCAGGACAGATATCACCTGTAGGAGCCGGGTAGCCAAGATATTGCCCAGGATCTCACTCTACGTATTTAGCAAATAGATAGGCCGAAAGGAAAGACATATATTTGCTGGGCTCCCCTCCTTTACCACAATAATTGCATGGTTAAGGTCTGGAGTCAAGCCCCCTCATCTCGTGCAGGCTCAAAGAACTTGAGGAGGTAGGGGTTAAGTAAGTAGGCCAGATATTTATACAGCTCGAACGAAAGAGCATTTACACCGGGAGTCTTCCCGGGCGACATTGCCTGCACCGCCGCCCCTATCTCCTCCACCGTGAAATCCTCCCCCAGTTCCCCATGGCTGACCTCTTCCAAAACCGGAACCAGTACCTCCCCCAGGAAGGCATTGATATCTTTCTCTGAGAGGTCCAGATGAGGGGGGCATACAGTGCACGGTAATAAGCAGCGAATGCCTGGGCTGGGCTATTGCAATATCTAGGCAAACCAGGCCCCCTCCCTCAGGCTGTACTTCAGCCACCAATCGCACTGCCTCCTCTCTCCTCCCCAAGCAGGCCAGGAGGCAGCCCACCTTGTCCCCCGTATCCTAGAGTTTATGCTGAACGCCTAGATAGTGCTGGCATGCCACCTGAGTCACCAGATTATGATATTGCTGCTGTGTCAACCCCAGAACCAAGTAAGTTGCCTGATCCCCCCTGTCCACCCAGGCCTCCTCCAACTCAAGTAGCCGTCACTTCAATTGAAGCAACCACTCCTCCCCACGTTTCTTCCTGTGGACAATCATGTTTTGGGCCTTATTTCTAAACACTGCCTCATAAGCATACCAGCCCCTCGTTTTTCTCTAAATATGTATGGGTGTACACCCTCAGGGCCTCAGTTACCTCTGCATCTCGCAAGGCCCAGGCATCAAGTCGCCTGTTCCGTGACCGACCACCCGGCTGGGCCTCCAGACGAACCAAAAGGGGCGAGTGGTCCGATATCGCACAGGCCAAATACTGAGCCTCTCTCACCCACACCTTCTCCAGCAGTGGGAAGAGTATGTAATTTAGATGTGTCAGTGTCCAGTGGACCACCATGGAAAGGAAGGAATATTGCATCTAGGCAGAGTGAAGGTACCTACACATCCCCCAGCCCCAGGGCATGGGCATGGGTAAAATGCACCAATGCAGATGGCGCCCCGGGCAGCAACAGGCGGGGTGAATGCCTATCTAGGTCCCAGTTCATAACCGCATTAAAGTCACCCCCAAATAAATGCAAATCACAGGAAGCATCTAAAAGGATGGGACAATGAGCCTCCAGTACTCGCGACTGGAGCAGTTGGGGGGGTGGGCGTATACATTATCAATAAGGACGGATTTGCTGCCTCACTAATGTTGCACTGCCAAATAACAACCTCCCTGGTCCACCCATTGACGCTCAATCACAAAGGGTGGAGACATCCAGGAATTCACTAAGCCCCGCAGCGAAGGCACGGACATCACCCCCTCCCAGGACCTTTGCGACAAACTCGGCTCCTACTTCCACCTGAAGATAAAGAACATCTACGACAACTTCAACGACCACACGCCCGACCCCTCAGCCAGCCCGCCCGGCGGCAACGCCAGCCAGGCCACCATCTCCGCCTGGACACCGATCACGACCGAGAAGACCGCAGCGACCATGAAAGGCATCCACTCCGGGGCCCCCACAGACCCCTGCCCCCCCCCCACATATACCACAGAGCTGCCACCACCATTGCACCTGTATTACAACGCGCCATCAACACCACCTTCGAGACCGGCTCCTTCCCCGACGACTGGAAACGCGCAGAAGTTAGGCCCCTGCTCAAGAAGCCCTCAGCAGACCCGACGGACCTCAAGAACTACCGGCCCATCTCGCTCCTCCCTTTTGCAGCTAAAGTCGCAGAGAAGACCGTCAACGCAGAACTGTCAAGGTTCATCGAAGACAACGCCGTCCTCGACCCTTCCCAATCCGGTTTCCGAAGCAACCACAGCACCAAGATCGCCCTACTCGCCGCTACTGACGACATCCGCGCCCTCCTCAACCAAGGGCACACCGCAGCCCTGATTCTACTCGACCTGTCAGCAGCCTTCGACACCGTCCTCCACCGCACACTCACAGCCAGACTACACGACGCCGGCATACAAGGCACCGCCCTCGACTGGATCAAATCGTTCCTCACTGGCACGAGCCAAAGAATCAGACTGCCACCCTTCCTATCCGAACCCACGGAAATCAGCTGCGGAGTCCCAGAGGGATCATCACTCAGCCCTACTCTCTTCAACATCTACATGGCTCCCCTCACCGCCATCGTCCGATGGCACGGCCTCAGCATAGTCTCCTACGCCGACAATACCCAGCTCATCCTCTCCCTCACCAAAGAGCCCACCACCACCAGACTCAACTTCCAGGAAGGAATGCAGGACGTCGCAGCCTGGATGAGCAACAGCTGCTTAAAACCCAACTCAGAGAAGACAGAATTCCTCGTCCTCGGAACCACCCCTTCGGCGTGGAACAACACCTGGTGGCCCACCGCCCTTGGCACCCCCCGACCCCCACAGACCACGCCAGGAACCTCGACATCGTACTCGACTCCTCCCTCTCCATGAATCGACAGGTCAACGCCGTCACCTCCAGCTGCTTCAGCACGCTCCGCATCCTAGGAAGACCTTCAAATGGATCCCCCTGAGGCAAGGAAGACAGTCACCCACGCACTCATTACCAGCAGGCTGGACTACGGAAACAAAAAAGCAAAACACACAAGATGATGGACGGAATGATGCACAATGGCAAACATTCACCCCCAGTCACAGATCTGGGTTTAATCCATCGTTATTTTGCTTCACCACGCCACCCCAGTTCAGACATAGCCATATGCAAATCAGTCTTGACCCTGTGCCTCATGGGAACAGTCCAGACCGAACTGCCAAGCCACGTCTTCCCTGGACCGGAATCAAGCATCCTAGGACCGGTTTCGGGCTTTCAGCCCTCATCAGCCAGGATAGCTTGACTCCAGTGGCGTAGTGAGCACGGGACCCACGTCTGGGCATACCCTTCCCACTTAGGGCGAAATGCAAAACACACAAGATGATGGACGAAATGATGCACAATGGCAAACATTCACCCCCAGTCACAGATCTGGGTTTAATCCATCGTTATTTTGCTTCACCACGCCACCCCAGTTCAGACATAGCCATATGCAAATCAGTCTTGACCCTGTGCCTCATGGGAACAGTCCAGACCGAACTGCCAAGCCACGTCTTCCCTGGACCGGAATCAAGCATCCTAGGACCGGTTTCGGGCTTTCCAGCCCTCATCAGCCAGGATAGCTTGACTCCAGTGTCGTAGTGAGCACGGGACCCACGTCTGGGCATACCCTTCCCACTTAGGGCGAAATGCAAAACACACAAGATGATGGACGGAATGATGCACAATGGCAAACATTCACCCCCAGTCACAGATCTGGGTTTAATCCATCGTTATTTTGCTTCACCACGCCACCCCAGTTCAGACATAGCCATATGCAAATCAGTCTTGACCCTGTGCCTCATGGGAACAGTCCAGACCGAACTGCCAAGCCACGTCTTCCCTGGACCGGAATCAAGCATCCTAGGACCGGTTTCGGGCTTTAAGCCCTCATCAGCCAGGATAGCTTGACTCCAGTGGCGTAGTGAGCACGGGACCCACGTCTGGGCATACCCTTCCCACTTAGGGCGAAATGCAAAACACACAAGATGATGGACGGAATGATGCACAATGGCAAACATTCACCCCCAGTCACAGATCTGGGTTTAATCCATCGTTATTTTGCTTCACCACGCCACCCCAGTTCAGACATAGCCATATGCAAATCAGTCTTGACCCTGTGCCTCATGGGAACAGTCCAGACCGAACTGCCAAGCCACGTCTTCCCTGGACCGGAATCAAGCATCCTAGGACCGGTTTCGGGCTTTCAGCCCTCATCAGCCAGGATAGCTTGACTCCAGTGGCGTAGTGAGCACGGGACCCACGTCTGGGCATACCCTTCCCACTTAGGGCGAAATGCAAAACACACAAGATGATGGACGGAATGATGCACAATGGCAAACATTCACCCCCAGTCACAGATCTGGGTTTAATCCATCGTTATTTTGCTTCACCATGCCACCCCAGTTCAGACATAGCCATATGCAAATCAGTCTTGACCCTGTGCCTCATGGGAACAGTCCAGACCGAACTGCCAAGCCACGTCTTCCCTGGACCGGAATCAAGCATCCTAGGACCGGTTTCGGGCTTTCAGCCCTCATCAGCCAGGATAGCTTGACTCCAGTGGCGTAGTGAGCACGGGACCCACGTCTGGGCATACCCTTCCCACTTAGGGCGAAATGCAAAACACACAAGATGATGGACGGAATGATGCACAATGGCAAACATTCACCCCCAGTCACAGATCTGGGTTTAATCCATCGTTATTTTGCTTCACCACGCCACCCCAGTTCAGACATAGCCATATGCAAATCAGTCTTGACCCTGTGCCTCATGGGAACAGTCCAGATCGAACTGCCAAGCCACGTCTTCCCTGGACCGGAATCAAGCATCCTAGGACCGGTTTCGGGCTTTCAGCCCTCATCAGCCAGGATAGCTTGACTCCAGTGGCGTAGTGAGCACGGGACCCACGTCTGGGCATACCCTTCCCACTTAGGGCGAAATGCAAAACACACAAGATGATGGACGGAATGATGCACAATGGCAAACATTCACCCCCAGTCACAGATCTGGGTTTAATCCATCGTTATTTTGCTTCACCATGCCACCCCAGTTCAGACATAGCCATATGCAAATCAGTCTTGACCCTGTGCCTCATGGGAACAGTCCAGACCGAACTACCAAGCCACGTCTTCCCTGGACCGGAATCAAGCATCCTAGGACCGGTTTCGGGCTTTCAGCCCTCATCAGCCAGGATAGCTTGACTCCAGTGGCGTAGTGAGCACGGGACCCACGTCTGGGCATACCCTTCCCACTTAGGGCGAAATGCAAAACACACAAGATGATGGACGGAATGATGCACAATGGCAAACATTCACCCCCAGTCACAGATCTGGGTTTAATCCATCGTTATTTTGCTTCACCACGCCACCCCAGTTCAGACATAGCCATATGCAAATCAGTCTTGACCCTGTGCCTCATGGGAACAGTCCAGACCGAACTGCCAAGCCACGTCTTCCCTGGACCGGAATCAAGCATCCTAGGACCGGTTTCGGGCTTTCAGCCCTCATCAGCCAGGATAGCTTGACTCCAGTGGCGTAGTGAGCACGGGACCCACGTCTGGGCATACCCTTCCCACTACGGAAACGCCCTCTACGCCGGCATCAACAAGTCCCTAATCCGCAAACTCCAGACAATACAGAACACCGCCGCCAGACTCGTCCTCGGGATCCCTCGACATGAACACAGCAGCCAACACCTACGCAAGCTCCACTGGCTACCCGTCGAGAAAAGAGTCACCTTCAAGATACTCACATACGCCTACAAATGCCTACACAACACCGGACCCCAATACCTCAACGACAGAATCACCCTCCACGTGCCCAAACGCAACCTCCGCTCCACCAACCTCCTCCTCGCTGAAACCCCGCGCATCCGCAGAGCCAGAGCAGGGGGAAGATCCTTCTCCTACATCGCGGCCAAGATCTGGAACGAGCTCCCCACCGACATCAGGCGTGCCCCCTCCCTGAACACCTTCAGGAAGGCTCTGAAGACCTGGCTCTTCAACTGAAACGGAACTGCTGCCCCCCCCCCGCCCTCAGCGCCTCACGGGTTAATAGTGCGCTTATAATTCCCCTGATTGATTAATTGATTTTTGCCCAAAACCGCCACTCCACGGGAGCTCCTCAAGAACCCTGCTTGTGCTAACACTGAGTATTTACCCTTCTAAAGACAGCGGCATGTGTTCTCCATTAAATGCATTTCCCGGAGGAGCACGAAGTCAGGAGAGTGTCTGCAGATGTACTGCATAACCACCCTTGTTTGATTTTACAGCCTAGCCCATTGACGTTCCAGGAGAGGAATGCCAATGCCTTGCTATTGGAAAGGGTCATTCAGTGAGCAAGTGTCATTCTCATGCACTACGGGCAGCAGGCACTCCTCTCAGGGTCTTCCCCCTGGTACCCACCGAGGAAGCATCATGCAAATGCGTGTCTTACCAAACCACACTGTGTCAACCTGAACAAAAAAAACCCTCCCAAACACCCCCAGCCCACATTTTCCGTACATGGGTTCTGAACTACCCACTTACCCAACTTGGGAAAGGTCTGCCACCCCATCCCCACTCATGCACACATCACGCACCCCTGCCTCAGCACCCCAAACTACACAAGCAACAAATGGAGGGAGAAAAAAGGGGGACGGCAAAGTGTTAGTCAATGCAGGAGAGCCTCCTCCACCCCAGGATCTTGAATGGGCCTCTAATCAGAACAGTAAACAGCAACACTAGATCACTTAGGGTCCCCTCACCAGATAGCACCATCCCCCATACAACAGCAGGTGCAGGAATCGTCACAGTGGGACATGCGGAGGGTCCTAATGGGGAGACACCTTCTCCATCGTCCCAGGGATCTGGCCGCCATCCAATCCCCTCCAGCAGCCCCCTGTTCTGCCTTGGATTCTGAAGAGGCCCCAAGCTTGTAGGCAGTAGCGTGGGTCTTTCAAGACCTTGTGCACCTGCTCCTTTGTGACCGCGTGCCCTGGCGGAGAACTCTCCACGGCGCATCAGTGTCTGAAGTCCCAGCCACCCTCGTCGGGTAAGTGCCACTCTCTCCATGGCCCACTTCCATGCCTGATCTGGTGTGTGAAAAAAATAAGCTGTGGAGTTAAAGAGTACTTTCAGCTTGGCTGGGACCAACAACATGTAGGGGAGATCGAGAACTGGGAGCTTCTGCTTAATGTCATCAAAGGAATGTCACCTCTATTGCACTTCTCTTGAGTAGTCCGGGAAAATCCTGATACGGGAGTTCTCAAAACGTAAGTCTCCGTTTTTTGGGCTTCACGGAGGATGGTGTCTCTATCTTGGTAATTAATCAGGCGAGCAATCAGCAGGTGTGCCGGGGCCCCCGAGGGGGACTCTGGGTAAGCAATCTGTGGCCCTCCCCATAGCGAACAAATCCCACAAATTAGAGATTATTCCATCGTGACCTGTTTTCGGCATCCTCCGTGCAAGCCTCCAGGACTGCCATAGAGGAGAGCAGCTTGGAGACCTATTCTTAAGCATCACCACTTCATCCTCCACTGAAGAGATGCGGGTCTCAGCCTCCGTGACATGGTGTGCCACATTCTGAAGGTCCTGGTGTAGGAGTGAAACATCAGTCTGGACTTCACCCACCTTAGACTCCACCACATCTCTGGAATCCTGGATCACCCAAAGAATAGTAGTGAGGTTGGGGGGTCCTATTCCCCTTGTCGCACGGGGGAGCAGGCGCAGAGTCTGCAACCCCCAAGGCCTTGGAGGTAAACCTGTCCATCTTGGTTTGCATCTGGTCAAGGGCGGTGGCTTATCCCATCCCATGATTGAAGGGAGCCATCGTGCACCTGGCCCAGGCACTGTAAGGCATGAAGAGACCCAAACCGTCCGACCCAACCTGGCACATATAGCCAACTGCGGATCACTAAGACGCCACCAGCACTGAAAATCCTCTAGCTCTTCAATGTGATGTCCTCAGGTTGGGGGATGGGGGCACCCTAGCAGAACCAGAGTCCATCCTGCTGGCCGCCAGTCAGCAACGAAGCGTCAGCAGGTCCCGGCCCACTAGCCACAAGGGGGTTAGCACAAGCTGCCCGCACACCAGCTCCAGTCTTGCACAACACAGGCACCTCTCCCACAACCTTGAATCAATCCCCAATGGGGGGAGGATGAGTACAACTCTCTACCGTCGCCGGGGCAGGTCTTCTCCACAGCTCTCCAGTTGGGCACTGGCCCGCTTGCCCTCAGGGCAGCACGAGCAGCCAGGGCCAGGGGACATCAGTACCCGTCAATAACAGACATCTGGGACTCCAAGTCGGGAGTCGTAATGGAGGGAGGGAGTTCCTCAGCCACACCTCCTCCGCTGAGGAGGAGCCCCTCTTGCACCCCCAATCTCTGGGTCCCCTCACAAAGGCACAGTCACTCTTCAGGGGTGTAGCGAAGGGCGGGGGAGCCATCCGCTCCCTGCCTCAACAGGTCCCACTGCAGCCAGCTCCACCAGCCCCATCCCCAGCCCCTCCAGGCGTTTGAGGCTGCACCGCTCGATCTTCCCAGTTTCCGGTGAGGCCGCCGCAAAGCTAGACCCAACAAGCAAAGAAAAGGCCACGGCCCTTGGTACACAAGTCAGCCGGCCTCCCTCACCTCCAGGAGCCCGCTCGCTGCCCAACACACACTGCAGTTCTTGCTCCTATCGGGTACACCAAAGGCATAAATGCTCCCCCAGGCACCCGGGGGACAGCTCTACCGCAGCCTGGCACCCATGCGGGTGTCTCCGCTGTGCCACTCGGTGCGTCCTGTTCTCAGGTCACCATCTTCAGGAGGCTGCCCCTTCACCTCAGGTGCTCTGCGCTACCCAGAGGCCCAGCAGAACAGTCAATTTTCAGCTCTAAGGGCCCCTGCCACATGGACAATCAGTACCTCACTCAGAGGCATGGCAGATCAGAGGCCTAGGATGTTGATGGGTGTATAGGACGCTGGGCGCTGTACTAAACTGTGACCGCCATCTTGGCCGCCTGGCTATGCCCTTTATATGCATTTACACAAGGAGAGGGGAGACCCAGTTATTTGTGACAGTGTCTGTCTTGCCTGTATCCGAGACAAGTGAGCGTAATGCACCCAGGTAAATCGGTGCTTGCTTCACAATTTCTCAGACAGTAAACTTATATATATATATATATATATATATATAATATATATATATTGTTTGTAGGAAGGTGGAATCTGACTATATGGTTGCCCCCACTTTTTTCCTGGTGTTTTGCTGGTTTATGACTTAGTTGGACTGGGATCCTGCTATTCAGGGCCTCAGTCTATCTGCTTCCTCTCTAAAATGGTTTCCATGTACCTTAGGTACATCTTTGATTGGAATCTGGAGTGCCCTTATAAGTCCCTAGTATATGGTATACTATGTACCCAGGGCATAGGTACCCCAGAGGCCTGCCAGGGGCTGAAGCATGTATTATGCCACCCCTGGAAGGCCAGCCAAAATGACACCACAGGTCTGCTACTGCAGCCTGGGTAAGGGGTGCATGCACCCCTTACTGTGATATAGGCTACCTATATCACTACAATTGCACACACATATAAACCTATAAGTCACTCCTATGGCAGGCCTTAACAATCCTGAAGGCAGAGTGCTTGGTTTTTGTGTGAGAGGGTGCCCCTGCATGAGCAGAGCCCCTCTGCAGCGTTCGAGTCCCTCCTCTGATGCTGTTTGTGGTACAGCCTGACCATATACTCTTAAGTGCATTATATCCTCGCAGTACAATGCTAACTTTGGACTGGCTGCACCAAAACATGTCGTGTTTGGTGTCAAACATATTGGAATACTACCCCCCCCCTGCCAATCCTGGCGGCGGGGGTAGCATTCCACCCTTCTAGAGGGAGAGACATGTACACACCGGGCTGCCCGGTAACTTCTTTCCAGAGCCCTGGCATCACAAAATGGATGCCGCTGCCACAGACACGGGTCTGGCCTCCTGCTGCTGACTGAAACTCCGGCAGGGGAGGCCTGGACAATAGGTTTCCTGTCGAAGGGAGGTGTAACCACCTCCCCAGACAGGATAGTGTGTATTGGGGCTGGGCGGGAGCACCCTCTGGTGCTTTGAAGTCCTGCACTGGGGGCACATTTGGTGTCCCTGTGCATATGCCAGTTCAAACCGGTTGCAGGGGCTACCTGCCCATGCTCTGGCGCGAAACTGGACAAAGGGAAATGGGTGTAACCACCCCTCTTCACTGACCCTCCCATAGGTGGGTCCCCAGAGTATGTCCAACCCCCTAACTTTGTATAAGTATGGGACCCCAGTCCTTAGGACTTTAGATATCCCTGGACGAAACTCTGTAACTGAATCTTGGAACTTCGACGCTCTACTCAAGACTAGAGGACTGAAGAATCTCCCTTGGGGTCAAGGAGTGACTCCCCTGCTTGGCAGCCACCAAAGAAGCAATTGTCCGGTCTGCATCGCCAAAGCTCCCGCCGGACGCCGAAGTCTTTGCATCACCAGAGGTGGATTTCCAGACTTCCCCGAGGCTCCCTGAGTCCCCAGCAAAGCTGAGGCCCGTAGCTGTCGTGGGTAACGTGGAACCGTGACCCCTGGACACCGAGCACATTTGCAAGTGCATCCTCTTCCTGGTCTTCCATGAAGTTGTGCTTTGGGCTCCAAGTAGCCCCCGCCTCCAGCACCAACTGCACTGAAGATCACTGGCCTCCACTCCACGAGTGTCCTGCAAGCTAGCTCCAAGTGCGTCCACTTGAGGCTCCTTCGCGGTCGCTAGTCCGTTGGCTAGTGGGCCCTCCCGAAGGCAACTCTTCTTCTGCTTGGGCTTCCCTGGTTGCTCCAGACGTGCCCTGACTTACCCTCGCTGGGTGAGTCCCTCGGACCTTGCTGGTCTGTACCACCGTCCTTCTTCCATTTCCACATGACTTGCCGTTGCCAAGGCTTGTTGGGTCCAATCCGGTCGCCAACACCCCAGCACTCAACAAACGTTGTGGGACAGCTCGAATCCAGCTCCTGGTCATCGTCAACGCCTCCTGGACCTCGTGGCTGAAGAGTCAAGACGACCTTCAGCCTACCTGAAGCACCCGACCTCGGTGGGCATCTGCTCATCGCCTTCCTGGTCACTGGCTAGTGACCCAGACTCTGTCCCCTCTGCTTTCAGGTTCTTCAGATCTTCGATCCACCTTTGGATCCACCCGAACACTTTCGACTTGGTCGCCAGCAGCACTTTGCAGCAGATCGCCATTGAAAACGACGACGAAACCCGACCCCGAAAGGCACCTATGCAGCCGGCTTCCCTGGGTGAGGTAACACGAGTACTCCAGTGCTCCCGTGGGTATTGACTCTAGAACAGCCTAGTTCTAAAGGGGTTTGCTCCAAGTCCTCCTCTAAGTGTTTCTTTTTGCTTTAAAACTCCAACCGCGACATTCCCCATAGAAGTCAACGGCGGCTCGCGGCTGTGTTCTCACACTGCACGCGTCCCCCGTGGGTCCCCTGTGTCACTACCTTGGGTGGTTCCTTGAGGGCCAAGCACTTCTACAGGCTCTAGGCCTTGTGTCTAGCTCAGTCGTGGTTCTTATACCACTTTATTGGTATATGGTTTGGTACGCCCCTAGTGCTCAAACGTGTATTTGTGCTATTACTGTTGATATTCGACTTGTAAATTATGTACTTCGAACTCTAGCCTCATAAAGAGACTAGAGGGGTGTGTTTAAGACTAAATACATATATTTTAAATATATACCTGGTGTGGTCCTCTTTCATTTGGTCACTCAAGAGATTATAGACTGGTAAAACAAGCTGCTTTACATTCCTTCAAGACTTAGCCTGAAGGCTGCTCTCCATAGCTTCATCCTCCACTCTCCTGCCAGATGGCAGGTGACCCACTGAGTGCCTTCCCAAGCTTTAGGGCGATTGGAAAACAAAATATTCGCAGCGGCCCCCGTCGTAGGAGAGGAGCACCACCTCTTCACAATTAGAGGGGCTGTGTAAGGAACCATTCCTGACGAAAAAAGCGCTGGATACCTGAAAAATTGAACTCTTCACGCCGTACCGAAGCCTACGAAGGTCTACAAGCTGGTAATGAAAGAAATGTCACAGGACCCTACTAAGGGAACAATGTATGCTCACAAGGGACTACATATCCCATCATGCACAGAACAAGTAAGACACTTTGCCAAGCCCACTATGGGTGTGTAATCATGTGAACAATGAAAATAAAAGAAAGAGCACTTCCTGTAACCTTCCAAAAGCAAGCCTATGACTAAGATACTGTTGCATTGAAACCCGGAAGGCGCTGAGGAATATTTGCCGGTACGACGAGGAGAGTGGAGGATGAAGCCAGATGGCAGGTGTCCCGCCGAGTGCCTTCCCAAGCTTTAGGGCGATTGGAAAACTATATATATATATATATATATATATATATATATATATATATATTCACTGAAAAAACCATAGGTTTTAGGGACAGTTATAGTTAGTTGGACATTTCACTCGTACAAAACCATAGAAATTCCCCCGTTATAGTTAGTTCAGCTAACTATAACTCGCGCCTCGCAATGCACTGCTGATGACGTCACATATTACATCACTCATGACATGGTCAGTGACATCACTGATGACATCATCCAGTGACTGTGTGTTTCTGTAAAGTTTAAATATGTTTAATATATATAGGGAAAGGCGTATTGAAGAATGAGTGGGTGTATAAGTGTCTGAATGGATGATTTAGTACGTGAGTGACTGACTCTACCAGTGAGTGATTAAATGTATCTTACTGAATGCATGGGTTAGTGACTAAACTGTGTGAATGTCTGTATCCGTCTGTCTGTTGGTTTGTAAGCGGCTGCATGGGCTTTCTGAATAGCTACATGAGTGTCTACATGGGTTATTGATTGATTGTCTGAGTATCTGTATGGGTGCCTGAGTGTTTGTGTGGGTGGGGTGTGTGTGACTCTGTGCATAGATGTGTGAGTTGGTGATTCACTGGGTGCATGGTTTCAAGAGTGCATCTGTGATGGACTGTATGGGTGGGTGAGTGTGTGTATGGGTGTGTTAGTGATTGAATGTATATCTCAGTGGTACATGTGTGAGTAACTACATATGTGAAAGGCAGTATATATGTGTGTTGGAGTATATAAATGGCTATAAGTGAGAGTGTGTGATTGTGAGAGTGGCTGTATGGATGAGTGTGTACTTGTATCAGTGATTGTATAAGAGCGTAAGAATGTGCTAGTATTTGTATGAGTAAGTGAGCTGGTGTGTGTATAACTGTATAGGTGAGTAAATGGGTGTGTGATTAAGTTTTTTGCATGACTGACTAGGTGTGTGAGTACCTCTATGGATGAGTGGCGGTGTGTGAGTGTTTATATAGGTGTATGAGTGCATATGATAGTCCTGTACTGAGTGACTAAGTATGAGTGACTGTACGGGTGAGTGAGTGGATGTGTGTGTAGACCTAAGAATCAGTGAGTGGGTATGTAGTTTTTGGTGTTGGAGTGTCTATGGTTTTGAGAATGGCAGTCTGTAATTTAGAGTGGGTGTATCAAAAGTTATATTAGGGTGTGAGAAGATGCATGAAATTATCACATGGATGATGTCATCAGTGATGTCATTTGAGATGTCATCAGTGATGTCACTGACCATGTCATGAGTGATGTAATATGTGACGTCATCAGCAGTGCATTGCGGGGCGCGAGTTATAGTTAGCTGAACTAACTATAACGGGGGAATTTCTATGGTTTTGTACGAGTGAAATGTCCAACTAACTATAACTGTCCCTAAAACCTATGGTTTTTTCAGTGAATTTCAAAGGTTTTTAAATGCTAATTTCTAACTATAACGTGTCTGAAACCTATGTTTTTTCAGTGAATTTCAAAGGTTTTTTAAATGCTAATTTCTAACTATAACGTGCCTGAAACCTATGATTTTTTAAGTGAATTTCAAAGGTTTTTTTAAATGCTAGTTTCTAACTATGCCTACAGAGGTAGGACATGTGAAGAAAGAAGAAAAAACGCACAGAAAGAAGCAAAAGATGTGCAGAAAGAACCAACAGAGGAGCAGAAAGAGGCCTTGTTGCAAAATCATCCTGTGCCCACAACTTTTTCAGACGGGTACTGGTGGTAACTGACTCTGACTAACCAGAGCCAGTGCTATGCTAAAAGACACTTAGAATACAGTGAAAACACCTACATACACTAGGGAACACTATGCGTTGGGGTACCCCTGTGATTAGCATGACCTCCTCTGCAAGTCCCTAGTACATAATAGGGCAGGGGGATTAAAACTACCTCTTAAAACGCAGCTACAGGGCGCGTTTGCACAGTGGTGAAGGGAGGGGGCCTGAGGTGACATGTGTGCAAACGCACCCCGTGGCGCGTTTTAAGTTGCGGGATTAAGTCCCCTTGAATTCTGAGGGTCCCTGGGGCCCAACTAGCCCCCCAGGTACCTACAGTTAGGACCACAGAGCTGAGTTGCAGAGAGGCGTTCCGAGGCCACGCACCTTTTTCACCTCTCTGCAACGCAACTCTGTTGTGCTTACTGAAGGTACCTGGTGGGCTAGTTGGCCCCCAGGGTCCCTCAGGATTCAAAGGGAATTAATTCCCCAACTTAAAACGCACCACAGGGCGTGTTTGCGCACGTCACCTGAGGCCCCGCCCTCCCTTCACCACTGTGCAAACGCGCCCCGTGGTGCGTTTTAAGTTGGGGGATTAGGTCACCTTGAATCCTGAGGGTCCCTGGGGCCCAACTAGCCCACTAGGTACTTCCAGTAAGCACCACAGGCCTGCGTTGCAACGCATGTAACAAATTGTGCAGTTGTGTTTAGGTAGTGAAGAGGGTCGTGCTGGGGGTAGTGTTTTAGGGTTTAGGGTAGTGCAGTGGTGTTTGTGTAGTGTAGGGGGTCATGCTGGGGGTAGGTTTAGGGTAGTGCAGTGGTGTTTGGGTAGTGTAGGGAGTCGTGCTGGGGGAGTGTTTTAGGGTTTAGGGTAGTGCAGTGGTGTTTGGGTAGTGTAGGGGGTCGTGCTGGGGTAGTGTTTTAGGGTTTAGGGTAGTGCAGTGGTGTTTGGGTAGTGTAGGGGGTCGTGCTGGGGGTAGTGTTTTAGGGTTTAGGGTAGTGCAGTGGTGTTTGGGTAGTGTAGGGGTACTGCTGGGGGTAGTTTTTTAGGGTTTAGGGTAGTGCAGTAGTGTTTGGGTAGTGTAGTGGTTCGTGCTGGGGGTAGTTTTTAGGGTTTAGGGTAGTGCAGTGGTGTTTGTGTAGTGTAGGGGGTAGTGTTTTAGGGTTTAGGGTAGTGCAGTGGTGTTTGTGTAGTGTAGGAGGTCGTCGTTTAGGGTTTAGGGTAGTGCAGTGGTCTTTGGGTAGTGTAGGGAGTCGTGCGGGGTAGTGTTTTAGGGTTTAGGGTAGTGTAGGGGGTCATGCGGGGGTAGTGTTTTAGGGATTAGGGTAGTGCATTGGTGTTTGGGTAGTGTAGGGGGTCATGCGGGGGTAGTGTTTTAGGGTTTAGGGCAGTGCAGTGGTGTTTGGGTAGTGTAGGGGGTCGTGCTGGGGGAGTGTTTTAGGGTTTAGGGCAGTGCAGTGGTGTTCGGGTAGTGTAGGGGGTCGTGCTGGGGGAGTGTTTTAGGGTTTAGGGCAGTGCAGTGGTGTTCGGGTAGTGTAGGGGGTCGTGCTGGGGGAGTGTTTGAGGGTTTAGGGCAGTGCAGACGTGTTCGGGTAGTGTAGGGGGTTGTGCTGGGGTAGTATTTTAGGGTTTAGGGTAGTGCAGTGGTGTTCGGGTAGTGTAGGGGGTCGTGCTGGGGGTAGTGTTCTAGGGTTTAGGGCAGTGCAGTGGTGTTTGGGCAGTGTAGGGGGTAATGCTGGGGGTGGTGTTTTAGGGTTTAGGGCAGTGCAGTGGTGTTCGGGCAGTGTAGGGGGTCGTGCTTGGGGTGGTGTTTCAGGGTTTAGGGCAGTGCAGTGGTGTTCGGGCAGTGTAGGGGGTGGTGTTTCAGGGTTTAGGGCAGTGCAGTGGTGTTTGGGCAGTGTAGGGGGTCGTGCAGGGGGTGGTGTTTCAGGGTTTAGGGCAGTGGTGTTCAGGCAGTGTAGGGGGTCGTGCTGGGGTGGTGTTTCAGGGTTTGGGGCAGTGCAGTGGTATTCGAGCAGTAAAGGGGGTCGTGCTGGGGATGGTGTTTCAGGGTTTAGGGCAGTGCAGTGGTGTTCGGGCAGTGTAGGGGGCAGTGCAGGGGTGGTGTTTCAGGGTTTTGGGCAGTGCAGTGGTGTTCGGGCAGTGTAGGGGGTCATGCAGGGGATGGTGTTTCAGGGTTTAGGGCAGTGCAGTGGTGTTCGGGCAGTGTAGGGGGTCGTGCTGGGGCTGGTGTTTCAGGGTTTAGGGCAGTACAGTGGTGTTCGGGCAGTGTAGGGGGTCGTGCTGGGGCTGGTGTTTCAGGGTTTAGGGCAGTGCAGTGGTGTTCGGGCAGTGTAGGGGGTTGTGCTGGGGCTGGTGTTTCAGGGTTTAGGGCAGTGCAGTGGTGTTCGGGCAGTGTAGGTGGTCGTGCTGGGGCTGGTGTTTCAGGGTTTAGGGCAGTGCAGTGGTGTTCGGGCAGTGTAGGGGATCATGCTGGGGCTGGTGTTTCAGGGTTTAGGGCAGTGCAGTGGTGTTCAGGCAGTGTAGGGGGTCTTGCTGGGGCTGGTGTTTCAGAGTCTAGGGCAGTGCAGTGGTGTTCGGGCAGTGTAGGGGGTCTTGCTGGGGCTGGTGTTTCAGGGTTTAGGGCAGTGCAGTGGTGTTCGGGCAGTGTAGGGGGTCGTGCTGGGGGTGGTGTTTCAGGGTTTAGGGCAGTGCAGTGGTGTTCGGGCAGTGTAGGGGGTCGTGCTGGGGCTGGTGTTTGTGGGTTTAGGGTAGTGCAGTGGTGTTCGGGCAGTGTAGGGGGTCGTGCTGGGGCTGGTGTTTCAGGGTTTAGGGCAGTGCAGTGGTTTTCGGGCAGTGTAGGCGGTCGTGCTGGGGCTGGTGTTTCAGGGTTTAGAGCAGTGGTGTTCGGGCAGTGTACGGGGTTGTGCTGGGGCTGGTGTTTCAGGGTTTAGGGCAGTGCAGTGGTGTTCGGGCAGTGTAGGAGGTCATGCTGGTTGTGGTGTTTCAGGGTTTAGGGCAGTGCAGTGGTGGTCGGACAGTGTAGGGGGTCGTGCTGGGGCTGGTGTTTCATGGTTTAGGGCAGTGCAGTGGTGTTCGGGCAGTGTAGGGGTCGTGCTGGGGGTGGTGTTTCAGGGTTTAGGGCAGTGCAGTGGTGTTCGGGCAGTGTAGGGGGTCATGCTGGGGGTGGTGTTTCAGGGTTTAGGGCAGTGCAGTGGTGTTCGGGCAGTGTAGGGGGTCTTGCTGGGGGTGGTGTTTCAGGGTTTAGGGCAGTGGTGTTCGGGCAGGGTAGGGGGTCTTGCTGGGGGTGATGTTTCAGGGTTTAGGGCAGTGCAGTGGTGTTCGGGCAGTGTAGGGGGTCTTGCTGGGGGTAGTGTTTCGGGGTTTAGGGCATTGCAGTGGTGTTTGTGCAGTGTAGGGGGTCGTGCTGGGGGTGGTGTTTCAGGGTTTAGGGCAGTGCAGTAGTGTTCGGGCAGTGTAGGGGATCGTGCAGGGGGTGGTGTTTCAGGGTTTAGGGCAGTGCAGTGGTGTTCGGGCAGTGTAGGGGGTCGTGCTGGGGGTGGTGTTTCAGGGTTTAGGGCAGTGCAGTGGTGTTTGGGCAGTGTAGGGGGTCGTGCAGGGGGTGGTGTTTCAGGGTTTCGGGCTGTGCTGTCGTGTTCGGGCAGTGTAGGGGTCGTGCTGGGGCTGGTGTTTCAGGGTTTAGGGCAGTGCAGTGGTGTTCGGGCAGTGTAGGGGGTCTTGCTGGGGGTGGTGTTTTAGGGTTTAGGGTAGTGGTGTTCGGGCAGTGTAGGGGTCTTGCTGGGGGTGATGTTTCAGGGTTTAGGGCAGTGCAGTGGTGTTCGGGCAGTGTAGGGGGTCTTGCTGGGGGTAGTGTTTCAGGGTTTAGGGCAGTGCAGTGGTGTTCGTGCAGTGTAGGGGTCGTGCTGGGGATGGTGTTTCAGGGTTTAGGGCAGTGCAGTAGTGTTCGGGCAGTGTAGGGGGTCGTGCAGGGGTGGTGTTTCAGGGTTTAGGGCAGTGCAGTGGTGTTTGGGCAGTGTAGGGGGTCGTGCTGGGGGTGGTGTTTCAGGGTTTAGGGCAGTGGTGTTCGGGCAGTGTAGGGGGTCGTGCTGGGGGTGGTGTTTCAGGGTTTAGGGCAGTGGTGTTCGGGCAGTGTAGGGGGTCTTGCTGGGGGTGATGTTTCAGGGTTTAGGGCAGTGCAGTGGTGTTCGGGCAGTGTAGGAGGTCTTGCTGGGGGTAGTGTTTCAGGGTTTAGGGCAGTGCAGTGGTGTTCGGGCAGTGTAGGGGCGTGCCGGGGGTTGTGTTTCAGGGTTTAGGGCAGTGCAGTGGTGTTCGGGCAGTGTAGGGGTCGTGAAGGGGTGGTGTTTCAGGGTTTAGGGCAGTGCAGTGGTGTTCGGGCAGTGTAGGGGGTCGTGCTAGGGTTGGTGTTTCAGGGTTTAGGGCAGTGCAGTGGTGTTCGGGAAGTGTAGGGGGTCATGCAGGGGCTGGTGTTTCAGGGTTTAGGGCAGTGCAGTGGTGTTCGGGCAGTGTAGGGGGTCGTGCTGGGGGTAGTGTTTTAGGGTTTAGGGTAGTGCAGTGGTGTTTGTGTAGTGTAGGGGGTCATGTTTTAGGGTAGTGCAGTGGTGTTTGGATAGTGTAGGGGGTCGTGCTGGGGGTAGTGTTTTAGGATTTAGGTTAGTGCAGTGGTGTTTGTGTAGTGTAGTGGGTCGGGCTGGGGGTAGTGTTTTAGGGTTTAGGGTAGTGCAGTGGTGCTTGTGTAGTGAAGGGGGTCGTGCTGGGGTAGTATTTTAGGGTTTAGGGTAGTGCAGTGGTGTTTGTGTAGTGTAGGGGGTCATGTTTTAGGGTAGTGCAGTGGTGTTTGGGTAGTGTAGGGGGTAGTGCTGTGGGTAGTGTTTTAGGATTTAGGTTAGTGCAGTGGTGTTGGGGTAGTGTTTTAGGGTTTAGGGTAGTGCAGTGGTGTTTGTGTAGTGTAGGGGGTCATGCTGGGGGTAGTGTTTTAGGGTTTAGGATAGTGCAGTGGTGCTTGTGTAGTGTAGGGGGTCGTGCTGGGGGTAGTGTTTTAGGGTTTAGGGTAGTGCAGTGGTGTTTTTGTAGTGTAGGGGGTCATGTTTTAAGATGCAACGCTCCAATACCTGACCAGTCTACACTACATAAAACTGCAAAAAACTAAAAATAAAAAGTGTTTTGCACACTTTTGTCATTGGGCTATATGTGGGCTACATCTGGGTAATATTTGTGCTACATTTGGGCTCTTTTTTCACTGGTGGCCATCTTGGAAGATTTCTTTGTTATGAAGTTTCCTAATTTCCTCATTTACTGCAGTCTCCTCAGTAGGAAATGCTTTCAGTTTTTACTTTGATTCCATCAAGAAGGCATTCAGATGTGTCACACATTTGCCATAAATTCAGAATGTTAGCACTCTAGTTGTTCATTAGATCACTGTAGTAAAGCTACTGCTCACCAAGGAGTTAACTGGAAGTCTACTGCTGGTATTGAAAGTGATTGTTTCAGTCTGCATGTCAGAATTTTCTAATGAAATAGAAGAGGATTTGAGATCTCACTTAAAACATGCACTAAATTTTCTTTTTGCAGCACTAACCATAATTTCTATGGCAAAATGAACCCCTCATTTTGTTCCTTTTTAAATTAAATGTTTTAAGTGTTACCAGTTTATTCCAATCAAGATGGCTTCAGGTGTGCCATACTTTTGTCATAAGTAAGGCTGTTAGCACTCTAGTTGTTCTTTAGAACACTCTGGGAAGCTGCAGTAGAACACAAAGGCATCAACTGACAGGCTGCTCCTGTTGAAATATAACAGGAAGATATTTGAGATCTCACTTAAAACATGTCCTAATTTTTCTTTCTACAGCACTAACCATAATTTCTATGGCAAAATGAATCCCCTCATTGTGTTCCTTTTTAAATTATATGTTTTAAGTGTTACCAGTTTATTCCAATCAAGATGGCTTCAGGTGTGCCATACTTTTGTCATAAGTAAGACTGTTAGCGCTCTAGTTGTTCTTTAGAACACTCTGGGAAGCTGCAGTAGAACACAAAGGCATCAACTGACAGGCTGCTCCTGTTGAAATATAACAGGAAGATATTTGAGATCACACTTGAAACATGTCCTAATTTTTCTTTCCAGAGCACTAACCATAATTTCTATGACAAGATGAACCCCATCATTTTGTTCCTTTTTAAATTAAATGTTTTATAAGTGTTACCAGTTTATTCCAATCAAGATGGCTTCAGGTGTGCCATACTTTTGTCATAAGTAAGGCTGTTAGCACTCTAGATGTTCTTTAGAACACTCTGGGAAGCTGCAGTAGAACACAAAGGAATCAACTGACAGTCTCTGCCCTTGTTGGATGTACATGTTTTACTGAGAATGTCAGACTTCATTCTCACATGACTGAGAAAGATAATGTGAATTTACAGAAAATATGCTCTCATTTTAGCTTCTGGAGCACCTTCCAAAACTGTATGGGACAAGCATGTGAAAATAGTTTTCTCTCAAACATGATTCATGATATCCCAGCAGAAGGTTTTTCACAGGGTAAAATCACCTTAGAACACACCACAATTCCTGAAATTAGTATGGTACCATCAACAAATGAATTCTAATGTAACTAAAGTCTGTTATCACCCTTTATAGTTCTCCCTTTGGTAACCCTCAAAATCTTCGATTCACTACAATGCATTTCAATGGGGTACTATCATTTATATTGGTCCCAAGATGGCTGCCAGCAATTCCAGGATGAAGTGCTGACAGCCAATCAGATCTCACGATGACATGTGTGGTTAGGCTCCGCCCAGATATATATGTGTTTTTACTTTTGATTTTCTCAGCAACTACTGAACGGATTTACACCATTTAACAGAAAGGGTTCTTTCTGAACCAAGAACTACCTCTTTGCCAAATTTGGTGTAATTCCGTTCAGCAGTTCGGGCTGTAGCCTTGCATAAAGTTTCCTATGGGAAATTAATTTTTTGACTCTTATTTTTTAATTTCTCCGCAACTACTGAACGGATTTACACCATTTAACAAAAAGGGTTCTTTCTGAACCAAGAACTACCTCTTTGCCAAATTTGGTGTAATTTCGTTCAGCAGTTCGGGCTATAGCCGTGTCTAAAGTTTCCTATGGGAAAATGAATGGGGAAAACACGTTTTGGGACCCCCCTTTTTTCTCGGCCCCCTCTTGACGAATCACCCCGAAACTTTCAGGGTAGGAGCGGACCGGAGCGGGCCATAAAGTTTGAAAATTTCGCGACGATTCGTCAACCGACGCAAGAGTTATTTCAAATAGAATGAAGCAGATTTCCTATGGAAAATAGGTCCTAACTATAACTATCTACTGGCGACCGCCAGTAGATAATATCTATATCAATATCTGTGGCATGCTTCATCATTGGACCCTCACACAGACCCTGAACGTGAATGGGTGGGCTCGACACGTTTGTAAGTGGAGCTCTATGAGTGGTAGCAGTGAGTGAAGGCAGGGTTGAGTGTGTTAAAACAGCCTTTAAATCATTTGTAACAAATTTATTATTCTGGGATCTAGGGCTAGGTTAAAATAGATGAGCGTGATGCTTTTAGGAATTAATGTTCCCAGGCATCTGATAGGTCGACATGTTTCAGCCTTTATATAGCACGTGAAGGGTCAGTAGGCTTTCCTCAGTACCTCGTTTTTACCCTGCTTTTTGCGATTGCTAATTTTCTGTGCAATTGAATAGTAATAAACATGCACATTACCATACAGACCATATTTATAGGACCTTTTCCTTGTATGGTTGTAAATGAAAAGAGAAAAAGTGGGGGACGGTTTAGGCATCTGTGGGCGTTCGTACATTTTTGGAGCACCCCCAATTGTGAGATTATTAAATAGGCTATAAGTATTTAGGTGAAAAACATGTGTTTGCCTTAAAATAGTTGTCACCACATCTAGAAACTCAGCATAATTAAAATTTAAAGTAACACTACGGAAAATACATTTAGAAGGAAAAACAGACTGGACCTATTGCATACATGACTTGTTTTTTCAACAGACATCATAGGGTTACCGGGGGAGGACGGACTCTGCAGTCACACACTAGGAGGATAAAATCTATTTTGAATAATTTTGTTGTAAAAAATTACTTTCTGCATTAGCAGAGCAATTCAGCTAATCTGTGTAGAAAAATGGGAGGTAAAATTAGGAGAGAAAAGACCTTACTTCATCAAGAGTACGCGCCCGCTCGCGCTCGTAGCGTCTCCCTGTGTCCCAGCATGTTGAGGAAGGTCTGTTTGATCTCTCCTTTCATAAGCCTTGTGTATCCTTGTCATGTGATCCTTGTCATGTGATCTTTGGTAACATGATCGGGACCGGAAAGGAAATGAAAGAAATACTCTTTCGGTTGCATTGAAGAACTCTGGTGTTTGTGTGACCCTCAAAATACCTCCACCGGTATGTGGTCGGAACAATAAACTGCCTCGTTGCCAGTGGTTGTGTGCTGGCTTGCTAGTTTTTGTCAAAGTACAGATAAATTATATTGTATTGTGTGTGCATGAACGTGGCTCCTCCCTTTCAATGTATCAGGAGCAAAGGATTCTGGAACCTTGAGTCCAAAAATCAAGATAGAAGTTAAAAGACCTTGTTTGTAACCTAAACGGTGAGTTAAAACTATCCATGATCGAACTCTATTTGTATAATGATCCTACTCCATTTTCAATACGAGCAATCAGATATCAAGATGGTTAAGTTGTTGCATCTACCCCTGTTGCATCCAATTGGGGTGATAACAAAAGTATTCAGCTGTGGTTGTTATCATGCCTAGTATTTCCCGCTGTGTTAACAGCGGGATGCCAAAATTTGGGGTGTCTAGATTCAGAACTATCACTATTCCTCATTCTCGACTGATTTGCAAAAAAGAATGTTACCCCATGGAACGTCATAATTTAATCCTCTGGTATGACTAGTTTATAAATCCATCTTTGTTCCTTTTCAAAAAGGATTTTTTTTCCAAATTTCTTGTCTCTGCAGATACCTGTTCTAAAACTATCCATCTCATACCATTAGAGGTATGAAGTGTTCCGCTATCTTGGTGGTACTGCGCCTACATCGTATTGTGCTCCTATGTTCCACGATAGGTGTGTTTACTTTTCATGTTGTCATTCCTTTGTATTTGAGATTACATGGGTATACAATGAGGTAGATCACTTGTTTGGTTTTGCAATTAGGATGTTTTCTCTTCTCCCAAGGGGTATTTAGTCCCAGGTCTATAGTTTTTGTTGCTGACGTCAGATGGCAAACACTACATTGCCCTTTATACACAGAACTTTTGACATGTTTTTGTTTTTCAAAAACAAACTTCAAAAGTGGAAGTTTGCTTTTTAAAACCAAAATACTAATGACCCCACTCCCTGGGAACCTTCTTCCAGGGTGTGGGGTCATTATAGTTTTTTCTTGTTCCTCACCACCAGTTTTTTCCTGGTGGTTATGGACAGTAAAAAAAAAGCCATTACACTGTCCATCCTAATGGGGACTGCAAAGGCAGAATACTAAAGGTCTGCCTGTCTCTAAATGAGGCAAGTGGATGTAGAGTTTGGCAGGCACGGCCCTTCGTCACGTTTGTGACACAGTACCTGTCTGCCAAACTTTAAATAAGGCCCTATGTCTGCTCTGAAACTGAGAGAGTCTGTTGTCAGCTGATTGTGACCAAACCTAACAGCATCTGTTTCACCCGATTGTCAAGACAGTTCTGAATCTATTGAAGGACTGCACTTGTTGATAGGACTGCGCTGCTTTTTGATCCACTTTACTTTTGAAGTCCTTAGCCCATAGTACCCAAAAGGGGTACAAGAGATTTCCCTTTCATCATAGGTCGTTATGTTGTGTACTGTTGGCTAGAGCTGGTTGCCCTGATTCTAGAACCATTTTAGCCATTCATCCATATTGTATGTTTCTCAGGTATTAAACTTTTAAACTTACCCCTTTACCAGTGCCCCAGATCCAGTGGTGGTGCCTACCATCTGAAAAAATCATCTGCAATCAACTGCTTATGAGATATGGGTTTCTAAAGATCAGCACCCTGGGGAACCCTACCAAGGGTATCACTTTGAATTTGGTCGAATGGGAGCATGGCTGTAAATCAGCAGTAAATTTGCTTGCCATACTTGGGGGTTGGTGATCAATTATTTTAGAACAGAGCCTTAGAAGGCTCTGCATGAGAAACTACTTCCAGAGGTTCACAAGGACATCTTAAAGATTTTGGGGGCCCTGGGCCAAATGTATTTTGCGGGCCCTTGTTCAGATCAGCTTTGAATTTATGATCCATTTTCAGATGTTCATTGCCCTCTTTGCCCAGGTCACTGATAATGCACAGGCACACTGGTTCAAATTCTATGTGTGTTTACATCTAATATTCAGGGATAGTGATGTGTGTTTTCAATATTGTAACAGAGCAGCAGCTCACTTATATTACTGCAAATCATCTCTGTGGCGTTCTCCCTTTTCTCATATGTGAGATCCCGTTTGGATCTAAAATAAACTTTTTTTTAATGAATGTTGCATGAAACATTAACACAACATTTGTCTGCAAAATGTCTGTAATAGACTCTCACACATCACCCATATTAGCAATAAATTATAGAAAAACGCTATTTACAGCAATCTGTTTAAGAATTATTCAAGGCCATCTGCAGAACAGAGCGGGGCACCCTGAAAGGCTGGGGCCCTGGGCCAGAGCTCACAATGCCCATGTCTTAAAATGTCTCTGGAGGTTCATCCTCCACCGGACCACTGTGGTCACAACCTCTATAGTCTCATACTGTATATGGCGGGCCTCCTGATGCACTTTTTCTCTGACCTGTATTGCCATGTGTGGTACGGCAGACCCACCTAAGGCAAGTCCTCAGGGGCCAAAACATACAGGAATAAAACTAATTGCATTTCAGCGCCATTGAGATTTGTATTTTAGAAACAAACCCCTGCTTTGGAGTTGAGGTGGTTATTATAGAAATTAAATTTTAAAAAAAACCTTTCTCCATGACATGGCTGATAGCTAGTACTACATTTTCTCTGAATGTGCTCCACTGCATTGGCGGGAGCACCTTCAGCCAAGCGTTTCCCGTTAAGCCTTTAGGTTAGCAATTCAATCCTGCCTCCACCGCACCAGTGAACTGATTGGCCTCCTTCTGAAATTTAAATGAGTGCTTAAGTCCATTCACTGCACCAAAAGATTCCATGTCAGAACATTAACCTTTGGGTCCAGTTGGAGACACAACTAGTGTCTAGGAATTGAGTTTTCTACCCATCGCCAACCAGTGTATCCTCAGTGAAACCATTAACTTGACATTGGAATTTTGACTTTGATGGTGGTTTATTTTTCCAGCCTGGATCCATCATACCTGTGGGCTTGGAATCCCAGTTCTATTTTAGATGATTGTTTGTTGGATTTCTCCAAATTTTATCCATGCTTTTAGCACCTTGGTTCAAACCCACTGGGCTGTCTCACCTTGAAACCAAGGACTAAGAGAAACCAGGACAAAGGGACAATATATCATAGCACGTTTGGTGCAGTTGCAACATTGCATTAGGCACCTAGAACCCTTAATAAACTTTATGCCTAGTGAAAAACACAAGACCCAAAGACTTCCATGTGTTGTTGAGGTCTCACAATCTCCAGTCCATAGGACAATATTGCATCCAGATTCCAGTGCTGTGTTGAGCAGAGCATCTTACCATGCAATCATGATATATCCGGTTCCAGACATGCTTGGATCTTCAAGTTTTTGTGTGTTATGTATATCTTTCACTGCCATACTTTATCTACTTGCAAACAAAAATCTATTTTTAAGTAACAGCTCTGACTGGACATTGAGTTTATTGTGTGATAACTGTATCATTATGTATCTTTTTTCACCTCCTGAAGTACACCTTGACTGCACAGCCCAACTACCCTTAGTGAGTCATGTGTACAGAGGGAGAAAATTAGTAATCCAACAAAATACAATAGTACCTGAGGCCTTGGGAACAAAATGGTAAATTATTTTGTCCAACCCAAATATTGCTTACTAACAACTGACTACCGTGGAACCTAGAGAAAAGGCTTCACCAGCAATTAAATGGAACTACAATTGCACTGAACTCGCCTTCCATAGCGCCATGCATGCAGGTATCCATATGAACTAGACTTACCAAATGCAGACAGAATTCCACAGGGGCCCCAAGTTATTGGGCTTGCCTTTTATTGTCAACATTCAATTGGAGCTCACTGAGCTTACCTATCACAGGGACCCTTTCAGCTGCACTGGGCTTACTTATTGTGAACGGCATTCCAATAGGACTCAAATTATGTTGTGCTTTTGTTTGATGTTATAATGTGAATTTTATGTGTAGACTTCAAGGGGTCTGTGTAGAATACAATACTTGTAATGTAACTGCATTTTTATAGTTCTTACTGCCCCTGATGAGGATTAGAAGCACTTTACAGCAAGTAGCACAATACTCTAGAACCCAAGGTTAGTGGCTAATCCAGCGGTTATTGTTGATTATGGGATTGGCCAAAGGCATACCCCGAATGGAGCAGGCTGAGGGTTATGTGGGGCATGGCAGGAGCGGGCGCCATTTCCAGTGCGGTAGGCTAGAGTATGCCCCGGGTCAAGGGGCATGGACTACCACGATGAGTTATCCCTGGCCCGGAGATATCGTGGGCGATGCGACTACGGGTTGGGCCGGGGACTGGCCTCTTAAAGGTGGGCGGACCGCCGCAGTCTGGTAGAGAAGCTGCCAATGGAGGAGTTGGGATGGTCACTTCCATGGCCCTAACCTGGCTCAACAAATGCGTGGTGACAGTTTTGGGACACTGGCCCTTTAGGGGTAGGAGAGTGCAGTTCGTGCCAGGGGATCAAGGCATGGCCCGGTTGCACTGGCTGGCTCTCTAATGGGTGTGGAGTGCGCCTGAGGTGCAAGCGCTCTGGGGCAAGCAGACTGTGCGCCTTTGACTTAAAATCCACTAGCTCACAGGAGCCTCATTTAAGAGAGGCTCAGGGAATTTTCCATGCAAGAGCAAAAACCCTGGGATGGGCAGGGGTGATCCGGAGACGAGGCAACTATGAGCTCACAGAAAACTAGTTGCTGGGGTGGTAGAGGGGTTAGGTTACTCGGTGTATAGGTGACTGTTAAAATCACATGGCTGAATGTAAAGTCATGTAAAAAAAAAATCGATTGTGCTGTGGTTCACTGTTTATGGAGTTTCAGTGTAAGGAGTGTAAATAAAATATAGCCTGAGATGTTTTGCAATTTCTAACCAAACAAAGTTGTGTCTCAGTCTGGGTCATTTGGGGGAAACAGCTGGTAGGGGGTGAGGGTTGGGCTTGAATTCATTGACTTGGCACGAGGGATTCGATATGTCCCCTCAAATGTAGTCTTGTGCTCTCGAGGAAATCAGTTCTTGTATTTAGGTCAGTTTCTGTGTGGTGGATTAAATTATTAGGACTTAAATGTGATAATTAGTGGGGGCCTTGTGAGTTCATGCAAATGGTTGGTGGTATGAATAGCTAGGCTGGAGGAGAATAGGCATGTGTAAGAAAAGGGGCAACCCAGTAACTCTTGGACCTGGGTAATCTAGTAATAAGGCAAACAGTGGTCCCTAAAGGGGGAAGTGTGAACCTCTACTTCCTTGGAGAGTAATTTAGGCCATCAAGAATTTGGTTCCATTTCTCAAGCACCTGCCCAATGTATCGGATGAATGAGGAGTTATTTTCTGAGAATTTCCCAAGCGCCTGCCCAATGTATCGGATGAATGAGGAGTTATTTTCTGAGCATTTCTCAAGCGCCTGCCCAATGTATCGGATGAATGAGGAGTTATTTTCTGAGCAATAATGACGCATTGAATGCTTCAGAGTGAAACTGACGCATGGGACGACTCCTGAGTGGCTGGGATTGGAACCCAATCTATGCCATGCAATACTCAACTAAAGCATGTATGCCACTATGTGCTGTATAGGAATCAGACTTGCAGACAGTTGTGCTTCATTTCACTCGACACGATCGACACTGTAGCCTTGTGAATGTTGTGGGTGAATTTTTATTTGTACAATATAGCAAGCTTAAGCCTTCATTGCTTTTCCTTCTTTATTTATCTGAGCTTTTCCCATCATTAGTTGGAGGCTTTAATGTGGAATTGAATTCAAAGGGCAAATATTTCCCCATTAGAGGTACCATAGTCAAGGATATCACAGCACAACACCTAGAGGCAACCAATTGCAACAGGTGCCGTAGTTCTATTCTCTAGTTGAAGACACGGACCACGGATATCCATTCACCGCATAACACTCGTCTCCAAGCAGGATTTCCACATAGTGACATACATGCTTGGCATAGATTGGGCTTAAATCCCAGCCACTCTGGAGTCGTCCCATGTGTCAATTTCACTCTGAAGCATTCCATGTGTCATTAGCGCTCAGAAAATAACTCTGCATTCATCCGTGTGTACCAACTATATATGCATCCTGGATCAGTCACTAATTTATGTACATAGATTGTATAGCACCAACACAATTACATTCACTTATTTTCACTTGCACTGCGTCGTTGTGCCGTTTAGGATCACTGCTTTACTTACAAATTGTTTGAAGTACAAAAATGCAATGATTTTTTCTATTTGTTAAAAAATTAAAATAAAACTGTCAAATTGAGAAATGGAGCCTGGTACAGGATAATGATTTGGACACGACTATAGCCTCTTTGAAACTAGTTTCTTTTTATTTTTA
Organism: Calotriton arnoldi; assembly: GCA_963921515.1. Classification (NCBI taxonomy): domain Eukaryota; kingdom Metazoa; phylum Chordata; class Amphibia; order Caudata; family Salamandridae; genus Calotriton; species Calotriton arnoldi. Next base: position 4,925,477 of record CAWUFW010000046.1, on the reverse strand, counting down.
TGTAGCTGTATCACATTCCAGTAGGGTCAGATTACGTTAGGTTTCCTTCTTCTTCTTTTCCTCTTTGTGTGCGACATCCCTCTTTGGTCAGGGCCGGTAGCTGGAGAATAGCCTCGGAGATAAAAGGACATAGGCTGTTATCGATTTCTTGCTGTAGGTCTTCGAAAGACCCCTAATACCACACCTCTTGGTGACAGGTGCCCAGTGGTATAACCAAAATCGAGTGCTCAAGAAAAGGTGAAGCTTTTGTGTGAGTAGGGTCTATCAGACCTAATCTATAAATAGGGAAGGGAAGCGTATAAAAGAAATGGGTTGTATTAAAAGCCTGTCACAACCTCCCGAACAACCGGACAGCACCAAGCTGTCCCCTTCCCCAGTGAAACCACTTGCTTGAGGCCACAGTTCTCCTCTTGAGCTGCGGCAACCTCGTCCAACACACCTTCCTCCGAGGGGGCCATCACCCTGCTCCTTCCGCCTTCTCCTGCTCCCTGTTCACAGTCACTGCAGCCTGTGCCTCTGACTCTTTGGTCGGGAATGCTGTAGCCCGCCTCTCCTCCACAGGCCGATAGTCTCCTGCCGACACTCTCTGCCTCCGCTGGTCCTCCTCGGGGGAGTCCACCACCTCTGTAGAAGCCCTTCAGTGCCGGCCTGTCCTCTCCAATCATACGTTGCCCCCACTTGCTCTTCTTCACTTGTTTTTCAACTCTGCTCCTTCTCGGTGACTTACGGGTCAAAGCTGACCTCATCAGTACAGCTGGGGCTTTAGAGCTGTGAGGTTGGGATGGTGTCAGCCACTAGAATGCTGACTGCTTGTTTCACGTTACCCCCGGGGTCCTGATCATGTTGCAGCTTGTGCGAGATGATGGATTCACTACAGTACCTCCCATCCAGGCATGGGGGATCGGGCCATGCGGAAGAAGCGTTCCGGTAGAGATAATCAGCCATATCTTAGAACTTCCCAGGTATATGTTTGAGTCTGGAAAGAGAAAGATTGAAGGGACAAATACTAATGAAGGAGCCTGGCATTCATGTGTTTGTGCCTGGATAACCATACAAGAGGTGAATGATCAGTCAACAACAGAAAGGACCTCCCCAAGAGATAGTACTGCAGTGCTTCCATCACTCATTTGATCGCTAAACATTCCTTCTCTATCGTGGAGTAGTGCAGTTCCCTTGGGAGCAACTTCCTGCTAATATAGTCAACTGGTCGCAGGCATTGGTTAGAATCAGGCTACCCCTCTGTCGGAGGCATCCGTTTGTAGAACGAACAGATGATCAAAGTTGGGACATATCAGGACCGGGTCATTACATAGGGTATTCTTCAACCACTCAAAGCTCTGCTGTTGTTCCCTTGTTCATTCTGTAATTTTATTAGGACAGGATTTCAGTAACAGATAAGTTAATGGAGCAGCATTCTCAGCATAACGGGAAATGAAGTGTCTATAATAGTCAACTAAACCCAAAAAGAAGTGAACTCCCTTTTTTTCCTGTGGTCTGGGTAATCCCGAATAGCCTGTACTTTGTCTACTTGTGGCCTGACTATTTCCTTCTGAATGGGGTGAGGAGTTGGCCTAACACCTAGGGCAGTCAACCTTTGACTCTCGGCAAGGACGCACAACACCCTGTGATTCTGGGCAAATCACTTAACCGTGGGCAATGAACTCCGCTCCGCTAGCGAAGTTAGCTACTGCACCCTCAACCCTTTGATAAAAACAACTTTACCTTTACATGCTAAAAAGCATATGACCATAACCAATTCACAAAAGTGAGCTTTGAAAAATATCAGGCAATGAGAGAGGTGATGATTTTGGGGTCCCCCCTAACCTAGGGGGAGGACTAAGCAGATGGCTTGAACACAAAGAGCATATCATGCTGAACGATTCGGTTGTGGTCCCATCCTCCTAGGACCACCCCAAGCAAAGTTATGGGCAAAAATACAATGCCAACCAAAGGCCCAGCAAAGCATTATGGGGCGAGACTCTAGAGTGCAGTGAATATTATCAGGCGGGAATAGAAGGGGGTAAGGAAAGTAGATCTTTATCTCAAAAAGAGAAATGCATGCACAATAGATTGTACGACTTGACTGGGAAATCTAATGCCACCCCTCTTTCTACATCCTCAGCTGACCAAGGGAATAACTCTTGTAGTTTCCATGCAGCACAGAAAGAGGATCTGAACCTCAGCCACGCCTGATGGAATGGTGCCTCCCTCAACCAGGTCAAGCTCTCTTGTTCTTGTTCAAGTGAAGATAGCAATAAAGAGAAATCTGGATAATCAGTTCCCACAGTCATTTCTTCCACCATTTGGGGAATCATTCCTACCTGTAATTCTTCTGGTTGACCCCTCCAGTTGATGGATGACTCTCGCTATGGGATATAATTTAATGTCCCTGTGGACACATGTTAATAAGACTGTCTCCCCAGCTACCTGCTGTTCCACTTTCACCTTTACTTGACTAATGACGGAGTGGCAACACCCTGAATCCATTAATATGGTGAGCACCTCTCCATTTACCTCAAGGGGTCTACGGGATTTACCTGACCTTTCCCCAGTCCAGAGGACCCAGCATCTGGTATAACCTATGTCCATGGGCTCTGCAGAAGGTGACTTTTGAGGAAAATTACGATCAATGTGTCCCCATTCCAGACAGTTGAAACATTGGGGTCCCTGACGTATATCCCTTGTAGGGACTTTAGCTATAAGTTTATGTTCAGGGTTGGTTTTTGGAAGTGGTTTAGGAGGCGTGTTCCTCCAACTTGGACTGGCTGGGAGCCCTGTTCTTGGAGGGATGACTTTAAAATCGGGGGATCTATTAAAGGCATATGCCAATTCAATTGCAGTAGTAATTGTTATATTCGGGTGTTGCTTGATCCAGGTCTTTGTTGACCCTAGAAAGGAATTTTTCGAGATATATTTTGTCTAGGACATCATCTAGTATAGCCTCCTGAGGTTTTAGCCAGCGGTTCCCCAAATCCTGAATTTTATAGAACAGAGCCCTCGGGTTGTCATTCGGACTCCACTTCTCTTTTCTAAATTTTGTCTGTCCTATAGTATTTGTTGTCAAAGCCTAACCTCTCTAAGATAGCCCTCTTGACCTCTGAATAAGGGCTGATCCCAGTTGGGTTAGTGACCGGATAGGCTATTTGTAGCTCTCCAGTTAAAAATAGGGGCAACGTAGTGACTCCATCATTCAGGAGGCCACAAGGCAGAGGCTGCCACTCTCTCAAAGATGGTTAAAAAAAATCAGGATCTTCTCTACTTTGAAACTTCTGTAGGACCAAACTAGGTACATTAGGGTGGACTTTAGTGCTAACTATGGTCTCAGCGAGTATTTGTACTGCTGTATCCTGTACCTGCTGTTTGGTAGTTGTGAGAAGCTGGCCTGGTACACTCCTTCTGGACTAAGACTGAAGGCTGCTCTCCACAGCTACCACTTAGAGAGCTTCTAAGGTTGTCTAAGACCTCTTAAATCGCCATAAGGGTTGTCTGGACTGGTGCAAGTTGCCCACTTACATAAGTGGTAGCTGTAGAGAGCAGCCTTCAGGCTTAGTCCAGAAGGAGTGTAAAGCAGCTTGTTTTACCAGAATGCAATCTTATAGTATAGATTAAGTGAAAAAGAACCACAGAAGGTATTTAAAAAAATATGGATTTATTATAGAATACTCTCCAACACTTTTAGATATCTCCTACACGGAGATAAGTACAATGCACACAATACTTTGCATAGAAATACAGTAAATAGCTTGAAATACACAGTGGACCCCAGGGGGGGACCACACCATATACTAAGAAAGTGGTATAAGAACCACGACTCGGGTCAAGACAGTGTCGAGAGGACGTAGAAGTGCTGGGGACCCAAGGAACCACCCAAGGTGAGGAGATAGGGACCCAATGGAGAGTGTATGCAATGTGGGAACACAACCCTGTGCTCCGTACAACTCTACGGGTAAGTCGCAGTTGGGTTTTTAAAGATTAAAGACCCTTCCCAGTGGATCCTGAAGAAACCCTGTGGAAGACAGAAGGTGGGAGAGCCACTCCACCCGTGGATACCCTAGTACCCACGTTACCTACACCAGGGAAGCCGGGTGCATACGTGTGAAGTGGTGTCGGAAACCGCAGTCGAACCCAATGGAGGACTTCAGGAAAGTGCCGCTGTTGAAGAAGGAGAAAGTGTACAGTAGAATCCGAAGGTGGACTCTAGATGAGAGGTACCTGCATACAGAGGGGACAGAGTCTATGTCACTCAGGAGTGACCAGGAGACTTGGAAGACGAATGCACTCCGATGTCGGATGTTGCAGGAGAGATGACGATGAACTTGACTCTGCAGCTGTGAGGACCAGGTGATGCTGAGGAGGACCAGGAGCTGTGCACAAGCTGTCCCACGAAGGATGCCGAGTGCTGAGGGGTCGGTGTCCGGTGGGAGCACCAACAAGTCTTGGCAAATGCAACCAACACAGGGATTGAAGAAGGAGCAACGTCGGGACAAGCAAGGTCCAGGGGACTCACCAAAAGCAGGAGAGTCAGGGCAGACCCCGAGCAATCAGGGGAGCCCAAAAGAAACAAAGGTGACCCTCAAATGGGCCCACAGGTCGGTGGCACTGGAGTCGCGAGAGGACCTCAAGCAGCTCACCAAAAGATGCAGGCTACGATGCACACGATGCGGTGTGGCTGAAGATTCTGGCACTGGAGGTGCTCGAGGTTGGGGCTACTTGAAGCCCGAAGATGTTCTTGGAAGGAAGCCAACAAGCCTTCGCAACTGCAAGTTGAAGCGGTGCACAGGGATTCGGTTATTGCAACCCCCACGAGGATTACTGGCCTCAAACTTGGTGAGAGGACAGGGCAGGGCTTGGGAGCTGTGGAAAACCACCACCTGTGTTGCAGAACCTTATGGAGTCCGGAGGAGTTCAGGATCAGCAGACCGGTTGACTTAGTTGCAGTGCCTGCGAATGCAGGGGAGTGACTCCTTCACTCCAAGGGAGATTCCTTCAGGTGTCTTTGATGCCCACAGGCCTTCGAAGGTTCCTGTATGGTGCACAGGCACAGACGATGCAGCAGACTGGAAGGGAGATGAAGTTGAGCCCAAACGAAGTCCAGCGAAGTCCAGAGTGCCCAGATGGTAGAAGTAGAAGTGGTCTCTGATCTGAATCTTGTCCCATGACGAATCTAGTGACCCACCCACAGTTAAGCCCTTAAGTACCCTTAAAAAAGGGTTGGGACGATTCAGGGGACCCTCCCAGGGGAGGGTCTGGACAGGGAGGAGGTTACTCCCATGTCCTTTGTCCAGTTTTGCGCCAGAGCGGGAGCCAACGGCTCCTAGGACTGGTTTGAACTGGACTATGCACAGGGACACCAAATGTGCCTCTCATGCAGACTTAGTGGCGTTGGCAAGTGCACCCACCCTGTCCCAATACACTAAATCCTGTCTGGGAGGTGGTCACACCTCCCTGTGACAGGATGCCTATTGTTCTGCCTTCCTCGGCTTGAGCTTGGGTCAGCAGCAGAAGGTTAGAAATGTGTCTCTGGTCGGCAGCAACCATTTTGTGCTGTCTAGATCTAGAAGGTTGGCACCGGGAACACTGAGAGCCTAACGGAGGGCTCTTCTAGTGCTTGGAATCATACCTTCCACACCGTTTAGGGTGTGGGAGGTATGATTCCAACATGTTACGGTGTGGGGGTATGATTCCAACATGTTTGATACCAAACATGATAGGATTAGTTGCAGCCAGTTTCGAGATGGTCATCGCGTAATTACGCGGTGCCCCTCTAGATATTATATGGCTGCTTCACTGACAACCCGGGAGAATGGGCTCCGTAGGCTGTAGGGGTGTCCTGCTCATGCAGGGGCACCCTCTCACTTAGAACCAAGCACCCTGCCTTCAGGATTGATAAAGCCTGCTATAGGGGCGACTTATAGGTTTGAAATGCAGTGACCCTAGATATAGAAAACCTATATCTTTAGTAAGGGGTGCTAGCACCAACTTACACAGGCTGCAATGGCAGGCCTGTAGTTCCATTTTGAATGGTCTCCCATGGGTGGCATAATGCATGCTTCAGCCCATGGGGGACCTCTGGGGTACCTATACCCTGGGTATCTTAGTACCATATACTAGGGACGGATAAGGGTACCCCAGTATCCAATCTGGGATGTACCTAAGTACTGAACATACCAATTTTAGGGAGAAAGCAGATAAACTGGGGTCCTGATTAGCAGGATCCCAGTCAGACTAGTCAGTAACAGCTTAGCACCAGGCAAAAAGTGGGGGTAACCATAAAAAGCAGATCCTACGTTCCTACAGTAGCTATGACTGAGGCTTGGGTTTTTAGGACATTATATAGTTCCATTCGTTCTTGTTGGGCTGCCTGGGTTTGTTGCTCTAAAATTAGCTGCAAATGGCGCTGGCCTTCTGATAACTGTTTAACCATGTTCTCCATGGTTATATGGGGATTTGTATCCATCTCCTGTTGGGAAGTTGGGGAGATCCCACTTCTGACACCACTGTTAGAGGATGATGGATTGGACACGGCTATGACCTCTTTGAAACTAGGTTTCTTTTTATTTTTCTACAGCTCTATCACATTCCAGTAGGGTCTGATTATGTTAGGTTTCTTTCTTCTTCTTTTCCTCTTTGTGTGCAACATCTCTCTTTGGTCAGGGCCGGTAGCTGGAGAATACCTTCGGAGATAAAAGGACATAGGTTTTTATCAGTTTCTTTCTATAGCTCTTCTAAAAAACTCTGAAACCACACCTCTTAGTGGCAGGTGCCCAGTGATATAACCAAAATTGGGTGTTCATGAAAATGTGAAGCTTTTGTGTGAGTAGTGTCTATCAGACTAAATCTATAAATAGGGATGGGAAGAGTATAAAGGAAATGGGTTGTATTAAAAGCCCGTAACAACCTCCCGAACAGCCACCCACCACAATGCCATCCCTTCGCCAGTGAGGTTACTTGCCTGAGGGCACGGCTCTCCTCTTGAGTCTGACATGCCAAAATCGGGTGTTCATGAAAATGTGAAGCTTTTGTGTGAGTACTGTCTATCAGACTAAATCTATAAATAGGATGGGAAGAGTATAAAGGAAATGGGTTGTATTAAAAGCCCGTACCAACCTCCCGAACAGCCACCCACCACAATGCCATCCCTTCGCCAGTGAGGTTACTTGCCTGAGGCCACGGCTCTCCTCTTGAGTCTGACATGCCTTCCTCCGAGGGGGGCATCCACACCTTTCCGGGGACGCTGTAGCCTGCCCCTCCTCCGCAGGCTGATAGTCTCCTGATGACACTCTCCGCCTCCTCTGGTCCTCCTCAAACAGTCCACCACCTCTACAGAAGCCCTTCAGTGCCCCCTGTCCTTTCAAATCACACGTCACCCCACTCACTCTTCTTCGCTCATTTTTCGAATCCGCTCCTTCTCCTTCACCTCCAGGTCAAAGCTGGCCTCATCAGCACAGCTGGGACTTAAGACCTGTGAGGTCGGGATGGCGTCAGCCGCTAGAACACTGACTGCTTGTTCTTCGTTACCCCCGGGGTCCTGATCATGTTGCGGCTTGTGAGAGACCGCAGATTCACTACAGAACCAATCTTTTGATGGTCTGAATTACTCACTCCAAGGAAGTAAAGGTTCACACTTCCTCCTTTAGGGACCACTGTTTGTCTTAGGAAGAGATAAGGGGCCTGATTTAGAATTTGGTGGAAAGGGTACTCTGTTGCAACAGCAACGGAGTGCCCTCTTGACCAAACTCTCGGTCTTCCCGCCTGATCTAGGTCTGGGTGGACCAACAATATGTCGACGACACAGCCTTCTTTGACTTTGTGGCTGACATATTCCTTTGGGCCTTCGGAGGCAAGCCATCTGACCATCTACCAATTTAGGGTGAGTTGTCGAATGTCTTTTATGTTTTGCTCTCAGTACTGCCAAGTACAACCTGGTGGTGAGGGACAGTAAAAATTATTTTAAAATGTTCTCACGCCATGGACAAAACTCCTATGGTGTGAAGGCCATTAGTTATATATTTTTCAAAAACAAACTTCACCTTTGAGAGTTTGGTTTTGAAAAATGTAAAAGTTTCAAAACTTTGGTGTAAGTGTCCACCACCAATGATAGATGCACATCAAACTTTTTAATGACTATGTATAAACGGCCGTGATGGCAGTTCATACCAATCCATAGAGCTCACTGCCTGGTCGGAGGTGAACTCTCAATTTGGCGAGTGAAGTAAAAGTAGGGTGCGTAAAGTCCTCCGCCACCATGACTGCCTTAACCCCATTTGCCAAATTCAAAATCGAGTTCAAGGTATTGTTTGGTTGCAGGGATATGGTTTCAAAAATGGAAATGCTCTGATCTCTGAAATTCAAAAATAGAGAATAAAGCAGACAGGTATGTGACTTAGTGAAAGCTATACAAAGAGAGAGGAAGCATGCATGGGATGAAAGGTAAGGAGAGAATAATTCGATAGATAGAAAGAAAGGAGAAGTAAAAATCAATAGTTTTAAGTCAAAGTCAATTTTCATACAAACTTTAGGAATATAATCGAAATGCAAGTATGAAACGTACAAAAGTGTGACATCAAAATACAGTTTCGAGAAAAGTTTCAAAGCATAATAACACTGAGTAAGGGAAGTGAAAGGTTAAGTTCAAGAAACTACTGGAGGGGGTAGGAGGGCTAAATGAGGAAGATGATAGTAATGGTAATATTAGAGTGCTTAAAGAGGGAGAACGAACAAAAGAAAAGTTTTAATTAAGTGCTATTATTCTGTTCCCAAAAATGGACTCTAAACTTTAACACAAGATTGCTCATTAGTTCATTATGAAGTAGTTTGCATGAAAGGCCACTTTGAGCCTGATTCACAAACCGCCCTTTAGAGTAAATTTACAATTTTGAGTAAGTTTACTACTTTTTGGTATTCACAAACTGCACTTTTGTAGTACATGTTTAGTTTCTGCTATGGACACTGCATAAATCTGTGCATTGATCCTGTGCTTACCTGCCACCAATTCTACTCCATGGGGATCTAAGAACACTCAGTTTATCCATCATAGATATCAATTCATAGATGTTCCAACCATACTGGGTGCACCAATCGCATACTCCATAACTGCACCGCTTAATTGCACTTGGTTTACCCGTTGCTCAAACAATTCTAACCGGGTGCCAGGTGTACCTAAAATGGACTAATTATGCCCTTGCCAGGGTGGACAATCCAGGGTCCATTTAGACCCTGGCAGTTGGGCCTCAAAGGCTGTCACACTGGTTAAGGCCTCGCCACTGTCCACCCGATGGCAGACCTTCCGCCTAAATTTTATTTAGTTGACTGCTGCGGTAGCAATCAATTCCGATGAAATTGTTATCACCACTTTTGTTGGACATGTTGATCAGACAACATGTTTGTTTGCCTACTGGTATGCATTTTTAGCTTTTTTACAAACAAAATTACAGAAAAAAACAAAAAATGATGGTAATCTAACGTACAGACGTTTCACTCTCCCCACCCAGGGCCACCACCATGCTTTGCATGTTGAACCGTGCAAGGAAAACTACATATGGAGGGACTTTTCGATGCATGGAAGAAGGCATCCCTGTGGTGCATGGGTAGCTCCCTTTAACCGACTGCTGGCAGAGCCGGTGTTCAATCAGTGGTTCACCAACCTCTGAAAGAGGGAGGTGGATCTTGACAGAGGAAGGGAAACAGCAGACTTATGTTGGGTCTACGAGCCTGCCAGATTCTAAATGATTCCCATAATTTTTTGTTGATTTGAGACCTGGGTGTAATTCCTACTGGCTCTGAGTTACCTTGTGGGTCCTCGCTATCAGTGAGTACTCCAGGGAACCTTTTGTGGGCACGCTACTCAACCCCTCAAGGTGTAGTGAGGGTAAAGAGCGAGTGCATGGGTTCGCTGTTATTAAGAGAAACATGTGGAGTAGCATAATTTTGGCTCCATCCTTCTGTGTTTGGCTAGGCCATATATATATTTACATTTGGCCATATGTACTTGTGTGATGCAATAATACTAATGCGATATAATGCAAATATAGAAGGGCATTTGTTGTATGTTTTGATATATACATGTGTGCATATTAGCATTTTTCCTTTTCAGAGACATCTGGATTGCTGATATTAAATCTTCTGTAGGTTTACATTGTAAGGGGGTGCACTAAAATGCATTTAATGCAGTGCATGCACCAGGGATTAGTAAGAATTAATCATGTGTTTAATGCTTTCTTTATAGATTGTGCCTAGTTATTGTTTTGCTTAAATGTTCATGTATTAGTTATTGTGCCACATATAAGAGTACTGCATGATATAACTTGATTTATTATTAAAGATTTCATTTATTGGATTATATGAAGCTTGTAGAACTAAACGTTTTATAGAGAAATGCTAAGTTAGTATGATTGTGGGCCTTAAGCTTGCAGTTGAGACATTTAACCTTAACTTGAAAGTTGTTTATCTGCATATTTTTCTCTCCTCTGCAGGTGCAGAACAAAGGCATTCATTAGTTAGTGAAAAGCGCATTGTATTTCAGAGATAGAGACGCAAGGAAAGTTGGTAAGGTCAAATGATTTTAATGACGAGCAAAGGGAGTGTTACTAGTTGGTACTATCAGATGAAGGAAGGAACCAAGGTCGGTTTGGAAGCATAGACTGGAAGATGGGAGTTGTGTTCAATGCACCAAGTTCTATTCTGAGCAATGAAAAACTCGTTTTGATGTGTATGAGGTCATGTTTTCTTGAATGTTCTTTGTGCATTTTAATTAGTGAACCCACCTTGGGTTTAGTAGGATTCCCTTTAGATTGGAGAGGTACAGACCTGTCTTGACATCTCTGATTGTGTGGCTTTGTGCTATACATGACTCTTTAGTTCAGAACTCTTCTGAGGTTCTGATGCTGATGCTGACACCTTTCTTGCTACCTTGATAGGTTTCTCCTATCCTTAGGTTAGTGTAGAGTTATTAGATGCTGCAAATCTTTTCCATGTATTGGGAGAAGAATTGAAATTATGCTCTTTGTTGTTGAGGACCAATATTGTAAGGTGCTTCGGTCTTACATTGATAATTTTATACTTTTATAGCTTGTTCTTGAGAATGATTTATATTAGTCTGGCTTTGAGTTTGTAATAAACCCTTTCAATTTCAAGTTACTGACTCAGACTTTTATTGTGTGGTGCTAATGGTCACACTGTATTTTGAGATTTACATTGATGCTAAGCCCTCTTCCTCTCACCCTACTACAAAGGTCTATTGACCAGAGTTATATTGGAAGAAACGGACCAGAGTGTTCTTCCATGTGTGTAGGAAAAACGAGTCCTCACAGAGGTGTGAGGAAAAGGAATCAAAGAGGATTTATATTTGTAAGCAAATGGGCGATTCCAGGACAGGGGACCCATAGAGTGACGATTTTACTGATGGTGACGTCAAATTGCTAAGGATAGTCACCGAAGAAAGCAAGTGTAAAATAGTTTCTAAGTTACTAGTGAAGTTAGAATTAAATTATGGTTGATACCGGTTCTCCAGAGCCAACAACAAGCAAGGGCCTTAACAATCAATATCATGAAATGGAAACAGAGAGATATATGGTAATAGTTCAAGTATAATTACATTTGGGTTCTTGTAATGTCAGGCGCTGATGAGGAGCAGAGGTGTGGAGGTGGGAGGATCTGGAATGAGAAGTTCACTTCTTAAAAATAATTAGGCCCACTGGATTTATGTGGCAGGTGAGGACCAGATTTTGCAGCAGGGGTGACTAAATTATGTGGCAAGAAAAGACAAATCATGCGAAGTAATGCAGCACAATTTATGAAAATATGACTTCATAATTGTGTCATTTTTACACTTGTTAACAATGTCTGGGCAAAATCTTCACCTAATTAGTACCAGTTTAACACTCAAATACACAAATAAGCTACTGAAAATTGACCAGTTAACCTTTGCATAGGGCCTTCCACTATGCGGCAATATGTGTTGCCGAAATTTTAGTAACTTTTGATCCATTTCAAGTAGAAACATTTTTTTTAATCTGCAGATTATGCATCTGATAAAGAATTATGTGGTAAAATCAGCAAATCCATAATTAAGTGAAAAAAGCAGCAGCTGCAGAAATGGATAATTCCAGTGCCCCTAAAAATATATGAACTCTGCTCCACCTCATGTACAGTATTGTGCTCCTGCTGGAACATCTCACCAAACAGTTCACCACCTTCACAACTGTTCCAATCACACCTCCAACACCAAACCACTCTCACAAACCTCTATTTCTACGCCTTTGGGAAACTTTGCTCTACTGCACAGCTCAGCCATTCGCAGACCATAAGACCCTACACCTCTTCCAATCACAGATCTCCTACTTCTCACTCCAACAGAAGCATTTTATGCCGCAGCTCGCCTAATTACAGCCCTCTGCGGCAACTCCTTTTTCAATGACAGAACCTCTATGTGTTCATAGGCTCTGACCTTTGGCTGTTTGTAACAACAATGTTAATAGCCTTGTCTGTATATTATGTATACTTAATAAAAAGAACTAAACCTCCAAACCATTTCCAGTCACAAACATCCATCTTTAAACTACTTCCAAGTACAGAGGCCACCTGCAGTGGCGTAAAGCAAAATGATGGGGACCCCTGCAGAATGTGATGAGGGTCCCCTGAGTCTGCCATATCTCACAGATATTCATTGGCCTTCCGCTCAATGGGGCATCTCTTAACGGTTGGGGCCCTCTGATGGTCGGGGGCTCCCCTGCCCCGTAGGGGCTGCAGGAGCCTACATTACTCCCCTGCCCACCTGTATTTCTTGCGCAACCTTCGGTCTTTACTGTCACAGCTTATCGGTTTACAGACCTCTGTATCAATTCGTCTTCCAACCACACCCCACCGCAGCACTGACGTTCGTAGTCCTTCAAGGACTTCCACCTACAAATGTCTCCCATTTACAGACCTTCACATAACCCAGTCCAAATACAGCCCTCCACTGTACACCTTGGGGTATATGTACAAGCCCCTATCGCCACCTCAACGTCACTATTTCTGACGTTGTGGTGGCGATAGGTGCTGCGCCTTATTTACGAGGCAGCGTTAAGCCACTTAACGTGGCTTAACGCTGCCTTGTAAATAATGCCCCCTTTCACGCTATGTTTAGCGTGAAAGGGGTGGGCAGTGGGTGTTGCGGTGGGCGTTCCACCGCAACACCCATTCATTTTGATGCCGCCTGCTATGTACAAGGGTGGCGTACATAGGAGGCAGCACCAAACTTAAGACCAGGTAGATCCTGGTCTTAAATTGGCGAAACGAGGAGAAATGCGTTATTTCATGTGTGAAGCAGCACACATGAAAGTGACAAAATGGCATTTTATGATTGTTTATGTGCAGGAAGAGACACCTTCCTACACATAAACAATCCTCCCCTGCACGCAGACACCCTTGCACTATGGTGCAAGGGTGCCTGCGTTGGCGCTAAGTTGCTAAACTTAGCGCCATCGCAGGGGGAAACGCAAGGCTGCACCACATTCTTGTAAATATGGTGCAGCCTTACGTTTCAGAAGTGGCGGAGAGAGGCGTTAATCCAGGAAGGCTAACGCTTCTCTCCGCCACTTCCTTGTAAATATCCCCCCTTGTCTCCTCGATGACCTCTGAACCCTCACCTCTTTGAATCCCAAAGCCTACATTGCCCTACACTTTGCATTCACTCACACACCTCTACGTCAAGACCTCTTTCAGTCACAGACTTGCACATCCCATCCTTGCCAAATTTAGACTTACATGTCATATAAAAGCTATTTCCAGTATTCCCCTGCAAGCACACATCTTGCCCCTTGCCAGCTTAGAGCTCCACCGCTTCACACCTTTGCATCACTTCCACATCGCTTCCTGTGACAGTTTGCCACACGTCCGGTCATGCCACACCTCTACTCACCACGAACCTCTATAGCCACAACCCTTAAATCACAGACCTACACCTAGACATCTTTTTAGTTCACAGAACTTCAAATCCACATTTATCACCACTTCTCTACCTCTCAAATGGCATACCGCAGAGCACGTACCCCACTTCCACCTCTTTAACAGTTTTCAAACTGTATTATCTCTTTAAAACAGCCCGCAATCCTCACACCATTCCTTATTACAGCGCTCCACTGTAACAACGCTTCCCGTCACAGACCTCCACACCACTTCTGACTGACTCTCACCTCCCCAATTTCTATCACAGGCCTCCATCTCTCACTTCCTCCACACATTAACTTTAGTCACTACACACCTTCCAGGTACACACCTGCACACACCCACATATCCCTGTGGCTCTCACTACCACCTGGTGGAGGTTGTTCGCAGCAGTGCTCCCTCGAAGGGCTTGTGTAGTAAGTGACGTGTATCCCAAGCTGAGTGAACTCTCACGACAGTTTCCTTCCTGCAATAACGGTCGTTCCCGCCAACAATAACGGTCCTCTCCTCACCATGTTAGCTGCGCTCCCTCCTCTGCCCAGCATTGCCGGGAATGTTCTACCTGCCAGGTACACAAAGTGCCATCTTTCAGGACACAAAGAGGCAGAACAAACCCATTCAGCCGCTTCTGCGGTGAGCTCTGACTCTCTGATTACTGGTAATTATACTCCCCCGGCTATTATTCCGGCAGGCGACCGCGTTGCCCGGAGAGGACCATAGGTGTTCGGAATGTAAGGCGGCTTTTATGCCTGCAAAACACTTCATCTACCTCATCTGAGCTTGAATTACTGGGCGCTCTCCTTTTGAATCTGTTGTGAGCCGAGCTGCCCATTCAGCATCCGCGGCTGTGCTTAAAGGTAGGCTATTGATGGCGAGGACCAACACAAGGCCTTTATCACAAGCGCCGCGCCTTCTCTGGCGGAGAAGTAAATAACCTCGCTAAAAGGTACGCTTCCGACCAAGCCTGCCATTTACCAGCCAAGTACCTCATCACGGTGTACTTCAAATACCTGTGTGCCGCGAGCACCTGTGCGTGGCGCTCGAGCGGAGCGACTGCCCGGGCCGGGACGCAAGGCGGCCGCAGCGTCCATTAGCTGATGGGCTGCTAATTGCATGAGGATCAAAAAAGGATGTGATTGCAGGGGAACAAGCCTGCTCGCATATGAACTTCCTGCATGGCCAAGCGGGGTTGCACGTTAACGTGAGTTACAGCTTCTGTTATCGCCCCCTTGGGCATTGCACCACCTCAGTCTAAGGAGAAGCCCCTTCAACATTCATCTCTTTCATAAGCAAAAGATTCAAGCATAGGCGAGAGACTTGCGGACAGCAGAAGTAGGTGCCATAGAACGGGACTAACTCCAGATCTCTGTGTTGCAGCCATCTTATTTCCGAGGCTGGCTGACATTGCTCGTCCAAAAACACGATCTTTTGATTGGATTTGTATACCCACCCCCTGCGGTGTTGTTGCCTCTCATCCTAATGGGTAGGCTGCCAAGCACAAGACCTGATGGACCATAGCAGTGGATGTGTAGACTGGACTAACACGGGCACCTAGGCAGAGCGCGCGCCAACACTTTATATTCGCTCTCCTAATGTTAGTAGACTGATTCAGCGTCAGTAACCATTTATGCAGAACGCTCAGGGGCGCCTAAGACAAAGGCTGTGCGTCTCAAATGAAATCTTCCAGTTATTGCTGTGTGTCTTAAAGACATCTGCAGTGGATCAGATGGACTTGAGTAGAACTTGTGACATGAGGTTTATTGTTTGGGGTTACCACAGTATATTCTTTTGCCTATAGATATATAGCTGGTGAATTGGTTTGTCTTTGGCAGCTAGCTAGAGGTGCAGCTGAAATGGGATGCTTAAAAAATGTACCATGACTAAGATCAAACACCTCGCTACTGAAGTGGTAATTCCTCTAAAATGCTCATTCCTTCTTTTACTAATTAATTTCATACTAGCGTCGCCGAATGACACCAGTACCTGGGAATGAGACATGAGCCACATCCATTTCTGAATTGGTGAATCCCTTCTGAGGGATCAATTCCACCTGGAGTAGCTAAGAAAGTCCAAACCACACTACGCAAACTCTGAGGCTCAAAATTCCAATGCTGCATCTCATACCCCAGTGGCCTCTTGCAAGGGAAATGTTAAAATAGATGTACCCTAAATACAGTGAAAGAACGGTGCCGCCTAGTCCTACTCCTAACCAACAATGTCATCACTGATGTGGGAGGAAAGCGTTGTGACCCGCAGAGTCCAGGCTTTCAGATTACACAAGGGACTATGCCCTTAGCCCTAACTGAGCGAGCCCATTTTAAAAAAGTTGCCAGAGGCTCTAACTAGGGAACTTTAGCTGCTTAGCATGGCATCGGACACATATCTATAAAGTAATGCACATCTCAGACTATGGGCGAGAGCTGCACAAATTCCCTAAACGACTGAGTAGGCTGTGGACCCCTTGTGGTGTCCCAAGCTTGTTGCTCACTTCTGGACAGTTTTGCCAGTGTCTGCAATGTGTTGACTACAGAGCCCAATTGCCCTCCAGTACAATCAGAGTAGAGTGGGAACAGACCCACTCTCTCCCAAGTTCATCTGCTAGCTGTTCACAAGTGTTCATTGAGCTCTGTGTGCCCAATTCATGATCACCCTTCCAAGAAGAAGTACCTAAGAGTGCAGATCCTGGGTGTGGAGCACCACAGCCTCTTTTATTTATTGAAAGAGCTTTATATAGAGCTGGCAAGACCCGGGGGTATCAGAGTGCTTTACAGACATGATTGAAACAGTGTTAAGGAAACATGAGTTGCAGAAATCACAGACTTGTTGAGCGTCTTTCGTCACAGAATCATATATCCAAACTGTGATTGAAAATAGAAATAAAACTGCAAGGGCTGCGTCTAACACAATGCTTTGGGGCCTAACTAAAAGCACAGACCTGTGATACGTTTTGTGCTGCTTTGTCAGAGTACGACCACAGTCTGTGTTGATGAACCTTGCAGCTTCTAGGACCAGTGGTCTCAACCAGCCATTTGCCGCCTTCCTGGAACAGGTACTTGGGTTTTACCACTGAAATTATTCAAAGTTAACATCACCTATCAAAATTAGGTTCCTCTGAAGGACAGTAATGAAAACGAAGGGGCATATTTACAACACAATGGCGGAACGTGGCGTTTATGCCACAATTGGTAACGCAGTGTTTACGCCACAATTGGTAACGCTGTGCTCCGACATTCTGAAAACGCAGAGATGCGCCATATTTACAATAATGCGGCGCACCCCTGCATTTCCCCTAGCGCTGGTGCAAAACTTGCCTGGCCCTGATCCAACGCAGGAACCCTTGCACCATAGTGCAAGGGTTTCTGCGTTGCAGGGAATGATTGTTTATGTACAGGAAGGTGTCCCTTCCTGCACATGAACAATCACTTATGACGATATGTAACTTCTATGTGTGCTGCTTTGTGCAGCAAACATAAAAGTTACAACTCGTCATTATTCAATGATTGTTTATGTGCCGGAAGGTGTCCCTTCCTGCACATGAACAATCACTTATGAAAATTGGCTCTTTCGATGAGTGCTGCAGAATGCAGCATACATAGAAACAGCAAAAACAAGGACAAATTTCTCATTACAAGGCGGCATTAAGCCACGTTAAGTGGCTTAATGCCACGTTGTAAATAAGGCGAAGGGGGTATCGCCACCAGAACGTCCAAAAAAGTGACTTTCTGGTGGCGATAAACCCTTGTAAATATGCCCGAAGTGTCACGAAGTGAGGAGGTTACCTCACTGAAAATTTAGCTGTACGATTTAAAAGAGAGGAGATTACCTCATTCAAAAAGAAAATTATAGAGGGATAGAAGGAAGACTGAAAAAAAAAATAAAGTCCAAGGTCTACATCTGCCACAGTTCAATGGAGCCTTACCATAGATACAACCCTGTAATAAGTTTCAATGCCTCTTTATTACAGTGTCGCCACAATCTGTGCTGATGTCTTTGTAACCTGTGGCGTCGGGGGCGGGTGATCTGCACATTGGAGCACAGGGGCTTACTTCATGGCTGGAACAGGGTTTTGGGTATTTTAATATTTGACTTGTACTGCAGCACTCAAAGTCAGCACCCGTAGCAAGGTTAAGCTTCTCTGAAAATATAGGTGAAATGTGGTGACAAAAGTTTACCTCAGGAAAATGGATCGGTACTGTTTAAATGCAAGGAGATTACATAACTGAATATTGAAAGTATTTACAATGAAAAGGAGGATTAAAATGAAATAAAAATACAATGACTGCATCTCCCACTGTGCTTTGGTGTGCATCTTTGATGAAGTCTGTGCTTCTTTGTTTGTATTTTACGGAAATCTGTCTTTATGTGTTGCTTTTTACGCTACTTCGATACAATGATTACTAACAATTGTTTTAATTATTTCACCCTTTTTAAAAGGGATTGGCGCATTTTAATATTTAGTTGCACACGTGCACTCGGTTGGACGTGTTATACTCATTTTACATGACTATATGTGACACAATCAAATATTGATTCGGTCACGAGGTGCTATGTTTTTCTTGTGCCAATGAAAATGAATTGGGTTAAATGTCAATTGAGTTTTGGCACATGACAGAATTTTTCTTATAAAGGATATACACCTACTGTACTCCCTTAGAATAGTGAAAAGAAATTCAATCTATAGGCACGCAGGAGCCCTCATGATCAACGCCTAGTTTTCCAGGCAATGTCGGCTTAGCCAACTCCTTTTTTTTTGCTCTACAGAAGGAAGGACGGTTTCACCAAACTCCAAAAGGCTCTAAAAGTAATCGAGGTTCTAAAAAGTAATACCTAGGTTGGCTGGATTGATACCTAGTTCCATGTCACAAAATCCACTCATTGTGCAGATGTTCTGTGGTAAGAGGCTTCACAATGTCTTCAACCTAATTAAAGCTCCACCTTTTCCCATGGATCCTGCGTATACTGAGGTTAGCATGAATCAGTGACTCTGTGCCCTGATTCTCAGTGTATAAAACCATTGAAAGGACAAAGAGAACAGTGGACGTGGGCACTATGTGAAAAATAATAAAACCATAATATAGAAATATCATGGATAAAAAATGCATGTCATAATGAAGAAATGTTTTCAGGTAATAATGAAGACAATAAATAGCATTGAAACGGTACAGATTTATATTAATTTGTTTAAAAATAGAAATGTGACGTTAACCAAAAGCGCTTAGAGTTAACACCATGACTAACATACGCGTTATAAAGTAGGGTTGGGCTTCGCATTGGAGGTTGGGTTAAGATTACAAAAAGAGATCGTGCCACATGTAAAATGGGAGTTAGCACCGGTGCTCTTGGGTATGTTGTGATGAATCTGCCCTCTCTGACGCGCCTGCTCGCGGACTCCAGCCTGAACTCCCTGCTGTGCTGGCTTGCTTTCAATAGGTAACTTGCAATTAAACAAGCAATCGTATTAATTGTTTTCCTCCAAATGTCAACAACCGTTTTACTTGCTATATACATGATATGTTTGTAATTGCAAAATCTCAATGAATAAAAACATGGAAGTTAGGACTAGGAGAAGGGTAAGGCTAAGGGTTATTAGTAGTGTAAGGGTTTGGACTAGGTTAATGGTAAGGGTTATATTTAGGATTAGTCATATACATTAGGGTTATCGTTATTGATGAGACAAAGGGGATGGTTTGGGTAACGTTAGTGTTAAGGTAAGGATTATGGTTAGTGCTTAAATGATATTACGATATTTTGACTTGCCTGGTACCAGAATATTCTTAAAAATTTAGTTTGACATAAATATGTGTACTAAATATAATTTACAAAACTATCATTCCTTTGGAGTTAGTAATAGAAAATCTAAACTCAATGAGACAACATTTATGCCAGACATTATTTCTGTAGACGGTATTCTGCCATACTTTCATTTTCATCATTCGCACAATCTTCATTATAAGGTTGTCACGTTAATGTATAATGAACAATCTGTCATTCTGAGATCTACAGTTTGTGTTCTTCATTGTTCTATGTCTTCATTATATCATTCCTCATTTCGGCATTGCTCTTGGGACAAGGCCTGTATAGTTTGTGACACACAGTGCATGGTAAAAAGGATTGCTGCTAAAATTACACTGATATTCCATGCTCTGGTCTCAAGATGTAGTTGTGGTGATTAATTGAGTGTAGAATGTTCCTTCATATCAACAATTGTTTATTTGGTTAAATATGTTGCATATAATAAAGAGGTTAAAATGATCTCATACACTCTTTACTTCAATTTGGATACATTATATCACTCAAAATTACTTTCAAATTCATTCTAATAACTTGAGTATTTTGTCATGTTTAAAATGTAATATTCTATTAATAAGCAGTAATACAAAATAATTTCTCTCTTCTCTGAGCACCATGCTTCTGAATATTATACGTTGTACAGCTTCCATCATCTTCTGACATTCAGATGGAATAGCATACCAGGCTCCCATAATATACATTAAAAGGTAGGTAGTTAAGGGCGTGGCTTAGCACGCGGCTGAGATGGCTGTTCATTGCTGAGCTCTGAACACTAGCCGGCACAGAATACGGTCAGTTACACCGGTTATGTAATTTTATTAGTATATACTGGTGGCGGATTTCCACTCGACTTCGGAGGTGATGTTGGTAGGCCTCCGTGTTCTACTATTGCTGCCGCTATCATGGTTACCTGACTTCTCAGCTCTCACCTGACGCAATTGCCAAGATGGCGGTTTCGGTCCGATGCTCCATTCCTGTCAGCTGCGTCATGTGAGTGAACAGCTGCTCTGACGTGAGAAGTACTACATGTTATAGAGGATTCTCCTGTTCACTGGCAGTAAGCTTCTTTTATTTTAGAGTGCTTGTGACTCTTTCAGCCCCCGTAACGTATCTCCTCAACATCTTAAAATGGCGGCCTCATAATTGACTTTCATGTCAGACCGGCCTCCTGCTGATTTCAACGTTGCAGTCCCTCCCTCTGTTTCTGCCAATGTACTCGAGTGCTTTGTGAACCTGCCTAGCCTTGTTGATGCCTGTCATTTTACCGGCCCGGCTCTTTTGCTAACTAGGTTGTCAATATAATCCGTTGTAAATTGGATTTTGTGGCATACAGTGGTAATAGTGGTATCCAGTGTTCGTCAGTGGAGTCTGTGGAATCAGTGTGGCCATTGAGAATCAGCCCGTGCCAGTAGAAGCAATCTGACTGTAACACAGTGTAAGTTCCTCCCTCCTCTTTCGTAGACTTCTCTGTTATCTTATTGAGGGCAAATAGTTTGCTCCTGGTCTACAGTCAATATTCCAGCTGCTCACTTTGTTTGTTACTCTTCTGGAACAAAGGTTTTCATGAACGGCTGGGCATATGGCGGAGGGTGCGAGTAGAAACATGAAGGATAAAGACACTAAAGCAACCCTGAAACGGTCTAAGCAATCCTCTCCCCTCTCGGAGTCCCCGAGCAAAGGTAGCCCAGACTCTGCATCTACGTTGGAGGCTATTCCAATAAAGCTCAATACTGTTCATTATATTGCTCAGAGTACGAAAACAAATACTGATCTTCAATTGGAAGTGGCGGCCATCCGTAATGATTTTAAGGATATGGCAATAAGAATGTCAAATGCTGAAACCAGAATTAGTACGGTGGAGGACTATACAAACTCTCAGACCAAACAAATTCAAAACCTGGAACGCTCCATTTCAGCTCTGAGGGGAGATCTTACGGATCAGGAGGAGCGCAATCGTAGGAGCAACTTAAGTATTTTTGGTTTACCAGAGGGAATTGAGTCCTCTGCCCCCTCGGTTGCTGAGTTTCTGATCTCTTGGTTGCCAGCCGCTTTGCAGTTGTCCTTCAATAAAGACTTTGAGATTGAAAGAGCCCATAGGGTTCCTACTTTTAAACCCCAAAATATGTAATTTCCGAGACCTTTGATCTTTAAACCAATACCGCATCAGCACACGTATCAAATTTTAGCCCATATGAGGAGGATCCAGTCTGTGCAATGGCAGGATCACAAAATCTCTATTTGTAGGACTTTGCCAGAGACACTGTTATTCGTCGTAAAGGTTTTTAAACCTGTGGAAAAGACTGGTGGAAATGAAAATTGCTTTTGCTTTTTCAGGTCCTTCGAAATTCAGGATCACCTTTAAAGGACAATCAAAAACGTTTGCAAAACCTTCTGACTTGGCAATGTTTCTTGATAGACACAGATGGAAGCAGACACCCTTCCTGTTGTTTCTTCTCCTCATCGCTGAGACTGCACTATTATAGCCTGTTTTTCTGCTTGCTGTTCTCACAGTTTATATCCTATTTGGATAGTATTGTTTGATATTGCTATTCCTCATATGTCTTTGAATTTGTTGGTTTTCTTATACTTCCCGTCTTTTTGTGTTCTCCTACATTACTGGGTTTACTTATATACCCTTTGGTCTTATTACATCTTTTTCTTCTTTACTTCTAGGGTCTTTTCTGTATGTTCACTCCCACTTTCATACTCTCTACACACTCTTGTTCTTGTGTTATCTCATGGTCTTCTTTCTGTCTTGCTTTTGCTAGTAATCTTTTAGTTATTGATTGTTTTTATGTCTGCTTCTTCCAGTATTGCTAATCTTTACATCCCTATTTATAGTCTTTATTATTCTTAATATTCTGTTGCTGATATTTTGACTGTCCCTGTGGTTGTTTTGTGTACGTAGAAGGAATATAACATAAATTTTGTCGTTTCGTTTGCTTTGTTGTCTATTTTTCCCTTGTCTCTTTATGTTAGTTATGCTTTTCACATGTTTATGTTGCCTTTGTAGTATGGAGGTATTCTATGTGTTTGTTATTTATGTTTAGATTACTTCTTTGTTACTATATTTTGTCACCAGACTTATCTATTCACATTTTCTCATACTCTCTGATTCTTTATATTATTACTTGACTCTTTCATTCTCCTTTTGTAGCTCTTTTAGTATCCATAATGTCTTCTCTTACCTTTGTAATTTTTGCTCTCTATTTCTGATACTATTCCATGCTCATTTATCTGCGCTTGTTTATACAGTAGTCATGTTTCTGTTTTATTTACTCTGCCTGAAACCATTATTTTTATATCTCTTGTATTTGATATAGCATGTTCTCTCTTCTTCTTGTCTTATTTCTAATGCGCATTCTTTTGTTTTTCAGGTAGACATTGTACATGTTTTGCTTTTGCTAGTACTCTTCTAAGTTTGGACTGTTTATACTTCTGCTTCTGTTATTCCCATCTTATGCCACCGGCGCTGGTTTTTTCGTTCCCGGCAGTCATCTCCGGTGCTCCTGTGTCAGCCCTGGCTGCGTGTTTTCCAAGTTTTTTCCTCACGCAAGTTTTCTCCTGCAGATATCCCCTGGTGGGAAGGGGTCCCATTGTCTTTTTGCCCGGGTTCAGGGTGGATATGGGCCCCCATTCTCCTTCTTTTATTAATTCCCTTTCTTTTTGCCCTTTTTTCCAGTGGAGCATTTTCTTCTCTTCCAGTGTACTTTTCTTGCTCAGTTTCATTTTGAGCTTCTTCTTATGCATTGTGATTCCATTCTTCTAGTGTCGTTCAAATGTCCCCATTAGAAGTTGTGTCCTTAAATACTAAAGGGCTGAATCATCCTGTGAAAAGGTCCAAAATTCTGTATTACTGCAAAGGCTTAAGGGGGGATATTGTGCTACTCCAAGAGCCCAAGATCGGTGCTAAGGAAGCTTTGCTTATGAGGAAGGTTTGGGTTTGCAGACTTTGCCTGCTCTGAGGCTTTTGGCAAGCGTAATGGGGTACTCACCCTTATTTCTAAACAATCGGGTTTGTCCATATTTTCAGCAGAACATGATACTAATGGAAGATGGCTTTTTACTAGATTGACCAATGGATCTCAAGAGTTATATGTCATGAATATCTATGCTCTCAACTCGGATGACCCTGTGTTTTGGCGTTAAATTAACAAAAAGCTTGCTGATATTTCCTTGCGTTCTAAGATAATTGTAGGTGGTGATTTTAATCTTCCTATGGATCCTATCTTAGATCGTCACTCCACATTCCGTTACTGAGCTCCTAGGGCACATAAACATTTACTAAATTTCTGTACGTCTCATAAATTAGTGGATGTTTGGAGACTACACAATCCACAGGGTAGTGACTTTACATTCTTCTCTCCGCCCCACTCAAGGTTTTCCCGCATTGACTACCTTCTTGTGGATCCCTCACTTCTCCAAGATACGTCTGATGCTAAGATCCACCCAATAGTTGTGTCTGATCTGCGGCAATCTCTATGGCCATTCTCAGTTTAGCTGTTAAAGACGGGAATCATATATGGCGCTTAAATAATGAAATCTTAGATAATGAGTCTGATGTTCTTGATCTTCAGCAAGAGATTTAATTTTTCTTTCATGTTAATGAAAATTCGGTTTCCTCCCCAACAGTTCTTTGGGATGCTTTTAAATATGTTCTGAGAGGTCAGATCATCAAAAAAATGTCCAGGAAAAACAGTGAAATTAAAAACTCTCTTAAATCTTGTGGCGATGAAATTTTTAAAAAAAAGAGATTTTGTATAGGCATTCTAATGAGAAATCCCTTCTACAAGATATCAAGCAATTAAAATACTCTTATAACTCTATTGTTAGTAAAAGAGCCTACTTAGGGGTCCATGCCCAAAAATCACCGTCATCTTCTATTACGTAATAGAGCTGGTAAACTCTTGGCACTTACCCTCAAATTACCCATATCACAGATAAACTTGGTGCTCAAAAAGTTCCTAATCAGGATATTCTTGAAGTATTTAGAGATTTCTATGAGAAGTTATATACCCCCCAATTGTCATGTGATAAATCCACCTGTCTGGAGTTTCTTCGTCCCCTCTCGTTATCCACTATTTCAGACTCGGAGAGATTGCGTTTGAATAAGCCAATAGACTCTGAGGAAATTGTTAAAGCTATTAAAGTTATGAAGTCAGGTAAGGCTCCGGGCCCGAATGGCTTTCCAATCACTTTTTATAAAACTTTTACTTGCTCCATTGTTGATCACCTGAAAAACATTTTGGATCACTATGCCCTGTCGGGCTGCGCCTCGGGTTCAGCTGCGGAGGCCACCATTGTGGTCATTTCGAAGGAGGGCAAGGATCACTCTGATCCCAAAAATGTTCGCCCTATTTCGCTTTTAAATATGGGAGCCAAAATTTATGCGAAGATCCTAGCCAACAGATTGGACTCTTGTATCCGTAATCTAATTCATAATTCTCAAACTGGCTTTGTCAGAGGCTGTCTTGCAAGAGATAACATCCGTACCTTCTGTCATATTATAGAAAAAGCCCATTTGCAATCACTTCCCTCCGCTGCAATTGCTCTTGACTCCGAAAAGGCATTTGATAAGGTCTATTGGCCTTTCTTACGTGCCGTTCCGGAGTCTCATGACTTAGGCTCCTCTTTTACTAATATGATCTTAGCTTTATATGCTAATTCTAAGGCTAACATTAGAATTAATGGCTCTACTTCTTCTTTCTTTGATCTCCACCAAGGCACGAGACAGGGATGCCCTTTGTTTCCCCTGCTTTTCTTACTTACGATTGATCCTCTCCTTAAGCTTCTTAATTCTGACCCTAACATTAAAGGCATTCAATTTGGTGATCTTACTCTTAAGATGGTGGCTTATGCAGATGATATACTTATTTTTTCTGAGGATCCTGAGCGGCTATTCCCTCGTTAATAAGTATTATCCAAGACTTCTCAGAAGTCTCTGGGTATACACTAAATAAAGATAAAACCAAGGTTTTCCCTCTTAATGCCGTTTGCTTTCCCTCCCACTTGGGTAATTCAGGTTTAAAGTGGCAATCCTCTCGTTTTAAATACTTGGGTATCTGGTTTGGTAGGAATCTTTTTGAAACAGTTTCTTTTAACTAATCTTTTATATTATCCAAAATAAAAGACCTTCTTAATAACTGGTCTCCCAAATGTATTTCCTGGTGGGGAAGGTTACATTCCCTTAAAATGATGATTACACCAATAGTTTAATTTCTTATCCTCAATGCTGCCTATAAGACTCTCAGCCAATTTCTTTCATGATCTTGATAAACTCACCGCTAAGTTTTTGTGGAATGGGCAAGGATCTCGTATAAAGTCCTTAGGAAACCTGTTGCTCTGGGTGGTTGTAACTTCCCGGACTGGTGTTTGTACCAAACAGCTTTCTTAGCTTCTCAAGGTGCGCTCTGGTTTGCCCCAGAATCATCTTATTCTCCTCCTTGGATACATATTGAACTATCTCTTTGTCATCCATTTAATCTTTCTTCCTTCATTTCCATGTCGAAATTTGTCCCTTCTCATTCTCATAGTATCCTCTCGGCTACAGTTTCAGCTCTTAAAGCTATAGACAAGCATCTTGAGAGTCGTTTTGTTAGCTCTAGGTGGTCTTCTCTTTGGTTTAATCCAAA
Organism: Calotriton arnoldi; assembly: GCA_963921515.1. Classification (NCBI taxonomy): domain Eukaryota; kingdom Metazoa; phylum Chordata; class Amphibia; order Caudata; family Salamandridae; genus Calotriton; species Calotriton arnoldi. Next base: position 4,899,129 of record CAWUFW010000046.1, on the reverse strand, counting down.
ACTTACTTTTGATATTGACCCTCACCTCCCTTTGACTTGGGCTTCTAAAGGCATTAAGACTATTCGGGACTTTTACGACATTAATGGTGATCCTCCTCCTTTCTCATCTCTTGCTACAAAATATGATCTAACTAAGTTAGACTTTTATAGCTTTTTTGAGGATTAAGGTAAAACTATCAAAATTCCACTTCTCTAGCCATTCTTCATTAGCTGATCTCCTATCCCTTTGGCTTCGTACAGGGCATGTAGCTTCCCATGCTTACAAATCTTTCTCGAAACCGTCAATTTCTCAGTGTTCGTCCATCTACTCTACTTGGTCCAAACACTTTGACAAAGAGGTTTTCGAACACATCTCGCTGCATGATTGGTCTCTGATTGGGAATCTTTCCTTTCATAATAAAATTGCTCCTGCCCTGTTCCAATCAAATTTTTTTGCAATGCATTTGCTTCACTGGACTCCTGCTCGTTTGCACAAATTGAAATTAAGGGATAATAATAAATGTTGGAGCTACAATTTGGATCCAGGTACACATTGCACACTTTTAGCTGATTATTGGATGTCTATCCAGAAGGACTTGACGAGTATTTTTAATGTTGCTATTAAATTGTCTTTCTCTATGGCTATATTGGGCCCATGGGCATCAACGACTCCTCTCTCTTTAGACAAGTTGGATATGTCATTATTGGATTTACTTTTATCTATGGCAATCAAAGTGATTCTTACGGACTGGCAGTCCTTCCAACACATCTCTTTTCACACCTGGTAGGCCTGGGTGTCTTATCTTCGTAGTGCTCATACATTTCATTCTGAAAGCCATTCTTGTCCGGTTATTTCCAGTGCAATCTGGCAAACCTTGGACACCTTTGTCCAACCGGGCTCTCTTGTCACTGGGAATCCCAACTCTGACACCTTGTCTTCCTGACTTTTTATAGGGCTGTCCATTGTGCATATTCTTTTTCTTTAGTTCCCATTTTCTCTTACTCATTTTTGTAGGAATTGCTCCACTGGAATACCCCTGACCTCTCTTTCCCTATTCTCCTTCTTCCCCTCTCTTTTCTCCCCCCCCCCCCTTATATACCCAGCTCAATATCTTTTGTGATACATGGCTTATTAATCCGCGACTCATAATTAATTCTTTTGAATGTGTTTTGGGGGTTTTATGCTCCTTGTTACCTTTCTACATATGCTATGTCTTGCCTAACCTGTATCACTCTTTGCATTTACTATTTGTACTTTTCTTGTGTTTAAATTCCAATAAAATTATTTGAACACTAAAAGGTAGGTAGTTAAAAAATAATCTTTTTAGGTCTGGGTCAAATTAAAAACTACAGTAAATAGAAAACTTCTTATTTTCAGAGTAATAAGATACCTTAAGAATGGTTGCTTTTCTGGCCACTTATAGCCTTAGTTAAAGTTTGGACAATGGGATACTCTATCACAAATGTGGAGGATAGCCCGTCAACAGTATTACACGTGCATTATAGCTGATGGTACTTGTAATAGGGAGGACAGCACATCCATCAACTCTAAATAAGGCTATTAACATCTTCACTACAAGATCGCTGAATAATAGATTCTTTAAATCTATTTCAAAGAGGTCACAAGATTGTGCAATTATTCAGTGGATTTCACAATCTCTATGTTTTTGGTCAACATATTAGAGTTACTAGGCATGCAGCTAAGATATAACAAGTCATTAGGCCACCCCTTTTGATTTCTACCAAAGGTTGTATAGATGACTGAATAGCTCTAACTTTGGCTGAGAATTATGCTAACTCAAGGCAGATGGCTTGTGCAGAAAATGAGGTTCACAATCCAATGGCATGTCTAGATAATGTGTTTTCAACACTATCTAGTGTGGGCAAGACTTTTCTGAGACAGCATAGCAGAGCCTTAGATTAGGAATGGCATTATTTTACACTTATATCCCATTGCTATGAGCTGAAGTGAGTTATCACCCAATTGTTGATGAATATTTAGTAACCCTTTCAGAATATAATTAGCAATTACTCATTTTGGTCATTATACATTAACACTCCCAAGTTGTTGTAACTGGATACCACCACTTTTATATATCCAGTGAAACGTACTATTTTAATGGCCAACACACGCAATTTGCTTTTTGGATGGTTCAGGGTTAAACTGGTGATGTTAGCCTACTGTTCCAAAAAATGTACTAGGACTTTGAACCCAATATGGGCGTAACTAAGGACCCACTGGTCATCTGCATATAACAGAGCAGTGAGAGCTACAGATCCTATATTGGGTGCAAAAGCATTCTCATTTAGTACAATGTCATAGAAACTGGAAGTAAATAAATTGTAAAGAAGTGGAGTTAATAGGTACCTTGTTTGCCACCCTTGTAAGCAGGGATTGTTCAGCCTGATCCTTGTTTCCCATATGGACCATTACTCAAGTGTTGGTGGCTCAATACCGAACAGCAGTACTGGAAGAGACAATCCTTGAGATTTACACCAGAGTTAATCTGGCTTTTTCAAATCAAGCATATCTTCTATACAGTGACAACGCGATTGCGGCTGTCCATTGTTTCATATATCTTTGCTGATGTTAGCTCCATCACTGTTCACACATTGAGGTCAGGTTTCCAGTCTCAGGATTCTTTGTTATGTGGTTAGGTTGTACTGCAGGCTACAAGTGTTATTGGTAACATGACACACTATAATGCTTCATAAAAACATAAAAACATACCCACTTCGCCAAGTTCCCACATTAGCTACAGATTTGTGTAGTATTTAGAAGGTCCTACTAAACTACAGCCAGCGCCTTCTTGCTTCTATTTGTATTAAGGTAACTGTAGGTTTGGGCGTCTTTCCACTTTATGCTTTAAAGTGTGCTTTTGCTGTTTCAAGATGTTGTTTTAGAGAAGAATGCATTTGGTTCAATCCTATTTTCCCTCTACCATGATTTCATCGTTGCTCCTTGCATCTTGTTCCCTGCTGCTGGTTCCAGCCACAGATTGTTTTCATTGGGTTTCAGACACTATACAATGTGCTTATCCTACACATATAATGTGGTATATACACTTTGTTCATACATGAATATTTCAACACCTCTTTGTGACTTCAGAGGCTGCATCATCTTAGCCCGAAGAATGTACCACAGACCACATCGAGTTTATCATTCCCTCAGAATTTGTTGTCACTTCCTACGCAAACATTGTGGCTCTAGCCCTGCCCTTTTACACAATCGATTCCCCTTTCTAAACACATCTCACATGTGTCTGAGGCATAAGGCCTGTACTGTCTTGGGCTTGGAAGAGGTCTGCTGCCCTTCGCATGAGACGTACTGGGATTTTAGAACCCCGCATGGGAACATTTCTAGACTGTGCTGTGTGCTCCAAATGGGGTCTGCCTTTGGACTCTGGTCTCTATGCTCAATCACGTGACCTAGTTGGCTCTTTTGAATCTGTCAACTCAGAGTGCACTTGCTGATGGTGGAAATCTAAACTGCGAGGGGCAGATTTACAAGAAACTGACGCATCTGCAGATGCCTCAGTTTCCCTGCGCCTGCGTGAAAAACCCTTCCGCCACCATAGATGCGCTGTATTTACAATACGGCGCACTATATGCGCAAGGATTGACAGAGGCTTCAGAAATTCTGACGCATCTGTTGGCGGAAAAGTCACGCATTGCTGGAGTCGTGTCGCAAGCACGACGCATCAACGCATTCCAGCAATGAGTGTTACGGCCTATTCCCAATACACTGCGTCACTCCTTACACCTGCTTCAAGCAGGCGTAAGGTTTTGACGCAGTGGTGTCCTAAAAGTCACGCAGTGAAATCTTAAAGATTTCACTGCGTCACTTTTACGAGGCTTTCCTGCGTGGGAACACCTACCCTGCATACATTATACCTGACGCAGGTATAATGTCAAATGTAAAAACAACAGTTGATGGACAGAATGCAGGTATAATGTCACGCAGGGCTTTACAACGTGACGCATCCCCCTAGATGCGTCACGTTATTTGCCGCATTTTTTACGGCGGCGTTGCGTCACAAAAGTAACGCAATGGCAGCGCAAAAGTGTCGCAAGGGGCTTGTAAATCTGCCCCAGAGGTCCAGTAGTTACTCGGATATAACCCAATTCAGTATTTATTCAAAAGGGTCATCCTTCTGCCAATGGATATACATTAATATTCAGCCGTGCCAGGTTTGATTACGCTACTTTAAAGTTTCTGTGAGAACTTTCTGAAAGTCTTAGTGTGAACTTTGCAAAATGACACAGCACAACAACTAACACTCAATTTGCACCATTCCCTTTCTAAACTTCAAAACAGTAGATGCTCGGTTTTGAGTGCCTTTACCATTAAATTACTATACAGTTGTGTTGGGAACTCTTATCCAATTTTGACTCGCTCCACGTAGACTGGTTTATAGTGAGCATGAAGGGATTTCAATAAATGTGTGGTGTGATGTAGAGTATTCCAAGTGCACCTGGAACCCTGTGCAGAGATGGGCAGAGAGGGCTCAGGCATGACTCAGACATGACTAGCACTTTCTGGGGTAGTAGCAGTGTCTGTTGTTGAGAAATACCACTGGTACTGTTGCTCCTCAAGGAGCCTCACCTCCCATTCTGAAGATGCTTCATGTGTCGTGGCCTTCTGTGTCACTACATCAACCCTTAACTCGTACATCAATAGGCACGCTGAGGCAGATTTTTCTTTTTACTTGTTAGCAATTTTCACACCCTATAACAAGCTTTGATAAGGCCAATAAATCTCATCTGTGGGACCTATTGGGTTTACTAATGGTTTTTAACCACGTGGCACAGCATCACCGATGCTGTGTAGCATGGCAAAGAATAAAAATAGCCTTTGACGTAGCCTACTAAATGACATGGGTGATTTTTTTATTTACCAATTTGAGTTTGGATTGGTAACTAAAATATTTAAAAAAACATGCATAAACGTTTTTCAATTTTAAAAAAGTGGGTGGGGGAAACAACACGGTGCAAAAGCAAGACATGTCCCGGAAGCAAAATGGGAGGCAGAAGCAACATGGAGGGTGCAGGTGGGGGAAGGAGAAGCAACGAGGAGAGAGCAGTGTGGAATGGGTGGGGAGAAGCAGAGGGGCAAGCAGGCAACAAGGGGAGTATATGGGTGGAAGGAGAAGCAATAGGTAAACAGGGAGGGTGTGGGTGAGGAAAGCAACAAGAAGGGTGGGGGTAGAGAAGGGAAGCAAAGTGTGAGAGAGCAACATGGAGAGGGTCGAGGAGAAGCCCACCGCCAAGAAAGCAATGGAAGAATACAAGAGGCCGAGCACAACATGGAGAGGGGTGAGGAGAAGTACACAGATGACAGAGAGCAAAACAGATTACAGGGGGAGATAAGTACACTAGGGAGACAGCTGGACAAAACATGCACTCCTATAGAGTGCTTAACCCAAAAGAAAAAAAACAGTGCTTGAAAAGAAAGCATAGAAGATAGCCAACCAAAAGTGATGGTAAAGTGGCTATTCTCCATGGGAGGGACGAGCACAAGAGTGGCAAGCTGGGACACAAATAAGCAGTCAGATAAGAGTGACAGGTAAGCCAACCAATAATAAGCAATGGGCGGTCTCCAAGCTCCTGCATGTTCTTGGTAAGCCCACAATATGTCTCTCATCACACAGCACATGCACTATCAGATAGGCGAGACCCAATAAAAAAAATTAGGTTTTACCATGGTTGATTTTTACTACGATAAGCATATCCACATGGTGAATGCTGCTGTCCTTGTTTCTGGGAGCAAATGATTCAACCGATTCACCCCCTTGGCATGGCGTCCGATAAAGAGTAGCTGCATATACAAATTAGTCTGATTAGTTTACAAATTCCGACACACTGACTCGTCACACTATGCAGCTAGAAAGCTGATGATAATAGGGGTTCCCACAGTTTACAGAGCTCAGATATGCTCCTTTGGGGTATCGGCTCTCAAAAAAACATGTAAGAGGGATCAATGATTCTCTGTATTTGCACCCAACGTCTGGATCTTCAATCCTCCTTCATCTGCTCCATCCCCTCTGTTCCATCCTTCAGATGAAAGTAGAAACATTTTCTAATCAATGGTGATTTTCTCTCTATACCAGCGCTTCCTATCTCTGCTGTTCCCATGTGTGACCTTGTGCTCCTGGGCTCTCTTTTTGTTCTTCCTTCTTGGAAATAGGTCCCTCCTGCTTGTAGTATTGTATGCCACACTAGCTTTACTCATGCCTTGGACGGCCTCATTTACAGTATTGTACTAGAGATTGTTATATACTCCTATTGTACATATTAGTTATCTATTAGTAAGTGTTCACTCTATCGCATAGTCAAGTCTTCCCTCTTCACACTTAGTTCAGGGAGAGATTTGTAATCATCGACGTGTGTTCATGTTACATACACATTTTCTACTACTTCTTAATGTTGTTTTCGCAGTTGATGCCATATAGTTGTGCATTATATGTTTTCTTCTTGCTACTTGTTTTTAGATTCAACATTCTGTGTAAAGCCTCTATTGTCCTCGGGCCTTGTAGGCGCTATGTAGAACTTCAAAAAAAGAAATACAAATATAAATGATTTTTTATGCCTGTTATAGACTCAAAAAATTAAGCATAAACCCAAGTTCGATTCAGATTAGGAAGTTTGGCACAGTGTTAAATCGAGTACTGAAGTAAGATGACCAGACTGTTTTTGGTAATTTCAAAAGTTTTTAATGTGATCCCTGCGTGCGCCCTTTACATGGCCTCTGACATTTAACCGTTTCTAAGGATTTCTCAAAATGTTCAATATCGTCTTTAATAATGCCTTTTTGGGATAACATTTTTTCATAGCCCAATAGATTTACTTTGTGACACTTTTTTGGGTCCTCTACAACTATGCCGCCACTCCTTGCTCCCTTTCCTTTACATTTTCTTTGCCTGTCAAAATGTTCCATTTTTAAAACAATTATCCTGGTTTCACCATTTTCCAGCAGGAATCTGTTAATTCATGATTGCTTGATTTGGATGACATATGGTGATCACAGCTAACTGTGCAATTTCCTGTGTTTTGGTGAATGTCACAAAAAGGAATTCATTAGGTCTCGCCTACGCAGCGCATAGCGCATGCGCGCTGCATAGGAGGGGACCTCTTGAAATCGATCTGCTTTTTCGCCCAAAAACGTGCACGCTTTGCATTGCTTTCAATTGCAACGCGTGCATGTTTGGCGATTCCCTTGCGGGAGCGAGCGGCGCCATCTGTTAGCAATTATCGCGCTCGCTCCCACAAGGTAAATGCTGCGCGTCCCTGCTCTCGGCCGCACTCCCCCACCCACTCCTCCCACTTGTTTACCGAGCGTTCATTATTGCACTGCTAGCTTCACATGTGACAGTAGTGCAACAGAGAAAGGTTCTCAGACAGCCTGACATCGAAGATCCGAGTATTGCACGCACAACAAGCATCACATTGCATAAAAATGTGAAAGTTTTCCTTTCCAAACAGCATGAAATTGTATTTCTTTTCTGTTTGCTAGTGGGACAGCTGTGAAGCCTGACAGGTGTGAGTGAGGTTGATGGAAGCAGCTGTCGCGAGCGCACGTGAATGTTTCCCAAGTCAGAACCCGCTGCATTCACAGTTTGACTCCCGCTCCTTGTTTGACTCACGGTGCCTTTCTTTTCCCGTTTCCCCCCTTTCCCGACATCGTGCCACTGGCTCACCTTCAGGCCATGAAGCGCAGTTCCCAATCAGACTTCAGGGGCCGGATGAGCAGTGAGCGGCCCTCGCACCGGGGCAGCACGAACAGCGAAGACAGGAACACCCCCGTCCACATCAAACTCATGCAGGAAATGGAGTGAGGGAAGGAGGCGGCCTGGGCTAAAGGTGACAGCCTGGATAGCAGGAAGGAATCTGGAAGGTAGGTGACCGTTGTGTTAATAACTGCCAGCAGAACGCATTCCTTTGTCATGCTAACTGCTCTACACTTGGCAATATTTTATTTTGTGTACTGTGGTATTTAAGGCAGGTTGCTGGAATATGGTGCTGTAAACCAATGCACAACATACAAGTAAACTGCAAGATTACAATCACAGGCTACCAAATGTTGGCATATCCGAGTGCAAAGTCATCTCTAGGTATCATAGCTTTGTTCCGATATTGTGTTAACGGCGTGGCGATCCGTGGACATTCTGAGACCTATATTTTGTTTCCTCAAAGTACAAGCTCAGAAGTCTGAGCTTGTACGTTGAGGAAATCTTCCTGCATGCAGCAGTGTCAATGCTTACCTTTTATTAAGTACAAACCGTCTGCTGTCCGACCCCTGCCTGTGCTGCTGGGTAGACACCTTCCTGACCTGTAAACCTCTCTCTGGCTCTTTTGCCTGTCGCTCCTCACCACAGTTCTTTCTGCTTGCATGGCATTCGTTTCACTTTCTTTTTATCCACATGATGACTGGGCATCTCTTTCAGCTCTGCGCCAGTATCCCCCAAGCTCTTCCCCATTTGGTCCTGGACACAGCTCGCTGCATCGTCCTGGGGCAATGCCATGCCCCCCCCCCCTTGCAGCGGTGTCAATGCTTACCTTTTATTAAGTACAAACCGTCTGCTGTCCGACCCCTGCCTGTGCTGCTGGGTAGACACCTTCCTAACCTGTAAACCTCTCTCCGGCTCTTTTGCCTGTCGCTCCTCGCCACAGTTCTTTCTGCTTGCATGGCATTCGTTTCACTTTCTTTTTATCCACATGATGACTGGGCATCTCTTCCAGCTCTGCGCCAGTATCCCCCAAGCTCTTCCCCATTTGGTCCTGGACACAGCTCGCTGCATCGTCCTGGGGCAATGCCCTGCCCCTCCCCTCCCCACACTGATGAGCAAACTTGTTCTTGCTGTGACATCATCCTTCCAGCAGTCGTTTCTACCTGTCACTTCTTGGCTATATTCATCTTGCACTCCTGGGCACCCACAGTTCTTACTCCTGGTCAACACTGAACACAACTCTTCCTACTCTCCTACCACCTCCTAGATGTCTTCCCTGCCCTATCAATATTTGGACAGCACTTCAAAAGGCATTTCCATTATAAATGAGCTCCCTGCAACCATGCCTCCCATCTGTGTCTGTTTCTCTTTCCTGTCTTCATCGCTGCCTCCCCAAGGGCCTCCAAAACAAGCATAGCCAGTAGGTCTCGCTTTTGGGACCTTCTAAGTATTTAGTTATGCAGCACAATATCCTTGGTGCAACAACATCAACTGTTGCATGGCTAAACACTTATAAGGTCCCAAAGGCGAGACCTATTGGCTATGCCAATGCTTGTTTTTCAAATGTGTTCAACAATTCCAGGCGCTTCACAGTCCCTTATTTCTGGGTTGTATTCCTTATTTTCTAAATGTAACTCGTCCTCTGCATTGGCCTTGGCGCTTTATATATAGCGTGGATAGTTTCTCATACAAAAACCTAATGCTTGAAGTCTCTCACGATTAATGCAGGAGTTTAACTTCTGTGTGGACATGTGTGGCAGTACTGTGTCATCCATAGCCTCCTCCTGGCTCGCTGGCCTTTCGTACAACATTGTTGTGCTTCTTGTTTCATCAACATTAGCCGTGTCTTGATGGTAACTCTTCTTCTGTTTTTAGGTTTATCACACATTGTATCTACATGGTATAGGAAGTGGGATGCTAGTTTTCAAATGGTCCTCTGGTGCAGTGGCGGCTGGCTTGTACCGAGGGTGGTATGGCACAAAAAAAATAATTATAAATAATTTCACTTACCTTCGCAGCACGAAGTCCTCCTCCTTCGAGTGTCTTCCAGGAAGCTACAGATGCAAGAAACTGTACTACCCTATCCTGGCGCTGCTCTCACAGTATGAAAGCAGCGCTAGGATTTGATAGGGCAGGCTCTCCCAGCGCTCCTAAGAGCACTGGAGGCCTGCGCTTTCTATAACCCAGCTTTCTAAGATAGCTAGGTTAGAAGCATGTCTGGCTAGCCGTCCCAAGACGGCCGGCCAAAGAGGCATGCGCATTTTAAAGCGCACGGCTCACTGCTGCTGCCACTCTGCAGCACTGGCCCCACCCCTCCTGACACTTAGTTCAGGATGGGTTGCTGAAAAATAAAATGGTAATAAATAAACTTTATTAATTACCATTTTGTTTTTCAGCTAAATAAAATGGTAATAAATAAACTTTATTACCATTTTACTTTTCAGCTGTGGGGCTTGTGGGGCGATGCCCTAACACTTGCTCTCCTAGTCAGGATCAAGCCACCTTTTCTGGTACGCTCCCCAAGCTGGTCCTTACCTTAGAAGTTGATTTCTTCACATCTTCATTGATATGACATGAATTAATTTAGGAACATAGGTTTGACAGTGTTCTGACTCCTTTACCTCAAATGTCAACGTTTCAAAGTTTGTTATGACTTTTATTTGAATGCGATGTCCTCACTTGGAGGCCTCATCTCATCCTACTTCTGAGTCTACTAAGGACCTAGACCAAAAATGAATAAAAAAGGCCTCCCTAATTCCTCCAGTGCTAGCAGAAATCTTTCCACTGTTGCCCAACCTGGTGGCGCGGCCCTGCAAGGCTCACCTCACCAGGCCTCCAGCAATCCTCACCAACTCCCACGGCGCTGTTTTTCTCCAGCGCGAATCAATAGTCACCTTCAATGCTTTTGTTTTCAAACGCTAGGACTTATTTCAAGGGCAGGAGAGAAACAAACCCGCCCCCTCCTCACCTGGATGCGTACGAGGAAGTGACGCAGCCTCCAACAGATTAGCCTAGTGATTAGCACAAGCGATGGTAATTGTCGGCAGTGGTAGTGCTAGATTATGAGTTATCAAATTAGCGTAGACCGGCGTCCGGCTCAAACTGGCCAGATAGACGGAAAATAGACAAACATAGGAGAAAAAATCCAACTCCGCTTGTGTCCAAAAAGCAAGTAATTAGGACACTAATCAGCGTAAAAGGCGGTAATGGGCACGCTGGATTTCACACCGGAGTGCCGAGCACTTACCGACTAATGAATACGCTCTTTACTTGTTTACTAAAAAGGGCTTCTTAGCAGGAATCCGATAATGCAGCTCACTGCTTGTAATTACAAACGCAATCATTTTTCCCCTTTTTTCTTCAAAGCAACAGTTCAATAAAGCATTTTTGAGTCAGGGGAAATGGAGATGTGTGAATGGAGGGCGCGCCGCGGCTCTCACTTAGGCTCCCGGCCCTTGGCCAGGTACTTAATTAGTGCGCCTTTGCACTACCATTGATTCTCGTGGGCTAGTCTGTACTGAGCTCATGTGAGGCGCGGGTAGGCCTCGCCGCCATGCCACAGGCTCTCATGGCAACACTGGCCCGGCCGCGTGCGCAATAACACCTCTTTTCCCTCCCACATGCTCTCATGGAGACACTGTACCCGGGAGGGTGCAATCACTTAATTGCTGAATCACGGGGAGCTGCATCTGTGGAGACTCCCTAATTCTTAGCTTTTGGATAAACCATCTCGCTGGACTCTAGCTAGGGTGACCAACTGGCATGGGTGAAAATTCAGGACGGTGAGTGTAAAAATTCAGGACAAAGGGTCAAAATTCAGGACAAAAATTCAGGACAGGAGGTCAAAATTCAGGACAAAAGGTAAGTTTTACAGACACGTCAGAGGAGGTCGCGCAATAGTATATAAGTAAGTAAGTAGACAACCACTTAAGTACAAGTCAAAATAAGTTTATATTAGGTTGAGACAATCGTGCACTTCACAGTTTTTCAGTATGCCCGCAGCTTGCTACCTCAGACGATTCAAAACTCACATCTCGCTCCAGCAGGTACATTGGTCACTAGACAATGGTGAACCACACCTGAATATAAGTCTACTGGATATACAAGGCACTTTGCAGTGCCAGCCCCTAGTAACAAAACCGCCCCCCCTTTCCAGCCTCCCAGGGAAACACCTGATGCCCGGTCCGGCCTTGCTACCACCCTCCAATGGTGCCCCTCATCTTCACATAGACCGTCTCTCATATGTATTTAATTTCTTTTATAGTGTTACTCTTCCCAAGTATGTAGGGCAGGGTGTCGGAGGGCGTTACATCACACACCCACACTATATAGAGACAATGACTCATATAAACGTGAAAGTCAATGTATAGGAAAGGTTACTTAAGATAATGGGTGCTTCAAGGTGTAATCATTCTTTTATCTATCATTCAGTCTTTCCCCATTCATTCTGTCCTTCCATCTGTGTGCCCATCTATATCCAAACATATTCGACCATTTGCAAACCTATCCACCATGTATCCTTCCATCCATTATTTCACTCATCCATCCCTCCATCCACCCTTTCACTCATCCATCCATTATTCATCCATCCACCCTTTCACCCCATTCATCCGTACACTCATCCATCAACCCATCCATCTATTCACTCATCCATCCAGCCATTTACCCTTTCACCCATCCAGCCATCCTTTCACTTACTCATCCATCCACCCAGTCACTTATCCTTCCACCCATTCACCCTTTCAGTCATTCATCCTCCCTCTCTCTCTCCATCCCCCTTTCACTTATCCATCCACCCTTCGACCCGCCCACCCATCTACTCATCCATTCATGAATGCATCCATTGACCCTATTACTCATCCATCCTTTCACTCATCCATCCATCCACCCTTTCACTTCTTCACTCATCCATCCATCCTTTTGTCCATCTACCCCCTTTCACTCACTCATCAATCCTTACATCCACCCTTTCACTCATCCATCCATCTATTCACCCTTTCACTTATCAATTCATCAATCTATCCATCCACCCATTCACTCGCCCATCATCTACCCTTTCACTCATCCATCCTTTCTCTCATCCATCCATCCTTTCTCTCACCCATCCACCCTTTTACCCATCCATCTACCCTTCCACCCATACATCCATCTATTTACCTTTTCTCTCATCCATCCTTCCACTCACTCACCCATCCTTTCTTTCATTATCTATCCATTCACCCTTTCATTCATCCATTCATCCTTTCACTAATCCATCCAGCCATTCACACATTCCTTCACTTATTTACTCACCCACCTTTTCACATTAGGAGCTGAGCCTTTGTCTGCAGAGTTGCAGACAGAAGAGGCCCATCAAGAACTTCACCTCGCTGTAGTTCCTAAAGCAAGGGGTGGGGTGGGTTCACTATGCCACTGCACACAGGCAATCTGAAAACTTAGAAGTCATGAGTCATGCATGATGCACAGTGCCAGGACGTGAGGCGACTGTGACATGGTGTTGTTTCCAGGGCTTTCAGTGTGGTAAAAAACTGGGGGGTCTCTTCAAAGGGGGTGTTCGATGTAATTAAGGGCGTGGCTTAAAACCCCCTAGGCTAATTAGCATTGTGTTCCGCCTGACTGGTTTTATGTTGTTTCTGTCATTGCATCCAGATATATAATACAGCAAGTATCATTACACCAACAACAAGCCAGGACTTTTGGCTTTGTCAATGGTTGTTAGTTGCTTAAAATAAAAAAGCAGCAACCATGGCTTTGTTGAATATAATATTGAAAATGCGTCAGTTCTAAAATGATGAGACAGTGAAAGAACTCTAGCCCCTTCTTTTTAACTTGTTTCACAGGCTTCTTTATATAAACTGTTTTCTCACGTTGCACCATGGGCGTTTTACCTTTTATCCATCTAACAGAATGCCCTGCTGTACACTGAGGCAGGAGGAGGCCTTTAACAGCCCAGACTGCCCCATTGTCATTCTGTATGTGGCAATTAGCCGGCATACAGAATGACAATGGGCGGGGTGGGGCTGCTCTTGTGCTCAGAGGAGTGCGAGGCAGCCCCATCAGGGGGCTGAGGCTTCTCACAGGGGAGGAGTGCTGCTCTCTGTAATGGCCATAATTACGGACAAAAGGCGTCCGTAAAAGGGATCCTCACGGACAACGGACGTGAGGTCCAAATTACGGACAGTCCGTGAAATTTACGGACGGTTGGTCACCCTAACTCTAGCGTGCTTGGTAGTCGAGACCCTTTGTGCCCTTTGTGCACCGCCCACAGCAAGGAACTGGTGAGCAGACATTCTGAAGCACAGGAACTGATGGCAGGGCTATCTATGAAGGGGCGCTATCGGATAACAATGGATCCTCTTTGCTCTTTCCTGATTTCTATCAGTTTCTATAATATTTTGGGATCACATATTAGTTTTACATTCAGTCTAAGATTTTTTCCCAACTTCCTCTTGTTCCACCATGGTGAAAGGCCGTGATTTCATGTCAAGTGATGTCATCGAAAGTCAAAAACCAAGTGTCACTTCCTAAGAGGTCATGTCTCCAGGTCCAGAAATGTAAGCTGGCACTTTGGCTCTTTCTGATAAAATGACACTAGTGGAAGGGGCGTGGGGGGGTGGGGGCAGGAGGGCCTCATCTTTAGTGAGTGGGCTATAATGGAGTAATAGGAAAGGTCATCCATATCCATTGCTAGATGCTTTGACAGAAACAATGGGGCCTCACCTCCATACCAGGGACTTTCATGGAGACACTCTGGGATTCTGATTTTTAGCCTCATCAGTTTTGCTCCATCCCGATTCTGGTGACTGTGGTCAAATCATCCAGTCACACCACTTCAGCGGGCGATTAAACAAATGTCAAAAAGCTGCATTTTTCAACTGCGGATCTTGAGATCCCATCTTGACCATTTCTCCTTTCTTCACAAAGTGTTCATCATGAATGTATGTATTTTTTGTTACAAGAAGATGTTAAACATTGGAGATCCCTGCCTTTATCGCTACTGGGCAGAACTTCCCTGTATAAAATGATGGCACTCCCCCGCTTTGTTTACATTTTGCAAAATACACCCTATCTGGTACCTCCGAAATGCTTCTGTGCTGTTGAGACGGAGGTATGGTCGCTCCTCTGGGATGGAGGAGTCCCCCGAATAGCGCAAAATAAGCTGGTCAAAGGCTGGTACGATGGCGGGATTGCCCTCCCAGTGCTCCAGTATTATTACTGGGCATCGCAGTTAATAGTGGTCAATAGATGGGCCCATGTGGAGCAAAATGAGCCTGCGTACAGACTAGATAGGCGCAATATGATGCCGGGAGGTTTCCTAAGAGCCCTTTATGGGGGGGGGAAAAACGAACCGATATACAACCCGACATTGACTACGATCAAGCTTTGGCACAGGGCACTAGCGGCACTGGGCTGGAAAGATAAAGTTGCTCATGCTACCCCGTTATGGGACTCACAGGGACTGGGATTACTGGTGCACCAGCCAGGTTTTGATAAGTGGGACTGCATCGGTCTTTCGAGGGTGGGTGACCTATGGAAGGGAGGAAAAATAAAGCCCTTTGTAGACCTCCAGCGGGAATATGAGATGTTCCAGACGGAGTCCTATCGGTACCTTCCGATACGACACGCCCTACTAAGAGCAAACCCGCTTGGAACGGCTCTCCCAGGGTCCTCCCCACTGGAGGATCGGCTCCTAGACAACTACCTTAAGGATAAGGCGATCTCATTGACATACCGGAAATTGCTCTACAACTCGCCCGACACCCTACAGACAGTCCGGACAAAATGGGAGGGAGATGTGGGAACTTTTACTGATGAAGAGTGGATGGAGGCTCTCGCATTACCGCAAGAGGTGGCCATACGCTCTCGATTTAAGTTGGTCCAGCTAAAGATTCTCCACAAAACATATTACACACCCATCACATTGGTTAAAATGGGTAAAACCACCTCGACGCAATGGCTAAGACAATGTGGGCAGACAGGCACGTTCCTACATCTATGGTGGGACTGCCCGAAGACACAAGAATACTGGAGCAAGGTCACTACATGTCTGCTCACGGTGTGTAGAAAACGGATGGAGAGGACACCCCATTGGTGTTTATTAAATGTTTGGGATAAGACAGACCTTACAGCGGGAGAACAAATTTGGGTTACACTGGGCTTTATAGTGGCGAAGCGCAATATTGCGTGGAAATGGAGAGCAGATGTGGCACCAACCTTGAGAAACTGGAAACTTGATATGGACTGGTGCATGCAGGCCAAGAGGGTGGTTTATGAGAGTAGAGGATGCCCACATAAATGGACTAAGATATGGGAAAAGTGGAATGTGGCGAGAGGATCTCTTTGTCCGCCGGTAGAGGCCAAGGCCCCCAGTATAGAGGAATGAGATCATGACATACTGTAACCATCTCTTGTAAAGTGTTCAATGTGTTGTTATGAGACCAAAGTTAATAATCCTGTGTTATAATTGTCTTGCTACCTCGAATGCACCAGTGTACGATTTGATTTTGTATGTTATACTTTCCATGCCTGCATCAATAAAAAGAGTTATAAAAAAAAAAAAAAAGAATGTATGTATTTCATCCAGCTTGGACTTTTGAATGTAGGCTGCCGTAACCACACCAGACCCGTGCTGAGCATCTTCACTTGGCTTCTAGTATATCATTCCAGAAGGCCGTTCAGTTATCGCCCAAGTTTCTAGCCACCGACTGCAAACCTAGTCAATGTAACCCACATCCCAAGCTTTGCATATCTACTTAACCTAGTTATGACATGCTTCCTACCTTTAATGCGATGCTCACAATAGCACTCAAGATCAGCTTGGTTGCTGACCATATATCACAAAGCGCTGTTTGGGTAACAGAAAAATGCCACCTGTTTCAATTCCAAATTAAGCTGAGGGGGTAACTAAATAGAATTAATTAGAATTATGTGGTGCCTTAAATGGAATTATAGAAGTGCTGGTACTCACCGTCCAGAGTACCTGTTGGCTTCTGAGAAGTGCCTGTACTCTCCCATTTAATGTTTTGCATCAGTGCTGAGAAGTGCAGGTGCTCACCCTTCCAAATTGAAGAAGTGCAGGTACTCAGTGCCGTACAGAACCGTCCCATTTAAAGCACTGGCATCAAGTATGTTGTAACGACTACTTAAGCAATGCTTGCCTTCCAGAAGTAGTTTTGGTAGCTCAGCACAATAGGCTTTTGGCAGCAAGGCTTAAACAGGAGGTAGTGCAAGCGGAGATGGACACTGTGAAAGTACACAGACTTTTGTGGGAGCTTATATGAGGGTGATTTTGGACGATAGGAATCTAAATGGTATATCCCAGGAAGAAGCTTAAGGTCCATGGGCACCCGGAAAGTAGTTGTTAATAGGTTCAAACAGTCAACTTGGGGAGGAAGAGGATTTGTAAATTCTACTGCCAAAGAATGGAACACATTCCCTTTTTCTATTAGATCAATCCCAAACCTGTTTCTGTTCAGAAATAACCTAAAAACCTTGTTTTTCCCTAAACAGGTCACACTCCTTCCTTCTTCCGTAGGTCAACTCCAAGCCCGACCCATTAGGACTCACCACCATGAATCTGTTTTTAGAAACAACCTAAAAACTTTGCCCTGCTCTATTATAGGGCTTGTTTCTGTTCCCTTATGTGTGGCGCCCAGACACCTATGGGTATTTGTTCGTGCTCAATACATTTCTATGACATAACATAACATAAGCGAGAGTCTGCAGATGATATGTCTGCTAGAGCACAGCCTATAGAAATGCAACACATCCCGGAGAGTGACCAGATACCAGTAGGAAAATGCTAAAAAACATAACAAACTTGAAAAAAAGTGTTCTTTGATAGAAATACAATGATGATTAGATTCTGGTGCCATTCCTAAATTCACCTTCAGGAACTGGGTGTCTGCGCTGTTGTGGGGTTCAACAGGGCCCGTGCACAAAAGCTTCCATTCTATAAATTCACGTTTAAACTTGCCATCTTTTTAGACAATGACTTTTTACATACTTTGCACGTATATGATAATATACACAGACCGTGTTCTGCTTGCAAACACATTTTCTTCAGAAGCATTTTATCACAACACTGTACATTCTGTTCAAGGATAGAGTACACTGAGCACGTTGCCCTTGTATTTTGTTGCCCGTTAGTAGAGAGCTCTGAATCGGAAAGACAAACAATAACACCAGCAATGGACCTCTGATACAGTGCGAATGAAACCAGTTTTTATTATGTAAACTGCTTCTGAGCCTAGCTCACCAGAGGATCACTTCCATGGATTATCCTGGACGTTTGGCCATGACTGATATCCAGCCCTGCTGACTCTCATCACTATCCTGCAAAGGACAGCTGACTGTTCTACACCAGAGTGGCTTTCAGATACACAACACACTGGTAAATGGAGAGTTAGGCTTGCTGTAAGCAATCTGGTGGAACACATTCACAGTATGCTCCCTATAGGATAGGTAGTGATAGGCATAAGTATCATTATGATATATATTCATATTTCACTGCAATAATTATAATGGTTGAATTATTAATCTTTTCACCATTCTTGTAATGCTGATAACAATGCTTTTACTAATAAATGAAGCTCATGTTTTTTTACACAAGAATCCAATTGCTTCAATAAAGGTTGAAAAGCCAATTGTATTTCTTGTGTCTCCCTTTGGGCATTCCTAAGGTAACAACGAAAGGGTAGATCAGTTTCCACGATTTCCTTGGGGGAATTAGAGTTGTCATATTCTGAGGTTGCAGACACCATCCGGTACCCTGTCATGTTTAGGGATCCAGCTGGCGCACTGTGAGCTAGCCAGGAATTGGGCCAACATATTCTGATTATATGCATGGACTCAGTCCCCATATTTTGTAGTAGGAACCGTACAAAAACGCTTAATGTTTAACACTCTCTCCTTTACTGGCATATTGGCAAAGGGCAACGATGCAGATATAAAAACAAAAACAAATTTCTTTACAATTGGTTACTGGTGTCATGCACTCCAGTTTAGGTAGTATGAGTGAAAAGGTACACCAATATGCAGTCACATCGCATTTGAGTTAAGTCGCACAAAATATGCATGCACTGGTGGTTTTCCATAAGCAGAATCCAATCACAGCTAAATAATTACAATGCCTGAAAAATGAAAAACTAAAACTTAACTGAAGGCACCGAAAGATGCTTTCATCAATCTCGTACCTCCAACACTGCATGTGTTTTGGACCTCCACCGTTCCCAAGCAAAAGCAAAATTCAAATTCATGGGGACAGAGCATCTTGGAGCTTCTGCTTTTGTTCTACTCTAATCACAGAAACCAGAAGGGATGTGATGGCTTGGCATTCTGTGACAAAGTAACTGATGGCGGGACCATCATTTACTGGTCAACACAGGTTGAAAATACAACTCCTATGGTCCTCTTTGTGACTCTGTTGACAGCATTTTGTGAGCTTCTATGAGATCTTGAAGTTATTTATTTATTAGTTCAATCAGTTATTAATCTTCAAATGATTTTCATAACAGTTTAAGGCTTGTTATGGTATTTATTGTAATGTGTTTGTGGCAAAAGATCAAACAAAGTAAGCTCCTTAAATGTTCCGGATGGAACAAGAAGCATATGAAGTCATTTCCCCTTCCTTTGGTGCCTTTTAGGATTTGGTGAGAGGATTCCACTGGAAAGTACACAAGAATGCCACATCTCTACAGTATAGGCTGTCATTGAGACAGTGTCCTCTGGTGTAAGTCAAGGATATCTCTTTTCCCTGCCAGAGACTGAGACCTCTCTTCCCTCCTGTGAGCTCTCATGAAAGGCTAGACCCCAGCTGGATGGTCAAGGATGCCCAATATCCTTCAATCCAAAGGTTCTGACAGAAAGTCAGAACCATCCCCTTCTTGCCAGGGACTCTTATAGAGACACTGGTCCTTTTTGTCCATAGACAAGAATGCCTTTGATCTCTTCTGGTGCTCTGGTATCATGATCCTGAATTCTATTCACTGCTCAGAGCTCTGATATTAATGTTCAGACTAATACTCCCTGTGAATAGCACTGACATCAAGGCCCAGGCATTGCCAAAGATCACATATTAAGGCTACAGGTTGTGCAGGGAAGACCCGAACCAATCTTTATCCACACCCGATTGAAGCAAAGGACACCCCTTTCCAGCAATGACTACTTCTGGTCTGTCCAAATCAGCTTAACCCTGTATCGTTCAGGTCAAACTTCGAGAGGCAAGTAGGGATTCAAAGGCTTCATGACAGCGGTAGCCTAATTTTCACTACACAAGCTTTGTGTTGTGTGAATCCCACTTAGTAGGCTATATATTGCTTGTGTAATTTTCTATTTTCCTTACGTTTACATGGACTGTGTAACTTTCTCTTGCCGGAGAGTTGATGTGAGCAGAAAAGCCTTGCAACAATAGACAGTCATGAGGGAAATGTATGCAACAGAATATATTTTTTGTGAGAAAAAAAATGGTGAAAATGAGGATCTCACAATAAAAAAATCTCAAAAGTCACAATTTTCACATTGGTGCCTGTCATATATATTGCAGGCCTCATTTGCGAGGCCCCCAGCGGCACTTTTGCGCCACCGGAGCATCACTCTTTTGATGCTCCGGTGGCGCAATTTGCCGCAGCATATTTACAAAGCCACTTTGCTTGACTTTTCATGGTGTTGTAAATATGGGCCCCTTTCACGCAGAACACTGCATGAAAGGGGCATTCCATGGGTGTTGCTGTGGGTGTTCCCACGCAACATCCATGGAATCTGAAGCATTCCTAGATTTAAAAGGAATCATAAACCTAGGGATGCATCAGATTCTAACGCCACCTCTATTCTAACGCCACCCCAGAGGTGGCTTTAGAGAGGCGCAAGGGGGAGAAATATCCTTATTTCTCATGGTTATTTTCTTTTTCTAAGTGTGCTGCGTCCTGCAGCACACATAGAAAGAGGAAAACACCTATTGTGATTGTTTTTGTGCAGGAAGGTGCCCCTTCCTGCACAAAAACAATCACCCTTACAATGCAGACACCCTTGCACCATGGCGCAAGGATGCCTGCATTGACGCATGGCAGCCCTTTGTGCGCCAGTGCAGGAAAAAGGACAGGAATGCGCCGTATCTGATAGATACGGCGTATTCCTGCCCTTTTCTTATGATGCTGGGCAGTGCAGCAAGATTCCTTGTGGTGCTTCTCTGTGCCAAAACCTTGTAAACGAGGCCTTGTGTCTTTTCTATCTTGGTCATTCTCCTACTTGAGTTACATGTGCTAAACAATTAATCAAAATGCTGAACATGCATGATTCATATGACGCACATTTGATTTATATTATTATGAACTACTGACTGCTTCATTTTTACGTTAACTTGCTATTAATTCCCAAATGTTTCTAGAAGGTTGGCAGCTACTTGTCTCGTTTTTGTTGATATTTAAAGCACACTCTTTTGTTGAGTGAAAGTAAATGAAAGGGCATCAAGTCACTTTCTGTCAGTTGTTTACATTAAAAGTTCTTAACAACAATCAGTGCTTAATTTGTTGAAAAAAAAATGCTAGGGCCCTTGTTAAGAGGCCACTGCAGCTTGCACCACCCATTGCCCCTGCCAGTGCTGCCAATGACAGTAGCAACACAGCTACTATCCATCACACTCGTACATGTGTAACAATTCAATCTATTTCAGTCCCCCAAAACTAAAAGAATGGCTTTGGCGGTAAGCATTAATAATTTTTAATATGTATTGGATTAATAAACAACTGTTGTTTTGCTCATCTCTAAATTAGAGAAACAACGCCACCATGTGACAGATTGTCATAAGTGCTGGTGTTGATAATTAAGTGCTGGTGCCAAGCACTGGAAACCACTGGCTCAAATTAAGAACTGACATCAATGAGATTATGCTATAAATGTCAAGCACAGAGAGCGAAGGGCAGAGGGAAATTTTCACACTAGGCAATACTGGGACATATTTCTAGTTCCTATTGAAGAAAAAAAGGTTCGGGCACCCAGCAGGAGGTATTATGACATTAATATCAACTAGGATTGCGAAAAAGATGATGCCCTTAAACGTAAAATGTAAATGGTTGCTTGCCTGCAGGGTATCCTTGTCGGCCTCAGATGAAATGTGTGAAAATCTGGTACTTATAAATGTCTATATGCAGTGCGGGTGCCACGAGCAATATGGGACCGAGATGGGGAATATTAAGGAAGATGTGGACACTTTGTGTGAAAAGCATGGTACTGATTTGGTATTTGTAATGAAAGACTTTAACCATAAATTGAATCCGAACAGGTTAGATCCCTGGTTTAAGGAAATATTGAGAGCATATAATATAATGTTGGCCGACTTCCCAGACTGTACCCCCTCCAGACAAGATATAGCCTTAGGGAAGTATTTGGGGACAAAGGGGTTATTCAGCCTGAATGGTAGGATGGAAACCGATTGTCCAGCCAAGCAAACATTTAAGATAGGTATACAGTATTTGTTCATGCATGGAATTTTGCATTAATAAAGGGGTTTCGGGTAAGCCAAAAGGAAGGCAGTGATCATAACCCTTTGCAACTCGAATTTTTAAGAGATGACTTGAGTCCACGGGATACAGTAATTCCTCAACAATTAGAGTATCCCAAGCATTTGACAGCGAGATTAACAGATGAATACATGGTAAAACTGGCGAACTTCCAACAGGAGATAAATATGGAAAGTGCCAGGGGTCAGAAATTGGAATGGTTTGAAGGAAAAATTGAACAGGTTGTACAATGCCTCAGAGTAAAACTAAAAAATAATAAATCAAGCTCGATTAATCAACAAACAACCCTGGTAAGGCAAGCAAAGTGGTTCACTGCGGAATGTATGAAAAAGAAAAGGGTGATAAGGAGAGAAGAAAGAAACCTCAGAGTTAAATATGATCTGGGTAGATATACAAAGCTTAACAAGCTGAGAAGGGAATACAAAATGTTAGTCAGGAATCAGAAAAGGATTTATAAAGAGAAATGCTGAGAAAACCTGCTGGAAACTATTGAAGCAAAAAATGTACGGAAGTTCTGGAAGCTGATACAGGAAGCTTCAGAACAACCCCAAGGGGCTATGAGCTGTGTGGTAGAAGAAGCAGCCTGGGAGGAATACTTGAGGGAATTTCTATGGTCCATGTAAAGCGCCTGAAGCTGGAGAAAATTCGCATTGGGGTGGGGTAGTGGAAGATATAAAAATGGACTTCACAGTAGAGAATGTGAAGCTTACCATAAAGAAGCTAAAGCTAACCCGAGCAGCAGGACCCGATAACCTTCCTGCTATTATAATAAAGACACAGATAAATTGGTGGGCTGAATTCCTATCACATATGTTTCTGGCTATACTAGATACTGGCAAAATTCCAAACAACTGGAGGGGAGCTGTAATTAGACCCGTACATAAGAGGGGAGATATGAAAGCCCCGAAAAAGTATAGATTGATCAATTTGCTGGATATTGGTGAGAAAGTCTTTGCCAAAATAATTCTGGGTAGACTGAAGGATTGGGTGGAGCAGCGGTCGATTGTGCCTGTGGAACAGGGTGGCTTCAAGGAAGGCCACTCCACGATTGACCACTATTTTGCCCTATGGGCGGCTGCGCGGAAGTCGATTGAGCAAAGAGGGAAGCTGTATTGCTGTTTTGTGGACTTCCGGGCAGCTTTTGACCTAGTAGATCGGAAGTGCCTATGGGAGACCCTGAAAAAATATGACGTCCCTGAAGGACTTCTGGCCATAATACAGGAGTTACATAGAGGGAATTGGGCGCAGATTATTAAGGATACGGTGGGGACTTTGACATCAAAAATAGAAATCAAGAACGGCCTAAGACAGGGCTGTGTGCTGGCCCCTCTACTCTTTGCCATATTCTTAGCTGATCTGCCATCTGTGCTAGAGATAGATAGAAGTGCAATCCCGAAAATGAACGGGAAACAATTATCATGTTTATTGTATGCAGATAATTTAGTAATCCTTGACCAGACAGAGTTGGGCCTACAAAGGAAGTTAAATGCATTCAGAGAATATTGTGTGGCAAAGCATTTAACTGTAAGCTTGGATAAAACCAACATTTTATGCTTTGGAAAAAGAGACCCCAAGTACAGTTGGTATTTGGGCCCATTAAAACTAGAAATTGTGAATGAGTACAAATACCTTGGCGTCTGATTCGATAGAACCCTAAAGTGGCATACGCATTTGGAGGTCCTGAAAGCAAAGGCCCTCACATCCGTATGTGGGTTGAAAAAATGTAATCGGGACTATGGAGACATGTCCCATAGACCGCTGATAAAGGCCTACAGTGCGATGATACCCCCTCAACTACTTTACGGGGCAGAAGTACTCTACCTAAGTGGTAAAAGCGGATGGGATTTAGATGAAGGGAAGTGTATAAAATCCCTAATGTAGTTGCCAGGCTCATCTATGATCCAAGCAATCAGATTTGAGCTAGGAATGACATCATGGAATGTACAGGCTCAAGTGGCCCTGCTAACGTTTTGGAAAAGACTGGAACCGGGAGCGGTCCAGAAGGTCTTGCAATGGTGTAGAAATGAGATACAGTACAGTGATTTAAAACGCGCCAAGGAGACCAGAAAGAAACTGTATTCTATACATGGGAACCTGAAGGTGAGAATTTGTCAACACACATTGCAAACAGAAACCACTAACAGTGAACTCAGATCCCAAGGGAAGGAACTGTCTAGGAGAGAGGACGGGGAGTATCTGAGAAAGGAAAAATCGGTACAATTTATGATGTCTAGCTGGCTGAATGAAGCCTAGTACCCATACCTGGATACATTACCCAATCGTTGGCTCCGATGCGAAGTATTAAGATTGAGAATTGGTATCAACCCTTGGATGATAAATGAGAGAATAAAAACAGAAATGATGCAATCTGATGGCAATTGTACATGTATGGTAGGCACGAAATGTGATATCCTGCATATATTAGTGGACTGCTCAAAAGTATTAGCTCTGCGGAAACTGTTTTTACGTCCCATTTTTTAAAAATATGGTATTGTATCTCGGGCACACGAAGTAGAACTCCTTGTAGATATGCCTAACCTTGACATCGCAATAGCAATTGGGAGATATATGAATGCCGTAAAAAGGTTTTTTAGGGAAAAATGAATTTGAAGATTGTAAGTTATGATGGAATTGGGTTTTTAGATGGTTTTAAGTGCTGGAAAAGTTTTAGACAACAATTTTGTAGATATTTCTTAATAGGAATCCTTATAATCATTTTTAATAAGTACTCAATTATCTTTCACGCGGGTTTGACCATAATGTATATATTGAGGAATTGTGCAATTATGTAATTTATTGTATGAAAATCTGCGCTGCTTTCTACTTTTTCTCACAGTATATTTATTTTAATGGAATTAGTTGATGATATTGTGATGAGTTTAGATTATTTATAAAAATCTCATGTTTTTATGTTGTTTAAAGACCAGTGGTCTAAATAAACGTTGCTTTGACTGACTAGTTCCTATTGACGTCTTCAGGAATAGGAGGCATTTATCTTTCGCACGCTGAGTTAATTAATGTACTCAGCCTTGATGGATTAGAATAGAAATCCTTGCTATTTCCTTGAACACAGAAACTCATTGTTGTAACAGGTATGAGGGTGTGAACCATCTCTGAAACTCGCAGTAGGTTTTATTTTATGCATTAATAGAACTCTACAAATAGACCAGCCCTTAGAAGTAGCAGAAAGAGGATAGGATTGCCATGTATCAATAACAGCAATCATTTTGGAGTGTTTTTTATTATTCACATTCCTTGTAACTGTTGCTGCTGCCATATTATCTATGCACCCACAAAAAGGGATAACATTACATTCTGTATTGGTCACAAGACCAACCAGTTGGAGCGGTCTGTCCTCATAGAACACCCCGTGATAGGCATAGGATTTTGACTATGTTTCTTTGCCTTGGAACGGTGGCACGTGTGGAGGTTGTAACACTTGGTAAACAATATTTGAGAGTTCTTACACTACTTTACTTCATGGTGTTGAAACAAGTACAGAATGAGTATGGGGTGCACCTACTCTGGATTTAGGGATGAAATTAATGGCAATTTTGAGGCAGTTCCCTCAATAATCCTGAATAATGTTTGCAGAGAAGCTGCAGTTCGGGCAGTGGTGGCTTCTGGACAGTGCAGCAGAAGTGACAATAGTTATCCAGAAACTCAAAGAGTATCTGATAGCGAAGCCAACTAAAGAATACATACAGGTTAATTTGGATGGACATGAAAACCCTCCAGATAGGAGTATGATGTAGAAATGCAAATTAAGGGGGGCATACCACACTAAAAAAAGCTATATTCTGACATCCTTTGGCGAACACCTAGGACAGCATTCTTGCAGAGGATGACTGGCCTCCGACCTTTATTAGGGATGCATAACACAGGAAGGAGGTAATAATGCCATCATTTTCCTTCTAAGTACCTGAAGAACAAAGGAAAAAATATGCATGAGAGCTGGCTCTGAAACAGCTCCTACATTGAATAGGAATTAAGCGGGGGGGCAAATAATCAGTTTCACATGGCATTCCCTTAAGGAGTAACTCTCAAGTACAGTCTCAATATCCTTTGAAGCCAGAGGCTAAGCGCAATATGAAAGCTATTTTAGATCAGCTGCAATCTCAAGTTATTATAGTGTCTTGTAGTTCACAATCCATACCCCTTTTTCGGTATTAAAGTTGATAAGTCATACAGAATGGTATCAGATTATAGAAATTTAAATTCAAATACATGCACACATGCTGTACAAAACTCTCATAGTATTGGATTAATCACAAATTAGGAAGGAATAAACTACAAAATAACTTTAGACTTATCCAATGGATTCTTCAGCCAAAATATAGGCCTAGATCCCAGTATATAACCACTTTTTCATCCTGTGGTTTCTATATTCTTATACGAGACTGCCTATGGAATATAAGAATGGCTTTGAATGTTTTGCAGCAAGGTTTATGGAAATCTTACAAGAAGATCCAGAGGCGCAATCATATATCGACAATATATACATTGCAGATGGCTACTTAACTGAACACCTGGCTAGGGTGGACAGAACCGTGACATTGACAGACCACTATGGATACAAAATTAACTTTAAAAAAATCAAAAATTGAATATTTAAGTGTGATTTTTCTTGAATATGAATTATCCAGTGAGGGTAAGGGTTTGGCACCTGACTTCCTACAAACATGTGCTATTTTACAAGCTCCAAAACACATTAAGAACATTACAATTTCAGATAGAATTTCTCAACTTTGGTAGAGTTTACTTGCCACATTATGCTGAGTGAAGCCCTTGAATAATGTAATGGCTACCATGTTTTCTGAAAAACATTGGACGAAAGGGCACACTACTATCTTGCAAGCAGACATGATAGAAACTAAATATTGACAGACTTGAAAATTAAAAAAACACTTTGTTATTATAGTTATTCTTAGCAACTCAGGCCACACATACTTAGTTTACAATGAGAGACAGACAACTTCCATCACACACAGATCACATCTGTATTCTTCTTCAGTGGAAGAGTGCTTCACTCCTTTAGAAAACATTCTCACTGCAGTGCAGATAGACATGCTACAAGAGTGTCCTTTGCTGCAGGAAAACCAGATTATTATAGTCTCTCCCATATCTACACTGGAAGCAGCAACAAAAGTAAGTATTCCTAATGCTCAGGCGCTACACCTGCGCTGGGTGCAGTTCTTCTTTACATGCTACTGACGAAAAGTTTGAATATGATCCTACACTTTCCATGAAATAACTGTTACAATATACACAAAACATACTGCAAATTCTGAATTGTTATCCATACATGAGTAAAAGAGCGTGTTCTACATGGATGGCTCTACATAGCCAGCTGTTGGTATTAAATAAAACATTTCTGCAGCTTGTGCTGCAGTGCAGGGACATTTTTAGTGTGGAAATGTCAAGCTGCTAAGCACATACTCAAAGTTTTAGGTGATTCTACTGCACAGCTCACAGAGCTACATTCCCTCTATTTGCTCTACAAAAGGCTGATCCATCACTACCTACACTTATAGTGTGGGATTCAGCATTCTATGCCCAAGGATCTACCTCATTGGCACCAAACCCGATTCAGAGATTCAAAAGGGAAGTCCATAAAAAGTAAGCAACTCTGGGTAAGATGGCTGTTCTACAGGACATGCTTCCTTTGGTCCATGTACAGCATATCATGGCCCATAAAAGTGAAAGAATTCATGCGAAGGCAATTGTGTAGAAGATTTGGTTGCAAAAACAACAAGCCATGGTAATGCATCGGTTTCACCTATGTGATGAATAAAGCGCTGTTTTTATCAATCATCATCCTGGACGAAGGAAAGAGCTCCCTGTCAAATAACATGGGAGTGGAGATGATGTGGCACAGTGGTCAGAGCTGCTGACTTGCGAGCTGGGGATCCCGGTTCGAGTGTCCGCAGCGCAGCCTCCTGTGATTCTATGCAAATCACTTCATCTATCCGGGTGATAAATTGCTATATAAATATGCTGCAAGAGTAAAAATCAAAAAATAGTTCCACCAAAGCGGATGTTAACAGTATTTCGGCTAAGGGAAACTGATAATAGAAGCAGACGAGGAACAAGCATTGGTAAATGCAGGAAAATATGCTACCTCCGATAGAAACGGAGGAAAAGTGGCATGCACTGGAACCAATGAAAAGCCGGGAAAGAGAGGAGGCGGGATGTAAGCCCTTTTAAGTTTATATTATAAACTATAGATTTCACAAGCACATCACTAAAAATGGTGCAAACCTTCAAGGTTGATGCTGTTGTAACCCGATCTCATACCAAGATCGATGCAGACATTTTAGCCACAATACAAGCAACGTTGAAAGGCAAAAAAACTCCCTGACAGTTACCCTTGTAAATGCTCCTACACCCTCAATGAAGATAATGTACCCATGGTTTTCATACCTAGGTTGAGAATACACATATTCCTAATGAGCGAGTTAGGTTAGATTTAATCAGGGCAGCTCACGAAGGAATAGAGTCTGCGCGAGCAGGCATAAGTGCTACTGTATCAATGCTACAGCAATGATACTGGTGGCCATATTTGTCAAAACTCACAAAGAGATATGTCCATCAATGCACTATTTTTCATCAGATAAAACATTCTACTGAACCCCTTACTATCATCCCTGATAATCCATGAGGGGTAATTTTCCTTGACCATGTTGTGCCAAGCGCAAACGAGCTTAAATATATACGGCTGCTGTTGACTCTTGCTCTAGATTCCTTTGGGACTCGTTACAAAAAAATGCCACTGCTTGAGCAATCAAAAAACACTTGCAATGCATAGGAGCCATGGGAGCAATACATATGCTTCATTCAGACAACAGTCCTGCGTTCACCACAAAGGGCCTGATTTACATCTCAGCAGACGTGTTACTCCGTCACAACGGTGACGTCCACTGAACTATAAATCCCCTAGGATATAATGGGATTTATATTTCGGCGACTGGGATATCCGTCACTGTTGTGATGGCGTAACCCACCTGCTGAGATCTAAATCAGTCCCTAAGTCGTTAAAGGTTGCCTCTATCAGCCATATTTGCATCCTTTCCATCTGAAAAGTAACCGAATGGTAGAACGTGTGGTATGCTTAATCAAGCCTTGACAGCAAGGGTTTTGGATACAAGATTGAGTTGGCTACATAAGCTATATCGGGTTCAGAGAGCATTAAATAATTTACCCAGAGGAGTATTAGGTGGCCACACACCCCCTATGAGCTGCTCTTCAAAGTACAAATGTATCTGCTTGATGTTTATGCCCTGGGAACATGGCAGAGGCATAAAAGCCTTATCAATTACTGTGCTAGAATTTGTTTTAGAACTTTCAAGAAACTAGAGCCAAATTGTCTATTGTGAAGCAGTGTGACTCTGCCACTGGTGAACATAGGATTACTACAGCTGCTGATGAGTGTCTCCCAAAAGTGGGAGAACTAGCACAAGAAAAGATTGCTGACAAACAAGTCTTCGGGTCAGCTTACGGAGCACTTGTCCCATTTCTTGGGGTAGAAGACACTCAAATAGTAATCTTGCCACCATTCCCTGGATCAATGAAAAACAGAACGATGCCAATCAACCAAGTTAAAAAACACTACGTGGACGATTCTGTTCACAAGACCCCTGGTGACACCAAGATGTCTCAAGAGCAGATCAGAGCATCCTCTTCCTGGTTGGGGGAGAGCAACTGAGGAGCCTGCTTTGTCTCCAGCTTTACACCAAGGACCAGTGTCCATGGACAAATCTGATGCTGTGAACTCAACAATCCCAACAGTGGACACTACTGCTGTGGTTTACCTTCAACCACCCGTTATTTGAGTCCCCTCACTCCAACGCAATGATGGAAGACTAAAAAGAGTGGTCTCCAAGTTGGGTTGATAAGAAAATATATGGGGCAGCAAGGATTTCTTTTGGAGTATGGATGACTATGTATGCTTGGTATGAATGGGAGATTAAGGAAGGCATTGGGGTATGTAATGGTTAAATTATGTTTTTATTGGAATTATGACATAATGACAAATGCTCTGATGTGAGAACTGTGGTAATTATGTTTTATGCTGTAAATCATTAGAAAAAAATAAAAATTCGATAAAAAATATATACCTACTAATGATATACTTGGGTCAGTATTATTTGAGGATTAATCCCTTTAAGACGTTTACCGGTTATGCAGGAATCCTCATTTGTATTTGGGTGTTACTTTCACCTACTGGCACAGCCTACAACAAGTGAAATCGTTCTATTTCTATAAATTAGATTGCATGAAAATTATGCCGTTGCCAATTTTGAATCAACGCTACATTTAGATTTTTGCTTCCTGTTGGTTTCGTGACAGATACCTTCTTCCACCTTGGTTATACATCAGGATTGCTACTGGAGTTCTTTTGTTTTCTAATGTTGATTATAATTCTATGATTTTACTTCTAATACATGGACATGGGAACAATATTGCTGATAAGACAGTGCTTCACGAATTGCAGCCACATTTTTCTTCTCACAGAGCACTCCAAGATTATCATGCTGTGAACATCACTGTGTGTCCTGTGCTGGGCAGTGTTGTTTGGGAAAAGGTTTGTTATCAAATTATGGGTACAGCTGAAAATATTCCAATTCCATTTGTTTTAAAAGTCTCTCTAGATGATCTAATTTCTAAATGCTGTTAAACTATTGACTTCTGATTCATCCTCATATTCAACCCTAGATAATGAAGATCCTTATTCGAATGTTTAAAATCACCAAAAATTGTTCTGTGTTCATCATTTTGGCCATCACCACATCCATAGAAACAATAGCCCGAGCGCTATATATTATTATACACAAAGGAGCATTGTGAGACTCCCGTATTTTAATAGCGAGGATAGATCAGACCCATCTGCTTTTTATTATTCAAAAAAACCAAGCGACTTCATAAAAATTTGATCACCAATCACAGATTCACAAATTCTGCAGAATTTATTGAAAAACGTGTTGACCAAGGTTATGAATACTGGAAAGAAAATATAAATGAAAAAAGTATCTGGGGTCCCACTTTCTGGCAGATTAAAGGTACTTCAGCTTTATTTAGAGCATGTAAAATATCTAGAGAAATTATATTTCTAAACAAGGCGATCCAGCAGACAAAATGCATAGCATTTGTGCCCATTAAAGATAAAAAAACACCATACATTGCAAAAGTTAATTGGGCACAATTCGTGGGCTGTCAATGGAAATAAAATATTACTGATGCTGAATGAAAAATTTCCTAGCTATCATAAAGGAAAGTTTCAATTCTATTAAGGACACGGAGGCGAGGATTAGGCAAATTCTTTCTTCCATTTTAATACAGCAGCCATTTTAACACATTAACAAACTTCATCAACAAAACTTAATTTCCCATAAACCATAGGGAATATGTAGTAATAGTCCTTAGCAACAGTCCACCAATCATGGATCAGCCTCACATATAACACGTATTGTCCCTTGTCGGAATCCCTCTTTCTTCCTGCGACCATGCCGACAGTTGAAAGTCCTTATTCTGGTTTCGCGGACTCGGATCCTGAAAAAGAGAGACTTATGATTGCCAGGAAAACCAAAAGTGAAAAAAAGATCCCTAAAAACAAACATGTTAGACGCTGTGGGGGTCGCGTGCCTGAGAGCAACAGGTAGGACATCCAGAAGCTCCCAGATACCAATAGAGCGCCGACACCGGGGGAGCAGAGAGAGGCCCAGAGGCAGCGTCCGCCGAAAGAAGGGAAAAGGGCCTGGGGGGCAAAGGTGCAATCGAGGTGGTGCGGAGGGCTCAAAGACACCGCCCCAGAACAGCTAGGGGCCTATGCTGGGCCTACACTGGAGACACCGAACAACGGGAAGTGAGACAAGAGTAGGGCAACTACGCCGCAGCTAGGCCTGGGGCGCGAAGACCGACATTGGCAATACCAGAAGCAAGGGCCAGGCGAGTACCCGACACAACAGCGGGGGGGGGGACGGGCTCTCCTCCGATCAGGGCCCTAACTTCCCGCACTGCAGTAGTGGAGAGAAGCTCCGGGCGGGCCCTGGAGTTCTTCCCCGCAAATAGCAGAGTGAAGACACAACAGATCCCGGTTGGGAGAGAGGAGAAGCTCCGGACAGTGGGAGTCGGTGGCGGAGCTGTGAATCGGCGGGGCCCAACCAGAGAGTGACGCCTGGGGGCTTGGCGAGGCGGTGGGGGGGCCTACATTCGGCCAGGATACTCGGCTGGCGGAGAGGAAAGGAGCTGGCTGTGAACGGTTGCCAAAGGGGCCACGCGGAGAAGGCGACACGTCACCAGACGGCGGGGGGACCCCCCTCCTAGACGCCGACCGGGCCCTAGGGGCGGCACGAGCAGCGCAACCACCGACAGGCCCAGCAATGTCCTCGGTGAGGAAGAGAGGGGAGCGCTCCCTGAAGGAGATGCTAATCAGAGGACCCATACCCAGGGACAAAGGCAACAGAACGTCTCCAGCCCAGAAAACCCAGACGGACTCAGAGGACGGGGAGGTTCCAATCACCCGCTCCTTTTTGGAGTCGCTTTTTAACGTCCTCCGAGAAGACTTCCAGACACTCAAGAGTGAAGTGGCAAGTGAGGTACGAGAGATTCGCCGTGATGTGGACGCAGTCGGGAGAGAGTAGCAGTGATTGAAGAACATGAAATAACTAAAGGAGAAGAGATTGAACAACTCCAACAGGAGGTGATTCGCCTAAGAGATCAACAACTGGACCTGCAGGCCCACGCCGAGGACCTCGAAAACCGCTCACGAAGAAACAACATTCGCGTCAGGGGGGTCCCATCGAAAACGGAAGGAGCAGACGTGAACCAATACCTCCAGGGCCTGTTTCGGGACATACTAGGTGAGGCACAGGACTTTCCAATCCGCATAGACAGAGCACACCGAGTCGGGCTGGCGAGACGGGCGCCTGCTCCTCCGCCCGACATTCTTGCCTTTCTACCGGACTTCCCTCTCAAAGAACGAATACTGCGGGAGGCTAGGTCAAAACAACCTCTACACTATCAAGGACAAGCCATTGCCCTATACCAAGACCTTGCCACTATTACCTTGCAAAAGAGGAGGGATTTTAGGGAAGTGACTACCCACCTGAGAGCACAAGGAGTGGCGTACTCATGGGGCCATCCATTTCGCCTGATTTTTAAACTGAACGGCAGGCTACACCAGCTCCGATCCCTCCGAGAAGCCTGTAAGATTCTCGGTCTGGAACAGCGAACCCTGGAAGAGTCACACAATCACACGCAAAGTTCGACAAGAAATGAATGGCAGACAGTGGGCAGCAAAAGATTGCTCAGTCCAGAACTACGCCCAAGCTCCGACACAATGGCGCAAGAACGGCTGCTGGCACTTGAAACGGTGCAGGAAGAAACCGCTCCAACGACCCAACCATGACGCCACTAAAGGGACTGCTCAGCATTGGTTTGGCAAAGGCCGGGGGGGGGGGCGGGGGGCCCGGGACAACTGGACCACACACTAACCCCGATTTCGTATTCACCACATGCCCACGTTTCTACACGATGGGCAATGGACAATAATGGGACTTTGGGGTTGCCAAGTTGGGGTTAGGGAGGATGGGGGGTTCTGGTTGGGAAGAGAGGGGAGCAGAGGATCTTCGAAGCCACGTTGGGGAGCGGGGGGACTGGGAAGAGGGAGGGGGGAACCGGTGTGCTTGGGTATCGAGAGCCTAGGAGAGGGAGCAGAGGTCAGAAGGGGTTGTTCTCCACCATGCGAGGCAGGGGCAGTCTACCCATGACACAAGCACAAACACCACTTGTAAACCCAACATGACACAACATGCTCTCCAGGTGTTAACCCTTAACGTGAAGGGTCTGAATAACCCCGTCAAAAGGCGAGCTATCATATCTTACCTGGAGCACTCGGGGCAGACGTGTGCCTCTTACAGGAAACCCATCTCCTCTCTGAGGATTGGCACAGAATGAGGTCCCGCGCCTTTCCCCAACAATTTTACTCCTCAACCACAGATAAAAAAGCAGGGGTGGCCATATTGCTCGCTAAGAAGTTCCGGGGCAAAGTGGGCGACAAGGTAGCAGAAATTAAGGGCAGGTTGTTGGCATACAGGCTCTGGGTGGGGGGGCTGCCATAGTGGTGGGGTCCATCTACACCCCCAATGGAGGACAAGAAAAGTTCATTAAGGGAGCCATATCAGAGGTTCTTAGTCCCCAAGACAGGAAGATATTGGTGGGAGGAGACCTCAACCTGGTCATGGACTCAGAGAAGGATCGATCCGGGCAACGCTATGGCCAAACAGGAGCCCTGTCAACGGAAGGGAGGGAATGGCTGGCTCAAAGGGGGCTGGTAGACATATGGAGGGAGGCCCACACCCACAGCAAGCAGTACACTTATTACTCAAGCGCCCACCACACATATGCCAGACTGGACCATTTCATAGGGTCGGCGGAAATCAATGCCCTAGTGGATACAGTGGACATTACCCCAGCGGCACTCTCAGACCATGACGCAGTGATAGTGACACTAGACGTGCCCCTGACTCACGGACCAAGGGGGAGGTGGAGACTAAGGGAGAATTTGCTGTTGCGCAAGGAGATATCCCAGCAGGTGCACAAATGTATCACTGACTACCTCGAGACAAACGATACACCGGAGACGTCTCTAACAGCGGTATGGGGGGCCCTCAAAGCGGTCGTGCGGGGGGAACTGATAGCCATCTCCGCGGCGGAGGTACGGGACCGGAAAGAAAAGAGAGAACAGCTTACAGCCCAGGTGGTGGAGCTGGAACGAGTACACAGCCGGACAGGTGCCCCTAGAATATGGCGCAAACTGAAAGCGAGCTTGGACCTTGACAGGGCGGAATATGCGGCTCTGCGGCTCAAACATTCATACTACATAGGGGGAGATAAAACGGGACGTCTCCTAGCCAGCAAACTGAGAGCCCGTGCCCAGAGGTCCAGGATAGCTGCCCTTCAGAATTCCAGGGGGGTGATGGTGGAAATAGACGATCAGATAGCTGACACCCTCAGAGAATTCTTCGCTTCCTTGTACAGCAAAGATCCACGAATACAATCAAAATGGAGAGACATATCTTCAAAGCGCCGCTACCACGGCCTTAAACACCGCGGGAGCAGACGCGTTAGATGCGCCGATTCGAATCGAAGAAGTGATAGGTGCTATCTCTCGACTCAAACCACTGAAAGCCCCAGGGCCAGATGGCTTCTCGGCGGGGTTTTATAAAACGTTCTGTCCACTCATCGCCCCGATACTAACCCCGCCTTTTAACTCGCTCCAGGGCCCTGGATCCATTCCTGCAGATAGGCTGGCGGCAGACATAGTTGTCCTCCCCAAGCCCGGAAAAGACGCCACCCAGTGCGGCTCATACCGGCCGATCTCCTTACTCAATTTGGACCTCAAACTGTTCACAGGGGTTCTTGCAGCCAGACTTGGCCCACGCATGCCTGGCATCATTGAACCCGACCAATCTGGTTTTATCCCCAATAGACAAAGCAGTGACAACACCAAACGAATTCTGCACATAATTGATAAAGTCCACCACAACAACATGGATGCCCTTTTACTGTCAATAGACGCCGAAAAGGCATTCGATAGGGTCGATTGGGGTTTTATGGACAAGACACTGGTGCACTTCGGCCTGGGTGAGCGATTTAGGGCATGGGTAACAAGCTGCTATGACAAACCCACAGCCACGATCCGGGTCAATGGAACGAGCTCCCAGCCCTTTGACATTCTAAGGGGTACGAGGCAAGGATGTCCGCTGTCGCCCCTTCTATTTGCGCTATATGTTGAACCCCTAGCACAACGGATAAGAGACAACCCTGATATCCTCGGCATCCTCTTTGGAGGGGAGAAACACCCAATCAGCTTATATGCTGATGATATCCTGGCAGCCCTAGAGACTCCCAAGCGCTCTGTCCCGGCTTTCCTTCGGGAACTGCACACTTTTGGTGAAGTTTCCGGTTTTAAAATCAATGTGGGGAAATCCATGATGTTGCCGATCGGTCTCAATGAGAATGCAATTAGGGTAGCACACGGAGAGTTTGGGGAGCTCCAACTTCGGGACAAGATCCCATACTTGGGGATAGTTCTGACCCCTTCCACAGGACAAACAATCGCCCTCAACTACTCCAACCTCCTCTCAAGGGTCCAGGGGGATCTGCGTAGATGGCAGAAGCAACCCCTGTCGCTCCGAAGCCGTATCGCTGCAGTCAAAATGTCTATCTTGCCTCAAGTGCTTTACTTCTTCCAGACCATCCCAGCCTGGCCTCCCAAAGGCGTCATTCATAAACTACAAAGTACCATTTCTCAAACGCCCAGACAGGCCCCAGAACCTTGCACTCTCCCCATTCACACGCACGGTGATGCAAGTGTGGGACACAGTGGCGACGAAACGTGGACTTACTTCCTTTCCTCGCCATTAACTCCCATATTCGATAACCCGGAATTCCCACCGGGGTTCGAAGAGCGAGCGTTCCCGCAATGGAGGGCGTCAACTTGCAGGTCAGCTGGGCACTTATTTGACCTGGAGGGGTTCCTACAGTTCTCAGAGATATCGCAAGCCTACGACGTCCAAACACCGCAGAGATTCCAATATTTTCAAATTCGACACTGGTTATTACACCCAGACGTGCGCCCGAAGGTCGGCATAAAACTAACGGCTTACGAGAAATGGCTCGTAACCAAAACATCAGACAAAGGGATGATCTCCGAACTCTACGGGTTGATACGCCCCCCGGCTCGTCCGGGACCCTCGGCTGGACAGAGGAGATGGGCGCGGGAGCTCGGTAGAGAGTTGACCGGAAAAGAATGGCGGGACATCTACTTTCGGGCAAACCACACAGCTAGGAACACAGCAGGCAGGGAAGCAGCGGTCAAGGTAGTAACATATTGGTATTTGACACCGGCCAGACTGCATAAGGGAAACCCCGATCGTAGCCCTACATGTTGGAGAGGATGTGACGAAGAGGGCACACTGACTCACCTGTTATGGGACTGTAAGGAAGTGACTGGATACTGGACGGCAGTCCTAGACGATATAGACAAACAATTTGACACAGAAGTCCCACGCTTCCCGGCCTACACAATACTGGGGCTACCCAACCCGATCACGTTCCCACTGAAGTCAGTTAGGGGAAAGCAGATGGGCTTGGCCATGGGAGCGGCGGTGCAACACATTCTCTCCTTATGGGGCGCACGGAATAGACCTACTCATACGGGGTGGCTACACAAACTGTGGTTCACATTAGGCATGGAGAGAATCCAAGCTAGCCTTACACAATCCACAGACGCGTTTGCTACCACATGGCGGCCCTTATTATCCCTACTAGTGGGGGAATTTAACGAAATCACCTGCCCGAAGTACCTTCGCCTATTGCGACTAACAGATACCCTACAACCTGAGGCAGTCTCCTGAGGCACGGCGCACATGGGCTCTATAAGCACCGACCTACCAGAGACCCGCCATAGCACACCGGTTCGGGGAGGGGGGAGTTGGGATACGGGGATGGGGGCGTTGGGAGTTGTAAATGTTATTATCTATTGTATGTTGCACGGATAAGCTGGTCCTTTCGCAGGTACCGAAAATAGAATAACCTTATGTATGTAATGTGCCTTTTTACTCATTTGCAAACCAATAAAACAAAATTAAACATAAAAACAAACATGTTAACATCATTATCAATGCAGAAGGAACCAACCAACTAGTAACTCGGGGGCAGATTTACAAGCCCCTTGCGCCACTTTTGCGTCACTTTTCCCATGTTAAAATTGACGCAAAAGTGGTGCAAGGGCCTTGTAAATAAGCCCCCCGATTACTTACAGCCATACGACGATCCAATAAACCCGGGTGGGTCATTCATGATCTCAGGGTGGGCTAATCCTCGCCTCTGTGTCCTTAATAGAATTGAAACTTTCCGTTACGATAGCTAGGAAATTTTTCATTCTATGTCAGGACCCAGAGGCGAGGATTAGGCAAGTTTAAAGCTTGTCCACTACCAGAGCCGCAATGGAGGAGACTGGTTTGAAGTAGAACCTTTTGAAGGTTGAATCAGAAGACAAGTCTGCCGCATTGAGAATATCCTCCAAGCGGGCTCCCAAGACAAAAGTGTTGCATCCTTCTTTCGCTTCTCTTTGTCCTTTCTTAGTGTCTTGTTCTCTGCTGCTCAGCCAGTCTCTGTGATGTCATGTACTGTTCTATCTGTGTGAGTCGATGTGGATTTGTCAGTTACCTTGGAGGCTGAGCAGCAGGGCAGCTGCTCCCGGTGGGGCCTTACTTTAGCCCTTACTTTAACCTTTACTGGAACCTGGATTACTACCCTTTATATATGCTGTACCTGATTATTTATTACCAAGAATAAACATACATCCTGACACAGCAACTGAGGAGTAATCTTTCATTTATTGGATGTTACAAAGAGCTTTTGAAGCCATCGCACCCCTCGCTGAGTGCGCTCCAAAGATCTTGGTGTCAATACCAGCCTCCAACATCAGCCATCTAACCCACCTGGCAATAGTCGGGGATGACACAGCTCTGAAAGGCTTTCGCAGAGCTATTAACAGTTGGTGCTCCCCGTGGGGGCGTAACTCTTCCGTCATGCATTCGTAGGCTTTAATACATCTTACCACACATAGTTTAGGTACCTCCGGGAAGGCTGGATGAGAGATCACTTTAGATTGACATTTAGTCCTACGTGACACGTGGAAGGTGACTCCGTCAGGAGTAAAAGAACGACCCGTGACATCTAGGGTTTGGACATCTGTGAGAAGTTGGCCTGGTATATGCTGTTCACTAATTAAAGTGGACACCTTGCACCAGAACAATTCGACTCTTATGGTAGATAGGTTTAAGACAACCTTTATAGAAAGCTATCCTAGTGGTAGCTGTGGAGAGCAGCCTTCAGGCTAAGTCTTGAAGGAATGTAAAGCAGCTTGTTTTACCACACAATCTCTTGAATCACCAAATGAAAAGACACCACACAGGTATATATATCAAATATATATGTATTTATTAATAAACACTCTCTACTAATCTCTTTATGAGATTAGAGGTCAGGAACATATGTACAAGTCAAATATTATCAGAATAAGTTTAGCACAATCGAATATCACAATCTTAGTTTGCTAGACCTAGGTCTAGGGCATCTAGAATCGAGGGACCCCAAGAACCACCCCAGGTAGTTGTAGGAGACCCACAGGGGACGTACGCGGTGACCTGGCACCGGTGCGAGTCCTGTGCGAGTATATGTACTCAGACGCGATTGAGATTTCAATGTTAAAGGTCCCTTGTGTGTTCGAGGCGAACACACCGATCGGTCCTTGTACGAGTCGAAGGACGCGGTCACAGATAGAGATGCAAGGGAGATGGACGCGCTGTGTCTAACACAGACGCGAACCTTGTGCGAGTCAGTGCAATGGAGATCTCAGAGTTACAGGCCCTTTGTGTGTTCGAGGCGAACACCGATCGGACTCAGTACGAGTCGAAGGATACAGTTTTAGATAGTGTTGCAAAGGAGATGGACGCGGTGTGTCTAACACAGACGCGAACCCTGTACGAGTCAGCGCAATTGTCGCACTTGGAAAGTTAGAGTTTTAGGACACTTCTAGGGACGCTACAAGCAAGTCACTTACAGGGTAAGTAGTTCTAGGGCCCACACCCACAGGAGCACCGTAGTGCTGAAGTTACCTCACCCAGGGGAGCCGGGTGCATAGGTGTTCTTTGGTGTCGGGTCGCGGCGTCGTTTTCAATGGGAGCCAGTGAAGACTTGCTGCTTGCGGCGACAGGAGAAGTGTCCGGAGGAATCCAAGCCTGGATTCGGAAGATGGAAGACCTGAAAGCAGAGGGGACAGTGTTCAAAGTCACTTGGCAGTGACTCGGGGCAAGGAAGATGGATGCCCACCGTCGTTGCAAGGTTCAGGTCGTTCGCAGTTGCCTTGACTCTTCAGCCACGAGGTCCAGGAGGCGTCGACGACGACCAGGAGCTGGATTCGGCGTGTCCCACGATGTCTGCAGCTTACTGCGGTGTCGGTGACTCAATTGGAGCCAACAAGCCTTGGTAACAGCAAGTCTCGGGGAAAGTGTGAAGAGGCAATGGCGCAGACCAGCAAGGTCTGTGGGACTCACCCAGCGAGGGTAAGTCAGGGCAGGCCTGGATCAACCAGGGGAGCCCTTTGGTTTCTTTAGAAAGTCTTCTGGGGACCCACAAGCCGGCTGGCAAGGGATCGCGAAGACGCCTCGGGAGGATTCGCTCACAGGGGCCCACGGTCACTCGGGACGTGGTAGGCCTCTGATCTTAGGAGGGATTCCTGCTGGAGGCTGGGACCACACGTGGTCCAAAGCACAAGTTCGTGGAACGTTGTGGAGGGGTTGCACTCGACAATAGTGCACGGTACCCAGGGGTCGCGGTTCCTCGTTACTCTTGGGGTCCACTGGCCTCAGCTTCGCTGGGGACTCACGATGGCCTTTGAGAAGTCAGGAAATCCACTTCTTGGGCTGCAGGGACTTCGGACTCCGGCGGGAGCGGCGTAGTTTGCGACCGTTGTTTGTAGTTTTTGGTGCCTGCCAAGCAGGGGAGTCACTCCTTGACTCCAAGGGAGATTCTTCAGTCTTCCAAAGGTAGTGGAACGTCGAAGGTCCAGGATTCATCTTCAGAGCGTCGTCCAGGGAAATCTAGGGTGCAATGCACAGGTTCCCCCTCTTATACTAAAAGAAAGGGAGAGACTAGCTCTATGACCCTACCTATGGGAGGGTCAGGGGAGTGGGTGGTTACACCCACTTCCCTTTGTCCAGTTTCACGCCAGAGCAGGGGCAGGTAGCCCCTGAGCCGGTTTGAACTGGCATATGCACAGAGGAGCCTTCTGCTCCCCAGTGCAGGACTTCAAAGCACTCTAAGAGTGCACCCACCCAGCCCCAATACACTAAACCCTGTCTGGGAGGTGGTCACACCCCCTTGGGACAGGATATCTATTGTTGGGCTTCCTCCACTGCGAGTGTTGGTCATCAGCAGGAGGGCAGCCCAGTGTCTGTGACTGGTGGCATCCATTTTGTGATGCCAGGGCTCTGCAGGATTCTACCGCGTTTCCACAGTAGGTACATGTCTATCCCTCTAGAAGGGTGGAATGCTACCCCCGCCGCCAGGACTGGCGGGGGGGTAGTATTCCAAGATGTTTGACACCAAACACGACATGTTTCGATGCAGCCATTCCAAAGTTAGCATTTTACCGCGAGGATATAATGCACTTAAAAGTATATGGTTTAACCGCATCCACAAACAGCACCAGAGAATGGACTCTGAGAGCTGCAGAGGGGCCCTGCTCAGGCAGAGGCACCCCCTCACATAGAAGCCAAGCACCCTGCCCTCAGGATTGATAGGGCCTGCCTTAGGGGTGACTGATAGGGTTATATGTGTGTGTAGGAGAGATATAGGGAACCTATATCTCCGTGAGGAGTTCTAGCACCACCTCACCCAGGCTGCAGTAGCAGGCCTGTGGTGTCAGATTTAGCCTGCTTCCCAGGGGTGGCATAATACATGCTGCAGCCCCTGGTAGGCCTGTGAAGTACCTATGCCCTTGGTACCTAAGGTACCATATACTAGGGACTCATAAGGTACCACAGTATCCAATCACTAGTGCACCTAGAGTGCACTCCAAATTGTTTAGAGAGAACAGAGAGGCTGGGGCCCTGATTAGCAGGGGCCCAGCCAAACTATAGCCAGAAACCAGTGTAAACATCAGAAAAAAGTGGGGGCAACATAAGAGGCAGATCCTACTCTCCTACACAACCCCCCAAACGCAGGGACACTAAACTAACCTTGACCAGTTGAGTCTTCGTGTTCAAAGTGGAAATACCTTGAGAGTCCATCTGCATTGGCATGTTGGGTCCCAGGTCTATGTTCCACTGTATAAGTCCATCCCCTGTAGGGAAATGGACCACCTCAAAAGTTTTGGGTTTTCACCTTTCATCTGTTTAAGCCATAGGAGGGGCTTGTGGTCAGTCTGAACTATGAAGTGAGTGCCAAACAAGTATGGCCTCAGCTTCTTCAGGGCCCACACCACAGCAAGGGCCTCCCTCTCTATAGCTGATCAACGTTTCTCTCTAGGGGTCAGCCTTCTGCTAATAAAAGCTACTGGCTGGTCTTGACCTTCATCATTCAGTTGAGACAGAACAGCTCCCACACCCAGCTCAGAAGCATCTGTTTGGACAATGAACTTTTTGGTGTAGTCTGGACTCTGTAAGATGGGGGCAGTGCACATGGCCTGCTTTAGGTCTTCAAATGCCTTTTGACAGCTAGCTGTCCACTGAACCTTTTTGGCATTTTCTTTGAGGTCAGATCATTCAAGGGGGTCACTATAGATCCATATCCCTTGACAAACCTCCTATAGTACCCAGACAGGCCTAAGAAGGCTCTCACCTGTGTCTGGGTGGTTGGAGCAACCCATTCCATTATGGTTTGGATTTTGCTCTGTAAAGGCTGAACCTGGCCTCCACCTACAAGGTGGCCCAGGTACACAACCTGACTCTGCCCTATCTGGCACTTAGTGGCCTTGATAGTGAGGCCTGCTTTCTGCAGGGCCTCCAAAACATTCCTGAGGTGGACCAGGTGATCCTGCCAGGAGGAACTAAAGACAGCAATATCATCTAGATAAGCTGAGCAATAAGTTTCCATCCCTGTCAGAACTTTATTCACCAACCTCTGAAAAGTGGCAGGTGCATTTTTCAATCCAAAGGGCATCACCACAAAGTGGTAGTGCCCACCAGGGGTCGAAAATGCTGTCTTGGCTTTTGCATCATCAGCTAATCTGATCTGCCAGTAGCCAGCTGTTAGGTCAAACGTGCTTAGATACTTGGCTGAGGCCAAAGTATCAATCAGCTCATCTGCCCTTGGTATGGGATAGGCATCAGTCCTAGTGACTGCATTGAGGCCTCTGTAGTCTACACAAAACCTCATTTCTTTCTTACCACCCTGGGTATGAGGCTTGGGTACCAGGACTACTGGACTAGCCCAAGGGCTATCTGAAGGCTCAATTACACCTAGCTCCAACATTTTCTGGACTTCAGTCCTGATACAGTCCCTGACATGGTCAGGTTGCCTGTAGATCTTATTCTGGACAGGCAGACTGTCTCCAGTGTCCACCTCATGGGTGCACCAGGAAGTCTGACTAGGGGTCAGGCTAAACATATGTCGGTACTGTTGCAGAACTTGTCTGCACTCAGTTTGCTGATGGTCAGTGAGGCTGCTTGCCAAAGCAACACCATCTACTGACCCATCATCAGGGTTCTGAGAGAGCAGGTCAGGGAGAGGGTCACTCTCCTCCTCCTGGTCCTCATCAGTTGCCATGAGCAAGCTCATGTCAGCCCTGTCAACATATGGCTTTAATCTGTTGACATGAAGCACCCTCAGGGGGCTCCTGGGAGTTCCAAGATTCACCAGGTAGGTGACTTCTCCCTTCTGTTCAACTATTGTATGGGGGCCACTCCACTTGTCCTGGAGGGCTGCTGGGGCCACAGGCTCCAACACCCACACTTTCTGTCCTGGCTGGTATACAGTCAGTACAGCTCTTTGGTCATGCCAAGCTTTTTGTAATTCTTGGCTGGCCTCTAGGTTTTTGGTTGCCTTTTTCATGTACTCTGCCATCCGGGAGCGGAGACCAAGTACATAGTCCATCACATCTTGTTTGGGGGCTTGAGAGGTAACTCCCAGCCCTCTTTTACCAAACACAGTGGACCTCTCACAGGATGCCCAAACAGAAGCTCAAATGGGCTGTAACCAACCCCTTCTGTGGAACCTCTCTGTATGCAAACAACAGGCAAGGAAGAAGAAGGTCCCATTTCCGCCTAAGCTTCTCTGGGAGTCCTTTAATCATTCCTTTCAAGGTTTTGTTGAAGCGTTCAACTAAACCATTGCATTGTGGGTGATAGGGGTGGTGAACTTGTAAGTTACACCACACTCCTTCCACATTGCTTTTAGATATCCTGACATGAAGTTGGTACCTCTGTCAGAAATGACCTCCTTTGGAAAACCCACTCTGGAGAAGA
Source organism: Calotriton arnoldi (assembly GCA_963921515.1). NCBI lineage: Eukaryota > Metazoa > Chordata > Amphibia > Caudata > Salamandridae > Calotriton > Calotriton arnoldi. Next base: position 4,854,870 of record CAWUFW010000046.1, on the reverse strand, counting down.
CTCCAATGAGGGCTCTTGCCACCACAGGGGCTGTGGTGGTCCTCAGGGGAATTGCTTCTGGGTACCTGGTGGCATGATCCACTACCACCAGGATAAACCTGTGCCCAGATGCAGTTTGAGGGTCAAGGGGACCAACAATGTCAATCCCTACCCTCTCAAAGGGTACCCCCACCACCGGTAGTGGTATCAGGGGGCCTTTGTTGTGCCACCTGCCTTACCACTGGCTTGGCAGGTGACACAGGAGCGACAAAACTCCTTTGTGTCCTCTGACATATGTGGCCAATGAAAATGTGGAACAAGCCTGTCCCAGGTCTTGTTTTGGCCCAAGTGTCCTGCTAAAGGGATGTCATGTGCTAGGGTCAAGAGGAACCCCCTAAACTTCTGAGGTATTACCAACCTCCTGGTGGCTCCAGGGGCTGGGTCTCTACCTTCAGAATATAGGAGTCCCTCATCCCAATAAACTTTATGGGACCCACTAGCACTCCCAGCAGCCTCAGCAGCAGCCTGCTGTCTGAGGGGTTCAAGAGAGGGGCAGCACTGTTGCTCCTTACTCAGATCCTCCCGAGAAGGGCCCCCTGCCCCCAAGAACTCAACCTGATCAGGCTCAAGTCCCTCTGGGGCAGTTCCTTCTTCAGGATCTGCTTCACCTCCTCTGGGGGTGAATCTGTGATCCGAGACAGAGGGGAAGGCACTGCCTTTACCCTACTGCTCCTCCTCTTGGGAAGCATCTGGTCCATTGTTCCAGGATCCAGAGCTGGTTCAGTGTCATGCATTCTTGCTTGTGACCTGGTCACAGCAAATACCTCTGCAGGGATGCCCAACATCTCAGCATGAGTCCATAACTCTACTTCAGACCAGGCTGAAGTCTCTAGATCATTGCCCAATAGACATTCGACAGGGAGGTCTGCACTGACTACAACCTTCTTGAGGCCAGTTACCCCTCCCCAGGAGAAATTCACAACTGCCAGACTATGGTTGGTCTTGACGTTGCTTGCATTGGTCACCTGGTACATTTCGCCCAGGATGATCTGTCCAGGGTCCACAAGATCCTCTGCCACCATGGTGACACTAGCCCCTGTGTCCCTAAATGCCAAAGCCTGTTTGCCATTTATTACAGGCTGCTGTTTGTATTTGCCCAGATTACTGGGACTCACTAGGAAGGACATATTAAGGTCTCCCTCACAAATCAGCATTGCCTGAGTGGGCACTCTGACTAGGTCAGAGTCCACTTCAGAACCCAGGGTCAACCCTACTACACCCTTATTCTGTGTACCACCTCCACCAGTAGCTGAACTAGGGGGAACAGTTGCCTTAGGGGCAGGAGTGGTGGTGGTTTGGTCTTTGGACTTGTTACAGTCAGAAGTCCAGTGCCCTTTCTGTTTACAGAATTTGCACCAGGGCTTCTTTTGGCCTTTTCCCTTGTTGGATTGTGACTCCCCACCAGATGCAGATTTTGGGGCCCTTGTGAAGACTTCTGGTCTTTTGACTTATCCCCACCTTTCTCAGAGCCCTTAGGATCTTGCTTCTTGGTGTCACCCCTTGGTTCTGGGGTTTCTGCCTCACCCTGGTTCTGACCCATTTGTCTGCCTTCTTTCCCAATTCTTGGGGAGAGGTCAGATCCGAGTCCACCAGGTACTGATGCAACAACTGGTTCTGGCAATTATTAAGGATCTGTTCTCTCATCATCAGATTATACAATCCCTTGAAATCAGTAACCCTACTGCCAACCAGCCAACCCTCCAGAGCCTTGGTTGCACAATCAACAAAGTCAGTCCAGTCCTGAGTCTGTGCCTTCTGGGTGTCTCTGAACTTCAACCTGTACTGCTCAGTGGTTAAGCCAAACCCATCTATTAGTGCACTCTTCAGGACTTCATAATCATCAGCATCCTCTTCTCTAACAGTGAGGAGCTTGTCTCTACCTTTATCTGAAAAGGAGAGCCACAAGATTGCTGCCCACTGCTTTTGGGGGACCTGCTGTACTCTACAGGCCCTCTCCATAGCAGTTATCCACTTGTGGATATCATCCCCACTCTGGTAGGGAGGAACAACCTTGCTCAGGTTCCTATGGTCTGGAATAGATTCTCTGCCTCTAGGGACACTGTTGCTGCCACCAAGGGGTTCTAACCCCTCTCGTCTAGAAGCTCTCTGGATCTCCAGGGCTTCTCGATCCAGTGCCAACTGCTTGGTTCTGAGGGCAACTCTTGCTTCCTCATACTGCAGCAGTTTGCACATTCTTTCAGCGGAGGTCTCTCTTATGGGAAAGTATGAGTTCCTCTGGTGGACAAATTCTCTGCCAGAGTGATAAGAGTGCTCAGATTCCCTGGAAGGGGACCTATGCCTCTCATCCACTCTGTCAGTTTTCTTAGGGAGAATTCCTCTGTCCTTTTCAGGCCCCTTGAGGCCTGGCCCTTCAATCACAGAGTCCTGGTCATTCTGATTTTCATCATCTGACCCAGATACTGTAATTGACCCACCCACTGATTCAGACCCATTAGCTCCTAGAGCCAATCTAAGATCATCTGCTGTCAGCAGATCTATCAGGTGTAGGGTTGAGGGACTCTGTCCTAGCCTCAGGTGTCTTTCAACACACATGGCTCTCAAGTCAGAGAAAGCCATGTCCTTATACTGAGGCTGAGTGGATCCACTGGTTCCACCCTTTAAGGACATTCTAGTGTTGTGCAGTGTTGTACTACCTACACTAGTTTGTGGCCTACTGATACTAGCTTGAGCTGTAGAAAGGGTGTGCTATCCCTTGGCACACAGCTCTAAGTTCAGTAGAACTTATTGATACTACGCTTGACTTTATATGTACCTTAAGTACCTATAGTGGTTTTCAGTTAGTAATTCAAATAGAGATTTTCTGGTAAAACAATAGCAAGCTGGAATCCCACACCAATGTGAGAAGTTGGCCTGGTATATGCTGTTCACTAATTAAAGTGGACACCTTGCACCAGAACAATTCGACTCTTATGGTAGATAGGTTTAAGACAACCTTTATAGAAAGCTATCCTAGTGGTAGCTGTGGAGAGCAGCCTTCAGGCTAAGTCTTGAAGGAATGTAAAGCAGCTTGTTTTACCACACAATCTCTTGAATCACCAAATGAAAAGACACCACACAGGTATATATATAAAATATATATGTATTTATTAATAAACACTCTCTACTAATCTCTTTATGAGATTAGAGGTCAGGAACATATGTACAAGTCAAATATTATCAGAATAAGTTTAGCACAATCGAATATCACAATCTTAGTTTGCTAGACCTAGGTCTAGGGCATCTATAATCGAGGGACCCCCAAGAACCACCCCAGGTAGTTGTAGGAGACCCACAGGGGACGGACGCGGTGACCTGGCACCGGTGCGAGTCCTGTGCGAGTCTATGTACTCAGACGCGATTGAGATTTCAATGTTAAAGGTCCCTTGCGTGTTCGAGGCGAACACACCGATCGGTCCTTGTACGAGTCGAAGGACGCGGTCACAGATAGAGATGCAAGTGAGATGGACGCGCTGTGTCTAACACAGACGCGAACCTTGTGCGAGTCAGTGCAATGGAGATATCAGAGTTACAGGCCCTTTGTGTGTTCGAGGCGAACACCGATCGGACTCAGTACGAGTCGAAGGATACAGTTTTAGATAGTGTTGCAAAGGAGATGGACGCGGTGTGTCTAACACAGACGCGAACCCTGTACGAGTCAGCGCAATTGTCGCACTTGGAAAGTTAGAGTTTTAGGACACTTCTAGGGACGCTACAAGCAAGTCACTTACAGGGTAAGTAGTTCTAGGGCCCACACCCACAGGAGCACCGTAGTGCTGAAGTTACCTCACCCATGGGAGCCGGGTGCATAGGTGTTCTTTGGTGTCGGGTCGCGGCGTCGTTTTCAATGGGAGCCAGTGAAGACTTGCTGCTTGCGGCGACAGGAGAAGTGTCCGGAGGAATCCAAGCCTGTATTCGGAAGATGGAAGACCTGAAAGCAGAGGGGACAGTGTTCAAAGTCACTTGGCAGTGACTCGGGGCAAGGAAGATGGATGCCCACCGTCGTTGCAAGATTCAGGTCATTCGCGGTTGCCTTGACTCTTCAGCCACGATGTCCAGGAGGCGTCGACGATGACCAGGAGCTGGATTCGGCGTGTCCCACGATGTCTGCAGCTTACTGCGGTGTCGGCGACTCGATTGGAGCCAACAAGCCTTGGTAACAGCAAGTCTCGGGGAAAGTGTGAGGAGGCAATGGCGCAGACCAGCAAGGTCTGTGGGACTCACTCAGCAAGGGTAAGTCAGGGCAGGCCTGGAGCAACTAGGGGAGCCCTTTGGTTTCTTTAGAAAGTCTTCTGGGGACCCACAAGCCGGCTGGCAAGGGATTGCAAAGACGCCTCGGGAGGATTCGCTCACAGGGGCCCACGGTCACTCGGGACGTGGTAGGCCTCTGATCTTAGGAGGGATTCCTGCTGGAGGCTGGGACCACACGTGGTCCAAAGCACAAGTTCGTGGAATGTTGTGGAGGGGTTGCACTTGACAATAGTGCACTGTACCCAGGGGTCGCGGTTCCTCGTTACTCTTGGGGTCCACTGGCCTCAGCTTCGCTGGGGACTCACGATGGCCTTTGAGAAGTCAGGAAATCCACTTCTTGGGCTGCAGGGACTTCGGACTCCGGCGGGAGTGGCGTAGTTTGCGACCGTCGTTTGTAGTTTTTGGTGCCTGCCAAGCAGGGGAGTCACTCCTTGACTCCAAGGGAGATTCTTCAGTCTTCCAAAGGTAGTGGAACGTCGAAGGTCCGGGATTCGTCTTCAGAGCGTCATCCAGGGAAATCTAGGGTGCAATGCACAGGTTCCCCTCTTATACTAAAAGAAAGGGAGGGACTAGCTCTATGACCCTACCTATGGGAGGGTCAGGGGAGTGGGTGGCTACACCCACTTCCCTTTGTCCAGTTTCGCGACAGAGCAGGGGCAGGTAGCCCCTGAGCCGGTTTGAACTGGCATATGCACAGAGGAGCCTTCTGCTCCCCCAGTGCAGGACTTCAAAGCACTCTAAGAGTGCACCCACCCAGCCCCAATACACTAAACCCTGTCTGGGAGGTGGTCACACCCCCTTGGGACAGGATATCTATTGTTGGGCTTCCTCCACTGCGAGTATTGGTCATCAGCAGGAGGGCAGCCCAGTGTCTGTGACTGGTGGCATCCATTTTGTGATGCCAGGGCTCTGCAGGATTCTACCGCGTTTCCACAGTAGGTACATGTCTATCCCTCTAGAAGGATGGAATGCTACCCCCGCCGCCAGGACTGGCGGGGGGGTAGTATTCCAAGATGTTTGACACCAAACACAACATGTTTCGATGCATCCATTCCAAAGTTAGCATTTTACCTCGAGGATATAATGCACTTAAAAGTATATGGTTTAACCGCATCCACAAACAGCACCAGAGAATGGACTCTGAGAGCTGCAGAGGGGCCCTGCTCAGGCAGAGGCACCCCCTCACATAGAAGCCAAGCACCCTGCCCTCAGGATTGATAGGGCCTGCCTTAGGGGTGACTGATAGGGTTATATGTGTGTGTAGGAGAGATATAGGGAACCTATATCTCCGAGAGGAGTGCTAGCACCACCTCACCCAGGCTGCAGTAGCAGGCCTGTGGTGTCAGATTTAGCCTGCTTCCCAGGGGTGGCATAATACATGCTGCAGCCCCTGGTAGGCCTGTGAAGTACCTATGCCCTTGGTACCTAAGGTACCATATACTAGGGACTCATAAGGTACCACAGTATCCAATCACTAGTGCACCTAGAGTGCACTCCAAGTCGTTTAGAGAGAACAGAGAGGCTGGGGCCCTGATTAGCAGGGGCCCAGCCAGACTATAGCCAGAAACCAGTGTAAACATCAGAGAAAAAGTGGGGGCAACATAAGAGGCAGATCCTACTCTCCTACAACATCCGAAACCCTTCTACATGATATCAGACATAGAAGCATCGCCAATTTCGCAGATAATTGCTTGCGAGAAAGATACTCGTTATTCGGCCAAGCTGTCAAAAAATTGAGAACCTTGTTCACGTCCCAAAGGACCGAATATCCTGGCTCCGGAGGGATCGATAATCAGATTCCCCGAAGGAGTTTCCTCACCAGCGGATGTTCACCTACTGGGAGGCTTGCAACAGTGGTGTGGCCCACGGAGATAGCAGAGCGAAAGGTATTGATCGACCGATAGGCCAGACCCTCTGAGGCTAGGTATGCCAGAAAATTCAGGATGTGGACAACGTCTGCCCCCACGGGATCCAGGTTTCGTTGCAGACACCAACCCATCCAACGTGCCCAGGCTGAACGGTATCTCTTGACTGTTCCATCTGACCACGCCCTAGAGAGGAGGTCTGCAGCATTTCTCAAAAGGCTTGGGACTTGCCATCTAGTCCTGTAATCCTCCATGCCATGAGAGGCATCGAACTGGACGTCACGAGCGGGTGAGGATTGCCCGCTGGATCGCTCAGGAGATGAGGCAGCTGGGGTAGTCGGATTGGAGAACCCCAGGAAAGTTCCATCAGAACTGGAAACCATGCTTGCGACCTCCACACTGGGGTGACTACCACCAGATCCGCCTTTTGCCTGCGAACCTGAGTCGTCAATCTCATGACCGTGGCGAAGGGGGGAAAGGCATATCCCAGTTTCGAAGCCCAATTCTGGAGAAAGGCATCCGTGGCCGTCACCTCTGGATCCGGTCTCCAACTGAAGTATCTGGGGAGTTGGTGATCCAGGCGCGACGTGAAAAGGTCGATCGAGAAAGGTCCCCATAGCTCCGACAGAGCCTGAAAAACGGGGGAAACAGTTTCCATAGACTTGAGTCCTGTAGGTGCCGGGAGTGCCAATCCGCCACCTGGTTGTCCAGGCCTGGAAGGTGTTCCGCCGTCACCGATATCTGGTGATCGAGGCAGTACTCCCAGAAATTCTAGGCCAGATCCACCAAGGCCTTGGAGCACGTGCCCCCAAAGGTGGTTGATATAATTCACCGTACACATTGTCCATCTTGAGAAGGACACAGGCCTGTGCTCTGTCTCTGGTACAGCAACGAACCGCGAAAGAGCCTGCCATTAATTCCAGGCAGTTTATGTGCAGGGATTGCTCCGCGGCAGACCAAACGCCTCCGGTGGTGAATTCTCCACAGCGAACACCCCAGCCGGAACCGCTGGCATCGGACTCTATCACTAGATCCGGTAGGGAGCCGAAAATGGCACGGCTGTTCCATGCTTCCATGTGGGATAGCCACCAATTGAGTTCCTCCTTGACAGCGGTACACGTTGCACGTATGAGAGACCTCTCCGTAGGTGAGATGCCTTGAGCCTCTGTAGTGCCCGAAAGTGTAGAGGGCCAGGGAATATAGTCTGGATCGAGGAAGACAGGAGGCCGACCACTCTGGCGATGCAGCGCAGGGAGGTCATCGACTTCTTTAGTAACTGTCGGACCTCGTGCTGAATTTTTGCAACCTTCCTGGACGGGAGGCTCAATGTTGCCTTTACTGAGTCTATGAGAAAACCCAGGAATGTGAGCGTAGAGGAAGGAGTGAGACTGGATTTTGTTTGGTTGATCACAAACCCCAGCGATTGGAGGAGAGACACCGCTGAGAGCACCTGCCGGCAGAGAGTTTGAGGGGACTGATTCATGAACAGCATGTCGTCTAGATAGACGATCATCCGAATTCCCTGTCCCCTGAGGTGTTCTATCACTGGGTGCAGGACCTTGGTGAAGCACCAAAGCTCCAAGGAAAGGCCGAAGGGCAGAGAAGTAAACTCGAAAGTCTCGTCCCTCCATTGGAACTGAAGGAAGCGCCGATGAGGGGGAAAAATCGGAATCGTCAGGTACGCATCCTTGAGATCCAACTGGACCATCCAATCGTTGGGGCGCAGTAGGTCCCTCAATAGATGGATACCCTCCATCTTGAAGTGGCGATAAACCAGCCACTCGTTGAATTCCCGAAGGTTTATAACTGGGCGGTAGCCCCAGTCCTGCTTCTGAACCAGGAACAGATTGCTCAAAAAACCTGGCGGGTGAGGGGAGGACCTGCAAATTGCTCCTTTCCTCAGCAACTCCTCTACCTCCCGCTGAATGAGACCAGCTTCCTGCCCCGAGAAACAAAGTTGTCTGGGTGGCACCGGTTGAATGGGCGACCCGTAAAACTCTCTGTGGAAGCCCTGAACCGTCTGTAAGACCCATGCATCGCTGGTCAGGGACCTCCAATTGGTGACAAACTGAGCCAATCGACCCCCCAAGCAAACACATGAGAGAATTGAAGAACTCACCGTGGGAAGAGCTGTTGTTGCCGCCCCCGCAGGGGCCGTTTCGTTGTCTCCTCTGACGGCCACGTCCCCTGGTTGGGTAGAAGCCTCCGAAACGAGAGGAATCCTGCCATTACCCTCTCTGGGATTGTTGACCTCTGCCGGGTGTGCCTTGGAATGAACAGGCAGCCGAGCGCCCCCTGCCGCCGCTGGCCCCGGAGGAAAAACGTGCGTTGAAAATACGATCTACCGTTGATTGGGCCTTGTCAAGTGAATTAAAAGTAGACACGAACTTGCTGAGTTCCTTGACAAAAGGATCTCTGAAGAGGCCGCCTTGAGCTACATGGTCCGCCTCCGAAGTGGCTAACTCGCCCAACTTGGGATCCAACTTTATCAGTAAAGATCTGCGCCTCTCGGTGTAAATTGCGCAGTTGGCATTCCCGAGAAATATAATAGCTCTCTGGGCCCAACTGGATAGAATGTCAGGCTGGATCAGGGCAGCAGAGGCCTTAGCGTCTTCCGCCATGTCAAATATCTTGACAAGCGGGCCAGTAATATCCAGAAGCTTGTCTTGGCAAGCCCGCCAAGACCTGTCGATTCCCTTTTTGGGATCTTTAATATACTTTGTCAAAAAGGTTGCCATCCGGGTGTCGATTTCAGGTGTCACTGCCACCTTGCCCTCCAAAGAGGGACGCGGACACTCGGCCCGCAACCTAGAGCGTACCGCCTGGTCTAGCGGTTTGCGTAGCATGCTGGCCACGTATCTCGCCACCTTATCTGAGGGTACCCACTCCGAAGAGCGGGGGTGCAAAAGCTCCTCTGGATCCAGAAGATCCGATTGGCCCTCTCGGGGGGGTTCAGCCTGAGGAGCGGGAGATGGACGCCATGACCGCTGATGGTCCGACTCTCCGTCCGATCCCTGAGGGGAGTCATCGGATGGTTGGGGGGAGTTTTCCCTGTCCACACTCTCTACCGCAGGGGGTTCCGCCTGTAAGTTCGACTGTGAGGTGGGGGGGGGGTCTAGTGTCTAGAAAAATTATTATTGCGAAACCTACATACATTGCATTTTGCGAGTCCTTAATAGCGAATCGGTGAAATTCGCTATTAAAGACTCACAAAATACAATGATGATACATCTGCCCCAAAGGATCTTTATTCAGCTGAGCAGCAGGGCTGAGAAAATATGGCAATCTACTTCAGAGGAAAGTTATTGAATGCAATAACTGAAAATTGTACTTTGTCATTTCGTATGGTTCAAGCTCCTCGAGTGATACCTTTTTGGTGCATGAACTGTTATGAAACTGTCTGTTTGGAAGTTCCATTGGAATTGCTGCCAATAGTGGCATTCAATATGAGAGAAGTGATTCGACCAATAAGATTGCAGCAATCATATTGCACTGCTGGGTATGAATGGTGCGACGACTGAGTAACCCTGGTGCAGTTTCAATTTTCTATACTTCTTACAAAATGTTGGATTTTAAATACAATATGTCGATGTCTTTTATTGTTTTGCTGTGTTTCATCAACAATCAAATCATGTAATGACTTTATTGTTTCATTTAAATTTTCAATACTGTTAATCGTAGCAGACATGCTTTCATCCATCTTTCATGCTAGCACGATTATTGTATCCAACTGTTCTGTTTGAATGTCTAATATTGATTTCTCAATTTGGGTAAATTCTGATCTAGATAGCGTGGCACGTGTATCTTCAGGTCTTGTTGGAAGCTGTGGTAAACATCTTTGCCTCCTGATTTTCTGGCTTTAAAAGTTTGTTGTATGTCGTGTAGGTCCCATACATTTCGTGTAGCTCTAGGTGGGTGTCTCCTTGTAGGCAATACTGTTTCAAACAATGTTGGTGTTGGTGTAATTTCCTTTGCTGAAGGCACGTCACTGTTGTTATGCTGCTGATCCTGTATATCATCCACATTGTGATCATCATGTTCCTCTGTAATGTTGTATTCTGTCTCTGTACATAAAATGCAATATAACTTAAATTAATTTTTTTTATTTTTAGCATGACATTTAAGAGCACATGTACTAGTGTAAGCATGTTGAATCTATAATGCATTAAATCTTGTGTTTTTTTCCTTCCAGGATCATGCTACTAAAGATTAAAGTTATTGTAATTTGAAAATTCATTCACTTATATATACACTAGTAAACTGTGCGTTATTTTTTACTCATAAAACCTGCTAGATATTGATGGGATTCAAAATCCCATAAACCATTTTGTTGAATATAAGAGATGTTAATGCATTGACATGTAAAATGAGCCCACATCTAAGGTAATTTGTTTTGACAGAATAAGCATATTTTAAACTAAAATATTAGTATATGATTTATTTAAAAAACAAATTAACACTAACTGGGTGCTACTGAGGAGGTTCAGAGGTGTTAATGTTTGATAGGAGAGATATGTATCCAGTAGACCCAGTTGTGATGGCGCTCTCAAAGGCTGATTCATTGCTGTCATTGGTGGAGGGGTGAAAGACCCCCTCCCTTGCCTGTAGCTTCCTTCCTCCTACTGGCCAACTTTTCCTTCGGGCACGAGCGAAGGTCTTCCACCACTTCCGTATTTTGGAAATATTGCATGTAGTAATTCCCACAGCATTTATCCTTTCTTTTATAGGGCTCCATATTTGCATCTTGGTGGCTTTAGGGACAGCTAGGGAGGCTTTACCAAATAGATGGCCGCTATTTGCTACACACTCCTCCACCAGTATAGAATTTCATCATCCAAAAACTTCTGTTTGCTGGAAGTCCACACAGGTCCTGACTGCAAAGCTCCTGTGCTTCAGAATGGCAGTGCAACAATGGGGGATATTCTCAAGAACGTGTGATAATTATCGCAAAATTAGCTTAACGCAACTTTGCACATCGCAGTCTATCGCGGGAAAATACCACCGTGTTAACGTTGTATTCTCAACCCGGCGGCACCATGCGATAGTCCCACGACAACGCGCAAAATGACCGCGTTAAAAATAACTCGATGCCGAAAAAACGCAAAACACGAACGCAGAAAAAGTTGCAATGTGGCCAACCGCGATAAAAAAAGCAGCGATAACCAGCGACAGGCCTGCAATTCCCATGCGTCAAGCGGGAAAATGCACTACAAAAGCACCTAAAAACCCAAACAAAATAATTAAAACTGCGTAGCACCATGGAGGAAGCCGGAGCAAGTACAGAGGACGACCAGAACCCCACAAGCCCCCAGGAGGACCAGCCTGGGACCTCGGGGTCACGGAAGGGCAAGGAGAAGAAGACGAGGAAGACGAGGTTCAGTCCGCAGGAAAACAGGATCATCATCACGGAGGTGATAGAACACCACCAACAACTGTTTGTCACCACCAACGTGTCATTTGCAAATAAAAATGCAACATGGCAGTCCATCCAGGACAAGGTGAATGCAGTCGGAGTGAGGAGGAGGACAATTGGAGAGGTCAAGAGGTGCTGGAATGATGCGAAGCGCAAAACCAAGAAGAAACTCGCTGACAACCATCAGTCAGCAATGCAGACTGGAGGTGGCAGTCCAGCCGAACACCAGGAGCTGGATGAGATGGAGTAAATGGTGGCCACAGCCATCAGTGGGGAGACGGTGGCAGGAGTTGGGGGTCCGGACACTGCTCGACATGACCTGACACAACAGCACCAGGGTGAGTACCGAACAGGGACTGGGGGACGGGGGAGAAGGGCACAATGGCACACATGCACAATTAAGTAGAGCACACTGCACACCCACAATGACTCTGGATCATGTCCCTGATCCCCTTGGCACACTGCAGCACACATACAAACAGCAAGTAGGCCCCCGTCCACTATGGGCACAAAGGGGTCCCTCCCCACACAGCACCAAGCTCACAACCAACCCATGCGCACGTGTCTAAACCAGTAAAGCTGCGGGTCTGTGAGCCACACTGACAATGCAAGTGACACCGCATGACTAACAGCATGGCTGCAGTCCAATCATCATGACACAGTGCACGCCACGACACTGAGGTGGTTGAGTGTGGAACACATCCGTAAAGGAACAGGTCACACTCTGACACATCCACGTGCACAAACAACCCCTGACGTCAACAACACATCTGCGGATAAACCATGCTCAAGAGTCCAAAATACGAACCCGAGCAAAAATTAGCCAAGTCTGCAACATCTCAGCACTGTAGAAGCACAGAAGACAAAGGCAATCAATCAATCAATCAATCAGGGGTTTGTTAAAGCGCGACTACTCACCCGTAAGGGTCTCAAGGCGCTAGGGGTGGGGGTGCAGGTTCCATCCATCAAGGAGGGGGTCTGTCGAAGAGCCAGGTTTTGAGGTTTCTTGCGAAGATGGGGAGCGATGTTGTCTGTCTGAGGCGGAGCGGAAGGGCGTTCCATGCTTTGGCCACGAGGAAGGAGAAGGAGCGGCCTCCCGATCTGGTCTTTCTGGTGCGGGGGACGATGGCGTAGGAGAGCTGGGCTGATCGTAGGGTCCTTTGGGGTGCGTGGAATTTGAGTCGGCTGTTCAGGTATGCTGGTCCGGTGCTGTGGAGGGCCTTGTGTGCGTGGGTGAGCATCTTGAAGGTGATTCTCGCCTCGACAGGGAGCCAGTGGAGTGTGCGCAGGTGCTGGGAGATGTGGCAGTGTTTTGGCAGGTTGAGGACCAGTCTTGCGGCGGCGTTCTGGATGTTCTGTAGCTTGCGGGTGAGGTTTTTGTTTATTGCCGTAGTCGAGTCTGCTGGTGACCAGGGCGTGAGTGACAGTCTTTCGGTGTTCGAGGGGGATCCATTTGAAGGTCTTACGAAGGAGGCGGAGGGTGTGGAAGCAGGAAGACGAGACAGAGTTGATCTGGCGGTCCATTTTGAGCTCGGAGTCCAGGATGATTCCCAGGTTGCGTGCGTGGTCCGTGGGGGTTGGTGGGTTTCCGAGGGCGGGGGGCCACCAGGTGTCGCTCCAGGCATCGGGGTTTGGGCCCATGATGAGTACTTCTGTTTTGTTGGTGTTTAGTTGTAGGCAGCTGTTTTTCATCCATTTGGCGACGGCTTCCATGCCTTCTCGAAAGTTGCGTCTGGCGGTGTTGGGCTCGTTGGATAGGGAGAGGATGAGCTGTGTGTCGTCTGCGTATGACACGATGTTGAGTCCGTAGGTTCTGACGATGGGGGCGAGTGGAGCCATGTAGACGTTGAAGAGCGTCGGGCTGAGGGAGGAGCCCTGGGGGACTCCTCAAAGGGCTAAGGGGCAGCAAAATCACAGCTGCAGGGGCGACTCTACCACAATGCAGCACACACACATAGCAATGACTGCACACCAACATTGACGACAATGTGGTACAAAGTGCAACACTTACACTACAGAACAGAGGACACATCTGGTCCCGCTTGTGCGTAGAAACTGGACAATCACATCTGACATAGCAGGAAACTGTGAGATGATAATGTACGTGTACAACCTCACATCCGTGATGCAGTTCAAATGTCCACTGTCCCGTATCAAATAGTCAGCTCCTCCCAAACAGTCACAATGTACATTGTCATGCAGTCTGTATGTAAACTTGAACAATGCGTCAACATACATGTCAACACAATGTTAAAATGCATCTCCCCTTCACAGTGCAGAGGGACAATCAACACCTCCTGCAGAGCAGACCAGACAACTCATCAGTGATGATGAAGAGGACCTCCACACCTTCGACACCGACGCCCTACAACAGCTCATGGACAGCTAAGGCAACCCACCTCCATGAGCAGGGCAGCCCAGCTGCATCGAGGAGACCCCACCCCCTGCACAGACCACACAGCAGGAAGCACCCACCACCACGGCTGGCTCCCAGCACCTCACCGAAGAACACATCGCATTCCAAGGACATGTGTTAGACTGCCAGAAGGAGGTGGCTGAACAGGTGCGGGTGGGGTTCGACCTCATGGCAGCCAAACTAGATGACATACGTGGGTGTCTAAGTCCCATCAGGGACCACTTACACTCCCTAACGGACACCCACAGTACGCTCCATGATGTCCAACAATACATGCCCGACATAGCTGGAGTCATGACTCTGAGAGGAGAACAACTGGCTAGTCAGAGTGGCCTCAGCGATGTCAGCCGAGAGTTGGCACAGATGCTGAGGATAATGGAGAACATGGAGCGGATGCATGCGGAAAGAATGTCTGGCACGGATGCACACCAGCGAAAAGTAGTTGGGATCTACCATGCCCTGCAGATCCTCATCATCGCATTGCTGCCACCAAGGCAGTCGCTGATGAATGCTGCTGGTCCCCCTACACACACATCTCCGGCCCCTGATGTGTCAGTGGCACACAGTGCTGCAGACCAAACATCAGCATCCACATGTCAGACAGATGACATAGAGGACGAAAATGCGGGTGATTCCACCTTTGTAGTAAGAAGGAGCCAGTAGCATTCTTCTCCGCCATATGCCCTGTTTCAGCTTGGTTCTGCCCTCTGCATCATGCCCTGTAACAACACCTCCCACTGTCCCCCGAAACACTCTGCGACACTCACCTTGGACCTCGACATGGACTGCCATATCTTGTTTGCTTACCAATTACATAGCAATCAGACTGCAGACTGTACTCTTCCTCCTCCTATGTACTTGTCAATCCCTAAATGACTCTGGCTGGCCCTCCACTGGGCTACAATGTAATGTGGGGTTTGCATGGCCATGTACTGCTCACGCTCCGACACTCTACCGAATGTGAATAAATCATTCAAATACACACAGATGTGTCATGTCCATAATCTTTCAAGTATGAAAGTACGGATGAATGTAAGGACATTGATTGCCCAAAAAGGTACACCCTGGGAAATGAAAGCAATGTGCATGTGTGACCGTGACACACGTAGGAAGTGAGATGACTCGGAATGTGTGCACTAGCTGTGGCCTCATTGCTCTGAAACAACAATCGCGCAATTTCTCAGCTTTGCCCCACGCAATGTTAGAAATAGGGGTGGGTATGAGATGTCAAAGTCGTTGGCAGGCCCAATGTAGTGTCCACCATCACATTTGACAACAGAACATCTCTTCGCATACCTACTCACACACAACTGGGTGGACATAGCCTGTAGTGATGGATCACATTGATCCACATGGCAAGAATATGGGCACCATACTCACATTGCTGAAGACACGTAAGAGCACAGGTCTATCAGCAACTATCCCAACCACTATGTCTGGCACACAGAGGTGGAGCTGGCAATAGGGACTCACCCCTAAGTGAAATGCGTCAGTCAGTCCCTCCCTGTGTACGGACAATGCTCATTGAGGCACACGATTTGTCATTCTAATCAACACTCATCACAGTTGAACACTAGTGAAGTTGCGTAGACTTTATTGCCATGTGCGTGTCAGTACGGGCAAGACAAGGGCCACAACATGAAGAACAATGCATCAGACAAGAATAGGCAGTATTCGGACACGGTACAGTTCCAAGTGACAGGCGTTGTGCATGCGCCCGGGATGTTCTGCCATTGCGTTGGTGGCTCTCGTAGAACCGGCACTCTTCTGACCTGCGGCAGTTATGTGGATGATATGCCACAGCTCGGAGCAATGAGTTGTATGTGTGTTCAACGTTTGGACGTATGGGTTGTTGTGTACGTAAGTGTCAAGGGCATTCCATGCAAGAGTACCTCGAGCAAGAACTTCTGTGTGTGGGGTGTGGATACGTTGGACTTTCATTTGCGCTGTGACAGTGTGGGAGTCGTCATCATCTGATATGTTATCTCTCTCAGGGGGTGCTTGCTGCATGCAAGACCAAGGTCGGAGGTGCAGATGTCCTTCCGCCTTCTGTATTGAGACAAAGGAGCTTTCATCCCTAATGTTAGTCTGACTGCTGCTTGCATTCTGGAAATGTGATGTGGCTTTTGCGCTGCAATTGAGGCTAGGCCTTAGGCTCAAGGTGCACCAATGGCAATACACACACAACAGTTGGCATGCATGAGCCAAGAGCCCGAGCGGCCTTGTGCTCCTTGTACAATCCCTTTGTGCGCGGGCGCCCTCCGGGTGCATGCAACATTGTCGATTGCGGGCCGTGTGGCGCAGACACTGCAACAGAGACACACGCATCAGTTGGTTTCCTGTCCAGCCCAGAAATGAACCATGCCCAGAGCCCAGGGATGATGATTCACACCCCTACGCTGTACTTGCGTACGCCGGCCCAGTACACCCCTCTTACGCATTAAGGGGGGGACGACAAAGCTACATGTCCAAGGTCTTACCCACCTCCTGTGGTGACATGGTTGCGTCCGCTGTACACAGCACAAGACTCAATCAGACAGGGTTCATGAGTTGTGGTGCACTGAGTTAGTGGCACCTGAAGGGCTGAGCAGGGTATCAAGCTGATGATGGCATCCAAGACAGGTGTGAGCAACTCCGGTTGTCTGGCTGTAGGACTCTTCCGACTCTGGCAGTTGTTGGTTGGAGGTGGTCCTGGCGGTGGTGGCGTGTGCAGCCAGCGTTGATGCGTCGTCCGGGCAGGTCAAGACTCGATTTGATGTGTGAGCCCTGGTGGACCTCCGTTGAGGCCGGAGGCGGTGGTCAGCGCAGGGCCACAGACACATGGCGTTGATGACCCCCAGGCCATCGACTCAGAGGCCATCCAATATTCAATCAGACAGGGTCCCGGACTTGAGCTGCACAGAGTTAGTGGCCCCGGATGCATTGCGGCCAGCACAGGCACACCGCCACAGGATGGTGACTTGCGGTGCACTGCGGTAGGGCCACCAGAGCTGAGCGGGTCCTCGTCGATGTCGAAGGTGAATGTCGCGGAGTGTTCCGGGGGACAGTGGAAGGTGTTCTTCCAGGGCATGATGCAGAGGGCAGAACCAAGCAGAAACAGGCAATATGGAGGAGATGAATGCTACAGACTCATGTTTAACACCATGTCAGTGCAGCCACATGATGATGGCGACAACCCACAGGACATTGACTGAGACGCCACCAAAGTTCAACCAGAGAGTGTCCATAAATTTCATGGCAGAGTTAGTGGCACCAGAGCTGAAAGGGGATTCAGTCTGCAATGAGGCCTGTACAATGGTATAAACTCTGCCATAAATAAATCAAGACTCAGTTCCAAATGTGTGACCTACTTGACCGCAGTGTAGGCCGGAGGCAGCGGTCAGCAGGGGACCACAGCCACGTGTCGTAGGCTTGCGATGCACAGAGTTAGTGGCACCAGAGCAGTTGTTGGTACTGTTCGATCACCTCCATGACGATGATCCTTTTTTACTCCGGACTGAATTGCGTCTTCCTCTTACCCCTCTCCTTGCGTACAGTGATATGCACTCGGCCATTGAATTATCAAGACTCCGTTCCAACTGTGTGGCCTACTGGACCGCGGTGTAGTCCGGAGGCAGCGGTGGAGTACGTCAACGAGAAAGAAGTGCTGGGGGCCTGTGTCGCGGGCCGTGATGGTCTGGGGAGGCTGCCAAGGTCGCGGGACTCGGGCTTGGAGCTTGCACCAGCACGTGGTGGGCCCTCTTTGACACACGCCGGTGTCGGCAGGTCAGCAGTGAGGCCTGGTTGCGCAGGGGAGGCCAAGACAGGTCTGGGGACCAGCGGCCTGGGGTGCAGCAGGCGCACAGGATCGCAGGCACCGCCGCTCACGGCGTCGGCCTCGTGGCGGGCTGAGAGGCGCCACCCTGGCAGACACGTTGGCCATTCCGGAAGAGAACCACGCCCGGCGCTACATGCTTTTTCTTCACACCCCTACGCTGGCCTGGCGTACGCCGGGCCAGCCCACTCCGCTCATGCTTACAGGGGGGGACGTAACAAGCTACATTTCTGAGATCTTCCCCACTGCCTGGGGTAACATGGTTGCGTCCACTGTCCTCTACACTCCAGATACCAGCAGCATTTGTCGACATGGACATGTCTGTGGTCTGCATACTGCAGTCTGGCCAGCACATCCCCGCCACACTTGGCATTGTGCACATTCTCATTCATGGGTCACTTGCCTCCTTTGCACATGCCTGATTCCCACCTCTCCCCACATTCTGCTATTGTGTGGCTGAGGTGCCATGCCGTTCATGGCTTGTTTACATGGCTGGCCCAGGTTACCACAGTAAGTTGTGCTGTCGTGTCTGGTACGTGGGCATGTTGTTTGGCATGTTGTTTGTGGGTTTGTAACATGTGCATTCCCAGAGTCGGGAGTTGCAAGACTGTGGAGTTGAGGTGTGTGGTGTGTTCATTTGGTACTTACCAACGAGCAATGCATCCCCATAGGTGCCATCTTGAAAGCGCTGGTTGATGATGGACTGTCGGAAGATGAAGGAATCATGCACACTGCCTGGGTAGTTGGCGACGACATTGGTGAAGAGTCCCAGGTGGTCCACTATTGCCTGCACATTGATGGAATGCTTGTGCTTCCTGTTGCGGTAATTGTGTGCAGTGGCGGCAGGGGGCACGAGGAGTACATGTGTGCAGTCGATTGCCCCCAACACGTGCGGGAAGCCAGCTATGGCGTAGAAGCCTTGCTTGGTCTCCAGATGTTCCTGCGCAGTGTGTGGGTAGTAAAGGTGCTGGGGTACCAAGCTGTTGATGGCACCCGAGACAGGTGTGAGGAACTTGGATAGGGCTGGCTGTGAGACTCCTCCGACTCTGGCAGTTGTTGGTTGGAAGGTACCAGAGGCCAACAGGTGCAGCACAGCCAGCAGCTTTGTCTGCGGAGGGATGTTGGTTGTCCGCTGTGTTGGTACCGTCAGCCTGTGGGCAATGATGGTCAGGATGCAGAGGATGGTTGTCCTTTTGAGCCTGTGGTGGGCAATGACATCCTCTGGTGTTAAGTCTGTGAGGCTGGTGCGTTTTCTGAAGGTCTGCTGTCTTTGTCTGCGCTGCCTCTGTGGTAGTCCGGGGGGGGAGCGTGGGGGATTTGGCGGGCCTGGGTGTGGTGGCGGTGGGTGTTGTGGCCCTCTTGGGGCTCCGTGCTGCATGATCAGTAGCTCCATGGCATCTGTTCAGGTGTGGCTCTGGTCTGGGCTCCCTTTTGTGGTGCAGGTTGTCGTCCGACTTAACACCAGGTAAGAGCAGGTGTTAAATCCCTGCTGCTAACGCGCCTTATTGTGTGTTTTGGGTTCTTATCGCCGATCTGGCTGGTCGTTGAGAATATTGCGAGGTGGTGTTTTCGCGGCTTTTTGAACAGGAACACCTACTCTGCATCTCATTAGCGTTAGTTGCCGGTGTCATCCATGGCGATGTTTTTTGCGGCTGCTATCGCAGGTAAACTGGCGGTATCGGCTGTTAGCACCAGCTTGTGAATGGGGCGATAACTCTATCGCCACTTTGGCTGCGATAAAGTGCTGCTAACTCGGCGATAAGTCCTTGAGAATATGCCCCAATGTGTTTACTGATTGTGATGCCATCAGTGTGTGTCTAGGCATCATTCGCAATTTGTAAAATGTGAAGGAATCCCTTTTAGCGATTCGATATTTTAGGGAAGCGAATCCAAAGAAATCGCTGTTAGGAACATGTATGAAATTGTACATTTCAATTACCAAATCGCAAAGTGCGATTTCTAAAGAATCACAATTTGCTATTCAGTAAAACATACAGTAGTACATCTGGCCCTAAAATAAACGTTTAAAATGCATCCTTTGTGTTCTAGCGTTTTTGCGTGTGTTATGAAAGAAGGTTTGGAGTTCCACTGAATGTCCCTGTAACATCTCATATGATTGAGCTTTATCTAGAACACATCCTGCTCAGATATAGCTCAGTGGGTTGTGTAATGGTTGCAGTGGAACTTGTTTTCAGATTTGTGTTGGCACGTTGACTAAGTCCTTAGTGTCAGGGGTCTAGAAGTTCTAGGATCTAGAAAACCTGCATCTGTAATTCTGAAAAAATATAGAAACATATCACATCCCCCTTTTATAGCATGGCAATAAAACCCCACAGTGGTCATAGGACTTAAGTGTACTTCACAAAAAAGAGACTACACAACTTCATCCCTTAACCCCCACTAGACGGGAGCGGAATGAGACATTAAGATGAGAAGCGTATTTGTAGATCGCATGTTTACCCCCCCCCGAGGGTGAACCAAGACACCCAAGGGTGTCTCTTGGTGCTTTTGAGAGGCAGCAGAGGAGCCAAGCTCCATTGTATGCATTCTTGCGACCTGGATAGGATGAACACAAGACTAAGAAATGACAGTTTAAATAAATGAAAGAAAAGTGCCCAACCTTCCAAAGCCATGAGGAGGATAATTTGTCACTGAACTGAATGTACAGCCTCCAATGCAATGTACTGAGAAAATATATTTTGAGGAGGACCACAGAAAGAAACTTTAACACATTCAGAGAAAATCTGGGACTAAACGATTGCTCTGACTTTCAGTTCATTGTCATCTCTGTCAGAAGACGAGTGCAGGAGAGCCTGAGCCTGAGTATGAGAATGCAGGGGCACGGGAGGGTCGCACCCCTCAAGTGAAATGCTAAAGTGACAGTGATTTGGTGAGTAATGCCACTAAAAGGCGCTCCGTCTATCAACGTTTCATTTGCGGCGTCCTGCTGACCTTCCCGCCTAATGCTGTCAAATGTGGCGCACATCATAATATTGGCATTATGGAGATCAATAAACATGCAACAGCCACATTAGGATGCTCCTGGCACCCGACCCTGCAGAAACTGCCATCCACGAGTGCAGAGCCGAAGAGCCCTGGTGCCTGTGGGCGATGGACAGCCGGGGTCCAGGGCGATGGACAGCTGGGGTCAGGGGCGATGGACAGCCAGGGTCAGGGGCGACGGACAGCCGGGGTGAGGGGCGATGGACAGCCGGGGTCCAGGGCAATGGACAGCCGGGGTCAGGGGAGATGGACAGCCAGGGTCAGGGGCGACGGACAGCCGGGGTGAGGGGCGATGGACAGCTGGGGTCAGGGGCGATGGACAGCCAGGGTCAGGGGCGATGGACAGCCGGGGTCAGGGGCGATGGACTAGGGTCAGGGGCGACGGACAGCCGGGGTCAGGGGCAGAGTGAGGGGCGATGGACAGCCGGTGTCGGGGGCGAAGGACAGACGGGGTCAGGGGCGATGGACAACCAGGGTCAGGGGCGATGGACAGCCGGGGTCAGGGGCGATGGGCAGCCGGGGTCAAGGGTAGAGTGAGGGGCGATGGACAGCCGGGGTCAGGGGCGATGGACAGCCGGGGTCAGGGGCGATGGACAGCCAGGGTCAGGGGCGATGGACAGGCGGGGTCAGGGGCGATGGACAGCCAGGGTCAGGGGCGATGGACAGCCAGGGTCAGGGGCGATGGACAGCCAGGGTCAGGGGCGATGGACAGACGAGGTCAGGGGCGATGGACAGCCAGGGTCAGGGGCGATGGACAGACAGGATCAGGGGCGATGGACAGCCAGGATCAGGGGCGATGGACAGCCAGGATCAGGGGCGATGGACAGATGGGGTCAGGGGCGATGGACAGCCAGGGTCAGGGGCAATGGACAGACAGGGTCAGGGGCGATGGACAGCCAGCGTCAGGGGCGATGGACAGACAGGGTTAGGGGCAGAGTGAGGGGCGATGGACAGCCGGTGTCAGGGGCGATGGACAGACGGGGTCAGGGGCGATGGACAGCCAGGGTCAGGGGCAATGGACAGCTGGGGTCAGGGGCGATGGACAGCCGGGGTCAAGGGTAGAGTGAGGGGCGATGGACAGCCGGGGTCAGGGTCGATGGACAGCCAGGGCCAGGGGCGATGGACAGACGGGGTCAGGGGCAATGGACAGCCAGGGTCAGGGGTGACGGACAGCTGGGGTGAGGGGCGATGGACAGCCGGGGTCAGGGGCGATGGACAGCCGGGGTCAGGGGCAATGGGCAGCCGGGGTCAGGGGCGATGGACCAGGGTCAGGGGCGACGGACAGCCGGGGTCAGGGGCAGAGTGAGGGATGATGGACAGCCGGTGTCGGGGGCGATGGACAGACGGGGTCAGGGGCGATGGACAGCCAGGGTCAGGGGCGATGGACAGCCGGGGTCAGGAGCGATGGGCAGCCGGGGTCAAGGGTAGAGTGAGGGGCGATGGACAGCCGGGGTCAGGGGCGATGGACAGCCAGGGTCAGGGGCGATGGACAGCCAGGGTCAGGGGCGATGGACAGACGGGTCAGGGGCGATGGACAGCCAGGGTCAGGGGCGATGGACAGCCAGGGTCACGGGCGATGGACAGACAGGGTCAGGGGCGATGGACAGCCGGGGTCAGGGGCGATGGACAGATGGGGTCAGGGGCGATGGACAGCCAGGATCAGGGGCGATGGACAGATGGGGTCAGGGGCGATGGACAGCCAGGATCAGGGGCGATGGACCAGGGTCAGGGGCGATGGACAGCCAGGGTCAAGGGCGATGGACAGCCAGGGTCAAGGGCGATGGACAG
Source organism: Calotriton arnoldi (assembly GCA_963921515.1). Classification (NCBI taxonomy): domain Eukaryota; kingdom Metazoa; phylum Chordata; class Amphibia; order Caudata; family Salamandridae; genus Calotriton; species Calotriton arnoldi. The sequence goes on along the minus strand of CAWUFW010000046.1, from coordinate 4,832,284 downwards.
CAGGGGTCAGGGGTGCGCGGGACAGATAGGGCTAGGGGATCATGCCTGGACAGAGAGAAGCCCTCGACAGGCAGAACAAGGATCCGTGCCCGGCATACATTCCAAGATTACTCTTTCTATTTAGGAGGTAGACCCCCCCCCACATACCTTTGCCCTAAGTCCTGTTTTTCGAGCGATGTTATTTGTCTTCCTCTTATAATGTCCCTTACAGTTTCTCTTTCAAAATCTGCCTCTTGATTATTACACAATGTTGGCATGTACAGTCCAGGGAAGATGTCCTGGCAAGACGGTGCCAGTGCATACAGGAGAAGAACACTTGGGCAGTGGGGGCACCAGCAGGCCTCGCCCACACCCTCTCTGTCACAGCCGGATATGAATATTGCCCCTTCTCTCCATGACCGTGAGAGCTGTGCCAAGCCTCTTCCATCCGTGGTCGATGGCACAGCCTCACCTCCTCTGCTGGTCCTCCTGTGCGCACCCACCTTCTGCAGTGGCCCTGGTGAAGTCAGGGGCATCTCTGCTCAGCAGAGAAAGACGTCTTCGGCAGGACAGAGGCGACGTCTTTAGTTTCACTCAGGCCCTTTTGGAATGTTATTGAAGCAGCGGCCGATCCAGTGCATCCGGCCCTTTATTTGCACAGAACAGAGGAGGCCTCTAGTACTTAAGAGGAAGAACAGTCCACAATAGGGTGACAAACTGGCATGGGTGCAAATTCAGGACAAAGGGTCAAAATTCAGGACAAAAATTCAGGACAGGAGGTCAAAATTCAGGACAAAAGGTAAGTTTTATAGACACAGCAGAAGAGGTCGCGCAATAGTATATAAGTAAGTAAATAGACAGCCACTTAAGTACAAGTGAAAAGAAGTTTATATTAGGTTGAGACAATTGAGCACTTCATGGTTTTTCAGTATGCGCGCAGCTTTGAGCAAATGTGCAGTTCTTTTTGTGGTAAAAAAACTGCCCCTCCCCCCACCTTTCCAGCCTCCCAGGGAAACGCCCGATGCCCGGTCCAGCAAGTTCGGCCTTGCTACCACCCTCCAATGGTGACCCTCCTCTTCACATAGACCCTCTCTCATGTGTATTTAATTTCTTTTATAGTGCTACTCATCCCAAGTAAGTCGGACAGGGTGTCGGAGTGCGTTACATCACACACATATTATATAGAGACAATGACTCATATAAATGTGAAAGTCCATCTATAGGAAATGTACTTAAGATAATGGGGGTCACAAGGTGTAATCATTCTTTCATCCATCATTCAGTCTTTCACCATTCATTCTGTCCTTCCACTCTTTGCCCATCCATATCAATATTCAACCATTTGCAAACCTATCCTTCCATTCATCCATCATTCCACTCATCCATCCCTCCATTCATCCTTTCACCTTATCCATCCGTACACTCATCCATCCACTCTTCCACTCGTCCATCCATTCACTCATCCATCCAGCCATCTACCTTTTCACCCATCCAGCCATCCTTTCACTTACTCATTCATCCACCCAGTCACTCATCCTTCCACCCATTCACCCTTTCAGTCAACCATCCATCCATACTCCCTTTCTCTCTCCATCCCCCTTTCATTTAGTCATCCATCCTTCCATCCGCCCATCCATCTACTCATCCATTCATGAATCCATCCATTGACCCGATCACTCATCCATCCTTTCACTCATCCATCCTTTCTCTCATCCATCCACCCTTTCACTCCTTCACTCATCCATCCATCCTTTCTCTCATCCATCCACCCTTTCACTCCTTCACTCATCTATCCACCTTTCTGTCCATCCACCCTCCCTTTCACTCACTCATCCAGCCTTACATCTACAATTTCACTCATCCATCCATCCATTCACCCTTTCACTTATCAATTCATCAATCCATCCATCAGTTCACTCATCCATCCACCCATTCACTTGCCTGTCATCCACCCTTTCACTCATCCATCCATCCTTTCACTCATCCATCCATCCTTTTACCCATCCATCTACCCTTCCACCCATACATCAATTTACCTTTTCTCTCATCCATCCTTCCACTCACTCATCCGTCCATCCTTTCCCTCATTATTCATCCATTCACCCTTTCATTCATCCATTCACCCTTTCACTAATCCATCCAGCCATCCACCAATCCCTTCACTTACACAGCTTTTCACATTAATTATGAGCTGAGCCTTTGTCTGCTGAGTTGCAGACAGAAGAGGCCCATCAAGGACTTCACCCCTGCTGTAGTTCCTAAAGCAAGGGGTGGGCTCACTATGCCACTGTACATAGGCAATCCGAAAAAGTGGAAGTCATGAGTCATGCATGATGCACAGTGCCACTGTGACAGGGTGTTGTTTCCAGGGCTTTAAGTGGGATGAAAAACGGGGGGGGGGTTCTCCAAAGGGGGTGTTCGATGTTATTAAGGGCATGGCTTAAAACACCTAAGCTAAAAATCTGTGCTTAGCATAGTGTGCCGCCCGACTGGTTACTTGCTGCTTCTGTCATTGCATCCAGATATAAAACACAACAAGTAGTGTTACACCTACAAGCCAGAACTATTGGCTTTGTCAATGGTTGCTAGTTGCATAAAATAAAAAAGCAGCAACCATGGCTTTGTTGAATATAACATTGAAAATGCGTCAGTTTTAAAATGATGAGACAGTGAAAGACCCATAACCCTTTTTTTAAACTTGTTTCACCACCTTTTCATGTACTGGATTCTCACCTAGCAGCATGGCGTTTTTGTTTATTTCTTCCACCTGACTGAATGTCCTGCCCTAGACAGCGGGCGCAGGAGGAGGCCAACACATGCAGTGAGAGCACAGACTAGACCATTGTCATTCTGTATGTGGCAATCAGCCGCAGACAGAATGACAATGGGCGGGGTGGGGCTGCTCTTGTGCTTAGAGGAGTGCGAGGTGGCCCCATCAGGAAGCTGAGGCTTCTGGCTGGGGAACAATGATGTTCCCCAATGCCCAAAATTACGGACAAAAGGCGTCCGTAAAAGGGATCGTCACGGACAACGGACGTGATATCCAAATTACGGATGGTCAGTGAAATTTACGGACGGTTTGTCACCCTAGTCCACGAAATGGTCGGCAAGGCGCTGTTAGTGCTACAAGGCCATAATGTGGTAGAATGCACGCTACAAATGCTCATAAAACATTGCGGCTCACATTCTGTGCAACGTCTTTAGATGTCACGTTCTTGCCCCTCCTTACCTCTGTTTCCTTGTCTCCATTTATCACCATAGCAGTCAGCAGATACCCAGCCTTTCGGTTTCGTTTCTATGTCATTTCCTCTCTTTGCTCTGTGCTCAGTCTCGCAAACAGTCATATTTGCCCACAGGTGTGCAACAAACTAGTAATAAATGGAGTGATAAAACAAGCATTGGCGAAGCCAATAAGTTTCGCCTTCGGGGGTAGGGGGGATTTCCTGGCTTTGCCAATGGTTTTAGCCATGCTTTGCAGCATCCCCATGCTGTGCAGCACGGCTAAAACAAAAACAAATAGAGTAAAATCGCATATAATGAGTTCTTTTTTAGTTGCCTTCACCAAGAATGCTCTTGCTTATAAAATGAGGAGAGTGTTTTTTTTTATTTTTATTTAGTTATTCGTGTTGGCGGTAGCAACATTGGTAGTGGGGGAGCAACATGGGGGAGAGGGCATGGAATCACTGAGGGTAGGGGTGGGGAAGTAACATGGCGGGGAGGGTAGGGGAAGCAATACGGAGGGCGAGGTTGGGGGAGCAACACGGACAGAAAGTGTAAGAAATTCAAGAGAATTAGTTGAGGGAGGTGAGTAGTCACCTCAAATAATATTCACAGTCTTTGTCAGGGTGAGCCTCTAAAGTCGATAAATTAACCTGAGCTCACCCCCTGGTAGCTGTGACACAGAGCAGACAGGCTTACTTTACAGGCAATGTGTAAAGTATTTATGCAGTACTAAAATAGTAATAAAGTCAAAATGCAACACAATGAAAATCCCAAAACAAATTGGAACATTTGAGTAAAATTTAATAAAACAAAATGACACCAATATGACAAAATCCAATAAGGAGGACTGGCGATATGGATTTTTAAAGTATTAAATAGAAATACTGATGAGAAGCACAAAGTGGCAATCATAGTCAATGGTTGCAGTAGAACAGGACCTAAGCATATTGTGATGCTGAAGAGAAGGAGCGTGGGTCAGCCACATTAACCAGGTTCATCCTGGTCAAAGATGATCCTTTCTTAGTTCTTCAAGTCCCAATGCACCACAGGAGTACACCTCTGAAGCCCCCCAGGGCCAAATGTGGAGGCATTTAGATACTCACAGGTTGGCAGGCAGAGTTCAGTCCAGGTCTAGTTGCCACTGGTCAGCTGGGCAGTTGCAGGAAAAGGCCTCTTGTAGCTTGTTCTGTCCCTGTAATTGTAACACGAGGTCAGCCTTATGACCCTTGAAGCCAATTTCTTTTTTCCTGGGTACAAGAGGGAGAGCAGGTCCAGTGTTCTAGGCTCTTCGCAGGTCTCAGACAGAAGGTTCAGTCCTTTTCTTATCTTTCACAGATCCAGGAGTGTTCTGAAGCTGGTGCTTGGAGATGCCACATGTATGCCTAGTACAATCTAATGGGTAGCAATGACGACCTGGGGACTCCCTAACCAATGTGGTAAAGTTTCTCAGGGCTAACCCTATCCACTTTAGGCATTTTCAAGATGGCCGAAATCTTCACCCACAATAAGCTTGGGCTTTGAGGGCTGGAGAGGGTGTGTGGAGTGTTCTATGGTAGTCCTAAAGTCCTCCCATATCAAACACTAAAATCCAGTTTGAGGCAGGTCCTGTACCCACAGCAACCTCAGAGACAGAAGTCAATAATGTCAATAATAATGTAGTCCAGTGATTTCCTATGGAACAGCCAGACTTGCTACAGTAAAAATACCTTTTAGGGCTTTTTCACTGTAAGGACATGTGTGATATTAACATTTTGCATGCCCTACTTTTACATACCATGCAGCCTGCCTTATCTGCAGTAAGGCTTACTTAGAGCTGACTCACTACTATTTGAAAGGAAGGATTTGGCCTGTCAAAAGGTTATTTTCACAGGTCAAATTTGCAGTTTAAAACTGACAGCCAGGCTACATAGGGTAGGCCTGCAGTCACATTTACACTATCACTGTACTGGATGGCACAATGGGTGCTGCAGTCCTCTTGTGACATTTAACTTACAGACCCAGAGTACCCTTTGTACCATACACTAGGGCTGTATAGGTAAATTAAATATGCCAATTAAGAGTATCCCAATATTACTATGTTGAAAAGTGAAGCATAAACACTTTATCACTGGTTAGCAAGGGTAAAGTGGACAGAATTCTACAGCCAGCAATAAGGCCAAAATATCCAAGTTGACCCTGCCAAAAGGATAGATTTCCAACACAGAGGAAAATAGGGGAAAGCAAAAGGACAAGATAACGCAAAATGGAGCTAAGGGACAGAAGTACATGGGCAGAAAACAACGGCGAGGAGGAGAAGCACACAAGGGCAGAGAAAGAGCAACACAACTGCAGCGGATGGTGTAAGTACAACAGAGGGAGGCAGCAGGAAAACACATGCACTCTTGTGGAGTGCTGAATTAAAAAGAAAAAAGTAGCATGTGAAAAGTGAGGAGTGTAATGACACAAGTAATGTGTCCATGCTTTAGGGAGGGAAAAACACGCAAATAGGAAGTAAAGGACACACAAGCTAACAAATAAGAAGCAAGAAAATGAGAGTGACTATAAATCCATCAAACGGTAAGTAATAGGTTGATTCTAAACCCACTGTAAGCTGATAATGTCTAGCAACATACAGCACATGTGCTGTCTAATAGGAGAGACCTTAGATATAGCTCACAAAATACCTTTCAGTGTCAAAAGCTTATAGCAAGCTGTCACACTCATTGAATGATGTCATCAGTGATACCATCAATGATGTCATTTCAGATGTCGTCAGTGATGTTATCAATGATGCCATTGAACATATCATGAGTGATATAATATGTGAGGTCATAAGCAGTGCATGTCAGAGGCACAAGTTATAGTTAGCTCAGTAAACTACAACTGGTGAATTTCTGTGTTTTTTTAAGTTTAAAAATGTGTTTTTTAACTGACATTTTCACTTAACTATAGCGTCACTTTAACCTTTGTTTTTTTCAGTGAATGTCTAAGATTTTAAATATAAAGTAAGATATCATTACCAGACCTAACTATAACATCACTTTAAACTTTCTGTTCAGTGAATTTCTGAAACTTTTAAACGTGAAGTAAGATCCTATTACCCTACCAAACTATTTCGTCACTTTAACTTTTGGCTTTCTCAGTGAATTTCTGGTATTTTTTATTACAAATTATGTTCTTACTACCATACCTGACTATAACACCACTGGCTTGTGCCACACAAGCCTTGCTCCCAACCCCACCGCATGGCCAGTGAATGAGAGCGCTCATCACAATATAAAGGGGTGTCATTTTATATAATGCAGGTCTACTGGCTTTCTCAAGGGATCATCACATCACTATTTATAAGGCAGGCCTATTGGATTTGTCAATGGTTGACCGCATCAATATACAAGGCAAGCCTATATGCTTTGTCAAGGGGTGACCACACCAATTTATAAGGCAAGCCTACAGGTTTTGTCAAGGAGTCACTACATCATTGTATGAAGCAAAGCTTATTGGCTTTGTCAAGGGGTAATCACATCATTATACAAATGAAGCCTATTGGCTTTGTCAAAGGGTGACCATATTCATATACAGGGCAAGCCATTTGGCTTTGACAGGGAGTCACCACATCAGTATATGAAGACAATCCTATTGTCTTTGTCAAGGGGTGACCAAATCTTTATACAAGACATGTGTATTCGCTTTGTCAAAGGATTATCACCTCACTATATGAAGGCAACAACATTAAACACCTGTTACAGTCTTTCATTTATAATCCTCAGGCCACATGATGCATCCATAAGACCTCCAACTTTGGGAATGCTTAGAAACAACTTCAACCTTTCCTTGGGTCACATTGTATGCACCTCAGGAAACATAGGCTTACATTATTTCTGGATGGCTGCTGCTCTTCCTGCAGCCTCCACAACACATTTGTAATGTGTGTGTTGCCCCTGCCCAGACTGAGGCCCCTCAAAGCAGGAACAAACAATTTGCAAATTAGCCCAGGAAGGACATAATAAATGAAGAAAAATAATCATTTTAGGACTAGTGGGGTCCCTCTAGGACCCCTCTTACAAGGGCTAGTGGGTTGGGGTATCCTTACCCTGCCCCATTATGTACTTTCAAAAAAACCATTTTCAGACCGGGTAACCAAGTCTCCGGGTGCTGTAATGTCCACCACAACATTTTTGTTCATGTTGCAGCCAGTGAATCAGAGCACTCGCTCTCAAAAAGCTCCCTAAGCCAATCAGAAGGCTTGAAACTTTGAATTTCAGACCCAAGGTCACTAGTTACCGTTATTGCTATGCCAAGAAACTATAACTCATGCCCTAAGGTAACTATAACTCGCGCCCCACTGTGCACAGTTTTTTCATCAATAATTTTATTGCAAATGTTGCAGTGACATTTTCAATGATGTCATAGAAGATGTCATGACTGATGTAATATGTGGGATAATTAGCAGTGCATGGCAAGGGTGCAAGTTATAAATACCTTAGGGCACGAGTATACATATTTACAGACCCATACAGCCACTAACATTCACAGTGATAGACCTGTACAGCCACTCACACTCCCACTCACACACCCATACAGCCACTCAGACACCCACTCACACACTGCTACAGACAGTCACATAGACACTCAGGTGACATATGTTAAAAACAGTATCACTCATTAGTAGTACAAAAAGAATAGTAATTTAACTTATGCAGTACCTTAGTATATATCTTTAAGTCTTAGAAACATTTCCAAAACACTTACACTCACTGGATGATGTCATGAGTGATGTCACTGACCATGTCATGAGTGATGTAATATGTGAGGTCATAAGCAGTGCATTGCGAGGGCGTAAGGTATAGTTATCTCAGGTAACTATGACTGCTGAATTTCAATGGTTTTGTACAAGTAAAATCTGAGCCTAACTATAATGTCCCTGCAAAATTTGTTGTTTTAGTGAATTTCTATGTTTTTTTAAATTCCATTTCCTAAGTATAACGTCCCTGTAACCTTTGGTTTTTTAGTGAATTTCTAAGGTTTTTTACATTTTATTTCCTAACTGTAACCTTTGACACTGGGTGTGTGAGTGGCTGTATGGGTATTTGAGTGGGTGTGTGAGTGGTATTGTGGGTGTGTGAGTGGGTTTGTGAGTGGCTGTATGGGTCGGTAACTGGGTGTGTGAGTGTCTGAATGGGTGAATGAGTGGGTGTGTGAGTAGTTTTCTGAGTGTGTGAGAGGATTTGTGAGTCAGTGAGTTTGAGTGGCTGTATGTTTCTCTGAGTGGGTGCGTGAGTGGCTGTGTGGGTGTGTGAGTGGGCTTGTGAGTGGCTGTATAGGTCTCTGTGTGGGTGTGTGAGTGGCTGTGTGGATCTGTAAGTGGGAGTGTGAACAGCTGTATGGGTGTGTGAGTAGTTTTGTGTGTGTGTGAGTGGCTGTATGGGTCTGTGGGTGGGTGTATGAGTTGTTATGTGGGTGTCTGAGTGGGTGTGTGAGTGGCTGTATGGGTCTATGAGTGGGCGTGTAGTGGTTTTATGGGTGTGTGAGTGGATGTGTGAGTGATTGTATGGGTGTGTGTTGGACATGGCCCTTCTAAGGGGAATTTACCCCAAAACTTTTCACTTTTTCCACCTAGTCTTTGACCACTCTCTCCGTGTGACCTTAGGGATCTGGGTACCTACCCACTGTACTGCAGAGGCAAGGTGTGTGGGCCCGCCTCGCCGGCATTGGGCAGGGGGTGCATACACGATGGGTTTAGGTGCCGTACCTCTGTGCGCTCTGTAAACATAACCGTGGCGGGTATGGTACTGGCTAATAGTGGGACGTAGCACTGAGTGTACCACCCACTGGATAGCCGGTCAACCATGTATCATGCCTGTAAGTGCAGGCCAGTGGGACACCACTGTGCCCCAGCCTAGATTGGCATCATGCACGCATCAGCCGACCCAGAGCGGGTTGTCCCATACCATGGGAGCACCCCCCAAGGGAAGCCTTGAAGGGCACAGGTGGTAGCCTGAAGACCAGGTGGGTACAAATGGATGTTCCCTGCATAGGTAGTAAGGATCTCACCACGTGGGCCTTCCCCTGCCTTGGAGTTCGACTCTTCCCCTGGGGTACCCCTGGGGTGTTGCTGATTCCCTTGTGGGGCCTTAGGCTCTGAACACCTCCTCAGTGTCAAGGCAGTGTGGAAGCGCGTGCGCCTTCCTACACAGGCTAGGAAGAGGCGCTGACTCGATGTTCTGAAACATGGGCCAGTCTGCCAATGCAGACTGAGGAGTGAGCACTTACACCTGTGGGTAAGCGCACCGACCCTCATGCTGTTTTGAATACATGTCCTGCCTGCCTTTACAGGCTTAAGGATTTGCCCTGGCACCTACAGCAATTTGGATAAGGGCCCAGCCTGCCATCGTGGGACAGTGTGGGCATGCCTGCATCCACGGTTCCTCACACCAGGGTCAGGCCAGCCATAGCAAGCCGGGTGTGCGAAATTGGTAAGGGAGACACCCATGTCCGGCGTGTCTGGGCAGGATGGTGTGTGTGCACTCGCACCTAAGGTGCTAGGGCCTGGGTAAGCCCATGTGCCTAGCCTGTCATTGCCGACCGTATATTCGTCAAATTACATATATATATTACCTACTGGCAGGTAGGTACTTATAGTTAGACCTAGTTTCCATAGTTAGTTAGACCTAGTTTCCCTAGGATAAGCTTTTTTTGGCTTGCTTATAACTTTGCGTCGTTTGACAAATCTTTATGAAATTTTCCAAAGAAAGTGCCATCCTGCGACTTGTGCATGGAAATTTTCAGGGTGATTCATCAAGCGGGGATCAAAAAAAAGGGGAAGGGTCACAAAAATTGTGTTTCCAATGTTATTTCCCATAGAGATTTTAGACATGACTACAGCCCCAACCGCTGAACGGAATTACACCAAATTTGGCAGAAAGCTAGATCTTGGTCCAGAAAGATATCTTTTTGTAATTTGGTGCAAATCCGTTCAATTTTTTTTTTAATATTAAAGAAAAATAAATTTTTATATGTAGGGAGGTGGCCCTCCCACGAATCCGACAGCTCTCATGCTGAGATCTGATTGGCTGCCAACACTTCAACCAGGAAGTGTTGGCAGCCATTTTGGGACTCTGACTCAGCTGAGTCCCAAAAAAAAGTAAAAAAATAAAAAAGAAGGGGGCAGAGTAGGAATACCCTGACTCCTTAGCCCTGGTGGTGGGATCCCCTTGGACTCCGCCAGGGCCAGAAAGCATATTTTCTTATTTCCCAATGAAAAACATTGAGGATCCGTGGATCTCGGGAAAATGTTTTTAAAAAAACAAGCACAGTCTCCTGCACTTGTTTATAGATGAGCCCCTGGGTGGCCAGGTCCCAGAGGTAAATTTGATTATTATTTTTGATGAGGGGGTGCACGCGGCCCCCCTCCCCAGGCTGTTTACAACCCTGGGGACTGCCACCTTCCCGGGAAAAGGCCTAATTATCACTGGAGAGGGGGGCCGCACGGGCCCCCCTCATGGGCCGTTTTCAGCCCCGGGAACCACCACCTCCCTGTGGCAGGTCCTGCAAAAACAAAGGAGGGGTGCTGCGTGGCCCCCCTTCCTGGAGCCATTAATGGCCCTGGGGTCCACCACCCCCCAAAGCCTTCTCCATATGTCCTGAGGTGTCCACGCTCAGAACATAGTTGTTTGCTTTCACTTGGCGGGCGCTTTGAAAGCTCCTGTGAAGTCCAGTCCGAGTGGGCAGAAGCAGGAAAGCTGCTCCTGCCGACAGGGAGCGGACTTTTCATCTGTTTTCCTGCCCGATGTCAAATGGGCAGGAACACAGATGAAAGAATTGTTCTTTAATACAGGGAGCAGCATTTTTTCCTGCTCCCTGCGTGCGGGAGCAATGCTGGCTCACGCTGGAGGCGGGGAGCCGGCAGGGACTGCGGGAACATTGAGGCTCCCCCCACGGTCCCCAACAGTGCAAACTGGGTGCCCTGGGTGGGGCGCGGGCACCCAGCAAGAAATGGCGGGGCCTTGAGGGATGAGGTCCCTGGGGTCAAAATCGGCCAGGGGAGGAGGTCCGCATAGCCCACCCCTCCCTTTGCTCTAATTGGCCAGGTCCACTAGGATAGGGTCCCTGGGGCCAAAATCGGCTTTCGGAAGGGGGGGCCGCGTGACCCCCCTCTCCTTTTAGTAATTGGGTGGCCCCAGGAGACGGGACCCCTGGGCCATAATTTGCCAAGGGAGGAAGGATGCGTGCCCCCCTCCCAGGTGGCCTATATATGGGGGGGTGCCCTAACGTAACTATAACTTGCGCCTGCGCCATGCACTGCTTCTTACCCCACATAATACATCAGTAATGACATCTTGTATGACATCATTCAAAATATAACTGCAACATTATCTTTAAAATTAGTGATGAGAAAACTGTGCATGGCAGGGGCGTGAGTTATAGTTACCTTAGGGTGTGAGTTATAGTTTCTTGAGATAAGTATAACTATAAATGTTGAATTTCTATGGATTTGTGCGTGTAAAATCAGGACCTAACCATAACGTCCCTCTAACCTTTGGTTTTTAGAGTATATATTTATATATATATATTTATTGTCAAGGGCCTAGAACCTCCCCCAACAACACATTTTTGCAAAAACCATGATAAAGCGACCTTTAGCAAAGTCAAAGGTTAGCAGCCAACGCCAGACAGACTAGCATTGCCTACGCTTTTTTTGTTATTGATGTTTTGGGTTGTCGAGGAATTCTGGCCAATGTGATTACGGAAGAAAGAGAAAAAAAGACAACGATCAGCAGCAGGCACAGGGGAATTTTGTGTGAATTTCGTCTGAGCAAAACTGAGGACAGGGGATTTTGAGATACTTCCTAACTCTTGTTGCAGTCTTGATTTTCATTAGGCCTGCTATGAGGTCAGGAGACGAGGACTAATAAATATTGAGACGGAGTAATCCCAACGTATGCGCATGAAATGCCCAGGCATCACCACGTATGCCGGTGAGGAGGTAGGGTGCTGTGTAGGACAGCAGTGGTTCTGTTAGCTTTGTGTTAGTGTGCTTGTGTTGGTGACTGTAGAATACTGACTATGGGAGCAAATGGTAAAACGTGATACTATTTCTCAAGCTGAACCTTCCAATGTGGAAAGAGTATGAAAGATAGCTAAGATATATTATTATATTTTAAGCAGGGTCGGACTGGAAACCAAAATTAGACCTGGCAAAAAGGTTTAACCCAGCTCAAATCCGTAGGAGGCCACATCTAGAAATGGGCCTTAGGGCTTGCTTGAGTCATAGCCACCAATCCTGCTCCGAAAGCAGATTCCCAGCCCGCAGATACCAGTAAAATGATAGAGTGGCGGAATGGCCAGTCCAGACCGTGTGTAAATCAGTGCACAGAGTGCAGGAAGGATGAGTGTATGTTGTGCGCATAGTACTAACTCGCAGATGTGAGTGAGAGAACATAGCTAAAAATAGCTGCATGCTATCACAGTATATTGGAGCACAAGGTGGTTCAATGTCTGTATGCTGTAGTCGAACACTAGAGCACAGAGTAGGTCAGTAGCCAGCATACTCTTGTGGTGTGTTGCGGCATGAAGTGGTGCAGTAATTGCATACTGTTGTGGTGCATTGAAGCATGAGGTGTGTGCCATGTTGTGGTGCACTGGGACAAAACAAGTGGTGCAGTTGCTGTCAGGATGCTGTGGTGTGCAGATGCAGGAAAAGGTGCAAAGTTTGTGTGCTGTTCTGGTGCGTTGAAGCACAAATTGTTGCCATGGTTGTCTGCTGTTGTGTGTGGAAGTACAAAATGGTGCAATAACTGAGATGTTCTTATATGCCATTATGGTGTGACGAAGCACGAATTGGTGCAACGGTTATATGCTGTGGTGGTGCAATGGATGCTGCCTGCTCTCGGATCTGCTTTAGAGCTGGATCTTGTTACAGTGTGTGAAAATCACAAGAAGTGTGCCTGTGTATGCTTAATTATTGTTGGTAGCCATTAGTTAAGAATAGGAGAGAGTGTAGGTGGACGCCTGTATGGGGGGATGTGTGTGTGTGTGGTTAGAGATAATTGAGGAAGGGGGGTGTGCGTGGAAGTCGAATGATAGTGTAATAGCCATGCAGTGTGCAGCGCTTGTCTGGTGTAGGGACATGTTAGTGCATGTTTTGTGTTTCGTCTGTTCTTTGAACGGTGTTGCAGCAAGTAAGAAAGCCACACTCGCGTTATATTATTAAAGAAGCGAGAGTGGACTATCCTTGTCCCGCGTGTGATGACGTGGGAATGGAATATGGAGCGTGATTAGAGTGCATGTGGGGTATGTAATTCAGGGTCTGTGGAGCGTGGAGTGATGGGTGAGCCTATACAGTAAGATACCTTATTAATGTTGTGCCTCCTTGTCTCCTTATCTGGTTTTCTACTTATGCACCGCTGGGTGTCTGTCTGTCCATGTGTACTGAACCTCGGTTTAACTTTGTCCATCAGTGCAGGACGTGTGCAGTCCCTGTCCTCAGGACAGTTTGCCCTTTCCTCACTCAGCCGAGTTCAAGGCTCTGCCCACCGTAGCCACCCCTTCCTCCAGCCCACCCCGCTTGGACTTTCAGTCAGTGGGTAGGACCGTGGTAGGCCGGGTTAAGGGAAGGGGCAGAGTTCGGGCGGTGGGGGCTCAGCGAGGCTGAGACAAGTGCCGCGCTCTAACAGTGAGGTTAGGGGTCTCTTGTCCATCACCCTCCGCTCGCCCGGGGCAGGTAACACGACCCTCAAAGGAGTCGGCATTAGTTCGGCTCAGGTGAACCGAGAACTAATTACAAGAAGAGTACCTGCCCCGCGCGCCCCTCAGGCGGGGGCCCCCACAGACGAGACGCACCAGCCTAGCGTAATACAACGAGCATAACATTGGGGTCACAAAGCACCCATCTAAGGGGGGCGGCTCACTCGGACAAGAAGGCAAGAACCATGTCTTGCCTAGACTCCAATCAGAGGCGCTAACACACGGTCAAGTAGATGTGGGCCACGTCTTATCCGTGTGTGGCGAGAATACCCCCTCGGAACTCAGAAGCCGGGTGCAAGTCAGGGCCTCGGCGCCACACCCCGCGAGTCACTTAATGTCTCCCCGTGCTTTAAAAGAATGTGCAGCACAGCGCTCTCATGTCATCGTGCCATGTTCGCCCTATATTAAAAACAAGCATTGGCATAGCCAATAGGTCTCGCCTTTGGGACCTTATAAGTGTTTAGCAATGCAGTACATTATCCCCCACTGGCTGGGAGGATCGACGAAGTGAGCTGATCGATGGGCTCTGCGAGAAATGGCATGGATGAGAGCGATGTGTTCGCGGGGAAATATCAAGACAAGGAAGGCCCTGGGCTCAGCGTGAAAGGATGAGAGCGGTGTGTTGTCAGTGACATTTCAGGATGCGCAGAGCAGTGGAATCCGCGTGAAAGGAAAGGGCACCGGGTGAGAGGGATTGGCTTTTGTGTGAAAAGTGAAAAGAGAGAGAAGCTGCCCGGTGAAGCGGAGAGCCGTGGGCTCTGGGTGAACGGGCAGTGGAGAGCGACGGGCTCTTGGTGACAAGTGAAAGGAGATTGGATGGGGAGGGTGAAGGGCTGTGGGTGAAAGGACAGAGGATGAATGTAAGTATGGAGGGAAGATCATTTGAGGAGTGCGATGGATTCGGTGAAAGGACGGACAAGGACGTGGAGTTGGTTCGGTATGAGGTGAGTGCGGCGTTGGGCTGTGAGAGTGAAAGGGGCTTTGCTGGCCTGTGCTGCTTGTGTTAGGGGCTGAAGGCAGTGACGATCAGGGCCGGACTGGCTACCGGGCGATTTGCTGTGCTGCCAAGCTGGGGGCTGATTTCGCTGCGGTGAGGGATGATTTCGTTGATGGGGACCTGCGTGTGCTTTTAAATAAACATTTCAAAACGAATGTTTTTAAGCACACGCAGGTCCCCATCAACGAAATCAGCCCCAGCTTGGCAGCACACCAAAACGCCCGGTAGCCAGTCCGGCCCTGGTGACGATGCTCCTCGCGAGGACAGGACTGCCGAAGGACAGCGAGCCATGAAATGGGCAGTGTGCAAGGGAGGGTGTGGAGGATGGAGAGCACGCGGCGGGTGAGGAGGGAGGCTAGTTATTGGAAGAGAGAGTGAAAGGGCCTTTGCTGGCCTGTGCTGCTTGTGTTAAGGGCTGTTCGCGAGGGGAGGGCTGCTAAAGGACACCCGGCCGTGAGGTGGGCATTGTGCAGAGGGATGGAGGATGGGGATTACTCGATGTGTGAAGAGGAAGGCTAAGGCAGTGGAAGGGAATGATGGGCGTGCTTGCGTTCTGTGGGGCTGATATGCCTGTGGTGTGGTGAGCTGATGATGGCACCCAGGGCGGAGCTCTGCTGGCACGTCATCTATCCGACAGAAGGGTATTTCTAATCGGGGGGGGGGGCTAGGATAGCGTGCACATTGTCGCGAGAGGAGGGGTGGATGGTGCCCGTGTCCGGGAACGGCAGTGAGATGAGGATGCGCGCACTCTTGGGGGAGGACGTGCTTGTAGGTGGGAGGGTAGCATGCGTACCCGGGCAGTATGAGGGGACTAGAGTAGGGTGACCAGATCTTGAGAACCAAAAACCGGGACATTTGGGGAAAATAGAAAAAGGACTACAATTTTTCATCCACGGAATGGCGCAGAATGACAGCTGTCATCAACATAGGATCACAGAAGATGCATTAAGAAAGTAAATACAATGTATTTTCTACAATCAAAATTATACCTATTAATTAAACTGCTTACTTATAACAGTTGCGAACTAGCAAAGCTTTAGAACACCCAAAAAAGTGCCTCTCACTGTTTTCAGTCAACCCCTTCTAAAAACCGGGACATGAGACAAAATTGCCGAAATCTGCCCGGACAGCTGGTGAAAAACCGGGACTGTCCGGGCAAATCGGGGACGTCTGGTCACCCTAGACTAGAACGCACCACATAGGAGTACCGAGGCGCTGGAAGGTGCGTGCGCACGTTGTGCAAGGGTATGTGCTGAGGAAGGTGAGATTCGAGCATGGGGAGGGCAGTAGAGGACACCGATGTCTACGTAGTAGTGTCAGGTTCAGGGTTTGGAAGGGTGCAGGTGCCCACATCGTGCAAGGTGAACGCGCGGGAGGGGCAAGCTCACAGATAGATGGAATAGGAGTATTATGAGGAACAAGGCAGGCTGAGGGCACTGGTGTGCACATGGCATGGAACAGTGGAATTGTCTTGGTGCCCACATGCATCGTGAGAGGTGGGGGTCACAGGAGGGGGGGCAGTGCAGGTTAAGGGCGCTGATATGCACATGACATGCTCATGATGTAGAGTCGTTGGGTGGAGATGACCTCATTGTGCACGAGGGGGAGGCTGGTCGGACTTACACGACAAGGAGGAGCCTGACATTCAGAAAATACTTCTCTCCCTAAGAATGGGCCGCGGGGCTCCCACACCCCCACTTTATAAACAAGCGCGGCATCAATCGTTGCTGGAGACATCTATGACAATTATCAGGAAACGCGCGGCCGCAAAAGTGAACGCGACCGCCATCTGTTTACAAGTAACGCGACCGCAAGACAGGCAAATGGAAACAAGCGCGGGCGCGATAATTCAAAACAGATGGCGCCGCTGCTCGCCGCTGCTCGTAACCGCAAGCCGTAGGCCATGGGCGGATACATTTCCTGGGAAAGGTGGGACATGCACCCGCCTTTGCCCAATTGCGTGCTGTCTTCGCACGCAAAGCCCAATAGAAAAAAAGCTAAAAAACAAACACGCACAAGCGTGTGAAAAGTCCAGAGTGATTCCAAGAGGTCGTTTTCCTAAAGCAGCGCATGCGCGCTGCGCTAGGCTCGACCTAAAAAAAGTCATCAAGGAATGGGGTTTAACACCAACCACAGTGCACCCCCTTATCCCCACCCCTCGGGGTGCCGCGCTCCCTCGGAAGCGACAAGCGATGCCTGTGGGGCCCAGTCTGCCCCCCTCCCTGTTCAATGTGGGTAAATAAGCTGCGAGCAGGGGGGAAATGGAACCGACTCAATCTGGGCCCCAAGTACCTGGGTTTGTAATTGTGCCTTTCCGATTGGTGAACAAATTATACGAGGAATAATTTAAAGGAACATCTCCCTAAGATCAAGCTAGGGCCTTCAAAGGCCATTGAAAGAAGAGGACATGACTCCGTGAAGCAGAGTAGTATACTAATGCTGACAAAAGTGTACCTTGGAATTATTCATTTTTCTAGATAATTGTAAATATTCCTTAAAGGACCAGTTCCGTCTTTGTCTTCCTGTCGTCTCTCTCTGTGTTCACCCTCCTTTTACAGCTTTCTCTTCCTCTGTACTGCGCTACTCTCCCTCCCTGTGTCGCTATCTCCCCCTGTGCTACTCTCCCTTTCTGTGTCGCTATCTCCCCCTGCTCCCTCCCTGTGTCGCTATCTCCCCCTGAGCTACTCTCCCTCCCTGTGTCGCTATCTCCCCCTGCACTACTCTCCCTCCATGTGTCGCTATCTCCCCCTGCACTACTCTCCCTCCATGTGTCGCTAGCTCCCCCTGCGCTACCCTCCCTCCCTGTGTCGCTATCTCCCTCTGAGCTACTCTCCCTCCCTGTGTCGCTATCTCCCCCTGCTCCCTCCCTGTGTCGCTATCTCCCCCTGAGCTACTCTCCCTCCCTGTGTCGCTATCTCCCCCTGCACTACTCTCCCTCCATGTGTCGCTATCTCCCCCTGCACTACTTTCCCTCCATGTGTCGCTAGCTCCCCCTGCGCTACCCTCCCTCCCTGTGTCGCTATCTCCCCCTGTGCTACTCTCCCTCCCTGTGTCCCTATCTCCCCCTGCGCTACTCTCCCTGCCTGTGTTGCTATCTCCCCCAGCGCTACTCTCCCTCCCTGTGTCGCTTTCTCCCCCTGTGCTGCTCTCCCTCCCTGTGTCGCTATCTCACCCTGCACTACTCTTCCTCCCTGTGTCGCTATCTCCCCCTGCGCTACTCTCCCTCCCTGTGTTGCTATCTCACCCTGCGCTACTCTCACTCTCCATGCTGCCCACACTCCCCAAGCTACTCTCTTTAGCGATTTCGGCGTTATAGCACCGTGATTTAACAGAAATGACGAGGAATTCCACCAGAATAGAGAATAAGTCGCAGACCAATTCCTTCAGTGGGAAGTAATAGGTCCAAATCTGCACACATTTACAGTAGCGGCTGGTAGGCAATGAGGGTGGAGAGACGGGGGTAGGGTGCGTGGGACAAAATAAAATAGGGGGGAAAAACACATACCTCTTTCGCCGTTCACGTTTTTCCTCTGCTTCTCTAGGACTCCTGGGGCCAGGAAGCACCAAGGTTTCCCACAGCGTTGTGAATGGCTTAGGGGAGCCAATCACAATGCTGCAATGCAGCGCTGTGATTGGTCTGAGGGCCGTGGATCGGCGCTCAGATGGGGACAGGGGGCCTTTGCATATTCCCCACCAGACTGTGTAATTCTGCCTGGTGGTGAACAAACAAAGTGCGCATGACTGTTTGGTCGGGCCAAAACGGCCGGACAAGCAGTCATACACACTTGGAGTGTGCCACCCGCTCCTTCCCCTGTTCCTCCAGCCCCACCCCGCCCTAACCCAGCCCCGAACCTAAGAAAAATAAAACAATAATAACTACGCTATTATCGTTTTATTTTTCCTGCTCAAAGAGCAGTGGGGCGACGCTCCTCCGCCTTAGCAGAGAAGTCGCCCCTGCACATTTAGCACCTGTTCGGAGTAGGTGATAAATGCTGCAGGGTTTTTTCTTGGCCTTGGCAGAGTGGTGGTGGACAGCAGGCAGTGGGAGGGCACAGTTTTTATTTTACTTTTGCTGAGGACGAGAGCTTTTCTGCTGCCACCATCCTAAAATATGAAGGCGCGCAGGGTCAGTGAGCAACAGCTGCATGCACCCCTCGCAGCTCCTCTCAAGTCTCGGGGTCCAGTGTCACTAATAATTGTTTGGCCAGAGACATCAGGACACTTATAATTACACCAGGCAACTTGTGATGATGGCCCCTACGTTCTTATCAGCCCATGCGCTACTCTGTCTCCCTGTGCTGCCATCACACCCTGCGCTATTCTGTCTCCCTGTGCTGCCATCACACCCTGCGCTATTCTGTCTCCCTGTGCTGCCATCACACCCTGCGCTACTCTTCCTCCCTGAGCTGTAATTACATCCTGCACTACTCTTCCTCCCTGAGCTGTAATTACATCCTGCACTACTCTTCCTCCCTATTTTGCAATCCTGTTGTAGTCAAAATAGGAATGGGGTAGGTTGGAGTAGATTGGAGTGGGGTAGATTGGGGTGGAGTGGAGAGGGGTAGATTTTGGTAGATTGGATTGGGGTAGATTAGAGTGAAGGAGATTGGAGTGGAGTGGGTGGAGTGGAGTGGGAAAGATTGGAGTGAAGTGGAGATTGGAGTGGAGTGGGGTAGATCGGGGTATATTGGAGTGAAGTGGGGGTGATTGGAGTGGACTTGGGTAGATTGGAGTGGACTGCAGTAGAATGCAGTGGATTTGGGAAGATTGGAGTGGAGTGGGGTAGATTGGAGTGGAGTGGGGTAGATTGGACTGGAGAGGAGTAGGATAGATTGGAGTGGAGATTGGAGACAGGAGTGGAGTGGGGTATATTAGAGTGGAATGGGATAGATTGGAGTGAAGTGGGTTAGATTGGAGTGAAGATGGTTAGATTGGAGTGGACTTGGGTAGATTGGAGTGGGGTAGATTGGGTTTGAGTGGAGTGGGGTAGATTGGGCTGCAGAGGGATAGATTGGAGTAGGATAGATTGGGGTGGGGTCAAGTGGGGTAGATTGGAGTGGGGTAGATTGGAGTGGGGTAGATTGGGGTGGAGTGGGGTGGAGTGGAGGCGGGGTAGATTGGAGTGGAGTGAGGTAGATTGAAGGGGAGTGGGGTACATTGGGATAGGTTGGAGTACATTGGAGTGGAGTGGGAATAGATTGGGGTGGGATGGGGTAGACTGGGTTAGATTGGAGAGGGGCAGATTTTGGTAGATTGGAGTGGGGTAGATAGGGGTAGACTGGAGTGGGACAGATTGTAGTGGACTGGCATAGGATAGATCGGAGTGGAGAGTGGAGTGGGGTAGATTGTAGTGGAGTGTGGTAGATTGGGGTAGATTGGAGTGGGGTAGATTGGACTGGAGTGGACTGGGATAGATTGGAGTGGGATAGATTGGGGTGGGGTAGAGTTGGCTTGGGTGGGGTGGGGATTATTGGATTGAAATGGGGTGGGATATTTTGGAGTGGGGTATATTGGGATAGAGTGGGGAAGATTGGGGGTAGATTGGAGTAGAGTGGCGTAGATTGGAGTAGATTGAGTGGAGTGTGGTAGATTGGAGTGAAGTGGAGATTGGAGTGGGGTAGATCGGGGTATATTGGAGTGAAGTGGGGGTGATTGGAGTGGACTTGGGTAGATTGGAGTGGACTGGAGTAGAATGCAGCGGATTTGGGAAGATTGGAGTGGAGTGGGGTAGATTGGAGTGGAGTGGGGTAGATTGGACTGGAGTGGAGTAGGATAGATTGGAGTGGAGATTGGAGACAGGAGTGGAGTGGGGTATATTAGAGTGGAATGGGATAGATTGGAGTGAAGTGGGTTAGATTGGAGTGAAGATGGTTAGATTGGAGTGGACTTGGGTAGATTGGAGTGGGGTAGATTGGGTTTGAGTGGAGTGGGGTAGATTGGGCTGCAGAGGGATAGATTGGAGTAGGATAGATTGGGGTGGGGTCAAGTGGGGTAGATTGGAGTGGGGTAGATTGGGGTGGAGTGGGGTGGAGTGGAGGCGGGGTAGATTGGAGTGGAGTGAGGTAGATTGAAGGGGAGTGGGGTACATTGGGATAGGTTGGAGTACATTGGAGTGGAGTGGGATAGATTGGGGTGGGATGGGGTAGACTGGGGTAGATTGGAGTGGGGCAGATTTTGGTAGATTGGAGTGGGGTAGATAGGGGTAGACTGGAGTGGGATAGATTGTAGTGGACTGGCATAGGATAGATCGGAGTGGAGAGTGGAGTGGGGTAGATTGTAGTGGAGTGTGGTAGATTGGGGTAGATTGGAGTGGGGTAGATTGGACTGGAGTGGACTGGGATAGATTGGAGTGGGATAGATTGGGGTGGGGTAGAGTGGGCTTGGGTGGGGTGTGGATTATTGGATTGAAATGGGGTGGGATATTTTGGAGTGGGGTTGAGTGGGGTATATTGGGATAAAGTGGGGAAGATTGGGGGTAGATTGGAGTAGAGTGGCGTAGATTGGAGTAGATTGAGTGGAGTGTGGTAGATTGGAGTGGACCAAAGTAGCTTGGAGTAGAGTGGGGTAAATTGGAAGGGAGTGCGGTAGATCGGGTAGCAGTGGAGTGGGGTAGGGTAGGGGAAGTGTTACGGAGTGGATGGGCATAGAGTGGAAGGGGACTGGAGGGACATAGAGTATAGAGGAGTGGCGTGTTGTAGAGTGGCTTGTCGTAGGGTGTCTTAGAGTGGAGGGGTGCAGAGTGGAGGGACATGTGCTAGAGGGGAGTGGCATAGAGTGGAGTGAAGTGACGTGGAGTGTCATAGAGTGGAGTGGCTTGTTGTAGAGTGGCATAGAGTGGAGTGGTTTAGAGTGGAGGGGCAGAGAGTGGTGTAGAGTGTTGTAGAGTGGAGAGGCGTAGTATGGAGTATGCATGGTGGAGTAGCGCACTACCATTACAGACAACACATTTTCAATTGAAATGGCCATTACATTTGCACAGACATACAGTTTTACTGAGCACAAACAATAATGTGTGGAAATATTATCACCTAGTGTATAGATGTGTTTTGATACTATTCAAATATTTGTTTCCAGCACACTTCAGAATTGCAAAAAAATTTGATTCCTTTGTACTTTCGTAATTCTGATATAGTCTGAAATATCTGCACAGTTTATTTACAACATTTAAATTTTGTTGTGTGCTAGAGAAAAGCCTTTTCTTTCACAGCAATATTGTCACTTAAATTCTCTCACATAGAGGTCATAGAATGAAAAGGAAACATCAAGCTCCTGCTGAAGATAGTGCCTGACATTGACCTCTGTCTTGGAATGCACAGCCAATGTGACAAGATAAGAACAAGATTTAAAGGCTGGTTTACAGAAAGGAAGTTCTTGGATTGCTCACCTAATCCTAACAGACACTTTTGGGGTGTGGGGAGAGAGAATG
The DNA here is from genome assembly GCA_963921515.1 of Calotriton arnoldi. Classification (NCBI taxonomy): domain Eukaryota; kingdom Metazoa; phylum Chordata; class Amphibia; order Caudata; family Salamandridae; genus Calotriton; species Calotriton arnoldi. The sequence goes on along the minus strand of CAWUFW010000046.1, from coordinate 4,809,938 downwards.
GTTTATGTTAAGCAGATTATTTTGACACCTCTTTTCACAATCAGTTTACTGTTCTTTCCTTACGAGCCAGTAGATGTAGGCAAGATGTAGTTACACTCTACAAACTCAATCAAAATATTTGACTCATAAAGGTAATTGATTGCAGCCGGCTCCTGTCCTTTACATAAAATATGACAAAATGTTAAAGTGCCTCATTCATTATCAAAGCAAAAGAAGGAAAAAGGGATACAGTGAGGAGAAATCCAGGTGTTGATTTCTTAAACATTCATAAAAATGGTGCGAACTTAAGCATTCCTTTCCTCGCTTTTATAGCCCTTGTGAGAAATGTGGCTCTCATCTCCGAAAAGTGATTGCTCAAAAGATACTGAGCAATCTCTTAAAACAGAAAACTTGTGATAAATTTTAGTCACCCCGGTACTACTTTACCTGGAAGATGAATAACCATGAATACATTGTAGTAAATGGTTTAATAATTTTGAGTGTTTATTATTGCAAGAATCACTCAGGTCTGGTGCAATACCCCAACTTTTCATCATATATTTGCTCCACAAAGTCTATCCTGTCCGATGCATTGACGGTACATTTGTTTTGACTTCTATGCACTTTTTTTGGGTTGTGACTATCCTGTGTCACCTGTGATCTGGGCATCCATTAAACATGTCTTTTATATTCCACCTGTGATCTAAGATGTCTTTAATCCGCCTCCTGTAACTTTATGAACTGCTAGTCATCATGTTTTGGAAAGTATTTTGTAAGGTGAGATATAGTTCTCACAGCAGACCCAGAATGCACATTTGTTTTCGAATTATAATTTCAGAGGAGGCACATCTTCACAAAATTCTTCCAAGACAGCCTCATTTAGACCACCTTTCAACAAAGAACTCCTTTTCACATTTTGAAGGCAACGATCAAGAGTGGTTGATTGGTCTGCAGCTCCAGTTAGACATACCGAAAGATGGGAGTCATCAGCGTGCAAATGATACTGAATGTGATGGCTAGAACACACTGTGAAGAGTGGATGACGGCTGAAGGTAGATATTAAAAAGAAGTGGTGAAAGAGGAGAGCCCTGGGAGACTCCACTGAGTCCACTGAATTAGACATGTTAGGTCCACCCTAGGGGAAGTCCTGAGAGCACTCACAGACTGTCCCAGAGAGAAGTTAAAGTCTGCTGTGTTGAGGGGGTGCAAAGTTCTAAAAGAAGAGGTGGTGACCCAAATTTGGATGCCTCTAGCGCATTACTCTACACTTCAAGAAAGGCAGTCTCTGTCCTACGACAGGGACTAAAACCTTATGACATATGTATAGATTGCTTCAAGGTTTTCCAGGTGGGTTTGGAGATGAGAACCACCTGTTCTTCCAAAAGTTTAGGTAGCAGTGCTAGATTTGTGATAGCCCAGTAGTTATTAGGTACCCGGAGGTCATCAGAAGGCTTTTCAATGAAAGGTGGATAAAAGCTAGGCATTTGTGAAATTCATGTAGTTTGCTTTCATGTAATTCCACAAAATGTTGGCAATTTAAGCATAATTACGCCAAATGGAAATCCATCATTTCGTGCTATATTATAGAGCCAAATACATCCTCTCATTACGTTTTGATGCTTGTATGCATTTCGTACAAAATAAAAAGTACAAAGGCACCACAAGCAGCATTCTGTTGCATCCATGTACTCACTGTAAATTACATATTGCACTACAGAAACATCACTGCTAATTGGAAGATGGGCACCAGTAGAGAGTCTGGAAACTAAATATTTATTCGTCCCTAGGGTTTGGGGTACCAGAAAGCTTACAGCCTAACCTTAATCCTTTGAGATGTGTGTTTATTTTCCTCAGAACATGGAAAGGCACCTCTGTGGTCCACTTTCCTCCCAGGTGGTTCTAAGCTGAAGAAGCTCTGTCTAATGGACTTTCAGTTTGCATGCCTATCTACCGAGAAGTCGGAAGGCCCTGTAGAAGGAAGGCTAGGAAAAGTCTTTGACTGCCTGTCTGTTCTGCCCCACAGACCGTATATGCTGCCTGAGGTGCAGAGAATGGCAACTGAGTTATGGTCCCAGGAGTCCAAGAGAGCTTTGACAAAGGCCAAGAAAGGAAACAGCCTGACACCCAAGACAAATTGTTTGGGGTTAAGGACAACAAGTGTTAATATTTATTTAGTCCTCCGGAAAGTAGGCTCAAACCCCTACAGTACGAATTCTATGGCTGGCAGTTTACAGTGTCACACTAGGGCTGTGGGGGAGGGGGCTGTCTGCTGCTAAGGTGAGATATGCCTCCATTTGTATAAGTTCCTCAAAGTTGTATCTATGATGAATTAATACAGAGCCTTTGTGTTAGGGAGAGTGCTCTAAGGAAATACCGTGAGCTGTTAGCTCAGCTTGCATTACTGACAGTGGAAGGTGACCTTGCTGGTAGTGACCATGAGCCTCTTATACTTTCACTGTCCAGGGCTGTTCATCAAAGAGACACAGGGTCCAATAGTCAGCCTTTGTACAGCAAGAATGAGTGCAGAATAGTGTGGTCCACCAAACTAAAACGCCACATCATAAACGGCATGATGGGGTTGCTAAATGTTCAATCTAACCCTCCCTCACCCACATAGTTCAGGCTTTTGAAAAGCTTATTGCCTCTATAAGGGATATGGCATCCAACGGGATGGATAGGGGTAGGGTCAGAAAGGACTCTTTGAGTCGGGTCTGGTGACTCAGTGAACTAATGCATCCACTGTAGGGGCCTGTGTTCGACCTCACGGACACAGGTTCAAATCCCAGTGGGTCCAGTCAGCCTTTCATCCATCTGAGGTCGATAAAATGAGTACCATTGAGTTGGGTAACAATAAACATCTGTTATTCAGCGCCAAGATCCCCTTGGGTGATCCATGCGCTTTACAAATACACGTTATGTTATGAGTTGGGATATGTCACGGGCTAAAGCAGCCCTCAATACGAAAATAGAAGAAGCATACAAAGCAGGTGGAGCAGCAAGGGAGAGCCTTATAATACAACATAGGAGAGCTTTCAGGAAAGACATGCAGCAAATTAGGTGGAGTGAAACAGAGAGCTTTTGAATAAAGGCAATCATCTCCCTTCGCACTGGCAATCTAAAGGGTTTCAGGTGTATAACCAATAGTATACTTGGGTTAGCAACAAAATTGCCACAGTACCAATTCCCGAAGAAACCTGTGTCAGTTATATTTCAGAACTGTACAAGGCAAAAGATGATGTAAGGGGTGCTTTGGGACCTCCGCTGATGAGTGTGCATGTTAAGGGGGAGGCAGACAGCATTGCACTCCCCACGTGAGCTGCATTGAATCAGTGATTAAGGTCTGAAAAGCTCAAGGGCGCAAGGGCCGATGGTATTTCCTCAGACATTGTTAAACTCCACCCCCGCTTGTGGGCACCGACCCTGGCACCGTTGTTTGGAGCAATAATTGGGGGGCAGGATATGCCGGAATCCTGGAAAGGTAGCATTAGGGTGCCATTGTTTAAAAAGAGTGTATGGCTTTGCCTTCTAATTATCTATGATCACCCTGTTGGACATTCCAAGTAAAATCTATATGACGCATTTGCTGGGCCTACTAGAAGATTGAGTGAGTGTGGCCAGAATTCTACCTTTGACCAAAATGGGATTTGCGAAAGGGTACTCAGCTATGGATGGTTGTTTAATATTAAACCTGTTGACTGAAGAATATGCCCTCAAAAGGAAACAGCCTCTTTATGTGTATAGCATTGACTTGTCAACCGCGTTTGACACCATAAATAGATCTCTTCTCTGGTAAAAGAAGGCCAGATGGAATTGCCCCCCAGGTCTTCTGAAGCTGTTAATTCAATTGCATGAGGGCTCATGACCTAGAGTGGAACTTGGGGGTAAGGGGACCTTGTCCAAGAAGATCAGTACCCCCAATGGGTTGTTGAAATGTAAATGTTATGTACTCGTCTTGCTTGCATATTGCTCTACGTAAAGTTAGCATTCGCGGCACCATTTTAAGTTGAGCCGCCATTTGAACCATGATTGAAACTAACCCTAGCTTGCTCAGAAATGTCTCCATTCGTTTTTTTTCCTCTTTTCCTTCAAGGTTTAACACCGTCTCGCTGAGTACATTGTCCTCGTCAGCACATACCTTTCCCACTAGATAGAGGCCTTGTCCCACCAGCCCAGCTGCGGGCACGGGCAGGACAACCTTCATTTATAGATAGCGTGGATCCAGCCTTAGAGTTGAAACTTATCCTACTGTACCTCTTTGTTTTAGCTGTGTGAGCCTGGAATTTTCCATCCTGGGCGGTGCTTTCATTGGTTTGAGATGTACTTAATGTAACTCCATGTTGGCTAAAGCCAGTCCCTCTGCACCAATCCAAGGAGGCTGGTCAGACCGGACTCCACTCAAGTGTACTTCTAATAAATACCTTTGGTTTGTATTCTCTACTGTCTAACCGACTCTTCATTTGTGAGGAAGGCTGAGAGGTGGTCGCGAGTGACCCGAGTGGCCCTAATCGGGTCACTTCCTTCAGGGTTGAGGCATGGGTATATCCTGGCACTGCTCTTGTTTTCAATTTATATAATTTATGCCATTGTAGGCCTAAATCAGGTCTGGTCTTTCCGTTTTAAGTTGGGGATGGAGACTATATCTGCTCTGTTTTATGCAGATGACACAGTGTTATTAGATCTGACGCCGATCGGTCTGCAGATGCAACTTGATGCTTTCTCACATTACTGTATGGGAAATGACCTGAAGATCAATACAGCCAAAACTAAGGTCCTGTTTTTTTCAAAATGAAGGAGGTGGCTCATAAAGTTTAAGTGGAGGCTGAGAGATGTTCAATTGGAGGTGATAAACGAATACAGATACTGAGGCCTGTTGTTTAGTCATAATATGAACTTCAAAGCTCATGTCACCCTCCAGGAGCCGCGTGCCAAGTCTATTGCTGTGAGCCTGGAATTTTCCATCCTGGGCGGTGCTTTCATTGGTTTGAGATGTACTTACTGTAACTCCATGTTGGCTAAAGCCAGTCCCTCTGCAGCAATCCAAGGAGGCTGGTCAGACCGGACTCCACTCAAGTGTACTTCTAATAAATACCTTTGGTTTGTGTTCTCTACTGTCTAACCGACTCTTCATTTGTGAGGAAGGCTGAGAGGTGGTCGCGAGTGACCCGAGTGGCCCTAATCGGGTCACTTCCTTCATTTGGCGCCCGAACAGGGACTCCACCGGGTGACCCCTCCTCGCCCGCAGACGGGTGAGGGGGTCGGGCCACGTCGGGTCGGACCGGCAGACCGGGGATCCCTGCACGAGAGAGTCTTGTACTCGCAGCTGCCCCATCTGTCTGACCGGGCGGTGCCTCGTCCAGCGATCATTCCGACTGGAGTCCTGAACGGCAAAACCCTTGTATATGACCGTTTGGTCCGAAGAATCAGCAGTGGAGAATAAACTCGTTTGACCTGTGTGCACCAGGTGAGTTTGCTTTGGTTCTTTGTGGATATGGCGCCATTTTGATTTGTATTTGACGCGGTCTGAGGACCGTCTTTGGACAAGTGCTTGAATTTGTTTGAGTTCTTTATGAACATGGTACCACTTTGATTTGTATTTGATGAGGTCTGAGGACCGACTTTGGTAAAGATATTTGCAAATATCTGTTAGGCATAAGTAGCGAACCTGTTTTCTTTGAAAATGCCTTGCTTGAGTAAGTTGTTTTGTTTGGGCTGTCGTTGATGTTCTACTGATGCTCGATTGGAAGAAAGTCAGCCGGCGCCTCCAGAAGGTACTCCGAATTTCGACATGTACGTAAAACATGGCCTTGGCCCTATTATGTTTATTACGTTATGGCACAAATATACGAGGGACAATGCTGAGTTGCAGTGGTCGCTGACGGGCACTTTTGATGAACAGAAAATGAATTTCCTGCAGGAAAATTTTTTTGCGAAAAGGAGTAGGCAGTCGATGTTTTTATTCCCTCAGAACATGGCAAAAGGAGGCTAAACGGAGACGAATGAAAGCAGAGAAAGAGGCCGGAAGGGGAGAATGCAGACATTGACTCAAAAAGCTGTAGTGCATGACAGAGAGAAAATGGAAAAAGGAATAGAGTGTGCTGATAGGAAATTTCGATTGCTATGTGAAAAGTCTTATGTTGCCCGAGAAGAAAATGATACATTTGTGGAGTAATTGTTAGATACTCGACTTCCACCCCCATACGCCCCCACAGAGAATATACCCTGCCATGCCCCAGCCTCAGTCATCTGTTCCCTCTGTCTCTGCTGTTTCTGTTTCTTCTGCTATTGATTAAGCTGCTTCGGCCACAGCGCCTCCTGCTCTTTCTTTGATTTTGCCTTCTGCGGCTACGATGACTGCCAGTCTCCCTGCAACACCTATTGTTTCGGCATCTCTCTCTCCAGCCCTTACACCTACGTCGCAGCCGGCAGCGACGTTGGTGCCTGTTACGTCTGTCGCTACTCCTTCCCTGTTCCTACATCCCCCGACATTACTGAGCAGCGGAACGCCGGTACGTGGACTGGGGAACAGAGACTGGGCAACTACTAGGGAACCACTGGGGCGGATATTGATACGATCAGAAATGGGAGACGAAGAGAAATAGATAGTAGCCGATCAGGCTGCCCAGTGGGCTCGTAACCCCATTTACAGTGTGGAAGATGTGTGGAGAGTGATGAAAGATTATGAGCCTTTTGTGCAGTAGCATGCCCTTAAGCACATGTCGGCTACTTTAATTGGACTGTGGGAACAGTGTTTCAATGGTGTCGCACCCCAGAATATTTACGATATTAGGGATCATGTATATGCTGCTGATATGGCACCCTGTAAAGTTTTTGGTAATGTTGCGGCATTGGTCGCTTATTGGAGTAGGTTGCATGAGAAGAGCCCGACGACAGTATCCCAGTTTCCAATGAGGGAAGTCCACCCCATATATCACCCTGAAATACCAGAGCTACAGGATCAGCATGACGTTGTTACTAGGCCACGGGTAGAGGCCCGGTTCCAAGAACAGTGGGTCTACACTCCATGGAAAAGGAGTGAAGTTTTATCCCTTAAGTTGCCTGACCCTAGGAAAAACCCAACTGCATATTATAAGGAATTGACTGAGGCCGCTTCATCGACAGTGATGACGCTTACGGATATTGAGATGCTCTTTGGTCTATTGGTGCCCGTTGATATTTGGAGGCAGGTGCACACACAGGACCATGTTGTGGGATTGGGTGGTACCTGGGACCAGATTAAAGCATGGGACCAGGAGAGGAAGCCTGGTGAGAAGCCTAAGGCCGATATACTAGCTTTGCCTGGCCGAATTGTTACGTATATGCATTCTCTTATTCCACCGAGAAGGGTAGATTGGGACAAGTTAATGGCATGTCGTCAGAAGAAGGATGAAAATGTGTCTGATTTTTTCACTCGGTTTGAAGGTGTGTTTTGGGATTTTAGCGGCCAGGATTTGTCGGTGGAGGGGGGTGTCCGATTGTTCGTTAATAGATTTGTTACGAACCTGCTTCCCGAGATCGTGACTCGGTTACAGGCCTCGGAGAGCACTTGGACTACCTCCTCCTCTTCTGTAATTTTGAGTATGGCACAATATTATGAGCATAGGGAAAATGAGGAGAAGGAGAAGGTGGAGAAAAAGCATAAAGAATTGAAGACGAAGGTGTTGTTGCAGCAGGCTTCTCGAGGAATGGTAGAGGACGTGGTGGTATGGCCCGACAGCTTCCTCGTACTAGCCGGAACACTACGCCTCTAGGGCCAAATCAGTGTGCGTATTGTAAGGAGGAGGGACATTGGCGTAGCGAGTGTCCGGTGTTGTTGCAGAAAGTCGCTGCCCCTAGAGGACGAGGTTCTCGTGGCCGAGGTCATGGAGTTAGTGGACAGGACAGAGATCAGCATATTGCAACGTTACAGGATCGCCCGGATAGTAACTACTTTGATGACAATAGGGGCTGCCAATATTATCATGATGACTATGATATAGACGAGGTGACAGGTATGTCTCACAGCTAGGACAGCCAGGGACAGGGTGAGGGACCAGTTCAGATACCTGTAGATCAGCACAGTCCTTACGTTACTGCAGATTTGCATGGCTCAGCTCAGGAATTTTTGGTGGATACAGCTGCAATGAATAGCTCTATTTCTCGTTCACTGGTCCCCGGGGCAGCTCTGTCTGACCATAATAATGTTTCGGCAGGATTTTCTGGTGTACCGGTTGTGAGCCCCATTTCCAAACCTCTTACACTGACTATAGGTCCTTTTTCTGCGGATTCACCATTTTTGTTGACATCTAATGTTTATGTATATGTTTATGGATTTGTAGAGCGCATGGCTGCCCGAAGGCTTCCCAGCACTAAGAGAGGGTGCAGTTAGGGTGCAGAAGTTACGGGAAAAGCCAAGTTTTTAATTTTTTCCTAAATGCCAGTTCGTTAGAAATCTGACGTATTTCTAAAGGCATGGAGTTCCATAGACCAGGAGTCAAATGTGAGAAGGATCTACCTCCCCACCTGGATCTCTTTATTCTTGTCTTTTTCATGAGAAGCTCTGTGGAAGATCTTAATGATCTGCCTGGGACATATGGAGTGACAAGCTTTTTAATTAGATCGGGACCTTTGTCATTCATGGCTCTATGGGCAATACAAAGTGATTTGAATTTAACCCTGGCATGGATCGGGAGCCAGTGCAGTGTCCTCAGGGCTGCTTTCGCTGACTGTTGTCTGGGAGTGTGCGTCACAATCCTGGCTGCGGCATTCTGAACCACTTGTAGTCGGTTTATGACATATTTGGGTGCACCAAGATAAAGGGAGTTACCGTAGTCCAGCCGCGACACCACTAGTGCCTGAATAACAGTTCTGCGAGTATGCTCAGGGATGAGAGGTAGGGTCTTTCGTAGCATGCGCAGAGTACCAAAGCATGCGCCCGAGAGTTTCCTGGCTTGAGTCTCCATTGTCAGACTGTCGTCTAGCCATACTCCCAGATTCTTTACCTCATTCTTTGGGACCGGGGGTTCCCCCAGTTCTGGCAGCCAGCAAATCATGTCTCTTGGGACTGCCTTATTTCCCAAGAACAAAAGGTCTGTTTTTCCTCCATTCAGTTTCAGGCTGCATTTATTCATCCAATCTGCTACTTGTACCATGCAAGGAGCTAGATTGGTATGCATGGATTGGGGGCCCTGTGTCACTGACAGAATCAGTTGGGTATCGTCAGCGTAAGAAGTAATGGATAGCCCAAATTCTTGCACTATCTCTGCCAGAGGTTTCATATATAGGTTAAAAAGCGTGGGGCTCAGTGCAGATCCCTGGGGGACTCCGCACGAGATTTGAAGGGTGTCGGAGAGGTGCTCATCTTCTAGTAGTTGGAAGGATCTATCCTCAAGAAATGAGGCTATCCACTTTAGCGCAGCCCCTGTAATACCAGCTTCCTTCAACCTGCGGATCATCGTCCTATGATCCACCGTGTCAAAGGCTGCGCTAAGATCCAGAAGCAGGATGGCTGCAGTGCACCCCTGGTCCAATATTCCCTTTAGTTCCTCCATGACCACCAACAGAGCTGATTCTGTGCTGTGTTGGGGCCGGAAACCCATTTGTGTGCAATGCAGCACTCTATTCTCCTCTAGGTATTGGGACAAGATCTGGTTAACGTGTTTCTCCGCTATTTTGCCTAACAGCGGCAGAAGTGAAATTGGTCGGTAGTTCCCTGGCTCTAACGGATCTAGATGAGTTTTTTTTAGCAAAGGTCTAACTATTGCATGTTTCCAGGTTTTAGGGATAATCCTTTGTGTAAGAGAGAGCGAAATGAGATCAGCAGTGGTGGTCCTAGTTTTGTTACCTCCCTGTAGCAGGACGTCTGGCAGAATCGGGTCTTGTGGGGATCCGGATTTGATCTTCTGCAGAATCGAAGTCATAGCTTCTTCGCTAAGGGCTGCAAAGTGATCTAGTCTTGCCTCTGTTTTAGCGCTCACATTATCACTGAGATTTGGGTGAGCATCAGTGTTGTTTGGGCTTGTGTTATCATGAAGGGAGTTATAAATTGTTTCTACCTTATTTTTGAAGAAGTGCGCCAATTGGTCACATCTCTCTTTAGATGAGGAGTGACTAATCGTCTCCTGGTCAATGGCAGTTAGGGAGCGCACTACCCTAAATAATTCTCTTGTGGAGTTCCTCGCTGCTTGAATCTTTTTCTCAAAATATTTGGCTTGGGCTTGAGTCATTTCCTTATGGTACTGTCTAATGACCACCTTGTAGTGGCTCTTGGTTATGGGATCATAGTTCTTTCACCATTGTGTTTCAAATTTTTTACAGGATTTTCTTTTTTTAGGATTAAGTTGGCGGTAAACCAAGCCACTTTTTTCATAGATGAACGATTACTTAGTCTGCTTTTCTGAGGGTATTGGGCTGCTACTTTGTTGATCCAGTTTGCCCACAACTTGTCTGACTCCTCTATGTTGTCTGTCATGCCCAGAGCTTGAGCATCTAGTGAGTTCACCATACTATCAGTAAGATCTCTTGGCCATTTCTTCCCATTTTTGGGAGGTTTGTTATGTATGGGTAGGCCCTGATAGTTGTCTAACGTAAAAGGTATGAAGTGGTGATACAACCAGGGGACTGGCATGGGAGTCCCTACTGTTAGATTGGGTTCCTTGGAGAAAATGGCATCTAATAGGTGCCCTTTTTCATGTGTGCCAGCGCATACCATTTGTTTAAGTTGCATGGCTTCCATGTCTTGAGTAAATCTGTTAGACATAGTATTCTCGAGTTCATCTAGATGAAGGTTGAAATCCCCAAGTATGGTGGTCGAGCCTTTACTGACCACCGTTGTTGCTATTGTTCCAGGGAAGACCTCTACGAAGGAGTTAGTAGAGCCCGGAGGTCTGTAGAGCAGTGTGCCTGAAAAGGTGACATTAGGGGAGAGTTTAATACTAAATTGTGTAGAATCACAATTAGTGATGGTCAAGGGTGTTGTCATACATCCATATTCGTTTTTATATATAACTGCCACTCCCCCTCCTGTCTTTTCCCTCCTATCTTGTCTTCTGATTGAGTAACCTGGCGGAAGTGCTTGGATTATGTCTGGGGAGAGCATGCTTTCAGTCAGGTTTCAGTCACAAATAGGATGTCGAGTTCCTCATCTTCTATTAATGTCCTGGTTTCTGTAGTGTGTGCAGGTAGGGATCTACTATTGATGAGTCCCATTTTCCATTGACTCTTTTTAGCGGGTCTAACTGTTTGCTGGCACGTGTCTGTGCTATCTATGTTAATCTTGATCAGGCACTGAGGACAGCTCGTCTCCTTACCTATCAGGCTTGCTGGCGCGAATGTGTAATTGCATCGCGAGGTCCCTGTATGCCTCAATGCCAGCATTTCATTTGCAGAGAATTTGATGGCCGTGTAATCTTCAATGGATATACCGGCAGAGTTTATGGCCCTTGGCCATGTCCAGACGCGGACGGGCGCAGACGGGCTTGCCTTAGGCGCGCCCGCTGCGCGCGTCTGCTGCGCGTCCACGCTGCGGGCTCCATAAATAGGTGTTTACGAAAAACAACTAGATCGCTAACCTAGCCCTCAATTCGACACAAGGGCGGGACCTCTCTAGTGTGTTCTCTTCTCCTGACCCACCTTGCCGGCCGCTCAGCAGCGCGGCGCGAGTTCAGGACTGCCTTTGTGGCCACAGTGAGTTATAGTTATTGTTGGACACACATTAAATTCAGTTCAAATTCAATTCAAATTTAAAACATTTCCGATTAAAATACAGTTTAAAATTAGGTGCAGATCAGAGCATGTATATTGCTGCTTGTCTGTTACCGTGTTGCTGACCCTCTGTCAGTTCTCTTTCGGAGAAAATCTGCTGGGCTTAGATTTATTAAAGAAGTTGCATGCTACTATTTATTGTTCCCGGAAGGTGTTTACATGACGATGGGCCCGAATGTGGACAGCTCTAAGCAGTGTCTGTCCAAAGATGCGCCCCTCCCTGTTGAATTTAAGGACGTGCCGCCCACGTTGTGGGCAACGGGTGACACGGACGTAGGACTATTGCAGATACCCCCAGTTTCTATTAAAATTAAAGACAATGTAATTTGCCTCGTATTCCTCAGTACAAAATACCGCAAGCAGGGGAGCGAGCCTTGTTACAAATTATAAAGGACTTGATTAAGTCAGGAGCTTTTGAGGAGACGACTGCTAATGTGTGCAATAGCCCTATTCTTCCCATTCTTAAGAGGGCACCTTCGGGCTCCTCTGATGATCATCCAGATGTTTATCGTTTTGTGATTGACTTGCGCGCAATAAATAAAATAGTAGTTCCACAGTTCCCGGTGGCCCCTGACATTACTGCCCTTTTGACGATGATTCCTTCTACTGCTAAATTCTTCTCTGTCATTGACCTAAAAAATGCATTCTTTAGTATTCCGATCCATCCAGATAGCAGGTACTTGTTTGGTTTTACCCTAGCTGGCAGAAGTTTTAGATTCTGTCGAGCTCCTCCGGGCTATACTGAGAGCCCTAGTATATATAGTCACGCTTTAAAAGCCCAATTGGACTCCCTTACGCTTCCTCCAGGTAATGTATTGCTCCAATATGTAGACAATCATCTCATCGCTTCTGACACTGAAAAGGGTTGCAAAGACAGTATGGTTCAATTGTTGTTGCATTTGGCACACCATGGACATAAAGTGTCCCTTTCCAAATTTCAATATTGTCGACAGGAGGTCACCTACTTGGGTCACCTACTGTCGAAGGAGGGTAGGATATTGACCCCTGAGCGCATCAGCGCCATTGTTAAAATGCCTATCCCTAAAACTCAAAGGGATGTGCGCGCTTTTATTGGCATTACTTCCTATTGTCGTCAGTGGATCCCTAACTATTCGTTATTAACAAAACCCCTGCTCGCACTAACCACTAAAGATGTGCATGAACCCTTGCCTTGGACGCCTGAATGTCAGCAGTCTTTTGAGCAATTAAAAGTTGCGCTTTGCTCTGCGCCTGTGCTTGGTACGCCTGATTACGCAAAGCCGTTTGTGCTGTACGTACACGAGACGGCTGGTTGTGCGCTTTCTGTTTTAACACAGGCCTTTGGAGGTAAGCAACGGCTGTGTGTTTATTTTTCTGCCCTTCTTGACCCTGTCGCAAGAGCACTCCAGAGCTGTCTAAGAGCGGTCACGGCTGTGGCCGTCTCTATAAGGCAATCGGCTGTGCTCGTACTTGATACTGACCTCACAGTCATGGTGCCCCATGCTGTGGATACTCTTTTGAATAAGACCAAGACACAGCACCTCACCAGTGTACGTCAGACCAGTTATGAGCTAACTCTCTTTGCACCACATATCACGATTAAAAGATGTGCCACTCTGAACCCAGCCACGTTACTACCCCTCCCTTCTGAGAGTGAGGAAATTGACATACATGATTGTATCTTCCGGACGGAGGAAGAGACGAAAGGACGGGTAGACTTGACTGATGTTCCCTTATCTGACCCCCAAGGGGAACTATATGTCGATGGCTCTTGCTTTAAGTTACCAGATGGCCCTACAACAGCCGCATATGCAATCACGACACTGTTCACGGTAGTTGAGACATCACGAGTTCAGTCGGCCCAAGCTGCAGAGCTTGTTGCCCTTATTCGAGCCTGCGAGTTGAGTGAGGGACTGGCTGTCATTATCTATACTGACAGTCAGTATGCCTTCGGAGTTGCCCCTAATTTTGGTCGGCTCTGGGCAGAGAAAGGGTTTCTCACTTCCCATGGGATGAAGATCCAGCCTGGCCCCCTTATACATAGGCTTTTGTCTGCTTTGACACTCCCCAGGAAATTAGCGATAGTAAAGTGCAGCACCCACAAGACAATTACTGACAATGCGGGCAAGGGGAATGCCTTTGCAGACCAGACAGCTAAGGAGATAGCCCGGACGAAGATGAAAAGGATGTTTGTAGCAGGTCCTGCTAGGTGGGTGCCTGAGGTCGCCATGTTTGAGGATACGCTGGAGAGGTCAAGGAGATGCAAAGTGAGGCAATGATTGAGAAATTAGGAATAAGGCAGGAAAGCACAGCACGTTTGGATGAGGAGGGGTGTTGGACTGATAAGTCAGGGAAACAGAGATGGATGTTACCAGATGCATATGTTCTTCCCGTAGTCACCATGGCACATTGGCCAGCTCATATCAGTGCTAAAGGTATTTGCAAGTTGCTAGACCCTGTATGGCAAAATGATAATATCCCAAAGACTGCCGCTCATTTGGTCAAATATTGTAAGGTGTGCATGATGCACAATCCTGGAAAAGGTACCCCTACGCCACCTGGTAATTTTGCACCTCCCACTTTCCCTTTTGAGGTCCTCCACATAGATTACATAGAAATGGATTGAGTCAACAATTTGAAATATGTATTAGAGGTAGTTTATGCATTCAGTAAATGGGTCGAGGCCTATCCCACGAAAGAAAACACAGCCATAGCGACTGCAAAAGTACTCCTGAAGGAGTTCTTTCCTCGCTTTGGCTTGCCCCGTTTGATTTGGAGTGATAACGGAAGCCACTTTAATGCAAAAGTCATTCAGTTCGTTTGTGAGGGACTACATATCAGGCAAAAATATCATGCTGCAAATCACCCCCAGTCCGCCGGTTTGGTTGAGAAGTACAATGGTACTCTCAAATTGAAATTGGCAAAGATTCAGGAGAGCACAGGGTTACAGTGGCCAGATGCTTTACCTTTAGCCCTTTTGTCCACAAGAACTACAGCGCATTCTAGGACAGGACTATCACCCTACGAGGTCGTGTTTAGGCGCCCGGCAAATGTCTGGGGCATCCCGCGTCCTCGTAGATTTTCTGAAATTGAATACCCTCTGTTAGTGGACTATCTGTATGAGTTAACTAAAAGTCTGCGTTCTATTCACCAACAGATCCAGGACTCTCTCCCGCCAGTACCCGAGGGGCCAAGACATGATATTCGGCCTGGTGATTTTATTCTAATCAGGAAGAAGAGCTTGGAGCCAAGGTGGAAGGGACCAGTCCAGGTTCTCCTTGCCACCTGCACTGCAGTGAAGGTCACCGGCCAAAAGAACTGGATTCATAGTCAACACTGCCGCAGAGTGCCTCTGCCCTTGCCTTATGATCAGTGGGTCAAGGAAGGAATTGGGGACTCGGAGTGGGAGCAAATCCCACGATTTGTCCCCTTTTCGGATGCCAAGCTCACATGGATCCAAACGGAGGCAGAGAACAATGAGGTACTAAATGCAGCAGTGCCCCCAGAGATCAAGGCTATTCAAGAGCCCTTTTCTACTGGCCCCTCTGTGTCTGAGCCCCTTTTTACTGACCCCTCTGTGCCTGGAGTAGCCAGGTATAATTTGCGTCCCCGACGGAGGAACAGTCCACCAAAGGAGAAGTCAGATTAGCAGGAATGGACTGCGCAAGTCAGGGTGTACTTTGCTTATAGTACCAACAGTAGATTAGGGAGAGGCGCGATTGGTGCATTGTTCGGACACTGAACAGGATAAGCCGAACGTGCTCCCCTGGAAGGGGGTACGGTATCCTGGACGACGTGGGATTCATTGCGAGCTAGGACTGAGCAGCTCCACCGCCGGTGCTCAAGAGCGCCAATGTTGATGAACAATAGGAGTCTACCAGTGAGGCTCAGACGGACACTGGGAACACTTGCCCCCTTTTGTCATCAGTTCCATTGCATTCCCTTTCCCTTGCTTGACGGTGTATCCGTTTGGTCGGCCCATTACTGAGGAAGAACAGCTCTTTGCACCGCCCGTCCAGAGCGGGGTTGGTCCACGAAAAGTAAAATAGTTTTTGCATCAATAGTTGTTATTGCACTAATAATTGTATTAGGGATATCCTACTTCCTGGATGAGAAGTATCCTGTGCATTCCCTGGTTGGTACAACACTCATTCCCCCTAAACACATGTTTATCCCTTTGGCCCTCCACAATGGAGAACACCGCAAGACTTACACTGATAATGTTTTTATACAATTCTGCAACAAGCTCATAATGTATCTAACATGACAAATTGTTGGGTTTGCGGGTTGCTCCCCTCAGTTACTCGTAAGAGAGATAATTTATTGTCTATGCCTTTGTCATACCTTGGAAGTTGTGAGGGCTGGTTCGAATTGCTTGTAATGGTACACCACCATTTCCACCACCACTCCCGTCAGGTTATGACCCCTGCTGATTCTAACACTGTGACTGATTACATACGTTTCCACCATGGATTTATTCCCATAGGTAAGGCAGGACTAAACATCTCTGGTACTTTGTATCCAAACTCCTGTATGTGCAAATACGACAAGGTGAATAGCACATGGCTTCAGATGGAAATGGCTGATTTCCAGACATTCAATACATCTGAGTACTTCTGTTCCTACCAAGACCGTAATGTGACTAGGGATAAGCCAATACCGGTGTCTGTGGTCAGCTCCACAGCTGCTTTCTGTGTTCAGGGAAGGGGGGAGGTAGAGGTCGGGGACAGCGAATGTAATTTTACCTTCCCACTTAGCACGATTAATAGTCCACCTTTGTTTTTGCCCCCTAATGTCTACTTCGTTTGTGGATTCCAAGCTTATGTCTGGCTTCCTAGGGGATGGTCTGGCAGGTGTATGCTCTCTTTTCTTCTTCCCCCAGTGTATGTCGCTCCGCCCAATTACCATAAAGACCATCGGCTACAGCGCAGAAGTGTATACTTGCCCCGAGTGAGAAGGGTTATTCACACAAAAGATATAGATCAGACAGATACCACTTTGCAACAGTTTGAGGATGCCATGAAGGGTATTGTACCTTTTTGGGGCCCAATGTCCAATAGCCTTAACATTCGTCAGCTCAAGAGAGTTGTGGAAGTGGTCATTAATGCAACAGCAAGAATTCTGACCAATATCACTGCTGAGCTTCAGGCTACGAGACTAGTTACCTTACAAAACAGGATGGTGTTAGACGTCATTCTTGCTGATCGGGGAGGGGCCTGTCGCGCCATTGGTAGTAGCTGTTGCGTATACATACCTGACCATCCCCCCCCCCAATGTATATGCTGCCATACAGAAGTTACACAGACTCTCCTCTGACATCCACCAGGAAAATGGTACTTGGACCCTATCTGGGTGGTTTTGGGGTCTGTTTACGTCCTGGGGTTGGAAGATCCTTGCTTTCAAAGCTGTAGTCGCTGGTCTTTCCTCACATGTTGCATCTGTATACAATGTCTCCCGGCCTGCTGCTCTTATTGTGTTACACTTCTCACCCCAAAGCAGAAGACGCCCCTCCATGATGCCCATGCTGTGATTATGACTCAGAAAGAAATAGATAGTTTTATGCAGATAGACGAGGGTGTATTTGAGGACTCATCTTCCCTTGATGCTGAATACATGGATTGCTCTGAATTCTGAAGATCATTTGTTATATACATGCCATGCTACACTCCATATTTTCGCAACTTCAAATGGTTAGCTTCTGCTAAAAGGAGGATCTGTTGAAATGTAAATGTTATGTACTCGTTTTGCTTGCATATTGCTCTACGTAAAGTTAGCATTCGCAGTACCATTTTAAGTTGAGCCGCCATTTGGAACCGTGATTGAAACTAATCCTAACTTGCTGAGAAATGTCTCCATTCGTTTTTTTTCCTCTTTTCCTTCAAGGTTTAACGCCGTCTCGCTGAGTACATTGTCCTCGTTAGCACATACCTTTCCCACTAGATAGAGGCCTCGTCCCACTAGCCCAGGTGCGGGCACGGGCAGGACGACCTTCATTTATAGATAGCATGGATCCAGCCTTAGAGTTGAAACTTATCCTACTGTACCTCTTTGTTTTAGCTGTGTGAGCCTGGAATTTTCCATCCTGGGCGGTGCTTTCATTGGTTTGAGATGTACTTAATGTAACTCCATGTTGGCTAAAGCCAGTCCCTCTGCAGCAATCCAAGAAGGCTGGTCAGACCGGACTCCACTCGAGTGTACTTCTAATAAATACCTTTTGTTTGTATTCTCTACTGTCTAACCGACTCTTCATTTGTGAGGAAGGCTGAGAGGTGGTCGCGAGTGACCCGAGTGGCCCTAATCGGGTCACTTCCTTCAGGGTTGAGGCATGGGTATATCCTGGCACTGCTCTTGTTTTCAATTTATATAATTTATGCCATTGTAGGCCTAAATCAGGTCAGGTCTTTCCCTTTTAAGTTGGGGATGAAGACTATATCTGCTCTTTTTTATGCAGATGACACAGTATTATTAGATTTGACGCCGATCGGTCTGCAGATGCAACTTGATGCTTTCTCACATTACTGTATGGGAAATGACCTGATGATCAGTACAGCCAAAACTAAGGTCCTGTTTTTTTCGAAATGAAGGAGGTGGCTCATAAAGTTTAAGTGGTGGCTGAGAGATGTTCAATTGGAGGTGATAAACGAATACAGATACTGAGGCCTGTTGTTTAGTCATAATATGATCAGGGTCATGCCGCGGCTGGTGCGTGTTGATATGTGTTGCACCAGACACTTCAGGTCTCCAAAATGAAGAGTTGCAAATTCCGTACCTCCCTGTAAATGAGGCACAATGACTGGTGCATGTTGAGATGGGTTGCATCAGCAAATTCCAGTCTCACACAATAAAGCGTTGCAAATTCCACACCTCCCTGGAATGGAGGCACAATGTCCGGTGCACGATGATACAGGTTGCACCAGACCAGTCTGATCATACACACAGGTGCAAGTTCAGCAGAGCCACATGAGGAAGAATGAGGCAGTACTACGGGTACACCCCCACCTCTGAGGGTTGCACCCTGTAAAGTGTACACTGCACGCAATGAGCATGCAGTCGGCGTGCTGTACGAGAGATATGCAGCACGACGGACAAAACGGGCCACGCCGGTGAATCCTCTCACCACCAACTAGACGCTTATGAGTGGCAGGGTCCATGCGGTACAGGCACCACATGGGTTGTGGGCAAGATTTCTGGGGCTCCACATTAGACAATCCAGTCTCCAAACACAAGTCATAATTCCTCGCCCACACCGCTCCACCCGATGGGATTTCGTAGCTGATGTGGGCACTTGAGGGGGCACCGCTCTCCAGATGTCACAGGTAGATGGTGTAGGTCCCTCGGGAGGGATTTTTGATGTCCCTGAGATCTCCGGGAGAACAGGAGGCCCACGGACGGGCCTGTGGAAAGCTCTTGCGCCACACTTCAGCAGGTCTTTGGCCCAGGTCAGCCACTATTCAGAATAGACAGGCGGTCCACTTTGCAGGCAGTTATCCTCCATGTGCACAACAGAGTCTTCTGGCAATGTGCACCATGCTGTCCGGGTTCTGAGGTCCCGCGTCCCACAAGAGTAACTCACCCTTTGCTGAAGAATGGCACCCGTAGTTATACTATTGTGTGTCTTTGAAGTTAGGGGCTGTTTAAGGGGTTTCCCCCTTGAACCACAGATGCCTCCCCTAAATTGTAGGCCTGTCTGCCATGGGGCCGTGGAATGCAGATCTTAATCTTTAGTGGGGCCATCATCTGGCCCAAGAGGCTTAGTGTCAAAACCTCTATCTCCAATCTATCCCATCCGGCCCTCAAATGGCAGAAGTCTTGTCGATCTAATGGTATGTCCATGGTTTATGATGGTCGCTGGGGAATGCACAGATGTGCTCCCCCGGGGCCAGGCACCATGGCACACAAGACTCTAAGAGCATAGAAATGTCCATATTCCATATGTGGCATTTCTAGGCAAGTTATGCCAAACCCCCTTTAACATTGGAAAGGGTTTGGCATGACGAATCCATTGATAGGAAACATCATGAGGCTGCTCCACTGCACTCCCCTATTGACTAAGGTCAACTACTTCCCCGTTAACCTATGGGAAGAGCAAGCCTCATAGGTAGTGAAAACACAACCAGGTATTCCTCACTACCTGGGTGCACATGCACTAGTGCACACTCAGAACTATGTTGGCAGGTTGGACACATAGTTCCCAGCACCAGGGGTGCAAGTGCGCCCGTCCGAGTCTGAAACAGCGGACGAGACAGGGGCTTAACTAAATGGGTATCAGTGCGCATGCACCAGCCTGCGATTGCAGGTGGCACACGCAATCATGGGCACCATTGGTGTGGGTGCACACTTACGGCGGCCTGCAATGGCAGGCTGCTCATGAGTTTACTCACGATAGATGCCAGTGCGTGCCCACCGGTCAGCAATGACAAACTGTGCCCTAGCACCTCAGGTGCGAGTGCGTGCACACCACCTTGCCCGGACCCATCGGACATGGGTTGCCCCCTTACTGGTGCGATTGCACACACCCGACCTGCAACGGCTGTCCTGACCCTGGTGTGAGACACCGGGGATGTAGGTACACCTCACTGGCCCGCGATGGGAGGCCGGGCGCCTATCCAAAATGCTATAGGTGCCAGGGCATATCCTCAAGCCTGCAATGGCAGGTGAGACACGTATTCAAAACAGCATGAGGGTCAGTACGCACACCCATAGGTGTAAGTGCACACTCCCTGGTCTACATTGCCAGACTGGCACATGTTTCAGAACATCGAGTCAGCGTCTATTCCTTGCCTTTGTATGAAGGAGCACCACTTCCACACTGCCTTGACAGTGAGGAAATGCTCAAAGCCCTAAGGCCCCACAAGAGAATTGGCAACCCCCCAGGAGTATCCCATGGGAAAAGCCAAACTCCAAGGCAGGGGAAACCCCATGTGGGGGGTTCCTCACTACCTGGGCAGGGTACATCCATGTGTACCTGCCTGGCCTTCAGCCTAACACCCCCCTGCCCGCTTCAGGGCTTCCCTAGGGGGGTGTACTCATGGTATGGGATGACCTACTCAGGTTCGGTTGAGGCATAAGTGATGCCAACCTAGGCAGGGGCACAATGACGCCCCACCGGCCTGCACTTACATGCCCGTACATGGTTGACTGGCTATCTGGTGGGTGGCACAGCCAATGCTACATCCCACTATTAGCCAGTACCATACCCGCCCCAAGTATGTGGTGTACATGTTTACTGGGCGCACCGAGGTATGGCACCTAAACCCATCATGAACGCATCCCCTGCTCAATGTGGGCGAGGCAGGCACACGCATCTTCCATCTGTAGTACTGTGCGAAGGTGACTAGATCCCTAAGCATATGCGGAGAGAATCGGCAAAGACTAGGAGGAAAAAGCTAAAAGTTTTGGGGTAAATTCCCCTAAGAAGGGCCATGTCCAGCAGAGGCAGATTATAGTGGCCCAATCTAGCCCTACCTGAGGGATGTAAAGAGTAGATTTGTTAGGCGATGGGCCCTGAACGTCAGGCTGGGCCAGGTCCCTTCCTTCATCAGGTGGAAAGGGGTTAGTCAGGTGGGGTTGTATATGAATATCTGCCCTTTTTGCAAGCTTGATGCACTGTCACTTTCACACATAATTGTCTTCTGTGTTCACTTTGCTAATGTAAGAAGTAGCCTGTTACTGCCTGTCCTTAGAAAGTTGCAGGTTTGTTGCATCACTGACTTGATGAGGATAGTTCTGCAGTGTAATAAAATGATGGTATGTTGGGCCTTACCTAAATTCCTGTCTGTTGTAGCCGAAAAGTTAGCTACCATGACTACTTTTAGCTAGTGGGTTACTGGGTTGTTTTAGCCATATAATTGATACTTTTAGTAGTAGCTCAGGTTTTTTAAGTCTGGAATTATTGCATGTACACATTTTTAATAATAGTGGAATGGTACGTTTTTTTAATGTAATTTGCTTTTTGCACAAAAACGTTGGGAGTTTGGTCTGTAGGAATTTTATTCAGCCTCCATCTCTCAAAATTGATGAATGCGAACTTGCATGCATATTTGCTCAATTTGCCCCCATAGTGCATACCCAGTGGGAATTTCTAAGACCTGGCTTGTGTTTGCTCAAGCAGCCTTGGGACCTGTATTGGGGTTTGGGTCTGCACTGTAATTATCTTTTTAAACTTTGTATGTTTATATTTTTTTCATCTCAGGATTTGAGGCCTGTCATTGCCTCTGCTTATTTGTTTTAGAATAGTTAGGGTCGATGGTACTTTGCAGCTGGGTCAAGCTGTACTGTCCTATAGTTCCTTAATTGGAGGTATATGCCTGTATGTGAATATCAGATGTCTTGATTGTTGATTTTATGAATTTTGATGAATGTTATCTTTTTATGGATATGTTATGATATGTGTGGTTTGTATTGCCTAACTGGCATGATGTCAAACTGATAAAAATGAATACAAATAAAGACAGTGATTCCAATGTGAAAATGTGTACATGTTTACAATATATAACAATATGCCACTGTTTTAATGGTCCCAAAATGCTCATTTATGACATGCAAAAACATGCCGTAAAATGAAAGCAAGAGTGGTGATTTTATTTTGAAATCAAACAATGTAACAAAAAACTATTTGCAACAAAGGATGTCAACTGTTTTGCTGCTAAACTATGATGCGGTTGGTTTGCTTTCAAAACAAAATATATCAACACAATATTTGCAAATTGGAAAAAAAGGATGAAGGTTACCGAAAGTTTTGCATCATGCAGTTTTTAAGGGTAACTTTAAATATAATTTCCCTGAGGTATTATTAATAAAAAGTTTTAAAGGCATGCCAATATTTAAAGGAACAGTAATTATGGAGAATCAGTGTGCATCCACAATGGGCAACATATTCAAAAGTAAATTTGAAGCCCATTTTTAAAGGGAGCCACAAAAGTACAACCTTGTGTCTGTGATCTTGTATGGATGCAGATTTACGACTTTGAGTAATTAAAAAATGTTTACAGAAGTTGGCCTGAAAACCTGTGTCATTTCTTGGTTTCCATGTATACTCCTAGCAATTGCTGGTAAATTCAATTTCCACAATAGCAAATATAAATGTGTATATTTGTTCACGTGAAAATCCACCGAACAGTTTCAAATTCAATTGTTAGCATTCTTATTTCTTTTTTTCTCCTGGAGAAATATATTTTCCTCAATAGAGAAACTATTTTTCCTACACCCCATCTCTTTTTGGGGAGGCTGGTATTTATTTATTTGAAAAGTTTTATATAGCGCTGGCTAGACCCGGAGGTATCAGAGCGCTTTACATGAGGAAGAACATTGTTTCAGAACGTAGTTACAAAGTTACATCAGTTGCTAGAGCGTAGTTACAAGAGTTACATGAGTTACAAAAGCATAGCATAGATATAAGGGAAAAACAGGCAAAGGGAGAGAAATTCGGGGTAGAAAGGGAAGGAAACAAGGGAGGTAGACAAAGAGTAATGGAGGGAAGAGGTGGGGGAGGGGGTAGGAAACACAATGGGGAGACGAGGAAAAACAGTGTCCGACGTCCGGCTGCGTATGTGACAGCCGAGGAGTGAACCAGAGCCTGACTCCTCTATAGCTGTATAGGACAGCTCCACCGGTCATCGGCCAAAGGTTGCTCGGGCACCGCAGTACATATAGAAGGTTCTAGTTTCCGCCAGGGGGGGCATCATCAAAAAGTTCCATCGAGAGCGCCGGTCACGGTGTACGGTGCTGTGCTCCCAGCGGTAATGGGATAATTCCCAAACCTCCGCTATAGGGGACTCCCTTGTCGCTGTGGTCACTCTCAGAGGGGTCTCTGAAACTCCAGGGCATAAATGCAGGATCTCTCCCCAACAAGGGGAGAAGGAGTGCTTTGGCGAGGGGTCCACTCATGGCGGCCATTTTAGGGACGGTCGGGCTGGTAGAGAATGACCCTCACTGCAGTAGGGGGAATTGAGAGTAGAGTCGCTGGTTTAGTAGCCTGTTAGACTGCTGCTCCAATGCATCCAATGTTGAGGTAGCAGGTAAAGACCAGTAAATTAATATGTGTTGGTCACCATTTTGATAAGAGCTTATTCAAGAGCGGCTACACTCACGGACTAGAATGGGTGAGAGAGCAGATTAAAGCGGGTCAAGGGGCCACAGAGTGAAGAGAGCGCTGGTAGAACTTTGAGGTCCGCAATAACACTGGAAACAAATATTGCGGTGAGAAGAGGGTAGATGCGGATCGAGGGAAGTTTCGGCCGCCATTTTAAGGTCAGGCAAGTACAGGCGGAGTCTCCGGAGCGCTCGCCGGGGATACTGGCCGCCTGGAGGTAGGCCATCTGGAGGAAGGCAAGAGATTAGCATTCCTGCATCAGGGATTGTTGTCCGGTGGTCTCACCTATCATCAGCGGGAAACAGGGCTTGCCAGAGTTCTCGTGTGCGGTGTCCATCTTAGGGTCGTGCAGTACGGTACATTGGAGGTGGTTGTCCAGCGGAGATGAGGCCGCGAAACAGCCAGAGAGGTCGTGGCAAGGGCCCATTGCGGTGGGAAAGGGCGCAGGTCCAGCGACGTTGGGGGCTGTGCGGAGGCAGTGGGCAGACCAGGTCCTGCCACCTCGTCAGTCTCTCAACCGGACGCCAAACACCCCAGCAGGTTCGTCGGTCCACAGCCAGCTTCACAGGGAGGAAGAGGGAAACAGCTGCGCAGAGGGGAGCCTCGGCTCAGGCCCCGGAGCTCCGGCGGCGGTCCGCGCCTAAAGGCTCATCATGGCGGTAGGCCGACAGAGACGCCCGCATTAGCAGCCCTGCAAGTGGTGGAGCGGGCTCAAGCAGGTGGCCAGCGAATGAGGACAAACACAGGCACCAGCAGCCCTGCCAGTGGGGGCGACCATGGAGAACCTCTCTCCGATGCCCCTCAGTGCCTGTGATGCTTTGCGAAAACGGAGACGAGAGGGGGCACGTCCCAGCCCAAGGGAGAGCGCGCCCAGCAATGGGGTGGCGTGTCCGACGATGAAAACAGCCTCGTCTCCGTGCATCTGGGGGTGAAGGAGTCGTGTTCCGGAGCGATGAGGCAGGAGAGGCAGGAGCGTCAGGTCGCCTGAGGACGGCTCGGTGGGCCCAGTCTAGGCGAGGAGTGGCGAGGCCAGCGAGGCGAAGGAGCATCGGGTCGCCAGGGGTCGTCTCCGAAGGTAAGATGCTCTGCAGTAGTAGTCCGATGCTAGTGGAGTTAGGTAGTTAGTAGATTGGAGGTGGATGGCCGGGTATGCAGAGGGATTTCTACCGATTTGGCAATCCCTGACTCGGGGGCTGCAGGGGAGAGCTCCTACCCGGCGGCCAGCTTGGTACCTTCTAAGCCTAGAAAAGGTTTACTCCTGCCCTAGCCTGGAGTTAAAGTTTGACCTGTTCAGTTGGAACGATTGAAGAGGAGTTGGTGAGTACTCTAAAACAAGTGCGTGAATGGGTGGCACAAACTCACAAGCTCCAGGCAGCCCAGGAACAACCACTTTGGATGACTTCCAACCTCTGTGAGTAGAACTGCTCATAAAATCTTAATTCAAGTAAATCCTTTTATGGGTTCAGACCCAACTTTTGTGTGTGTGACACAAAACGTCTGTATAAAGATCCCACAGCATTTTGAGTCTAACAAGACTTTGCAGAGTTTAACTAACTGTGAAATGTAAATATCTAATCACTGATATAGCGCTTGCTATATGTTAGCACTTATGGCAAACAATAGAACGGTGGCACAGTGAGAGCTGTCCATATTGATAAGTGAAGAAAGTCATACTGAGGGCTAGCTCCTTCATCCTTAGGAGGCAACCTAGGCGCTGGAACACAAGAAGAATCTGAGTTTATTTACAGTAACATTTTGGGAAATTGAGTGAATTCTTACAAGAAAATGTTCCCGAGTTATTTGCAAGATGCTTGCTCAGAAACAAAAGTATGAAAGAGAGCAATGATACAATTAATGCACTAATATAGCCTGGACACTTGTTTGTATAAGGCCTACAGCAAAATGCAAGTGCTGACATTTAAATTGGAAAGCTAGCCTAACATAGTCCATTCATAAATAACGTCTCTGCATGCGCACATCCTGCAAATATTTACGTATTTGAAATTAATAGAACACTGGTGTCTTCATAGTCTGGTATAATCAGAAAGGTGGCATAATCGGTGCCTTGCTAGGATTGTAATCTTGACCTCATCAGAGACCTGGCAACATTTTTATTATAAGTGTTCTCATAAAATGAGAATACCGGCATCATTTGGCATGGGACCGAATGGTACAAGTTGTTTATTTTAACATGACAAGTATATTTTTGAGTCATTTTGTCTCTTGCACAAAAGGATGTTTTAAACAAATTAAACACCCCTAAGTACAAGAGAGGCAGCAGTGAAGAGTGGCTCTGTCTGATGGGCTTGCCTCCACTGATGCAAAAGCATTAGCTTTCTGCCCTATACCCCCCCCCCCCTTCCAGGATCCATTTTCCTGTTAGTGAACCTGCTGAAAGCTAACCTGGGATCCAGCCCTTCGTCGGGGGCAGGGGGGTGTCTGGAGACCTCGTGCTGGTCCCTGATTTGGATAATCTTGAATCGTCTTACCTCTTTTTAGATGCTTCACGTTCCTTTTCCTCCTGGAGCTCCCAACACATATACCAAAAGGAGCCCAACATCTGCAGCTATTCACAAGGGAAATTGCTTGACATGACTGGTGGTTTCCAAGATATGGTGCTTAGAGTCCCAGCCTTTCTTGGATGCCGCTTAGAGGTGAAGAGGGTGCTGCAGCAGGCCCAGTCTGCTTTGAGTGGGCCATACCATTCTATATAGAGGTGAAGAGGGTGCTGCAGCAGGCCCAGTCTGCTTTGAGTGGGCCATACCATTCTATATAGAGGTGAAGAGGGTGCTGCAGCAGGCCCATTCTGCTTTGAATGGGCCATACCATTCTATATCCCTTTTTACTCATCCCAAGCCTCCCACTACTGCTATGACCTCCCCAAAAAATTAAAAATAAAGTCTAAATCCTTCACTTTTCTTTCCCTCCACTATCCTTTTCGATCAAAATAACAGACTAACATTTCCACTTCTCAAATTTCATATTTCACTATACTAATTCACCACCAATCCTTTATGGGTTCCAGAGTTGCGTGCTACTCGCAGAAAAAAGCGCTTCAACACCTCATTAGGGGTAGCAAGCACTATATAAATGCAAACCTTTTTTCCCTCTTCTATCCCGCCGCTATCCTTCTCAATAACAAATAACTGACTAATATCCACCACTCAAATTACTTTCATATTTCACTATACTAATTCACCACTAATCCTTTATGGGTTCCGGAGTAGCGTGCTACTCGCCGAAAAAGCTCTTCAACACCCCATCAGGGGTAACAAGCGCTATATATATATATGAAAACCTTTGTCCCGCTTCTATCCCTCCGCTATCCTTCTCAATCCAAATAACTGATTAATATCCACCACTCAAATTACTTTCATATTTCACTACACTAATCCCCCACTAATCCTTATGGGTTCCGGAGTAGCGTGCTACTCGCCAAGAAAGTGCTTCAACACCCCATCTGGGGTAACAAGCGCTATATAAATGCAAACCTTTTTCCCTCTTCTATCCCTCCGCTATCCTTCTGAATCCAAATAACTGACTAACCTATCCACCACTCAAATTACTTTCATATTTCACCATACTAATTCAACACTAATCCTTTATGGTTTCCGGAGTAGCGTGCTCCTCGCCGAAAAAGCGCTTCGACGCCTCGTCAGGGGTAGTAAGCGCTATATAAATGCTTTAAATGGGCCATACCATTCTATATAGAGGGGAAGAAGCTGCTGCAGCAGTGGCATTGGATGGGGCCATTCTATTTTTAAAGATGAAGAGAATGCAGCAACAGCAGCTCCAACCCACTCTGGATGTGGCTTTCGGCATTACATAGAGAGGAAGATGGTGCTGCAGGAGGCCCCGCCTGCCTAGGATGGAACATTCTAATCTGCACTCACCGAACCTTAAAGATATAAGGCTACTGTATCAGGCAGATTTAGCTTTTTTATTCTCTATAGAGATGAAGAGGGCGCTGTAGAATGCACAGCTTGCTTTGGGATGGGACTTTCCATTCTACACACCCAGAGATGCAGGGGGCGCAATAGATCCAGCCTGCTTGGGAAGGAGCTTTTCATCCTACACACTCCCACCCTGCTCCCTCCTATCCCATAGTGATGGAAGGTGCTGGATGAGGCCTAGCCTACCATGGGAAATAATTCCCATCCTGAAGTCCCCAAATACGGAGGGGTACTACAGCAATCCATGCCTTCCCCCTAGAGGCTTCCAATCCGGCAACCCCCCAGATTTTGGGTTCGTGCTGAAGCAATCCCAGCTGACGTGGAAGGGGCTTCCCAGACTGCAAGCCCAGGTACGGAGGGGCCTGGCCTGCGCTGGGAGGGCTTCCACTGTATGCCCCGGGGATGATGGGGGCGCGGCAGCAGTCCAGCCTGCCTTGGAAGCGGACTTCCTATTCAAACAGCCCCCTTCTTGTTTCCAGCAACAGGTTAGGGGTGCAGGGAGGTGCCTCCTCTTCAGACCTCGAATTGTCGGCTCCAAAACAGCAGATGCTCCTGAGTGGGAGAGAGTACTTTGTGTTGAGTGGGGGGTAGGGGAGGGAGGGAGTGATGGGGGCTCACTTGAGGTTGGTAATAGACTGGAGCACTCTAGGCTGAATGGGACAGGTGGGCTATCTGTGCTCGACTCCAGTAAAAGAGAAAAAAAGGTAAAAGATTGAATGCGAAGGACAAATGACGGCCCCGTGTCAATTTAAGTGCCCCCTTGTATACCCAAGGGAAAGGCGCATTAGCATCATCAAGGGCTCTCAGCCCTAAATCCAGGGAATCCGTGTTTAATTGGTGAAAACAGCTGCTTAAGACATTAACCCTCGGCGGCGGCCAGGGAGAGCCGCGCCGCTAATCCGGGTTGTGTACTTCCTTCAGTCCCTGAGTGAGCGCACCCTTTAGGTCCCACGTGTGTGCTCCCTTCAGAATCTCTGGGGTGTGGGTCCCCTTCAGCCCCCGGGGCTTTCAGTCTTAAACCTAAGGGTTCACTATTCAATTGGTGAAACCAGCTGCTTAAAACCACTGCTGACAATCAGCGAGAACGGTGGAGCTAATTTCAGGCCTTTAAGTGGGCGGGGTCAGGCCTGGTAGTAATTGAAAAACGGACATTGAAACGGGTCCTTATCGGGCCCTATATTATGTCCTTAATCCTTCTGGCACAAATACGGATCGATTTCTGACCAATTAATGTAAAATCGCAAGAGTGATCCATGTCAGAAATTTAGTTCCTGTATATACTTCCCATTCTTTACACATCTTGCATTCCCTAAGGGTATTTCTTTTCGTTTTTCGTTTAGTTTATGCATTCTCTGAACTACTTCGCCCCCAGGTTTGTACAGCGGGCCACGAATGAGAGGTCTGGATTTGGGTGCGAGTTTTTTTTACAGTTCCTGTCAGAGGGTCATAAAAGGTGTTGTGAACATGTGATCATCCAATCCTTGGCCTCTCTATAGAGTGCACATGCCAATGGTCCAGTATTCCAGTTGCAATTGGGGTTCTGTGCAAATGTTTGTGAAGGAGGTTCACAGTTGTCAAAATATTGACATGGCGAAAGTAAAAGAAAGTGCAGTGCTTACAGGTGAGTGTGTGTTGTGTTTAGGGGGAGTTGAAGGAGATGTGAATAAGATAATTCAGAAGTGAGATAAAAAAAAGGATGCTCAAGAGGAAAGAGATGAGGTGTAAGATATGCAGATGGACGAGATATGGAGAGAAAAGGGTGTACAAGTCTAACATACAGTGATCATAACGGGAGTGATCGGGACACTGAAGACTCCTACCCCTTCCTCAGGCCTCAGTAATATTTAATTCACAGTCTCAATATCAGAATTGAAAAATTTTCAGTATTATTATTACTATTTTTTTAATAAAATCATTGCTGTAACTCATTTATAATTTATATTAAACACCTAACAACAATTGACAAAGCCAATAGTCCCGACTACTTTTATGTATGTCAGTTGTTGTGTTATATATCTGGATGCAATAACATAGACCTCTGACAGTAACGAAAATACAGGTCAGTGCCACACTATGGAAATCACAGAAATTTGGTTTATGTGTTTAAGCCACACTCTTGGCTACATAGGCTACACCCCCATTTATAGACACCTTACTTTTTTCATCCCACTTAAAGCCCAGGCTAATGTGACACATATTTTATTCATTCCCTGTGCTTTCCTTCAGTACAGGGGTGTAACACTCACTTCTACAGCCCTCTCAACACTTCAGGGCCCCCCCAGCCGTTCAAGGTGGCCTCATTCAGTCCAAGGACAATGAATATGTGTAAGATAAGGCAGACTCAGTGCCCCCTCATCACATTCTGCGGGGAGGCCCCATCATTTTGCGTTACGGCACTGGTTCAGTAGAGTTACATGACACTGTTTGTGTGTGCAACTTTCTAGCCCTGAGCGTGTCGTCATTTCAGCCCAAGTGTGTTTGCTGTCTTGAAGCTCCGTGTTGTGGTCAGGTCTTGGGCACCAGCAGTCCCTCGGGACGCCCACATCTGCTGGGGAAACCACACAGAATCAGGGTGCAAGTGTATCTGGACATGGAGCACCTTTGTTAGGACTCGCCTCGGACAGCGCCAGTGCGAGACACTTTCTTACCTCACAGTGGGCTTAGAGCACCCCCATTTCTTACCATTGATTGGCTTCATTGTCACTCTCGTTTGCTTGCTTCTAATTTGGTTGTGCATGTGGGCTTCACTTCCTCTTCTTGGGTTTGTCCCTCCCTGGAGCATGGACTAGTTAGTTGTGTCCATCCACTGCTACTTTCTCTTTTTGTTCAAGCACTATATGAGAGTGTATGTGTTTTCCTATTGCTTCCCTCGAGTAAGTCTTCCCCTCCACCGCGCTCGTTGCGCACCTGCAGTCCTCCTGCCCTCATGTGCTTATCCCACCCAGCGTTGCTTTTTCACATGTTTTTCACCCATGTACTTCTTCCCCACTTCCGTTTTGTGCTCTCTTGTTTGTTTCCCCCGTGTTCCTCTCTACATTTGTTCCCCCTCCATGTTGCTTGTATTCCCCTTATTCGTGCCCCTCCTCCTGTGGCTTCCCCCATGTTGCTTTTCCCCCTCGCTGTTACTCCCCTCTTTGCTTCCTTCTCCCCCCATGTTAATTTGTCCAGCTCCATCTGTTGCTTCCACCCCCTCCGTGTTGCTTTCCCCCCTCCGTGGTCCACCTTCCGTGTTGCTTCCTCCCCTCCATGTTGCTCCCTCCTCCCCCACCCCCCCTCTTATCCTATAAGGTGGCTGCCAAAGATCAATCTGTTGGTCTCCACTCAGGCTCGATATAAAGTAGGGCGCAGCCCTCTGAACGGTTATATTACGGCTCCAGTTCTTCATGGAGAAGCACACATATCACACATAAACAATCTCGGTATTCCCTTTACCGCCAGTTACTAATAGCAAAGCAGCGTTACTAAACTAATGTACAAAGCATCTTTTCCAGTGCTTAATTTGTGCCGGTGGTTTCCGGTGCTCTACACTTAATTGTCAACACTGGCTGTAGTGACAGCCCATCACATGGTGGTGCTGTCTTTTTAATTTGGAGATGAGCACAACAACCATGTTTACTAAGTGAATATACATTGAAAATGAGTAATACCAGCCTCTCGTGCCATTATTAAAGCTTTGTGTGGCCTGAAATAGTTTAATTGTCACACTAGTAGGAGTGTGCTGGTTAGGTGTTATATGGGTACTGCCATTGCCAGCACTGACAGGGTATGGGTGGCACTTAATTGTTAACAAATTAAGCACTGAACTTTGCAAATGTCGCCGTGCTCGCCCGCTGCCCGCGCATTTCAGGTCTGTGTCCAGGAGGCCGCAGGCTGGAACCCAGAGAGGGCCAGCGTGCTTGTGATGTCGGTAAAGGAGTACGTTTGCGCTGGGGGTAACCGTGAAGCTTTTTATATTTGTCTGAATCTCTTATCAGTCCATTTTTCGAATGCGCTGCAGAAAAATATTATTTTAAGATTAAGCCAACTAAATGAACATAGAGGTTTAGTGCGATTCACAATGTCGGGGCCTCGAGGCTCATATATTATTCAGGATTCTAAGTGCAATGCTCTACTTCTGGCCGCTTACACTTTATATCCTTGATTTTTTTGCATAATTGATTGAAATTACAAATTTGCCGTGATTTTCCAATGTCAGCTAATAACAACAGCTGTCTACTATTAGCTGAACCGCTGTTTCCAAACTTACAATCTTGCAGATGAGCACGCTTTCAAAATGGCTATAAGGACCAAAAACACGTTCACAAAAGAAGTGCATATACAGGCAGAAACACATCAATATTTCACTATTCAATTTACTACACACTATATATATACCACGCTGCTGAATATAACCTTTTCAATAACTTTATCCCGTTTAAATATGTTTTCACTGATTGATTGATGAGGTGTGTGCAGAGGGTGCAGTTACCTTCTGCGTTCTGTGTTAGTGCCTGTCATATTCTTCACAGTCGCCAGTGGTGGCTCCTCCTAAATGGCGGAGGAGCGTCGCCCTGACTGCTGCGAGCATAGCAGGCAAACACGAATAAATAAAATGGCATAAGAATGCCATTTTATTTTGCCACCAGCTTGCGCTGTGTACAGCGCGAGCATGAGGCAGGGGGGCGGTGCTGAATCCTTCTATTGCAGGATTACTGCTGCCCCTTTCAGTGCGCATGTCGGATTGGCCGGCTGGCTACCTACAGCCAGCACGACAGGCGGCGCACTATAGACCCAGCAATCCCCGGGCTGTGAAACAGCCAGGGGATTGATGGCACAGGCCTCCAGCCTCAAAATGAGCGCTGGGTTAGCCTGCTCCTACCAATTCTGGGGCTGCTCTCATGCTGAGAGCAGCTCCAGGATTTGTCAGGATTCGCGGTCCCCTGGGCAGGAAGAGAAGTCCTTCCCTTTCCTGCTCACGGACGTCACACCATCATCGCCGGGAGAGCAGTGCCGCACCGAGCCGGAACATCATTGTGGTGAATTGGGCGCATCTCACCGCCTCATATTATTGTATTGTCGGCCGCCACTGTTCACAGGTGTGCAGTCTTTCCAACTTGCCCAACGAAATGATTGTGTTAAAAAAAATTCAAATCTGAGGTAGAAGAATTAAGATCAAGTGCTCTATTTTACATACAGGGTTATGAGTATGCCCAGTGAATAAACAACTGGGTGCACTCTATAGAAACCTAACTCAAGGCACAGAGCCAAGAGCCAGGAGCCAGGAGCCAGGTTTTACAGGTAACCAGGGCAGCTGGAGACAGTACCTTGTACCATGTTTTTCAGAGACTCTTGAGTTGTTTACGTGTAACTAACTGCCAGCCACTGAGCAGTGATGTCTGCGCCATTGTGCGGAGGGATCTAGCGTCTCTCTTTCCATTAGAAGCATTTGGGCCAAGATTCACAAAGGTTTAGCGTCGGGTTAGCATTACTTTTTTAATGCTAAACCTTTTTGGCAATTAACAAACCAACGCAAATTGGTATTTGCATTGGTTTGTATAGAAAAATACAAAACGCTGCTTTGCATTACTTTGCCTCAAGGGGGCGTTACATGGGTGGTACATGAGGGTTCCCATGCAACCACCCATTCCTTTTGACGCTAAACACCATCTACTAACATTAGTAGACCAGGTTTACAACCAAAAATTAATGCCACTCAAAAGCAGGCGTTAAAGGGAGAAATGTTTTTATTTCTCCTTGCTTTCTGACTTTGCATGTGTGGTGCACTGTACAGCACACATACAAAGTAGGAAGAGGTTTTAAACTTGTCTACCCATAGTATTTTGTATAGGAAGGGTACCCTTTGAAGGAAGTGACCTGATTAAGGGTCACCTGGGCCGCTCACGACCACCTTTCAGCCTTCCAAACAAATGAAGAGTCGATAATACAGTAGAGAATATAAACCAAGTATATTTATTCAAGTACACTCGAGTGGAGTCCGGTCTGACCAGCCTCCTGGGATTGCTGCAGAGGGACTGACTTCAGCAAGCATGGCGATACATTATGTACAGTTTAGAATCAATGATGATACCCCCCAAACTGGAAATTTCCACCTCAAACCAGTTACACAAAGGAGGTACAGAAGGATGAGTTTCGATCCTGAGACCGGGCACACACTATCTCTACGCCAAGGTTGTTCTGCCTGCGCCCATCGCTGGACCAGTGGGGGCAGGCCTCTATCTAGTGGGAAAGGTATACATACCAAAACAGTGTATTCATTAGTACAGCAAGGCCCAACCTTGAAGAAAACAAAATTCACCACGGCTGTTTCTAGCAAAGACGGAGAAAAGTTAGTTTCGATTATGGCTCAAAATGGCAGTTGAACATAAAATGGTGCCGCAAATGCTAACTTAGCAATGCAACATGTAGCAACATAACAAAGGCATTTTATTTTATCCCAACAGACCCTCCTTTTAGCATTTGCTGAATCATTTTTCACGGTGGGTGTGGAGGACATTACGTTTCATATAAGCAAGAGGCCATCAACACTCGGAGCAATCCACATACTCATTATCAGGGATAGAGACTGCAAGGGAAAATGTGGACTCAAAGATGCCCTCATCAATCTCCATCATTTCCTGAACTACCTTCTGCAACATAATTACTGTACTTGCGTCATGAACTGGTATCTTTTACTTGGGTGTGAGAGCTCGTACACAATAGGAACAATAAGTTGGGAGACAATGTATACAGAGGCAACATGTAAAAATAATACCAGCAATTGCAACTAGAAAGACGAGGATCTTCCAACCCCACATCACCAATATATTCCAGAACCACCCCGATAGTGTCCAGGTGCCTGTCTCTTGGTGTATCTCAGCTGATAACCTATGCAATTTCTGCATACCGGAATAAACATTGGGAGCGTAATCAGGTATGTACACACAACAGCAACTGCCAATGACACGACAGGCCCCTCCCCTATCTGTGAGGATGACGTCTAGCACCATTCTGTTTTGTAAAGTGACTAACCTCGTAGCCTGGAGCTCAGCAGTAATGTTTGTCGTTATCCCAGCCGTCGTATTGATAACTGCCTCAACAACTTTGGTGAGCCGACGAATTTGGAGACTATTAACTATGGGGCCCCAGAAAGGGAAAAGGCCTTTTGTAGCATCTTCAAATTGCTGTGCGGCTGTATCTGTCTGATCTACATCCTTTGGGTCAATGACCCTTTTTACCCGGGCCAGGTGTGTGCTCCTACGTGGCAACTGCTGATCTTTGTGGTAGTTGGATGGAGCAACATACACAAGGGGAAGGAGGAACGAGAGATAACATCTACCTGACCATCCCTTTGGAAGCCATACATAAGCGTGGGATCCACAAACAAAATAAACATTAGGGGGCGGTGCCTTCCTAATATAGAAGAGTCGATCAGGCATTAGAGAATGCAAACCAAGTAGTTTATTAGTCAATTTTACTGCAGAGGAGTCCAGTCTGACCAGCCACCCTAATCAGCTGCCGAGGGACTGACCCCCAACAGCAATACACACTAAGTTATACATTTCGATATCCCACAGGACCCGCCTTCTACTGGAAAATTCCAGTTAGAGCAGGTTAACAATGGAGGCACTGCTGAGATGAGCTACACTCCTGGCATCGGGTACACATTATCTCGGCTCCAAGGCGGTCCCAACCGTGCCTGCCACTGTACAGCATGAGAACGAGCCTATCAAGCAAGATTGGTACGCAAAGATTCATTGAATACATTCATTAGGACAGCGAAGCTTAGCCTTGAGAAGCATAAGACAATACTGGAGCTGCTTTCTGCTGAGACAGGCAAAAGGGGTTCCGAAGTTAGTTTCGATCTTCATACAAGATGGCGGCTATTAAGCTAAAATGGGGCCATGGATGCTAACTTCACATGACACACAACAAGACAGTAGGTGCACAATAATTTTCAATTCCTACAGATCCTCCTTTTAGCATACATGGCTAACCATTTTATTGGTGCCAGGTCAGGGTCTTTACAATTCTAAGAGAGAGAGAAATTCGGGCAAAGCATATTTACTTATTCGGCAGACTGTTGTTCAAAACTAAACTCAGCGTCTTTATTCAGTGCATTACTACTGTAAGCGCTCATCGCTAGTACTCAAAAATGCCTTCGTCGATGAGCATCAAATCCTGGATCCCCTGCATCATCATGGCCTTAGCTTTAGGGTCGGGATCTGGTACTTCGGGGCGGGCATCATTCTTTTCACACAGCAGGCACAGCAGGCAGGAAGGCAATGTATACATAAACAACAAGTGAATATGATACCTTTTATCGCCACTAGAAACATGAATATTTTCCAACCCCAGGATGCGAACAAACTCCAGAACCACCCAGTAGAGGACCAAGTACCGTTCTCCTGGTGTTTGTCAGATGCAATTTTGTGTAACTTCTGTATCGCTGTGTATACACTAGGGGCGTTATCAAGGATGTACAAGCAGCAGCTACTGCCAATCACACGACAGGCTCCACCCCTCTCGGCCAAGATAACATCTAAAACCATTCTGTTCTGTAACGTAACAGGTCTTGTCGCCTGAAGTTCAGCTGTAACATTTGTAAGTATCCCTCCTGTAGATGTTAATGACCCCTTCTACCACTCTAGTGAGTCTACGGATGTTGAGGCTGTTGGCGATAGGGCCCCAAAAGGGGACAAGGCCTTTCATGGCATCAGTGAACTGCTGTAGGGTAGTGTCAGTCTGGTCAATCTCATCTGTGTTAATAACCCGTCTAACGCGGGACGGGTGGGCGCAAACAAAGAAAACATTAGGAGGGGGTATTAAGGACGGACTTTCCCCTGCTCTCAAACTGCATGTGGAGTTGCATCTACTCTCCCCTACCATAACTTTCCCCGTCCCCTCAACGCAAAAACTAGCTGTTATGTTAACTACTGGTACCGGCACCAGCCTGTCCTCTGTCACATTACGAGTCTGAAAGGACCGGAAATAGGCAGAAGGGTTAAAACCCTTGAACCCATCCATCTCCATTTGAAGCCATGACTTGTTCTGTACTCCTCGGTATGCATTCAAGCAGGACCTCAGGAACACAGTACCGGACATAGCCTGTCCCCTTCCACCCACTAAGGGAGCTCGATGACTGGAGCAAACATTCTGCACTTTAGTACGAAAGTCAACAGGGGTCCAGGCCATCGTCGGGGGTGCGGAAGTGGGACGCATCATGCTAAGCAGCTCAAACCACCCCTCGCAACTACTCGGTAAGAGAAAGGCATGGACAAAAGGAAATCCTTCTTGTGTGTTACGGAAGGAAGTAGCCCACATACCCAACACTTCGTTGACGTGCTGTGGGTCTGGTTGACGCACTATGGGCTGATGTAACATCTGAACAAACGTATTGTCAATATAACTTTTCCGGTGTTCACATTTTGAGGGGATAGGGTCACAAGTATGTGCTCAGAGGGAGCAGGCGTTGTGCCAACCAGGGAATGTGCAGGATGTCTCTCTTCTAAAAACCACAATATACCGAGCACAGCAATCAAAGACATCAGGACAATAATCAAGAAAACTGTCTTTCCCCCTTGCGACCAACTGGACCATCCAACCCCTCCCCTTTCTAGGCGTTGTTCCGTAAAGGGCTGCTCCTCCTCAACAACTTGGCGACCAAACGGATGCATAGTGAACAGGAGCAATACCAGATGCAATCTAAGCACTGATGTCAGGTAACAAAAGTGTAATCAAGAACGAATGCCAGCGTACGTCCGAGCCTCGCGGCTAGCTCCTATTGTCCTCCCACGTTGGTGCTATTGAGCACTATTCGGTGGAGCTGTGCGATCACAGCCCTTTCTTCTACAAAGATCCTGCAATGGTTGGGGTACTTCCACTCCCAACGTATGTCACCAAGT
Organism: Calotriton arnoldi; assembly: GCA_963921515.1. Classification (NCBI taxonomy): domain Eukaryota; kingdom Metazoa; phylum Chordata; class Amphibia; order Caudata; family Salamandridae; genus Calotriton; species Calotriton arnoldi. The sequence continues at coordinate 4,772,316 of CAWUFW010000046.1, read as the reverse complement.
GTTTAAACACAGTTTATGCTGTTCACAGTTCGGGCAATGCACCAATCTCCCTTTCCCTCGACTAACGTTGGTACCACAGGCAAGGTACTTTTCGCCCTGTTCCCTATTCTCACAGTCCTTCCCTACTAGTCTAACTTTCCCTTCGGTGCACTGTCCTTTCGTCGAGGGTGTAAATTGTACCTAGTTACTCTGGGCACGGCGTCATCTGCAAACAGGGGCTGAAACTCAGAAGGGCCAGGGGACTGGGGCTCAAGCAATGGTGGGCTAGTAGGACAAAAAGTCTGGGTAGCCTTTATTTCGGGGGGGACTGCCTCATTCAAAATGGCGTTGTTCTCCTCCTCCGTCTGGGTCCATGTCAGCTTGGCATCAGAAAAGGGAACGAATGCTGGGACCTTTTCAAATTCACAATCCCTACTCCCTCCTTCACCCACTGGTCATAGGGTAAAGGTAGGGGTACCTTGCGGCAGTGCTGACAATGGATCCAGTTCTTTCGGCTGGTGACTTTTACTGCGGTCCTCGTAGCGAGGAGAACCTGAATAGGTCCCTTCCAACGGGGCTCCAGGCTCTTCTTCCGCTGGAAATTTTTTACGAGGACGAAATCGCCAGGCCGAATGCTGTGCCCCAGCCCCTCTGGTGTCGGTGGCAGGCTCTCATGGATCTGTTGGTGAATAGAATGCAAACTTTCAGTTAACTGGTAAAGGTAATCCGTTAAAAGGGGGTAGTCTATCTCAAAGAAGCGACGAGGCCACGGGACGCCCCGGACATTTGCGGGGCGGCCAAACACGACCTCGTAAGGTGACAACCCTGTTCTGGAATGAGCGGTAGTTGTCGTAGACAAAAGGGCTAATGGCAAAGCATCTGGCCACTTCAATCCTGTGCTCTCTTGTATTTTTGCCATTTTCAGTTTGAGAGTACCATTGTACTTTTCAACCAAACCTGCTGACTGAGGGTGGTTCCCAGCATGGAACTTTTGCCTGATGTGTAGACCATCGCACACCAGTTGTATCACTTTAGAGTTGAAGTGACTGCCGTTGTCACTCCAAATCTAATGGGACAAGCCGAAACGAGGGAAAAACTCTTTGAGCAGTGCTTTTGCCGTCGCTAGGGCTGTATTCTCTTTAGTTGGATATGCCTCAACCCATTTACTGAACGCACAGACAACCACCAGGACGTATTTCAAGGTATTGACCCGTTCCATCTCAATGAAATCCATTTGCAGGACTTCAAAGGGGAAGGAAGGTGGTGCGAAATTGCCGGGGGGTGTAGGGACACCCTTTCCAGGGTTATGCATCATGCACACCATGCAGTATTTCACCAAATGAGCAGCTGTCTTGGCTATCTTGTCATTCTGCCATACCGGGTCTAGTTGTTTGCAGATGCCCTTTGCGCTAATATGTGCAGGGCCATGGGCCATGGTGACTACAGGAAGAACATACGCATCTGGTAACATCCATCTTTGCTTTCCGGATTTATCCGTCCAGCACCCATCATCATCTAGATGCACTGTATTCTCTTGCCAAACCGCTAATTCCTCCATTGTTGCCTCACTCTGTATCTCCTTAACATTGTCTAGGGTGTCTTCAAACATAGTAGCATCGGGAACCCATCTAGCAGGACCTGCCACTAACATCCTTTTCATTCTCGTACAAGCTGTCTCCTTTGCTGTCTAATCTGCAAACGCATTTCCCCTCCCCACATCATCAATTATTGCCTTGTGAGCACTACACTTCGCTATCGCCAACCTCTCGGGGAGTGCCACAGCAGACAAAAGTCTGTGTATCAAAGGACCATGTTGTATTCGTGAGCCATGGGATGTCAAAAACCCTCTCTCCGCCCACAGTCGCCCAAAATTATGGACGACTCCAAATGCATACTGGCTGTCAGTATAAATATTGTCAGCCAGTTCCTCGCTCAACTCGCAGGCATGAAGGAGGGCAACCAGTTCCGCAGCTTGTGCCGACTGGTAAGGAACTCGAGATGTCTCAACTACTGTGCGCAGTGTCGTGATAGCATAAGCAGCTGTTGTAGTGCCATCCGGTAATTTGAAACAAGAGCCATCGACATATAGTTCCCCTTGGGGTTCAGATAAGGGAACATCAGTCAGGTCCACCCTTCCCTTTGTCTCCTCCTCCGTTTGGAGCATACAATCATGTATGTCCGTACCCGCACTGTCCGAAGGGAGGGGTAGTAACGTGGCTGGGTTCAGGGTGGCACATCTCTTGATAGTGACGTGTGGTGCAAAGAGGGTCAATTCATAGCCGGTCAGACGTGCACTAGTAAGGTGCTGCGTCTTCGTCTTATTCAATAATGTATCCACAGCATGAGGTACCATAACTGTGAGGTCAGTATCAAGAACAAGCCCTGCCGATTGTCGGATAGAGACTGCCACAGCTGCGGCAGCTCTCGGATAGCTCGGGGGGGCTCTGGCGACGTTGTCAAGCAGAGCAGAAAAATAAGCACACGGCCTCTGCTTACCTCCAAAGGCCTGTGTTAAGACAGAGAGCGCGCAGCCAGCTTTCTCATTCACATAGAGCACAAACGGCTTCTGGTAGTCAGAAGTGCCAAGCACGGGCGCAGAGCAAAGCGCAATCTCCAATTGCTCAAAAGCATGCTGACATTCAGGCGTCCAAGGCAAGGGTTCATGCACATCTTTAGTGACTAGATGGAGAAGTGGCTTTGTTAGTAACGATTAGTTAGGTATTCAGTTACAACAATACGAAGTAATGCCAATGAAGGCTCGCACCTCCCTTTGTGTCTCAGGGATGGGCATCTTGACAATGGCACTAATTCGCTCAGGTGTTAGCCTCCTTCCCTCCTTCGACAGGAGGTGGCCTAAGTAGGTAACCTCCTGTTGACAATATTGGAATTTGGAAAGGGACACTTTATGTCCATTCTTGGCCAAATGTAGCAGCAATTTAACTGTTGCACCCTTGCAACAGTCTTCTGTGTCGGAGGCAATCAGGAGGTCATCTATGTACTGCAGCAATACATTACCTAGGGGAAGCGTAAGGGAATCCAATTGACCTTTTAGGGCTTGTCTATATAAACTGGGACTCTCTGTATAGCCTTGAGGAGCCCGACAGAATCTAAAGCTTCGGCCAGCCAGGGCAAATCCAAAGAGATACCGACTATCCTGGTGAATAGGTATGCTAAAGAATGCGTTTTTCAAATCAATGACTGAGAAGAATTTGGCGGAGGAAGGAATCATTGTCAGAAGCGTTGTAATGTCGGGGACCACCAGGAACTGAGGAACCACTATTTTGTTTACTGCATGCAGGTCAATCACAAAACGATATACATCTGGATGATCATCCGGGGAACCTGTAGGCGCCCTCTCAAGAATAGGAAGGATAGGGCTGTTACACACATTCGCAGTCGTCTCCTCCACCACTCCTGACTTAATCAAATCCTGTATAATCTGCAACAAGGCTCGTTCCCCTGCTTGTGGTATCTTATACTGAGGGATACGAGGCAAAACCGCATTATCCTTAACCCGATTGGAAACTGGTGGTATCTGCAACAACCCTACATCCGTGTCACCTGTCGCCCACAACGTAGGCGGTACATCCTGGAACTCAACAGGAAGTGGGGCCTCCCTTGACAAATGTTGTTTCGCACTTACCACAGAAGGCCCCATCGTCATGTGTACTCCTTCCGGAGAACAGTAAATTGTAGCACACAACCTCTTCAATAGATCCAATCCCATCAAATTCTCTCCGCAATTAAATGCCAGCAAAAATTTCGAATCAACGGTGAAGGGACCAATGGTCAGGGCAAGGGGCTTGGAAATGGGGCTTACAACCGGCACACCAGAAAAGCCTACCGAAACATTATTTTGGCCAGACAGGGCTGCCCCGGGGACCAACGAATGAGAAACAGAGCTATTCATCGCACCAGTATCCACCAAAAATTCCTTCGGCGATCCCTGCAAATCAGCAGCGTTGATCTACAGGTATCTGCACTGGTCCCTCGCCCTGTCTCTGGCTGTCCTAGCTGTGAGACAACCTAGTCACATCCTCCAAATCATAGTCATCATGATAATACTGTCTCCCCTTAGGGTCATCAAAATAATTCTGGTCAGTGCGACCTAGAGCTGTCTTGCCCTCCTGATCTCTGTCCTGCCCCCCTCTTCCACATCCCCTTCCCCTGGAACCCCGTCCTCTAGGAACCGCAACCTTCTGCAATAGCACTGGACACTCGCTACGCCAATGACCCTCTTCCCTGCAATATGCACACTGATTCGGTCCCACAGGCGCAGCGTTTCAGCTCGCGCGGGGCGACCGCCGGGCCGGACCAATGCCACGTCTCCTTCTGTTCCCCCTAGATACCTGCTGCATTAACACCTTCGTCTTCAACTCCTTATTTTTTTTCTCAACCTTCTCCTTCTCCTCGTTTTCTCGATGCTCATAATACTGTGCCATACTCAATATCACTGAGGGGGAGGAGGTAGTCCACGTGCTCTCCGAAGCCTGCAACCTAGTCGCGATCTCTGGAAGCAGGTTGGTAACAAACCTGTTCACGAACAGTCGAACAACTCCCTCCACCAACAAATCTTGGCCGCTAAAATCCAGAAACACTCCCTCAAACCTGGTGAAGAAGTCCGATACGCTTTCATCTTTCTTCTGTCCGCAACTTGTCCCAATCTACTCTTCTAGGGGGAATAAGGGAGTGCATATACGTAATAATTAGAACTGGTAGAGCAAGTATCTCAGTCTTGGGCTTCTCGCCAGGCTTCCTCTCCTTTTCCCACACCCTAATCTCCTCCCAAGTACCACCCAACTCCGCAGCGTGGTCCTGCTTATGCACCTGCCGACAAATGTCAACTGGCATCAATAACCCAAAGAACAACTCAATGTCTGCCAATGTCATAACGGTCGACGAAGCTGCTTCTGTCAATTCCTTATAGTACGTGGTGGGATTTTTCCTAGGGTCGGGCAACTGACTCCTAAAAGACAAGACCTCACTCCTCTTCCACGGAGTGTAAACCCACTGCTCCTGAAAACGGCCCTCAACCCGTTGCCGCACGACCACATCCTGCGCATTGCGTAACTCGGGCACCTCAGGGTGGTACAGAGGATGCACTTCCCTCATAGGGAATTGGGTAATCACCGTGGGGCTCCTCTGCGCCAGCCGTCCGCGATAGCCAATTAACACAGCAACACTACCGAAAACCTGGTCTGGCTCCATACCGGATGTATACACACGGTCCCTAATATCGTAAATGGTCTGAGGTGCTACGCCACCAAAGCATTGCTCCCACTATCCAATCAGAGTTGCTGACATGTGCCGAAGAGCATGCTGCTGTAGGAAGGGCTCATAGTCCTTCAACACAGCCCACACATCCTCTGTACTGTAAATTGGGCTACAAGCCCATTGGGCCGCCTGATTAGCTACCAACTTCTTCTCTTCGTCTCCCACATCAGATCGTATCAACACGCGTCCCAGTTTCTCCTTCGCAGCAGCCCATTCCCCACTGCCCAATCCACGCACTGGCGTATTTATGTTTAACGAAGGTGTTGCGGATGGTGTTAGGACGCTAGAGGGAGAGGCAATAATGGACGAATCTGGCAACAATGAGATCAGAGGGTGCAAAGCGGGCAAAAGGGCCGGAGAGAGTGATGCTGAGGCAATAGGTGTGGCCGGGAGACTTGCAGTTGCACTTACTGCAGGTAACGAAGCTGGGACAGACGAGGGGGAGGTGGTGACCGACCCGTTCTGGCCACTGGTAACAGAAACGGGGGCTACAGAGACAGGAGGTGGGGCAGAGGGCTGAGACACGGGGACAGCAGGATATATTTTGTGTGGGGCGTATTGTGGCAGAGGCCGAGCTTCCAACGGTTCTTCCACAAACTGGTCATCTTCTTCCCTAGAAACATAAGACTTACTAGATTGTAACCTAAACCTCCTGTCTGCACACTCTATTACTTTCTCTATTTTCTGTCTATCATACGCTACCGCTTTCTGGGTCAATGTCATCGTCTTTTCTTTTCTGGCCTCCTTTTCTGCTCTCATTCGTCTCTGTTTGGCCTCCCGTTGCCAAACTTGAAGATAATCAAACATCGACTGTCTACTCCTTTTTGCGAACAATTTATCTTCAAAGTAATTTAGTTTTTGGTCATCGAAAGTACCTGTCAGTGGACACTGCAACTCGGCATTGTCCCTAGTATATTTGTGCCATAGTGTACTAAACATAATAGGGCCAAGGCCATGCTTAATATACATGTCATAATTCGGTGTGCCCTCTGCGGGCGCAGGCTGCTTCTCTTCCAATCGAGCATCAGCAGAACAACAACGGCATCCCACACAGCACAACTTGCTAAAGCAAGGCATTCTTACCTCCACACACACACACACACACACACACACAGCGCGCTCAACCAAATATCTCACAAACAGCTCTTCCAAAGCAAGTCAACAGACCCCTTCCAACAAAGTATTGGTGCCAAATACAAAAGTTCAAATAATCTAAGCGCTTTGTCCAAAACGATCCTCAGATCGTACCAAAGTCAAACTAACGGTGCACCATGTTCACAAAGAACCCAAACAAATTCAAGCGCTTGTTCCAAAGACAGTCCACAGACTGCACCAAAAAGAGAGACAGGTTCAAGCCCCAGACATTTTCAAAAGTAAGCCAAATTCACTCAGTTGCCTGGCAGGGTATCCACAGACACCCTGTATCTCTAAACGGTCCGCAGACCTACCAAGTTCAAACAGCTAAGATGGCGCCATATTTACCAAGAATCAAGACAAACTCATCTGGTACACATAGGTCAAACAAAGTTATTCTCCACTGCCGACACTTCGGACCAAACGGTCAAATCCAAGGGTTTCGCCTTTCAGGACCCCAGCCGGGATGACCACTAGACGAGGCGCCCCCCGATCAGACAGGCGGGGCAGCTGCGAGAACTGAGCTCTATCATGTGGGGATCCCCGATCCGCCCATCCGACCGGACGCGACCCCAACCCCCACACCTGATTACGGGCAAGATGGGTCAGCCCAATTGGGTCCCTGTTCGGGCACCAACTGAAGGAAGTGACCCGAAAAAGGCCACTCGGGTCACTCACGACCACCTCTTGCCTTCCCAATATAGAAGAGTCGATCAGGCAGTAGAGAATGCAAACCAAGTAGTTTATTAGTCAATTTCGCTGCAGCGGAGTCCAGTCTGACCAGCCACCCTAATCAGCTGCAGAGGGACTGACCCCTAACAGCAATACATACTAAGTTATACATTTCAATCTCCCACAGGACCCGCCTTCTACTGGAAAATTCCAGTTAGAGCAGGTTAACAATGGAGGCACTGCTGAGATGAGCTACACTCCTGGGATCGGGTACACATTATCTCGGCTCCAAGGCCGCCCAACCGTGCCTGCCACTGTACAGCATGAGAACGAGCCTATCAAGCAAGATTGGTATGCGAAGATACATTGAATGCATTCATTAGGACAGCGAAGCTTAGCCTTGAGAAGCATAAGACAATACTGGAGCTGCTTTCTGCTGAGACAGGCAAAAGGGGTTCCGAAGTTAGTTTCGATCTTCATACAAGATGGCGGCTATTAAGCTCAAATGGGGCAATGGATGCTAACTTAACATGACGCACAACAAGACAGTAGGTGCAGAATAATTTTCAATTCCTACAGTGGGACCAAGGGAGGACTATCGGTCATTCTCAATTCATATGTGGAGTTGCACCTACTCTCCCCCACTTTTACCTTCCCTGCCCCCTGAACGCAGAAACTAGCTGTTTTGTTGACCACTGACACTGGTATTGGCTGGTCCTCTGTAACATTACGAGTCTGGAAAGATTGGAAATACTCAGACATGTTAAACCCCTGAAAGTCAGTCATTTCCATTTGAAGCCATGTCTCATTTTTTACACTTTTGTATGCGCTCATACAGGACCTTAAAAACAATTTACCGAGCATCTCTTGCCCCGCCTGTCCTACAGAAGGAACTCTGTGCTGGGAATGTACATTCTGTACCATAGTGCGAGAATCAGCATGTGTCCTATCCAGAGTAGGGAACTGGGGATGATGAGGTACCATACTGAGCAATTCAAACCAACCCTCACAACTGCTGATATATGACAGTGGCAAGGACAACAAATTATCAACTTTATGAGTCACTGAGGGAAGCAAGCCACAAACCCAGCAATTAGTGGTGTTGGACACATTATGGGCTTGGTGTAACATTTGTATGAAAGCATTCTCGGTGTAGGACAACCTATGCGTTGCCTTATGTGGAGCCAAAGTAACAAAAACATGTTCAGGGGAAGGGAGTGTTGTACCAACCAAAGAGTGTACAGGATACTTCTCATCCAGAAACCAGTATATTCCCAATACAATTATTAGTGCAATCGCAACTATTGACACAAAAACTATTTTGCTTTTTGTGGACCAACCCCGCACTGGGCGCAGAGGTGCAAATGGCTATTCTTCCTTTTTAGTAATGGGCCGACCAAACGGATACATTATGAAGCAAGGGAAAGGGAATGCAATGAAACTGATGACAAAAAGAGGGGGCAAATGTTCCCAGTGTCCGTTTGAGCCTCACTGGTAGACTCCTATTGTTCATCAACGTTGGCGCTCTTGAGCACCGGCGGTGGAGCTGCTCAGTCCTAGCTCACGATGAATCCCACGTCGTCCAGGATAATGTACCCCCCTCCAGGGGAGCACATTCGATATATCCTGTCCAATGTCAGAACAATGCACCAATCTCGCCTCTCCCTATACTAATACCGTTGGTACTATCGACAAAGCACACCCTGACTTGCACAGTCCATCCCTAACTAATCTGACTTCTCCTTTGGTGCACTGTTCCTCCGTCGGGGGTACACATTGTACCTAGTGACTCCAGGCACAGATAGGTCGGTGAAAAGGGGCTCAGACACAGTGGGGTCAGTGGAAAGGGACTCAGGCACAAAGGGGTCAGTGGCAGTGGAAAGGGGCTCCTTAATTGCTTTGATCTCCGGGGGGACTGCCACGTTTAGTACTTCGTTATTTTCGGCATCCGTTTGGGTCCACGTGAGATTGGAATCAGAAAAAAAGGAACAAACCGTGGAACTCTCTCACACTCCGAGTCCTCAATACCATCCTTCACCCATTGATCATAGGGTAAAGGCAGGGATACCTTGCAGCAGTGGGAGGAGTGGATCCAGTTCTTTCGGCCGGAGACCTTCACTGCTGTACGTGTTGAGAGGAGGACCTGCTCCGGCCCCCTCCACCTCGGCTCCAGGCTCTTTTTCCGCTGAAGGTTCTTGATGAGGACCTAGTCCCCAGGCCGAATATCATGTCCAGGCCCCTCAGGTACTGCGGGAAGTGTGTCCCTGATCTGTTGGTGAATAGAACTCAGATTTTTAGTTAACTGGTACAGGTAATCTGTCAGTAAAGGATACTCAATCTCAGAGAATCTACGAGGTCGCGGGACGCCCCAAATATTCGCCGGACGTCCGAACACGACCTTGTAGGGCGACAATCCTGTCCTAGAATGTGCTGTTGTTCTTGTGGACAAAAGAGCTAATGGTAAAGCATCTGGCCACTGCAACCCTGTGGTCTCCTGAATCTTTGCCAATTTCAGTTTAAGAGTACCATTGTACTTCTCAACCAAACCGGCGGACTGAGGGTGATTTGCAGCATGAAACTTCTGTCTGATGTGTAGTCCCTCGTAAACTAACTGGATAACCTTGGCATTGAAATGACTTCCGTTATCACTCCAGTTCAAGCGGGGCAAGCCGAAGCGAGGAAAGAACTCCTTCAGGAGTAACTTCGCAGTCGCAATGGCTGTATTTTCTTTAGTGGGGTAAGCCTCAACCCATTTACTGAACGCACAAACAACCACCAACACATACTTCAAATTATTGACCCTGTCCATTTCGATAAAGTCCATCTGGAGGACCTCAAACAGGAAAGTGGGGGGTGCGAAATTACTGGGTGGTGTAGGGGTGCCCTTGACAGAATTGTGCATCATGCACACCATGCAGTATTTTTCTAAGTGTGTAGCTGTCTTGGGGATGTGGTCATTTTGCCATATAGGGTCTAACAGTTTGCAAATACCCTTAGCACTGATATGGGCCGGGCCGTGTGCCATTGTCACTACAGGAAGAACATATGCATCTGGCAACATCCATCTTTGCTCCCCTGACTTATCAATCCAACATCCCTCATCATTCAAGTTCGCTGTACTTTCTTGCCACACTGCTAATTCCTCCACCGTGGCCTCGCTCTGTATCTCCTTCCCACTTTCAAGTGTATCCTCAAACATGGAGAACTCGGGCACCCACCTCGCGGGACCTGCTACAAACATTCTTTTCATTTTAGTTTGGGCTGTCTCCTTAGCTGTCTGATCTGCAAAAGCGTTCCCCTTACCCACCTTGTCAGTGACCTTCTTATGAGCACTGCACTTCACAATCGCCAACTTCTTAGGGACCGTCAGGGCGGACAAAAGCCTATGTATAAGAGGACCATGCTGAATGCGTGTCCCATGGGAAATAAGGAACCCTCTCTCTGCCCAGGGCCGCCCCAAATTATGGGCGACCCCGAAGGCGTACTGGCTGTCAGTATAAATATTAACAACCAGTCCCTCACTCAACTCGCAAGCTCGAATTAGGGCAACTAACTCAGCTGCTTGGGTGGAGTGATGGGGTACTCGTGAAGTCTCAACTACAGTGCGCAGCGTAGTGATTGCATATGCTGCAGTGGTGGTGCCATCTGGTAATTTGAAACAAGAGCCATCGATGTATAGTTCCCCTTGGGGGTCAGATAAGGGAACATTGGTCAGGTCTACCCGTCCTTTCGTCTCTTCTTCCGTTCGGAAGATGCAATCATGTACGTCTATCTCCTCATCCTCAGAAGGGAGGGGAAGTAAGGTGGCTGGATTCAGAGTGGCACAGCGTTTAATCGTAATGTGCTTTTGAAAGAGCGTTAGCTCGTAACCGGTCAGACGTGCACTGGTGAGGTGCTGCGTCTTCGTCTTATTCAAAAGTGTATCCACAGCATGGGGTACGATAACTGTGAGGTCGGTATCAAGTACGAGTCCTGCTGATTGTCGTATTGAGAGAGCCACAGCCGCGACCGCTCTTAGACAGCTCGGAAGGGCTCGCACAACAGGGTCAAGCACAGCAGAGAAATAAGCACACGGCCGTTGCTTATCTCCAAATTTTTGGGTTAGAACAGAAAGCGCACAACCAGCCGTCTCTTGTAGGTACAGCACGAACGGCTTGGTATAGTTAGGAGTACCAAGCACAGGAGCCGAACAAAGCGCAACCTTTAATTGCTCAAAAGACTGCTGACATTCAGGCGTCCAAGGCAGGGGTTCGTGCACATCTTTAGTGGTTAGTGCAAGCAGGGGTTTTGTTCGTAGGGAATAGTTTGGGATCCATTGGGGACAATACGAAGTAATGCCAATAAAAGCACGCACATCTTTCTGAGTTCGCGGAGCAGGCATTTTAACGATGGTACTGATGCGCTCAGGTGTCAATGTCCTACCCTCCTTCGACAGCAGGTGACATAAATAGGTGACCTCCTGTCGACAATACTGAAATTTGGAAAGGGAGACCTTGTGGCCATGGTCAGCTAAGTGGAGCAACAATTTAACCGTATTGTCTCTGCAACCCTGTTCTGTGTCCGAGGCGATAAGCAGGTCATAAACATATTGGAGCAATACATTACCTGAGGTGAGCGACAAGGAATCCAGCTGACCTTTCAATGCTTGACTATAAATACTCGGGCTTTCTGTATAGCCTTGAGGAGCGCGACAGTATCTAAAACTTCTGCCAGCTAGGGTGAACCCGAACAGATATCTGCTGTCAGGATGAATGGGAATACTGAAGAATGCATTTTTCAAGTCAATGACAGAAAAGAATTTAGCAGAAGAAGAAATCATTGTCAAGAGTGTCGTGATGTCAGGGACCACCAGAAACTGGGGAATCACTATCTTGTTAACTTCCCGTAGGTCAATCACAAAACGATAAACATCTGGTTGGTCACCGGAGGAACCCGAAGGTGCCCTTTTTAGGATGGGAAGAATGGAGCTATTGCAAATATTAGCAGTCGTCTCCTCAACCACTCCCTTCTCAATCAAATCCTGCACAATTTGCATCAAAGCATGCTCACCTGCCTGTGGTATTTTTTACTGGGGAATACGGGGTAGAATAGCACCTTCCTTGACACGTATCGAAACAGGCGATATCTGCAACAGACCCACATCCGTGTCGCCCGCCGCCCACAGTGTGTTTGGCACATCCATAAACTCCGCAGGAAGGGGCGCATCTTTAGACAGACACTGTGTAGCACGCGCAACATTAGGACCCATTGTCATGTAGACACCCTCTGGGGAGCAGTATATTGTAGTGTGCAATTTCTTCAATAAATCCAAACTCATCAAAATTTCTCCACAATTAGATCTCAACAAAAATTGCAAATCCACCGTCAAAGGACCAATCGTCAGCGCAAGGGGTTTGGAAATGGGGCTTACAATCGGTACACCAGAAAAACCTACAGATACATTATTATGGCCAGACAGAGCCGCCCCAGGGACCGAAGAACGAGAAATAGAACTATTCGTTGCACCTGTATCCACCAAAAACTCTTTAGCCGAACCATGCACTTCCGCACTAACATACGGACCACGCTGATCTACAGGTATCTGGACTGGTCCCTCACTCTGTCCCTGGCTGTCCTAGCTGTAAGACATTCCTGTCACCTAATCCGTGTCATAGTCATCATTGTAATACTGCCTACCCCGAGGGCCATCAAAATAGTTCTAGTCAGAGCGACCCTGCGACGTCACAGCATTCTGAGCCCGGTCCTTTCCACCTGTTCCACGTCCCCTTCCACGAGAACCTTGTCGTCTAGGGGCCGCCACCTTTTGTGAAAGTACCTGACACTCGCTACGCCTGTGTTCCTCCTCCTTACAGTATGCGCACTGATTCGGTCCTAAAGGCGTGGAGTTCGTGGGTCTGCTAGTGCGTGGAAGCTGTTGTGTCAGGCCACCACGCCCTCTACCAGTCCCCCTAGAAGCCTGCTGTAACAGCACTTTCGTCTTCAAATCTTTATGTTTCTTTTCCGTCTTCTCTTTCTCTTCATTTTCCCTGTGCTCATAATACTGTGCCATATTCAAAATAACGGAAGGGGAAGAGGTGGATTAAGTGCTCTCAGAAGCCTGCAATCTAGTCGAAATCTCAGGAAGCAAATTGGAAACAAATCTGTTGACAAACAGCCGCACATCACCTTCAATCGACAAATCCTGTCCACTATAGTCCAAGAACACACCTTCAAATCGAGTAAAAAAGTCTGACACACTTTCATCCTTCTTCTGGCAGCAGGCCGACAGCTTGTCCCAATCAACCGTCCTTGGAGGGATAATAAAATGCATATACGTGATAATGCGGCCAGGCAAAGCGATTATCTCTGCCCTAGGCTTATCACCTGGCTTCCGTTCCTGATCCCAGGCCTTAATTTGATCTCAGGTACCACCCAACTCTGCAACATGGTCTTGCGTGTGTACTTGTCTCCAAATATCAACTGGAACTAGTAAACCAAAAAACATTTCAATATCAGCAAGCGTCATCACTGACGAAGAGGCTGCTTCAGTCAGCTCCTTATAATAAGCGGTGGGATTTTTCCTAGGGTCAGGCAACTGAGTCTTAAGAGACAAAACTTCACTCCTTTTCCAGGGAGTATAAACCCATTGTTCCTGGAAATGGGCGTCTACTCTGTGCTGAATAACACGATTTTGCTGATCCCTTAGCTCCGGGATCTCTGATGGTAGATGGGATGGACCTCCCGCATTGGATACTGAGTTACCGAGGTAGGGCTCTTCTCGAGCAACCTTGCCCGATACGCAATCAACGTCGCAACATTACCAAAGACATGAGCAGGCTCCATGTCAGTAACATACACATGATCCCTAGTATCGTATATAATCTGCGGCGCCGTACCCTGGAAGCACTGTTCCCAAAGACCAATCAAAGTAGCCGACATGTGCTTAAGGGCATGTTGTTGTACAAAAGGCTAATAATCTTTCATAACACTCCACACATCTTCCACACCATAAATGGGGTTACGAGCCCATTGTGCAGCCTAATTAGCCACCACCTGTTTCTCCGCATCCCCCACATCAGATCGGACCAACGTCCGCACCATACGTTCCTTAAATTTTGTCCAATCTCTATTTTCAGGGCCGCGTACCAGTGTCCCATTGCTCAGTGATGTCGGGAAATGGAGGAACACAGCGGGGGCAACAACCGAGGGAGCGGTCACTAACGTCATTGTCGGCTGCGTTGTGGGTGTAAGAGCTGGCGAAAGAGATGTCGAAGCAATAGGCGTCACAGAAGTACTAACAGTCACAGTTGCCACAGACGGCGAGAGCAAAGAAATGACGGGAGGTGCTGTAGCCAGAGCAGTCTGATCAACAAAAACAGAGGTAGAAACAGCGGAGACAGGAGGACTAGACAGCTGGTCCTGTGAGGGAACAGCGGGATATTTCCTCTGCGGGGCATAAGGGGGTGGTGGTCGGGTGTCTAATAATTGCTCCATAAACGCATCACTTTCATCCTGGGCCACATAAGACATGTCCATTTGTAATCGGAATTTCCTATCTGCATGTTCAATCCCTATCTCTTGCTTTTCTCTATCATGTGCTACAGCTTTCTTAGTCACTGTTTTCATTCTCCCTTTTCGGGCCTCTTTCTCTGCTTTCATTCGTCTTTGTTTAACCTCCTTTTGCAATGTCCTGAGGGAATCAAACATAGACTGCCTACTTTTCCTTGCAAATAATTTTTCCTGTAAACAGGCAATTTTCTGTTCATCAAAAGTGCCCGTCAACGGCCACTGCAACTTGGCATTGTCCCTCGTATATTTGTGCCATAGCGTACTAAACATAATAGGGCCAAGGCCATGCTTCACATACATGTCAAAATTCGGAGTGCCTTTTGGAGGTGCCGGCTGACTCTCTTCCAGTTGAGCATCAGCAGAACAACAACAACAACAGGAAACCCAAAATTTACTATACCCGGGCAGTTTAAAAAATATACCAAATTCGTTATGTTGCCCGGCAAAGTGTTCACAGGCACTTCGTGCCAAAAGCGGTCCTCAAACCGCACCAAATCCAAAAGCGGTCCCCAAACCGCACCAAATCCAAACCGAAATAATACCATATTCACAAAGAACCAAAACAAACTCACCTGGTGCACAAAGGTTAAACGAATTTATTCTCCACTGCCGACTCTTCGGACCAAACGGTCAGATCCAAAGGTTTCGCCGTTCAGGACCCCAGCCGGGATGATCGCTGGGTGAGGCACCGACCGGTCAGACAGACGGGGCAGCTGCGAGTTGAGGACTCT
Source organism: Calotriton arnoldi (assembly GCA_963921515.1). Lineage (NCBI taxonomy): Eukaryota > Metazoa > Chordata > Amphibia > Caudata > Salamandridae > Calotriton > Calotriton arnoldi. The sequence goes on along the minus strand of CAWUFW010000046.1, from coordinate 4,756,978 downwards.
CTCATGCAGGGATCCCTGGCTTGCCCGTCCGACTCGACGTGGCCCCGACCTCACCACCTGTCCATGGGCAAGGATGGGTCACCCGATGGGGTCCCTGTTCGGGCGTCAACTGAAGGAAGTGACCCGATTAAGGGTCACCCGGGCCGCTCGCGACCACCTCTCAGCCTTCCAAACAAATAAAGAGTCGTCAGACAGTAAAGAATATAAACCAAGTATATTTATTCAAGTACACTCGAGTGTAGTCCGGTCTGACCAGCCTCCTGGGATTGCTGCAGAGGGACTGACCTCAGCAAGCATGGCGATACATTATGTAAAGTTTAGAATCAATGATGACACCCCCAAACTGGAAATTTCCAGCTCGAACCAGTTACACAAAGGAGGTACAGAAGGATGAGTTTCGATCCTGAGGCCGGGCACACACTATCTCTACACCAAGGTCGTTCTGCCTGCGCCCATCGCTGGACCAGTGGGGGTAGGCCTCTATCTAGTGGGAAAGGTATGCATAACAAAACAGTGTATTCATTAGTACAGCGAGGCCCAACCTTGAAGAAAACAAAATTCACCACGGCTGTTTTCTAGCAAAGACGGAGAAAAGTTAGTTTCGATTATGGCTCAAAATGGCAGCTGAACATAAAATGGTGCCGCAAATGCTAACTTAGCAATGCAACATGTAGCAACATAACAAAGGCATTTTATTTTATTCCAACACCTTCCTGTACAGAACCTATGGTTGACTCAGAGACACACCCTAACTCTATGGCGCTATGGTGTGTGCCTGGCGCACGGCAGCTGAAATCAGTGCCGGCACTGGGGAGAGGGGAGGAGAGGGTCATATCTTGTGAATATGGCGCTCTCCTGCTCCCTCCCTGTCACGCAACGCAGCATTTTTGGCTGCTGCATTGCATTCCGTGATTGTTTGAGATACTGTGCCTCTTGGCTATGCCCCGTGCATGCGTATGACAGTCCCCCCTCCAAACTCCACTCCCCCCCACCTCCGTGAGGCAGTCCTCAACCATAACTGTGTCCTCCGAGATTTGGCTAATGACGTGCATTGGTTTAACTCTTATCGCATGGCTTCCATTGTATAGTTATTCTTCCCCCTCCTCTGCTGACTGAGTAAGTGCTTTGGGGGAGAGCTGACAATTGTGGGGCTTTCAGTATGGTGTTGTTGTTTTTGGCGTACAAACAGCATCACTACCGGGGTGCGCAGTGCAGTGGGGAGGAAGGAAGTTGTGGAAGGCAGGAAGTTGTTAATCACCCAAGCAATGTTTTTATTTTGCTCAACAAAAATTCTTACTGTTTAGGTCAGAGTCCTCAAAAGTCCATACCTGCCAACTCACACGGTGCCACCGTGTGACACAAGATATCGGCTCTCATTCCACTCTCTCCCAATGAGCAGCCAATATCACACGGTGGCAGGGAAAACAAGCTGAAAACCATTCTAAATAGTGGTTTTCCAGCTCGCTTTCCGAGGTCTTGAACTGCAGACGACCATTAAGGGGTGTGAAAACATCCCAGGACATGGGCACCAGCCTCAGCAAGCTTTTTTGGGGGGGGGGGGAGCTTGGGGGCAGGGAGGGTTCTCAGCATGCGGCCCGCCCCCTTCGAGGCCTCCTCCCCCTCCTCCCACAGTCAGATTATTTTTCAAGTTGGGAGGTATGAAAGTTTCTCTACCTTCTCATGGGCTAGGGACTCGAGGTACGCCTAGAATTGGACACCCTGAGATTGTGGCTCATTGTCTGTCTATAGGCTGGTCAGCCTGCTGTAAGCTGCTACGACCTTCTTCAGTTTGCACCTGACCTGTTAGAAGGCTGCCAATGTCATGATCTCAATCTCTTGGTATTTGGTGCAGGTGTCCATGAAGATTAGGAGGTGCCACTCATATGGCAAAATGACAAAGTCGTCACTGACTTCAGTCTGTGGCCTAGTGCATGCCTCCTCTGTCAGCACCTGATCTGGTCATTTACTTGCCCCTGCGACTTGGCACAACCTGCATTCAGCGACTACCTGTTCAACCAGGGTATCCATGTTGGAAAGCCAAACCTTCTTTCAGAGCCATGCCTTTCTATGGGTTAACTCTAACTCCTGTGCTGGAGATGTATCTGTAGAACTGGATGTGGTCCTTCCAGAGCTCACACTTAATGTGGTGTAGGGTCAGGGTGCACTTGGATATCCTCTGAAGTGTAGCCTTTAGTCAATGGTGGTGTTCTGCGAAGCTGCAGCCTTAAATAAACATTATCATTACCCCTACGTCCCTCGCCCCAGTCATTACAAAGTGAGGTAATGTCACCTCATGACAGGAGCAAGAGACAAAAGGATCCACACCTGCCAGCCCCTCCCACCCCCCTGTGTGCCATAAAGGGGGCTGGCACTCCAGGCTCCTCCTGCTTTTTGTTCCTGTCGAATGGAACGCGGTCGTGGAGGTCCCTGCTGGGCTTGGGCCAGGATTGGGGTGTTGTTTCTTCCCTGGCTGGGCCGTGCCTCCTTCGCGGTAATACCTACCCATTGAGAGGATGGTCTCCTGCGCACGGAGACCATCCTCTCACCTACAACGCTCACCTGGCATGAGGTCATGCCGTAACTTCTCCACTACTGAGAAGTGAGCAGTGTGAGCACGCATACATCGATGGGCCTGCTGTCACTGCAGTCCGGACAAAAACGGATCGCCTGTGCCAGATCACAAAACAGAGCCCGATAGAGACCCGTTTCGAGGCCCCCTTTAAAAAACTGCTGGTGCTCAGCACCGGTGAGACCCGGACCACTTAAAGCCCTGGATGTCGCCATTGTTTACTCCTTCCTCTGTGGATTGGTGGGAGAAGCGGCTTCGCTTCACGAATGCGCGCTGGATAAAGGTCTGCGCATGCACGTTGGGGGTGGTTCTGTAGGACTAGGGCGCCCTATTCCTGCATTATTTAAGAATCAGATAAGTGCTGTTTCATGAGGATTTTGATTGTTTTGGGCTGTTTTTGGCAAATTTGATGTTTCTGCTTCTGTGCTTTCTGTGGCAAAATGGGCAAGCACTTCTCTAAGAGGAAGGACACTTTCCCTTCTCCTTCTTTTTCATCGGCCCTTTCCCCTTCTCCCAAACACAGCAGGCATGGGAAGGTGGAGGAGGAGAGGAATAGAAGGATTTCACTTCGAACCTTGGCTGCCTTTAAAGAGGATTCTTCTGTGACTACTACCAAGAAGTCAGTAAAGGCGTTTTCTGAGTCTATGGCCTCCGACTCTGCAGATGAACCTTCCACCACTTTGGACTTTAAGGGAACATATATTTCCAAAGACATGATGACAGATTTCTTGGGGCATATCAGAGAAAATATGAATTTTTCTCCTGATGAGAAACCAAGAACCTCAGACGATTCTCTGCTGCACCAGTTTCGGTAGCCTCATAATTTGGAATTGCCAGTTCATTGTTTTTTATTTAGATGTGGTCCATCAGGAATGGAAGGATCGTGATAAAATTAATGTACCTAGGTTCGTGAGTAAGCTCTATCCCCTGGAAAATATAAGCTCTTTGCTGCCAGACCCTGGTCATGTTGATTCAGTGGTAGCAAGCCTTGTTTGCCGTTCTTCCATGGCAGAGGAGAATATCTTAAGGGACCTCTCGGACAAGAAAGTTGGTGCTCTTTGAAGAAAGTTTTTACGTGGACCTGTGTGGCAATATGGGCTGGCATTTATGGGGCTTATACAGCCCAATCCCTGATTTCAGACTTCAAGAGTCTATTCTCAGCCATTCAATCTGAATCTGATTGCCTACCATTGTTAGAGGATATGGAACATCAGACAGAGTTTTTATCAGACATTTCGTTGGATGTGGTGAGGTCAGCCGCCCTGGCAGGAGGAGCCTTATTTGCTGCCAGGAGGAACTTGCATCTTAGAGGCCAGAACACAGATGCTGCTCAAAGGGCAGCCACTCTGAAGATGCAAGTTGAGGGATCCAGGCTGCAGCGGCAGCTGCTACCTGTTAGCAGCAGTGGGGCGGGGGAAAATAGGTTAAAAGAAAATCACTTACCTCCCGGCCGGCCAGATGGCCGGCCACCACCTCTCCTACGTCCTCTTCCTGGCTTCTTAGGGATACAGGAAGCAGGAAGCAGGAAGCACCAGGGCTCCCAGGCCCCGCAGCCAATTACAAGGCTGCAATGAAGTGTTGTGATTGGTCTGAGTGCCGTGACAGGGCTGCAGGGGTGGGCATGTTCTCCATGCAGGCTGTAATGCAGCCTGCAAGGAGAACACGGTATGTGCGCATGACTGTTTTGGGGCGGCCCAAGAGGGCCGGCCAAGCACTCATGCTCACATAGGGAGTGCAAACCACTCCTCCCCCTGCTCTGAGAGCAGCCCACCCCACAAAGATGCCACAATGTGGAAAACTAAAATGATAATAACCTCTGGTTATTATCATTTTATTTTTCCTTTTTTTACACTGCAAAAAGCAGTGGGGCGACGCTACTCTGCCTTAGCGGAGGAGCCGCCACTGCCAGGGTGTTTGGTGTTGAATTGGAGCATAAGATCCATCAACAGGTTTAAGGAGAGGAAGCATTTCTCTTCATTCTAGCCAATTATTTTAAGTCATCTGGTTCTTTGAGAATAAAGTCCTTCTTTCGTCAACGATCAAGACTTCAGCAGACTCAGGACTCTTCTGGTAGATCACAGGGCAGATATCTCCGTTTTAAATCCTACAGGAAGCAGGATCCAGGGATCAAGGGTCAGCATTCATGACTATCCCAGGGCTGTGATCTCTACATTAAAGGTCGGAGGCTGGATTCAGTGGTTCTTTTCACAATGAGAGCTGATAACAGATCATCGGGTGTTTTAGGTGGTCAAGGGAGGTTATCAAATGGAGTTTATGGCAGATCCACCTCCTACGGGGACCATACGTACTCCTGAGCATCGAGACTCAGTAAAGAAGGCCTTGTTAGAGGGGGGTCTTGTCTCTTCAGGCAAAAGGGGCCATTGTTCCAGTACCCAAAAAGGAGAAATGAGAAGGGTTCTACTCAATAATGTTTCCTGTCCCAAAATCCTCATTGGGTTTGCATCTAGTAATCAACCTGAAGTCTCTCAACAGGTAGATTCAATGTATAAAGTTCAAGATGGTGACACTCCAGAGGATCATTCCTCTGATTCCAGTGGGTCATTTCCTCATAACCATGGATCTCATGGACGCTTAACTCCACATTCAGATTGCACCCCCTCATCACAAGTTCTTGAGGTTAGCAATAGAGTACCAGCAGTTCCGGATTCTTCCCTTAGGGTTGAAGTCAGCTCAGAGAGTCGTCATGAAAATGATGGTGCCAGTTGTAGCTCCCCTTTATCTCCTGGGATTCCCTGTATTTCCATAGCTAGCGACTGGCTTCTTCTTGCAGGCAGCTCAGAAGCTCAAACGAGCTCCAGAAGTTCTGGTAGCAGACACATACATTGTTATTCAGTCTTGGTCATCTTCTGAATATCCCAAAATGCCAGCTTTCTTCCTCCAAGGATCTTGTATTCTTTGGAGCCCATTTCAGAACAGACCAGGGGAAGGTATTACTCCCAGAAAAGAGGATTCTCCTTCCTCAATCAACAGTTCGGGATCTTCTTTCCAGAGATCAAGCTCCTGCAAAGCTGTGGTTGGAGGTGCAAGGGCTCATGACAGCAGCTATCCATACAGTTCAATGGACAAGACTTCATCTACGGCCTGTTCTCTGACATCTGAACAGTCATTGGTCCACAGTAGCAGACTTATTGGACAAGCTGGTGCCTCTCTCTCTGGAAGTCAGGCTCAGCCTTCAGTGGTGGTTAGATGCCCAGAATTTCTCCAAAGGAGTGCAGATGGACCTGGATCCTCTGCTAGTCCTGACTACGGATGTGAGCAGTTTGGGTTGGGGTGCTACCTTGATGGACAGGACATGTCAATGCAGGTGGGCACTGCTGGAGAGTCATAAGTCATCAAACTGGAGGGAGCAGACGGCGGTCTTCCGAATCTTATAATTTTTTGATCAACCTCTTTTGGAGAAAAATGTTTTAGTCAAGACAGACAACACAGTGGCAGTATCCTACATAAATCATGTGGGGAGCACCCATTCCAGAACTCTCAACCAGATCGCGGTGCAGTTGTGTTCTTGGGCAGAACAGAAACTGGCTCACCTGTCAGCAGTTCACATCAGAGGATTGGGCAATGTGCTAGCCAACCATCTCAGCAGGAAATGTCCAGCCTCTCTGGAATTTACATTCTCCAGAATGACATTTCAAAAGATTTGCAGGAGAATTGGCACTCAATATCCAGACCTGTTTGCAACCAAGACCAATGCTCAGTTGCACCAATTTTGCTCTCAGTTCCAGGAGGAGGAAGCCTGTGGAGTAGATGCATTGATTTTGAAGTGGCTGAATCATCTGCTGTATGCCTTTCCTCCCTTCCTGTTGATATAGAAAGTTCTCTTCAAGTTTTGGGAGGACAAGAGATAATTGATTCTGGTGGTACCTTATGGGCCACGGAGATCATGGTTTCCACTGCTGAAATCCCTGGCTCTTCTTCCACCTTGGGTGCTTCCAGATCTCCATCTCCTCTCACTCTGACTCCTCTCTCTCTCTAAGACTCCAGCTCACTCTGTTGGTTTGGTGGTTGAGAAGTCCCTTCTCTTAGCAATGGGTCTATCTTCTCTTTTGGTGGAGATTCTTCAGCATTCTAGACGGCCTTCCATGCTGAAATCCTACTCAAAGTATTGGAAGTCTTTTGACACTTAGGGCCCGATTCTGATGCGGGTTGGAAAAGCTTCCCGACCGAATCGGTTGGGAAATGGTTTCCGACCCACTCGGATCGGGAAAGTCCGACCGGCGGAGTAGGATGCATCCGGATGCTTCCAGATACGATTTGGTTGAACTCCCATTGACTTCAATGGGAACATTTGTTCCTAACCGCATCAGAATTGGGCCCTCGGTCGGGAAGACATGTTCCCGATCCGATTTGGAAGGAGCAAATGCCGTTAGGAGGCCTTCCTAACCGCATCAGAATCAGGCCCTCGGTCGGGAAGCTTTTCCAACCCGCATCAGAATCGGGCCCTTGGTGTTTGGTGCATTATCTTGTTGTCCACACTTGTGTTTTTTCTGAAGTTCTGCATTTTCTGTTGGATGGTTTTCATTTACATCTGTCTCTCTCTACTCTAAGGTCACAATGGTTCTCTATTAAGGCTTTCAGAGAATTTTTTACCCTTCTAGGGTCGTAGATTCTTTGATCTCGAGACTCTTTAAGAGCTTCTCCATCTCACAGCCTGTGAAAAACTCTATCTCTAGCTTGGAATCTTCCCTTGGTTCTCAAAGCCTTGCAGTTCCCCCTTTTGAACCCTTAGAGGAAGTAGATTTAAAATGTCATTCCTTTAAGGTCTTATTTCTGGTAGCCATCGCTTCTGCCAGGAGGATTGGTGCATTGGGAGCCTTAAGACGTACTTCTCCAATCATTCGGTTCATTAGGGTCATTCTGAGGCCTGATCCTACTTTTGTTCCTAAAGTCAATTCTGTGTTTCATAGGTCTCAAGAACTTCTTCATCCATCTTTCTTTCCTACTCAATCTAATGCAGAAGAGCAATTGTTAAGAACTTGGGATGTTAAGATTGCCCTTTTCATTTATGTCAACAAGTCCCAGGGATACAGGAAGTCTGATTCCTTGCTTGTGACTTTCAGGCAGGTGGGACGGGAAAAGAAGGCTAATATCCTGACTCTTAACATTAAAATAATTTTATATATATTTAAAAAACATGAATAAATTTATTTTAACATTATTTCCTATATGATTCAATTTTAAGTCCCTATGAGTAGGCATGGGTGGAGGTGGAGTACATTTACAACTGTTTAGGTTGTAGTAACTTTAGAACTTTTTTGGGTGTGTGCATGTCTCTGCCTAAAACCCTCTGTAACCCTCCCTCAAGCCCTCCTCATTCTTCCCAAAAACCTTTCCCTTTACTTATAAATATTCCCCATTTTCCAGCCACTCCCTCTTTCTCTCCCACATTTACTACTGAAATGTATGCCTATATGTTTGCAGTTTGTGAATAAACCCCTCAGACTCAGGGTGCATTTTACCTGGACATGAAGCATAAATGCTCCCCTGGACATGAAAAATGAGTGCTCCCATTTTCTTTTATTTATACCGGTGGTCATGTCCGGCATCCAGGTGATAAGGTGCACGATGACTCTCAATGTAGATGCCTTGTGGCACACTATACTCTGAGCACATTCACCTTTCAGGCCATGAGCCTGTGCTCAGTACAGCATGTGTGCTAACTTCAGAGGTTCCCTGTGTATCTCCTCAGCTGACATCAGATCCCAGTGCACTCTCCCTTCAGACCCTGAGTGTTTGCTCACTTCAGGCTGTGAGCTTGTGCTCACTTTAGATGATGAATGTGTGCTCCCCTCCATCCTTAAGTATGTACTCCTCAAGCCACCAACCATATAACCCCCTTACTACGTCTAGAATGCGCTCTATCTCGGTTTCGGGAATCTGTTTAAGGCTTAGGCATGAGGCCACGGTGCTGTCTGGGTTTCTCTGGGGCGTGCTTCTTGTGTTTGTCACTTCTGTTGCAGTGTACTCACAGTCAGCCCTTGTGGCTCAACTATTTGCCTAAAACGGTTCATATTAGACTTTCAGATGGATCCCCATAGAATCCAGAAAGACGGTCACCCATGCAGTCATCACCAGTAGACTCAACTTTGGCAATGCACTCTACGCCGGTGTCAGCCAGAAACAGCTCAGGAAACTTCAGAACGTACAAAACACCGCAGCCAGACTGGTCTTCGACATCCCCCGCCGCAGTCACATAACACAACACATCCGACAACTCCACTGGCTCCCAGTCAACAAGAGAATCACCTACAAGCTCCTCACACATGCCTATAAAGCTCTCCATGACGCAGGACCAGCATATCTGAACCTCCGCCTCTCATTCCACGTACCCGCCAGACAACTTTGCTCTGCACAACTTGCCCTGGCCACCATCCCACGGAGTCGAAAGACCAAAACCGGAGGAATATCCTTCTCCTACCTCGCCGCCAAGACCTGGAACACCTGCCCCTCCACCTCAGGCAATCCCCGTCGCTGACACAATTCAGGAAGGATCTCAAGAACTGGCTCTTCAACTGAATCTCTACACCCAGACGAATCAGCAACCTCCCCTCCCCCCTCAGCACCTTGAGACCCTCACGGGTGAGTAACCGCGCTTTACAAACTCCTGATTGATTGATTGATATTAGTGGCTTAGATTTGATTGCTCCACGTCAGTGTCCTACTGTCAGTTAATCAGGACTGGACCTACTTGTTCCTTGCTGCCAGACCTTACAGAGGGCTCCAAATTCAGGGTTAAAATTCAGATGTCAGCCTGTAATAACTGTCGTGCCCAGAATAGCAAAACCAGCATGCTACCAGAGGAACCGCAAGAATTGTACAGGGACCTGTATGCACCAGCAGTAGACCCAACGCCAAAACTAGACAATGCCAGAAGCCCTCTTACTCCACATTGTTAGGGGGCCATGTGAGATGTGAAGCCCTTCATGAATGGACTTTGAAAGTGGTGCGGTGTATGTAACAGCCCTGACTTGCATTGAGCAAGTACATCAGCTAAAAAATGTAAGAAGTTATCCCGCTTCCTAGAAAACAAAATTGAAAAATGTGGTCAAATAGTGTGCTTCAAATTACTATTTTACTATCTAATTGCTAAAAATCCATAGGTTCTTTAAAAAAGGTTTCTTAGGCATTGCAGTTCTAGCTGTGCAGTGACTGCAGCTCCCATACTCAAACATGCAGCAGCGGCTTCACTTCTGCTTGGTCTGCGGCTGCAGTTTTGCAGTGGAACAAGTGATGAAGTCAGCTTGGCACGCTCCCTTGGCTGTGTGCAGATGCTCAGGTAAAGCAGATGTGGTCTCCAGGGCAAGTCATCCATGATGGTGTGTCTTCGGCATCTGTGGGCTCCTGTCAGGATTTGCAGGTCTTAAAGGCAGAGTCTGATGACAATCACCCTGCTCACCAGTACATACCTCTTCTTGCAAGTGAGCAAGCATGAATAAGAGGACCAACCTCTGAGAGAAAGGGGAATGGGAGTGAAAGAGACAACAGGCGGCTGAAGTGTCATGGTCTCGCCTGGTACACCTTTCTCAGACTTCAGAGGATTACCCATAGTGTTCCTACAGGTTAACGTCAAGCACTGACGGCTTTAGAACAGCAGAACACAGTGAACCTAAGCCGCCTTGGAGGAAGCCACTATTGGAAATACTGAGTTCCAGGTTGAAAGCAGTACTGGCAGAAAAGTAAGAGGAAGCAAAAGACAAAAAAACAACACAAACCAAAGCATAATCCACAAACAGAACAAAGTTCAGGCAATACGTAAGACAACCGATGGAACCAAATATAGAGAAAAACAACAAACGTGAAAGATGGGTACTAACGTGAACAAACTAGAGCAACAGTGAAGAGCCAATACAATACAGAAAGTTGACAGGCACCTTTCCAAGCGAATTGAACTGTTTATGAAGCACTGCTGCCATTAATGATTTAGAAGTCCCATCCCTTGTTCTACCCAGACTCGTAGTCCTGATGCCGTAGACACCATAAGTCTTTCCTCTACAGTCTCACTGGGATTCTTGTACAGATTCTGTTGCATCTCCTCCCCCCACCCCCCAGCAAGTTCCAGTCTCCGCATACTCCTCTTGGTGCAGACACCTCAGCCCAATCAGGGTTTTCTGCTTTGACCATGATGCAGTTCCGAGGGCTGATGGAAGGTTGCCGTCAACACAGTGATGAATGTTCTTGTGAAAGTCTTTCTGTGGTGCACAAGGGAACTGCTCAGAGAGCCTGGGGTACTTCCTCACAGCAGGAGTTGCTCTTGACTTCGCTCTCTGTGGTAATCAGCTTTCTTTGGGTGCTCCCGCCACCATGGAAACATGTTGTGTTTCTCCTGGAAGTCTCTTCTTCTGCAGGGCAATGCACACTCTTTACCTCTTTAAGAAAGCAGGCTTCTCTGCCCTTTAGGCAAACCCTCAGCTCCTTCAGCAGAGAGTGCACATTTTAGGTTTAATCTCCTCTTCTTGGACGTCCGGGAACCTGAATTTTAGATGGCCATCAGTCCTAGTCAGACAGCAGCTCTTCAAGTGCTCTGCTGATCACTCCCTTCCTTGTTCAAAAAGAGCTTGGAAATGGAACAAAGTGGGTGGTTTGGATCCCACTCATACTTATTTTCCAAACAGGGACTGTTGATCCACTATCTAAGAGTTCAGAAATGATTTGTGTTGATTCAGTTTAAAATTGCATTTGATGACAACTCCTCAGACTCGGCCTTTATGCAACCTGATGGGTTTCACAGTAGGCAGGAATTGTACTGGATCCAAGCAGGAGTAACCAAATATGGACACAATGAAATGTGAGATCTCTGCACCCAAGCGTAATCAGCCCTCCTGGAGCAGCAATCAGAGAAAGACAATTGTGCAGGCTCTGCCTATAAACAACAGAAATTACAGTCCCACCTCTCGCCCCTACTATCTACCATATGGCATTGTTCAGGAAAAACTAATCAGCACCCTTTTGCTAACAAGACTCTCGCTGAATTTCTAAGGAATGCTTTGTTTCCATCCTCCTTAACTTCAGTGTTTATGTCTCCACTGTCTAGCCACAGGAATGCAATTATTCACACTTTCAAAGTCTGTGGAAGCTGTCCTCATCCTCTTTCTTGTGCCATGCAAAACCCGGGGAATCCAAAATGTATCCAACTGGCCCCAGTACTCAGGTTCATACTACAACAGTGTCCTACTACCATACACCTAGTACACATTCACTACACACTCTTGCACTTGACATGCACACAGGATGTCAGCGCAAGGTTCTGGGGTTCATATAACAGCAGATCTTTTTTATAGAAAGCATCTTCAAAATAGCTGAACATTTCATTTGCATGACATGCCATGCATCAATCTGCATTTATTAAAAAAAGCAAGAAAAACATTGATGTTTGAAAGTTTGGGTATTTTTTATATCTAATTAACAAATTGTGTTTTTTTAAAACAAAATGATAAGGGAAACATATAAATTGGCCATGGAAATGCATAAAATTAAATAAAATGGAGTCTTGTTTCAGAGAACAAATGCAAACTTGGCGGGTGTGGGCAAATCATAACACACCAGGAAATATCAAGTGAGCTAGTCTATATATACAAGGGGGCTGAGATAAAACAAAATGCCCATAAAGAGTCCAAAAAGTCAGTCCATAAAAATAATTCTACATTTGTAAAAAGAAGGAAAAGTTCAAAAACCAAGCCTACTGTCTTATACAATAATAATGTCATTCCCCCATGCCAGAGGGAGTATCAGAGTAAAGCTCCTGTCTTGAGGACAAAAGTTCCTGGCTATCGCTCTTCACCACAACAACGTTAATGTCATCATCCAATATGGACTTTAAATAGCTAGCCATGGCAAGACCATACACCCCATTTGAAGAAAGAAACTCAGGGGTAGCAGAGGAAACAGGTACGACAGATTAACTGTGAGACGTGACAATGGGAGGTGGGGTGGGCAAGGGAAGGAGAACAGATGCATGAGACCACATACTGTGTGAAGCAGTTCAGTGGCTGACTCTCGGAATATCTGGCTATCCTATGGTGTTTTGTGTTTCGCTTCCAGACATAGGGACAAAAGAGGCCTAGAATTGGAGGGAGAGAGTCTCCCCGACAGAATGGCTGGGGAGGAGCTGTACCCGGCCCTGATTACACTTCAAATGACCCTGCCTGCAGCATACACAATGGAATCTGACACCAGGCCTACCCTTGCCTTTGTTACCCTAGGCTGTTTGGAGCCAAACCCAGGGGAATGGGGAGCACTGACCAGAACTAGTTTGGGGAATAGACCAGGTATTTCTCCCGCCCAAAGGCTGGCTCCAGCTATAGCTGTGGCTTATTCAGAAACTCTCATCAGAAGACTCCTGGCCCTATGAAAGATTAAGAAGAAGAACCACCCTCTTGTCTGAGGAAGGAAGAGGGCCTGCTTGCCTTGAACCAAGGCTCCCCAGAAGTGACTCCAAGGGTCAGTTGGCTGACCTCCTGTTTGATCTATAGGGACACAACAAGCTTCCAGAGGCCTCTCTGCAACTGCCCAGCTGACCAGCACCAACCGGACCTGCCTGGACTTGCCTGAGCCATGCTGCTGGCCTCTGCTGGAGTGAATCCTGATCCCCCAGAGGTGCCCCCTAGATCTTGGACATCAGAGTGTACTCATCCTGAAATCAAATTGAAAATACATAAGTTTTGGGCTCCTCGCAACCGTGAAGTGGCCTCTTCGAGCCAAGAAATGAATGACTGCCTGCGACAATCGCCACCGCGAAGCTCCAGTGGGTCCTGCACTTAGCGCTGACATCGACAGCCCACGCCAACTTCCAACACGAATCTCCAGCGATGACTGGCTCTTCATGCCAAACCAAAGATGGTCCCCGATACCTGGCCTGGTCCTTGCACCGACAACGACCTTTTTGTGGATCCTGCCAACACGAACAGCAGCTCCTTACACCGACTCCACTGACTTGAGATGGAACTTTTTAGAGGGACAACCCTGATCCTTGTATCCAACATGCACTCCATCGCGGTCAGCCTAAAATTGTGACTTTACCCCGGTCCAGCGTGATCAGATAACTGCGAGTGGCGCTCTGTACTTTTTGGGACTATTTTCACCTGAAAACTTTAAAAATTCAGAACTCTAGTTCTACTGATTGGATTTTTGACATTTTGGTGTCATTTATAGATTAAAATATCCTTTATTTTTCTAAATAGGTTTGGGATTTGTCTTGTTTTGTGTTTTCAATATTACTGTTTGAGTGCTGCATAAAAACTTTACACATGCCTTAAAGTTAAACCTGGCTGCTTTTGTGCCAATCTATCACAGGGTTAAGCAGAGGTTTATTTAGTGTCTTGTGTAGTTCACCCTGACAAGGACTGTGTTTATTATTTGAGTGGGGCTTCCACCCCTCTCAACGAATAACTCAGTTTTGTACATTGACTATCTTGGATTAGAGTGTATTCTTACAAGGCAAAAAAGGTTACTAAAGATTCTGTATTAGTATTGATTTTTGTGTAAAACCTTTTGAAAGTATTTTATCAATTGTGTGAATTTTGTATATTTTTGTATAACAAATATGGTGGTTTGAAAGTGAGGTAAAGGTACACAATGTCAGCATCGCATAAAAAAACTTTGACAAAAATGGAAATGCTATGTATTCCAAATGTTAAAGTTCTGACTGGTATGTTGTCACAAAAATAAAATGCAAAAGTATATCAATTATGTCATGGTATGGCGATTAGTAAATCCAACCAAAAACACAACATTACACGCATGTTAGTATTTGTAAATTTTAATTCCTTTTATAACACACAAATAGCATGGGTTAAATACAACCTGGAATGACAGAATAAAACTCAGAATGAACACATAATTGGATCCCTCTCTCACAAAAACATGCTAAGTGATTATACAAATAATACATGTACCCCCTGTCTGCCACTCAAAGGCTTCCAGCTGAGTGTGGAGGGTTGGCCAAGCTGCTCTCAGAAACACCATGTACAGTAGATTATGTGGAGGAAGCAGGCAAAGGCATGAAATTCCCTTGCTGCCGTTTGTGCTTCTGCCAGGGATTGTGGCATGGCGATAAAATGTGGCACTGCTCTATTGATGCATCTCAGTACCTGATACAAGCATGAACTCTGGCTTGCCTGCAAGATGCCTACGTTGCCAGAACTGACCCTCTGAAAAGATCCACTAGCAAAGAAATCGGGTGTAGCCAATATTTTGACAAAGGCAGGGATAGCCTCGGAGCTGGCTGTAGGTGAGTCAACACATGACCAGTTGGCAAGCATGGCAAGGATCACTTCAGGTGAGAAGTGGTATCTGGTAATGATTGCTTCCCTGGACACTCCAAAGGTTTGGATCCTTTGCTTGTAAAGACTCTCTCTCCTTCTCAAATAATTATTCCTCGAATTTAGGAGCAAAGCAACAAACACATTCACCAACATGGTGAAGGCAGAAAAGCTTGTTTATGGTGTGAGTTAATTTCCGATGTGGTTAGCCTGAATATGGTTTGTTGGTGTAGAAATGTGTTTCTCCAGTAGATGGGTGGTGGAGTTCAGAACAAGCACTCCTTGCATTAGCAGGTATATTGCAAATGTTGTAAGACTTGTTATATAATGCAACAGGATTAGCTTAAAAGAAAATAAAAATTGGATCATACAAAACAAAAAACCTTGTAATAAAATTAAACCGTGTTTGCTTTCAAAATAAAAAAATATTGGATGTTACAAAAAATGCTTCTTTATTTTCCAATATGTTTCCATATTTATATGGTTGTTGCAATATTTTCTTTGGGAGTGTGTTATAATAACAGCGGGTGGCCATGTGTGGTGCTGAATTTACTCCAAGGCTCGGCTGTAGAACATTTACCTTTGTTTTGGGGTCGTATTGGCTGTTGTAACTTTATAAGTGCAGTTTGTGAATATAATTGGTCTTACTCTTTCATGGGTAGGTGTTTGTCCCTCTCCTTTGGCCCCTCCTTACCGCTCCCTAAACCCCTGCGGTTTAGGGGTAAGTAGTCCATATTTTCCAGCCACTCCCCCATCCCTCACACATTAACTACAAAAAAAGAAAGAAGCAGAGACCTCAGCTCGCAGATTTCTAAATAGCATTTTATAGTGCATGAGTAGTACTATTGTAGTACTACTAAACATACTACAAAGTGCAGTTTGTGACTTGTCCCCAACATGTTAACTTGTTGGCCTTCATATTTTTTCTAGGTCAGGATTAGGCCACTGGTGGTAACCAGCATGCCAAAGTGGTTCAAGCATTTCCCCCAGAAATGCCATCATAATGCCAGGAGTGTGCTCCATAATACCAGAGATAGCTCTTAAATGCTTAGGAGGGAATAGATGCCAATGTTGGCCACAGCCACCTGGGGATTCCCAGAGCAGGGGGAGAAGGTCACTGTCAACCTAGAGGGACACCAATCGCAGTGACTCTCACAAATATATGCATGCATGCCCACACCCACAGACACAAAGCTCCACACCGTATGCCCTCCCTCCAAGCAGAAAGAGACATTTACCTATGTCCTACACTCCCTTTGGGGTTTGTTCAACTCCCACTACAAATCTGTCCCACCCCACTTTGACTAGCTGATGACATCCTGATAGGTATGTATGTTTTGCATGACAATGACACATGCTCACACGAAGTGTATAAAAGACAATGTGTGACTGCACCAAGAGCAATCATCATACTGATGTATAATACATGGTGGTTGACTGTAGTGCAGTCCCCCCAAAATCCATCACACAGAGTATTCAATTGTGAACTGTGGCATTGGATGGTTGGAGGCAAGTCACCCTGATACACAACTAATGTCTGTGGTTTTGGCTTCATCCCTCTTGAGAAATTAGTGCACCGACAAAAAACAACAAAAATTGTGCCTTAGTGATAAGCCGCTAGGGTCATCTTACATTCAGTTTTGGCTTGTTTTATTCCTGCCACTTTTAGGAACATCATTTAGGGGTCGCAGCTGCAACCCCTTGCTTGCCCTTTGCTACCCCTGGGATCAGAGGTGGCAAATTCAGTGCCAGGAACACAGGGGCAGTTAGTTATAAACAAGGGTAAACCCAATGAAGCCAGTGGGACCTGGGTAGAGAACAGTACAGTGAAAGGTGGGTCCCAGAAGGACAATTCTTAAGAACAAACACAATTAGATACCAACAGGCATTGATTCACTTAAACTCAAAAATGCTTTGTTCAATATTATTTAATCATATTGAACATCATAGGATTTTCACAAACCAGTTATTCATCTGGTAAAACATAACATCAAAGTGCCCCACGCGAGGGGGGAAGCAGAGGGGAGAAGGTTATGTGCATCAAGTAATGGTTGGAAGAGTGAAAGGAAGGGTAGTGACAATATATTCATCACAACATTATTTACAATAAAACCGGCTTTACTCAGCCTTAAAGGGGCAGCTGGGCTCCACACTCTTTATTTTCTATCAATTTTTATTACACTAATAGTGAATAAATAAAATATATTATTCACTAATAGTGTAATAAAAATGGAGTACAATAAGTTGGAATATGCCCTTCCATGGCAGCTGAGGTAAGTAAAAAACGCTTTTAAATGTATGTTGTGTGCGTGCTTGTGAGTGAGAGCGAATTTATGTGTAAGTATGTGTGTGTGAGTGAAAGTGAAGGTCAAAGGGCATGTGATGTCACTTCCGCTACCCCTGGCATTTCGGTGAATAGATGTCCATGTCTAGAGCATTTCCTGCAGCGTGCTGGATATGGTATAAGATAAACTTAGGCCATTAGTCTGGCAAACTAAATTTCTGCTGGGCCTCTGCACTATGTCATCAAGGGATGGACAACACTGATATGTGGGACAAGGGCTTAGTACAGGATGCATAGCTGGGGGAGGCCATTAATGATCTGGCCTCTGCTTTCACCCTATGTGATCACTGTTTGAGCTGTGCCTGCTCCTTATGTGAGTTGGACATCTTTGTAGGTTATCATGTCTGCATTGGGCCTGATGCCTACCAGATCTGTCTGTACTGGTACTGCTTCCTATCTGATCATGCCTGAGCTGGGTCTGCTCCCTACCTGCTTCTGTCTGGGCTAGGCCTTTCCCATACACCTGTTTCCTACATGATCATGCCTGTGCTGGGCCTTCTGCTGACTACCACATCCTGCCTCTGCTGCCCATTTTATCTGTCTGGTACCGAGTGCTCTGTGCCTGCTTCCTACTGGATCTTGCATATGGTGCGCTGGGCCTCCTCCCTGTCTGATGCTGCCTGCGCTGGGCCTTCTCGCTGCTTGATGCTGCCTGCGCTGGGCCTCCTCCCTCCTGATGCTGCCTGCGCTGGGCCTCCTCCCGCCTGATGCTGCCTGCGCTGGGCCTCCTCCCTCCTGATGCTGCCTGCTCTGGGCCTTCTCCCTCCATGATGCTGCCTGCGCTGGGCCTTCTCCCTCCTTGATGCTGCCTGCGCTGGGCCTCCTCCCTCCTGATGCTGCCTGCGCTGGGCCTCCTCCCTCCTGATGCTGCCTGCGCTGGGCCTTCTCCCTCCTGATGCTGCCGGCGCTGGGGTTCCTCCCTCCTGATGCTGCCTGCGCTGGGCCTCCTCACTCCTGATGCTGCCTGCGCTGGAGCTCCTCCCTGCCTGATGCTGCCTGCGCTGGGCCTTCTCCCTGCCTGATGCTGCCTGCGCGGGGGCTCCTCCCTGTCTGATGCTGCCTGCGCTGGGCCTCCCCCCTCCTGATGCTGCCTGCGCTGGGCCTCCCCCCACCTGATGCTGCCTGCGCTGGGCCTCCTCCCTCTTGATGCTGCCTGCGCTGTGCCTCCTCCCTCTTGATGCTGCCTGCGCTGGGCCTCCTCCCTCCTGATGCTGCCTGCGCTGGGCCTCCTCCCTCCTGATGCTGCCTGCGCTGGGCCTTCTCCCTCCTTGATGCTGCCTGCGCTGGGCCTTCTCCCTCCTGATGCTGCCTGCGCTGGGCCTTCTCCCTCCTTGATGCTGCCTGCGTTGGGCCTTCTCCCTCCTGATGCTGCCTGCGCTGGGCCTCCTCCCTCCTGATGCTGCCTGCGCTGGGCCTCCTCCCTCCTGATGCTGCCTGCGCTGGGCCTTCTCCCTCCTTGATGCTGCCTGCGCTGGGCCTCCTCCCTCCTGATGCTGCCTGCGCTGGGCCTTCTCCTTCCTGATGCTGCCTGCACTGGGCCTCCTCCCTCCTGATGTTGCCTGCGCTGGGCCTCCTCCCTCCTGATGCTGCCTGCGCTGGGCCTTCTCCCTGCTTGATGCTGCCTGCGCTGGGGCTCCTCCCTGTCTGATGCTGCCTGCGCTGGGCCTCCCCCTCCTGATGCTGCCTGCGCTGGGCCTCCTCCCTCCTGATGCTGCCTGCGCTGGCCTTCTCCCTCCTTGATGCTGCCTGCGCTGGGCCTCCTCCCTCCTGATGCTGCCTGCGCTGGGCCTCCTCCCTCCTGATGCTGCCTGCGCTGGGCCTTCTCCCTGCTTGATGCTGCCTGCGCTGGGCCTTCTCCCTGCCTGATGCTGCCTGCGCTGGGGCTCCTCCCTGTCTGATGCTGCCTGCGCTGGCCCTCCCCCCTCCTGATGCTGCCTGCGCTGGGCCTCCTCCCTCCTGATGCTGCCTGCGCTGGCCTTCTCCCTCCTTGATGCTGCCTGCGCTGGGCCTCTTCCCTCCTGATGCTGCCTGCGCTGGGCCTCCTCCCTCCTGATGCTGCCTGCGCTGGGCCTCCTCCCTCCTGATGCTGCCTGCGCTGGGCCTTCTCCCTCCTTGATGCTGCCTGCGCTGGGCCTCGTCCCTCCTGATGCTGCCTGCGCTGGGCCTTCTCCCTGCTTGATGCTGCCTGCGCTGGGCCTCCTCCCTCCTCATGCTGCCTGCGCTGGGCCTCCTCCCTCCTGATGCTGCCTGCGCTGGGGCTCCTCCCTGTCTGATGCTGCCTGCGAGCCGCTGGGGCTCCTCCCTGTCTGATGCTGCCTGCGCTGGGGCTCTTCCCTGTCTGATGCTGCCTGCGCTGGGGCTCTTCCCTGTCTGATGCTGCCTGCGCTGGGCCTTCTCCCTCCTGATGCTGCCTGCGCTGGGCTTTCTCCCTGCCTGATGCTGCCTGCGCTGGGCCTCCTCCCTCCTGATGCTGCCTGCGCTGGGCCTTCTCCCTACAAAATTCTGTGTCTGCCTATGTTGGCCTGTTTCCCTCTATGATCCGACCTGCGCCTGGCCTTCTCTCTGCCTGATCCTGCCTGCATTAGCCCTCTTCCGGCCTGCCCGTGCCTGTGCCGTGCGTTCTCCCTTCCAGACCCCTACCTGCCCGGCGCAAGGTGCCTCTGTGACGGATGGCTCCGTGTATATAACCCAGCAGCCGATCCATAGCTCTAAGCGCAGCTAATTGCTTTCTAATGTAAGTACAATTCGTTTGAAGGATGTTTTCTCACTCAGATCTTTTTAAAAGCCTCCCTCAGGCTGGCAGCCAAGTTGTGAAAAGTGTTCATGGGGTCTGCGGTCAAGGAGCGGTGCTGGTGGGAGGGAGGGCGGAGGTCAGGTTGCTTTCACTGCCCCCAGCCTGTACTGGATCACAGGCTCTAGGCCTGACACAACTCCTAAACCGCCGCCCCCACCCTTCCATCTCACGCTGCCTTGAGGCCTGCAAGGGCGGGAAGAAAGTGCACCATGGGCGAAACAAGACACCTGACTAATGGCCGCCACCCCTCCTCAAGGAGCGAGGAGGCCTCCAGCACCCTGCGGTGGAGCTGGGTCTTGTCTGCTCACACCGCCTAGGCGCCTACCCTGGATATTTAATGACAATATTTCTTTACAGAGGTTTGGTGATAGTTATCAATGTGATTTCTCTATCTGCCGAGAACAAAAAACGAGCTCCGAAAGTGCACGATCCTGTTTCTCCGCTGACACATTGTGTGATGCAGGGCAATTCATACTAAGCCAGTGCCATAATGACCTGAATTATGTGACGTAAACACAAACACGTTGGGTTCGTCTTCACAGCACGTGTAATGTATAGCTCAATTGCAAATGATGTTCTTTAAAAAGAAAAGAAAAAAGAGATGACTGTGGACGGTATAAAAGAGGCTAACTGGAGCAGATCCCAATCATAATATTTGTAATATGGCCTCGGCGATGGAATTTGTTCCAGGTGAGTTAGCAAATGGCGTTTTGGTGTTTTAGTGGAAGCAATTGGAATACATAAAGACGTTTGAATAGCATTGGCAAGAAACATTACACGTGCCTTCGCAAAGCTCAATGACCAGCTATTTAAATCAGTGTCCTGGTTGTACGAGTATCAATCTATGCGTCATTACGTTAAAAAAAAAAAGTGCAGTGGGACTGCACCAATGAGTAACGAAACAGAAAGCATTGTAAAACGTAGGCACCATATATCGTACAGTGCTTGGAATGTAAATGTATAAGTGCAGGCAATAACTACTTGAAAGTACCTGCCTGCTTCCGGGAAAGTGTGGGTACCCTTCCATTAAAAGCATTGCACCCCTACGGAGAAGTGCAGGTACTATCCCTTAAAGATTCAGGCACTGGTGTTCTATAGCAAGCTTAGAACACTTTGACATCGCGAAATAGTCTCACTGCATACAACTAATGTCTGTGAAACAAATAAGCACTTTTACTTTTTTCCAAATTATTGTTAATAATTCTTTAATGTATTTAATTATTTCATGTACATTATAAAGTTATT
The DNA here is from genome assembly GCA_963921515.1 of Calotriton arnoldi. Classification (NCBI taxonomy): domain Eukaryota; kingdom Metazoa; phylum Chordata; class Amphibia; order Caudata; family Salamandridae; genus Calotriton; species Calotriton arnoldi. The sequence goes on along the minus strand of CAWUFW010000046.1, from coordinate 4,735,748 downwards.
GTCCTAATAAAATGATTTGCTTTAAAACATGTAGTCATTGGTTCATTTTCTTTAAAAATACTATACAATTACACATTATAACACTCCCATTCAGAGGCGCAACTAGAACCAAATTTCAGGGGGCTAATACAAATTTCGGGGGGCTAATTCTTCCAGCAATAGGCAGAGTGGCGATGCAGGGGCTCTAAGAAGGGGTGAAAACACAACAAAGCCTCGCTAACAAGTAAATGGTCTTTTAAAGACCTGTGAAGTACTTCAGTGCGGCTGCAATAAGACGGTCGCCAGCCCGGCAAGCTGTCTCAGCCCGGGCTGACACACACAACGGGGGGGGGGGGCTGAAGCCCTTTGAGCCCAATGGACGTTGCGCGCCTGCTCCCATTACATCTTCGTTATATATGTAGTAAGCATTTGTGAAAGTTTCATAAGGACACTAATATATACGGGGCAAAGTACCTTCTGAAGTACATTATAAGAAAGCCTGGGCATAAAGTTCCCCTCCGCTCGCAGAGTTTGCGGAATTCAGCAACTCCACGTTCCACAGACTCCGCACTCAGCAACAGGTTCGGAATTTGTTTTTCCACTGACGCCACAAACTGCAATGGAGCGGAATTTTTTTTTTGTTGGCGTGATTGTCACATCATTTCGTGCGTGCGGGGAGCTCGACGAGACTTGCCGGGGGCTCGCGAGCACCCACAAGATTTGCTAGTTGCCTGCGAGCTCCCACGAGATTTTGTGGCCACTGACGCAGCTTAAGCCGTGCCAGCGACTTCCGGTGCTTCTTTTGTGATGTAGGAGAGCACGATTGCGTGTGAGCGACCACAGCTGCAACCTGGAGAAGATTCTCTCCTTGAGAAGCAGCTACATCTTCTCAAAAGACAATTTGGAGTTAATAGACTTCACAAATGGACCGTTCTCATTGGTTTTTTTTGCGGAGGAGCCCTTTTTTATTTACTTTTTTTTCAACAAGGAGGAAGTGCCCCAGAGACTCCAACTTCCTGTTTCTGTCCAGCAGGCTCCTCCCAGTGCTTTGTCCCCCTCCTGGTCACTTCTCATTTGGATTTGAAGCTGAAAGGTTCACTCCGTTTTTTCTGCTGCATATTTACCCTTGGATTATAGGATTTAGTTTTTGTGATATCATAAGTAAGTTAAAAAACGGTTGTATAAGGGTGTTATTTGTTTGATAGAGGGCATGCACCTGGATTTATTTGTACTTTTATTCGATTTTTAAATTTTGGTGGTGCGTGGCTTGCAGTTTCAGTAGGGGGCCTAGTAATTTTTTTGCATGTAAGTTTTCTTCTTTTGCAAAGGAAAAATGGTGCACAGCTCAGTACGTTTTTTAATACATTTTCAACATTAATTTAATTAACTATGTGCCCTAGTCTGCCGATGGGCCTTCCAACCAGTAGGCCTAGTACTAGTCATGGGTGCATGAAATAACTGTTTCTGTGGTGTCTGTTGAAATGAAACATCATTTAGGCCATGGATGGCATTGGATTAAATTACAAAATGTGTGTTTTTTTGGGGATATTTCACTTTTTTTTCCTGCAAACAGTGTATAGGTGGGGTAATATATTTGATGCCTTTGGAGGATGTGTGTTGTTGTAAAATGTTATAGCAGTGGATTTCGTTTTTGGCATTGCTGAATTAATGCTGTTTTCTCCTGTGTTACCATGCCTCCTTTGTCTTGCCAGTGTGTGAGTGTGTTTGCTATAGGCCACCGTTTGTCTTTGTTCCCTATGCCATGTGGCCAGCGGCCATTTTGTATAGTCAGTGTCCATAGGCCTGCATGTGTTCTTTGTTCTCCAAGCCTCCTTGCCTGTTCTTTGACCATGTGGCTGGTGGCCATTTTGTGTAGTCACTACCAGCCAGTGTGCTTTAGCCATCAGCCTGCATGTGTTCTTTTTTGTGGCTGTGCTTCCTTGCTGGTTGTTGTTGTTTGACCGTGTGGCTGGCTGCCAATTTGTGTTGCCAGCCAGTGTACCTCTGCCACAGGCCTGCATGTGTTCTTTGTTGTGGCCATGACTCCTTGCTGGTTGTTGTTGTTTGATCATGTGGCTGGTGGCCATTTTGTGAAGCTAGCCAGTATGCTTTTGCCAAAGGCCTGCATGTGTTCTTTGTTGTGACCATTCCTCGTTGCTTGTTGTTTGACCATGTGGCCATTTTGTGCAACCATTCTTTTCTTAGTTTTCAAAGCCATTTTGTATGAAGACACTGAAGCCTTTTTGTTTGTGCTATTTTTTTTTTACTTTTCCCTATCAGTTTAATAATATGCTTGAGGCCTAGTTGCTGGTAAATGCTCATAGAAAATGTACTGTATGAGCAGTGTTTTTTATTATTATATACTTTGTTTTGCATTTTTCACATGCACCACTCCTTGTCTCCCAAATCCCAATGGGTTTCCCATGGTAGTCCCCTACTACATCAGTAATTTTATTTTTTGATATTTTTTTACATAAAGTTTTTTTTATTTAATTAAAAAAATCTTTTTCATTTTTTTCTTTTTATATATTTTTTACATTTTTTGTAATTTAAAAAAAAGTAATAAAAAAAATTAACAAATGCTTACTTTTGTATTTATTTTTTTGTGTGCAATTTTCTGTTTCACATTTTCCCAACATCCATTAACCCCTGCACAACAGCATTCATTTTCTATGGATTATTCCATTGTCACCTGCACCTCCCTGAGTGGCACATCCCAACTTGATGCACATAAACAAACAGTTATATCTGTATGTTGTTGCTCTTTCTTATCCGTCCTGATTGTAAATGAAACTTTATGTTTGTGTGGTTTTACTTTTAAATGGACACACTGTTTTGTTGTTAATTATTTCTAACTTGAGTAACCACACTAAATGATATTGTTTGTACTACTAATTCAAACTGCAACAATGTCACATTTCACTAATGTTTTTCTCGCTTGTTTGCTTGTAGGTGCACAAGAGAAGAGACATCACCCACAGTACTGCCAGACAGAAGGTCTGTGCACGTGACCACACAATACGTGACGTCAGTACTCACATCTCTTTAGCTTGTTAAACTAAGTGCCACTGCCAACTGACAGCTTCAAGATGGCCCCAAAGAAAGGTGCTACCAAGAAAGTGGCCAGTGATAAGAAGGAGCTTACTACCACTGGTATGTCGCCCCATACCTTTTTATGCAACATTGCATGCCTGCTGCACCAGCCTTTCGGGGAGCAAGCTGGGAGCTGCACTCCTGCATCAACGGCCCCACCCTAACCTAGGCACAAGCCCATGTCTGGCACAGCCAGCCATTCTGATCACGGCAACACCGGTGAGCAGTGACGTTGAATTGGAGTTATCTCTTTCACAAAGTAGTACCCAATCGTTGCAGGAAATTCAGCTAAGTGGACCACAACACCTGCAGCCAGCAATAGTAGTTTCTCCTGAAGTAGGAGCACTTTAAGAGATTGAGCTTCATGCTGAGGAAGTAGAAGAAGCCCCTCTTTCAGAAGATCCATTGTCTTCCAGATCTCCAGCAAGAAAAAGGAAGGGTAATCCACCATCTTCTTCTCCAAGACCCCCTTCTGATGATCAAGACTCCACTTGGATTCTGCCTCAGTCTGGAGAGGCAAGGAGAGGCAAGGGAAAAAGAAGGTTCCTGAAATCCTTAGAGTTATGGATGAAGAAGAGGAGGATGACGACGACCCAGTCATTATGGATGTTAGCCCAGCCCCAGAGGAGACCGAAGTTATCACCATCTCAACCTGCTCTGAGAGATGTGGCACAGATACCACCACCACCAGCTTCCATATTTGCAAGGCCCCTGTGACCTGCTTCCACAACGACCTCAGTAGAAGTAGGCACTGCAGAGAGGCAAACGTCGAAACACCCACCTACTGCCAGGTCTTTGGACATTGGCACCAGTGTTAGAAAGTGGACCTCCCCAGTTTGGGACTTTTTTACGGTTAGCAAGCAGGAGGCGAACATTGCCATATGCTCCCTTTGCAAGCAAGTGTTAGTCGAGGTAAGGTTAGTGCAAACGATGGTACCAGAGGCCAAACAACCCATTTGAGAAAACACCACACAATCCGCTGGGAGGGGCACCTTAGCCAGAAAACTGCAAGTGGTGTTGGGGAAGGTGGTGAGAGCAGGGAATCTAAGTCTGCTCCGATCATGGTGGAAGGTGAAGGTGAAGAAGAGGGTGACATTTTCATTAAGCAAATCAGCCCTGTTCCCAGCAGTGCAGTAGTATCGCCCACATCAGCAACATCGCAAAGGCGCAAAAGGCAGAGTCAGGTCGAGACACCTAGGCAAGAGCATGCAGAGACTGCCCCACTGAGATGCGCATTGATTCTACCACCTTCTTCTCTCAAGAAGTCGCCTGCGTCAGTAACACCAGAAAAGAAAAAAATCCAGCCTACTATTCCTGGCATGTTTAGGCAGAAGGGGCAGTTTGTAAATCAACCACCCAGCAGCACACTTGTACAACAGCAAGCTGGCTAAAATGTTAGTGCTGGACCTCCTCCCTTTTTCTTTTGTGGAAGGAGTGGGTTTTCTAAAATTTGGGGCAGCCATCTGCCTGAAATGAAAGATTCCCAGCTGACCTATTTTGCCAGAGTTGCTGTTCCAGCTCTACATCACGATGTGCTGGAATTGGTTGGAGAAGCTTTGCAGCAGAGTGATGTTCACACTATCCACCTGACGACAGACATGTGGACCAGTTGCCAAGCCACTGATTACATGTGCATCACATATGCAGGTGTTGACACTGCAGAAATCTTTAATGATGCTCGGAAGCATGCAACAGTAGCCATGTTTGCCATGGAGTAATCCCATATATCTGCAAACATCTTGGATGACTTTAACAACAAGGTCTTTAAATGGCTGCAACCCTGAGGGCTTAACATTGGATTTGTTGCAACGGACAATGGCAGTAATATAGTTAAGGTCATGTCAGATGGTGGCTATTTCTGGGTCCTGTGTTTGGCGCACTGCATCAACATCATTGCACAGGACTTTCTGAAAAAAGAAGATCAAGTCAGCAACTTACGGTCCACCTGCAGAAAAATCTGCACTCATTTCCGCCATTCTTTTAAAGCCCGGAAGCAGTTGAGGACCATTCAGCGTGATAATAGAATGCCAGTTAAAGCCCCCATGCAGGAGGTGCCAACACATTGGAACTCAACTTATTACATGTTGCAACGTCTGTTTGAGCAGTACAGATTGATCAATGAATATGTCATGCACGAAGGGGATGCAACTGTGAAAGGCATGATCATTGAGATGGGCCAATGGGGCCTAGTCAAATGCCTGACAGAGATGCTGCTTCCTTCTGAGGTTTCCACATGGGCAGTTAGCGAGGAGGACAGTACGATGGGCCAAGCTATCCCGTTGGTGCATATGCTACAGAAACAGCTAAAAGGGGTGTCTGAAATGTACACAGGTGTGGACGAAAAAAAAGATGCGCATGAGTTGGTGGACAGCTTAATCCTTCGCTTGGCTGTTAATACAAGGCTGCAAAAAGACATCGTGTCATCCAAACATTACATCTGTGTCACAATTGTGATCCATGGTACAAACAATTACTGCACACTTGCCTTCCTTTTTCAGACGCGGATGTTTCAAACTACAAGACGTGTATTGCTGAGCAAGCCAGTGACCTAGAAAAAGAACGGCTGCGAATTAGAGGCCCACTCCTGGGCAGAAGTTCTGGGGTGCAGCCTTAAACTTCCATAGATCCTGAGGGCAGTGCTGTTGGCTCACAGCAGCCAAAACCAACAACAAGAACACCAGCAACAACAACAACAACAACAGGAACAGGACCATCAGCCCCAAAATCTGCATTCGATTGGTTTCTAAAGGCAGGGCTTAAGTCCAGTGCAGAGTCGAAGACAAAAGAGGTCGTGCAAGTTGGAATACCAGTGACTATTGAGAGGATGATCCAACAGAGGTCCATTTGGATCAAATCCCATTGGTGTATTGGTATAGGAAGAGGCGCCAATGGCCAGTGCTCAGCAGGCTGGCAATAAAGTATCTTGCTTGTCCGGTGGGCATTGTGTCTGTTGAGCGCGTGTTCAGTGCAGCTGGTGCAGTTTTCACACTGTGATGGACTAGTTTCTCACCCCAAAACGTGGAGAGATTAACCATGATCAAAATTAATCAGCACTTTATACCACCAAATTACACCATCCCTGAAGTACAACAAGAGGAGGATGAGGGTAATTGGTCAAACTCAGGTCATGGTAACAACCTGAGTTTGAGGACGAACTCTACTTCCCTGACTACTGAGTAGGCCTGGGCCCCCATAGAACTTTCTATCGCCAAACTGCATTGACAAAAAAAAAGGATATAGCTAGGGGAACATTATATTGTTTTGTTTTTGTCTGACTGACTAATGCAGCCCCACCGTTTTAGACTCATGTATGGCCGGATTAGAGTTGGACCAGTGTGCAGTGAAGAAGCCTCCCATTCCCTTCAAGGACATTGGAGAGACAATGCCTGCCTCCATTCCGTGCCTATCCTTTTTTTCATCCCCTAGCAGGACTGCACCAGAATATTTGATTTACAAGACTGGCCAATGTGTGTTGCGTGAATCAAAGAGGATCGGCATGTACCATTGTGCTTCAATCGGAACAGGTAAGTAATGCACCAATGAGTGATATATGAGTGATTGTGAGTGCTGAGTTGATTCATGTGGTGGCAGACAGTGAGGGTGGGTGTTCTGTTCAACTATAATTTGTAAGCTTGCTTGTGTTTGTGATGATTTACAATGTTGGTGGCCTAATGGGAGATCATTTTTTTCCTGAAGGTGATTTTTTTCCTTCCCCTTTGACACTTAGCAAGATTTGTTTACTGGGTCCACACTGCTTTGTTTTCTGGTTCACACTCCTCAAAGACCCGACCAGTCTGTTCAGCTAAACAACATTAATCTATGCAAAAAAAGTACTCAATATTTCTCTTGTTGTTCATCAAAAGCATTGCACTACAGGTCAATCTCTTTCATTTGGGTTGGGAGTCAGAAAAGAGTTGGACATATTCATTATTCGTAATTTAGAGGATGATGGAAGGACTCAGGGCATGACTACCTCAACAACTGCCAGAAGAAGGAAGTTATCAACTTCAGAGAAACCAACATGGTGATGACTCTAAGAGGCCTACTGAACTCTGGACTGGTGAGAGGTGCGTTGATTACTTGATTTGGGAAATGCAATGCTGCTGAGTGTGTGTGCTGGCTCAAATTTAAAATTATGTGGTTGGGTGGGGAGCCTGTTGTTGTAGGTAACTGGAGACAGACATATGATGATGTCACATCATCATATGCACACACTGGGCTAAATGTTATGATGATGATCATGACAGTTGTGAGTTTGATCAGCCCGGTACATGCAGCCACTTGTCTGGATTGTTGGTTATTGTAATTGCTCTCACTTAATTGATCGCACATGAATCATAAAATGAATGATTGCAAAGGACTATCCTCTTGCTCTGCCTCTAAGTCTTCTTGATACACTCCTCATGAAGCTTACCTTCTGTCCTTCTCCTTGACTCTACAATATCGTTTTTGGTTTACAATCCGCAGGCCTAATCTTCTCCTACACAAAATGCAAAAGCACCATAACACTCATGCTTACCTTACTGGGCCGCTTCAGCCAGGCACTCAAGATTGACGGACAATTCAAGAAGAATGCAGATGCACCGCCCAATTTGGCAATACAGTATCATTTTTTTAAAGAATCTGTTTTTAGAACTATGTGGGTTCGCTTCACTCCTTCATAATTTGTATTTATTATTTTCAAACCTAGATGACAGAACGTTTAGATATATAATAATAACTTGGGTCTCTGGGGCTGACAGACTATTTGCAATGCATTTAACTTAACTGTATCATACTCATTCCTTCATTTCCTTCCACAACAGATTGATGATGATGATATGCTGCTCATTGCCCAGATAAATATTGTCCTTGTGTCATGTTTGTCTTTGTCACACCTTTTCCCAAATCCCCTTTCCCATTCATTCATCAAGCCCCTAAAACTCTTCCCCCAGGCTGTGTGATTTATTGAGGTGTGACTTAATTTACACCATAAATGGATCACACACTTGGTGGGGCGGATGTGGTGAAAGCGACTCCAACTCATTGCATGATCTTCTATTACCTAAGCACTGGCCCTATTTACCCACCCGCACATAAAAGTGATCCATATTTTAGATAGAGAAGAACATCAAGCATCATCATTCAGGTCTTGTGTTGTGTAAACGCTTAACCTTTCAATTCTGAAACCAGCTTTCAGGTTCTTCTTTTATGTCGGGATCCACAGCTGCAGTGATGGTTATCAGGCGGTTCCACCATAACTTCTCTGATCCATCTTCATCTTGTCATGCCTCTTCATAGCAAGACTCTGTGGTGTCCCCTATTTCTGCAGCACTTCTGGAAGTTCTCACATAGTGTCCTTCTCTCCATGCAGGTCGAAAGTCATGGCCCGTGTCTCCTAGGGAACAACCCTCAGTCCTTTCTTTCCTGTATATTTATATACTCTCCTCTCTCTGTGTTTTTCCTCCCCTTTTCTAAAGTGATTTCACTTGTTTTTTTCCCTAGGCAATACAGCGCATGAGGGAATAGCACTGAAGCCCAGTCGGGATGGTGAGTATGCCTCCTCGTCACACATAGATGAAAGAAGCACTGAACCAGGCGAGCCAAGGGTGAACTTTTCACAACCTCCAGAAGACATTTTTATGGGCGAATCCCAGCCTAAGATTAGTGCAGGTTGAAGGAAAGTAAACCTGCAGTGGTAAGTAACAGCTCCAGTGAGTGGCCTTGTCTGAGGGTAATACTTATTATTTGCTGGTGTATTAAATAAGAGTTTGAGGACTAGGGAAGGGCTTTATCCTCAAACCAAATGTTAAAGTATACAAAGTAATGCCAGAAACATGGGAGTGTTTGGCCAGATTAAGTTTGAGGGAAACATTACCAGTGATCTGGCATCATATCAACAGCATTTCAAAGAACTCAGGCAGTTTATAGTTGCAAGAACTGCTTACAGTTAGAGTGAAGCATGTTTTCTGCCACTAAGCTGATCTTGACATAACATTTGGTGGCCAGAGAGCACTAAATGTAACAAAGGAGCTATAATTGTCTGAGAGGAAGGATATTATTGTACAAAGTGCACAGAGATTGTGCTGTAGCGATGGTCTCTGTCCTCAGGCAGTATTTATCAATCAAGCAAAGATTGTGGATCATGGCACAAGTAAGGCCAGCTGGCGGGGCAATGATTTCTATGGCAATTACATAAAGGTTCAGTTTTTGGTGAAGTAGGACAGAGTTGCTTCTACTTGAAGTCATTCATAGCTGGGCGTGCTTTTCCCATGCCAGCAGTTCGCTCGCACAGTGCACCTGCTCTGTGCAATTGGATTTCACCTCCATCACTGAGTCACTTTGGGTCACATGATCACTTATTGGGACCAAGTTCTGTCACAATTGACTGGAGGGACTCTATTTTTGTTTTTATGATGTAGTTTGTTAAAAATCAAAGGCTGTTTTTCTATAATGAATGGGTTGGTGGGAAGCAGTCCTATGCCGTGACTATGTACAATCAGACTTTCAAATGTAAACCTTTATTTGCAGTGAAAACATACTAAGTAACTAAAAAGCCAATCAAACAGAAGATTATGTGCTTTGAAACTCAGCAGCAAATATTTAACACACATCAACACTGCATTTACCATAAAACACGTGAAAATTATCTAATAGTTCTCTTAACAACAACTGGTGCCCGGGTTGCACAAACCAGTATCACAACAGGAGCCATAAGCATTTGTGTATTCTCTCCTATAATGTTCATTGCAGAGGCTGAAATTTGACATCTGCACAATGTAAAGTGGGTATTTCCTCTTTTGTTGAGCTGTGGTTCCATGCAAATGAGAGAATGCCTTTTGGCGTTTGCCTCTACTGTACTAAAGGCAAGCACTGGAAGAGGCAAAAAGTGTAGCTTTGGGAAGCTGGTGCAATGGTTAACATTTTTTTAACCCCTTCGATGCTCGTGACGGAACCCAGCCATCATGAACCACGGGTGGCCTGTGCGCATGACGGCTGGGTTCCGTCACGACCACGCCCGCGATTGGAATGTCCAGCACCGGGCTGGAATTCCTGCCGCAGGCAAGGTGTTAATAATATACTATTTTCCAACCATATGCCACAAAAATTAGAAAAAGAAAAAAAGAGAACATGCCACCTGTTCAACGTGGTGGCCATATGCTTGCAATAAAAATGTAAAATTTGCGACCAAAAATTAACGATTTTAGGTAATTTTAATAGAAAGGTACGGGTGCTTCAAACCATGAAAGTGTACTTAGAACAGGTATAAAAACCTTTGTTAATAGTAATGCACATTACAAGAAATTATGATTCATCTGATGTAATCAGAGGAATCATAGAAAAAGATTTGTTAGAAAATGGCTGCTTGTTAGGGTGAACAAATGTTGAGAAGCTAAAAATCGGGAAAGGTCAGACATAAAAGTAGGACTAAAGCTTGTAGTCGTACGTCTATGTCTGACCTGTCCTGGTTCATGTGTAGCCTTGCAAATGTGTATATATATATATATATATATATATATAAATATATATATAATTGGATATATTGGTGCCCTGAATAACTCATTTCTATTAAGTGGCTATCATTACTGAAATGAGATTTACGAGTATTAAGGCACACTCACTAAGAGATTATGAATGAACTATGCATGTCAAAATGGCGTACTGAGTAAATAGATAACATTGAGCATAATGCAGTCCGTTTTTTCTTACAGCACTTTTTCTGAGCCTAACTATAACATCCCTGTAACCTTTGGTTTTTTTTAGTGAATATATATATATATATATATAAATATATATATATATATTAACAGAAAGAAACACACATATATATAAATTCACTGAAAAAAGCAAAGGTTACAGGGACGTTATTGTTAGGCTCAGATTTCACTCGTACAAAACCAGTAAAATTCAGCAGTTATAGTTACATGAGCTAACTATAACTCACGCCCCCGCAATGCACTGCTTATGACCTCACATATTACATCACTCATGACATGGTCAGTGACATCACTGATGATATCTCAAATGACATCACTGATGACATCTCAAATGACATCACTGATGACATCATCCAGTGCTTGTGAGTGTTTTCGAAAAGTTACTTAGTGTTGAACATATATAATAAGCTAACTCACTGTGAAAGTGTCTGTATGGGTAAGTGAGGGTAAGTGGAGTATAGAAGAGTGACTGAGTATATAAAAGACTGTATACATGAGATAGTGGGTGTGTGACTTTTTGTATAGGTAAGCAAGTGGGTGTGTCGGTGCATGTAGGAGTAAGTGAGTGGCTGTGTGAGTATCTGTATAGTTGATTGAGTTAGTGTATCAGTGGTTGTAAATGGTGAATGAGAGGGTGCATGAGTGGCTGAATGGGTGTTGGAGCTGGTACATAAGTATCTGTATGGGCGAGTGACAGGGTACATGAGTGGCTGTCTCAGTTCATCAGTCAGTGGGTATATAAGTGGGAGTATGGGTGAGTGAGTGGGTGTATGAGTGGCTGTATGTGTGAATGAATGCATGTTTGAGGGGTTGTATGGGTGAGAAAGTGAATATGAGAGAGGTTGTATGGGAGAGTATGTGGTTCTCTAAGTCACTGTATACATGAGTGAGTACATGTATTAGTATATGCATAAGTAACTCAGTGGCTTTTTGAGTAATTGTATGGGTGAGTTAGTGGCTGTGTGAATGACTGTATGGGTGAGTGAGTAGGTGTGTGAGTAGCTGTATGGGTAACTCAGTTACTGTGTCAGTAGCTGTATGGGTCCATGAGTGGGTTTGTAAGTGTGTCTATGTCTCTATGACTGGATCTGTGAGTGGCTGTATTGGTAAGTGAGTAGGTGCATGAGTGGCTGTATATGTGAGTTAGTTGTTACATTAGTGGCTCTATGGGTGAGTTGATGTGTTACTGACTGTATGGATGAGTGACAAGATGTGTGAGTATGTGTATGGGTTTTGTGAATGAGTTTGTTAATGATTGTGTGGGAGTGGGTGTATGACATATTTTATGGGGGTGTATGTGGGTGTGTCAGTGTTTCTGTGGATGATGTCATCAGTGATGTCATTTGAGATGTCTTCAGTGATGTCATTTGAGATGTCATCAGTGATGTCATCAGTGATGTCACCGACCATGTCATGAGTGATGTAATATGTGAGGTCATAAGCAGTGCATTGCGGGGGCGTGAGTTATAGTTAGCTCAGGTAACTATAACAGCTGAATTTCTCTGGTTTTGTACGAGTGAAATGTCAGCCTAACTATAACGTCCCTGTAACCGTTGTTGTTTTCAGTGAATTTTGAAGGTTTTTTAAAATTCTATTTCCTAACTATAACATCTCTGTATCTCTTGGTTTTTTCAGTGAGTTTTGAAGGTTTTTTAAATTCTATTTCATAACTATAATGTCTCTAACTTTTTATTTTTTCACTGAATTTGTAAGGCTTTGTAAATTCTATTTCCTAACTATAGCGTCTCTGTAACCTTTGTTTTTTTTGGTGAATTTTGAGTTTTTTTAAATTCTCTTTCCTAACTATAACGTCTCTATAACCTTTGGTTTTTACGTGATTTTATAAGGTTTCTAAGAATGAACTTTAATGTCTATATTACCTTTGTTTTTTTTTTAGGTGAACTTCTATAACTTTTCTATTTTTTTCTATAATTAGATATTGAACGTTACATCTGCACTGGGCACCACTTATTGTTGTATTGGCCATCTATTTATTTAAAAAGTACATTAATCAACTTAATTTATGATATTTATGGGTTTTTTGCGACAAAGTCGCGATCGCAGTGGACATACCGCGAATACTGTGTGTTTTTGACAAATTGTAGAACACATATATAGACATATTTTACATAAAGTTTGAGTCTAGATGTTTAGTAAGATAATAATTTAACTTTCCCTTTGTATTCATTTGTCAAAAAAACTACATAAAAAATGCAATTCCCTTGTTCGCGGTGACACCAGAAGTCGTGATGACATCGGTAGTCATGAATACCGCACATTTTTGACAAAGTGTAAATCACATATATAGACCTATTTTACATAAAGTTTGAGTCTAGCTGTTTAGTAAGATATTAATTTAACTTTTCCTTTTGTATTTATTTGTAAAAAAAAAAACTAGAAAATGCATTTTCCTTGTTTGCGGCGACACCGGAGGTCACGAGGACATCAGTAGTCGTGAATACCACTTGTTTTTTACAAAGGGTAAAACACATATATAGACATATTTACATAAAGCTTGACTCTACCTGTTTAGTAACATATTAGTTTATGTTTATTTTCTGTACTCATTTGTCAAAAAGAGCAGTTTCAAAAAAGAAATTTCTATTTTCACTGCGACGCCGGAAGTCGCAACAACATCAGTACTCACGAATAGCACGTGACTACCAAATAAAGACATTTCAATGGTTTACACAGTTTCCTTTATGAAAGGAAGTACAAACCCATTTCTCCCTTCTTGAACTTTCCAGGTACTGGTTAGTTTAGTATAGGAGCTGTCCCAAACTGATTTTGAAGATTGTGCTGTTTTTTTGGCTATTTGTACAAAAATAAAATAGCATCAGAAGAACCAGAGGAAGACCTACAACTTTTTGAAGTTATTGAAGTGCAGGAGGACTCAGCTGCACATGAACAGTCTTCTGATGAAGAACCACCAATGAAGAAACAAAGCATAGTTTGGGATTTTTTCACTATTCCATCTGGTGAATTGAAGACCACAGCTAAATTGGTGAAGTGCGACATATATGAGAAGACATTTTCTCGGGGCACAGCAAAAAATATTCATGTGGTAACAACAAGCATGTTGTACCACGTGAAAACATACCACAAGAAGCAACTTAAAAGGGAGAGAGAAGGAGAGAGATCATCAGCCTCCAGACCTCCAGCCCATGCTCCTGGCGACAAAGTTCCAGCTGAAGTGGAGAGAAGATGCAGTGAAATGTCACGAGAACTGAAGTGTTTTGCTACCTTCTGCATGGAAGGTAGCACCTTCATGACAGCCGGGGAGCAGTCTGTGGATGTAATTTTGCAGAATGCGAAAAACCATACTTGTTAATTTTTTTCCATTTTTCATTGCAGCACTTCAACCACAATGTTTTAGTCAGTGCTCACAATTATGTTGCCATTTTATTTTTGAAAAAATACAAAAAAACTAAAAAAATGAAGAAAAACTAAAAAACAAAATCAGTTCCGAAAAAGAAAAAAAATGTTTTTCAGAACCGCCTTTTCTGGTTAAAACAAAGATATGTTGGTTGAATGAATGAGTGCATGAGAGGTACATGGATGTTAGAATGAGTGCATGAGTGGTGCATGGATGATTGAATGAGTGCGCAAGTGGTGTGTGGATGTTAGAATGAGTACAAGAGTGGTGAGTGGGTGATTCTATGAGTGCATGGGTAGTGACTGGATAATTGTATGACTGCATGGGTTTACCTGGATGATTGGAGGAGTGCATGCGAACTGCCTGGGTAATTAGATGAGTGCATGGGTAGTGCCTGGGTGATTGTACGAGTGCATGGGTAGTGCCTGGATAATTGTATGAGTGCATGGGTAGTGCCTGGGTGATTGTATGAGTGCATGAGTAGTGCCTGGGTGATTGCATGAGTGCAAGGGTAGTACCTGGGTGAATGGATGAGTGTGTGTGTAGTGCCATGGTGATTGGATGAGTGCATGTGTAGTGTTTGGGTGATTGGATGAGTGCCTGGGTAGTGCCTGGGGGATTGCATGAGTGCATGGGTAGTGCCTGGGTGATTGGATGAGTGTATGAGTAGTGCCAGGGTGATTGGATGAGTGCATGTGTAGTGTTTGGGTGATTGAATGACTGCATGGGTAGTACATGGGTGACTGTGTGAGTGCATGGGTAGTGCCTGGGTAATTGTATGTCTGCATGGGTAGTGCCTGGCTGATTGGATGAGTGCACAGATAGTGCCTGGGTAATTGTATGACTGCATGGGTAGTGCCTGGGTGATTGGATGAGTGCTTGGGTAGTGCTGGGGTGATTGGATGAGTGTATAGGTAGTGCCAGGGTGACTGGATGAGTACATGGTGGTGACTGTATGAGTGCATGGGTAGTGCCTGGGTAATTGTATGGCTGCATGGGTGGTGCCTGGCTGATTGGCTGAGTGCACGGGTAGTGCCTGGGTAATTGTATGTCTGCATGGGTAGTGCCTGGGTGAATGTATGAGTGCATGGGTAGTGCATGGGTGATTGCCTGAGTGTATAGGTATTGCAAGGGTGACTGGATGAGTGCATGGGTAGTGCCTGGGTGACTGGATGACTGCATGGGTAGTGACTTGGTGATTGGATGAGGGTATGGGTAGTGCCTGGGTCATTGTATGACTGCATGGGTAGTGCCTGGGTGATTGAGCGCAAGGGTAGTGCCTGGGTTATTAGATGAGTGTATAGGTAGTGCCAGGGTGATTGGATGAGTTCATGGGTAGCACTTGGGTGATTGTATGACTGCATGAGTAGTGCCTGGGTGACTGGAGGAGTGCATAAGTAGTGCCTGGGTAATTGGATCACTGCATGAGTATAAAAGGATGAGTTTCTGGCTAGTGCCTGGGTGATTGCAGAGTGCATAAGTTGTTGAGTGGATTTGTGAGTGGGTGCATAAGTCTCTGAGTGGCTCTGTGACTGGCTGCATGAGTCCTTCAGTGGGTCTGTAAGTGGGTGCATGAGTCTGTGAGTGGGTATATGAGTGGGTGCATGAGTCTTTCAGTGAGTTTGTGAGTGGGTGTATAAATCTCTGACTGGGTATGTGAGTAGATGGAAGACGGCAGTTGTTAAACCACTCATGAAGAAGCCTTCACTGGATCCTACAGAACCTAAGAACTATAGGCCTATCTCTCTCTTGCCTGTTCCAGCCAAGATCCTGGAAAAATACCTAAATTTGCAATTGAGTGCTTATCTTCAGGATCACCATCTATTAGATGGCTCACAACATGGGTTCAGAAGCCAACATAGTACGGAAACAGCCCTTACTGCTGTCTTCAATAATATTCGGACCCAGGTTGATGCAGGACACACCACTCTACTGGTTTTACTTGACCTAACCGCGGCTTTCGACACCCTTTCTCCTCAAAGGTTGGTTGCCCGCCTTATGGAGATTGGGATCGGGGTTCGGCTCTGGATCTCTTGGCCTCTTTTCTCAGTGAGCGTGCACAGACTGTCAAACTGGGTCCTTTTACTCAGCCGCTAAATCTGTATCTTGTGGTGTACCCCAGGGCTCGTCCCTGAGCCCTACACTTTTTAATATTTATGTTGCCCCTTTGGCCGAGGTGGTGAGATCTTTTGGCTTAGAGGTGTTGTCCTATGCGGACGACACCCAAATAATGGTGTCTATCACCCATGATGTCAGGGACTCTGCTCTTAATTTCAGAAATTGTATGCAGGCAGTCTCCACTTGGATGACGGAAAACTTCCTGAAATTAAATGGGGAAAAGACGGAGGTCCTTATCTTTGGCAACCACTCAGATATCTGGTCCAAAGAATGGTGGCCAGTTTCACTCGGTTCTTGTCCCTGCCCAGTCTCCTACGGTAAAAACCTAGGGGTCATAGTGGATAACTCCCTGTCACTAAATCGACAGGTCAGTAGAACAGTCTCCACCTGTTTTGGGATTATCAGAATCCTAAGAAAAATCACTCCCTACCTCTCCTTTGAATCACGCAAGCAGGCGGTCATCGCCTTGGTAACTTCCAGATTGGACTATTGCAATGCCCTTTATTTGGGCATTAACAAAGGACTGATTAATCGTCTGCAGTTGGTGCAGAACGCAGCTGCAAGGCTGGTGACCAACCTGCCTAAATACCACTCAGTCTCCACAACAATTAGATCTTTACACTGGCTTCCCTTGGACCGAAGGATTCTGTTCAAAACATTATGTTTAACCCATAACGCCTACTATGATGCTGGCCCCGAGAGTATCAAAGCTCTCTTTCATCATTATGTCCCCACCAGACAGCTTCGATCCTCGGAAAAAAAACTGCTTAGAATTCCGAGATTCAAGAAGGCCAGATGGGGAGGTAGAGCGTTTTCCACTGCTGCCGCCAAATTGTGGAATTCACTGCCGCAAGAGCTCTCTGGTCAGGTGTCACACTCTTTATTTCGAAAAGCAGTGAAGACCTGGCTTTTCAAACAGAGCTTTCCCTGAGCATTTTTACCCGGTTTACCATCTGTTGTCTCGCCCCGTTATCAGCGCCTTGACGCCCTTGGGCTAAGTTAGCGCTATACAAGATTATATTCATTCATTCATTCATTCACTTGTGGCAACAATAGGGGGTTCCTGGTCCCCAATGACCCTCAGCAGCCAGTGGGACTTCACCCCCCCAACCAGTAGTGTGCCAGGAGGCCCCTTTGCAGATGGTTGAAAAAGGGGACTGGCCTCCAAGCAATCCCACTGTGGGGGACTTACTGGTAATAATAGGGGTTCGTGGCCCCCAAGGACCTTCAGCCGCCAAACGGACACACTCACTCACACACCCACTGAGACATCCATGCACTCACTCACACACTCACTCTAAAAGGTTACAGGTTACACTTAGGAACTAAAATTTTAAAACATTAGAAATTCATGTAAAAAAACAAAGGTTACAGGGATGTTATAGTTAGGAAATAGAATTTAAAAAAAGTAGAGATTCACTGAACAAAACAAAGGTTACTGGATCATTATAGTTAGGAAATAGAATTTAAAAAACCTTAGAAATTCACTGAAATAAACAAAGGTTATAGGGACATTATAGTTAGGCTCAGATTTCACTCGTACAAAACCACAGATATTCAGCAGTTATACTTCCCTGAGCTACCTATAACTTATGCTCCTGCAATGCACTGCTTTTGACCTCACATATTACATCACCCATGACATGGTCAGTGACTTTACTGATGACATCTCAAATAACATCACTGATGACATAATCCACAGAACTACTCACACACCCACTCACATACCCATAGCACCTCTCATACACCCACTCCCACACAAACCCTTGCTTACCCAGTCACAGACCCATACCAATATTCATACAACCAATCACTCAACCATAGAGCCACTCACACAAACACTCACTCATACTGCCACTCACACACCCACTAACTCACCCATACAGCCACTAATTCACCCACTTACTCACCCGTATAGCCACTCACACATCCAGTCAAACAAACATACAGAAACTCACACAGCCACTCACTCACCCATACAGGTACTCACACACTCACCCATACAGCCACTCAAACTGCTATTCTCTCACCAATGCAGATACTGACACACCCACTCACATACCCATACAGCCACTGACACAGTCACTCAGTCACTCATGCAACCACTCACACACCCACAGGACCACTTACATACCCATTTACACATCCATACAACCACTCACACAGCCTCTCACTGACACTTACAGCCACTCACCCAGACATTCACTCTCCAAAACAGCCACTCATGCCCACTCACCTATACATACACTCAAACAGCTGCTCACCCATGCAGCTACCCAAACTCCCACTTCCTCACCCGTACAGCCTCTCACACAGTTACTCATTCACCCATACAGCCACTCACACACCCACTCACATACCTATGCAGCCACTCACACAGCCACTAACCCACCTATACAGCCACTCATACACCCACTCTCCAAAATAGGCCCTCACACAGCCACTCACTCATCCATACAGCTAATCACATACCCACTAACATATCCATACAGCCACTCTCACACACTCACACAAATACAGCCACTGAGACATCCACTCACACATTGATACAGACAGTCAGACAGCCACTTAGATGAGATATCTTAGAAATAGTATGACTAATTACCAGTACAGAAAGAATAGTAAATTAACTTATGCTGTAGTTTAGTATATATCTTAAAGCCTCAGAAACGTTTATGAAACACTTACAGTCACAGGATGATGTCTCAGTGATGTCATTTGAGATGTTATCAGTGATGTCATCAGTGATGTCACTGACCATGTCATGAGTGATGTAATATGTGAGGTCATAAGAAGTGCAGTGCAGGGACGTAAGTTATAGTTAGCTCAGGTAACTATAACTGCTGAATTTCACTGTTTTTTTACGAGTAAAATCTGAGCCTAACTATAATATCCCTCGAGTCTTTGGTTTATTCAGTGAATTTCTAAGATTTTTTAAATTCTATTTCTTAACTATAACGTCCCTGTAACCTTTGTTTTTTTCAGTGAATTTCTAAGGTTTTTTAATTTTAATTTCTAACTGTAACCTGTAATCTTTGAGCGTGAGTGTGTGAATGAGTGCATGAGTATCTCAGTGGGTGTGTGAGTGAGTGTGTGAGTGTCTTTGTGGGTCTGTGAGTGGGTGTGTGAGTGTCTATTTGGGCCTGGAAGTGGCTGCATGAGTTTTGCCTGGTTGTGTGAGTGGGTGCGTAAGTGTCTGAGTGGGGCTGTGGGAAGGTGTGTGAGTCTCTGAGTGGGTGTCTCAGTAGGTGCATGAGTGTCTTAGTGAGTGTCTCAGTGAGTCTGTGAGAAGGTGTGAGAGTGTCTGAGTGGGTTTGTAAGTGCCTCCATGAGTCTGTGAGTGGGTGCATGAGTCTCTGAGTGAGACTGTGAGTGGCTGTGTGAGTCTGAATGGGTCTGTGAGTGGGTACGTGAGTCTCTGAGTGGGTCTGTGAGTGGATGCGTGAGCATCTAAGTGGGTCTGTGAGTGAGTGTGTGAGTGTCTGAGTTGGTCTGTGAGTGGGTGTGTGAGTCTCTGAGTAGGTGCATGAGTCTCCGAGTGGGTCTCCAAGCAGATGTGTGAATGTCTAAGTGGGTCTGTGAGTGAGTGCATGAGTCTCTGAGTGGGTGTGTGAGTCTCAGAGTGGGTCTATGAGTGGGTATGTGAGTCTGAGTGGGTCTGTGAGTTTGTGCATGAGTCTCTAAGTGGGTCTGTGAGTGAGTGCATGAGTCTCTGAGTGGGTGCGTGAGTCTCTGAGTAGGTGTGTGAGTGGGTGCATGAGTCTGAATGGGTCTGGGAGTGGGGGCGTGAGTGTCTGAGTGGGTCTGTGAGTAGGTGTTTGAGTGTCTGGGTGGGCCACATGAGCAGGTGTTTGAGTGTCTGTGGGGGTCTGTGAGTGGATAAGAGGTTCTGTGTGTAGGTGTGTGAGTGGCCAGGCCACATTTGAATGGGGTGGAGGCTGTGCAACCCCCTTCCCCCGGTCAATTCAGCCCCGGGGGGCCCATCCCACAGGACCTGGCCCCATTTAAATGGGGGAGGGGGGCCCCCTCCCCGGGACAATTTCAGCCTGTGGCCTTGCCTTCCTTAATATATCTATGTTTAGGGGAGGGGGTGCATGGCCCCCTACCTGGGCCAACCCTATCCGCCGGGGCCCAGCCTTAACTGAATGGGGGAGGGGCATGTAGCCCCCCTCCTTGAGCCAATTTTGGCCCTGGGGACCTCATCCCCTGGGGCCTGGCCTTGTCACCTTGGTGCCCTGGGCACCCAGTGTGCATGATAGGGACCGGGGAGGGAGCCTTAAGGCCCCCAAGGTCCCAGCCGGTTCCTCACCTCCACGGGAGCCGGATTTGCTGCTGCACGGAGGGAGCTGCTGGAAATGCAGCTCCCTCCATGCAGGAGCAATCGTTTCATCTCTTTCTCTGCCTGCATGTCTGCGGGCTGGGAAATAGATGAAACCTCAGCTTCCAGCAGGTGGGAGCGCTTTGACAGCTCCCACCCACTGGAACCGGAGTGTTTGCTTTTGCTTGGTGGGAGCTGTCAAAGCTCCCGCAAACAGCTATATATAGGGACATAGCAGATGCAGGCCCTGGGGGGTGGCGGTCCCATGTATGGCTCCAGGAGGGGGCCCGCGGAGCCCCCTCCTTCTATTTGTATGGACCGCCCCGGGGAGGTGGTGGTTCCCGGGGCCGAGAATGGCCCCCTTCCTTCTTATAAAAAGAAGAAAGCCCTGGGGAGGTGGTAGTCCCCGGGGCACTGGTGGGTCCATGCGGGCCCCCACACCATATTAATATAAGCCCCAGGGTGATGGTGGTCCCTGGGACTCAGGGGGTCCACACGGCCCCCCCACACAATTTTTATAATTGAAGCCCGGGGGAGGTGGTGGTCCCAAGTGCCCCAGTGGTGTCTGTGCGGCCCCCCTGCAACAATAGATAAATAAGCCCGGGGGAGGTGGAGGTCCCCAGAGCATAAACATTTCCTAGGAGTAGGGCCCGAGCACCCCCGTCATTTATTTTATAATGAATGATGTAATTTATAGAGCGCAGCTTTCACTCCGAGGAGCATCATGGCGCTAATGCGGAGAGGTCGAGATAGGGGAGCATAATAGCAGTCGAAAACTGATCAGATGAGTGAAAACACTAGATTGTCTGGGGCTGCAAAGATCCTCCATCTACGTTCCAATTTTCTACAATGACCTTGTAATTCTTTTAGCTGTGGGGTAAACCAGGGGGCAGAGGCTTTATTTGAGATGTTTCTATTTTGTGGGGCAGGTGGTGCAAAGATGTTGCTAAGTGAGGCAATCCAGTCATTGAAGACGTGAGTATCTAGTGAGGGGTCCCCTGTTAGTGTAGGTCTACCTTGTTCTGCCACCGTGTGCAGATTAGAATTTGTTAGCATTTTGTTCCATTTTCGCCTAGTTATGTGGCGGGTTTGTCTAGAATCTTTCATGGAATCTGTATTGAGGCGTCCGATCCTAAAGGGGATGAATTTATGGTCGGACCAGGTTATATTGACCAGGGGGTCTACTTTGAGTCTAGTGGAGTTAGTACAAATTCCATCCAGGGTGTATCCTGCGCAGTGTGTCGGGCCAGCTATCCTCTGCTCGAGTCCCAGAGTCTCTGCAATCTCTCTGAATTATTTTGCACTTGGGGTATCTGATGATTCCAAGTGTAGGTTAAAATCTCCCAGTAAGGTAAAATTGGAATATTTAACCACCAGAGTGCTCAGATTTTCTCCCAGGGTGTCTAAAAAATTCAGACTAGTGCCTGGTGGCCGATAAATCAAGGCTCCGGTGAAGGATACAGAGCTTTCTAGTTGGAAGCAGAAACCAAGACATTCTGCCCCTTTAAGATCTGTGAGGTCAAAAGTAGTGCATTTAAGCGTGTTACGATATATTATTGCTAGGCCACCCCCTCTTTGGACAGGTCTGTCTTGTCTGGATATGCGGTATCCTGGGGGGAGGGCTTGTGATATAATATGTGTGCATGCCCACCCAGGGGGCTTTAGTATAAACAAGCGTGGGAGACTGCTTCTTTGTTATTTATCCATTTTTGCAAAGTCCCAAGATATCAGCCAACACTTCCTGGTTGAAGTGTTGGCAGTCAATCAGAGGTCTGCAGTTCTCTGCAAGAGCTTGTTATTGTTTGTGAATTATCCACGATTTCAGATTTCTAAATTTGGATTTCCTTAAATTTCTCAACAACTACTGAACGGATTACACCAAATAACAACAAACACAATCTGTGGACCAAAAGCTAGCTTTCTGCCAAATTTAGTTTAATTCCATTCAGCGGTTCGGGCTGTAGTCGTGTTCAAAGCCCATATGGAAATTCACATGGGAAACACACTTTTTTTGACTCCCCCTTTTTCTCAGACTCACTATAACACTTTTTGGGGAAAATTTTGTAAAGATTCATGAAACGGCATCAAAGATATAGGCAAGTCAAAAACGCTTTTCCAATGGAAACATGGTCCTAACTATAACTAAGTACTTGCAATCTCCAGTAGGTAAGAGATATATATATATATATATACACACACACAATTTATTTCACATGTATATATATGTATGTATATATGCATATATATGTGTGCATATATATGGTAGGCTTGTAAATCTTGTAAATGTGTGCAAATATACACAAACACACACATCACAAGGCTGCCTTTACATCACCTTAGCAATGGCAGGACCTACACCCTGCTCCCTTCTGCTCCCTCCTCCCTACTCTGTCTCTCTACTGGGAGCAGGCAGCGACCTCCTCCTGTGCTGCTTGGCAGAAACAGATACATTATTTCAGAATCAAGAGGTGCCTGTAAATGGAGTGCATACCTTTCAGTTTTGCTTGCAGGGTGACCTGATCTTCATCCTAAAAACCAGGACATGTATTTAAAATTAACAAAAGCGTCAGGACACTGGGACAGTCCTTTGAAACCCGGGCGTCTGGTCACCCTACTGCATGCGCACCTGTTCAATGGGTGCATGTGCATCTGCGACAGCCACCTTTTAACGCATGTTATGTTATGTTTTACAAACCCATTTGAAGATGACTCTACTGATACTTGTGCATTCAAGGCTGCCATCTAAAACAATAAAATCTCTGGCAAAACCAACAGGCTCCATGGCCGAGTCTTGTTGAAAACAGTCTAAAAGAAAGATTTGGCAAATTCAAGGGGACAAAAACAAGAGGATATATTCAGGATGTGGCCGTGGTAGGGACAGTTTCTGAATCTCCAACACAGGTCTGATTTACCTCAGAAACAGAATCTGGTAATGCATAGTCATCAGTTTGATGTGACTAACTGATGTTCACAAATTGCTTCCGCCCACCAGAGAATACAGCATGGGGCAGTGGGACTGCCCACTTCAGCTATTAGCTCTCTGCCTGATCACATGTGCACATCCATCTAAAACGAACTGCACTTCACTGCCAGGGCTGGTGGGCTAATACTTTGCCAAAGCTTTTTTTTTTCTTTTCTACTATATAACTTTTAATATTTTGTAATCATTCTTGTGTGTTTAGCTATGTCTTAAGGTTACAGTAATTCAAAGTCATTGTATTGTTCTTTGTGCCAATAAGAATCATATTTTCCTGAGATCTTCATGAAAATTACATAGGGGTACTCTGCATTTTCTAAGTACGAGAGTCTTGTATGGAAAAACAATACAGTTATATTAAAATTATATGTGATGGTTCTTTTTTGAAGTGCAAAACTTTTAATGCAAGCTCATTGCCACCTTTTTTAGGCGCTGGCATTTTCTTTTCTTCTTTATTTTTATGGCATATGCTTGTAAATAAATGTAATGTAACCTTTACACATGTTTGCCAATGTCAGGCACACTTGTTTTGCCAATGCTTATTTCTCTTCTCTTAACTGTCACATTTTATACATACCATCACCTATTTCTCTCAGTATTCACATTTCATTACATCCTTTGTTTTTCTTCTCGGTTTCTGCTGTCCTTAACTTTCTCTCCTCTGTTCGCTTTACTACATACTCTTAGGGAGACCAACTGTCTGTAAATTTCCGTCCACAATTTGGACCTCACGTCCGTTGTCAGTGAGGATCCCTTTTACAGACGCCTTTTGTCTGTAATTTTGGGCCTTGCAGGGAGCAGAGCTGTTCCCCTGCGAGAGGCCTCAGCTCCCTGATGGGGCCGCTTCGCACTCATCCTCGGAGCATAAGAGCAGCCCCACCCAGCCATTGTCATTCTGTATGCTGGCTGATTGTCACATACAGAATGACAATGGGCCACTTTGAGTGTTACAGCATGTGTTGGCCTCCTCCTGCCATGGTCTAGGGCAGGGCATTCTGTTAGGGTTAGATGGAAGAAATGTACAAAATAAATGTACAAAAACGCCCATGCTGCTATGTGCCAATTCAAGAAAAGAAGCTGGGGAAAGAAGTTAAAAAGAAGAGGTTATAGTTCTTACACAGTCTCATCATTTCAGTCAGAGCGGAAGCATTTTTAATATTATATATAACTAAGCCATAGTTGCTGCTTTTTTATTTATTTTATGCAACTAACATCCATTGACAAAGCCAATAGTCATGACTTGTTGTCGGTCTAATGTTACTGGATGCAATGATAGAAATAGCAAAATACCAGTCTGGCGGCACATTATGCTCAGCACATATTTTTAGCTTAGGTGTTTTAAGCCACGCCCTTAGTTACATCAGACACGCCTCTTGGAGAGACCCCCAGTTTTTTCATTCCACTTAAAGCCATGGAAACAACACCATGTCACAGTCACCTCACATCCTGGCACTGTGCATCATACATGACTCATGACTTCCAAGTTTTCAGATTGCCTATAGGCAGGGGCATAGTGAACCCGCCCACACCCCACCACACCCCTTGCTTTAGGAACTACAGCAAGGGTGAAGTTCTTTATGGGCCTCTTATGTCTGCAACTCAGTAGACAAAGCCTCAGCTCATAATTAATGTGAAAAGGTTGGTTAGTGAAACAGTGAAGGAATGGGTAAATGGCTGGATGGATTGGTGAAATGATGAATGGATGAGTGAAAGGGTGAATGGATGGATAATGAGAGAAAGGATGGATGGATGCGTGAGTGGAAGGATGGATGAGGGTAAACAGATGGATTCATGGGTGGAAGGGTAGATAGATGGGTGAAAGGGTGGATGGATCAGTAAAAGGATGGATGGATGAGTGAAAGGGTGGATGATGGGTGAGTGAATGGGTGGTTGGGTGAGAGAAATGATGGATAGATTGTTGAATTGATAAGTGAAAGGGTGAATGAATGGATGGAAGGATGAGTGAAAGGGTGGATGGAAGGATTAATGAGTGAGTGAACGGGAGGGTAGATGGACAAAAGAATGGATAGATGAGTGAAAGGGTGGATGGATGAGAGAAAGGATGGATGGATGAGTGAAAGGATGGATGAGAGATAGGGTCAATGGATGGATTCATGAGTGGATGAATGGATGGATGAGTGAAAGCATGGATGAATGATTGGCAGAATGAATGGGCAAATGGGTGCCTGGATGAGTGAAAAGAAGAATATAAAGATGGATGAGTGAAAGAATGCATACATGAGGATGGATGGATGAGTGAAAAATTGAATGGGTGGACGGATGAGTGACTGGGTGGATGGATGAGTAAGTAAAAGGATGGCTGGATGGGTGAAAGGGTAAATGGTTGGATGGTTGAGTAAATGGATGAGTGAAAGGATAGATTGGGTGAAAGGGTGGATGGATGATGGATGGATGAGTGAAAGGGTGGATGGAGGCATGGATGAGTGAAATGATGGATGGAAGGATAGGTTTGGATATGAATGGGCACAGAGATGGAAGGACAGCATGAATGGTGAAAGACTGAATGATGGATGAAAGAATTAATAGATGACAGAATGTAAATTTGAAATGGTGGATATCAGGGGTTTGATGTAAGGCTGAATGGCTACATCCTTGGGCAAGAGAGCTCTTCTGGGGAGGGTTGTTATGACTTACTTTGCTTTCTTGGTGCCATAAGTGCTTTAGTTCAAAGTGGGAGGTATTTATATTTTCTGGCTACTCCCTTGCATATGTGTTACTAGTCTGTATTTGCTGTGTGCTTATGTGTGGGATCTATAGATCATGCATATGACATTTTTAGTGACACCCAACTGCTACTTGAATTTTACACTAGTAATTATAAATGTTTGCATGTTTTGTTTTAGGTTTAAGGTTTTAGGGAGAGCCTCATAGTGCCATGAGCTGTGCTTGAGATGTATATTGTGTTTGTAGCAATAGGCAAGGCGTCAAAAATAAACTATGTAATAGTGTATCGACAGTGCCTTCTTTAACCCGTTTACCGCGGCGGCAATTCCGCCGCGGTGCGGGCGTTCCACGGAGTGGGCGGGGCTGCGACGGCCAACGGTCGTTCGCAGCACTGGGGAGGTAGTGCTCGCGACGGCCGTTGGCCGACGCGAGCACGGAAGGGGTTAAGAAAGCTGCAGGGAAAGGCACCTTTGTGACTTCCATCAGTTGGTGCAACTCTCTGCGAAGCCCCCATAAGCAAAGTCAGATTCCATATTTTAAGTTCCACTTGCTGAAACACCCATAATGCTGGGTTTATCATAGCAATCCTTCCTTTAGTTCACCTATGAGTGCCGCTTTACATCTCACAATGGCACTCAGATATAAGATGCTAGCAACAAAGTCTATCCAAGCAGATCTTTGTGACTACTTCTCTCACCAAACATGCCTGCTCAGGACCATGAGTTGTAAACAAAATATCAGACTGGACAACCCAGTGCAGTAACCATATAAATAGATTATTATAATATGAAATACAACAAAAAGACCTGCACAGTTGCTCAAAGCTGTGCGCATATCGAAAAACCGTGAAGTGCACGATTGTCTCAACCTAATATAAACTTATTTTGACTTGTACTTAAGTGGTTGTCTATTTACTTACTTTTATACTATTGTTTATACTATCACGCAACTTCCTCTGATGTGTCTGTAAACTTACATTTTGTCCCGAAGTTTTGCCCTGAATTTTGACCTTCTGTCCTGAATTTGTGTCCTGGATTTTGACCCTTTGTCCTAAATTTTTACACTTACTGTCCTGAATTTGCACCCATGCCAGTTGGTCACCCTACATACACTCTCTTTCCGTATCTTTTCTTTGACACTTTTTCTCAACTTCTCCCTCCTACTCTCCCTCTAATCCCTCACTCTTGTCCTCTACGTTTTCTATCGTCCATGACCTCTCTTGATTTCTTTCCCCTCTCTCATTCATCGTGATTTCCTTTCCACCTCTTATTTTCACTCCTCCATCTTTTGTCTCAGTCTTTTCCTACTTTACTTACCATCTCTAAGTGTTACTCCACTTGGCTTCTCCTTTTTATCCTCTCTTCTTGTTCTTCTTTGTACTTGTAATACCCCCACATTCTCTTCCTTTCCACTTTCTTTCACCTGCTCTTTCTCTTCCCTTCCGATACTCCTTCCTCACCTTTTCACTCTGTTTATCTCTCATTCTCTCCATTCCATGTCCACTTTTTCTCACCATCTCTCTAAATCCCCTCTCTTTTCTCTTCTCTTGTCTTGTACAGCATAGCATCTCTCTATTTTGTGCTCCTCACATTCTGTCTACTCTCACTGTCTCCCTCTGTTTCTTTATCTCTCTTTTTCCCACTTTCTGTTTTACTCGCCTCTCTACTTCTCTCTTTTCCATTGCTCCTTCCTTTTACTCTCTGGCACCTCGTCTCCCTGTCTATCTATTCTGAGCCATTGCTCTCTCATTTCACGACCTTGTCCCTTCCCTTCCCTCCTCATCTCATTCTCTCTATTACCCCATGCCATATCCCCCACCTCCTCCCCCCCCCCCAACCTTCTTCAGTGGCCTCATATTTGTTTCTCATTTTCAGACGGGGAGCTTTCCTAATTTTTGAGAAACTGAGCCTGGTTGTGTTTCAGCCGCTGTCAGAACCGGATACCCCTCCCCGGGGGGGCTATTAGTCCGAACTGACTACAAATTAGTGCTGCAGGTTTGTGTAATATATCCATCCCCCCCCCCCCCCCACCCCCGCTCCCCGCCGGCCGCACCCGCAGGTGCCTGGGCTCTTTCAAGTCTCGGCTGTTCCCACAACACAGAGTTCAGTGTATGGCGGGGACGAGGGACTGGGGCAGCGTGGAGGGCAATACAAACGACGTCACTGGCATGACACGTCAGGAAAGCAGTGCCAATGTAAGAGGCGTTTGTAAGTTGCCTTCCCAGGCTGCTTCCTGCGAGGAGCTGCTGTGCTCTGTCGCGAGTCACTGTGGTCACCTGAGTGTGCTTTGCTGGCCCCTTTATTGTTTGCAGAATCCCTTCGGAATGTGTGGCTGTTTTGCGCCTTTTCTTTCCCTTTTGCGCAGTTTGTGGAAACACGTGCTCTAATATCTATATATGCAGAGCAGAAGCGTGTGGTGCGTTGTATTGCACAGCGCCAGTGCCTCCTGGCCCCTCAGGGTCGGGTAAGCTCCCCCTCCCATTCCCTAATTTTCCCAGATCACACTGAGCTTGTGGTCTGCACTGTGACAGGCAGCCTTCGGTCAGTGGCTGGCAAGTGCAAGCAAGGAAAAGGGGCCCACCATACACATTTTTGTAGTAAAAATAGTCTTAATTGGGGTGCATTTAGCCCTGAAATACCTGGGCCTCGGTGCCGTTGCACCTGCTGCACTACAGATAGCTACGCATAAGAACGATGCAAAGAGGCTGAAGCAGCGGAGTCAATCGGCTTTCACATGCAAGGGTTGTTTGTGTGTGTTGAAAAGTTGACGCAAGTGCACAGTGTGTCACATGGAAAGAAACAAGTGTTCATGTCTGCATAGGGAGGTATGTTTGTGGTAGTTGTAGAGCTCGAACCTCCAGAAAACGCAGTGGAGCCCAGTACAGGATCAAAGGCAAGCATACATTTAACGAGTGGTAGGATAGTGTAGTGTCGTGACTCTGGCACACACGACACTTACACGAGGTATGGTCTGAGGGGAACTTTATTATCCCTACCTCTGCCTTCAATCCCCTGCTCCTTACTGCCCCCTGACTCCTCCTGTTCCGCCTCCCTTCTCTCCTCCCACCTTTTACAATTACTTTGCCAGTCCTAGTGCCCAGCACGTCCTACAACATTACAGCTAGGGAACTGGTTAATAGATTTTCACTGCATTTTGATGCAGTGTTCTTTAAGAGGTGCGTCTTCAACTCTTTCCTATATGTATGTAATGGGACAAGAACAGCACAAACACCCCTAGGGTTGCACTCAAAGCCAGGCCAATTAACCTAGCGCTATCTGGCTCTACTTAATATTCTAGCACCAAACAAAAGCAGGTGCAAACCATGGGGAAAATGCAATCCACGTGATCTTCACACATGTAAGAACATAATTTGTGGGAAATTAATCGTGTCCTGCCATTCACCCATTGGCGTTTGCATAGAAAAATCTGTCCTTGGTGAGTGTCCCTCGAGTACAACTTACATGCAGAATACTCTTTGCTCTTTCATCGGCATGCAATGCCTTGTAAATATGTCAATGCGCAAACGTTTACACTTTGTTCCACACAGTGCTGCAGATGTTCACACAGCGCTGCACTCCACTCATCTTAGTAACTCTGGGCTCGTGTTTGATGTCTGTATACTGTGAGCACTTGCCCATGGCTTGTCTTTTGGACCACAGTCCAACATTCTGCAAGCTTGAAACGTCATGCATGTGTCCTGTAACATGCTGTAATGAACCTGCGGATTGTCACAATTTATTGGTGCTTCGTCTTTGTAAATGCGAGATACCTCTCTTGTACTGTGAGTACGGGGTGTTGCTGGAGGGTGCCAGCACGGGGACACATGATATTTGACGGGATTGTATATTTGATCTGTAGTGCAAGGCATACGACACCGAGACCTGCTGGTAGACCCTCTGAGCAGCAGAAGCCTGTTCTGCATTAATGGCGAGGGCAGTTTATATGCATACGTATCACTTATTGACAGACGTCATGGTGGAGGGATTCTGTGGGTATTTTATTCTGTACTCATGGTGAGAACAATTTCTATGCACACACAGTACTTGTTGATGACCTGGAGGTGGCGGGATTTTTGGGTATTTTAATCTGTAATCATAGGAAGGACAGTTTCTATGCACACATAGCACTTGCTGACAGACGTCGAAGTGGTGGAATTCAGTGGGCATTTTATTCTATACTCATGGTGCGGACGGTTTCTATGCACACGTAGTACGTATTGACAGATGTCGAGGTGGCGGGATTCTTTAAGTATTTTAATCTGTACTCATGGAGTGGGCAGTTTTTATGCACACGTAGTACTTGCTGACAGAGGTCGTGGTGGTGGGATTCTGTGGGTATTTATTTCTGTACTCGTTGTGAGGACAGACTCTATACACACATAGTGCTTGCTGACAGACCTGAAGTGGTGGGATTCTGTGGGTATTTTATTCTGTTCTTGTGGTGAGGACAGTCTCTATGCACACATAGGACCTCATTACGATGTCGGTCGAAAGCATTAAGACGGACTCGGTTCCGGAATGGTTTCCGACCGACTCAGGTTCGGGGAGTCCGACCGACCGATTACGATGTTTCCGAACACAGTTTGGTCAGACTCTCATTGACTTCAATGGGAGCCTGTGTTCTGCCCGACAACACAGGCTCCCATTGAAAAATGGGGTGGTTGCAGAAAACTTTGCACCCTGTCGCAGGCACCCCATGGTGCCTGCCACACTGTGCATGGTTGGAAAGAGAAGACCTTTGGGTACCCCACGTCCCCCAACCGGAGGCCTCTTGTTGAAGGGGGGCCTGCTACAGGCCCATAAAGTCGGATTCCGACAGCCAATCCATGTCGGACAGACTGATTCGGAAAGGCTGTCCGAATCCGACATCGTAATTGCTTGGTCAGAAACTCGGTCCGTAGAGACGTATGAGTCGGCTCTGACCGTCGGAGTCTCCGAATGCCGTTCGGACACGAGTCGAATCCGAGTCGGACAGTCCGAACGGTTTCCAACCATCATAATCGGTAGGAAATGTTTCCAAGTCGGACGGAAACAAGGCTTCAGACAAGGTTTCGGACGAACCGCATGCCGTTCGAACCCTTTCGGACCGAGATCGTAATCGGCCCCATAGTGTTTGCTGACAGACCTGAAGTTGTGGGCTTCTGTGGGTATTTTACTCTGTTCGCGTGGTGAGGACAGTCTCTATACACATGTAATACTTTCTGACAGACCTGAAAGTGACAGGATTCTGTGAGTATTTTATTCTGTTCTCGTGGTGAGGACAGTCTCTATGCACAAATAGGCAGGCGTCGAGGAAGTGGGATTCTGTGGGTATTTAACTCTGTTCTGGTGGTGAGGACAGTCTCTATGCACACACAGACAGACATCGAGGTGGTGGGATTCTGTGTGTATTTAATTCTGTTCTTGTGGTGAGGACAGTCTCTATGCACACGTAATGTTTGCTGACAGACCTGAAGGTGCCAGGATTCTGTGGGTATTTTACTCTGTTCTCGTGGTGAGGACAGTCTCTATGTACACATAGACAGACGTCGAGTTGGTGGGATTCTGTTCTCGTGGTGAGGACAGTCTCTATGCACATATAGGGGTATATTCACAAGAACGTGCGCTAAACATCCCCAAAAAATGTTAATGCAACTTTACACATCGCACTCCATCGCGGGAAAATAACCCTGTGTTAACGTGGAATTCACAACACGGCGGTACCATGCGATAGCCTCCCGAAACCGTGGACAATGTCCGCGATACAACAACCGCAACAGTGATAAAACACAAACCTCAACGCAAAAAAACATGCGATGGGCCAAACCGCGATGAGGAAATCAGCGATAAGCAGCGCCAGGCCTGCAATACACAGACGGCAGGCGGAAAAATCACTACAAAAGTACAAAAAACACACAAACACAAAATGACCGACACCGAAGCACCATGGAGGCAGCCGGAGCAGGCGCAGAGGACGAGCGGAACCCCACAAGCGCCCCGGACGACCAGCCTGGGACCTCGGGGACAGGGAAGGGCAAGGACAAGAAGAAGAGGAAGACGAAGTTCAGTCCGCAGGAAAACAGGATCCTGGTCACGGAGGTGATGGAACACCATCAACAACTGTTCGTCACCTCCAACGTGTCATTGGGCACCAAAAATGGAATATGGCGGGCCATCGTGGACAAGGTGAATGCCGTCGGAGAGCACAAGAGGTCTATGGACGAGATCAAGAGGCGATGGATCGACATCAAGCGCAAAACCAAGGAGAAACTTGCAGGCAACCAGAAGGCAGCAATGCAGACTGGAGGTGGGAGCCCAGCGCCACAGCTGGAGCTGGATGACATGGAGGAGCTGGTGTTGACAGTCATCAGCGTGGAGACTGTGGCAGGAGTCGGGGGACCGGACACTGCTCGACATGACACAACACCACAGCAACAGGGTGAGTAACCACCAGGTACCGGAGGGACGGGTGGAGATGGCCACAATGGCACACATGCACAATCAAGCAGAGCACAGTGCACATCCACAATGAGTCTGGATCATGGCCCTCATCCACAGACTGTCACAATGTACAATGCCATGCTGTCTGAATGTGAACATGTACCATGCGGCTACATACATGTGGACACATTGTAACACACCATCGCCCCTTCACATTGCAGGGGCACCATCAACACCTCCTGCAGAGCAGTCCCAGCCACTCTTCACTGATGACGAGGAGGACACCCCCAGCATCGACACCCAAGCCCTCCAAGACATCATTGACATCATCCGCAACTCACCTCCAGGATCAGGGCAGCCCAGCTGCATCGAGAAGACCCCACCCACTACACAAACCACCCAGCAGGAGGCACCCACAACTCCGGCTGTCTCCCAAGACCCCCACGAACAACACATGGCCTTCCAACGCTGTGTGCTGGAGGGCCAGAGGGAGACGGCTGAGCAGGTGCGGGTGGGGCTCTACCTCATGGCTACCAAACTGGACGCCATCCATGGGTGTCTAGGTCCCATCAGGGACCAGCTCCAGTCCCTAACGGACACCCACGGGCCGCTCCATGGTCTCCAAAGAGCCCTGGCTGACATCGCTGGAGTCATGACTCAGAGACAAGAACACCTGTCCGCTTAAAGTGGCTCCAGCGATCCCAGCCGTGAGCTGGCACACATGCGGAGCCTCATGGAGGACATGGTGCGGATGGAGGCGGAAAGGATGGCAGCCACTGCTGCACATCAGCAAAATATAGCTGGGATCTACCATGCCCTGCAGATCCTCATCATAGCATTGCTGCCGCAAGGCGTGGCGCAGATGAATGCTGCTGCCCCCACACCATCCACATATCCGCCCCCTGGTGTGTCAGTGCCTCCCAGTGCGGCAGGAGTCTCCACTCCGGCACCGGATGTGTCACTGCCACACAGTGCGGCCCACAATCCACCTCCGGCCCCTGATGTGTCAGTGGCACACAGTGCCGCAGCCGGAACTGCAACACCCACAGGTGGGGCAGGGCACACATCCGAGGACGAGGACGTGGATGGGATTGAGATCAGAAGGAGGCACTAGCATTCATTTCCGCCACCTATCCTGTTTCTGCTTGGTGCCGCACATAGCCCCATGACCTTCCACTGACCCCTGATACACTCCGCTGCACTCACCTTGGACCGCGACATGGACTGCCATATACTGTTTGATGACCAATGACACGGCGACCAGACTGCGGTCTGTACCCTTTCTCTTCCGCAGTACTTGTCATTCCCGGATGGACTCTAGCTGGCCCTCCACGGGCCCATATTGCAAAGTGGGGTTGGCATGGCCCTGTACTGCTCCAGCTGCAAAACTCAACTGGATGTGCATTAAACATTCAGAAACGCACTGCTGTGTCATGTCTTACATCATTCATGTATGAATGTGTGGATGAATGTAGGGTCAGTGATTCCCCCTAACGTCAATGATGCTCATCTAGTGGGATTCCAGTCACAGTGTGCTACATTGCTGATTGCGTTCCGGGTGCTGTAGACACTACAACAGGGACACACGCATTAGTCACTTCCTAGTCCGGACATGGACTGAACCACGCCCAGAGCCCCCGAGTCATTGTTGCAAGCCCTGCGCTGGTCTGGCGTACGCCAGGCCAGACCACTCCGCTTACGCTCTGAGGGGGGGCCCACATAGCTACATGTCGCAGGCGTACACGCTAGTGGTCTGCAGGTCACTGGTCTAGGTGTCAGCATGTCACAGCCACTCCCTGAGGGCAGGTTTGCACACACACCACACCCATCCGGCACAGGGGTCACAGGCCATGTGACCCCGCCAATATAAGGGGCCGACAACGTCACATTCCCCACTGCCGGTGGTGACTGGAGGACAGACGTTCCACGAGTCTCAATCATAAAGGGCCCATGAGTTGTTGCGCACAGGGTTAGTGCCACCCGAAGCCTTGCGGCCGTCACGGGCCTACCACCACGTGGCGCTGACTGGGGTTGCACAGGGTTGGTGGCACCGAAATTGCTGAGCGGGTGTGCAACCTGCGATGATGATGTGTGCACTGATGTGGTCTCTGGCATTGATGCCTCAGGACTCAGCGTCATGTGTGGGACCTGCTGGGCCGCGGTGCGGGTCCGCATGATTTGGACCATGCCATGGTGGCGGGACCGGAGCACCGTTGGCGCAGGTGAGCAGTGGGGCCTGGGTG
This sequence comes from Calotriton arnoldi, assembly GCA_963921515.1. NCBI lineage: Eukaryota > Metazoa > Chordata > Amphibia > Caudata > Salamandridae > Calotriton > Calotriton arnoldi. The sequence goes on along the minus strand of CAWUFW010000046.1, from coordinate 4,700,843 downwards.
CACAAGTGCGGACAGCCAGCGCTGGCCGGCGGGAGGGGGTAGGGTGCGGCTGCATGTGTGCGCAGGGACGGACAGGCTTTGTTGCCGTGTGCAGTGAGATGGACTCTGCCATGATTGACTCTGGCCTCGATTACAGATTGCAGACCTGGTGGCTTGCAGTGTATACCGGCACGTGGTTGGAGACACACCGGTGGCAGCAGGTGAGCAGTGGGGCCTGGGTGCGCGGGGGCGGCAGTGTCCCTCCCTCTCTCTCTCCCTTCCTTTCCTTCCCTCTCTCTCTCTCTCTCTCTCTTTCCTTTCCTTTCCTTCTCTCTCTCTCTCACTTCCTTTCCTTCTCTCTCATTCTCTCTCTGCCTTTCTTTCATTTTCTGTTTCTCTGTGTCTCGCTCCTTTGATGTGCGCATGACACACGTTCTGATTTTGTGCTTTGTTTTCCAGGCTGTGACATCAAGATTGTCCCGGACGGACCCGACAGGAGTCTTCCGCATTGGTGTTTTGTATTGTATTTCAATAAAGTTTTTGGTTGTTACTTCAATGATGTGTGACTGTTTCTCGTTCTTCTGTCCACACGTGTGTTTCTTTTTGTCACTGTGCGACATCATGCGCTTTTGTGGCTCTTGTGACGTGCACGGTATGTGTTTGTCCAGGGGGGGTGTCCGGGGGGGTGGTCCTGGGAGTGGTGGCGGTGGGTGTTGTGGCCCTCTTGGGTCTCCGAGCTGCATGATCATTGGCTCCATGGCATCTGTGGGTCTTCCGATGTGGCTCTGGGCTGGGCTCCCTTTAGTGCTGCAGGTGGTCGTCCCGCTTAACACCAGCATGAGGCAGGTGTTAAATCCCTGCTGCTACCGCGGCTTATCGCCTGTTTTTGGTTCGCATCGCAGATCTGGCAGTTCGTTGTGAAAGTGGTGTAGTGGTGTTTTCGTGTGTTTTTGCACAGGAACGCCTACTCTGCATCTCATTAGGGTTAGTTGGTGGTGTCACCCGTAGAGATAAATTTGGGGGAATTTATCGCGGGAATACTGGCGATGTCTGCAGTTTGCACACGCTTGTGAATGGGGCGTTAAATCTATCTCCACTTTTGTTGAGTTAAGATGGCGATAAATCGGCGATGAGTCCTTGTGAATATGCCCCATAGTGTTTGCTGACAGACCTGAAGGTGACAGGATTCTGTGGGTATTTTACTCTGTTCTCGTGGTGAGGGCAGTCTCTTTGCACACATAGACAGACGTCAAGGCGGTGGCATTCTGTGGGTATTTTACTCTGTTCTTATGGTGAGGACAATCTCTATGCACACGTAGACAGACGTCGAGGTGGTGGCATTCTGTGTGTATTTAATTCTGTTCTTGTGGTGAGGACAGTCTCTATGCACACTGTGTTTGCTGACAGACCTGAAGGTGATGGGATTCTGTGGGTATTTTACTCTGTTCTCGTGGTGAGGACAGTCTCTATGCACATATAGACAGACGTCGAGTTGGTGGGATTCTGTGATTATTTAATTCTGTTCTCGTGGTGAGGACAGGTTCTATGCACACATAGTGTTTGCTGACAGACCTGCAGTGGTGGGATTCTGTTGGTATTTTCTTCTGTTCTCGTGGTGAGGACAGTTTCTATGCACACATAGTGTTTGCTGACAGACCTGAAGTGGTGGGATTCCGTGGGTATTTTACTCTATTCTCGTGGTGAGGACAGTCTCTATGCACACATAGACGTGGAGGTGGTGGCATTCTGTGGGTATTTTATTCTGTTCTATGCACATATAGATAGACGTGGAGGTGGTGGGATTCTGTGGGTATTTTACTCTGTTCTCGTGGTGAGGACAGTCTCTATGCACACATAGACAGACGTGGAGGTGGTGGGATTCTGTGGGTATTTTACTCTGTTCTCGTGGTGATGACAGTGTCTATGCACACATAGACAGACGTGGAGGTGGTGGGATTCTGTGGGCATTTTACTCTGTTCTCGTGGTGAGAACAGTCTCTAAGCACTGTTATGTTTCGTATAGAGGCCCTAATATAGACACGTTCATATATGCTGTATATGGTCATAATCGTATATGCCCTATTATGGTCATAATCGTATATGCCCTATTTTGGTCATAATCGTCTATGCCCTATTATAGTCATGATCTGCTATGCCCTAATATTTATCACTTTCTTCTAATTTAGCATTTCCAAGGCACTACCCTAGTTCTCAGCCTATACTTATCTCAATATATCTTCTAGCCCAACCTTCTGACTCATCTCAAACTTCTTTCTACTACTCTTTCCAATGCACTACCCTATCTCTCATCCTATACATCTATCAATATATCCTCTACATCCACACTCATTTTATCCCAAACCCCATACCACTACTATGACCACCAAAATAACCCTTTCTAGACTCTCGCCTACTCTACCCTCCTTGCATCATCGGACACCTCTTTTACTATACCGATGCCCTAAAACAAACCTTTCTAAACTCTTCCCTGACTCCTCCCCTCAAACCCCCTTCTCCCCTCCTACTGCTAAGACCTATAAAAAAAAAAATCCTTCACTCTTTTATCCCTCCACTATCCTTTTCAATCAGAATTAACAGTCTAACATATTCAATTTTCAACTATACTAATTCACCACTAATCCTTTATGGGTTCCAGAGTAGCGTGCTACTCGCCAATAAAGCGTCTCAACACCCCATCAGGGTTACAAGCGCTATATAAATGCAAACCTTTTTCCCTTTCTACCCTCCCCAACCCTTCTCAATCCAAATAACTGACTAACATATCCACCACTAAAATTACTTTCATGTTTCACCATAATAATTCAACACTAATACTTCTGGGTTCCAGAGTAGCGTGCTACTTGCGCTTCAAAACCCCATCAGGGGTAGCAAGCGCTATATAAATACAAACCTCTTTCCCTCTTCTATCCCGCCACCTACCCTTCTCTACCCAAATAACTGAATAACATGTCCACTAATCAAAGTTACTTCATTTTTTACTAGACTAATGTTCAACACTAATCCTTAATGGGTTCCGGAGTGGCGTGCTACTCGCCAGAAAAGCGCTTCAACACTCATCAGGGGTAACAAGTGCTATATGAATGCAAACCTTTCTTCCCTTTTATCCCTCCGCTATCCTTCTCACTCCAAATAACTGACTAATATCCACCACTGAAACTACTTTCATATTTTCACCATATTAATTCACCACTAATCCTTGATGGGCTTCCAGAGTAGCATGCTTCAACACCCCATCAGGGGTAACCAGCGCTATATAAATACAAACCTTTTTTTCCTCCTCTATCCTTCTGCTATCATTCCAAATCCAAATAACTGCCTAACCTATCCATCACTTAAAATGTACTTGCATGTTTCACTATACTAATTCAACACTAATCCTCTATGGGTCCCGGAGTAGCGTGCTACTCGCCGAAAAAGCGCTTCGACGCCTCGTCAGGGGTAGTAAGCGCTATATAAATGCAATTACAATACAATACAATACAATATAGGTATGATCTTTCACCTACATTAGTTCCCTACAGTACACAACGAGCTCTGAGGGTTGAACTTTATCTAGTCTGTGGTTTGAACACTGCAGGGTTTTTCCCGAACACAGGCCTACAATGTACTCATAAATTATGCATGAGCATTCACCAGCTACATCTCCCGCATAATATGTATGTACAAAGTTCACCCCTGACGGCTTCCTCATGTCTAACAAACACCAATACAAACCATACTGAGGGACGAGACACTTTAGGGTATAAATACACCATATCTTGCCATGGTAAGATAGAGGGAACCGAGACTTCCATGCTGACACACTGACCAGAGAAGCTGAGGCTCCTGCAAGCAGTCGCTCCAGCTGACAGCGGTCTAACACAGCCCTTGCGGGGTGTCCAACTCGAGACCAGGACGGGGTCCCACACTCTCTCTATTCAGGTAATGGGGTTCGACTAAATCCTAGAGGGATTCTTGGCTCTTAGGCTTTTAGACCTACACATGCTAAGTACACTTAGGTACATATAGTTCAGTATCGTAGGAGTACGCGCACTTTTATAATGCATTTCATATATTCATGTATGTAACCATTATTATTGCAATATGGTAGAACTGTACTACCCTTTCACTTTTATCGTACTGCTGATAATATATCTCTGCTATTGTCTGCTGGTTGATGCAGCACATATATTTTACACTAGAATAACAACTGTTCAATAAATACTTATTGAAACGCCCAGACTGTTTATTCTGTGTAACTCTCTGAGACAAACCGAATAGTAAGCACGAGTGACTGAGTGAAAGGTAGCACATTGTTTCCATGATTCTGAGGGATCAGGGTTGTCATGATCTAAGGTTGCCAGAAACTAATCTCTCCCCGATAAGAGGAGATTCTAGTGGCACTGTGAGCTAGCTAATGCAAATCCGGCTAACATACACGGTGGGGGTGCACAGAGCCAGTCTTACACCAAGCCCACAGTTTATGTTATCCAAACACGCAGGTCCTGCATGGGTACTATAGGAACTACACGACATGGCGCCACCAACGTTGGTTGGGTACTTATTTAACAGTAGAATCTGAGTAGTTCAGTCGTGCTATTCTCAGAGAACCTACTCACAAATCCCCAGAGACGTCTGGAGTGGGTGGGCACAAAATCCGCCGCAGCTGAGTAGTACTAAAATACTATTTATTGGCTGTTGGATATTCAAGCTTGAAAGGACATAGTGTTCCTAAAATTGTGCCTAAAACCTTATCATAGTTTCTTTGAAACATTAGTCTGAGTTCTATACACGATGACTACCGCGGTCTTAGATCCAACACGAATGCCACTGCCCCCGTCAGACGAGGAAGAAGATCCTGAGGATGCAATACAGATTGCACCAAAATTCAGAAGGACAGTCACCATAAGACTATTAGAAAATGGTTTACAAGCTAAGGGTGGCATTGTAGTTTTCGTGATTGAGGCACACAAATCAAATAAAACAGAGGTATTCTATTCATGGGTTACACTCCCAGCAGCAAATGCAATAACAAAGACATTTCACTACTATATAGAAGGAGATGCACCACTGGAATATTGTCCATTTGAGGACATAGAGATTCCACTCACTTACCAGGAACATTATTACTGGTTTAATGGCGCCCTACCCCACGTACGAGAAAGAGTAAGGTTAGGCCCACTCGGAGGAGAAGGAGCCACATGGCCAATATTAGCGGCCTACACACCACATCCTGACATTGGCACAATGCCACCAGGAGACTTACTCGTACAACACACAGATTTAATTAAAATCTACAGAAACCTGACACAATTTGTCATGAGGACTTTAACAATCCAACCTGCACCAGGTGCAGCAAATAGTACTCCAGCTCAGGGTACAGGAAATAAAATTACTCCTCAAACATTACACGCGGTAATGGGCAAAATGCCCGCAAAACGCGAACAAATACCATTCTGGATAGCTCAGAAAATAACTCAGCTTGAGGTGGTATTCCCGAATACTACCACCCGTGATAAACACAGAATACTAACAATCTGCTTGACCATGGGGATCACACCACAAATAGAGGACTGCACCTCTTGGGGTACAGTCTTTGCTGCCATATATACCAGAACACATGGTATCCCGTCATTAGCAGTAGTACCTGACGTATTGAGACAGATACAAAATGAGTACGGAGCAGAGCCTGCCCTTAACTTAGGGATGAAGTTACTAGGTAACTACGAACAGGTATCAGCCATAATACTAGCTAACATTAAGGGGAAGCAGCTTCAGTGGCGATCCGCCAACGCCTAAGGGAGTTCAGTCCAGTAGATCAACCACACGAACTACCCAAAATAATTGAAACTGCATATGCAGAACTAGGCAGGGACAGTCTAGGTGGGAAAGCATTAAAACCACAACTGGTGGGCAGTCCTGAAAAGGACACTACAAAGCAGACACCTACTTCTTCTAAAAAGAAGTGGGAAAATAAAAAACAACAAAAGTCTAAAGACAGCAGATCTCAATCCAGACGTAGGTCTCATCAACAGGAGCCCTCTGAAAGGAGGTATAACCTCCGGAATAGGGATAATATTAAAAAACCTGACAGATATCAGGATACTGATACACGTTCCTCTCGCTCCTTTTAGGGTTCATCAAAAAACTCAGAGAGGGAAGGACGGTCAGAGGAGCGTACAAAGTCCAGAGACACGCAACGCGCTGCGGACTACGCACCTAAAAAAGAAGATAAACAAAAACAAAAACCTCAGTTCAAAAAGAAGAAGGTAGCAGGTCTCAAGATCAGACATGCCCAGAATTCTGAGGACACAGCTTCTGAACGGGGAATGGGCTCTGACGATGCTAGACAGCGCAGCAGAAGTAACGATAGCTCGCCAGAACCTGAAGGAATTTCTGGTGACAGCTGAGTGTGAGTGAGTATATCACGGTGGAAACACCTGATACTCGGGTAAGTGTCCCACATAAGTTACATGAGATAACACTCTGGATGGAGGGGGACAAGCCCAGGAAAGTTAAAGGTCTAATTTGGAAAAATGTGTCATCTGGATATGACATCCTATTAGCAGAGCAAGACTGGCCACCAGCATTTGTCATGGAGTGCCCTAAGGGAGAAAAGGTAATTTTTACAGCATTTTCCGACCTCGTTCCCATACACTTAAAACATGCATACGCGGAGGAGTGGGCTGTTGCCCTAGCTCCATCATTGTACAAAAATCATGCTGGTTGGGATGAGGATTCAACCCACCACGTGATCCCGTTAAAAGTTTCCCCAAATGCTCAAAGGCAATACCCTATAAAGAAGGAAGCTAAAAAACAAGTCAGGGATGTAGGAGAGTAGGATCTGCTTCACATGGGTACCCCCACTTTTTGCTGATGCTTCACTGTTTTTCGACATTAGTCTGGCTGGGGCCCTGCTAATCAGAACCCCAGCCTAGCTGCTTCCTCTCTAAAATGGTTTCCATGTGCCTTAGGCACATCACTGATTGGAATCTGGAGTGCCCTTATAAGTCCCTAGTATATGGTATACTATGTACCAAGGGCATAGGTACCTCAGAGGCCTACCAGGGGCTGCAGCATGTATTATGCCACCCCTGGAAGGCCATCCAAACTGACACCACAGGTCTGCTACTGCAGCCTGGGTAAGGTGGTGCATGCACTCCTTACTGTGATATAGGTTACCTATATCACTAAATACATACACACATATAAACCTATAAGTCACTCCTAAGGCAGGCCTTATCAATCCTGAAGGCAGAGTGCGTGGTTCCTATGTGAGAGGGTGCCCCTGCATGAGCAGGGCCCCTCTGCAGCGTTCGGAGACCCTTCTCTGATGCTGTTTGTAGTGCAGCCTGACCATATACTCTTAAGCGCATTATAACCTCGCGTTAAATGCTAACTTTGGAATGGCTGCACCTAAACATGTCGTGTTTGGTGTCAAACATCTTGGAATACTACCCCCGCCAATTCTGGTGGCGGGGGTAGCATTCCACCCTTCTAGAGGGAAAGACATGTTAACTCTGGCTAGCCCGGTAACTTCTTTCTAAAGCCCTGGCATCACAAAATGGATGCTGCTGCCACAGACACGAGTCTGGCCTCCTGCTGCTGGACGAAACTCCAGCAGGGGAGGCCTGGACAATAGGTTTCCTGTCCCAGGGAGGTGTGACCACCTCCCCAGACAGGATAATGTGTATTGGGGCTGGGCGGGAGCACTTTCGGGTGCTTTGAAGTCCTGCACTGGGGGCACATTTGGTGTCCCTAGTGCATACCCCAGTTCAAACCGGATCAGGGGCTTGCAGCCCCTGCTTTGGCGCGAACTGGACAAAGGGAAAGGGGTGTAGCCACCCCTCTGCCCTGACCCACCCATAGGTGGGGCCACAGAGTAGTCCAACCCCTAAACTTGGTATAAGTATAGGAACCCAGTCCTTAGGACTTTAGATTATCCCTGGACGAAACTCTGAAACAGAATCCTGGACCTTCGACGCTCTACTCAAGACTAGAGGACAGAAGAATCTCCCTTGGGGTCAAGGAGTGACTCCCCTGCTTGGCAGGCACCAAAGAAGCAATTGTCCGGTCTGCATCGCCTAAGCTCCCGGCGGACGCCGAAGTCTTTGCATTACCAGAGGTGGATTTCCAGACTTCCCGAGGCTGCCCTGAGTCCCCAGCAAAGCTGAGGCCCGTAGCTGTCGTGGGTAACGTGAAACCGTGACCCCTGGACACCGCACGCATTTGCTAGTGCATCCTCTTCTGGGTCTTCCACGAAGTCGTGCTTTGGGCTCCGAGTAGCCCTAGCCTCCAGCACCAACTGCACCGAAGATCACTGGCCTCCACTCCACGAGTGTCCTGTGAGCCAGATCCACGTGCGACGTCTCGAGGCTCCTTCGCGGTTGCTAGCCCGTTGGCTAGTAGCCCTTCACGAAGGCCAATCCTTTTCTTCTTGGGCTCCCTGGTTGCTCCAGGCTTGCCCTCACTTACCCTTGCTGGGTGAGTTCCTCAGACCTTGCTGGTCTGCACCATCGACGATCTTCATCTTCACCGAGACTTGCCGTTGCCAAGGCTTGTTGGGTCCAATCCGGTCGCCGACACCTCAGCACTCGACAGACATCGTGTACCAGCCCGAATCCTGCTCCTGGTCGCCGACAACGCCTCCTGGACCTCGTGGCTGAAGAGTCAAGACGACCGTCAACGCACCTGAAGCACTCGACATCGGTGGGCATCTGTCCATCGCCTTCCTGGTCACTGGCTAGTGACCCAGACTCTGTCCCCTCTGCTTTCAGGTTCTTCAGATCTCCGATCCACTCTTGGATCCACCCGGACACTTTCCACTTGGTCGCCAGCAGCACTTTGCAGCAGATCGCCATTCAAATCGACGACGAAACCCGACCCCGAAAGGCACCTATGCACCCGGCTTCCCTGGGTGAGGTAACACGAGTACTCCGGTGCTCCCGTGGGTAGAGACTCTAGAACGACCTAGTTCTCAAAGGGTTTGCTCCAAGTCCTCCTTTAAGTGTCCCTTTTCTTTAATTTCCTGATCGCGACTTTCTCCATAGAAGTTAACGGCGTATCGCGGTTGTGTATTTACACTGCACGCGTCCCCCGTGGGTCCCCTGTGTCACTACCTTGGGTGGTTCCTTGTGGTCCAAGCACTTCTAGAGGCTCTAGGCCTAGTGTCTAGTTCAGTCGTGGTTCTTATACCACTTTATTGGTATATGGTTTGGTATGCCCCTAGGGCCCAAACGTGTATTTGTGCTATTACTGTGTTTAAATAACTTATAACTTGTGTATTTCGAACTCTAGCCTCATAAAGAGACTAGAGGGGTGTGTTTAGCAATAAATACATATATTTTGAATATATACCTGGTGTGGTGCTCTTTCATTTGGTCACTCAAGAGATTATAGACTGGTAAAACAAGCTGCTTTACATTCCTTCAAGACTTAGCCTGAAGGCTGCTCTCCATAGCTACCACTAGGATAGCTTTCAATAAGGTTGTCTTTAACCTATCTCCAATAAGGGGTTGTTTGGACTGGTGCAAGGTGCCCACTATAATTAGTGGACAGCATATGCCAGGCCAACTTCTCACATTGGTGTGCAGCGTGTGGGATTCCAGCTTGCTATTGTTTTACCAGATAATCTCAATTGAATTGATCAACTGAAAACCACTAAAGGTACCTAAGGTACATATAATTTAAGCTTAGAATACAGTAAGTTCTACTGAACTTAGAGTTGTGTGTTAAGGGACAGCACACCCTTTCTACAACTCAAGAGAGTTTAGTAGGCCACACTAGAGTAGGTAGTGCATACACCACACCACACTAGTAATGTCTTTAAAGGAAGGACCTAAAGAATCCTTGCCAGAAGCCACTGGGCTTCTTCCCTCCAAGTATGATACACTCCCATTCTTGGAATTGAGAGCATTATGTAACTTGAGGAAATTGAGGACAGGCCAAAGTCCCACCACCCAACACCTTAAAGAGTTGTTGGTAGCTTATGATCTCAGTAAGCCCTTGGGGACTGAAGGGGTAGGAGCTGAGGGTGGGGCAGAAGATGAGGGTGGGGCCAGGGGTAGCAATACCCCCAGCCCCCTCTGAAACTGGCCAGGAGGGTGACAATGACCCTGACCTGGATAACCCAATCCCTCCTGTGGACGATGAAGAGGAAGATCTGGATGATCCCCACTTTGTCCCCCAGGAAGGATTATGAGTGTGCCCAGAAAGTCTAGATCTCCTTCTCAGGAGTCTAACCACTCTGGCACCTCCATAGGGACCTCTGTCTCATCTCATAGGAGGGAATCCTCTCATGAGAGGAGAAAGAGGCTGGTTCAATATGAGGAAGCTCAGCTTGAAATCAGAAAGCAGCAACTGGCTGTAGACAGGGAGTCCCTAGATCTCTTCAAAGAGAGAAGAAAGTTGGGACTAGAGTCCCATGGTGGCAGCCATGTCCCTAGAGATAGGGAAAGGTCCTATGACCATAGGAACCTGAGCAAGATTGTCCCTCCCTACCAGAGTGGGGATGACATCCACAAGTGGATAACTGCTCTAGAGAGGGCCTGTAAAGTACAGAAGGTCCCTCAGGAGCAGTGGGCAGCAATCTTGTGGCTCTCCTTTGCAGACAAAGGTAGAGATAAGCTCCTCACTGTTAGAGAGGAGGATGCTGATAATTACAAGGTCTTGAAGAGTGCTCTTATTGATGGGTTTGGCCTAACCACTGAACAGTACAGGTTGAAGTTCAGAGATACCCAAAAAGCACAGACTCAAGACTGGGTAGACTATGTGGATTGTTCTGCCAAGGCTCTGGAAGGCTGGTTGATGGGCAGTAAGGTGTGTGACTTCTCAGGATTGTACAATCTGATAATGAGGGAGCAGATTCTTAATAACTGTCAAAATCAGCTGTTGCATCAATACCTGGTGGACTCTGATCTGACCTCTCCCCAAGAATTGGGAAAGAAGGCAGACAAATGGGTCAGAACCAGGGTGAAGCAGAAGGTACAGAACCAAGGTGGGGACCCTAAGAAGCAAGATGCTAAGAACTCTGAAAAGGGTGGGGAGAAGGGTAAAGATCAAAAGTCTTCATCAGGCCCCCAAAAATCTTCTTCAGGTGGGGATTCACAGTCTACAAAAGGGAAAGGCCAAAGAAAACCATGGTGCAAGGTCTGTAAGCAAAAGACCCACTGGACCAGTGATTGCACCAAGTCCAAAGACTCAAGTCCAGCACCCACCAATGCCCCTAAGGCACCTGTTCCCCCTAGTGCAGTTACAGTTGGTGGGAGTGCTCCAGCCAAGGGTTTAGTAGGGTTCACCCTGGGTACTGAGTTGGGCTCTGACCTAGTCAGAGAACTAACTCAGGCTGTGTTAGTCTGTGATGGAGGCATGGATGTGCCCTCCTCTATGAGTCCCAGTAATCTGGGCAAGTACAGACAACAGCCTTTAATCAATGGACGAGAGGCTTTGGCATTTAGGGACACAGGGGCAAGTGTCACAATGGTGACACAAGACCTTGTGAATCCTGGGCAAGTTATACTTGGTGAGATGTACCAAGTGACCAATGCTAGCAACGTCAGAACAGACCATACTCTGGCAGTTGTTAACTTCTCCTGGGGAGGGGTAACTGGCCTTAAGAAGGTTGTGGTGAGTGCAAACCTACCAGTCGAATGCTTGCTTGGCAATGACTTAGAGACTTCTGCTTGGGCAGAAGTGGAGCTCAGGACCCATGCAGAAATGCTGGGGATCCCTGCAGATGTGTTTGCTGTGACCAGGTCACAAGCCAAAATGTCTAGCACTGAACAGGCCTTGGATTCTGGAATAATGGACCAAGTGCCTTCCAAGAGGAGGAGTAGTAGGGTTAAGGCAGTGCCTTCCCCTTGGCTCAGGAAGAAGATCAGTCCCTTGAGGGGGATGATCTCAGTCCTGAAGAAGGAACTGTCCCAGAGGAACTTGAACCTGACCAGGTTGAGTTCTTGGGGACAGGGGGACCTTCCAGGGCAGATCTGAGCCAGGAGCAGCAGAGCTGCCCCTCCCTTGAACCCCTCAGACAGCAAGCTGCTGCTGAGGCTGCTGGGAAAGCTAGTGGTCCCCATACAGTGTATTGGGATGATGGACTCCTGTACTCAGAGAGTAGAGACCCCAAGCCTGGTGCTACCAGGAGGTTGGTTATACCTCTAAAGTTCAGGGGCTTCCTATTGACCCTAGCCCATGATATTCCCTTGGCAGGTCACCTGGGCCAGAACAAGACTTGGGACAGAATTGTCCCTCACTTTCACTGGCCCCACATGTCTGAAGACACCAAGGAGTTTTGTCGCTCCTGTGTAACCTGCCAGGCCAGTGGCAAGGCAGGTGGCACTACAAAGGCCCCCTGATACCACTACCTGTGGTGGGGGTGCCCTTTGAAAGGGTAGGGATTGACATTGTTGGTCCCATGGATCCCCAAACAGCATCTGGGCACAGGTTTATCCTGGTGGTAGTGGATCATGCCACCAGGTACCCAGAAGCTATTCCCCTCAGGACCACTACAGCACCTGTGGTGGCAAGGGCCCTCCTGGGAATTTTCTCAAGAGTGGGCTTTCCTAAGGAGGTAGTATCAGACAGGGGTGCTAACTTCATGTCTGGGTACTTAAAAGCAATGTGGAAGGAGTGTGGAGTGACTTATAAGTTCACCACACCCTATCACCCACAATGCAATGGTTTAGTTGAGAGATTCAACAAAACCTTGAAGGGCATGATTAAAGGGCTCCCAGAAAAGCTTAGGCGAAGATGGGACATACTCTTGCCCTGCCTTTTATTTGCATATAGGGAGGTGCCTCAGAAGGGGGTTGGTTACAGCCCTTTTGAACTTCTGTTTGGCCACCCTGTCAGGGGTCCACTGTGCTTGGTGAAGGAAGGATGGGAGTTACCTCTCAAGCTCCCCAAAGCAAGACATAGTGGACTATGTACTTGGTCTCCGCTCCCGGATGGCTGAGTATATGAAAAAGGCAACCAAAAACCTTGAGGCTAGCCAGGAACTTCAAAAGGCCTGGCATGACCAAAAGGCTGTTCTGACTGTTTACCAGCCAGGACAGAAGGTGTGGGTGTTGGAGCCAGTGGCCCCAGCAGCTCTCCAAGACAAATGGAGTGGACCCCACACTATTGTTGAGCAGAAGGGTGAGGTTACCTACTTAGTAGACCTAGGAACACCCAGGAGTCCCCACAGGGTTCTCCATGTCAACAGGTTAAAACCGTATGTGGACAGGGCAGACATGGGCTTGCTCATGGCTACTGATGAAGGGCAGAAGGAAGAGAGTGACCCACTCCCTGACCTGCTCTCACAGAACCCTGACGATGGGTCAGTAGATGGTGTAGCCTTGGCAGGCAGCCTCACTACCCAGCAACAAACTGATTGTAGACAGGTGCTCAATCAGTTTAGACACATGTTTTCACTGACCCCCAGTCAGACCACCTGGTGCACTCATGAAGTGGACACTGGGGATAGTCTGCCTATTAAAAATAAGATTTATAGGCAACCTGACCATGTCAGGGACTGTATCAGGACTGAAGTCCAGAAAATGTTGGAATTGGGAGTTATTGAACCCTCAGATAGCCCTTGGGCTAGTCCAGTGGTCCTTGTGCCAAAACCTCACACCAGTGGTGGAAAAAGAGAGATGAGGTTTTGTGTGGACTACAGGGGTCTCAATGCAGTCACTAGGACTGATGCCCATCCAATACCAAGGGCAGATGAGCTCATAGATACTTTGGCCTCAGCCAAATATCTCAGCACATTTGACTTGACAGTTGGCTACTGGCAGATCAGACTAGCTGATACTGCAAAGCCCAAAACAGCATTCTCAACCCCTAGTGGGCATTATCAATTTGTGGTGATGCCCTTTGGTCTGAAGAATGCACCTGCCACTTTCCAGAGGTTGGTGAATACAGTTCTCACAGGTCTGGAAGCCTATAGTGCAGCATATCTAGATGATATTGCTGTCTTTAGCTCCACCTGGGAGGATCACCTGGTCCACCTCAGGAATGTTTTACAGGCCCTGCAAAAGCAGGCCTGACTATCAAGGCCACTAAGTGCCAGATAGGGCAGAGTCAGGTTGTGTACCTGGGCCACCTTGTGGGTGGAGGCCAGGTTCAACCTTTGCAGAGCAAGATCCAGACTATCATGGACTGGACTGCTCCCACTACCCAGACTCAGGTGAGAGCCTTCTTAGGCCTGACTGGGTACTATAGGAGATTTGTCAAGGGGTATGGATCAATAGTGACACCCCTGAATGACTTAACTTCTAAGAAAATGCCCAAAAAGGTTCAGTGGACAGCTAGCTGTCAAAAGGCATTTGATGACCTGAAGCAGGCCATGTGCACTGCTCCCATTCTACAGAGTCCTGATTACTCCAAGAAGTTCATTGTTCAAACTGATGCATCTGAATTGGGGGTAGGGGCTGTACTGTCACAATTGAATGAAGAAGGTCAGGATCAGCCAGTAGCTTTCATTAGCAGAAGGCTGACCCCTAGAGAGAAACGTTGGTCAGCCATAGAGAGGGAGGCCTTTGCTGTGGTCTGGGCTCTGAAGAAGTTGAGGCCATACTTGTTTGGTACCCACTTCCTGGTTCAGACAGACCATAAGCCCCTCTTATGGCTAAAACAAATGAAGGGTGAAAACCCCAAACTGCTTAGGTGGTCCATTTCCATACAGGGGATGGACTTCACAGTGGAACATAGACCTGGGAGTAACCATGCCAATGCAGATGGACTCTCTAGGTACTTCCACTTAGAACATGAAGACTTAACTGGGCAAGGTTAGTTTAATGTCCCTACGTTTGGGGGGGTTGTGTAGGAGAGTAGGATCTGCTTCACATGGGTACCCCCACTTTTTGCTGATGCTTCACTGTTTTTCGACATTAGTCTGGCTGGGGCCCTGCTAATCAGAACCCCAGCCTAGCTGCTTCCTCTCTAAAATGGTTTCCATGTGCCTTAGGCACATCACTGATTGGAATCTGGAGTGCCCTTATAAGTCCCTAGTATATGGTATACTATGTACCAAGGGCATAGGTACCTCAGAGGCCTACCAGGGGCTGCAGCATGTATTATGCCACCCCTGGAAGGCCATCCAAACTGACACCACAGGTCTGCTACTGCAGCCTGGGTAAGGTGGTGCATGCACTCTTTACTGTGATATAGGTTACCTATATCACTAAATACATACACACATATAAACCTATAAGTCACTCCTAAGGCAGGCCTTATCAATCCTGAAGGCAGAGTGCGTGGTTCCTATGTGAGAGGGTGCCCCTGCATGAGCAGGGCCCCTCTGCAGCGTTCGGAGACCCTTCTCTGATGCTGTTTGTAGTGCAGCCTGACCATATACTCTTAAGCGCATTATAACCTCGCGTTAAATGCTAACTTTGGAATGGCTGCACCTAAACATGTTGTGTTTGGTGTCAAACATCTTGGAATACTACCCCCCGCCAATTCTGGCGGCGGGGGTAGCATTCCACCCTTCTAGAGGGAAAGACATGTTAACTCTGGCTAGCCCGGTAACTTCTTTCTAAAGCCCTGGCATCACAAAATGGATGCTGCTGCCACAGACACGAGTCTGGCCTCCTGCTGCTGGACGAAACTCCGGCAGGGGAGGCCTGGACAATAGGTTTCCTGTCCCAGGGAGGTGTGACCACCTCCCCAGACAGGATAATGTGTATTGGGGCTGGGCGGGAGCACTTTCGGGTGCTTTGAAGTCCTGCACTGGGGGCACATTTGGAGTCCCTGTGCATACCCCAGTTCAAACCGGATCAGGGGCTTGCAGCCCCTGCTTTGGCGCGAACTGGACAAAGGGAAAGGGGTGTAGCCACCCCTCTGCCCTGACCCACCCATAGGTGGGGCCACAGAGTAGTCCAACCCCTAAACTTGGTATAAGTATAGGAACCCAGTCCTTAGGACTTTAGATTATCCCTGGACGAAAATCTGAAACAGAATCCTGACCTTCGACGCTCTACTCAAGACTAGAGGACAGAAGAATCTCCCTTGGGGTCAAGGAGTGACTCCCTGCTTGGCAGGCACCAAAGAAGCAATTGTCCGGTCTGCATCGCCTAAGCTCCCGTCGGACGCCGAAGTCTTTGCATCACCAGAGGTGGATTTCCAGACTTCCCGAGGCTGCCCTGAGTCCCCAGCAAAGCTGAGGCCCGTAGCTGTCGTGGGTAACGTGGAACCGTGACCCCTGGACACCGCACGCATTTGCTAGTGCATCCTCTTCTGGGTCTCCCACGAAGTCGTGCTTTGGGCTCCGAGTAGCCCTAGCCTCCAGCACCAACTGCACCGAAGATCACTGGCCTCCACTCCACGAGTGTCCTGTGAGCCAGATCCACGTGCGACGTCTCGAGGCTCCTTCGCGGTCGCTAGCCTGTTGGCTAGTAGCCCTTCACGAAGGCCAATCCTTTTCTTCTTGGGCTCCCTGGTTGCTCCAGGCTTGCCCTCACTTACCCTTGCTGGGTGAGTTCCTCAGACCTTGCTGGTCTGCACCATCGACGATCTTCATCTTCACTGAGACTTGCCGTTGCCAAGGCTTGTTGGGTCCAATCCGGTCACCGACACCTCAGCACTCGACAGACATCGTGTACCAGCCCGAATCCTGCTCCTGGTCACCGACAACGCCTCCTGGACCTCGTGGCTGAAGAGTCAAGACGACCGTCAACGCACCTGAAGCACTCGACATCGGTGGGCATCTGTCCATCGCCTTCCTGGTCACTGGCTAGTGACCCAGACTCTGTCCCCTCTGCTTTCAGGTTCTTCAGATCTCCGATCCACTCTTGGATCCACCCGGACACTTTCCACTTGGTCGCCAGCAGCACTTTGCAGCAGATCGCCATTCAAATCGACGACGAAACCCGACCCCGAAAGGCACCTATGCACCCGGCTTCCCTGGGTGAGGTAACACGAGTACTCCGGTGCTCCCGTGGGTAGAGACTCTAGAACGACCTAGTTCTCAAAGGGTTTGCTCCAAGTCCTCCTTTAAGTGTCCCTTTTCTTTAATTTCCTGATCGCGACTTTCTCCATAGAAGTTAACGGCGTATCGCGGTTGTGTATTTACACTGCACGCGTCCCCCGTGGGTCCCCTGTGTCACTACCTTGGGTGGTTCCTTGTGGTCCAAGCACTTCTAGAGGCTCTAGGCCTAGTGTCTAGTTCAGTCGTGGTTCTTATACCACTTTATTGGTATATGGTTTGGTACGCCCCTAGGGCCCAAACGTGTATTTGTGCTATTACTGTGTTTAAATAACTTATAACTTGTGTACTTCGAACTCTAGCCTCATAAAGAGACTAGAAGGGTGTGTTTAGCAATAAATACATATATTTTGAATATATACCTGGTGTGGTGCTCTTTCATTTGGTCACTCAAGAGATTATAGACTGGTAAAACAAGCTGCTTTACATTCCTTCAAGACTTAGCCTGAAGGCTGCTCTCCATAGCTACCACTAGGATAGCTTTCAATAAGGTTGTCTTTAACCTATCTCCAATAAGGGGTTGTTTGGACTGGTGCAAGGTGCCCACTATAATTAGTGGACAGCATATGCCAGGCCAACTTCTCACAAGGGAGATCCTAGATCAACTAGAATACCAGGGTGTGATAGGAAAATTGCACTTCACCTATGAACAATCCTTTGTTCCCTGTATCAAAACCTGACAACACATATCGTTAAGTTTTAGATTACAGACATTTAAACACTTGCACAAAGACATTTGCAGTTCAAAATGCACACAGTGCCGCATTAATGAATAACATTGTGCGACAAAAATACAAAACGACACTTGATATCTCAAATGGATTTTTCTGCCAAAATATAGCGCCTGAAAGCAGGTATTTGACCGCATTCTCAGCGCTAGGGTCCCAACAGCAATTTTGTCGTTTGCCCCAATGGTATAAGAATAGCCCGGGGTTGTTTTCAGCAAGGGTAACAGAGTTACTCCAAAATTTGGATGAAGAAGTATTGCCCTATGTGGATGATATTTATCTGATGGACGATGACTTACCAAGGCACTTGACCAGGGTGAGCACCATTATTATGGGATTCGCCTCTGATTGCTATAAATGTAATTTCAAAAATCAAAAATTGCCCATCTCAATGTCCTGTTTTTTGGGTATGAGCTGTCAAGTGAAGGAAAAGCCTAGCAGCTAACTTTTTAGAAAAGTGTGCGCTGCTCCAACCTCCAAAATCATTAAAGAATTTACAATCAATTCTGGGATTCCTAAATTTTGGTCGAACATACATTTTGGATTACGCAGAAAGAGTAAAACCTTTCTACGACTTAATAAAACCTGATTTTTCAGTCAGACAATGGACACAGGAACATACAAACATCCTACGTTCACTACAGGAAGACATCATGATAGCTTCAAAACATTTACAGACACGCGTAAACGTACGCAACTTAGTGATCCAAGTAATAGCGGGTCAATGCTGGTACACTTATTTAACTTTCAATGAAGGCGAAACAGTACCAATCGCATACAAATCACACCTGTACACAACGCAGAGATGCGTTTCACTTCAACAGAAAAATCCTGCCAGCAGCACAGACTGCTGTAGCAAGAGAAAGAGCTCTGGCTCAGGGAAAGCGCATAATAGTCGTGACCCCAGTACCAGCCTTAGAGGCTGTTACAAAGGCTAGCATCCCAAATGCGAAAGCCTTACATCCCAGATGGACACAATGGGCTAATTCTCTCACTGCAACGGATGTTGAATACAGATTTGATCCAAGTTTAAAAACACAAGCATTTCTGCAATACGAACAAGAATATCCTCTACCAAATGAGATTTTGCCTCTAGATCAGTATGAATATATTATTTACACTGACGGATCTGCTCAACCGGCCATAGGGAGTAAGCAAGCTACAGCGCAGCGTGTGCAATCGTTAAAGGTCGCATGCGCGATGGAAAGTTCCATCCAAGTTGCACTAAAACGCAATCTCTAGGAGACTGCACGGCTCAGTTGGCAGAATTAAAAGCACTAATACTGGCACTTGTAAATACGGAACATGAATTCCCCACACTAATTGTGTGTGATTCCTTTTACTGTGTACAGTTGTACAATGAATATTTACATCATTGGGAACAAAACGGGTTTAAAGACGCAAAAGGTGGCACAATTAAGCATAAAATGCTATGGGAACAGGTAGTGGAGTTGAGAAACGAACTACCAAGGGCTCACGTGATACATACACTGAGTCATCAGCGTGATGGCATTCACGTTGAAGGGAATTCATTGGCTGATGAAGCCGCAAAGGGGGCTGTACGCACAGCGTCCGTAGCTGCAATGACTCGTTCAAAAACGAGAATAGACGGCGAGATTTTGGTAGCTGTCAATGCTTCACGCAAAGGCAGCACAGCAGTACCTAAAAAATGTCCACTCAAGTACTCCTACAAGTTAGATGCACAAAACATTCCATATGCTCAGATTTCTGGAGTGGGGGATAGAGTAATACCAAATATGGATCGTAGGCAAGGCTTAATTCTAGCAGCACACGAGGGTTTGGGTTCTGCGCATACAGGCGTTACAGCGACTATTTCTTTACTGAAACAGCGCTACTGGTGGCCAGGGTTAACAAAGCAGACCAAAGACTATGTCTTAAAGTGCGACATCTGCCAGCAGATGAAAGACTCCACCGTAACACGCCCAGCACAGACACCATTACTAAAATCAGACAAACCACTCGCATGAGTGTATTTGGACCACTGCGGACCCCTACAATCGGATGGGGCCAAGAAATATATCATGGTTGCGGTGAATTCCTGCTCTAGATTCCTATGGGTCTGGCCTCAGCGCTCGGCTGACGCTCGAACTGTTATAAAAGATTTGCAAGTCTTTATCGGCACATACGCAGTTGGCACGTTACATTCTGACCGTGGCCCGGCGTTTAGCTCTCGGGCTTACAAAGAGGCCATGGAAGGAATGGGCGTAGCATTGCGGTACTCCTCTCCGTATCATCCTGAGGGAAATTCGGTTGTGGAGAGGAAAAACCGTGACTTAAAGCAATCTTTAACAGCTAGGGTATTAGGCAAGGGTGGTAGTTGGGTCAGTCACCTTTATGGGGTCCAAAGAGCAATTAACAACCAGCCAAGAAGCTCTCTAGGGGGTGTCACTCCTTACGAGGCCCTATTTGGGACAAGAATGTGGGTACCTGATCTTGATTGTGAAGGCACAGTGGTGGATGAAAAACCATTTGATATCCATGATCGTTTGGCTGTTTTAAATGACTCCAGGACACAACAAAGCACCGTCCACTTAAAACAGATCGCCACTGAGGAAGTCAAGGCAGTAATGGCAAGACCTGCCTGGATCCCAAAGGTTGGGGATCTGGTCAGAGAGAAGATTGCAGACAAGAAAGAATTCGGACCATCCTACAGAACAACTGTACCGGTCCTAGCAATCCAAGGCACAAGAACTGTACTTCTGCCGCCTCTTGCCGGGAAAAAGGAGAAAAGATTTGTCTCAATCGACTTAATCAAACCACACTATGTGGCCGATACTAAACAGTAGGCCTCGTGGGCTCCACAGTAGCAGACGCCCTCCTCTTGCTACAATCCAAGAAGTTCAAACAGAAAGACTCATCACGTTTGAAGAGCCACCTGTACGGAATGAAGGACTAAATAACAATGCTATGGAACTCGTTCCACTTCAACAAGAAGTTCAACTTCAAGAAGAAAATCAAATTAACAACCAAGTTGCAATCAGACCGACTACAGACGTCTATGTCAACATGCCTCGTCAAGAGCAAAATCCAATTTCAAAAAATCCCGATGCAATTCCAACAATTGATCGAACTGCTTCTGGCTATTTCATGAACTTTGATACGTTTTCACTGGATCCAAGCGAGCCGGAAACGACGCCAGCCCAAAAATCACACAAACAGAAACTCATTGACTTTTTGCATTTTTTTAGAAAGACTTACCTGGTGTCACCTTGGATAGAACTATGGTATATCACTGGGATTCAATTTTTTCTTTTCTGGCTAGGTTTAACAATAACTTTTAGTATGCTTATTAATGGACGATATCTCCAGCAGAGCTCTACAGCCCAAAGAGTCAATTTGATTTTAAAGCCACACCAGTCTTCACATCGTGAACCAAGAGACTTGTCTTCAGTGAACATCACAGCAGTTCCTATACCGGACGGTATAGTATGGGACAAAATTGATTTCGATATATTCGGTCCGACTGAACTTTTAAAGCTTAAACGTGTATTTAAAATTTCTTTAAGTAATATCATTACCTCCAGTACATTGTCTGATGATTGGGACACTGAAACTGTAAATAATATGATGTCTGATTTAGAAAAACTGCAGCATTTCCGAACAATGAAATGTTAGAAGGTACTTCAGACTATGATACATTGTACTGTTACCAACATTATGGTCATCATTTCTTGCACAAATCCATAACACCGAGAAATGTATTTGAATACCACCAGTGGGAACTCTGCCCAACACCTCCAAAAGGTAGTTCGCAAACTTTTGCACAGAAATTCACATACTTTTCAGGGTTTAATACATCTGACCCGAAGTCATTTTTATTACAAAGTGGCAACAAAATCAGCACAGAAAATTATGTTGACTAACACCAAACAGATTTACTCTGCTTCTTTTATGGCCCAGTTGTCTACACAGGGTTTCGACCTATGGAAAGACACTATAGGTTTAAAATTGATCTGGGGTTCGAGGGACTGGCAGGTCCAGGGAACAGAAGCGCTTTTTAGAGCATGCCTCATTCCACAGCAGATGATATTTCTAAATGACACTGTGCAATAGACATCCTGTCTTGGACTAGCCAAGAACAAGGAAATGAACACACCTGGGTTTCCAGTACCATCACAGATGGGTGGGGTGCAGAATTCAACTACACATGGGGTAGGATTAGATTACATTCTCCAGTACAACAGGTCAGATCCCAATTGGACAGAATGGCTGATTTGGCCCATTGACACGAACACATGTCAACAGAGATTCCTAGGTATAACCGAGGGGTTTATGTCAGTAGGCCAGATACACGCTATGTACAGAGACAACACCCAGGGGTAGTGACATCCTATAGTGTTGGGAAGTTGTGCCTTGACTGGCTAGAGACCTCAACACTCATAGAAGTAAAACATCACTTGACCTTACTCACACCTGATGTAGACCTTAGGGATTTCTTGTCAGGCCCAAGGCAAACACGTCAGAAACGTTTCATATATGCTGGCATTTATGCCTATTATAATGAAAACTGGAAAATATCCCAACAGGAGGCCGCAGAAAGAATACGGGAAATAGACCGTATTAACTTAGAGAAGGCATTAGCTGTAGTGGACAATGGGTTAACAACTTTGACCTCCAGGATTTACTCCTTAGGCAACATTGTCTCTTCGGCAATCGACATATTAGAACAAGATCTGGCCTTGTTACAACACAGGCAATCCCAATTACGTTCTATTATGATGTTAAGCTGGACGCTGCAATCTTTGCGTGCAGGCTATGTGCCCTGGCGTTTTATAAACACCACATCTCTGTTTTCAGAATACAATCTAACTGATAAACAGACAGAAATGGCACAAAGGGGAGCCAAATATACAATGCTGCGTATTGAGAAACTGGAAAGATTACCATTCACTGTAGCCGAATTACCATCAACTGAATGGCTAATTCATGGCCAAATCACTCTGCCGGTCACTACGTTTCAGTTTCAATATTGCCTTGAGCAAAGGCAGGCAGATATGAAAAAATGGGTAAGGATTACATTAAGGAAACTTGGGAGTTACCATATAGATATCGATGCCGTAATGGGGATCGAGAAGTGTATCTGAGTGGTACAAACTGCAAGAACGCTTTAAGCGGTTCTCTCATGTGTCAGGATATTTCTCTGCACGGAGCATGTAGTGGTTCAGTAGCGAATCTATCTTGTCACATGTCAGGGACCCCAGCGGCCATGATCACTCCGGTTTTCCAGTTGCTCTCGAATGGGAGTTACTTGATACTAAATGATCAAGGTTGCTGTGGGATGCTTTCGGGCGTCGCCTATCTGGTCACTGTTAACTCCAGGGTTACTTGCTGTATGCAAGTATTGTTTCCGCCACTGAACACAGTCAGGGAGGTGCCGTTATGGCCTTTGTTGAATGTTTCCTTTATACAATTTGATACTTTGAGCAGACTGAAAGCCATACTTTTACAGCAACCCGTGCCCTTAACCTCCGCTCGAGAAACCTTTGAACTTCAAGTTGCAAGGACCTCGACTGAGATACAGGCGCTTATACGTACGAACTGCCCCTTTCATTTCGCAGAAATGGTGGGTCGTATCTTTAACATGTCTGATACGAGCGGTATTGTACACCTATTTAAGACCATAGATTCAGGACTATTAAGCACCTTTCAGACAGTCCTCGGAGTAATCCCAAAGTTTATATACTCCGTATTGGGAAGCGTCTTTGGAGGTCTCCCGCTTCTCCTGTTCCTACTTGCAGGAATCCTGATTGTAATCTTACTGCTACGCAATGGACGGCCCAATTTTCGAGGAAATGGCGAACATACTCATGGAGCGGAAATACCGTGAACGCATGGTGCAGCTTCTGGGTATAGCTTGCCTAAGAGAACTGAACGCCTCTTGGTTCCTTTCGTTTAGACCAGTCTGGGTGGACTGCATCTTACCTGTTCTTCGATGCCTGTTTTGCGGAGAAGAATGCGCATTGGATCTCTGTCTAACGTTTCCATCAGATACGCCTCCAGACATGGATGCTAAGCTGGACCCCCTAAAGGCCCATGCTCTGCGTTGTCCCCAGCGTCTTCCAATTCTGATGAACGCATTCCTTGAGAATCCACAGGTGCCGTTTGCGCCTGCTGGGTTAGGTGGCTCCTCCACAGGCACTCAGGTAACAACTGCCGCACAAGCAGCTGCAGCACCGACTGTTGGCAGTGCTGAATTCCATCTATGTGCGATTGACGTTCTCTGTGAGGCGTTGGATTTGTCGTCTGCAGTAGCTAACACCGATAATGCTGTATCTCCAAGCCAGGACATTTAATCTTGAATTGGCTCATCGTGTCCTGGGAAAGAATTCGGCTTCTCCACTTTGTTTCATGAATAAACGAACTAAAATTGGAACATTTCCTAAATTGACACTTTCACTTGAGAAAAGAATGGCCTTCTTCTGCTTGTAGTAATGCAACTTTTATAAGTGAGACAGAATTGACTTTTTCAAGTGGCAACAAAAGAATAGCTGATTTGTAACATTTTTAAACATTTTTAAATATCTTTTAAAACCATGTTTTTAGCTGTTTTTAAGAAAAAAATTAAATTGTCCAGATTTTAAGTATGGTCATTGTCATCCAATTCGAAAGTGGAGTGGGTGTTATGTTTCGTATAGAGGCCCTAATATAGACACGTTCATATATGCCGTATATGGTCATAATCGTACATGCCCTATTATGGTCATAATCGTATATGCCCTATTTTGGTCATAATCGTCTATGCCCTATTATAGTCATGATCTGCTATGCCCTAATATAGGCATGATCTTTCACCTGCATTAGTTCCCTACAGTACACAATGAGCTCTGAGGGTTGAACGTTATCTAGTCTGTGGTTTGAACACTGCAGGGTTTTTTCCCGAACACAGGCCTACAATGAACTCATAAATTATGCATGAGCATTCACCAGCTACATCTCCCGCATAATATGTATGTACAAAGTTCACCCCTGACGTCTTCCTCATGTCTAACAAAGACCAATACAAACCATACTGAGGTATGAGACACTTTAGGGTATAAATACACCATATCTTGCCACAGTAAGATAGAGGGAACCGAGACTTTCATGCTGACACACTGACCAGAGACGCTGAGGCTCATGCATGCAGTCGCTCCAGCTGACAGCGGTCTAACACAGCCCTTGCGGGGTGTCCAACTCGAGACCAGGACGGGGTCCCACACTCTCTCTATTCAGGTAATGGGGTTCGACTAAATCCTAGAGGGATTCTTGGCTCTTAGGCTTTTAGACCTACACATGCTAGGTACACTTAGGTACATCTAGTTAGGCATCGTAGGAGTACGCGCACTTTTATAATGCATTTCATATATTCATGTATGTAACCATTATTATTGCAATATGGTAGAACTGTACTACCCTTTCACTTTTATCGTACTGCTGATAATATATCTCTGCTATTGTCTGCTGGTTGCTGCAGTACATATATTTTACACTAGAATAACAACTGTTCAATAAATACTTATTGAAATGCCCAGACTGTTTATTCTGTGTAACTCTCTGAGAAAAACCGAATAAGTAAGCACGAGTGACTGAGCGAAAAGTAGTACATTGTTCCCACGATTCTGAGGGATCAGGGTTGTCATGATCTAAGGTTGCCAGAAACTAATCTCTCCCCGATAAGAGGAGATTCTAGTGGCACTGTGAGCTAGCTAAGCAAATCCGGCTAACATACACGGTGGGGGTGCACAGAGCCAGTCTAACACCAAGCCCACAGTTTATGTTATCCAAACGCGCAGGTCCTGCATTGGTACTATAGGAACTACACGACAGCACACATAGACAGACGTGGAGGTGGTGGGATTCTGTGGATATTTTTCTCTGTTCTCGTGGTGAGGACAGTCTCTATGCACACATAGACAGACGTGGAGGTGGTGGGATTCTGTGGGTATTTTACTCTGTTCTCGTGGTGAGGACAGTCTCTAAGCACACATAGACAGACGTGGAGGTTGTGGGTTTCTGTGGGTATTTTACTCTGTTCTTGTGGTGAGGACAGTCTATGCACACATAGACAGACGTGGAGGTGGTGGGATTCTGTGGGTATTTTACTCTGTTCTCGTGGTGAGGACAGTCTCTTTGCAGACATAGACAGATGTGGAGGTGGTGGCATTCTGTGGGTATTTTATTCTGTTCTATGCACACATAGACGTTGAGTTGGTGGGATTCTGTGGGTATTTCCCTCTGTTCTCGTGGTGAGGACAGTCTCTATGCACACATAGACAGACGTGGAGGTGGTGGGATTCTGTGGGTATTTCACTCTGTTCTCGTGGTGAGGACAGTCTCTATGCACACATAGACAGACGTGGAGGTGGTGGGATTCTGTGGGTATTTTATTCTGTTCTATGCACACATAGACAGACGTGGAGGTGGTGGGATTCTGTGGGTATTTTACTCTGTTCTCGTGGTGAGGATAGTCTCTATGCACACATAGACAGACATGGAGGTGGTGGGATTCTGTGGGTATTTCACTCTGTTCTCGTGGTGATGGCAGTCTCTATGCACAGATAGACAGACGTGGAGGTGGTGGGATTCTGTGGGTATTTTACTTTGTTCTCGTGGTGAGGACAGTCTCTATGCACACATAGACAGACGCTGAGGTGGTGTGATTCTGTGGGTATTTTACTCTGTTCTCGTGGTGAGGACAGTCTCTATGCACACAGTGTTTGTTGACTGACCTGAAGGTGACAGGATTCTGTGGGTATTTTACTCTGTTCTCGTGGTGAGGACAGTCTCTATGCACACATAGACAGACCTGGAGGTGGTGGGATTCTGTGGGTGTTTTACTCTGTTCTCGTGGTGAGGACAGTCTCTATGCACACATAGACAGACGTGGAGGTGGTGGGATTCTGTGGGTATTTCACTCTGTTCTCGTGGTGAGGACAGTCTCTATGCACACATAGACAGACGTGGAGGTGGTGGGATTCTGTGGGTATTTCACTCTGTTCTCGTGGTGAGGACAGTCTCTATGCACACATAGACAGACATGGAGGTGGTGGGATTCTGTGGGTATTTTACTCTGTTCTTGTGGTGAGGACAGTCTCTATGCACACATAGACAGACGTAGCGGTGTTGGGATTCTGTGGGTATTTTATTCTGTTCTATGCACACATAGACAGACGTGGAGGTGGTGGGATTCTGTGGGTATTTTACTCTGTTCTCGTGGTGAGGACAGTCTCTATGCACACATAGACAGACGTGGAGGTGTTGAGATTCTGTGGGTATTGTACTAAGTTCTTGTGGTGACAACAGTCTCTATGCACACAGACAGACGTGGAGGTGGTGAGGGTCTGTGGGTATTTTACTCTGTTCTCGTGGTGAGGACAGTCTCTATGCACACATAGACAGATGTCGAGGAGGTGTCATTCTGTGGGTATTTTGTCCTATTCGGCTTCTCCTTATTTAATGGTTCCATAGGGGAGATGAGGCTGGCAAAGAGATTGAGCACCAGCATTGCTAATGGATTGAAATACAGGCATCTATCCACAAACGTAAATTTGGTCGTAAACAAAAGTTTACAATCAAATACATCTTTTTTATACCTGCCAGGAATTCATAAAGTATTCCGGGAAGTCATAAACCCAATTACAGGTTAGGAGAGGGCCGCCACCAGCGTGGAGCTTTCCGCACCTGTTTATCCTACAAAAGTGCCCTGCCCTGGAGCTAGGGAACGCCCACAAACAAGTGCTTTTATGTACATTCATAAGCTCCTCTACTTCCCTCACATTTTTACTCCATCCAAGGACTTGTGTAAATCCCTTTCCAAGGTGGGAAGCGACTGGATCACCCCCATATTTGGTGGGGGTGTAGAGGAAGCGATTTCCCTACAGGGGAAAATGTGTGCATTTGCACAGGAGATCACACTGCCCCTGTGCGAGATGCTCCACTTTGGAGATCTCTCAGAGCAGGAATAGGATCCCAATCTGAATGTCACAAAGCTTTCCAGGAATCTGCACGGCTCAGGTGTCCGTGCAGATTTTCAGGAATGTTTGTGAATCAAGGAAACTAGTGCATCTACCCTCAGACGTAGGTGTAAACCTACAAGTGTAGATTTACTACTTTCCTTTAAAATCAGGCTGGCAGTTGTTGATTTTTGATAATGTATTAATGAACACTTTTACAGTGTTTTTATTGCAATTTTAAAACTCCCCTATGCGCTCTTTATGAGGCCGTATTAGCGCGCGATCTGCGGTATGTTTGACTTTTGCTACATGACGGAGGAATATTAATTTGGTTTTGCTTTCTTTTATATTTACATGAAAGACCAATATTTTGGACGTACCTGATTATTTATGTTTTCTAATATTTGTGTCAAAGTGCTGAAGAGTGACACTTCAGCCCACAGCATAGATGGAAGCACAGACACATTAAGTGTCATTGTGATACAGAGAAAGGAGTATATTGTCAATGATTATCATGGATAAATCAATTGTTAAATCCAAAACCTATCAAGTCAAAACATATACTGTATTGTCACAAGAGCCCAGGTGACAGGAAGTGCATATGTTTACGTGTATGAAAGAAATCTGCCCCACATCAATCTTGAACCCCTGAAAATGATTCTTAGGGTGTGAGTCACAGAATTGGGTAACAGGGGAACCCCAGGCACCCTGTGGGTATAGTTGCTACAACGCACATTTACATACAGAACACAAACTGATGCTTCCATAAACAGGGCTCCAAAGGAGATCAGGCCACAAAATCAAAACAGAAGGCAGTGCAGGCGCAGAAACGAATGAGTGGGATTGTCCACACCCAGCCTTCAAATAGAAAGTAAAATGTAAACGCATCAGAGATGGACACAGCCGGATAACATTAACGTAGCATTGATCAAGAACAATGCCAGGGCTTTAAATGGGCCGGGTCCTGCCGGTTCTTAAAAGCAGGTGCTGAGACGGGTCCCCATCGGGCTCTCCATTTCTGTCCTCACCTTGAGGGTGGAAAAAAAATCTGAACTCTGCAGCAATACCACCCTTTACTTCCTCTGGTGTAACTCCAAAGAGACGCGTCATAGCACTTTCACAGTCTCATCATTTCAGAACTGAAGTATTTTCACTGCAACATACAACAAAGCCATAGTAGTTGCTGCTTATTTGTCTTATGCAACTAACAACCATTGATAAAGCCAATAGTTGTTGTAGGTGCAATGTTACTTGCTGTGTTATACAGAAGCAGTGAAAATACCAGTCAGGTGGCACACTATGCTAAGCACAGACTTTTAGCTTATGTGTCTTTAAGCCACGCCCTAAATGACATCGGCCATGCCCCTTTGAGAGACCCCCCAGTTTTCTCATCCCACTTAAAGCCCTGAACATGGCTGTGACTATAGCTAAGGCAATAACTCTGAACTCATGATCGCTTTACGTCGTTCTAATGTACTGCCTTTCAGCTGCTTCAGAGCACTGTGGGACACTGCTAGCATGCAAAACACATGGTACCCAGAATGTTGAATTATGCTTAGTAAGTAGGCAGCACCAAAGCATATTTGGTATTAGTAGAAGTCATTTATTATTGTGTTGCTTTTAAGACAGTTCTATACAATAAAAACAGTACATATCGATAGGAATGCAACCGTTCCTGAGTACCAAACTAGAAAATCATGTGTTAAAACTAAGCCTGGGCGTAGTTCGCGAAGTAGCGCTACGCGAAGCTACGCAAAGTGCAGTTCGCACTACGCGAGCTACGCGTAGCACTACGCGAACTGCGTAGTGCACTGTTCGCAATGATTGCACAGTGCCGGATGCTTGTCCGCACTGTGCAATCATTGAAAACGGCATCTTGCACAGTGCGAGCTGTCTTGTACTGCCGCTCGAGTAGATTTTTACTCGAGCGGCAGCTTTCTCAACGCGGACTGGTAGTTTCTCATCGCGAGCGGTCGCGAGCATACGCGACCACTCGCAATGAGAAACCTGACCTCCCCGCGTTGAGAATCTCGCCGGGAGGTTTATTTTCCACGCTCGCGATCGGCAACTTGATGTTGCTGATCGCGAACGAGGAAAAAGTCTCGCCGGATGTCATTTGCTTGCTCGCGGTCGCCAACTTGACGTTGAGGACCGCGAGTAAGCAAAAATGACCACTGCACTACGCTACGCGTGTTTGCACTGTGCTACGTGCAATTCGCGTTGTGCGAAGTAGCGCAAACTTCGCAAACTACGCGAGCGTAGCGTAGTGCTTTGCCCAGGGTTAGTTAAAACTAGAGCTTCCAGTAAGTAAACATTAAAAAGAATAACATCTCACAAATTGTACCAAATGTATATGATGAAAACAACACTTTAGTTAAAGCGGATCCTCATGAATACATCAACAGCCAATAAAAGAGCATACCAGTTTACATAATGTTCTTTCAAAGGGCTGTGCGTCAGAATATTGATACCAACATTATCTTGGCCTAAATATCATTTATAAAAATATTGCTCAATGGGGTGTAGATTTTTCTGTTAACTCAAATGAGGTGATATTTTTGTAAACAATGTTTTGCACACAATGTTTTTGCCAGATGATGTTTAGTCACAGTGTTCTGTTAGGACTAACCCTGGGCATAATACTTTGCTACGCTCACGAAGCATGCAAAGTTTGTGCTACTACGCACTACGCAAATTGCACGTAGCAGAGTGAATAACTGTACTAATAAACGTAGCGTAGCAGGAGTATAATAAACTCCTTCAAATGCTTTGATAAAGCAATTTTTTATGCTAAAAAGCATATAACCAATTCACAAAAATGAATGTTGACAATAAAATATCAAGCAATGAGAGAGTGATGATTTTGGAGTCCCCCTAACCTAGGGGAGGACCAAGCAGATGCCTTGAACACAAAAGCATATCATGTGAACGATTCAATGGTGGTCCCTTCCTCCTAGGACCACCTCAGCACAGTTATGGGCAAAATACAATCCCAATAGGCCTTGCAAAGCATTATGGGACGAGATTAGCAGTGGGCAGTGAATATTATAGTGTCCAATATCAAAATAATTCTACAAAGAGCTGCAGTTCAACTAGTCGTCACTGGGTGTCGTCCCTCAAGAGTGAAATGCAAAAGTATTGAAAACCTTTCATGAAGCTTTTGCATTTGACTCGTGAGGGACGACACCCAGTGACGACTAGTTGAACTGCAGCTCTTTGTAGAATTATTTTGATATTGGACACTATAATATTCACTGCCCACTGCTAATCTCGTCCCATAATGCTTTGCAGGGCCTTTGGTTGGGATTGTATTTTTGCCCATAACTGTGCTTGGGGTGGTCCTAAGAGGATGGGACCACCACCTAATCATTCAATAAGATGTGCTTTTTGTTTTCAAGACATCTGCTTGGTTCTCTCCCTAAGTTAGCGAGGATACCAAAATCATCACCTCTCTCACTGCTTTTTGTTTTCACTTTAGTGAAATGACTATATGCAATTTTAGCATATAAAGACAGAGATATTTATTTTATCTTAACTTGCACTGTACAAGTTTGCTTTTGGTAATTATTGTACAGTGCAGTGAGTCAAGCACACAGCTAGCACTACGCCCAGGCTTAATAATAATAACAAACTCCTTCAAATGCTTTGATAAAGCAATTTTTTATGCTAAAAAGCATATAACCAATTCACAAAAATGAATTTTGACATATCAAGCAATGAGAGAGGTGATGATTTTGGAGTCCCCCTAACCTAGGGGGAGGACCAAGCAGATGCCTTGAACACAAAAAGCATATCATGTGAACGATTCAATGGTGGTCCCTTCCTCCTAGGACCACTCCAAGCCAGTTATAGGCAAAAATACAATCCCAACCAAAGGCTCTGCAAAGCATTATGGGACGAGATTACAGTGGGCAGTGAATATTATAGTGTCCAATATCAAAATAATTCTACAAAGAGTTGCAGTTCAACTAGTCGTCACTAGGTGTCGTCCCTCACGAGTCAAATGCAAAAGCTTCATGAAAGGTTTTCAATACTTTTGCATTTCACTCTTGAGGGACGACACCCAGTGACGACTAGTTGAACTGCAGCTCTTTGTAGAATTATTTTGATATTGGACACTATAATATTCACTGCCCACTGCTAATCTCGTCCCATAATGCTTTGCAGGGCCTTTGGTTGGGATTGTATTTTTGCCCATAACTGTGCTTGGGGTGGTCCTAGGAGGAATCGTTCAATAAGATGTGCTTTTTGTTTTCAAGACATCTGCTTGGTTGTTGGTTCTCTCCCTAAGTTAGTGAGGATACCAAAATCATCACCTCTCTCACTGCTTGTTAACTTTTTGTTTTCACTTTAGTGAAATGACTATATGCATTTTTAGCATATAAAGACAGAGATATTTATTTTATCTTAACTTGCACTGTACAAGTTTGCTTTTGGTAATTATTGTACAGTGCAGTCAAGCACACAGCTACGCACTACGCAATTTGCATAGCTACGTGTAGTTGAAGCTGTACTTCACGTAGCTACGTGAAGTGCTACTACGCAAACTACGCCCGGGCTTAGTTAGGACACCCTTTCAAAGAGCCAATGCAAAGGGTTTTCCGCAGACAGTGTCACAAATGTTGCCACCCTAGAATATATCAAGTTGGTTTCCTCTTACAGCAAAACACCAGCGTGAATTTACAAGTGAGAATGCTAGCTTCCAGAAGGGAGGGACACCACAGTTTTCTCCTGAAGTGAAGCATGTCCAGGCAGATCATTAATATGTGCAAGATGGCTAGATGGTCTCTTCTGCGTGACATGCATCCTACAAAGACTTGACAGCAGTCACCGACTTTTCTAGTGGCCTTCAGTACACGGGAAGGTAAGTGCATTAGCCTGAATCGTAAAAACTGACTCCATAGTGCGGGGTCCAAAGTGTGATCAAACACCTCTGGGGCACCTTTTGTCTGCCGCCTTCCTACCAACCTCAAATGACAGTTTTAGGGCTGGTACTTAGATGTTCTTTGAAACCCCAACTTTAGGTTATTCAAGTCTTAAATTATCCCTAAGACATATGTAGCCCATGGCACCTTGAAAGGCCTCTGCTTTGGTCTGAGTAAGTCATAACAAATTCAAATTGCAGGTAAAGTGCTATAGACAGCATAGACTGTTGAGCCAGATATATGCTTGTATGCGATTTCCTGTCCCTGGTGAGCGATACAGTTACCGTTTCACCACCAAAAGGCCCAATAAGCCACAACCAGCCAGGTTTCTCCTTTTAACCCAGGCATTGAACTATAGGCACACTCCAATGAATGTGAGTTGGAGTCGGAGGGTCCTCTGAGTACAGATGCCTTCATCAAGAGTCTGGTGACCGCACAAGCAGTGTCTGGAGTGGCTGTGGCCAGTTACGGCATCTGGGTTCATCATGGTTATGGCTGGGATCTTATGCGAGTTATTTACATTTGTGTCTCGCTCCTTGTGCTGCAGTTGCCACCTACTGTTAATATGGGGCTCAGTCTGGTATAGACAGAGAGAAGATAGCAAGGTAAGTTAATGGGAGAAGGTGAGAGACGAAATTGAAGAATTTAATGGCAGGGCTGGACGGGCTATTCTGCCACTCTGGCATTTTCATGGCAGGCTGCGGTCTAGATGGCTATGTTCATAGGAGGATGGGGTGGCATGTCTCCATCACTCCCTTCTAGTCATGGCGCCCTGCAGTGTGGCTGCTCTGAACTTTTTTTTTGCAAGGGCGGCTCTTGGTTTGTAGTCCAGCCCTATCTAATTGTAGTGGCGAGAGCTGATTCGTGCCGGAGATAATACTGCGGTAAGCGTTCAGGCAACAAGGGATAGTACAGCAATGCTGTGAGCCTAGAAACCCACTTTTGGCTTTCATTCACTGTACTTTGTGGACACCTGGTACATTTTAGCTGAGAGGAAGAAGACAGTAGTTTTGAGGTGGCATGGAGGAGTTGAGGAGACATGCAGCGAGAGGGGCCTGGAGAACTAGACTGGGTTTTATCCAGTAGATATGGACACTGTGTTATGTGGCTGTAAAGATGCCCAAAGCATTGGTCATTGAGCCATATAGTAATGTTGAAATGCCTTAAAAGAAAGGCGGTGTAGCTTACATTACTACTGTAAATATACAGATCAATATGTGGCTAGTTTCAAGCTGAGTAAGTGGCGAGAAGGGTGCGGAGGGTGAGTTTTACAGCAATAAATGGGCAGTGACGTGGGCAAGAAAGGAAATTGAAGCTATATTTGAAAGGGCTGCATTTCTTCTGTATGACATCTGGTCATCCAGTGGCCAGTGTGTGAAGAGGTGGTGTCTGAAGAGAAGGGTCTTCATTACTTTTTAGATGATGACAGAAGGATGGTTCTATGGATGTCCATGGAGGTGGAATTCCGGGTGCTCAGTTCATAGCAGGAGAAGTCTTAATGTGTCACCTAGTCCTTCTGCACTTCTTGGTTGCTAGCTTAGCAAAGCTTTTGCTAAAAGAGTTGTTGAAATCAGTCCTTAATTTGTGCTGGTGGTTGCAACCTGCACACCTTTTGCTTTAACGCAAAGCGAAAGGGACAAAAGGAAGAAAGAAGAAAGTAGAGGAGAATAAAAACAAATTACACAATGCGGGCAATCTACAGGTGATATTAATCTTGGTCACCGGATATGGTGGAGTGCTTGAGTTAACCGACTTGTAGACGACACAGTAAGTTATGAACATGATGCTAGTGGACAGACAAAGCACCCGGAGTTCTGTGATGGTAGGCGCGGTTTTGTTGTACTTCTGATAACCATGTCGGACTACTGTACACAGACGTATAGTTTGCCATTAACATTGTTTAAGAAATATCATTTACAAAATCATTGTTCTATTGGGTGTAGATTTATTATTAACTCCCATGGGGTGATATGTAGGACATCACAACAATGTTCTGGGACCCCAACTTGATCGGTTGAATGCAGCATGGCGGATTCTCTTCAGGGGTCAGGAGAGTCTCGGGGCGATGACCAGCATGGAGGTGCCTCTATCAACATGAGGCAGAAGCAGTGCTTGGACAGCTGGTCAGAAGTCAGATTCCAGAAGAAAGGCTTCACGTTGCACAACAGACATACTTGGTGCTATGTAGTATTTATTTTTTGTTATATGTTGTATTTTAGATCATGCAAAAAGAACAATTGAAGGACAGAATGTTGAACAATGTCAAACATTCACCCCAGTACAGACATCTGGGCCTAAATCCATCGCTTTTTTGCTCCCCATGCTATTCCAGTTGAAACCCAGACAAATGCAAATCAGTCTTGCCCCTACTCCCTATGGGAACAGTCCAGCCCGAACTGCCAGGCAAATCCTCCCTGGACCAGAAACAAGCATCCTGGGACCAGTTTCGGGGTTTCACCCTCACCAGCCAGGCTAGCTTGACTCCAGTGGCATGGAGAGCACGGGACCCACGTTTGGGCATACCTGTCCCACTCGGTGTGACAAATGCAAAAAGAACAATTGATGGGCAGGATGTTGAACAATGTCAAACATTCGTTCCTTTTGCGTTTGTCGCCCTATGTGGGAAGGGTATTCCCAGACGTGGGTTCTGTGCTCACAAAGCCACTGGATTCAAACTAGCCTAGCTGATGAGGGGTGATGCCCCGAAACCGGTCCCAGGATGCTTGTTTCCAGTCCAGGGAGGACCTGGCTTGGCAGTTTGGGCTGTACTGTTCCCATGAGGAACAGGGTCAAGACTGATTGGCATATGCCTGGGTCCAAACTGGGGTGGCGTGGTGAGCAAAGCAACAATGGATTAAACCCAGGGGTGAATGTTTGCATTGTTCAGCATTCCGTCCATCATTTGTTCCTTTTGCTTGCATTTTAAATCATAGCATTTTCAGCTGCATCTCCTCCTCACTGTACAGACCACTGTATCTTGGAAACATGAAGAGTTTGTCAAATAAATATTAACCGTATTGTAGGAGGCAGTTTCGAATTATTTGCAGTTGGTTCTGGAGATCCATTGACATTCAATAGGGAACGAGTGAATGAATGAATGAAGATGAGGGCCTGTATGAAGCGGAACATATGCTCCCTTACTAAACCTTTTGCAATTAAATCATAAAGTATAGACTCCTTGGCGTTCCTTAATGCAAGTTATGTTCAAAGTACAGACCGGGAACCCATTTAAGTTGTTCCAGCTCCTTAGACAAAGCTCAAGAGTCCAGTCATTGAGTTGGCTTAGATGTTGCAGGACATAACTTTAAAAAAACCTTGCCAGATTTTATTTTCTGCAGACTCGATTTCGATTGTGATATTTGTTGAGTAACAAACAATGTAGAACAGCTGTAAGATTGTATTCGTAAGTCCTTTGGTGAGGCGGCAATAGTCTGATACTCGTGCATCCTAACGGGACCATTGTGGTCTGCCCTCCAGCGGTGGTCCTTACAGTCAAATATAGTATGTGTATTTATTTTATGTCAGAAAGCAAATCAACCAGCCCTGGCGTAACAGAAATCAAGTACTATCAGAACATGATCACTGTCACCTCAATTTATAGATATCAACAATGTTTTACTTCATTTATAAGAGATCTGAATTATTAATTATTTTGTAAAACATCACTTCACAGTATTTTAAAATAATCTTAAAACTGCTGTAAACTTATTGGCACACCGTCCCAAGGCATTGTCAGCACAACAAATGGTCTGCAGCTGAATATTAACAAGGTGAGGATGAAATGAACAATCTGATTTAAGGCGCTTGGGGAGATAAGATATATAATTCCAAAGAAAATGCAGCATTGTTTTAATTTCTTTTGTATTGAAATCTGCAATAAGGCCTCCAATTTACACTTTGAAGGAGAAAGGTTGAAATTCCACGTGGAGTTCGGGCTCTGTGATAGAAATACATTTGATTCCATTTTGTAGTGTCTCACAAATGATGATCTCTGCCCCCATCAGAGCCAAATGTGACTGGCTTCCACCAGGGGCCAAGCTGCAGGTGACTTTAAACCGGGCTTCCCCAATGAGTAGCTTGTGAGCTTTTGGTAGCCCTCCAGCTACCTGCACATAGCTCACCTGTGTGCAGTCCAGGCTACTACATTAGATGCTTTCGATTGGTTCAATTAAGTATGTCTTGCAAAAGAGAAATCGTGGATTGGAGACTTAAAATATGTGTATTTTCTGAAACCATAGGCTGATGTTTGGAGAAAAATTGTTGAATTTCCAAAATGTTTTTAAAACTGATGTTTGAATGATAAATATTTCTGCTTTAGGTAGACTGTTACTCATATTATTAGTTAGCAGCTCAGGATGATTTTCATTGAACATAAGTAAATCTTTATACATTTTACTACAGAAAAGGTTGGCAACCGTGTCTTTATACTACTTTCCTGGGGATGGAGATTTGACAACTTACTTTTCAAAAGGGCCTCATTTATTTCCAGTGGTGTCTCTTTGGTTCTATAGAGCGAGCTCTGCCCTTGCCTCACTACACGACTGCTGCACTAGCCTCACTGTCTCGCTTTTCAGATTCTGGCACTATGCGCCTCCCAGGAGCTGCCCAGCTGGCCTGAAGAGACCTGGTGCCCCGTAATGGTCTGTAATCAGGTTAGGCCCCTGACTCACAGTCTGTCGCCCTCCTTGTGTCTGGCCTGAGCTGCTGACGCCCTGGTACCACTCCTTTGATTCAGCTGCATTGTGCCGCTTCTAGTTGGCCCCTTTCATTTTCAGGATTCTGCGGGAGGCAGAGGATTAGCCAAGTATGGTTTTAAGATCACACACACAGCTTACAGAATTCATCCTCGGGAAAGTCTGTTGGCGCTCGAAAAGGTCAATGGACCTTTGCCACCGATTATGACTGGAGCAAGAACAAAACATAAACTATGCATATATCATCGACAGTAGAATTATAAATGCTCAATCAATGATGGGAGGTTGGTGAAGGTTTCAACACCTTTATTTATCTTAAATGATTAGTATTGTTTTGTCATCTTTATTCAGATTAGTCGTTTTACAGAAATGTAAATAGAAATTGGTTAGTGACAGCATAAATCAATACACAGTATTCCATAAAAGAAAACGTCACTCAACTAGCTAAGGGACTTAACCTATTTTAAGTAGAACTCATGAAGAATCCTTGTTTGGAAAAGAATAAGAGTGAGAATAAAAGAACTTCCCATAAAGAGTTGTTCTGGAAACTCTGTTGAGTTCCCTGCAGCTTTAGTAGCAACCATCAACGATAGAATGATCTCTGCAGTAGCATTGATCAGAAAAAGGTCATTAGGTAAAAAAGAAATAAGTCACCTTTAGCAGTAGCTGTTGGTAACAAAGCAAAAGATCAACTCTCCAGGAGAAGAGTTGCAAGGCAGGGGAGATAGGTCTGGGTCAGGATCCTCGCACAGTCTCTCTTACTCAACTAGCTAGGAACAGTCATTATTATAAAATCATACAATATTGTATCGAAACTCTATTAGGCGTCAACTCTTCCAGCCAAGTGAAACTGCTCATCCGATGGTGTCGTCAACTTCCGATGTCTCTTCTCCCGATTCCCAAAGTAAACATTCATGCTGCTATAGTGTTCGACTTTGTTTCAAGACTTTTTATATGGGGAAGTTCTCATGAGAACCTTCTTAACTAAGCTAAAAGATGCTCTATGAGTTTCAATGTGAAGACAAAGCTTGTCAGAGATGCGGAGACAAACTAGCAATAATATTCTGATGAAGCATACATAAAATGTAAAATCATTATTTCTTATAACAGTCACAGTAAGTCTCATTGTATTAAGGTAAATGGCCTAACGTGTGGTGAGGGAACTGAATGAAGCACAAGTCTGAAGTCAGCACATTCTAAGCAAGTTGCTGGTGTTCGGAAAAATATTTGAATAAACGTCTATTAAGCAGTGAGCAAGAGTCGAAAGAAAAGGGCTATGAGGCCTAACTAAAAGTGCACATTCAAGAATTATAGCATAGTTAAAAAATGTTTAGTTATACCATTTCATAAACATTTTATAAACATGTTTCCTTTATATATGAAGAATTAATGTATCTATTTGCAGTATTTATAAGGATTCCATCATATTATGAAATGGGCACATTTTATTTGCTGTTCATTTTCTACGTGAAAAGATTTCTGCAGCAATATAAACACATTTCTAAAGTGCAATTCTAACATGGTCTGCAAGCCCAATTTCTGTTTTAGAACCGATTTCTTTCAACTCCAAGGAAAGAATCAAAGTCAGTCAGTGGTGCTGGAACAATTTTTAGAGTGGGGGTACTGCTCTCAATGTTACATCACTGAAGTCACAGGGTTTGTGAAAAATCAAAGCAGATCCTACATGAAGCGTAGCAAATGAGCCACATCCAATCATCAGGAGAATTGCAGGCTTATAGTATGCATCCAGCAGTGCATTTTGCAGCACATTGTCCCCAATATAGGATTAAAGTCTCAGTAGTGACGAGGGTGGGTCAACTGCCATTGGCAGAGAGCACATCTTCCAATGAAATGCCCTTCTGTAATGGCCATTAAATCTTCACCAGGCACACAGCATCTCCAGCACCCTAGCACTGAGATTGGGGCTGAAGTCACTGGAAGGTCCAGCAGGCCTTTCCTAGGTTATGTCCCTTGTCACCCTTTAGATTCTGCAGGATTCCACATCCACTGGCCTCAGAGAGTACCCAGCTTTGCTTCCAGTGCCTGAAGAATCCTGCAACATATGAAACATATCAGTGTGGAGGCGCTCAAAGTATGGAGATGCTTACAGCACGGATAAACTCAGCGCAAGGAACTCACGGTGTGAAGGAGCTCACAGTGTCAAGAAGCTTGCAGTGCAGAGAAGCTTACAGTGCCGAGAAGCTTACAGTGCAGATAAGCTTACAGTGCAGAGAAACTCAGTGCAAGGAACTCACGGTGTGAAGGAGCTCACTGTGTCAAGAAGCTTGCAGTGCAGAGAAGCTTACAGTAGAGAGAAGCTTACAGTGCAGAGAATCTCACAGTGGAGAGAAACTCAATGTAAGGAACTCACGGTGTGAAGGAGCTCACTGTGTCAAGAAGCTTACAGTGCAGAGAATCTTACAATGGAGAGAAACTCAATGTAAGGAACTCACAGTGCGAAGCAGCTAACAGTATGGAAAACTCTGTGCAGGGAACTGACAAAGCGGAGGAACTTGTGAAGCAGGTAAGCGCGGGTGGTTTGGATTTAGATAAAGGGTGGAGGTCTAATTTAGAAAAAGTGTTGGCAAAGTAAAAATATTTCGACTTTCAATGGTGTTTCCCTACCCTTTAGTTTTGACATTGCTTTTTGAAGATGCTGTTCTGCATTAGTAAACACAAGAAAATGCTTGTCTGCCAATGCGAAATAGCAATGGCAAAATATAAAAAAATAAGTCTGTGTGATGAGGCATATGCACGGATGCGCTATCAAGCATGTGCTTGTATGTGTTATGATGCTTTAGTGGCCACAGTATCATCACACATGCACCACACTTACCCACAGGGACAATGATGTGGTGGCCATGTTATTTTTTCATTTAATTTGGATGGCCCTTTTGGTGTAGTAACTTAAAAAAGTATACAAATCGCACCAGAGCACTTTAATAAATAAATAAATAAATAAATAGATAAATAAATAAATAAATAATTAAATAAAGCAGTGGAATCACTGGTAAATTGCAGCTGATGGACCCTCGCATATTTTTTTTTTAAAAGAACAAGTTAGGAAGAGGGGAAAGCAACAGTGGAGGGGGCTAATTTTAAGAGCTGATAGGCAAAGAAAGTGGGGGCAAAAGAGGAGCTGGTGGGGGCTGTAAATATTTTTGTAGAAAAAAGACAAAACTCTGAGGGGTAGGCAAGCAACAGATGAGTTGAGTGGTGAGCAACATGAAGAGTGCAGGGCAGGGATTTCAAGCATCACACAAGGGATAGGGCAAGGAAACACATGTACAAGCATGGAGTGCTGAAGAACATAACAGGGGCAGCTTCTCCGCTAAGGCGGAGGAGCGTTGCCCCACTGATCAGGTCAAAAAGAACAAAATTTAATGATAATGACTCACTGTTATTATCATTTTTTCCCCGTCCTTGCTCACCTGGGTAGGGGCGGGCTGCTCTGCTCACAGAGCAGGGCAGGATAGGAGTGGTTTGCCCACACCACTGCGCATGAGGCTCAGGCTGGCCAAACCCGTCATGTGCACTTTGTATGTTTTGCACCCAGGCTGCATTACAGCCTGGGTGGAGAACATGCCCAGTCTCCCATTCCCTGGCTGAGCTCCGAACCATGGGTCTCAGACCAATCACAACTCTACATTGCAGCATTGTGATTGGCTGTGGGGAGCCGGGTGCTTCCTGCTTCCTGCCCTGGAGTCCTGGAAGTGGTTGAAGACGAGGAATGAGAGGCGGCAGTATACAGGTAAGTTTCTCATTTATTTTTTTCATTCACCCCCCCCCCCTAATCCACCCCCACCCACCGCTGTTAAATACCAACTGGAATATAAGCAGTTGAAGGATACAGTCATTCAGACAAAAGGATCATAAAGAATCAATGCTCCAGGGGAGAGATAAGTACATAACATAACATAACATAGCGTGGATTTGTCAAGCTCACGTTCACCCAGAAGGGTGTCTTGGTGCTGAATAACAGATATTTATTGTTACCCAACTCAATGGTACTCATTTAATTGACCTCAAAAGTGTTGTGTAGTTTCTATAGTACCCCTGCAGGACCTGCGCGTTTGGATAACATAAACCGTGGGCTTGGTGGTAGACTGGCTCTGTGCACCCCCACCGCGCATGTTTGCCGGATTTGCATTAGCTAGCTCACAGTGCCACTAGAATCTCCTCTTATCGGGGAGAGATTAGTTTCTGGCAACCTTAGATCATGACAACCCTGATCCCTCAGAATCGTGGAAACAATGTACTACTTTTCGCTCAGTCACTCGTGCTTACTTGTTCGGTTTGTCTCAGAGAGTTACACAGAATAAACAGTCTGGGCGTTTCAATAAGTATTTATTGAACAGTTGTTATTCTAGTGTAAAATATATGTACTGCAGCAACCAGCAGACAATAGCAGAGATATATTATCAGCAGTACGATAAAAGTGAAAGGATAGTACAGTTCTACCATATTGCAACAATCATGAATACATACATGAATATAAAATGCGTAATAGAATGTCAACAAAAAGTGCGCGTACTCCTACGATGCCTAACTAGATGTACCTAAGTGTACCTAGCATGTGTGTAGGTCTAACAGCCTAAGAGCCAAGAATCCTTCTAGGATTTAGTCAAACCCCATTACCTGAATAGAGAGAGTGTGGGACCCCGTCCTGGTCTCGAGTTGGACACCCCGCAAGGGCTGTGTTAGACCGCTGTCAGCTGGAGCGACTGCATGCAGGAGCCTCAGCGTCTCTGGTCAGTGTGTCAGCATGGAAGTATCGGTTCCCTCTATCTTACCGTGGCAAGATGTGGTGTATTTATACCCTAAATTATCTCGTCCCTCAGTATGGTTGTATTGGTCTTTGTTAGCCATGAGGAAGACGTCAGGGGTGAATTTTGTACATACATATTATGCGGGAGATGTAGCTGGTGAATGCTCATGCATAATTTATGAGTACATTGTAGGCCTGTGTTTGGGAAAAACCCTGCAGTGTTCTAACCACAGACTAGATAACGTTCAACCCCCAGAGCTCGTTGTGTACTGTAGGGAACTAATGTAGGTGAAAGATCGTGCCTATATTAGGGCATAGGAGACCATGACCATAATAGGGCATAGACGATTATGACCATAATAGGGCATATACGAATAAGACCATAATAGGGCATTTACGATTATGACCATATACGGCATATATGAACGCGTCTATATTAGGGCCTCTATACGAAACATAACAAAAGGATGAAAGGCTAAGTGGATCTACCGGTATTTGAACCTGTGACCTTGAGGTCAAATACAGGCACCTTCATTGGGCTCCTTAGTCTATTAAGCCACCAGGCCCAACAAGAAGAGAAAAGAAATACATTGAATAAGAAGCAAGAAAATGAGATTGACGAGAAAACCAACCAATGGTAAGCAGTAGGCTGACCCAAGGCCAAATGTAAGTATTGGCTTTGTTGGCAATAGGTCTTTCAACAGATAGCTAAATGTCGGCAGGTGAGACCTAAAAAGTGTGTATGTGGGATTTAAACAGAATGTGAAGATGTATGGGATTTGGAGAGTGCAGGGTGAGATTTGCATGCCAAAAGGATCCGATTTGGTAATTTTGTGGGATTTAGATAGAAAATTAAGACAGATCAACAGAGATGGGGTTGCCGGGTCTCGTAAAAAGAATATAATGCGGGGACCTGAGTGAAGCGTGGTTCAGTGTGGTGTCTGTGTGAGTAAGGTAGGTTGAGTACATCAATAAAATATTGAATATCTTCTCATGTTAGGATGTCTTGTTATTTCGATAAGATTTTGGAGCTTGCAAATTCCCTTGATCTTGGCCTCACTGGCCATGTTCGGAAATGTCTTTCTCACAAGAAGACCAAAGTACATTCCTTCTCATCCATGACCACAGAAAAGCCCATATCATGCCTGTGCCCACGGCTCTGCATCACCTTCCAGTGCCTCAACAAGCCAGTTAAGAGTTTTAACAAAGCCCACTGCTGTTATGTCCTTCTTCCTGAGGGAAAAGTGTGCCCATCATGTTACTCTTGAATTAATGCACCCTTGGGTGCTTATTCCTGTTACTTGTGGCTTAAACCCAGAGAGGGCGACGTGCCTCTACTGTCCAAGCTTCACTTTTGTGGAACACATGCTTTCCCACTCTCTGGATCTCTCAGAAGCTGAAGACCTGGCTCTTCGAATAACTCTACGGAGACCACACGCCTAAACACCTGCTCAAGTGCCCGGATACCGTCACGGGTGATTAGAGCGCTATACTAATCAGCATTACACAACATCTGGGGTTCAGGCAATGCTTGAACTCTTGGCTGTTTCCTTTGATTCCCAGGGCCTCACTGTTGAGATCTTCACAAGCATAACGTGACACATAAAATACAGTAAGGAAATAGGTCTTGTTTGAGATAAAAGTCCATGTCCCTTCAGCACTGGTGAACCGCTGCTCAGCGGGATACGTGCCAAGCACCCGGCCCAGCACCATTAGAACTGCTACAGAGATATATGACGTTTTAGCTGCAAATGACTTTATTATTGTTATTTTTATTATGCATAATTCAGTTTTTACATATTTAATGAATAACGCTTAATTATTAGTAATGTCAACATTAGTGCAGTAATTACAGGACCTCTATAAATAGTGCGCCGCCTGTGATGAATGGAGTGTGTTTAGAAACTGACATGAGTCCAGGGGCCAATTATCCAGCACTCAGCGCTAGGCTAATCATCTAGGCACAAAACAGTAATGGTAATGCAAGTATCCGTGGATAGTTTATTCGTGGTGGCAGGTCGGATTCAGGGGCAGATTCTGAATTTATCCCAAATACTAAGGTTCTTATAGAATATGAGTGTTTCAAACTGTTTTCAAATGCACTTCACAAACAAAACAAATAGTATAGGGGACTGATGGGCAAGCTTCCCCCACACTAAGGGGTCTATTACGGCCCGCCACCGCAACGGCAAAAGGGACCGCCCGCCATAGGTGCGGCGGTCCCGCCATTCACATTAGGATGCGCCCGCCACACTGGCGGGCGCATCCCGCATTGTTTACATTGCGGCGGGCGGTAATGTAAGCAGCACCCGCCGCAATGTAAAAAATGCATGTTGTGCATTTGCATGCACAACATGACAGGCACCGCGCGGTGCCTGCCACCTTGTGCATGCAAATGCAGGGGGGTACCATAGGTACCCCCCATGTGCACCCCCCAACATCCTGGGGGCAAGCAAACGGGCCCCCCAAAGCAGACACCGTATGCCTTTTCATGGCGGCATTGTCGCCATGGAAAGGCTGATCACCGCCTACATCATGATATGGTTGGCGGTGTCTTGCAGACACCGCCACCATATTATGGCCCTTTTCCGCCCGGTCGACGAGTCGACCGGCAGAAAAGCGGCGGACGGTCTTTCCGTCCGCCGCGGACCCCCCAGCCATCCTAATATGGCGGAGGGTCACTG
Source organism: Calotriton arnoldi (assembly GCA_963921515.1). Classification (NCBI taxonomy): domain Eukaryota; kingdom Metazoa; phylum Chordata; class Amphibia; order Caudata; family Salamandridae; genus Calotriton; species Calotriton arnoldi. The sequence continues at coordinate 4,656,146 of CAWUFW010000046.1, read as the reverse complement.
AAGCATGGATGGCGGGCGGATTGCCCCCGCCAGGCCGGCGGTGGCTACCGCCGGGCCGGCGGGGGCGATTCGCCCGCCATCGTAATAGGCCCCTTAGTACGTACAGCACGGATAGAAGCAGTACAAGCATTCTGCAAAGACAGAATACTAGATCAGTGCACACTTCCCTCACACAGACAGTGGGCACAGCATGCGAGCAGCACTCTTTACTCGCACGCACAGCAGTAACAGTACAGACGTAAATCCCTCACACACAGTGTCCGTGCTTCCATGATATGCACAGACACACTAACATTCAGGTGGTGGCGGGGACTGCCTTTACACATTAGTCCCAACACATCCCAAACGGCCAATGGCCTTACTACTGAAACAGGCAAGTACCTATAAACACGCATACAAATGGAAAATCTCTGGATTTTGTAGCAAAATACTGAAAAAGAAAAAAATCTGTACAAAATAGTAATGGTTTGTAAAACAGTAATGTTTTACAAATCAGTTTTCTGGCACTGAGAAGGCAATACGGGGGATTGCTGATGCTACCTGGGATCCCAGCTGGGAGTCTAAGGCATCACTGGAGGAAGGTCACACTCAGAATGACCTCTAGCACTGAGACGATGAGGAAAAGCAAGCACTGCATGAGACCTCTAGCGCCTGGAGGGCACTGATGGAAGAGGCTGATGCTACCCGGGATCAGGAGACCACTGGGAAGACCCGGATAAAGGAACCTTTCACAGTGGGGATCCTATAACTCTGAGAAGACAGTTCAGCACAAAGCCCAAGCCACTGGACTTCTCAAGTGCCAGAAGGCACTGCTGGGTGCAATGGAAAGCAGGCACTGATGGAGTCCTCCTGTAGTGAGGAGATACTGCTGGGCCAAGCTCTCATTGCTGTAGCTGTCTGCGGCAGGAGCTGTGGTACCTTACCTGTGTGACTGCTGTCTGTGCCCCATGGCTGCAGGACTCTGCTGAATCCAGTCATGCGTTAGGTTCACACCGAGGACTCTGCGGGACCTTTGGCCGTGCTCTCTGGTGCTTCTAGACCTTGGCAGGCTAAGTGGCCTTCTCAACACATGCTCTGGAGGATAGCACCATTCTCAACCAGCTGAGCCTCATGCCCTTGTGCGCAGGTCCGGCTCTAGGGCGGTGCGACCGGTGCCACCCCACGGGGTGCTGGCTTCAGGGGATTCGTGTTTGCAAGTTTATTTTGGTTTGAAAAGCACCTGCTGCCGCATTCCTTGCCTCCAGCAATTTCCAGGTAACAATAAAAATGACAAGATAACTACGTTGATTAATGTTCTTCATAGAGAGAGATCGGAGTTTTGTCTAGTTGAGGTTTTGACTGATCATAAAATAGCACAGAGGGTTAATATGCCTGCTGCAAAGAACGTGTACCATGCAGATAACAAAGTGAATATAATGTAAATAGGTGAGTGGGTCACTGCTTGTCTGAAAGACTTTATTTTGTTACTTGCAGTTTATCAGTTAAAATCCTAATACAGAACAGTGAATTATTAATTGTCATCGAAGAACTGCATGCACACTAAAAAGTATAGATTAGAGCATAGACTAATGTTGCAAAAAGTGTTTATTTGGATAGAAATTGATTCTTATTATTAAAGAGAACCCCCAACTATGGTGTTCCATTTTCAATTTTGAGTTTGTGCTTCTCCAGACCAAGCACTCTTAAACTATACTGCCTACCAGTATGGATGACATGTGACTCCTACACCTTGTAGTCCTCCGGCTTATTTAACATTTCCTATACGTTGAGTTACACACATATGATTGATTGTCTCTGTGTAATGTGTGTGTGATGCAAAGGGCTCTAACACCCTACATTGGTATGAGTACTCTATATAACTAATTAAATACATCTGAAAGAGAATGGTTATGAGGGGCACTGTTAAAAGGTAGTGGTGAGGAAATCCGTGGATAAAGGTGGTCACTACCTCCACCATGAATGGGGGGGGGAACCAACAAACAATGTCACACCGGGCGACACCAGCGCTAAAGCCGGACCTACTTGTGCACTTAGCTCGCTAATGTTGTGTGCCCCTAGGTTGTTACTAGACAAGGACAAACTGGTGCTTGGTAGGCCTGGGCGGAATTTCAATTAACCTGGAGTAATCAAAGTAATTTTGATAAATCCTCATTATTCTTTGATGCGGAATTAATGATAATGAAGTGATTACGCAAGCTCACGTAATTAAGAGTAATTTGGGGGAAAAACTATACTATCATGAGGGCACATTTAGCATGCAAGAGCGGCTGCTCACACTCACTATTCGTGTTTTGTTGCATTTAGAGCTATTAATGCAAAATGCATCCTTGCGTCCATATTTGGACATAAGGGGGCATTTGTACACTAAGAACATAGTGCTAAATGCAGAATTACTCTTCTTGCGTAATTTTTCATAATCTTGCAGAATTTTGGGGTAATTCTGCATTATTTCGCTACACGTAATTATGTGAATTACTCTCGCCCATAGCGCTAGGCTAGTGCCCCTTCCTAATAGCAAGTTGCAAACCCTATTTTGCGACTCGGTAATAGGCCACCGACTCGCAAAATAGGGTTTGTAAATAGGGCAGACCTATTTTGTGGTTGCAAACTGGCCGATTTCCCGTTTGCGAGCGCAAAAAATGGTCGTACATCTGGCCCCTGATGTTTGAAATCTAAGGTGACTGAAGTGGCCAACCTTATGATGTCATCAAATGGTCAGAGTGACTGACGTCTCTTCCGTTACACCTGGCATTTTGATGATTCCACTTCCACGGAGAAAAAGCTTTGTAAAAGGAAATCATGGGGTTGCGTCTTTCCAGTTAAAAAACACTCCTAAAATGGGAGGCCACAATATAAGACCGGAGAAGAAGGCTCACGAGCTGATGTCATATGGCTGACTAGAGTAAAGGAGGGCGTTTAAGATTCACACTAGAAGCCTAAAAACTGAACTATTCCCCACCACTTATGGCTGAACTCACAAACGGTGAGAGTGAACAAGGAATATCAAACTGGGGGCCACCTGGATCTGACTGGACTCTATCTCCTCCCACCAACTCTATATATAGACTCTTACCCACCTAAGGCGCTCTGAGGACATAGGCAACGTTTTAGCATATAACATTTTTTTTTTTTACGCAAAGGTTGTTGAATGTTTGTTATCACCTACAGGTAAAGACGGTAGGTACGAAAATACGAAACACACTAAAAGGGACTAAAAGGGACTGAAAGGGAGGAAAGAGCCGCATTGCTGACTTGGCAAGGGTAGAGCTGGAGACCATATGAAGTGTCATAGAAAAAGCAGAGGTGCAGTCAGCAGAATGCACAGGCCTGGGCCATGTCTGGGCTCCGACTCTATGCTTGCAGCCTTCCTCCTCTCTGCTGGCGGCTGGAGCCGGGCGAATGTACAACTGGGCAGGGCACAGCACCAGGCCTGGCAGTCGAGCACCCCCTTCAAGGCTAACCGCTGCAAGGAAGCGGCCAGCCCCGACTCCCCCCTCCCCGGACGTTAATGTTTCCGATAGAAAAAAAGCATCTGCAATCTTTTCCAAAAGGGTGCTAATGCTACCCCGAAATGTCATTTCATCATTTAGCGGCAGTTAGGATGGCAGGGAATATAATCATTTTCTATCTTCTAAACAACAAACTCTGCTTTTCCTCTGAAAAGGTAATTAGCCTCTTGTAAAAAGAAAGAGACGCCATGTCGTATTAAGCGAAAGACTCATCACGACGAGAAAGAGGGCCTCATTACAGGTAATTAGCCAGGAATTAGAGGTCTCCTTGGACTGAATGAGGGAATAATCCTCAGGATATTGAGGGGAACTTGCCTGCACTTCTGCAAAACACTCGCTGCCCCCATTACAAAAATTGCTGTTCTTTAATGGAATAATTCCAGGCTCTTGTCTGCGCCGGCTGGGATGAAGGCAGGGCCTCGAGGCGGGCTGAGAGCTTGTAAGCAGCGGGGCTAAGAGGCTGTCGAAGGCCCAGAGTGCCTAACCAGCGATAATCAAAAGGCCATCCAGCCCTGGGGGGGAACGGGGGGGGGGGGGGGGGAGCAGGAGAAACACAGAAATAAGGGGGGGGGAGCAGGAGAAACACAGAAATAAGGGGGGGGGGCAGGTGAGCTCGAAAGCCTCTAAGAAGCTGTAAGAAGCCACCCAGATATGGTGGGACCAGAGGAAACATAGGGAGGAGGCAGTGGAGGCCAAAAGCCTCTGAGCACTAATAAGAGACCCCCCAGCCCCTGCAGGCCAGGACGCCCTTGGGGGCTCATGGAGGCCAGAGTGCCAGCTGCAGGCTGCTGGGGGCTGCCTGCAAGCAGCACAGGGGGCAGGCTGTGGGAGGCCGAATGTCTCTAAGCACAAAGAGGCTTCCCACCTGTAGGGGACAAGTGGAGGAAGCACACAGCAAAGGGGGTAGCCTGGAGCATGCAAGGGACCGGCCTGAGCTGTGTAGAGACCCGAAGCATGGATCTCAAGAGGCCATCCGGCTGTGGTGGGCAAAAGAGCACAGGGCAATAGGAGAGGAGGCCGAAACCTCTAAACTGGAAGAAGGGGCCACACAGCCATTGGAGGCCATAGGAGCCAGACAGCCAAGGGCCGGGAGAGAGGAGAGTTAAGAGGGTTAAGAGCCTGAGACCCTCTAATCAGAAATAATCAAGAGGTCATCCAGCTCTGAATTGTATTATAGCATTGGTATACTGCTTACTACTCCTGTGTGGCAAGCTACACTATGTGGGGTGTGCGTTGGAAGGTGTATGTGGGAAGTGTTTTCACGTAACGTCTGCCGTGCGGATCCAGAAGAACCACACAGCAATGTGGGCAACCTGTATCTTGAAAGCAGCAGAGTTGGAAAGGCTCCGGGGGACAGATAGCTTCTAATTAGCAATAATAAAAGGTGTTCCACTCCAATGGCAGCTGGTAGGGAATAGTGGCGGGGGAAGGTGGGGGGGGGTTAGGAAAAAAAAAGAAAAGCAAACTTACCTGGTGATCACCATCGCCAGCCGCTGCCTCTCCTCCGAGCAGGAACCAGGAAGGAAGCTCCCAGACTCCCCTGACCAATCACAACGCTTCCTTAAGCAGCGTTGTGATTGATCTGTGCACCATGCCTCGGCGCTCAGATAGGGACTGGGAATATGGGCATGTACTCCACTAAGGCTGTCCAATACGGACGGTTTGGCCGGCCCGAGATGGTTGCCAAAATGTCATGCGCACTTCAGGTGCAGCCACCACTCATCCTCCGGCCTCGACGTCAGGGGGGGCCGCCCCGTCCTGAACCTGGCTGCACTGCAGTGGAACCGCAGTACTAAAAATGAAATGATAACGGTTGTTGCGTTATTGTCATTTTATTTTTACTTTGCACTGCTTTAAAGCAGCGGGGCGACACTCCTCCGCCTTAGCGGAGGAGCCGCCCCTATTCCACTCATTGGGACAGGGGATGGAAGAAGCAAGGTAGTGGGATCTCTTGAGTACCCCTTAACCAGGATTATCGATTACCGGCCAGAGTAATTGGAGGTACGACTGCTATCAGGAAGAGAACAAAGAAGTGGTGTAGCCCTGAGGGGCAAGCACAGCAATGGGTGGCTATTGAGAGCCACTCTAAGGAAGGAAGAGTCCATTCAGCCTTGGTTCAAGCAGTGATGATGGGCTGCTGAGAGCCTCGCCTCTCTGAGGGTAGGAGCAATGAAGGGGCAGTTACAGTGACAAGGAGCTTCTTCTAAGACGAGAGCCTTTAGTCAGGAACATGAAGCAGCCTCCACCCAATAAAGTCTCTAGCCTTACAGAGCCGCAGCAATGATGGTGCTCATTGCGCCTAGAAGCGGCTAAGCAGATAGCATTGAGCTCACTCTTCTACAATGCTCAATCCAAGCGCTACAACCGTGGCAAAACCCAGTGACGTTAATGCACCATGAGTAACATGACCATGTCTTCCCCTGGTCAAAGACATGTCATGTCGAGAGAGATTTAAGTCTGTGTTCCACCGAACCCTTCATCGGACTGGACACCAGTTAACTAGAACTCTCATCTGCCATGAGCGGAATAGCCTTTCCACCAGAATACTATCCACTGATTGAATGCACCCAGATTTAAGTAAAACGACACAAGTCAAAATATTTTCTCTATCGCTGCTGCTGAAGCCTGGAACAACCTAACCCCACATCACTGCAGCTGCAGACGAGGAAGAGCTGGCTAGTGCTGTTATATGGGGTTATATGGCCCTAAGACACATTGTCGACATTGCTAAGTTAGCATGAGTTTTGCTTGCCCTATGCTGCTGCTTTTGCGCACGCCTCTGCTAAGCGTTTGTTTTCGTGACACTTTGCCTCTGCCCTGTACATGATAACAGATTGTTTTTCACGTTCTCAGCCTTCCCTTCAATTCTGTCTGAACATAATGTGCAAGGTCGGTCAACAATGTCTCTTGTTATTCTGTTCTGGTCAGTCCCTATTACCTAGACAAAACATGTAACCAACAGCTGCAATGCGGAAGAATCCTGCTTTGATATAACGTTGTTGCATGTTTTTGAAACACACTCAAGAAAGCCGTTCCATGGAGCTGAGCGCTGCTGTTCCTATGATGTAAACCCTTGGGTTTAGGCTTTCAGGAAGGGATCTGCTAATAACGCCTAGAGATCTTCTGTTATATAAAATAACTTCTTACTGCCTTGGGGAGGGTGATTAGGCCCAGTTATTTAGCCCTTTTCACAGTCTTTATAAAATGACGACTCCTTTTATATTCTATGGTATTGTAACAATGCTAATGATTCTTGCTTTATGCATTTTGCTGCTAGTTGTGGTTCGCATACTGTATCATGGATCACTATAGTCAAAATAAACATTTTGAACTTATTTAGTGACTCTGATTATTTTTATTGTGGACAAGTACGTGAGAGCGAAAGAGTGTCTTGTTCCCGTGACTCTGAGGTGAGTCGGGAGTGCTCGTGTTCTGGGTTGTCTAAACATTCGAAGCTTCTTGATATTTGTAGGAGACCGAATGAGACACTATTGCTAGTCGGTTGGGATTTTGGGTACTAAGGTGATAGGAGGTACACCTCTATTTACTGAGGTCCTGTTTTCTTGTGCATAGTTCTGTGTATGAGCAGAATCCCCGTAACATGGCGCCGCCAACGCTTGGTCTGGTTCTTATCTGCGAGACGCTTGAGTAGTGCTTGTGCTGGTCCACAATCCCCTCACTTCTGTTTCCGGAGACAGCTGTGACGGAGTAACCTCCTATATTGACATTTTTATAGGTTTATTCAAGCTTGAAGTTTTAAAAGGTATTTCTTTTCTTATAACCCGAGTTTGCGCTGCCTCAATTTAAGTTGTTCTACTTTCTACTCTATAATGGCTGCAGTTGATATTCCGGCTCATAGCAGAGCCGCGCTGAGGGCGCACTTGACTCATTATGCGGTTCCTGATGCTGGGGCCGCACTTATTTTTGTAGTAGAAGCCGATCCGGCTCACCAGTTTGAAGTTTTTTACTCTTGGTTCACATTTCCGGCGGTGGATGGCACTGATGATTTGTTTCACACGTATGCTGCCACCGCTGTTCCTCAGCAGTATCAGCCTTATAGAGCGCTTGAGATTCCGCTTACAGCTTGGCAACACCGTATTTGGTTTAATGGCGCCCTTCCTCACCCATTAACGGTAGTCCGTTTGGGCCCTTTATCTATTGATGGGGCCACATGGCCCGTTTTGGCTGGGTTTACCCCACACCCACGTGCTTTTACAACTGCTACTTTGGCGGAGCTCCGTGTCTTGCATACATCATTGGTACACGTGTATAGAGCTGTAATACAGTATGTAACACGCACCGTCCAGGTGGGACCACCTGGCGCTGCGGTGCAACCTGCGGGACCTGGTGGCGTAACCATCAGTCCCGTTATTGTTAATTCTGTCATGGGCAAGCGCGCACAGAATAAGGATGAATTTCCTTATTGGCTTGCCGAGAAATTTGGACAGATAGAAGCTGTCTTTCCTAATACCACTCCTGTGGATAAGCGCAGGATCTTAACTATTAGTTTGCCTAAAGACTTGATTCCCAAATTGGCTGATTGTAACACCTGGGGCAGGGTGTTTGCAGCGGTATATTCTATGGGGTCGATTCCGATCTCGGCCGGTAGGGCTCCGAATCGGATTTGGCTTAACCGGATCCGATTCGGAGCCCTGTTTCCCGACCGATTCGTACGCGCGTCCGGCCGAGCGAGTACGATGCGAGCGCCTGCGAAATCGCCGACCGACTCGTACGCGGGTTCTACACGCTCCGACCGACTCGCACGGACACAACTCGCACCGCGCAATGGAGTCGTTCCCCGGCCGAGCAAGTACGATGCGCGCCGCGAGCAGTCCGACCGACTCGCACCGTCCAGCTCGAAAGAGCTGTCGGAGCCGGACTTTGGGGGTCCGCGTCGGACCCCCCTGTACGTGTGACCACGCGAGTCGCACACAGGGGGGACCCATGGGTCCCCCCTAACTGTGCATGTACGGCGCGATGTGCATCGCCGCGTACTCGCTGTAGGGGGCGCCCTTGTTCGCCTCACACCCATTGAGTCAATGGGAGCCCACGTACGCGTTGTACGACCGGCTCCCATTGACTTCAATGGGAGTCCGACCGACTCGAGTCCGGGTGCATGCGTGCGCATCGTACTCGTTCGGTCGGACTGCCAGAGTCCGATTCGGTCGGAAATCTCTCCGGGTCCGGCTCGGTCGGAGAGTTTTCCGGCCTGAATCGGAATCGACCCCTATGTGTTTCGGCACCCCCTCCATGACCGTACTCCCCTCTGTGATTAAGCGCGTTCAAGATGAACACGGTGCAGAAGCGGCTGTTGAGCTGGGTATGAGACTGGTGGGAGTGTTCGCGTGGTTGCTGATATGATCCTTGCAAATGTCAAGGGCGATGCCGTTAGCTTTCAAGTAGCAAACCGCTTAGAGGCGGTCGCGGAGCCCGACAGGCCACGAGAATTACCAAAGATTATTGCAAAGGCTTACAAAACCATAGGCCGCAATAGTCTGGGGAATAAGCCTACAACTCAAATACAAACACAGTCTCAAGTTCAACAGAAAGCCCAGCCTGACAAGGATGGGTGCCCTTTCTTTCCTAAAAAGAATTGGCAAAGAAATAAGAAACAGGGTTCCCAACAACAGAAGCAGGGTTCGCGTGCTAGTTCACCGACCCCTGATGCTTCTGAGCGTACTTATGACTTGTGCGATCGCGCTAAAATTAAGTCTCCTGAAAGATTTCAGGTTCCTGATCAGCGTTCTCCTCGTTCTTTGCAGGAAACATCAGGCTCACAAGCCGGTGGAGGGGATCGCCAGGATTGGGGTAGGAGTCAACCTGCGTCACATCTTTGTGAACAGCCTCGACAGTTTGAAGTCAAGGACAAGCAGGGTGATTCCGCACGAACCCGTCCTCCTTTTCAAAAGAAAAAGTTTGCCGCTTTAACAGCAAGATATGCCACAGACGGTGAGGACGAGCCTCCTGGATCGGACTTGGGCAGTGACTCTGCTCGACAGCGCGGCGGAAGTTACCATAGTCAGGGAGGCTCTACGTCCCCGTCTGGATGTGACAGCAACTGACACATTTGTAACTATTGAGACTGCAGATACCCGGGTTGCCCCCCCGGATTGACTATGCGAAGTCCTTTTCCAAATTGAGCGTGATATACTTCGTCCCATTAAGGTTGTGTTCTGGGAGAATCTAACCGCTACATATGACATTTTATTGGCAGAGAAGGATTGGCCTCCACCCTTTGTGTTAGCCTCTTAGGGGAAGATGTGATACTTCCGATTTTTTCATGTTGTGTCCCTGAGGAACAAGTGCAGGCTTTCGCGGAGGAATGGGCTTTGGCCTTAGCCCCAGCGGTGTATCGCAATCAGGTGGGTTGGGACGTTGATTCGCCAGCTCATGAAATACCATTGCGCTCTATGCCACAGCCTCAACCTCAATATCCCATCAAACGTGAAGCGAAAGCTTCGGTTTGTGACATTCTAAGACAATTGGAGTATCAGGGAGTCATTGAGTCATGTGTATCACCTATGAATAATCCTCTTTTTACTGTCCCTAAACCTGATGGTTCTTTTCGGATTGTATTGGATTATAGAAATTTGAACAGCCATTGCCGCACCTTTGCGGTACAAAACACACACAGTTCAGCGCTGGTAAATAATATTGTTCGTAAAAAATACAAGACGACACTTGACATTTCCAATGGTTTCTACAGTCACAATCTAGACCGTGCGAGTGGTGACCTGACAGCATTCAGTGCCGTCGGAAATCAGGAAAAATTCACAAGATTGCCAATGGGCTACAAGAAGAGCCCGGGAGCTTTTGCGGCACGCATAGTGTCTTTGTTGCATGACATTGACCCTGAGGCCTTGTCGTATGTTGATGACATCTATTTGACTGACGACGACCTCGCCCCGCATCTTGACCGAGTCGACCACATAATATTGTCTTTTGCCGACTACGGTTACAAATTTAATTTTGCAAAGTCACACATTGCCCATCTGGCAGTGCTCTTTTTGGGCTACGAGCTCAATAATGAGGGGAAAGGTCTAGCAGCACCTCACTTCCTTGAGAAATGTGCACATTTGCAACCACCTTCTTCTTTGAAAAAGTTACAATCCTTGCTGGGTTTTTTAAACTTCGGGAGGACTTACATTCCCGATTATGCCCAGCGTATCAAACCGCTTTATGCGTTGATACAACCTAAGTTCTCTTCTGCCAGCTGACTTCAGGAACATACTTCCGTGCTGCATGCTTTGCAGGCGGATCTGCTTGGGACTAACTTCTTAATGACTCGTGATAACACCACCAACCTGGTAATACGTATCGTTTCTGGGGCAGTGGGTTTCACGTACTTAACATTCAATGAAGGAGACACAATACCTATTGCATACAAATCACACTTGTACACTGCAGCAGAAATGCGTTTTTCCTCTGTGCAAAAAATCTTGACGGCATTGCAGATGGCGATTCTAAAGGAACGCTCACTGGCACAGGGCAAACGCATTCTTATGGTCACTCCCTTCCCTGCTTTGGAAGTGGTGACTAAAGCTAGTGTGCCCAACTCTAAGGCATTACACCCACGTTGGATTCAGTGGGCTACTTCTTTGACGTCTTCGGATGTCACATTTGTCTTTGATCCTTCTCTTCAGACTCAGGAGTTTTTGCAGTATGAATTTGTTCATCCTCCTCCTTTGTCCCTTCTTCCTCTGTGTGAATACAAATGTATCATTTATACCGATGGCTTGGCACAACCGGCCACGGGTTCCAAACAAGCTTATTCAGCGGCTTGTGCTATTGTGGCTGGCTCCATTGAAGGTGGAGAGTTTAAGTCTTCCATTGTGCACACACAGGCACTAGGAGACTGCACAGCGCAATTGGCCGAGCTGCGTGCTCTTGTTCTAGCGCTGGAGTTTGCTGATCCTCTTGTGAATACTCTTATTGTGTGCGATTCTTACTATTGTGTCCAGTCGTTCAATGACAACTTATTCTTTTGGTCTCAAAATGATTACCGCGATTCTAAAGGCAGCGCAATTAAGCATAAAACGCTTTGGGTTCGAGTCGCAGATCTTAAACAACGTCTGCCTCTCACACATGTTATTCACACTCTTGGCCACCAGCGTATCAGAACACACGCTCTTGGTAATTCTCTGGCTGATGAAGCGGCCAAGTCTGCAGTAGCCACGTGTTCCGTAGCAGCAGTTACACGATCTATGACTAAGGTTGATAATGACATTCTGGCAGCTGTTGCTGCAACTAGGGAGGGAGGTAATTATCCTCCGGGTTTCCCTTCTAAATACTCTTATCATGTAACTCCCGAACAGGTTCCTTATGCTACCATTCCTTCGGTTGGGGATCGGCTGATTCCCAACTCTGACCGCAGACAAGCTTTGATCAAGGCTGCACACGAAGGCATTGCTTCGGCACATGCTGGTGTGTCAGCAACAGTCACTATTCTTCAGCAACGTTACTGGTGGCGTGGTTTATATAAACAGACTCGTAACTACGTTCTTTGCTGTGATGTTTGTCAACAAATCAAGCCTTCTACAGTCACATGTCCGCCACAAACACAGCTGTGTATTTCTAATAGACCCTTTGGCTGTGTCTATCTTGATCACTGCGGTCCTCATTCTTCTGATACTGCATACAAGTATATCTTGGTTGCGGTTGATTCGTGCACTCGATTCCTCTGGGTATGGCCACAACGTAGTGCTGACGCTCGAAATATCATCAGGGATTTGCGTGTCTTTATCGGGATATTTGCCTGTGGTACCTTCCATTCTGACTAAGGTCCAGCATTTGCCTCTAAGGCTTACAAGGATGCGATGAAGTCGTTGGGGGTACAGGTGCAGTTTTCATCTCCATACAGGCCTGAGGGCAATTCAGTTGTGGAGCGAATGAACCGTGACTTAAAGCAATCATTGACAGCTAGAGTCTTAGGTACTGGCAGGGACTGGCTGTCCCACTTGTATGGGGTCCAACATGCATTAAATAATCTCCCTAGAAGATCTCTGGGTGGGCGGACCCCTTACGAAATGCTCTTTGGCTTTCACATGTTTGTTCCTGACCTTGATGGTCTGGACATTGTGGCGGCTGCCTCTAAGTTTGACGTAGATAATCATTCTGCTATGTTACAGGATCTACAAAAGTCCCGGGATACTCTGGCATCTGAGCATTTACCATCTTCGCCTGCTGATGCACAACTGATTCCTGTTACCGGTTGGCTTCCTAAAGTTGGAGATCTAGTGCAGGAGAAGATTGAAAACAAAAAAGAATTTGGTCCCACTTATCGTGCTCCGGATTCTGTACTTGGACTGAAGGGTACTTGTACTGTCATTCTACCACCATTGCCAGGTCGCAAAGACAACAGATACATCTCAGTGGACAATGTCAAGTTAAACCGTGTGGCCGATTCTGAATAGTGTGACACCTGCAGTTTCGTGCAACGCAATATCCTTAGCACCATTAACTTTGTCATCATCTGCTGCCACACGGATGTCTGCTCATTTGATGGACACTGTAATTGATCTTCAGCCTATGCGACAATCATCTTCTGCGATGGATCTTGTGTGTTCTTTTCCGGCTACTGATTCCGTGTGTGAGATACCATCTAGCCCACGTGTACGAATGGAGGATTCAATGCTTTCACCTTTGCTTCCAAGTCCAGTGAGTGCCTGTGAAGGAGGACCGGCACACCTTGCTTCTGCCTCGTCCTCCTCGTCATCCAGTTTGCCTGATGCACCTAAGTCTAAGTTGCGTATCTTTTACACATGGTTTAAAAAGACATACTTCGTTCCCCCATGGACCTACATTTGGTTGGTGCTTATCTTAATGTTCCTCTTCATGTCAATTGAATTTGTGACAGTGTTCTTTTTACTCATAAATGGCCATTATCTCCCTGAACGCTCTGCAGTAAATATGGTCGATGGAACTTTGGCTCCTCACACATCGTCCCATATCATGAAACGAGACAAGACTTTTGTGAATATTTCAGCTTTTCCTGTTCATGATGGCATCGTTTGGGACAAAGTAGCTTATGAAATCCATGGTCCGACAGAGGTCCTTAGAGTTCCGTACGTGTTTCGCGTCTCATTAGGGGATGTGGTGACACGGGACATACATTCGGATGATTGGGATGTGCATGCAGTTCATGCATTGTTTTCAGATTTAAAATATTATGCTGCCTTTGATGCTGAGGATTTGTATTTAAATTCTGCCAATTATGGTGATCTCTTTTGCTATCAACATTATGGGCATCATTTTTTACACAAATCAAACACCATGAGACCCATTTTAAATTTTACCCAATGGGAACATTGTCCAACTCCCACACAGGGGAGTTCTAAAACTCTTAGGGATAAGTTCACCTATTTTTCTAACTATGATTTGACCAATCCTGAATCCTATTATTTCAGGCTTCAAAAATCCCCGACATCGAAGTACCTGTTATCACACACTAAACTAATTTATGCCAACTCATTTAGGACGCAGTTGGCCACACACAGTTATGACCATTGGAAACAGACTATAGATTTAAAATCCATCTGGGGCACGAAGCCATGGCAGGTTCAGGGCACTGAGGCATTACATCGTGCCTGCCTGATCCCGACTCAATTGCTGTTTTTGAATGAAACGGTTTACCAAACGTCCTGTTATGGCCTTGCAACTGTCAAAAATCTAAATACCCCCTCAATTCCAACATTAGCTGAATATAATAATTGGCGGTTACATAATAACTACACCATGGAGGCTTTACAGGCTCTACTTCGGAATGCCTCCTTTAATGTCTCTGAAATCGATCCATTGGGATGGTTGTTGTGGCAATCTAATGCTAGTGCATGCCAGTTGCGTTTCTATAATGTTACGCCTGGTTTCTTTCAGACTCAGCCTGACCCTCGTTATCCACCTCATCATTCTGTGACTACATACTCGGTAGGTAAATTGTGCCAGCAGTGGCTAGAACACTCTAAACTTGCATCTGTCAAACAGCACCTTTCCATCCTATCGAATGATATTGATTTGGCTGATTTTCTTCTCGGCCCACGTAATCCAAGGGCCAAGAGATTTCTTTATGCCTCTTATAATGAAATTTGGAAACTTTCACAGATGGAAGCTGCCTTCCGTCTGCGTCAAATTGACCAGGCAAACTTGGATAAAGTCCTTGCTGTAGTAGACAACAGCATTAATACGCTTTCTTCACGCACTTATACCTTAGACAATATTGTTTCTTCTGTAATAGATATTGTGCAAAGTGATGTTTCTGTGTTATATCATGGTCAGAATCAGTTAAGGTTGGTCATGCAATTTGCTTGGACGTTGCAGACGCTAAAAATGGGTAAAGTGCCTTGGGATTATTTGAATATCACTGCTTTATTCTTGCCTTTTAACCTGACTGATAAACAGAAGTTTATGTCCATGAAAGATGCTGTATATACGCTGTTACATATTGAACAATTGGAGCCTTTGCCGTTCTCTGTAGCGGAAACGGACTCTGCTGTTTGGTTAATTCATGGCGTTACCACTTTGCCCTTTTCACTTTTTCAGTTTAAATCATGTATGCAACACTTTCCTGTTGGCCGCTTTGAACCGCTTGCCACTGCTTTTCTGCATGAATTATGGGTCCTGCCCTTTGCTTATCAGTGTTTGAGGGAGGATAAAGAAGTTTTCCTCACAGGGGAGGAGTGTGATTCAGTACTGGGTCACTCTCTTGTGTGCAAACACGTTAAGTTGCACGGCGAGTGTAACGTGTTAGCGCCCAATCTAGCTTGCTTTTTGAAAGGGACCACAGTACCATCCATCACGCCTGTCTTTACATTGCTTACTAACGGCAGCTATCTCATTTTAAACAATCAAGACTGCTGTGGTTTGCGGGCGGGTGTCCCATACTTGGTAACTGTTTCCCAGCGCGTAACTTGCTGTAGCAATGTCCTTTTCCCGCCCCCGCAGGGGAGTTTAGATTCTTCCCTTTGGCCTTCCATTCCGACTTTGAAAACAGAGTTCAACAAGTTGAGCAGGCTCAAAGCCCTTTTATTCCAACAGGAGGTGGCCCTCACTTCCACCCGTGAAATTTTCAGACTGCAGGTGGCTCGGACCTCGAGTGAGATACAGTCGCTTCTTAACACTAACCTCCCACTTCATTTTGGGGAACTAATTCACCAAATATTTAATGCATCTGATACGACAGGCCTTGCCCATTTTTTAAATGTGTGGGATCTGGCCTGGTCTCTTCCTTTCAAACTATATTCGGGGTGATTCCGGCTTTTATTCATTCTATATTTTCCAGCGTCTTCAGACTGTTCCCCTTAATATTGGCGCTGGCAGCTGGTGTCCTGCTTCTGCTTCTTGTGCTTCGTAATGGCTGCTCACTTTGTGGCTCTACACAGGCCGGACCTGCTGCAACTGTGCCGTAATCGCCTATATGAGGCTTTTGGATGCTTGCCTTTAGCAACGCTTAGCGTAACTTATGACTTGACATTCCGCTTTGCCTATTTTACTTGCGTGCAACCAGTGCTTCATTGCAAACGATGTAATTTCTCCTGGATGATGGAACTTTGCTTATCGAACACGTGGTGTCCAATCCCTGATTTCAGCCGGTTGATGGGTCCCTTAGAGGCTCATGACGTGGCTTGTTCTGTGGATGGTCCTATGGCACGTGCAGCTTTACTTGGACTCTTGGGTCGATGGGATATCTGTGCGGCTGCGCAGACTTTCCTACAACGAAGTTTCATTGAATATCACGCAAGTTTGCCTTTTCTATTTTTGGATGCTCCTGTTTGTGAGGAACATGATTGTTCCTTCGACTTACTTAATTGGATATCTTCACTTTTTTCCACCAATGACAATGATGAGCTATTGGAAGGAATTGCATTCCTTTGCACCCAAACCTTCATGGATTGACTACTTGGTTCGTCCCTTCTCCCCTGTCTGGCATATAGACTCTTTTTTCAAGCTCAAAGTGCCGTTAGCTTTTTTCGAACTTTCCCCTTTTCTTTTCTCCGATTTGTTTTTTTGGGGGAAAGTCCCATACCAATATTTTAAACAAGGCCTGACTTTTGAACTCTGTTTTTGTTCTTCTGTCTATGTCCTACTGACTTACCAAGGGGAGGGTGTTATATGGGGTTATATGGCCCTAAGACACATTGTCGACATTGCTAAGTTAGCATGAGTTTGGCTTGCCCTATGCTGCTGCTTTTGCGCACGCCTCTGCTAAGCGTTTGTTTTCACGACACTTTGCCTCTGCCCTGTACATGATAACATTGTTTTTCACGTTCTCAGCCTTCCCTTCAATTCTGTCTGAACATAATGTGCAAGGTCGGTCAACAATGTCTCTTGTTAATCTGTTCTGGTCAGTCCCTATTACCTAGACAAAACATGTAACCAACAGCTGCAATGCGGAAAAATCCTGCTTTGATATAACGTTGTTGCATGTTTTTGAAACACACTCGAAGAAAGCCATTCCATGGAGCTGAGCGCTGCTGTTCCTATGATGTAAACCCTTGGGTTTAGGTTTTCAGGTAGGGTTCTGCTAATAACGCCTAGAGATCTTCTGTTATATAAAATAACTTCTTACTGCCTTGGGGAGGGTGATTAGGCCCAGTTATTTAGCCCTTTACACAGTCTTTATAAAATGACGACTCCTTTTATATTCTATGGTATTGTAACAATGCTAATGATTCTTGCTTTATGCATTTTGCTGCTAGTTGTGGTTCGCATACTGTATCATGGATCACTATAGTCAAAATAAACATTTTGAACTTATTTAGTGACTCTGATTATTTTTATTGTGGACAAGTACGTGAGAGCGAAAGAGTGTCTTGTTCCCGTGACTCTGAGGTGAGTCGGGAGTGCTCATGTTCTGGGTTGTCTAAACATTCGAAGCTTCTTGATATTTGTAGGAGACCAAATGAGACACTATTGCTAGTCGGTTGGGATTTTGGGTACTAAGGTGATAGGAGGTACACCCCTATTTACTGAAGTCCTGTTTTCTTGTGCATAGTTCTGTGTATGAGAAGAATCCCCGCAACAGAGCCTGTGTCTTGCTACTGCGGTCTAGTGCTTGGGGCTCAACATTGTAGTAAATGTTCCGCTCACATAATACTACAGCATGGCCCATTGGGACTTCGCAGAGGAAGGTCTGCCCTGATACAGACAAATACCAACAGTAGGACAGGCTCCACAGGTCCGTCTATTGTTCTTCCATGTCAAACTAAGACTGGGACCGTGCGACAGGATGGGAGTCTCTGCCCCCTTACATGGAGAGTAGCTACTCTGACCACAGGATGCAGAACCGCAGGCCAGTTGAATGCTTGGAGGACCCTCTAAAGGGCAGATCATGCCCATGAGCACAGAGGACTTGCAGGTCAGCTGACCTGTTCTGACAGCTGAAACAACAGCATCATGAGAGGATTGAGAATGTGCCAGAGATATAATAAGCATTGGCAGAGCCGATAGGTCTAGCCTTTGGGACCTATTGGCTTTGGCAATGGTTTTTAGCGATGTTGTGCATCATGGCTGAACAGGAAACTAAAAAAAGGTGCTATGACATGGCTGCTGCAGTGGTATCATTTTGTAGATGCATGCGTGTTTTTTTTTTTCATTTTGTAGGTACATACGGAGGTGTTTTTTTTCTTTCTATTTATTAAGCCAAGTTGGACTGGTAAATAAAAAAAGGTAGTGCGAAAGCATTTCTTTTTTAAAGTGTGTGGGAAAGCAACAAGGAGAGATGGGGTGGAAGCAACACAGAGTGCAGGTGGGGTAAGAATCACAAAGGGTGGGGTCAGAAGCATCACAGAGGGTTGCAGGAGAAGTACATAACATGAGTAAGAGAGAACAACATGGAGCAGCATAAGCACATCAGAGAGAGAGGGCAATGTAGAACAGGGGAGAAGTACACAGATGTGAAAGCAATGCATGGGGAGAAGCACACGAGGGCAAGCACAACCTGGATGGGGTGGGGGAGAATCACATGGGCATGAGCAACATGGAGCACAAGCTACTTGGGAGTAGACAAACAAAACTGTTTTCCATTAAAACAACAATCAAGTAATGAGTTGAAAAAGGTTGTTAAAAATGAAGCGCTTCTGCAGGAATTGAGAGCCATGTTGAGTGAAAGAGTGGTGGTGGAGGTTAGGGTAGGGAGGTAATGGTGGTGGTGAGGGGATGGTAGTGGTGAGTGTGGTGGTGCTGGAGAGAGTGGTAGTTAGGCTGGTGGTGGCTAGGGAGATGATGGTGGTGGTTAGTGTGGTGATGGTGGTAGATAGGATGGTGGTGGTTAAGGTAGGGGCAATGGTGGTTAGGGTGTGTTGGACCTGACATTCTTGGGGTCGTACTCCCCAACCTTTTGCCTTCTCTTCTCTTGTTTTTGCTGACTTTATTTGTCCTGGCTTTCGGACTCTGCACACTTTACCACTGCTAATCAGTGCTAAGGTGCTTGTGCTCTCTCCTTTAAACATAGTCAATTGGCTTACACCCAATTAGCACATTTCATTTACTTGTAACTCCCTAGTAAAGTGGTACTACATGTACCCAGGGCAGTAAAGAAAATGCTACTAGTGGGCCTGAAGCACCAATTGTGTCACCCACTTAAGTAGCCCCTTTAAACATGTCTCAGCCTGCCATTGCAGCCTGTGTGTGCAGTTTTGAACTCCCATTTGACCTGGCAAAATAAACCTTTTGCCAGGCCTTAACCGTATATTTTAATTTATATAAGTCACCACAAGGGTAGGCCCTAAGCAGCCCACAGGGCAGAGTGCAGCGTATTTAAAAAGTTGGACATGGACTTTTAAGTGTTACATGTCCTGGTAGTGAAAAACTCTTACATTTGTTTTCACTACTTCAAGGCCTACCTCTCCCATAGGATATCATTGGGTTACCTTATTACAGTTAAAAAAAAAAGGAGTATGGGAGGACACTGCCTCACATCCCAGCACTCAGTTTGCCTCAATGCATTATGATAAATGCATTGCATAACATGTACTTCAGTGGTAGTCTTTCGTTTTTCACCCTTGTTGATGCAGCCAGTGCTGTGCATCTCTAGACATTTACCATATTGCATTGGGGCAAACTGAGTGCTGGGATTTGAGGCAGTGTGCTCCCACCCTCTTTGTTATTACATTTAATAAGTGCTAGCTTTTAATTGGGAGCAGGTAGGAATGTCAAGTTTGGTGTCTAAAGAACTGTAATTTAAAATCCACTTTAATGGTAAAGTTGGATTTTAAGTCACAATTGTGACAATGCCACTTTTAGCAAGTTGGCATTTTCTTGTCCTAACTATGTGGTGCCTGTAGCCTGCATCCTGGGTCACATGACTAGGTGTAGCGGGCAGTTGGTCTTTGTGTATTGCTCCTAGACAGTAAGACAAAGTGGGGAATAGGTGTTGGCAGGACAGGCCACCTCTGACTTGGTGAGGGGTAGGAGCTGTCTCGGATCACACTTGCACATCACAAAGACCCTGTCTGAGCACACTCACAAAGATTTTGGCACTTGTGACCCCAGGTAAGCTGGGGCCAGGGCAGGGAGGAAGGAAATTACAAGTACCTTTGGAGGTGGAAAACTCTAGAAACTTCTCCTACTTCAATGTGGGCACCAGGTATGAATAATGGACCCTCAGACCCACCTTTTAGTACACCTTTGGACCTGTGGAAGGCTCAGAAGGACTGCTGTGCTGCTCTGCAAGAAGGACTGCTGCTCTGTTGCCCTGCTACCTTGCTGCCTGATTGAGAAGTACTGGACCTGTATCTTGAGTCCAGGACCACCAGAGTGACTCCAAGGGCTAGCTATCTGGTCTCCTGATCAGAACTTCAGGGACAACAAAGGCTCCAACCACCTTGAAACCAGCACCTGGGCTCTGTCTGCTGTGACTGTTAGCCCCAAAGTGGTGCCACCCCAGTTCTAGGCGATTGGAAGTAGGCCTAAAGGTGTTCTGCCAGCCCAGCTGTGGTCCTGTGGGCAGAACTGACACAGCATGACGGATCTCCTCGCAGCCGCATCGGAAACATCACTGTGCTACGCATCCATGATGCAGGACCTCGCATCGCAGCCCGCAGCTCTGAACCGCTGCTGCATGATGCATCGCAAACCCCTTAACAACTTCCTTGACGACAACGCAGGACTTTGCATCGCAGCACCGCAGGTTCCTCGGAACCACCACTGTGCAACGCATCCCTGATGCAGGACTTTGCATCGCAAGCTCCTCGCAGATGGCATCCTTGACAATGATGCAGGACTCTGCATCACAGCCCTGTAGCTTCCTCGGAACCGCCGCTGCACGACGCATCCTCGACACGGGATCTTGCAACCCTCTGCAAACCAGGATTGAAGGTACTTTGTTTATTGGGCCTAACTTGGTCCCTGTAACTGGCCAACCCCAATTGAGGAATCTATCTGTTGTGACTACTATCCCCTCCAGTTTTGCCACCCCAGTCCTGGACCCTTGGAAGGGGGCTTAGCTGTTGTCCTGTGAGCAGAACCAGCGCCGTACAATGCATCTCCTCGCAGATGCATTGGAACTGCAACTGTGAGACTCATCCCTGAAGCTGGACCTCAAATCACAGCCCTCAGCTTTACTCGAAACTGCAGCTGCACAATGCTTTCCTTGAAGTAGGCCTTCGCATCGCAAGCCTCTTGTCGAGGGCATCACAGACAAAGACGCAGGACTCCACATCACAGCCCTGCAGCTTCCTCTGAACCATCGCTGCACAATGCATCCTCGATGCAGGACTCTGCTATTCAGTCGTGTTTGTCATTTTGGTCTCACATAATTAATGACATTTCACTCTGTTTTCCTAAATTGGTGGGGCATTTTTCTTGTGTTGTGTTTTCACTTTATTACTATTTGAAGTGCGGCATAAATACTTTATACATTGCTACTAAGTTAAGCAGAGGTTAACTTGGGGGTTTGCTAGTGCTTCACCCTGACAGAGATTGTGGTTGCTGTTTGAATAGGATTTCTCCCAACTAGTAACCCAATTTCCTACAGGGTGGTAGTGGTGGTTATAGTGGTGGTGGTTGAGGTGGTGGGTAAGGTGGTGAGGTGGTGGTGAAGTGGTTGTGGTGAGGGGCTGGTGGTGAGTGTGGTGGTGGGGAGGTTTGAGTGGTGGTGGTAGTGTTTAAGGGGGTAGCTGTGGTTAGCGTGGTAGTCCGGTGGTGGTGGTATTTATGGTAGTGGGTAGGTGTTGGTAGGGTGGTAGTAGGGTTGTGATTGTGAGGGGGTTGTTGGTGGGGGTGATCGTGAGGATGGTAGCGGTTAGGGTGGTGGTGGTTATGACAGAGTGGTGTGATTATGGTAGGGTGGTGTGGGTATGGTAGGGTGGGATGGGCTGGCAGGTAAGGCGGTAGTTAGGGTGGTGGTGGTTAAGTGGTGTTGGTGTTTACATTGGTGGTCAGGGTGGTGATGGGTAATGTGTTGGTGGTGTTTAGATTCGTGGTGGTTAGGGTGGTGTTGGTAGGGTGGTGGTTGTGAGGGGGTTGGTGGTGGTGAGATTGGTAGGGGTTAGGGTGGTGATGGTTATGGTAGGATGGTGGTGGTTAGGGCAGGGTGGTGGTTAGGGTGGTGGTGGTTACGTGGTTTTGGTGGTTACATTGGTGGTTAGGGTGGTGATGATTAATGTGGTGGTGGTGTTTAGATTAGTGGTGGTGACATGTGCCCGAGTTAGGCCCGGTAGGAATTAGTATCATTCTTGCATATACACCAATCCTTTTTCCTAAAGTTGCCTTCTCTTTGCCACATTAACATTTGCCACACATTTTGTGTTCGTGATACTTGGATTGGCTTCGCAGAAACACCGACCTTGCTGACACAGAGCACTTCGTGAGAATCCTATCACACTGCCTTGGCATTTTGTGCAAATCCTCTCACATGCGTAATACAAATGTGTTTTATTATTACATCCATATAGCCAGAATGCAGTATGGCTGATATACACACTTCGTTAATCCCAATGCATTTAGGCTGTTAAGCCTTCATCTGGGGATAATCTGCAATTAAAATATGGGCTGATGTCAATTTAATCCAAAAGAAGAATACCATTGAACTGATATCAGAATGGTGTAATCAAACCTTAACCCACGAGTGGCGGGGGAAGTAGTCAGGGAACCTTAACCCACGGGTGGCGGGAAATGTCTCTAAGAAAATAGTGCAAGTATTTCTATTGATAACAGCTGTTACTAAATGCGGTGAAGTTTAAAAAGTGCCATAAGTTTAAGTTTAAAAACGTGCAAACAATTGTGCTATTAGAACGATACACCCCATATTGGGTGCGCGTCATGCCGCTTACCGGTGTCTCAGGGTGAAAAAGGCTTAAGAATGATCGCCATTCCTACTCGATTCATCCGTAACGGAGTGTCTCAATATCTGACGCGGATGTGTGATTTACATGGCGCCGTCGTAATGACATTCGCGTTAGAGTTAGTGGAGGTAGAAGAAGGACTATAAGTGTGATGATAAAGTTATTCAGTACGGGCTGTCTTCCGAAGCCCCTTGTTCACAGCAAGGTTAATGTTAGTGCTCAATACGTGCTAACGTCACCATGTGAAAATTATGTGAAAACTAAGGAAAGACTACATTTTCGCGCTTACCATCTCTTCACAATGTGCTCGCTAAAACATATAACTAAAGTAAACACTGATGGCACATATGAAAAAATGTAATAAACACACAAATAATAATGATGAAACTCAATAGGCATGGGTTAAGATCCTAATTATGCGTACTAAATACATAAACGATCAGTTTTTAGATTATAAGTAGCACTGGAACTCCATACGCTCATTCATTCCATTTGGTTTCAAGGAGTTCAAGTGGCTAATCCAATAATTTTCTCGTTGCAGTAAGAAATTATGATTGTCCCTTCCTTCATGTTTTTCTATCATTTCCAGAATACAAAACTTCAATTGGCTGATGTTATGTCCAGCTTCAGCAAAATGTTGAGCTACAGTCGATTTCGCTTGTCTTGTTCTAATATTACTTTTATTTTCATTCAAACGTAGTTTTATTTTCCTTTCTGTCTGTCCAATATAAGTTTGTCCACAAGGGCATTTTTAACATATAAACCACATTGGAGGTATCACATGTAGCATTCACCTTCAATTTAATTTTATATCCCTTCATCGGGTGGGTGATGTGTGGTCCCTTCATGATGTTGTTGCAATTATTACAGTTCCAACAAGGGATGGTGCCTTTATATGTAGTTTGTAGAGGTGGATTGATCTGGTTTTTTAATATTTCACCTGCATTTTTGCTCCTAGTATATGCGAAAATGGGTTCTTGGTCGAAAATATGGTTGAAGTCTTGTTCTAGTTTTAAGATTGACTAGTCTTTTTAATGATTTTTTTGTATGAACCACTCATAGTTGAATATCTCGAAACTACTGTTATCTGTTCCTGGGTGGTTAATTTTTTGAGTAGTGAGTAGTTCTTCTCTGGTCTTTGATGAGCAACGATTGTTAGCTTGTAGCAGTATTTGATCAGGATATCCACGTCTCCTGAATCTATGTAGCATGTTGTCAATTTGTTCCTCTTCTTTCTCTGGGTTCAAAACGATTCTTTTTACTCTTAATAATTGTGTGTATGGCAAGTGTTGTTTAAGAGGCTGTGGGTGGAAACTTTCAAAGAGAAGAGTGTTGTTCCTATCAGTTTCCTTCCTGTATAAATCTGTTTCAAATCCAGTGCGTGTTTTGGTAATTCTTACGTCCAAAAACGTGATGGTTTGTTCCTGTATGTCATATGTGAATTGAATCCGCTGGTCTATCTGGCTTAGTTTGTTGAGTTGTTCTACAAATGCTATTGCTGTGCCTTTCCATAGTATGAAAATGTCGTCAATAAATCTTAAAAACAATTTTATTTGAGTTTTCCATGGTTGTACTGACAGGATATTGTCCTCCTCAAATCGATTCATGAAAATATTTGCATACGATGGTGGCGCGCAATTACCCATAGTAGTTCCGGTCTTTTGTTGAAACTAGTTATCTTGCCATTTAAAATAGCTATTAAATATGGTGAATTCTAGGAGCTCCATGAGGAATACCTTTAATCCTTCTTCATACTCTGTATGTAATAATGCATGCTCAACCGCCTCTATTCCTAGTTGGTGTGGAATTGACGTGTATAGTGAGTTTACGTCTATGGTACATAATAGGATCTCTTCATCTTCTGTGATGTCGATTTGATTGAGTTTATGCAAGAAGTCTGTAGTGTCTTTTATGAATGTTTTCATTGCCATGACGCTTGGTTGCAAATAGCGATCTAAAAATGTGCCCACTGGTTCGTGTAGGCTTCCTTGGGTTGACACGATCGGCCGACATGGTGGTTTAACTGGATGCTTATGTATTTTTGGTACCATGTATAGGGTTGGTCTCCTAGGGTTCGGTTGTATTAGGTATTTCTTGGCCTTTTCATTGATAATCCCTTCGTCAAAGGCTTTGTGAACAATCGATTGCAAGACTTCTTTGAACGGTTCTGTAGGATTCATATCCAGTTTCATGTAGGTTTGGGAATCCTGTAGGTGTGTTTCCACCTGCATATTATAGTAACTAGTGTTCAAAATAACAAGGGCTCCCCCTTTATCAGCTTTTTGACACGTTATGTCAGTTTTTTGTGCTATGGACTTCAATATACCAAATTCTTTCGCAGTAAGGTTTTTTGTGCTTGGGTTTTTTTTGAAAGTTTAATTTGGCTATATCTTGTTTTACTAGTAACTCAAACATATCTAAGCTCTTATGGCTCAACGGAGCCATGTATGTACTTTTCGGTTTTAAACCTTTCAATAAATCTTCTTCTCTGTCCATTGGGTCATTAACAATGTTTTCAAAAAAATGTCGCAATCTTAGTTTCCTCATGAGTTTGAAAAAACAGATATTTAATTCCAAACTGTTGGTACGAGTGGTGGGTACAAAAGAGGTCCCCTTTTGTAATGTTTTCAGTTCAATCTCACTGAAATGATTATCCGAAATGTTAATAACTAAGTTGTCTATTGTCCCTCTTTTTTGCCTTTGTCCTTCTTCGCTGTCACAGTGCGTGTTTGTGGTTGTTCTTTGTCCTTTTCTTTTGCTCCTCCTGGGTCGTCCCGGTCGGCGGGGTTTACCTCTAAAAAAGATACTCCTGTTGTTGTAGATGAGCTTCGTCCTGGTGTTGTAGATGAACTTGATCCTGACGTTGGTATACTGAATTTCTCTAGACTTCTTTGTTGGCTTGAAGTTTCACTATCAGAAGAGGAGGTGTCGGTATTTTGAGTATATGGTTTATTTTGCCTTCGTCTGGCATAGATGTCTGCCCACGTATAAACTTCCCCCAGTTTATAGTCGATGGTGTCTCTACGGTATTTACAAATTTTCCGTTCATTCACTTCCTGGGTGTGTTTTGATAATTGGTTATTGATGTCTTCCAAAGTTTTTGTCAACTCCTCTGCAGTCATTGATTTATCCAATTCTGCTTTGACACTTGATATCTCATTTGCAAGCTCATCTAGGATGTTTGATAGCTCCTCGATTATAAGTAAAATCAAATCCAATGAACACTTGTTCAATATTGCGAACCATCGGTCCTTAAATTTTTGTACGTTTTTGCAAAGTGAAGGTTTTAAAGGGATTCTCAGTCCCCTAGGTATCCTTTGTGCCTGTGGTATCTGATCATAGTACTGGCATCCAGCCGTTGGTTAATCTCCTTTTTGGATAGGTATAAAAGCTGTCGGATATTTTGTTCTTTAGTACGACTGGTGGTGAAATCAGTGGTTTCTTCTTGTATAAGAGCATAGATTCTTGACGCTTCTTCATTGGCGAAGGCGAAAGTTTCCGCCCTTGATTCTGTCAAATTGGATATTTCTTCATACAACATGATGTAATATGGCGTGCTGCGTACTTTGTTCAGTGAAAATTGCGTTAGATATAGAGAAATCAGTATGCGCACTGCCTCTAGTTCAAACTGTGGTTGTAAGGGTGTACCGTGCTCCAGGGTATCACTCTCTGAACCGGAGTGTAGTAGTATCAAACTGGTTGCATCCCCATACAAGTGGGGTATGTCCCCCGGGCACTGGCTGGAGGGTCCTAAAAAGATTTAAATTTTTCGTTTCCTTGTTCAAAGAAACACTCAACATCCGTTGAATTCAATTTTTAATGATTATTGTTGCATCACAATATTATATCTTCATCTTCGGGAAGTTCAAACTACGATTCCCAGAATGCAGTATGGCTGATATACACACTTCGTTAATCCCAATGCATTTCGGCTGTTAAACCTTCATCTGGGGATAATCTGCAATTAAAATATGGGCTGATGTCAATTTAATCCAAAAGAAGAATACTACTGAACTGATATCAGAATGGTGTAACCAAACCTTAACATACGAGTGGCGGGGGAAGTAGTCAGGGAACCTTAACCCACGGGTGGCGGGAAATGTCTCTAAGAAAATAGTGCAAGTATTTCTATTGATAACAGCGGTTACTAAATGCGGTGAAGTTTAAAAAGTGCCATAAGTTTAAGTTTAAAAACGTGCAAACAATTGTGCTATTAGAACGATACACCCCATATTGGGTGCGCGTCATGCTGCTTACCGGTGTCTCAGGGTGAAAAAGGCTTAAGAATGATCGCCATTCCTACTCGAATGATCCGTAACGGAGTGTCTCAATATCTGACGCGGATGTGTGATTTACATGGCGCCGTCGTAATGACGTTCGCGTTAGAGTTAGTGGAGGTAGAAGAAGGACTATAAGTGTGACGATAAAGTTATTCAGTTCGGGCTGTCTTCCGAAGCCCCTTGTTCACAGCAAAGTTAATGTTAGTGCTCAATACGTGCTAACGTCACCATGTGAAAATTATGTGGAAACTAAGGAAAGACTACATTTTCGCGCTTACCATCTCTTCACAATGTGCTCGCTAAAACATATAACTAGAGTAAACACTGATGGCACATATGAAAAAATGTAATAAACACACAAATAATAATGATGAAACTCAATAGGCATGGGTTAAGATCCTAATTATGCATACTAAATACATAAACGATCAGTTTTTAGATTATAAGTAGCACTGGAACTCCATACGCTCATTCATTCCATTTGGTTTCAAGGAGTTCAAGTGGCTAATCCAATAATTTTCTCGTTGCAGTAAGAAATTATGATTGTCCCTTCCTTCATGTTTTTCTATCATTTCCAGAATACAAAACTTCAATTGGCTGATGTTATGTCCAGCTTCAGCAAAATGTTGAGCTACAGTCGATTTCGCTTGTCTTGTTCTAATATTACTTTTATGTTCATTCAAACATAGTTTTATTTTCCTTTCTGTCTGTCCAATATAAGTTTGTCCACAAGGGCATTTTTAACATATAAACCACATTGGAGGTATCACATGTAGCATTCACCTTCAATTTAATTTTATATCCCTTCATCCTTCATGATGTTGTTGCAATTATTACAGTTCCAACAAGGGATGGTGCCTTTATATGTAGTTTGTAGAGGTGGATTGATCGGGTTTTTTAATATTTCACATACATTTTTGCTCCTAGTATATGCGAAAATGGGTTCTTAGTCGAAAATATGGTTGAAGTCTTGTTCTAGTTTTAAGATTGACCAGTGTTTTTTAATGATTTTTTGTATGAACCACTCATAGTTGAATATCTCGAAACTACTGTTATCTGTTCATGGGTGTTTTTTTTGAGTAGTGAGTAGTTCTTCTCTGGTCTTTGATGAGCAACGATTCTTAGCTTGCAGCAGTATTTGATCAGGATATCCACGTCTCCTGAATCTATGTAGCATGTTGTCAATTTGTTCCTCTTCTTTCTCTGGGTTCGAAACGATTCTTTTTACTCTTAATAATTGTGTGTATGGCAAGTGTTGTTTAAGAGGCTGTGGGTGGAAACTTTCAAAGAGAAGAGTGTTGTTCCTATCAGTTTCCTTCCTGTATAAATCTGTTTCAAATCCAGTGCGTGTTTTGGTAATTCTTACGTCCAAAAACGTGATGGTTTGTTCCTGTATGTCATATGTGAATTGAATCCGCTGGTCTATCTGGTTTAGTTTTTTGAGTTGTTCTACAAATGCTATTGCTGTGCCTTTCCATAGTATGAAAATGTCATCAATAAATCTTAAAAACAATTTTATTTGAGTTTTCCATGGTTGTACTGACAGGATATTGTCCTCCTCAAATCGATTCATGAAAATATTTGCATACGATGGTGCCGCGCAATTACTCATATGTGCCATCAGTGTTTACTTTAGTTATATGTTTTAGCGAGCACATTGTGAAGAGATGGTAAGCGCGAAAATGTAGTCTTTCCTTAGTTTCCACATCATTTTCACATGGTGACGTTAGCACGTATTGAGCACTAACATTAACTTTGCTGTGAACAAGGGGCTTCGGAAGACAGCCCGTACTGAATAACTTTATCGTCACACTTATAGTCCTTCTTCTACCTCCACTAACTCTAACGCGAACGTCATTACGATGGCGCCATGTAAATCACACATCCGCATCAGATATTGAGACACTCCGTTACGGATGAATCGAGTAGGAATGGCGATCATTCTTAAGCCTTTTTCACCCTGAGACACCGGTAAGCGGCATGACGCGCACCCAATATGGGGTGTATCGTTCTAATAGCACAATTGTTTGCACGTTTTTAAACTTAAACTTATGGCACTTTTTAAACTTCACCGCATTTAGTAACCGCTGTTATCAATAGAAATACTTGCACTATTTTCTTAGAGACATTTCCCGCCACCCGTGGGTTAAGGTTCCCTGACTACTTCCCCTGCCACTCGTGGGTTAAGGTTTGGTTACACCATTCTGATATCAGTTCAGTGGTATTCTTCTTTTGGATTAAATTGACATCAGCCCATATTTTAATTGCACATTATCCCCAGATGAAGGTTTAACAGCCGAAATGCATTGGGATTAACGAAGTGTGTATATCAGTCATACTGCATTCTGGGAATCGTAGTTTGAACTTCCCGAAGATGAAGATATAATATTGTGATGCAACAATAATCATTAAAAATTGAATTCAACGGATGTTGAGTGTTTCTTTGAACAAGGAAACGAAAAATTGAAACCTTTTTTAAGGACCCTCCAGCCAGTGCCCGGGGGACATACCCCACTTGTATGGGGATGCAACCAGTTTGATACTACTACACTCCGGTTCAGAGAGTGATACCCTGGAGCACGGTACACCCTTACAACCACAGTTTGAACTAGAGGCAGTGCGCATACTGATTTCTCTATATACATCCATATAGCGACATAGCTATGTGTAAATCACAAACAATGGTTGCTCGATTATTATCTCAACCCGAGGCAAGGATGCCATTTTCTGTATATCGCCTTTTGTTTCCAAACATAATCGGAGGAGACACTTCACTGATCTCGAGGGGTCCCTCCATGCTGATGCTTTCGCCTAACAGTTGACTGACATCTCCGTGAGGGTTGTCCAGTTCGTGACCAAGAAGGGGTCATACACTCTCACACATCAGGTAAAGGGGTAGGATCATCCAGATGGGGGTTTTCTTGGCAAACCTTACATTCACACCCTAGACATATAGGTTAGGGTTAGCATCGTACGGATATGCTCGGTTGTTACAATCTCTTATATGTATGAATATATAGCCTGTCTCAACAAGATGGTGGAACTCTTTGTTTTATTTTCTGTGTAGATACTCATTGTAACTTTTATCTGCTTCTGTCTATTGATCATTGCAACTCACATATTTTTTACAAGAATCACTTTTGTTAAATAAATATTGTAAATGCCCCTCTGAGTATTCTTCGTATATTTCTCTGAGCGAATGAAAGCACGAGTGACTGAGCAAAAGTTTGAAATCTGTCACCACGGTTCCTGAGGGAAAATAGTTGTCATGCTCGTTGGTTGCCAGAACTGTTCGCTCCCTGTTTAGGGTAGAGGCAAGCAGTGGCACTGCGAGCTAGCTGGTCCAAGGGACAACATATGCTGCAGGCGCGATTGGAATCAGCAGCACCATCCTATGTTTATGTTGTCCACAAACACGCAGTTCCTACTGATTGGTGGAAACTACACAACAGTGGTGATTAGGATAGGGTGGTATTAGTGAGGGTTAGGTGCTAGTTGTGGTTAGGTGGTGTTGTGGTTAGGGTGATGATATGGGTAGGGTGGTTGTTAAGTTGGTGGTGGTTGTGGTGGCGATGGTAGAGGTATGGTGGTGGTGTAGTGGTAGGCTGGTGGTGGTTAGGGTTGGATGGTGGTGGGGGTTAGGGTGGTGGGGGTTATGGTATGGTAGTGGTGGTAAGTGTAGGGTGGTGGTTAGGGTATGATGGGGGTGGTTTGGGAAGTGGTAGTTAAGGTAGAGAGGTGGTGATGATGGTTAGGGTGGTAGTAGTTATGATAGCGGTGGTGAGTAGGGTGGTGATTGGTTGGGTAGGGTGGTGGCATTTAGGGTGGTGGTGGCGGTTAGGGTGCTGGTTAGGATGATGGTGAAGTGGTGGAGGTAGGGTGTGTGGTAGTGGTGGTAGGGTGGTGTTGTGCACGTAGGGTGGTGGTGGTAGGTTTGTGGTAGAGTGGTGGAGGTAGGGTGGTTGGTGTAGGTGGTGTTTGCTTTTGGTCTGCCTATGTGCGTTTGAGCGGGTGTCTGAATGAGTTTGTTTAAATGTTTATGATCCACTATTTCCCCAAACAAATGTAATCCCAGCAATATTTTTCCAAAAGTCTAGATGGAATATTTTAAACAGGCAAAACTAAATATTGAAAAAGGGCAGCCTAAGAGATGTCAATGATACGCAGGCTCACTGAAAAAGTGGTTGAATGCACATCGAATTTACAACATAATACTTTTGGAATGCTCAAAGGCAAGATTTTGGCGTGCAGCAATCAGCTTGTGTCTGTCCCATGCACGATTGGTATTCCATGAACTAGCAGGTGCGTGAAGATTGCACTGGACCCAAGACGGCCATCTAACCTTATTTCTACGGCAAAACATGTTTCATCCTGAGTAAACGTAACAATATACACCCAATGCATTTCAGCAGGCAGCCCTTCATCAGGGGTAGCTACAATGTAAAGAAAGCCCATCAGCAATTTTTAATATCGTCATAAAAGTGAATGTGGATAAACGATTAAACACTGCATGACAGGCATTTCATGAAGATAATACACAGAATCACCACCAAAACATGCAGCAAACAATTTCACCAGAAAGTACCCGCTATAACTTAAAAGAAACAAAATAATGAATTCTAAAAACTAATAAAAACAAGTGGTCAGTGCTAAATATATCCTCTATTACAACAAAATCACACATTGTGACACATGCTAAGCGTAATCGTGAAAAAACAAATAACTGGCCAATAAAAAAAATCAAACAGTGCACTCACTGTGTACAAAACAGAAATCTTAATCCACCGTAGACACCGGTGTGCTAGTGCCGTTGTCGGCCGCATAGCCGCCTGATGCACCATCCATAAGACAAACGGAGCTTGAGGCCATCAAAACTGGTCTTCAACGATCCCTTCGTAAACACTGCAGGTGAAACCAATCCTTTCAAACATGCCGTGCATTGAAAAGTCAAACACGTGCCCGCAAACAGGGTTGGATTGGGATTGAAAATCGGCCCAGGCACGCTAAAAAAAGTGGCCCACATTTGCATATTGCCTTTCGGCAAAACACTGCTTCGGCGAAATTATATTAAAAAAGAGGGGGTGTTAAAAAAAATGCACGGATTAGTTTACACTGGTGAAACACACCTGAAAACAAGTGAGGCCACTTTTGCTCAGGCCCCCTGCCCCCGCTCAATATGCATATATTAATGGACCGGCCCAGCGAGAGAAAGGGAGTGACACCTCTGCCGTTGATAAGAGGGAGGTAATGGACGCCCAACTACCTCCAGAAAGGCCACTCAGGCACCCATTGGGCCGCTGGCGGCATCGAACAATGCAGAAACCGCCCAAATCAGCCCCCGGGGCTCCTCAAAAAAGCAGCCCACAGCAGGAATTCGGATACCGGCCCCTCTGGCATTGCCCGAGTGCCCGCGTTACCAACCCGACGCTGCCCGCAAATCGAACAGATGATGAATTTAAAAGAAATACATGCCCCGCTGTAATGAATGATGCCATGCACACCATACTGCTACCTGAAAATGATACAATAACATCCTCAAACAATGTGAATTGGAAAATACAATTATAAAACCAGCTGATTACAGTGCTTGCTGCTTAGTAAAAAATACATTATGAACATAAACCCAATGAGGAAGAGCCATAAAGTTACAATCAAGAATCTACATGATAAACAGTCATTGGTTATGAATATCAACACACGTTAACTTGAGCACTTTCATCAAAAAAGGAATACTCCAAGAGTAGTTGTCCATCGTGTATGATGGCATGAAGATGACTCCTGCTGATACACATGATACGGGTTGATGGCTGATGGGCTTTCTTTACACTGTTGAAGGGCTGCCTGCCTAAAATGCATTGAGTATGTATTGTTACAGTTACCCAGGATGAAACGTGATTTGCCCCATGCCGTAGAAATAAGCTTGGATGGGCATTTCTTCAGC
This sequence comes from Calotriton arnoldi, assembly GCA_963921515.1. Classification (NCBI taxonomy): domain Eukaryota; kingdom Metazoa; phylum Chordata; class Amphibia; order Caudata; family Salamandridae; genus Calotriton; species Calotriton arnoldi. Next base: position 4,623,139 of record CAWUFW010000046.1, on the reverse strand, counting down.
ATTTAAGATTGGAATCATGTTGTCTCTGGATGAACTTTGAATCATCTAAAAAAAACTGGAATAAAATGTTCATTACTATGGATTACTTGGTTTAAACTCAATTTACTCTACAGGCTGTGCATCTCGGGTCCGGTGCGCTCCTCATGCACCAGCTAGTTCCTCGAATGATTCGCAGATGGCATAATTCCCTCGTAAAATTTGAAGGATTAGACATGAAGCACGGCAAGACCGTGCTAATGAGTAAATATGCCATATAGAAGAATAAATGATATAAAAACTAGTTACATTGATATAGAAGTGTACAAGCGCTCCTCCTCCTCTCAAACACATAGTGCCGCCAGAAACAGGGTCCTGCTCTTTATCCAACTCAGTGATGTAAAGGAGTGCTATCTCATACCACATTTGCCTCACCAGCCCAACCCCAGCAGCATGTGGGATTGTGATACTTGTGGTCTCGCTTGCACCTTTTACTGTCTCAGAAACACACAGTCACCGTAAATGTCCATCTTCTGTCTAACTCTAACAATGACAAAATTACATTATGTGAAAGCGTGGTTGCCACACACTTCACATCATGTGATTGTATTATGTCAAATTGGATTAACCTCGGTCCAGACAACACCGTGACTTTTTCCCACACCCTTTTTTGTACAACACAGAGAGGGATGGGACGGTGGAAGGGAAGAAGCGAGAACACAGAGTGGGACAAGAGGGGGGTGAAGGCCTGCAAACACATGTACACTTACAGAGTAAACTAAAACTAAAATATTTTTAAAAAGTACCTCCAAAAGCGCATGAGCAGTGGAAGGATACTGGGAGCCGCAAGGATGCAGTGCTTGGGCCATGCTAAAGGGGAGGCACAGACACACGTAGAGGAAGTGAAGCTGTCTCGCACTGACTAGACAGAAGCAAGGAAATGAGAGTGACAATGAAGCCAACTAATGGCAAGCAAGAGGCATCCTCTACGCCCCATGGAAGTAAACAAAATGTCTTGCAAGTGGTAGCTCATGTGCTGTCTCAGGCTAAAACAATTGTTCCTACTAGAAAGGCTGCCTATTGTAAACCAAGCATGTATCTGAGTGGGGAACACTTAGTATGATGATAATAATACCTAAAAGAACAATAATCATGATGATAATACTAATAATAATAATACTAATAAAATCAATACTGCTACTACTACTAATAAGAATTATACTATTACATTACCTTTACAAAGTGCTTAGTTCCAGAGATTTGCTGTCTTCAAAGCACAGTAAATTTGAACTTGTGACTCTCACAGCAGATGTCCGCAGGGAATATCTGTCTGGATATGTTATGGTCACACACAACGGCAGGTGTAATACAAGATGGGAAGTTAGTCTCATTTCTTCCTCTCATTGAATTTGGCTAATGAAGGGCAGAGTATTTCAGGCTGCACACCTTCTGATTCAGCCCCTAAACTAGGTCAAACAGCCAAACAGAATGGTGTCTACAACACCGTCTACTCACCTTATTCTGAAGAGCTGCCCGGAGCACAACTTATAGTGGTTCTGGCACCCTGAGCACAAAACCATTTATTAAAGACGCTGTTCTCACAAGGAACAGGGAGATCCATCACAACCAGTAAATTTGTCCAATTGAGAAAAACACCAAAATGTAGAGGATCGTAAATAAAGTTGATCGTATGTGTCAGGGACCCTCTAACGGGGATGAGTGGGCTTTCATTACTCACCACTAAAAAGTTCAACCACCACAGTCAATAAAATGTAAGTGGACATAGCACATATGCAACATACTGCATAGCACAAACACATCATTATAATAACAGTGCCTCTCTACTCCGCTATTATAACACTTTTTTCTCAGCATGTTAGCACAACAAACATTGGCAAAGCCACCAGTTCTGACCATAGCAAGCTTGTGGGACTGGCACATCTCTTTGTACTGTAAGGATATGCAACAAAAATAAAAAGACGCAAGAAGTAAAGAAAATATGCAACCACCTAAACATGATGACCATAAGCTAGCAATCGAAATTTAAAAATAGCTGTCGTTTGCATATATCTATAATACAGTCTGTGTGAATCCTAGCAGGCAACTGTGCTTCAAACATGTATAAAAAACATTTTAGTCTTAATGCACACCACAGGAACATATGGTTCATGAAGTTGACAAGAAAAGGTACTCTTGGCTTTGAATTACATTAGCCTGAAGCTATAGTTTAAACATACAGTGATGATTACAAAACTAAAAAAAAATTCCAAATGAAAAGGAAAAAAAGTTGGTAAAGTATTGGCCCACAACCCCTGACAATGAAATGCTCTTCTTTTTAGGTAGATGGGCGCATGTGATCAAGCGAAATGCCTCCACTCGCAGTGCAAGTGCGCAATGGGCTGAAGTGGGCTGACCTGTTGCCCCATGCTATATGCGGTGGAGGGTAGAATCAAAATGTGAATAGCAGTTAAAGATACCAACAGAAGAAAAGGGCGGACCCAAAGCCCCTCTATGAATGTATACTGCTAAGCATTTCTATTTGTGACTTTTTTGATTGCGCGCATCTGGCAAATCAATTGCAGCTGTCTCTAGGCCAGACCTAAAATGGATAATGCCCATCAAGAATCTATAGGGTGCATTGGAAAGACAATGGCATGTCTTACACAGGTTCATCTCTCAAGGAACCTGGGCCACAGTACCTAAGTGTGCCAAAACTTCACATACTACACCAGGGGATTACATTTTAGGACCCTACCCACCCAACACACATAACGCCATTCAGGCCTCTCACCGATCCGTTGTAACTCCGAGGTCCAGAGCTCAGACAAGCTGCTGAAATTAATTTGATGAACCGCATGACATAAAAGCTCGGAAAATCAAGCATCTTGCTTTCAACAAAAAATCGTTTAGCCTCCAACCACCTCAATATCTTTTTTGACTCATGTCCAAAAATTAAAAGGAGAGATCGAACTGCTCGGTCTATGCTGCTCTGGTCCTGTAAGTGTTATTGAATGTGGGACTCCTATGAGCCACTGGGAGGGTAAGTGGGTAAGTAGGTAGGTGCACTCCAACTCTTACTTCAACTGTCTGACACTGGTCACATCGTTGTCTAGGCCACACTCCTCACAAGTGGATCCAAAGTACAAATCTAATAAGACATGGGCTACCAAGCCAAGCGCAAGATGATAAAGCAAAACTTTGGTTGCTTCGTTGTTGGTACAACTGTGGTCATGAAACACCACAGTAATAGGTGGTATCCAATGATCTTTATGGTTAAGCTCTAGAAACCCTGAAGTCTTTGGACACATCACTGGAGCAATGTTATGTATCCTATAATCCAGGAGTGCCTCATGTAGTTGATTCCCACCATTTTCATCAGTGTTTGTGTTTCAAATTGTTCCGTGAGCTGGTGTTACCCGACACACTGTTCCCAGAACAGAAACTATTTGGCCATATGCGCAACAAACCGTAGGGGTGCAGCTTATCGAGTGAGGTTTGGGGGGAGTGAATCTCAAATTTCCTAGCTAATAAAGCAGTGGGCTATAGGGTGGATTGGTTGGATGACGAAGGTTTGGATGGTCTGTTTCCATGTGGAACAGGGTCAGTAATGGTTTGCATTAGGTGGGCCTCTGTCTAGAGTGGCACAGTGGGTGAAAAGCTATGGGTTGGAATGCTACCCCGAGCGATTGCCACTGGTTAGACTACTTTCAAGTGTACATACCATTTTCTTTAGTGGGTTTAATTTCCAGTAGTATGCTTGGAAACTTGAGACTGGCACAGCTTGCCAACCCTTTGACCGCCAATGTTCGTGAATTCTAAAACATTGTACATTTACACCCATTCATGGAGTACTTCGATGGGTACATGTTTACTCCTTTTTTCACTATATATATTTAAAATCACAATCCAAAATATTAACAAGCTAAAACCACTTAGTGAAATGTGAAGAACAAGAAAAAAACAACACAGACAGAGCAAACCCAACTCAGGGCCCCCAGACCTAACTACAAACCAAGAATGGATTTGAGGGGTGTCACACCCCAAACAACCCCACTGAAGCTAAACCCTTGCCCGTCCCACCTTAGCCTGCCAGTTCTCCCTAGAAACTCAGGACTATGGTTCCGTACAACACAACGGCCATGGGTCCCTGCCCTGATATTTATTTTAAATGTACTTTCACTGCACACACTCTTCTTCACCTCTGCTAGAATAAGCCTTGATGGTAGAGTAGTCAAATCAGTGCATGTGGGGGGACTTCATGCTTCTAGTCCTCGTCTTTTACAAATCATTTTATCAATGACTGACGGCCCCATGTACTAATCCCGAGTCGCAAATTGAGAAGGGTGCACAATTAATTGATTGAGTGAGCCGAGTTAGAGTCAAGCCATGGGTCTGGCTGGACTTTAAGGGGCCGATTCCGATCTCGGCCGGTAGGGCACCGAATCGGATTCGGCTTAACCGGATCCGATTCGGAGCCCTATTTCCCGACCGAGTCGTATGTGCGTCCGGGCGAGCGAGTACGATGCGTGCGCTTGCGAAATCTCCGACAGGACCCGACCGCTCCGAACGACTCGCACGGGGACGACGCGCACCTCGCAATGGAGACGTTTCCCGGCCGGGTAAGTACGATGCGCACCTCGACCGCTCCGACCGACTCGCGCAGCCCGGCTCCAAGGAGCTGTCGGAGCCGCACTTTGGGGGTCCGTGTCGGACCCCCCTGGAGGCGTAGCCGTGCGAGTCGCACACAGGGGGGACCCATGGGTCCCCCCTACACGTGCATGTACGGTGCGACCCGCATCGACGCGAACACGCTGTAGGGGGCGCCCTTGTTCGCGTCGTGCCAATTGAGTCAATGGGAGCCCGTGTACGCGTCGTACGACTGGCTCCCATTGACTTCAATGGGAGTCCGACCGAATCGAGTCCGATAGCATACGTGCGCATCGTACTCATTCGGTCGGACTGCTAGGGTCCGATTTGGTCGGAAATCTCTCTGGGTCCGGCTCGGTCGGAGAGATTTCCGGCCCGAATCGGAATCGGCCCCTAAGTGTAATGCATGAGCCAAGCCATGAAAGCGTTTGGCAAGTATATCATGCAAGAAACAAAATGTAGAATTATGATATAATCTCTTTAATGTTCAGAATTCAAAAGAGTGTATTTCTTTAACATCGGGGAGCATTTCACCTTAGTACATCAGATTATATCACTGCATAGACAGACATTTATTAAAAGTGAAGGTTTTTAGAAACATTCATGGCTCAACACCTAACAACAATGCCATTAGAGGTAAGTCAGTAGTCCTGTAAACCGTTAACATGGCATAGAAACTAAGGGGCATATTTACAAGGCCACTGCGCCACCAGAGCGTCACTTTTTTTACGCTCTGGTGATGTACAATTCTTTTTTTGTAAACTGTTGTATTGGGTTTTACATCATATATACTGGAGTTAATACATACATTTGGCTTATGGTTACACAGTTTCTGCTATTATATGATAGGTCCAACGTTCTGACCAGTATCTTGTCAAAATTCCATTAGTCCGTGCATGACTTGGTTTCGATCTATTGCATTGTAACTGTAACGCGTGAATCTCCTGTATGTTATAAGGTGACTGCGTCAGTGTAGTGCAACCATAGTAACCTAGGAGAGTTAAACTGAACTAGGATCACACTGAATGTATGAAGGTGTAGGATAACAATCGTGGAAGAGTGATTCTGGGAGTTTAATATTTACGGTAGCGCAGGGAGCAGGCCGGGTTGTGAGTGTCAACGGGATTCGTTGGGGGGCTGCTCCTGTGCTTTACTCGCTCATGTCATGCGTGCTGTATCTACTTGGCGGGTCCTCGTACTCGTGTTCAGAGGTGGGTGCAGCCGATGTCAGGTGATGTACAATGCTGAGCTATAGTTACAAGGCCATGCAAAGTCAACCTGCTTTGCTTTTCATGGCCTTGTAAATATTGCTCCCTTTCGCCCATTACTCTACGTGAAAGGGGCACTCCATGGGTCTTGCTGTGGATGTTCCCATGCAACACCCAGGGATTCTGACGCATTCCCAGATTCACCTGGTTTCGTAAACCTGGGTACGCGTCAGATTCTAACACCTCCCCGGGGGAGGTGTTAGAGTGGTGCAATGAGGAGAAACACATTTACTTCTCATCGTTTTTTGCTCTTTCTATGTGTGCTGCAGAAAACGCCATCAATAATTGCTTTTGTGCAGGAAGGTGTACCTTCCTACACAAAAACAATCACCCCTGCAACCATGGTACAAGGGTGCCTGCGTTGGCGCTAGGCAGCCACTTGTGCGCCAGCGCATAGGAAAGCACAGGGATGCGTCGTATTGCTGTAAATATGATGCATCCCTGCACTTTCCTAATGATGCAGATCGGTACGGCAAGATGGCTTGCAGCGCTCGGCTGCGTCATTTTCTAGTAAATATGCCCCTTAGTATAGATGGAGCAACCATTACAGCCTAGTATATCAAATATAAGAAGTGCTTGAGCAGCGCACATCCTGAACTTATGCATTTAAAAGTGCACTCATATGCAGTGTTTTAAATGGGCAGGTATTCTCCGGTACTGAGTGTCTGCACTTCTTTTATTTGAAAGGGAGAGTACCTGCACTTCTCAACACTGCTGCAATACATTTAATGGGAGAGTACTGGAACGTCTCAGGGGCAAACTGGTACTGCAGATAGTGAGTACCCGCACTTTTATATTTCTGTTTAAAGCACTGCTCATGTGTGATAATAAAGGAAAAATAGGCTCTGATATAAAATATTTGTGTAGGATCACACAATTTGGAGAAGCAGTAAAGCCAGTATTGATTCAAGGATATCTGGTTTCACATTTTGAAATTCAGCCACCAGATAGGTATTTCTGTCTCACTTGTTTACATCAAAGGTTACTGTTTTGTCTTTCATTCTTGGCTCACAACGACAAAAACTAACACAGAGCTAGCAGACCCAACTCAGGACCCCAGACCCAACTGCCAAGACAAGAATGCATTTATTTGGGGGGTGTTACACCCCAAACACCCCCTGATGCTATGCCCCTGACAAACTGATTAGTGTTAGGGTGGCACAGGTTTCTTTAAGCAATGCTTAACCACTGGGGGACCTTCTTATGGACCTCAACCTGTGAGAGACCTGGGTCCAACCCCAGAGAATGAAAGCCTCTGTGGGACCTCTAATGAAGGAACATGTGGGGGGGAGCCGGGAGCAAACCAAGAATCTGCAGCAGGAGAGGCGCTGCGCTCCCAGAGCCCAGCCGGCTTCTCGGCCCCTGTAATGCATTAACTGTAATGACTTGTGTCTTTTCATTTAATAAAGATATACGAAAGAAAGATCCCACTTAGCCACTCCGAGTCCTCGGTTATGTCTGCCAATTCTTTCATTTCTGCCCTGAATGAGCACAAATCGAAAAAAAGTTGGATGCAGACAGTAAACACATTAAGCCATTTGCTGCAGCAGGAGGGGGAGGTGGGGACGGTGTGCCTGGCCAGGCTGCAGCACTGCGGGCTGACGGATGAGTGTCTGGTACTGGGAACATGGAAGGGAGAGTGGCTTATGCTGACCTGCTCTAGTCCCAGTTTTGGAAGCCGGGGCATAGTGTGTCGTACCAGGGGCTTAGAGGGGCAGAGATGGCTTGTGCCGACCACAATTACTGCCTGCACCGAAGGACTGTCGCACAATTTGCGGCGCCAGGGCTGTGGGCTAGCAGGGGCAGCTGTGTGCCTGGAGAGACTGCCACTGTTGGCGGAATGGGGCACAGTGTGTGATACTGGGGCCAAGGAAGGGCAGATGTGTGCCTGATGGGACTGCCAGCGTTGGAGGACTGGGGCACAATGGGCAGGGGTGGCTCCGCTCCTCCACTAGGGCGGAGGAGCGTCGCCCACTGCTTTCTCGCAGTGCGAGAAGCAGAAACATAAAATGATAATAACTTTCACTTTTATGTTTGGTTGCGGGCGGGCGGGAGGGGGGGCTGGTCTGCAAGCATGGCAGGGGAGGAGTGGTGTGCCCACTCCTGAGCACACAAAGACTGTTTTGTCGGCCCTCTGGGGCCGCCCAAACCAGTCATGCACACTCTGCCCTTCTCCATGCAGGCTGCAATACAGCCTGCATGGAGAACATGGCCTCCCCATAAGCCTCTGGCTGGGCGGCATCCCGACCAATCACAACGCTGCTTGCAGCGTTGTGATTGGCTTAGGGGAGGGAGCCTGGCTGCCTGCTTTCTGTTCCTGCGCTGGAGAGCAGGAGCAGAGAAGACGCGGGACCCGGACGCCAGACAGGTAAGTTTATATATTTTTTAAATTATTATTCTTAAATTAACCTCCTTGCATGACCTCCCCCTCCCCGCGCGACCCTCTGCCCCCCCCCCCCCCCCATACCCACCCACGAGCCATACCGGCCGTGACTGACAATGGGAGGTATCAGGGTCATGGAGGGGCAGGGGCGGATGTGTTTCTTACGTCATTGCCGGGGTTGCAGGACGCGTGGTACCATTGGCATGGAGTAAGAGGGGTGGCTCTACCCTGGACGACACTGGAGGTTGGGGAGCAGTGCATTGGGCAGAGCCAAAAAGTGTCAGCGGGGCTGCGTGCCTGACAACACTGCTCGTGCTGGAGATCTGGGGTACAGTGTATGGTATCAGGGTCAGGGAAGAGCAAGGGCAGTGTGTGCCTGACAGCGCTACCACCATTGGTGAACTGTAGTGTAATGTGCCGCACTGGGGCCATGGAGGGACAGGGGCAGCTGGATTCCTGACAACACTGCTGGTGCTGGAGGTCTGGGGCACATCGCATGGTACCGAGATCTTGAAGGGACCGGAGCGGCTGGGTGCCTGAAAGCACTTAGGGGGGTGCGGGACAACATGTGCTACCTTGGTATTTAGGTATAGGTCATGGAATAACAATCAGCCATATTTGAAAGCCACAGCCAGTCCTAGCTTTTGTCCAGCAGAATTTTGAAAACTTGGATTTTTAAAATCCATACTTACAATGGTAAAAAGAAAACTACAGTTTTCAGGGTGCAGAGTGCCGTTGGCTGCATGGTGCAGTTTCTCAATATACCTGTTTGCGTTTACACACAGAGCGCATTCATTGGATGGGCCTCAGGCTTGCTTTGAACTCTGAGGGGCCGATTCCGATCTCGGTCGGAGGCGCAGCCAATACCATTCGGTCGGGAAAAAAGCCATGCGAAAGCCTGTTTCCCGACCGATCCGTACAGCACACCGAACGAGTAAGTACGATGCGCACAACAGCACATAATCCGGCCGAGCCGTACTCACCCAAACCAGGTCCTGTTCTCCGACCGAGGCGACTCCGGAAACGCTGAATCGAGTCGCACGGAAGGGAAAATGCAGCTCCGTCCGGCCGAACAAGTACGATGCGCTTCCCGTACGCGCCGAACCCGTCGCTACGCACGGCACGTCAAAGCATCCGGGAGAGGCGCACATAAGCTCCGATTCGCACCACAACACGATCCACGGCTACGAGACGAACATGCCAGCGACGAGGACGACGCGAAGCGACGAGGACGACGCGAAGCAACGAGAAGGACGAACGACACGAACCAACCATGAATCCCTTCGTCCCGATCATACCAATATTCTACATTTACTACCGGAACAGGCACGGACGCGTACGGCGCAGAAGGTAAGTCAGACACCAACCACAAAACACATACAACACGTACACGACACATCACACACACACAGAGGGATGCAGAATATACTTGCAACAGCAGCACCATAGGGGCGGCATGCCCATCACCAATGCCACATATGCACACAGGGGCCTGAATGCGCACCACCACCCCTACCCATGGGGGTCTGGATGCCTACCACTACTACCACCCTGAGCCAGGGGGGGCTGGATGCCTACCACTACTACCACCCTTAGCCAGGGGGGGCTGGATGCCTACCACTACTACCACCCTTAGCCAGGGGGTGCTGGATGCCTACCACTACTACCACCCTTAGCCAGGGGGGGCTGGATGCCCACCACCACCCTTAGCCAGGGGGGGCTGGATGCCCACCACCACCCTTAGTCAGGGGGGCTGGATGCCTACCACTACTACCACCCTGAGCCAGGGGGCTGGAAGCCTACCACTACTACCACCCTGAGCCAGGGGGCTGGATGCCTACCACTACTACCACCCTTAGCCAGGGGGCCGGATGCCTACCACTACTACCACCCTTAGCCAGGGGGGGCTGGATGCCTACCACTACTCCCACCCTTAGCCAGGGGGGGCTGGATGCCTACCACTACTACCACCCTTAGCCAGGAGGGGGCTGGATGCCTACCACCACCCTTAGCCAGGGGGCTGGATGCCTACTACCACCCTTAGCCAGGGGGCTGGATGCCTACCACCACCCTTAGCCAGGGGGCTGGATGCCTACCACTACTACCACCCTGAGCCAGGGGGCTGGATGCCTACCACTACTACCACCCTTAGCCAGGGGGCTGGATGCCTACCACCACCCTTAGCCAGGGGGGCTGGATGCCTACCACTACTACCACCCTTAGCCAGGGGGGGCTGGATGCCTACCACTACTACCACCCTGAGCCAGGGGGGGCTGGATGCCCACCACCACCCTTATCCAGGGGGGGCTGTATGCCCACCACCACCCTTAGCCAGGGGGGGCTGGATGCCTACCACTACTACCACCCTGAGCCAGGGGGCTGGATGCCTACCACTACTACCACCCTCACCCAGGGGGGCTGGATGCCTACCACTACTACCACCCTTAGCCAGGGGGGCTGGATGCCTACCACTACTACCACCCTTAGCCAGGGGGGCTGGATGCCTACCACTACTACCACCCTTAGCCAGGGGGGCTGGATGCCCACCACTACTACCACCCTGAGCCAGGGGGCTGGATGCCTACCACTACTACTACCCTGAGCCAGGGGGGCTGGATGCCTACCACTACTACCACCCTTAGCCAGGGGGGTTGGATGCATACCACTACTACCACCCTTAGCCAGGGGGGCTGGATGCCTACCACTACTACCACCCTTAGCCGGGGGGCTGGATGCCTACCACTACTACCACCCTTAGCCAGGGGTGCTGGATGCCTTCCACTACTACCGCCCTTAGCCAGGGGGGCTGGATGCCTACCACTACTACCACCCTTAGCCAGGGGGGGGCTGGATGCCTACCACTACTACCACCCTTAGCCAGGGGGGGCTGGATGCCTACCACCACCCTTAGCCAGGGGGGGCTGGATGCCTACCACTAGTACCACCCTTAGCCAGGGGGGGCTGGATGCCTACCACTACTACCACCCTGAGCCAGGGGGGGCTGGATGCCCACCACCACCCTTAGCCAGGAGGGGCTGGATGCCCACCACCACCCTTAGCCAGGGGGGGCTGGATGCCTACCACTACTACCACCCTGAGCCAGGGGGCTGGATGCCTACCACTACTACCACCCTGAGCCAGGGGGCTGGATGCCTACCACTACTACCACCCTTAGCCAGGGGGCTGGATGCCTACCACTACTACCACCCTTAGCCAGGGGGCTGGATGCCTACCACTACTACCACCCTTAGCCAGGGGGGCTGGATGCCTACCACAACTACCACCCTTAGCCAGGGGGGCTGGATGCCTACCACTACTACCACCCTTAGCCAGGGGGTTGGATGCCTACCACTACTACCACCCTTAGCCAGGGGGCTGGATGCCTACCACCACCCTTAGCCAGGGGGCTGGATGCCTACCACTACTCCCACCCTGAGCCAGGGGGGGCGGAAGCCTACCACTACTACCACCCTTAGCCAGGGGGGGCTGGATGCCTACCACTACTACCACCCTTAGCCAGGGGGCTGGATGCCTACCACCACCCTTAGCCAGGGGGGCTGGATGCCTACCACTACTACCACCCTTAGCCAGGGGGGCTGGATGCCTACCACCACCCTTAGCCAGGGGGCTGGATGCCTACCACTACTACCACCCTGAGCCAGGGGGGCTGGATGCCTACCACTACTACCACCCTTAGCCAGGGGGCTGGATGCCTACCACTACTACCACCCCCACTCATAGGATGGACAATGCATGACACAACCAGCACACCACAACCTAGGGAATGCAAGAAAAAGACATCCCCCAACACCATGACAAGCGTGTGTAGACTGTGTCAAATGCCTACAACACCGAACATGACTTTGAACATACAATGTGACCCCTAGCACATGTGCCACACATATATGTGTGTGGCACCCACAATGCAAGCAGGCCATGACCATTGTGGCAATGGGGTCCAAACCCCATCATCACAGTGACCAAAATGTAAGTGTGGGGTCCATAGCTGAAGCACATTTTGAACATTGTGGCAATGGGGTCTAAACCCCCATCATCACAGTGAGCAAAATGTAAGTGTGGGGTCCATAGCTGAAGCACATTTTGAACATTGTGGCAATGGGGTCTAAACCCCCATCATCACAGTGACCAAAAGGTAAGTGTGGGGTCCATAGCTGAAGCACATTTTGAACATTGTGGCAATGGGGTCTAAACCCCCATCATCACAGTGACCAAAATGTAAGTGTGGGGTCCATAGCTGAAGCACATTTTGAACATTGTGGCAATGGGGTCTAAACCCCCATCATCACAGTGAGCAAAATGTAAGTGTGGGGTCCATAGCTGAAGCACATTTTGAACATTGTGGCAATGGGGTCTAAACCCCCATCATCACAGTGACCAAAAGGTAAGTGTTGACAAAGAAAGAGGTGCAACTGCCAAACTGCATGGATGATTCCTGGTCACAGAACAAAAAACACATCAGTGGCAAAGTAGTGTATGTGTCCCATTGCAACATAAATTGGGTGAGCCAAATACTGCAGTGCAAATAAGACATACCTTTGGCCATGTGCAGACAAACAACACCCATGGGGGCTGACACCGTCAACATTCATCAATGACACAATGACAGAAGTGACCATCAGAATGCAGACCCACATATTTGCACCAATGGGCACACAAATGCAGATACCCTGTGGAGACTGCAGATGTGAGGTGAACAGATACCATACCATGGCAGCAATGGGACACACAAACCATGATCATTGTGCTGACCGATGACCTAGGAGTCCCAGGGACAGCAGGGGAAACCCACCAAACTACATACAGCCAATGGCACACCCAAGATATGCCAATGCAGTGGTGCAGATGCACAAACACAAACAGGCAGACCCACACTGCACATCATACACAACAGGTGAGGGGGGTGCCAGTGTCCCCAGGCAACCACACAACACATGAGGAGACCTGAATACCAATCATACAGATGTGCATACAGTGCCACACAAAGGTAACTCATGGATCCAAATCCCCTATGTGGGCAAGCAGGCATTGTCAGATGAGAGGGAGCACAAATCACACATGTCACACAGGCACGTAGGAACAGCAACTGACACAGCAAGACACAGACACACCACAGCACCCCCCCCCAAGGCCCCCACAATGTGGTGACCCTGGGCTGCATTACAATCCCACTGTGATGACAAAGCTAAATGTGGTTCACACTGTGAACCACAGTCATGTGTACTGAGCAACAAACTACCATCACACCTACACAAGCACAAATCAATCAGCATGGCCAGTAAGCCAAGGCCAACATGGAGGCAGGGACCGAGCCGGGCAACAACTCTCATCTGCACACACTCAACACCACACCCCTCGACCTCCAACAATGTGCAGCAGTGAAGTACACATGCACTGGTGACATTGCACATGCACCCATGACTATTCCAGGGTGGTGGGTGGGAACCAAGGTGCAGAAACACATGACACATGGCCACTCAACAAGACTCCTGAATGTCTGACACACTGCACACTACGCTGTACATGGACATGACGGCAATACCACACCAACCAATGGGATCCCAGCCACAGTCACACACCAATGAAGAAGCCAAGGTCACCCACAAAGAACACACATAGACAACAACCAACATTGCAGCCCGGACCCTGAGGAGTGCCAGCAGTCACACACACAACGTGTCACAATCACTGAAAGATAACACAAACTGGAAATCACATGACAGGGGCAAACAACAAGTGCCAAGGGGAAACCTGACTGTGACCCATCTGCGTCTGCACACAAACTCAGCCCTGACAGCAAACACACCTATGGGTGACACCCTGATGACCAGTAATGTGCCATGCACCCACATCACAGAGAACCCAGGGAGAAGACTTTGGGGAACATAGGTCAACTCAGCTAGCATCACAAACAGGTACAACACTAGGGATCACAGCATGCACAGCTAAACGGAAGTGAACACACAGACATGCACATACAACACACACCTTGGGCACAGGCAATGTCACAGGAGTACACACTGCCATGAGGGGACTCCACTCCTGTGTGAGGAAAGCTGTGCCATATGTTGCCTCAGTAGGGCCCCATCATGTCAGCTGAGCACTTGGTCACACAATCAACAATTAGCACCAAATGAGGGCTCCCGTCACATCAGCCTGGTCATGGAAGTGCCAACGGAATCATCAGCACAGATCCAACACACTTGTATAGCAATGTTGCACTGACAACACAGATGAGTCCTTCCCCATTGATGCCCAAACCTGCATGTCCAGTGGAGATGGCCACACGGTCAGGGAAGTAGACGAATTGAACAATGGCAGGCACAACAGATGTGCAGGGGTGGAAGCCACAGATGTGAAATAGCTAATCTAAGTAGGAAATCCCATTGCCAAATACTGAACACATGACACCCTCAGATGCTGCTATGGATGACATGGATACACCACAGGATAGGACACATTCCCCCTGGACCACATGGGTTCCTGCACAGTAACACTTCATTATCATGAGACCAAATATCACCATCACTGCAGCAAGGGAATGGTTAGCATCATCAACAACATGTACATCAGAAGCATAAGCACTAGAGAACAGAAAGTTGCTTTATTCAGCATATGTGTGGAATGAAAACAAAGTCCAGAAAAAACACAAAGGCCAATGGCCAGTCCATTGTAAAAGTCCAAACAGGGTGACAGTGGCAGATGTCACCCTACGCATGCCTGCACAAAACCAGTGACAATCCACTAGGAGGGGCAACCGGGGGGCAGGCCAGGCACCGCAGGGACAGGATCAGGGCTCACCAGGAGGAAGCAGGGAAGGGGTGGTGGGTGCTGGAGAGCCACTGACAACTGCAGTGGAGGTGTCTGACATGGTGTGTGCCGGCACAACTGGGGGCATGACTCAGATGTTGTGGGTGCCGACACGACTGCAGTGGACCCTGCAGATGGAGTGGACAGGTCCGCCACTGCAGTGCCCAAGTCAGACAGGGTGGTAGTGGACTCCACTGCAGTGCCTACCACCAGGGGAGGAGAATGGGGAACAGGCAAGGTGGGCTGGACAGAGGGGAGGACACCCTCACCACATCAGTGGCACAGACAAGCGCAGCGGGGTGTGGTGCCGGGAGAGCAAGTGCCAGGGGAGAAGGCCGGATCCTCTTGGGGATGGTATATCTGTGGGTGGGGGAACCTGGGGCAGGGTGTGGTGGGGGCACCTGTGGAGTGGGGGCCTGAGGGATGGAGGAAGGAGACCTGGTGCCTGAGCTGCAGGGCGGCGGCGGGGTCTTGCTCTTACGGCTCCGGGGGACTTGCGGGTGGGGGCCTCAGTCTGTCTGCGCCTGGGGAGGGTGTCCGGGGGCGAGGGCACTCTGCTCCGTGTGGGTGGGCTTCCTCTTCCCCCTGGATGCTGGAGCAGCTGGATCGGAGGGGAAGAGGCCGAGGTCACTGAGGAAGAGGCGCTGGGTCTTTGGGGTTGCAGGTGAGGCAAGGGAGGGTGTTTTGGAGGGAGAGGCAACTGAGGACTGCGCAGTGCTCGTGGATGCGTGTGTGTGTACCAGGGCCCCATCCCCTGTGAGTCTGGTTTCAGTCCCCTGACTGTGCGTGCGTGTGCGTTTTGTTTGTGGCGTGTGTGTCTGTGTGCTGGATGTGTGTGTGCTGGTGTGTGCCTGTGCCGGTGTGTGTGTGCTTGGGACGGGTAAGGTGCTGGGGAGTGTGGATGGAGCAGAGGCAGGAGGGGTGAGGGACTGTCTGAGGAGGGACACTGCTGCCGTCAGGGAGGAGTCCATGGACCTATTGCCCCTCTGTAGGTCAGACATGTCCGATGAGATGCCCTCCATGAACAACACCAGCTGAGTCAACAGAGCGGTGTGCGCATGGAGGACACTCAGCATGGCTGTCTGCCCTACATGGAGCTGGCGAAGGAGGTACACAGACTCCTCACTCAGGGCAGCAGGGGACACAGGGGCAGGGGGTGCGGTGCCTGGCCCAAAGGAGACACGCTCCCGAACATGGTGAGCCTCCACGGACCTGGGGAATGGGAGCCGATGGGAGGGCGGTGGTGGTGCTGGTGGTGGCGGGGACAGCAACACTAGCTGGGGTGTGGTGGCTGCTGACACCCGCCTCCATAAGGGAGTCATCCTCCGAGTTGCTCTGGTCCTCAGCTGAGGTGGATGGTGCTGAGGACTCCTCGGTGTGGCTCCCCTCGCCCTCCGTGCCACTGGGTCCCTCCGACCACTCCTCGGCTGCTGACCCAGTCTGGCTCTCCGGCTCCTCCTGGTCCGTGGAGCTGTCCCCTTCCGTGGCCATGGATGTATCTGCAAACAATGGGGAAACAGACAGACATCAGTCACCTGCACCAAACGCACACACCACTGTGAGCACAGCACATTACAGAGCAAGCCCTGGCATCATTAGTTGTACATTGCTAAAGTGCCCTAACTGAACAGGAGCAGCCAATTGTCAGTCTGATGCCAACCATGGCACTCACATCCCACATGGCCTTGCACCCATCTGTCTGGTGTCTGTTGGATTGCAACACCCCAGTGTGGACACATGCACCAACTACACAGTAGTTGGACAGTGCAGAGGACACGGTGTGGCATGTGGACATGCACACATCACAGCTCTTGCCACTGAGTCAGTACAGGTTTCCGGATGAAAGGGATGCCCAGAGTCAAATAGGAAATGCATGTGATGCATACCAGCAACAGACACCATGATGCACCCATGTCCTGATAGCCATCGCCACAATGGTGTGCATGTAGCACATGTCACTCCCCTGCAGGATCACCAATAAGTAGACACATGCCATGGCGGAGGCATGACTTCTAAGACATACATCACTGTCTCAGTGATGTATGACTTGGCAGCCAGACAACAACACTCTGCACTGTGTCACAATAGTAGGTCATGGGGAATGCAAGTCCTGGAGCTGCACAAGTGCACATGTACATCCCCCACAACACATCATCTTAACCCTCATCTGTCCAGGTCATACCTATTGGACATATGGGAGACCTGTGACACTACCCTCTGAACCTGAGCCCCTCACAATCTGCTGTGAATGGGGAACAGCTGCCTGAACTTCACATTTGCATACCCCAGTCTGCACGGGCAGCTGATCAAACACATATGTGACACACAAGTATCGTCTCCTATGGTCACATCTCCAGGGGCATGCTGAGCCCCTACCAAGAAACACCCCAGCAGTCCTGGCAACTAATCCACAGCACACTGACACAGAGGCAGACACCTGAGGGGTCAAATCACTGCGCACAATGTGTCAGCTGATACACGGGAGTGGGAGTACAGAGTGCATTGCATGGCCTGGAGTAGGCATGACTGTCCTGCCCCACATGAATGAGGGATGAGCCCTGGACAGTGGATAGCTGGCTATGTATGTGTGACACACGTAATCTGCACACTCCTGGGGCCCAAACATTGTTCCCACCCGCTGCATGGGCGTGTGCCACATACCCCAGGCACATGTGGTGGCTCAGCTCAGCAAGTGGACCGCATATCAAAGCAACACGCAGATTACATGTCCGAACACAGGCGTTGTGTGAACAATGGACCCACCCATGATGCCCACAACAGAGTTAGGGAAACAGATGCTGTCCCCCACCTTTAGTGAAGCAAACTGCAAGGACACAGTCCCAAGTGACACAATTCCCTGAATGTAAGGGCCACACCTGGGTATCAGATGAGCAGTGGGCAGTGCACAATAGAGGGACATGGCTCCTGGACAACATGACTGCTGTACTGTGGCAGTTGAACCAGGCCAGAGGAGGGCACAAAGCATGTAATACAGAGTTCACAGTGCAGTCTTTGACTCACCCCCTCCTTGCTGCTGTCTGGCCTTCAGCTGCCCATCCAGGTCTGGAAACACCACCGCCAGGATCTGGAGCATGTGGGGGTCAGGGTCCGTGTTCCGCCCCTCCTGCGAGGAGGCGACAGCTTCAGCTGGACCCGTGCAATCCTCCGGGTCCAGCCCCGAAGGTCCTGCCACCTCTTCTGGCAGTTGCGGATCCGGCGCTTGTAGACCCCCACGGACCGGACAGCCCGGACGATGTCCTTCCAGATCTCCTGCTTCCGATGGGCATTAACCTGTCAGGATGACAAAGTGAAAAGGCCATTACTACACATGCAACATATCCGTGCATGACACAGTTGTATATACATGTCTCAATCACAGGGGCACATGATGTACACAGGCAGTGCAAAGCTGCCCATGGACAGTTTGCCAGACGTCACTACATGGTATCATTGCATGGGAAGTAAAACCTTGTTCAAATGCACTGTCACTGCACCATACCTGTCCAGTGCATGTCACTACACACTATGGGGGTGACAACTACTCAGTGAGCCTGCTAGCCAGTGGCGTGCAGACTTTCAGCCTTGCTAGTCAGACAATATGCACATTCAGAAAGGCAGTGCACAGAACACTCACCTGTTCCCCTGGTGTCCCATACAGCTTGCTGTACTGTGGAAGTAGGCTGTCCAGCAGGGCCTGGTTCTCCTCAAGGCTGAAGGCTGGGGCTCTCTCCACAGTATGTGCCATTGCAGGGTCCAGAGGGGCAGAGACAGCAGCAGTGCAGTGGCAGATGTCGTCCTGGAGCATGTAGTGCAGGCAAGTGAGCTCTCAGGGGAACAGCCAGCAATATATATGTGCTGGAGAGGCAGATACTGTCCCTTGTGTCCAAAGTGATAGGTCCAAGTCGTTTGCATCTTCTGAATCTGGCCAATCCATGGAATAGCAGCACCAATACACGCCCACAGCATCCTTCAAATCTTCAACTTCATGACATACATGATTTTGCAACATTGTTGTGGGTGACCAACTGAATTTCCAGCAACCGACTCGTTCGAAATTCGAAAACGCGTCCGTTGCCAGGCAAGGCCATTGTCAATGGGTGCGCACCGATCGGTCCATTGCGGTACAACGCGTACAGGGGTACAACGCGTACCCGCACACATTGAATGCAATGGGCCGGCCGGGGGCACCGATCGGTCCATTGCAGTACAACGCGTACAGGAGTACAACGGCGTACCCGACACATTGAATGCAATGGGCCGGCCGGGGGCACCGATCGGTCCATTGCTGATCAACGCGTACAGGGGTACAACGCGTACCCGCACACATTGAATGCAATGGGCCGGCCGGGGCACCGATCGGTCCATTGCTGTTCAACGCATCACTGTACATGTGACTGGCATATGTCACCATGCCTGTCTCAGATGGACATATGCCAGCCACAGATAGCTCCCAGGGAGTGAGGGGCACACCTACATCACGACAGCCTGTCCAAACTTTATCATAAGGCATGTAAGGCTGCATTTCCTATTGTGTGTATGTTGGTGTACATGTTGTCCTGTGGGTGTCACCTGTGGGCAGCCACCCCCAGGCTGTGCACGTGTTCATGGGGACAGGATCCTGGGTGTTACGTGTACATGACCACTGTGATGTGCAACTGTTCATATCTGTGCATGTGCCATGGTCACATTTCACGGTGGTGTATGTGTATGTCATGTCACATACCCCGTGAGTCCCATGTGGGACGGTATGTTTGAGCCAGGGTGTCCCAGTGGCACAATAGTGATGGTCCTCCACAGTCTGTGTGCATGTAGTGTTTACAATGTCTCTGATTTCATGTGCACAATGGGAGACAGTCTCCACATCCACGTTGTGTGTGCATGGACTTTGATGTTGTGCGTGTGTGTGTCACAGACGTCCATGTCTGTCCTGCCGTGGCAAGTGGGACCACTACCTGTGGGGGTCATGGTTGTTTTGCTGTGGTGTATACATGATACTCCATGTAATGCCAGTGTCCATGTGGCAATACAGGGTCCCTGGGAATGTACCTGTCGTTGAGCTGTGGTGCCTGGGGCACATCTGTCCTCACATGTCACTGTGGGGGGTTATTGTGACACGGCAGCAGGAGATGGGAACTGTGACACGGCCTCATGATATCCAATGGGCCAACCTGGGACTAATTGATGCCACCTGTTGGACCGTGTTGACAGATGTTGGCCATGTATGTACCATACATGTCCTTACGGAACTGCACACTTCATGTAGTTGTGCCTCATAATGATGTATGTTGGGATATTGAGTGTGTTCAATGCCGCATATGTGGGGTGACTGACAATCTTGCTTACTTCTCCTCTGCACTGCAGGGCTCCTGCTGTCCATCGACCATTCCCAGACCTGGCAACGATGGTGGAACGGGACAGCATCCGACGGTACCGCTTCACCAGGCAGCTGATTGAGGATTTGGCAGTGCAGTTGTCCCCACATTTGCAGCCTGGCCGGCCGTATCCTACAGCGCTGACCCCCAAGGTGAAGGTGATGGCAGCCCTACACTTCTTTGCCACCGGTACCTTCCAACATACTGTGGCGACTGCTGGTGGGATGTCACAGACCATGTTGAGCCGTGTGCTCCGCGATGTTTTGGCGGCAATGTTGCTATTCCTGAACCGGTACATCTATTTCCCTAGACTGCGACGACTCACTGACGTGAAGAGTGACTTTTATGCCCTGGGGAGGATGCCGCATGTCATTGGCTCCATTGATGGGACACATGTGGCTTTGGTACCACCACAGGCCCAGGAGCAGGCCTACAGGAACCGCAAGCACTACCACTCGGTCAATGCACTGGTGGTGTGTCTTGCAGACATGACCATCACACACGTGTGTGCCCGTTTCCCTGGTTCAGCACACGATGCCTTTGTGATGAGGAGTAGTCGCATCCCCAGGATGATGGCACAGATGCAGAACCAGCGTGCCTGGCTTGTCGGTGTGTACTGACTTTGTGCCATTGTGTGTGATCTGATCTGTAGTATTCCGCCCACTTT
Source organism: Calotriton arnoldi (assembly GCA_963921515.1). Lineage (NCBI taxonomy): Eukaryota > Metazoa > Chordata > Amphibia > Caudata > Salamandridae > Calotriton > Calotriton arnoldi. The sequence goes on along the minus strand of CAWUFW010000046.1, from coordinate 4,601,998 downwards.
TCCAAGTCAGCTAATGTGCACTTGTCTGTCCGTAGGTGACTCGGGATACCCCAACATGCCGTGGTTGCTGACACCCCTCAGGAACCCTGTGACACCAGCCCAGATGCGCTACAATGAGGCACATGGTCGGACCAGGAGAGTGATTGAGCGGACATTTGGTCTCCTGAAGAGCCGCTTCCGCTGCCTGGACAAGACCGGAGGGTCCCTCCCATATGCCCCTGCGAAAGTGTGCAAGATTATCATCGTCTGCTGCATGCTCCACAACCTGGCAGTGCGGAAGGAGTTGCCTCTCATCCAGGATGACAATGACCAACATCCGCCACCTGTGGAGGATCCTGGCCTGGACCACGATGCCAGTGACGATGATGATGATGATGATGAGGGTGATGTCCGCACACAGCTCATCACCAACTTCTTTAGCTGAATGTGAGTATCCTGAGGTGTCATGTCAATGATGTGAGTTGGCATGATATGTGTAGGTGGTGCTCTGGTGCTGTTGGAGTGTGTCCATGGGCTACTTGACTGGATGTGTGTTGCGATGTGTGCTTACAGGTGGGCTGTACTCCCCAACAGTGTTGACAGGCTAACGTGGTTCTGGGTGGGTATCTTGTAACATGTATTGTGCATGAGTTTTGCTGTTCTGTCCTGTACTCCATTGCTTTTGACTGTGTGTCATTTCTGTCCTTCACAGGGTACTTTCAGATTCGTTTGGTCAACTGTGTCCACCGACGACGTGATTGCACTTCCAGGGTGGTAGCTGTTGTGTCCCTACAGGTGATGTGCGCCACACCCATGGACTTCCTTCCGTCTACAGTTGTTGACTGTGTGCCCGCTGCCAGGTGGAATTACCTTGCATCTGTAGTGGTTACGACATGTTGCAACTGTGTAATAATCCTGTGCTTCACTTTGTGATGTGCGTTGTCTGTGGTCACACATTTGACTGCCATTTGCTTACTGCACCTGTGGGCTACTTGACTACAACTGGGAATGGGTGTGGTGTCTGTGCATTGCACCGTCTTCCCTGGCAACATCAGTGTAGGCAATGAGTCAGATGGCCTAGGTGTGTATGTGTTGTGTAGCCCTGGTGGTGTGTCTCCCTCATATGTGTCACGTTGCCTTTACTCACATGCCTGTGTTGTACTTGCTGTTGCAGTTCGCATACACAGTGTAATTTTGCAGTTCATCATCCCCATAACAGCACCCACGTTGGAATCACAACAGAGGCAAGTATGGTGTATTAGTGTGTTTATTGTGATACATTTGTGTGAATAGTGCATAGGATGGGTAGTGCTGTACATAAATCTTGCAATCAGAAGTTCCTAGGTGAATTGAAAGTCCTGGTAGACAGAATCCCCAGTATCGGGGCCACAGTTGTCTGAGACATTGGTCCAACTTGTACTCCCCATGCAATGTGTGGGAGTAGTGTTGCCGTCAACAGGGTGAACAGTCTGTTCACAAAGGTGAACATCCAGAACAGGTTCAGGCTTCCTGGGAGTTGCGCTTGGCCATCGGCCTCTCACTTGCCCCTCTTCGGACAACCCCTCTTCTTGGGGGGGGGGCCCCTCAAGTACAGGCTGCTGCGGTGCAGGGGACTCTTTGCCAGAGTCATCCTCCCTCCCTGTGGCAGTTGCAGTTTGGGCAGCACCAGATGTTGTTGGCACACAGGGAGGTGTGGACTCGTTGCTGTTCATCTGGCGGAGGCATTGTAAAATGTCCCTGTGCACCGCCGTCATCTCATGCAGTGCATCCCACTTGGACTCCACGCGGGACATGTGTGAGTCCACGCGGGACATGTGTGACTCCACGTGGGACATGTGAGAGTCCAAGCGGGCATGATGGGCAGCCTGCTGCTGTTTCATGTCTCTGAGGAGCCCCACTACCTGGCTGAGGTCTCCGGTGCTGGACTGGTACGCATCAGCTCTGCGTACCAGTTGTGGGTCATCATGCACACCAGCAACCTCTGCAAGCAGCGACCTCTGTCTCCCACCCCTCCCACCACCCCTGCTGACATGTGCAGTGCGTGCAGTGGCACGCACAGATGACCCTGGTCCACCTTGGAGGTTGGTGGTGGTGGTGGTGTCCATGGCCCCAGGTTGGTCCAGGGTCCCTGTGCTGGTGTTGCTCCTTCTTCTGTCCATGTCGGCAGGGATGGTATTTGTGTTGACAGTCGTTGGAGGGGTGGGTGCAGGGGGTGCAGCTGGTGGTGCAGCTGGTGGTCCTGCTGGTGCTGCAGCTGGTGGTCCTGCTGGTGCTGCATGTAGACTTGCACCGGATGTGCCAGGTTGGTCTTCTTGTCCGAGGAGGGCAGAGGCTGTACGACACCAGTGAGCTCCGCATCCTCTTGAGCCTGGGACTGGGACTCCTCAGCGTCTGCTGCTGTGTCCCCATCATCACCTGTTTTTGGGAGACACACACAATGTATGTTATGTTTCTGCAGGCATCAATGGTTGACACACATGACAGTTGTGACTGTGCCTCTGGGTGCGGGCCTGTACATTGCATTGTCCTAAGTCGTCACAGTCAGGGGTTGATATTGGTGTGGCATATTGTCCTGCATTATTTGGGCATTTCTATGTATTTGTTGGGGTGTGATCATGGTCTGCATTGGTTGTGTTTGGTTGACAGCCGGCCCTCCTTCCCACCCAGCCAGTCAGTTATCCCACCATGGACTGTGCTTGCATTGCAGGGAGTGGAAGTTGTCTCTCAGGATGTCAGTCAGTGGTGTCCTGCTGTTTGTTGGTGCACAGTTGCCAGCAGGGCCTTGTGCTCCCCACAGCAGTAGCCAGTGTCAGCCATCTTGTGAGTCCTTCTCCACTCCCTGTGATGTGAGCATGGTTCAGGGTGGTGTTGATGGGCCAGTTGTGAGGGTGACCAATATCTGTGACTGCCACTCCCTTCATGCTATTGCCTCCACCCCACTTGCCAGCATTCCCAAACTTACTTGCTTTTGTGGGGAGTTCAGTATGTGTGGGTGTGTGAGCAATGGCAAGATGGCTGACAGTGGTGTCCTGCTGTTGGTTGGTGTGCAGTTCCCAGCATGCCCTTGTGCTCCCCACGACACAGCAACAGTGTCAGACATCTTTGATGGGCCTTTCCACTCTCTGTGGGATGTGCATGCGTCAGTGTGAGCTTGCTGGGCCATGTGGTGGGGGATGTAGAGCTGTGACTACGACTCCCATCATGCTATTGCCTCCACCCCCTTCCCAGCATGCCCATGCTTCCTTCCTTTTGACTCTGCTTCCCTGTGGGGTGGGCTGGCTGTGCTGACAGGATGGCTGGGAGTGTTGTCCTGGCAGTTGTTTGGCTAAAAGTCCCAAGAGTGTCCCTGTGCTTCACACAACATAACCCAGGGTGGTGGTTCTTTGTGGGATATTGAGTTAGGATGTGAGGCATTGCATTCTACCAGGTGGGTTCTGTGGAGTTTGTGTTGAGGGGGTGTGAGGGAGGTGCTTGTGACTATGGTCAGTGCTGCAAGTCCTCCTTCCCACCCAGCCAGCCAGATATCCCACCATGGAACGTGCTTGCATTGCAGGGAGTGGAAGTTGTCTCTCAGGATGTCAGTCAGTGGTGTCCTGCTGTTTGTTGGTGCACAGTTGCCAGCAGGGCCTTGTGCTCCCCACAGCAGTTGCCAGTGTCAGCCATCTTGTGAGTCCTTCTCCACTCCCTGTGATGTGCGCATGGTTCATGGTGGTGTTGATGGGACAGTTGTGGGGGGGGGGCAATATGTGTGACTGCGACTCCCATGATGCTATTGGCTACACTGACTTGGCCAGCATACACAGAATTCCTTCCTTTGAGTGGTCTTCACTGTGTGTTGGTGTTGTGGTGGCTACATGTCTTGATGTGTTTGTTAGTTCTATTTGTGCCACTACCTAGCTGTAGTTGTAGTTGTGTTTGTACATGTGATGGCACGGTTGGATGTAACTTTTTTGATGGCATGTGTTGTGTTTATCTGACTGACATACACATTTTGGGATGATTCTGTTCTGGTTGCTGTGTAATTGCTATGAGTGCATGGTTTGACTCTCCCTTGACAGTGATGTGTGTGTGTTTTGTGGCAGAATATTGTGTACATTTGTTGTGTACTCACCAGGCTCTGGGATGTTCTCTAGTCCATATACGCTCACTGGCGGAAGGATGGCCCGCACCTTCTCCTCCCAGGGCCTGAGGTATATTGGCTTGGCAGGAGGGCGACTGCCGGTGTATTGGCTGATGATGTAGTCTTTCTTGAGCAGGTCCCGTACCCTCCTGCGCACGTCATACCACCTGTTCTGGATGTCGCTCTTTGTGCGCAGACATGGTGATTGTGCGTTCACCCTGTTGATGATCCTCTCCCACATCTTGGTTTTCTGGGAGATGGGGGTCTGTTGGACCAGTGTGCCAAACAGCTGTGGCTCTACCCTGAGGATCTCGTCTACCATGACTTCCAATTCACAATCTAGGAACTTGTGATTCTTCTTGGGGGCATGGTGATGGGTGGTGATGGTGAGTGATGTGTGTGTTGGTGTGCAGGTGAGGGTATGTGAGTGTGTGTTTTGCTGGGTGTATGTGAGGTAGGTATTTGTTGGTGTGCTGATGGTGTGTGGCTTGTGTGAGGGATGAGCTGTGGGTGTGTGGTTGCTGTCTGTTGGGTGCTGGCAGTGGAATGGCATTTGCAAAGGATCATGGTTGTGATTTGTGTCCTTTATATGGGTGGAGTTGTGGGTGTGTCTTTGTTCTCTGTCCCCACCCCCCAGTATTTATTGGCTTTGTAATTGCTTGTTTGGCCTTTTTTGTGTGATTTTTCCTTTGTACTGTCTGTGCATGTTGGAAACGTTCTTGTGACCGAGTCGGACCCTGCATTTGTCTCATGACGGTGTTCTCCGCTTCGTTCACGCTGTGTTTGTGCAGTTTTTATGCTGCGTACGCGTCGGTCGCGGTGTTTTGTGTTGCTTCGGCTCGGTTTTGTATGCGTGTCGGTCGTGACGGCTTGTCCTCCGTCCGACTCGCTCGTGGTTTTCGCGCCTTGCATCGTACTTTGCGGTTTGGAGTTCGCGTGTACGTTTCGGTCGGATTTGTTCCGGGTGCGTGTCGGTCGGTTGGATTCGCGTGTTTTACCGGCCGGATTGCTGTTTTCCGTGCGGCTCGGTCGTTCAGCTTGGGTTCGGTACGTGTCGGTCGGATTTTGCACGCCTTGCATCGTACTTGGCGTGTCGGGCGCCACAGGTACGTGTCGGTCGGTATAATTTCCGGCTCCGAGTCGGTCGGTGCTTTTTCCGGCCCGAATCGGAATCGACCCCTGAGTGTAGGGAAGGTCAGATCTTATGGGGCAGTGAGTCTCAGCAGATGGTGCGATGGGAATCTGGATGAGGTTCAAGGTAGTTGAGGTGTAACCAGAAAGTTGAGGTTGACGGATTGTGAAGTCCTGGTGGCTGGACGTAGTCCAGGCACACGCTGCATACCACTTTGAATACCACTGTCAGAGTCTTGTAGAGGGTGATGCAGTGGCAGTGGTAGTAATGAATGACCCCATAAGAATTAGGAGGTTTAAAAGTACATCACAAATTCTGGCTAAGGACAAAAAGGATGAGGCATCAGGGGAAATTAATCGAAGTAGGTGAGGCGCAGGGTGCAGAAGTGGAGGGAAATCAGACCTCAGTTTTGGGGGTTTAACAGAAGGAACCAGAGGATCATCCAATGCCGAATTGCAGTGAGACAGTCAGAGTTGAATCAATGGAGAAATGGAGAGAGTGTAGGAAAGGAGTAGAAGATTTAGGTGTCATCGGTGTAGAGCTGATAGGTGAAGAGAAAGGAGGAGATAATGTCTCCAAGTGAGGTGGTGTGGAGGCAGAGGAAGAGAGGACTTAGGAAGGTCTACCCTTGGATGACCTCTAACAGGTATGGGGCTAGTGCAGATCTCATGGAGTCCCATTTCACTGGGAATGAGTGGTCAGATAGTTACGAGGAGAACCACTGTAGATCAAAGCCTTGAATGTCGGTGGTGTGGAACGAGGTCAGTAATATGACGTAACCTACATTTTCAAATTCTGCAAATAAATCAAGAAAGGTGGATTTGTTGTTAGGTGTGTGTGGTTCTGTGTCACCAGCCCAGCTTCATGCTTGTATTGGTGACAGTGCATCTGTTATCACCGTTCCTTTCCACTGGGAATGGGGCGTGGTGTTTGATAGACGCTTGGCTAAAGCAGAGTCCACCTATGTGCAAGTGATGAGGTACTTATCTTAGGTTGATGCGGTGTTACTGGAAAAAATCAGCAGCAATCGTCCCTTTTGTTAAAAACGGAACTAAATGAAATCAAACTGAGGATTTATGCAGACACTCTAAAACCATCTGCTTAATTTAGTTAATTTTAATATGGATTTTATAAAGCAGTGCTAACCACCTACTGGTGGCCTCAGAGCAGTTTGGAGTGTGGGAACATTTGCAGTTTGGTGGGTTGCAGTATACTGCTTTGTGTGTTTTGGTGATGGGAATTATAGTCCATATGCTAAGGGGCAGCCATGTCATGGACAGCAGCCATTTAATATGTCCCAAACATGATAAGGCCTTAGAGAAGAGTGTAGTCCTGAGAGCCAAGGGTGAAGGCAGCATGTTGACGTGAGGCATGTGACTAGCCAAGACTTCAAGGGCTGACAGAGGAGAAAAGTCTTGAAAAACGATTGGAATAGCCAACTACCAAAGAGAACAAGTGAGTCTTTAGGGATTGTCTACATTTGACAAAGTCATTTCCTATTCTCAGATGTAGCAAGTGGGAATTCCCGAGGCATCTGCCTAAACATGAAAATTCACCCACCAAATCTCTGGTGTCTAGTTGGTCAGGAAGTCAGGCGGCATCTGTTGGCAGACCTGAGGCCTCTGGTAATAGGCAGGGAAGTACTTTAGTGATCGGCCATGGAGGTCTTTATGTACAAGGCAGCAGGTTTTGAAAATCAAGTTTTCTTTTACTGGTAGCCGGTATTTAGACAAAGGGCCCGATTCTGATGCGGGTTGGAAAAGCTTCCCGACCGAGGGCCTGATTCTGATGCGGTTAGGAAGGCCTCCTAACGGCATTTGCTCCTTCCAAATCAGATCGGGAACGTGTCTTCCCGACCGAGGACCCAATTCTGATGCGGTTAGGAACAAATGTTCCCATTGAAGTCAATGGGAGTTCAACCAAATCGTATCTGGAAGCATCCGGATGCATCCTACTCCGCCGGTCGGACTTTCCCGATCCGTGTGGGTCGGACACCATTTCCCAACCGATTCGGTCGGGAAGCTTTTCCAACCCGCATCAGAATCGGCCCCAAAATATCGAAAGAAAAATATTGTGTGACATAAATATCGTGCACAAAATATTGTTATTTTAAAATATTGTGTAATTAATATTGATGTCCAAAATATCGAAAATAGGTGTTGTGTTTTAAATTGATGATAAAAATAGTGTTGTTAAAATTTTTATTGTTTTAAATATCTATTTTTTTAGTTAAAATAGTTTGTGATATGTTTTTGTATGTGTTGTTATTTAAAGTAAAATAATATAAATGTTTAGTTATTTTTTCTGTGTAATTTTCTGTGTTGTAAATAAATGGAAATGTAGAATTTGTTTATATTTTGTGTCACTAAATAGGTTTTTAGGAGCGGGATGTTGGGTTTATAGGGGATAAGGGTGGGGACTAAATAAAACATTTTTAAACATTTTTGTAATTTTTTTAAATTGAATTGAGAAAAATTAGATAGAATTTGAAGAAGTTTAGGAGTGGGATGTTGGGTTTATAGGGGATAATGGTGGGGAGTAAATTAAAAAATTGTAGAATTTTGTTTAATGATTTTAAATTTTATAAAAGTAAGAAAAATATATAGAATTTGAAGAAGTTTAGTAGTGGGATTTCGAGTTTATAGGAGAATAGCGTAGGGAGTAATTAAAAAAGTTAGTAAAATGTTTTAAATATTGTAAATAAAAAAGAAATATAAGATAGAATTGTAAACTATTTCAGAGTGGGATGTTGGTTTTAAGGGTGGTGAATATTTGAAACATTTTAAATAATGTTAAGTAATATTTATCAAAAAGTCAAATTAAGGTAAATTATATAGAAGTTTAAAAAGTTTTGAAGTGGGATGTTAGTTTATAGGGGATAAGGGTGAGGAGAAAATTAAAATATTGTTAAAATGTGTGTAATATTTGGGATTTTTGAAGTGGGGTGTTGAGATATGGGGGATGAAGGATTTTAAGATATTCTGCTTGTATTGCATTTTTAATAAAAGATAACTTTGTAGTGGGATGATGGTTTATAAGGAAAAATGTTGGGAATGTATTTTTAAATATTTGATCATTTTAAAACAAAAAAATTATATTATCTTATAATTTAGAAAAATATTTAGTAGTGGTATTTACAGTTATAAGGAAAATGGTGGGGATCTGTTTACAATGTATACTTTTCTTTTTTTTAATTTGAAAGAGAGAAATAAATTGAGTTGTGTGATGTATATTTATAGGGGTAAGTATTGGGGTATAGGTGAAGATTTTATTAATTTATTTTTGTAGAATTATATTTATTTAATGCTTTTGAGTAGTTGTTAGTATTATTGTATTCTGAAATGCTAAGTGTAATTTTACCAATTTTAAATTGTTTAGATTTTTATTAAATCTGTTTACATTTTTTGGGAAAGTTTGGTGCGTTAATTTGTGTTTGAAAATTTGGTAAATATTATTAGATTTGATAAAAGTTGAATTTTTTGTAATAAAATGTAATTCATTAGAAATAATTTGTAACTTGTTACTGTATGTGAATTTTCTGTTCATTGGGAAGAAATGTTGGAATTACTTAGTATTTCTATTTTTATTTGAGTTAATTTATTTAATTTTTTTAACATATGTTTAAAAAGTAAATTTAAAATAAAATGTTAACATTTCAGTGTTTTGGTTGGTATAAATATTATTTTTTTAATATGAGTTTTTCAGTTAAAAAATAGTTTTTACAAGAACATTATTTTTGTTTGAGAGTTGGTGTTTTTATATGATTAAATTAATATTTATTTTTCATTTTTGGATTTATTTATTAATTATATGTACTTTTAAAAGTTTTTAAAACAATGTAGGTAATTCTGAAGAGTTAAATGTAATATATGTATTTTTAAATTGATAAATCTATGAAACATATTGTTATATCTGCAATTTAAAAAAGAAATTATTATGTAGTATAATGTATTATATTTAAAAAAATATATAAAGTGTATGATTATTATATAGGGTATATCAAGAAATGTTGAAGAATTGTAAATATTTGTATAATATTATTATTTACTTTATATATAATTTTTATTTTAATCAATTGGTTAGGTGAAATTATTCATATGTTTTATTTTTCCTTACAATTTATAACATTTTATAGTAGTGTGTATTGTTTAGTGCAAGTGATATAGTATTTTATTAATGTAAGTTAAAGTTCCTATTTCAGTGTCCATCACTATACCTGACTTAAGTTATATTGGAGTGGAAATATTTAATTTTTTATGGTCAGTGTCCAGAACCTTCTCTGAATTAAGTTGTATTGGAGTGGAAATCGTTTTTTTTTATGTTTAGTGTCCAGCACCTTCCCTGATTTAAGTTACATTGAATTGAGAATTGTTAATTTTTTAGGTTTATTGTCCAGCACTTTCCCTGTCTTCATTTATATTCGAGTGGGAATAGTTATATAATATTATTTAATGTTTTATTATATTTTTTAACATTAGTAAATAAGTAGAATAAACATTTTTTATCCAAGATTTTGTGTTTGATTTTGTGGTCTTAAATTACTATTTATGTAATCTGTTGTCTTGTACTTCTGTATTAACATAATTTTGGGGACGGACCAGTCCACAGGAAAAAAATTCTGCTTTATTCCAAAATGTACTGTTTTCTTGTCTCCTTTCCTGTTCTTTTCCAATTTGAACATTCAATGCCATTTGGAATGTTTATGTTTATATTGTAAGAAAGTGTGGTACACTAGTGAGAAGATATCTATAAAAAATAAGAAGTAGAGTAAAATCTCCAACTAGTGTTGGCATTGAGAGGTACGGAACCATTACATAGTCTTCCTAAAATAGTTGATGCATCTATGGTGTGAGGGGTCTCCTTTTTATTTCTTACATTGTTTTCCTATTATAGCACAGTGTTCCAAGCATGTGCGGGGTTGGCCACACTCTCCACTGCGTTTGAAAAACCTTAGAAATTCGCTGAACAAAACAAAGGTTACAGGGACGTTATAGTTAGACTGACATTTAAATGTACAAAACCATAGAAATTCTGCAGTTATAGTTACCTGAGCTAACTATAACTTACGACCCGCAATGCACTGCTTATAACTTCACATATTACATCACTGATGAAATGGTCAGTGACATCACCTACTCACACCCCCACACAACCTCTCATACACCCACAGAACCTTTCACCTACCCAATCACAGAGCCATACAACCACTCACTCAACGAATAGAGGCACTCAAACACCCACCATTCACTCACCTATGCAGGCACTCACACAGCCACTCACTTACCCATACAGCTACTCACACAACCACTCACTCACCCATATTACAACTCACATAGCCACACACTCACTCGTATAGCTACTCACAAACCCACTCAACCACTTACAAAGGTATTCACTCAAGCATACAACCTCTGAACACAGGCATACACTCACCAATGCAGACACTCACACAAACAACGCTCTCCAATACAGCCACTTACACAGCAACTCACTTAACCAAACACCCACTCAAACAGCCTAACACTCACCCGTACAGCCAGTCATACACCCACCTACTCACCCATCTAGCTACTCACACACCCACTGACCCACCCATACAGACACTCACACAGCCACTCAGTCACTGATTCAGCCACTCACACACCCACTCGCCCACCCTTAGAGCCACCCACACAGCCAGTCACCCACCTATACAGCCACTCACACACCAATACAGCCTCTCTCACAGCCACTCACTCACCCATCCAGGTACTTACACACCCACTTATTCAACAATATAGCTACTCACACACCCACATATTCACCAATACAGGCACTGACACACCCAATCACATACCCATACAGCCACTCACACCCACTCACACACGGATACAAACACTCACACAGCCACTCATATAATATATGCCAGAAATAGTATTACTCATTAGTAGTACGCAAAGTATACTAATGTAAGTTTTGTAGTAGCTTGGTATATGTGTTTAACACTCATAAACTTTTAGAAAACACTCACAATCACTGGATGATGTCATTTGAGATGCCATTTGAGATGTCATCAGTGATGTCACTGACCATGTCATGAGTAACCGTGGGCGGAGAGCTCCGCTCCGCCCGCGGAGTGTGCGGAGATTTGCCTACTCCGCGTTCCGCGGAGTAGGCAAATCTGCGCACACTCCGGGGCGTTGACCAGCCCCCGCCTCCCACCCGCCCTATTAACAATTGATTCCAACTTTTAAAAAACATCTTTAAGGTATATAAAAACACCTTACCTTAGCTGCGGCGTCCCCGGGATGCCCTCCTCCTCTTCATCATGTTCTGTGGAAAAACTGTGCATGTGCGGGCGCCCGCGCATGCGCATTTCTCACGAGAAATGCGCATGCACAGTTTTTCCACAGAACGCAATGAGGAGGAAGAGGGCAGCCCGGGGACGCCGCAGCTAAGGTAAGGTGTTTTTATTTACTTTAAAGACGTTTTTTAAAAGTTGGAATCAATTGTTAATAGGGCGGGTGGGAGGCGGGTGGCGTAGCGGAGCTCCACGGAGTTTGTTCTCAACTCTGTGGCCCTCCGCGTAGCCCCACTATGCCTGGGGTTAGTCATGAGTGATGTAATATGTGCTGGTCATAAGCAGTGCATTGCGGGGTGTAAGTTATAGTTAGCTCAGGTAAGAATTCTCATGGTTGTGTACGTTTAAATGCCAGCCTAACTATAACCCTGTAACCTTTGGTTTTTTCAGTGATTATATATATAATTCACAAAGAAAAACAAAGGCCCTGGGGGATAGGGTCCCTTGGGCCATTAATGGCCCTGGAAGGGGGTAGCACAGCCCCCCTCCCCTTTGTTATTGAGTCCGAACCCTGGGGAATGGGGTCTCAGGGAACAAGATTGACCTGGGAAGGGGGGCCGAGCAGCTCCTCTCCCCATTACTAACATGGCTGGGTCCTAGGGGTTGGGGTTCCCGGTGCCGAAATCGGCCTGGGGATGGGCTCCAAGTGCACCCCCTCCCATATATGAAATAACCAATTCCCTCCCCCCAAGACCTGGCCCACCCGGGAGGCCAAGCTTGTTTTTTTTTTTTAAATTGCTGCCGATACGAATTCATGACCAAAAAAAAAAAAAAACGTTTTTGGCCTTACCACTACGCCTAAGAGGTCATAGTATTCCTGTTTTTTTTTCCACTTTTCTTGGGACTTGGGTCGAGTCCCAAGTCCCAAGATGGCTGCCACCACTTCCTAGTTGAAGTGGTGGTAGCCAATCAGATCTCACCATGAGACCTGTCAGATCCGCAGACCCTTTGCGTCCCTAGAGATACATAATTTCTCTTTTTCTTTAAAAAAAATTACCGCGAATTGCTGGAGAATCTTGTGCTTCTTTTTTTTTATGCCCCTCCCGGGTGGGCCAGGTCGCAGGGGAGATTTATAAATATAATTGAAGGTAGGGGGACGCACGTGGCCTACCTCCCCAGAACGATTTTGCCACTGGGGACCCCATCTACTGGGGCCCGGCCAATTATAAGTTGGGGTAGGGAAGCCGCGCAGTGCCCCTCCCTGGGCTAATTTCGGTCCCGGTGGCCCTATCCTCCAGGGCCCGGCCTTTAAAATTAATTGCTAGGGGGGCACATGGCCCCATCCTCGGCTGATTTGGCCCCGGGAATCCCATCCCCTGGGGCCCGGACGTGGTTGCAAAAGGAGGAGTAGGCACGCAATCCCCCCTCCCCGGGCTGATTTCAGCCCTGGGGATCCCACCCCCCCGGGTCCGATATTTTAGTAATGGGGAGGGGGCCATACAGTCCCCTCCCCAGGGCAATTTCGTCCCGGAGACCCCATTCCTTGGGGCCTGGCTGCAATTTATAAAGCAAAGTCAAAAAAACAATCCCTTTGGGAGCAGATATTTTAACCACAAACACCACTCTTACATACACTACTCACTCAAATGGGGTGGAACATACTCAGGGGTGTGGAGCACATGAACTAAGAAAGACAAATCAGTGCAAAAACATTTTTTTTACTTATCGTACTTGACCATAATTTTTATTAAAATAATGTAATTCATACAATATAAAATTAAAAACGTTAAAAAATCATTTCAAAAGCACATTAATATTCAAATGTCATTCAAATTGTGAACAAATCGCCAGAAGTTCATCAATACACAATTAAAAACAACAAGTGGGACAAACAGAACTGCAAGGAAAATATGTTCTTGTCAGGAAAACATCACGTTAATCAAACAGCCAATGAATAAAGTTTCAATGCACACAACTGAGACAGAAAAAACTCAAGTCAAAATATTAATCATGAAGTGTAACATTAATCATAGATCCGTGATGTATTTCAGAAACAGAGCATCGACTGCGTTTCGGTGGGTCCAATCTTATATCTCCCCACCTTCTTCAGGAAAGCAATAATTCTTCCCACCTCGTTTAGATCATTCTACAAAAATACAAAATACAACACATATATATATATATATATTTAAAATAATCAATAAAAACATTTTGAACTGACTTGACTCAAGAAGATCACTCCAACACTCTGTATTATTGACTTATATGTCTGAGAATGTGCATGGGAAGCTTAATATAGTACGGTTCCCATGTTCATCCCCTCTCAGGGTGCTAACGTATGTCGAGATATGATTTCTCCCGGAAACTTAAATTCTGATTGAATGGAGTATGTGTGGTACATGCATAAGGAATTTGGGTAATGGTTTAATGCTTTGAATGATTGATAGTCCACTCAGGGTGTGTATCCGTTAGGAGTGTTGGAGTGATCTTCTTGAGTCAAGTCAGTTCAAAATGTTTTTATTGATTATTTTAAATATATATATATATATATATATGTGTTGTATTTTGTATTTTTGTAGAATGATCTAAACGAGGTGGGAAGAATTATTGCTTTCCTGAAGAAGGTGGGGAGATATAAGATTGGACCCACCGAAACGCGTCGATGCTCTGTTTCTGAAATACATCACGGATCTATGATTAATGTTACACTTCATGATTAATATTTTGACTTGAGTTTTTTCTGTCTCAGTTGTGTGCATTGAAACTTTATTCATTGGCTGTTTGATTAACGTGATGTTTTCCTGACAAGAACATATTTTCCTTGCAGTTCTGTTTGTCCCACTTGTTGTTGTTTTTAATTGTGTATTGATGAACTTCTGGCGATTTGTTCACAATTTGAATGACATTTGAATATTAATGTGCTTTTGAAATGATTTTTTAACGTTTTTAATTTTATATTGTATGAATTACATTATTTTAATAAAAATTATGGTCAAGTACGATAAGTAAAAATGTTTTTGCACTGATTTGACTTTCTTAGTTCATGTGCTCCACACCCCTGAGTATGTTCCACCCCATTTGAGTGAGTAGTGTATTTAAGAGTGGTGTTTGTGGTTAAAATATCTGCTCCCAAAGGGATTGTTTTTTTGACTTTGGTCTATTGGTACCCTACCCTTTTGGCGTCACAGGGTCCCTCTCTCTTTTTCCTAATGCAATTTATAAAGGCCAGGGGGATTTATAAATATAATTGAGGGGAAGAGGGAACGTGTGGCCCCCCAACCCAGACCGATTTTGACCCAGGGACCCCATCCCCTGGGGCCTGCCCAATTATAAGTTCAGGAGGGGGCCGTGCGGCCCTCCATCTCCAGACCGATTTCGGCCCCAGGGTTCGGCCATTTTAGTAATGGGGAGGTGGGCTGCATGGCCCCCCTCTCCAAGCTAATTTCAGCTCCAGGACCCCATTCCAGGGGCCCGGCTGCAATTTGAAAAGGGAGGGGGCCCGGGCATCCCCCCTCTCTAAGCCAATAATGGCCCTGAGGACCCTATCCCCAAGGGATGGCTCCCGCTATGTCCTGGGGTGCCCATCCCCAGGACATAGTGGTTTTTCTGCCAGCACTGGTACGAACAGGGAAACCTGTGTTTGCTCTCACTTGGCAGGAGCAATTTCAAAGGTCACTCCAAGCAAAAGCAAACACTCCCAGCTGGCGGGAACTTTAAAAATGCTCCTGCCAGATGGAAGAGGACTTCAAATCTGTTTCCCTGCCCGCAGTGATGTGGGCAGTAAAACAGATCTAACTATTGCTTCCAACCGCACAGAGCAGCATTTTTAGCTGCTCACTGTGGGCAGGAGCAATGTCAGATCCCACTGGATCCGGGGAGCCGGCTGGGGCCGCTTGGACCTTAGGACTTCCCCCGCGGCCCCCAACAATTATATGATGGGTGCCCTGGGTGGGCACCAGGGCACCCACCCTTTCTTGGCCGGCCCCTGGGGATGGTGTCACCAGGGCCGCCATCGGCCCAGGGAGGGGGGCCCTGCAGCCCCCTTTGGTAAATGGCCAGGCCCAAGGAGATGGGGTCCTCGGTGCCTATTAGACCTGGGAAGGAGTGCGACATGGTCCCTCCCCCTCTACACATTGGCCCGGGCCCCGGGGGATGTGATCCCTGGGGCTAAAATCGACCCGGGGATTGGAGCTGCGCAGCCCCCCTCCTCGTTAGTAAATCCCCTGGTCCGAAATCGGTCCAGGAAGGGGGGCTGCAAGGCCTCTTTCCCCCTTTATACATTGGCCGGGCCCAGAGGGTTGGGGTCTCCAGGTCCAATATAGTCCCGGGGGGGGTCTGCATGCCCCCCTCTGACTTATTAACTTTGTCTGGGCCCTGGGGTAGGAGTTCCAGGGGCCGGAATCAGCCCAGAGGTGGTCCGTGTGCCCGCTTACTACATTTTAATAAAGCAGGGCCCTGGGGGTTGGTGTCCTGGGGTTGAAATTGCATGGCCGCCTCCCCCCCAAGTATAATGGTGGGCCACAAGGGATGGGGTCCCCGGGGCCAAAACAGCCCGGGGAAGGGGAACACGTACCCCCTTCCCCCAAAAAGTGCACCAGTTTTCAGGGGATGGGGTCCCCAGGTCAAAATCCACACAGGGATGGTGGCATGTCCCTCACTCCCCTACAAAGTATGCCAGGCCTCAGGGGATGATTACCCTGGGGCCAAAATCGATCCAGGGAGGGGGCCCCGTGCCACCCTTCCACTAAAAAATACACAGATCCCCGGGCGGTGCGGTATCCAGGGCTAAAAACAGCCCAGGGAGGGGGCCTGTGGGTTGGATGCATGCGGGGAGATGGTCACAGGGCCAGGCTCTGCAGTCAATCCCCCATCGCACGCCGCCAAAGGCTGGGTGCAGCGGTGGTTGGATTAACGTATAGTAATTAATTATTATCTTACATGAAAAAAAAAACTACAAATTCACTGAAAAAAACAAAGGTTACAGGGACAATATAGTTAGGAAATAGCATTAAAACCCCTAGAAATTCACACCAAAAAAAACAAAGGTTACAGGGACAACTTGGAAACAGAATTTAAAAACCTTAGAAATTCAGTAAAAAACCAAAGGTTAAAGGGACGTTATAGTTAGGTTCAGGTTTTACACAGACTAAACCACAGAAATTCTGCAGTTATAGTTAGAGTTATCTCAAGTAACTACAACTTGTGCCCTAAGGTAACTATAACTCGATCCTTCACCATGCACTGCTAAATACCCCACATATTACAATCACTCATAACATCTTCTATGACATCATTGCTAATATCATTGTAACATTTTCTGTAAAATTATTGATGAGAAAACTGTGCATGGCTGGGGTGCGAGTTATATTTACCTTAGGTCACAAGTTATTGTTGCTTGAGATAACTGTAATTATAGCTGCTGAATTTCTATGAATTTGTGTGTATAAAATCTGAACCTAATTATAACGTCCCTGTAACCTTTTGTTTTTTTGTGAATATAGATATACTCATGCACAGACACACATGCAAGAACACAGATCATGGAGACACACACTGACAAATTTACACAATTGTAAACTCATCCTTGTGCCAAAACACTCGCACACATACTCATTCACCCCTGCTGAAACAACTACACTTCACGAATGGACATAAAGGCATAAGGATTAGTATACACATTCCCTCTAAAAACTGTATGATTTATCCCTGGGGGAGGGAGAGGGAGAGGGAGAGGAAGAGGGAGAGGGAGAGGGAGAGAGAGAGAGAGAGAGACAGACACACTACTCCGGAACCCAAAAAGGATTAGTCGTGAAGTAGTATAGGGAGATATTAAATTAATTTGAGCGGTTGACATGTGAGATTGTTATTTGGATTGGAAAAGGATAGTGGAGGGATAGAAGAGGGAAGGGTTTGCATTTATATAGCGTTTGCTACCCCTGATGAGGTGTCGAAGTGCTTTTCGGCCAGTGGGTAGCATGCTACTCCGGAACCCAAACAGTATTAATTAGTATAGGGAAATATAAAATTAGTTTGAGCAGTGGACATTTTAATCTGTTAGTTGGATTGAAAAAGATAGTGGAGGGATAGAAGTGTTTTTTTTTTTCTCATTTTTTTGGGAGCTCATAGCATTAGGATGAGGTTTGGGATGAGTAAAGGAGAGGTGGAGGAGGGAAGAGTCAGAGGGAAAACCTTGCTTGGGATATTTGAACAGTAAAAGAGGTATGAGATGATGGAAGGGGGGCAGAGGAGGGAAGAGTCTAGAAAGGGTTATTATGTGGATCATAGTAGTAGAATGGGGTTTGGGATGAATGGAGGTAGAGGATATATTGAGAGATGTATAGGGTGAGAAATAGGGTAGTGCATTGGAGAGAGTAGTAGATCTCAAACTCAATATTAATCACACCCTAACACCTCCCTGCATATCACGTGTCTCTTCTCCAAAGTCCACCCAGAACAACAAGGGTTGTGCATGGCACAAAAAAGGGTATTGTAGAAATAAATGTGTTCTAATGTTTTAATGTGTAACTTGCTTTAGACATGTTTCATTGGCCAATGACTGGAATTTCTTGCTTCATAGCTAGATGGGGTTTACATCTTGGCATCTTAAGCATGATTTTCAAAATATTACTGTGTATGTGGACACCTCACTTCTGTTTCAATGCAACTGAAGAACACTCGCTCTGTGTTTTAGCATGTCTCATGCTCTCGTCCATGCACCTATTGGCTAGAGAACTGAAACTTAAGGTTGTGTGCCCCTAGCCTTGAGGCTGCTGTAGTTTACTATAAATGTGTGTGCAGGCTTATCCCAGTGTATTCCTTTCCTTGGCCATTGGTGGGTGACCCTTTATTTCCTTTGCCAGGCAAATAACTTTATTTAGGTTCATTGAACCATAAAAACACAGATACAAATATTAAAACATAATAAGATGCAATCTATGCTGTTTGATGTAAAATCGGAACAATCACACGTATAAAATAAAGTTACATGTATTGGACCTTTGGTGTTTGGCATGTACCTGCTTTGGCAACCCTTTCAAACCTCTATTTCAGTCATTGTTGTTTTTTAGTAAAACAAAAAACATTTTGCAGACACAATCCAAACACAGAGTACTGATTTGTTTTGTGACTGATGTTGAGTATATGAAGAGTAAGAAAACCAGCAAGAGACGATATTAGACCACTTACAACGGGAGTAACACGAGAGTAATTAAGGGGCCTATTACGATGGCGGGCGTACTTTGTCCGCCCGCCACCGCAACGGAGCACGGGACCGACCGCCAAAGTTGCGGCTGTCCCGCCAGGCCAATTAGGATGCGCCCGCCACACTGGCGGGCGCATCCTCGACTTTAACATTGCGGCGGGCGGTGCTGTAAGCAGCACCTCCCCGCAATGTTAAAGCCCATGTTGTGCATTGCCATGCACAACGTGACAGGCACCGCGCGGTGCCTGCCACCTTGTGCATGGCAATGATGTACCCCCCAGTGCAGCCACCCACACCCCCCACACCCCTGGGGGCCCGCAATGGGCCCCCACAGTGATTTCCCGAATGCCTTTCCATGTCTCCGCCATGGAAAGGCATGCATCCTAATATGGATGGCGGTGCCTGCAAGGCACCACCACCATAACCTGTGCCTTTTCCGCCCGGCCGGCAATCTGACCGGCGGAAAAAGCGGCGGACGGTCTTTCCGTCGACGCGGTGCCCCTCGCCATACTAATATGGCGGGGGTGAAAATGGGTCATTTGGCGGGCGGATCGCCACTGCCGGGCCGGCAGTGGTCACCGCCGGCCCGGCGGTGGCGATCCGCCCGTGATCATAATAGGCCCCTAAATGAGACTGTTTTTGATAAAAAGTTAGAGAGCTCTTGAAACTTTGATAGGAGCAGAGATGAATACTGGAATATCAAGGGTAAGGAAGAGGTTTCTCCCCAGTAGAATGCCTGTGTAGACTGTGCAGCTAAACTTTAGTGACAGTAAAGCATGTGATTCCTGAAATTTAGTGTATATAGTGAGAACATAAGCACTGGAATACATTTGTGTAAGCGAGCAAATATAAGTTTCAAATACTTTTTTGTGATAAGGAAATCTGAAGGAAATTTAGCATGTAGTTAATCAACACATTTATGAATGATTTTAGACTTAAGTGTTGATGTAATTGTTTGAGTGCATAATAAGAAAGGAAATAAATTAAATTCACGTTAAACCTAACAGTTCGAACTTTATAAGTAATATGATTTCACAGTGTTTTCTGTTTAAAACATATTTTTTTCATCTATGAAGAATAACAAAACCGTACAATACTTTTTAAAACTAATATAACCTGCCTTTTTCGGTGATGTCCATTTTCTCTACTTTTCTTGGCCTTGATTACAATTCAGATTTCCTGGTTGAAACATCCTTAGGTAAAGATGTGCTTTGTTGTTATGCAACTAGTTGATATATACACAGTCCTTGTGAAGAGATATGGTTTGATGAAAACCAGTGTGTAGAGTTCATACTGGTTCAATCAAAAAACGATGTCTGCACATAACTCAAGTGGACTCTTTGAATTTGTCCTTTATTCACAAACACCCTGTAGCTATATTGCTATGTGCATTCCTATATGGAAGGAGGGCTTCAATCTTACAGGTCAACGGTTTCGGCCCCCTTAATTCCTTTGCATGGGCCTCATCAGGACAAAACAAGGCCATATAATATCAATATCAATGTGAATTAATGAAATTCACCATCCATTTATAATGTATATGGAAGAGGGTAATGGGGGGAGAGATGTGCGGAGCATGGGCATCAAACACCATTAGATATTAATGTTTGCATAATGCCTGGGCCATAGGGCTAAACTCCCAATGGGAAAAGAAGAGTTGTGGTTAAGAGATAAGTCAAAATGTGTACAAAAGTGCATAAAGAACCACATGCCACACCCCTGGTCACAAGTATCTATAGCAGTGGTCTTCAAACTTTTTAATGCTGCAAAACCCCCTGTAAAAAAAAAATCCTTGGGCCCCCCTCAATTTTTTCACACTTATGCCGCTAAATTGGCAATGTTTAAATATATATAAAAATATTTAAACATTGGAGTTCAGCTCTGTTACCCCTTTTTACACATACTCCCAGTCATGATATACATGGCAAAAGTCGTTAGTGATGGCCCATTACAAAGTGGCTTACTGCCGCTCATGTTTTTAACACTCAAAACAAAGCATGATGCTTCTCATGGCCAGAGACTTGCCCCCCCCCCCCCGGAGATCACTTCAGGCCCCCTCCAGTTTGAAGACCTCTGGTCTATAGTGATCCCTCAATTCATGTAACAGCCCAGGCATAATCTCCCAATGGGTAACAAATTGTCTAACCAACCAATCCAAACATCGTACTGTAAGAAAGATACTCACTTACAGAAATCATGGCTTGGGTCTCTTGTAAGTCCAAAAATCAAGCCTATGTGCCGCATCTGGACCAAATCCTAAAAAGGAGTATGCTTTCAGTTCAAGGGCAGTTACTGAAAAGTACAGAGCCTTTTGAAATATTACTTTATGCTGTCATTAAAATTTTCAATCAGGTATCATACGTTTTCTTGCTTTTCACAATGGCAAGGTCAGAGTTCATACTCAATGGCCTCATTTCAA
Organism: Calotriton arnoldi; assembly: GCA_963921515.1. Taxonomy (NCBI): domain Eukaryota; kingdom Metazoa; phylum Chordata; class Amphibia; order Caudata; family Salamandridae; genus Calotriton; species Calotriton arnoldi. Next base: position 4,580,867 of record CAWUFW010000046.1, on the reverse strand, counting down.
GATTTGAACAATATAGTCCTGGCCACTTGATATACTTCCGTCAAAAAAATTGTTGTCCAGAGATTTTAATTTTTTGATTTGTGTTTTTGCATCATTAGAGAAGTAAATTAGCTTGGGTAGGCATTGCTAATCCAGGCCGAATTTTTCTGGATGACATTTTTAAAAATGTCAGATGTTTTGCAGTGATGATGTAAAATTTCAGGAGCCATGAGACCTATATACTGCATTTTGGTGTCAAGACATAGGTTTTGGGGATCAAGTAGTCTTATAACTCCTAAGAGCAACTCTTTCGCCATTTTCCTAAATGGCGGCTCTACAATGATGTGTTTTAGCCATCAAATTGATAATTTATTTTAATATTGTTTTTGTTTCAGATTTTCCATTAATTCAAATTTGTAAACATGAGCGAAGCAGGTGGGAGCAGAGGATCTTTACCTCCTGACAGAGTGTTGCTAACTACAAAATCTGAGCACTCCTTCAACAAAGAATAATGTGTCATATGCCAAACTAATCAGAAAGAAAAGTTAACATCGACTGCGGATGGACAGAAGAGAGTTTGAGATGCTGCAGAAATACGGCAAGACAAAGCTCACCAAAGATTGAAACTGATGGGTGAAGAGGATCAAATATTTAATCATTTTAACAAGTGCTATAAATCATATACAATGGAAAAAAGCATGGAAAAAATGTGTCAAAAAATAGAAGAAACCAGTGAGTCATAACAAGAATCTGAGTCTTCTGAGAAAGCGACAACAACCAAAACCAATGCTCATCCACTTAGAAGATCGATGGCTACTCCTCGTCCACCTCCAATAACTGATCAGAAAGCAGAGGATCTTCAATGTGCTATCTGTGGTTTAGCGAGAACAAGGTACAAAGGGATTGACGAAAGAACAAAGTGCAGACTATGTGAGTCTCAAAGGGCAAACATGTTTTTATCTGCAGCTAGTTTCTTCCAAGATGAAGTTTTCAACCGAGTAGCTGATCTAAACAGCGAGGTGAATGCAGTTGCAGAGGATTTGTATGCCCACCCGAACTGCATGCGTGCATACATTCGAAAATATGAATGTACTGTGAGCTCCCAGCAGCAACATAACGGTCATTATTGATGAAACTGTATTGATCCATAATAATGAAATTAAGATTTGTCTAGTGTGATGTACAATGACAGAATTTGTTTTTGTCAATCTAACAAAACGAATGAGCCACTTATGGTGTTCTCAGCTGATTTGAGTCCTGAAGTTCTTGCTGCCAAAATAAGATCACATGATGCATTAAAATCAGCAGGAACCACTTTAAGAAACGTCCTGAAAGATTTAGATTTTGGGCTTAATGATAAATTGTGTGATGCCCCAGAGCTCCACAAATCATGGGAGTCAACAAGAATGCCTGATGTTGCCTTAACATTTTTTACATCATTGTTTAATATCAGCAAAGCAAAACTGTTACAAACTCAAGTTCTTGAGTTTGGAACAGAAGCTGACAACATTAATGATGGCTTTGAAGATATAAGCAAAAAAGTGGAAGACAATCCCATGAACCAAAAGGCTTATGCGGTGCTAATGTACTGTCTTTTCCAAATCATGTTTTATGAATTACATCATGGCAAAAAGAAAACTCTGCTACACATGATGACTGCCCACGCAATCTATGACAAGTGCAAAAGAAGACAGCTAATCTCTTCAAAGATAAGGATTGGTGTATCAACAAGTTATAATGACATAGTACAAAGCAGGGACTTATTAGCAGCTCATGCTGTAAAATCTTGAAAATCTGACAGCTCACTACTTCCAAGTCACTTTGCCAGGAAAGGATCTACAATTGCTGCTCTTGATAATTTTGATTTTGAAGACAGCTCTTCTTTGTCTGTAACATCGAGCACACATGATACTGCCATTGTGCTTTTTCAAGACTATACCAATGAAGTAGCTGCTGGAAAACAAGCTGTGTCAGCTGTAGGCATAAACAAACAAAGCAGCAAACTTATATCCCAACTGCCTTGCTAACGTATCCAAAATCAGTACAAGCCATCAACACGTCCCAGTCTACCAGAAAGTTTCAAAGTGGCTAAGGACATGTATCTTCTACCTGATGCTGCAGTCCACAAAGCTGATTTTACTGAATCTATCATATCGCCTATTCGGTGCGGACTGAAGGCTGAAGAAAAGTCAGTTCCTCCATGGTCTGGAATTAATGCTCTGATCTCCCAGAATACCATCCCACTGAAGAAGGCTGGGTTTTTACCATTAATATCATCTCCAGTCACAAACTACACAACAGTATACACAGGTCTAAACAATTTCCAAAATGTGCGTGCTCAGCTAGAAGACCAGCCTCTCATGCCAATTTACTGCGGTGAAGGTGTTTTCCGTATTGTAGCTGATATTTTTATGAGCAACCAGTGGAATTTGATGATGTTTATCCAATGAATGGGGCTTTCCGCATTACAAAAGTTGTGTTGCAGTGGGCAGGAATTTATCTCAGTGGATGTGGCATAGACAATGCACTTATTGAGGCTGAAATCTTTGGAGGCAAAACTGTTTGATTTGTTAAAATGTATGCTCATCATATCTGAGGCTATAGAAACATTGCGTTGGAATTCTTTGTGGAACAAGAATGACAAACTAGGTTTTGCATATCTTATCTCAGAAGTGAACAAGACATAGGTTGCACTTCATTCAAAAGAAATAGTGCAAACCCAGGCAATGTTCAAAAAACTTAGTTCAAAATCAGAAAACCTAAAAACCAAGGGGTCCATTAGGATGTCGGGCGGTGGCACCACCGCGGTGCTGGCGGTGCGGAAAAATGCATTTTTTCGCCTGCGAGCAGCGGTACTCACGTCCGCCATATTAGTATGGCCAAACATAGACCATTTCCCGTCTGCCGCCGTGCGACGCGAGCCACCATCAAAGTGCGCCCGCAAGCGCGGCGGTGGGAGCCAATGGAGACACACCACCGTGCGGAATGACGTCCGCTCCGGTCCACAAATTAGGATGCTCCAAACAACCAGTCGCACCGCAGCGGAGAAACCGCCCAATCCTAGACGGCGGAACCTCGACAGCGGAGCGCGAAACCAGAGACCCGGTCCACAGCGCCCGGACACGACCGCCATGGACCCAGCACTCCACGTTTTCCCGGTGCTGTACCTGATACATCACCAGCAAATCATGGACCGTCGCGGACGCCGCCGCAGGTACGCAACAACACAACCCCACACACAACCACAAAACACAAACCATGGACTGGCACAGGGTCCCTAACCACATCAGATACCCTGGTGGGGATAGGAATACATCCCCAAGTGCACACACACATGACCCACTTGCCACCAATACACCCCTCCGCATCCAGGTCAGACATCGACCGCGATCGTGCAGCAATGTCACGGCCACGTCACCGCAGCGGTGAAGACAAGGGAATACATGCGCACAATGCAGAAGGCTGGGCCAGCGCCAGGCATGGGCAGGGCACAAAGACCACAGGGCCACAACTCCACCCTCACACACTAGCCCCCCACTGAAGGGACATGCCATGTGCCCCCCCTGTGCACCCCCATGCACAACAACAAGCCAGGTAACACCACACCCTGCACCACACACAAAACAAATAGGGACACAGCCACAGCAGGAGTGGCTGCACAGGAACACACCGCACAGAAGCACAGGGCCAGGGCTACACACACACACCACAACAACACCACACCAATGGCAAGTAAACTCAGTACAAGCATCAAATGGACACACACACATACAAGGAACAAACATCTCATTGGACACACGGCCTGCCAAGTCACACACACATACCCCACACTGACACACAGACACATACACAGACCACATGCCACCAGCAATGGAGCACACAAAACAGGAAAGCCAAAGTGAGGTGCACACAAATGGAAGGCCAAGGAGACAACCACCAAGCATGTGTACAGCACATGCAAGACAAGGAACATAGAACAACACCCCCAGCCCATCTAATCACACATGGCTTGCATAGTGATTGAAGTCAAACCACAGACAGCACAGTGCAACAACCCAGGGAGACAGCAAGGCAACACATGTATAGGCACAAGGATGAAAGGAAGGCCCTGAAGTCAAACTGTGAACAGCCACACATATGTATACAAATACTTCACAGGAATACTCCAGCAGCACAACACACAGGGCCCATTGACACACTCCATGACTGTCAAACACTAGTAGGAATCCACACACATACCCCCCTCACATCTGCAGCACACAACACCAGTGTCAAACAAACAGAAGGGTGGCAATAATGTCCAGGCAATACACAGACAAACAATCACACTCCCTGGGGGTAGCCACAAACATCACATACACACAGGGATGCCAGAACCAATGTCTGCACAAAAACAACAGACAAACACATAACCCAACAGAACCACACACAGAACCACAACAAGAACAGACATGCCCTGTGCAGCAAAAATGTGGAAAGGCAATGGGAGCACAGACACAACAGGAGTGCACAACCCCATCAGTCAGGAACAATGCACAGACAACATACCACAACACAGACAAGAAGTGTACCATCACAGATAAACACAGCCACAGCAAACAAACAACAGATGCACAGCCAAAACAAAACACATACCAAACACAGCAGGACATAAGTGGATGCATACCAGCCAATGACAAGGCAACATACCCCCACAGCACTGCATGCACAACAAGCAGTGTCTGCACAACAAGCATACCAGCCACACACAGAAATGAGTGACACAACATGAACCCACACAACACCAATCAGCACAGCACAAAGACAACATCACACACAGGAAGTGAAGCAGTACCACAGCAAACACACATACATGCAACACAACACCAACAGATGCACAAGTCTGGCACAGAAAGGTGGAAACAACTTGACCAGGGGACTGGGCAGCACACACAGTTGAAGTGCATATGAGCAAACATGACTGACAAACAGCCCAAGAACATCACACAGAACCTATTGGGGAAATGTCCTGAGTGGCACATTGCCACTGTCCAAAGAACTGCACCACAAAGCACAGTGTCACATATCAAGTGATGGGGAGGCACACACACATGTAAAACAAGGGGACAGCTGACATCCAAGTGAAGTGCCATGGCAGGAGTGTACCATACACAAATAGAGGGAGTGCAGACTCACAATGGGTAGGCATCCCAAGCACAGATAGGGGATGGCAAGACACCACACACAACATCACATACTGGAGGCAAACAGGCACCATGTGACAGCAATGCATGAAAAAACACAACCACAATGTCAGTGTGGATCAGCAGGTCTGCACTGTCTCCACAAACAGTAACATGACAGATGGATGAACAACAAAACACAACACTGACTTGACAGACACACACACTGCATACTCACAAGTGACAGAAATAACAAGTAGGAGTCAGCCACAACTGCATGGACACACCAAAACACTGCACACTGCACAACATACAACTCACACATGTGCATACAACCACATCCACAGGGATAAACAATCCAAACAACAGGCACACACATCCTGGGTGAAACATGTGTGTAGTTGACAATGCAGAGGCACACACATATCAACACTCCAGACAAAGTCAAGACCTTCACACTGCACACTTCTTGACCACCCAAGAGCACACATTGAAAGAATCCCATGGGACTAGGATGACTGCCCATCACAAGATGACCACACACATACACTACTGGGCACACAACATAAGAACACACATACATGATGAGCCTGGCCAGCATGCCTGCAATCCTCTGGACAGAATCCCATTCTGAGCTGGCAGTGCACCACAACTTGACATGTGTACAACACAGCCAATATGAACAAACAGTGACAACTGCATCACACCTCAAATCTAATACATTGCCCACACAAGTTTCAGGGTCAGGAAAAACTGAAGTCCCTCACCCCTGCAAAAAATAGAGTAAGTGAGTAAAGAAATTGGCAAGGTTGAAGTGGCACACACAGCATGTGGCACAGTAAACCATATACACACAGCAAAATAACTTTATTCAGTAAGGACACTGACAAAACAGACAACAGGAGCAACTGTCTTTATTCACAAAGTGCACAGATAGGCAACAAGAGTAGATAATAGCAAGCCACAAAATGCAGGGCATGTCCATGAGAAGCTGCACAGGCAGGGGCAAAACAGCAAGGACAGTGGCCAGTCCAATGTGCAGAGCATGTCCATGAGAAGCTGCACAGGCAGGGGCAAAACAGCAAGGCCAGTGGCCAGTCCAAGGTGCAGGGCATGTCCATGAGAAGCTGCACAGGCAGGGGCAAAACAGCAAGGCCAGTGGCCAGTCCAAGGTGCAGAGCATGTCCATGAGAAGCTGCACAGGCAGGGGGCACACAGCAGTGAACGACAAGGCCAGTGGGCAGGACAAAGTGCAGAGGGAGTCCATGAGAAGCTGCACAGGCAGGGGGCACACAGCAGTGAACGACAAGGCCAGTGGGCAGGACAAAGTGCAGAGTGAGTCCATGAGAAGCTGCACAGGCAGGGGGCACACAGCAGTGAACGACAAGGCCAGTGGGCAGGACAAAGTGCAGAGGGAGTCCATGAGAAGCTGCACAGGCAGGGGGCACACAGCAGTGAACGACAAGGCCAGTGGGCAGGACAAAGTGCAGAGTGAGTCCATGAGAAGCTGCACAGGCAGGGGGCACACAGCAGTGAACGACAAGGCCAGTGGGCAGGACAAAGTGCAGAGTGAGTCCATGAGAAGCTGCACAGGCAGGGGGCACACGGCAGTGAACAACAAGGCCAGTGGGCAGGACAAAGTGCAGAGTAAGTCCATGAGAAGCTGCACAGGCAGGGGGCACACGGCAGTGAACGACAAGGCCAGTGGGCAGGACAAAGTGCAGAGTGAGTCCATGAGAAGCTGCACAGGCAGGGGGCACACGGCAGTGAACGACAAGGCCAGTGGGCAGGACAAAGTGCAGAGTGAGTCCATGAGAAGCTGCACAGGCAGGGGGCACACAGCAGTGAACGACAAGGCCAGTGGGCAGGACAAAGTGCAGAGTGAGTCCATGAGAAGCTGCACAGGCAGGGGGCACACAGCAGTGAACGACAAGGCCAGTGGGCAGGACAAAGTGCAGAGTGAGTCCATGAGAAGCTGCACAGGGAATGTGTGCAACTGTACCCTAACCATGGTCAGCAACACAGTCTGGGGTGTCACGATGTGCAGCACAGGCCATGCTGTGTGAGAGACAGGCATGTGAGGTCGACCAACACTCAGACTTGGCTGTCAGTCGTACTGGGAGCTGGCTGTGTGTCGGGCCCAGTTGGAGCACTTAAATGGGTAGAGGGAGGCACAGCTGAGGTATACCTATCAGTGTCTTAGCAAAACGGAGGGCTGCTTGGACCAGGTGGTATAGTGGCACGTGGAGGTGGAGTCATGCAGACATGAGACACAGTGTGGATGGGAGATTGTGGAGAAGTGCCTTTCCACTTCTTGGGGAGTCGCAATGGCTTCACTGTCTTGGGAACAATGGGAAGTGGCGTGGACACATCAGGCTCACTCAACACCAAGGCTGCAGCAGGTGCAGACGCTGGCCCTCCCTCTGGTGACGTGCTTGAACCTGCGCAACGCTTTGCATGGCCCTGGCTTTGCCCCTCCATCCCCTGCCTACCAGGTGGTCCCCCCACAGTGCCCTCCATTCCCTGCTTCACTGGGCTTGCTATGGGAGTCGAGGTAGTGGTTGAATCGGACTTGCAGCCCTTCTTATGCCTACCCCTGGCACTCACCACCTTCTCAGTAGGCATGGAAATTGTATGTTTGGTTTTGGGAGACGCTTTCGGGACAGGAGAGTCCTTGGCTGGGGATATCCCTGAGGCACGTGACCCTGTCGCCTGCTTCTTGGCTCTTTGTCCCCTGGTGTTGCCTGATGGGCTCTTGTCTGTGTGCACTGGGATGGCTTTGGTCATCTGTGGGGATGGTGTCTGCGGCCTGGACGGCTTGGGCTTCTGTTGCTGCTGTGTGCTACGTGTGCCGTATCGTGACTTAGAGGTTTGTGGAGCGTGGTCACTGTCGTCCGACGTGGCCACTGGCATGGGTGTGGACAAAGGGACTTTCGCTGGACTCCCAGATTGTGCCAGTTGAAGGGCTGATGTCACTGCAGTGGACAATGACTGGACAGTCCGGTGCAGCCCACCCACGTCTGAATGTATGCCCTCAATGAATGCAACCACCTGAGCCAATTTACTGTCGTGGTCCATGAATGCATTGAGGAGAGCTGTCTGGCCTACACACAGCTGGCGCAAAAGGTCCACAGACTCAGCACTGATGGCAGCAGGGGGACCGGGGCAGGGGCTGCGGTGCCGGGGGTGAAGGACACCCTTCCCCTCTTAGCGGTGCGAACACGGGCAGCACCAGAGGAAGTGGCTGGGAGGGTGGGCACTGCACGCTGTGTGGTGGAAGATGATGCAGAGTCCCCGTTCCCTGTGCCCGCCAACATGTCTGCGTCACCACTGGCATCAGATGACGTACTACTTTGCGTCTCAGGCTGGGATTCCTCCAGCAGACTCCTGTCCCCCTCCGAGGCGCTGGTCACATCTGTCTCACAGGGCTCCTCTGCAGCTGTTGTGCTAGTTTCCCCACCACTGGTGTCTGTCCCCTGTTCCTCCGTGACCACGGGAGATGCTGCATGAGAGAGAGAGAGATGTAGGGTAAGTGCAGTGGCAGCAACAGAACAAACATATGCAATACAGACAACCATTAAGATGTCTAGATCTACATGTTGCACGCCACCCTGTGCAATTACATCGTTGAAACCCACCTCTGTCATCACAACAGTGCGTGTGCACTATCAAACCAGGACAAAGTGAGCAATGTGATGACCACACAGCACAACATCCTGCATGTGGCTCCGATACAATTGCAACACAGATAGCTCATACCTGTCTCACATCACCCACAATGCCATTTAAATGCCCCATACCCGTTTCCCAGTGTTAAGTAGAGGTAGGACACATGCATGACAGCTGCACCCAGCACAGGCACAAGCTTACACTCACAGGCCACTGCATCACACTACCCACATCACATCGCCCAGCGCTGGCACATGCTGTGCACACATGCAGCCACACACAGCCATAGTCACCCTTCCCAGTACACTCACCCCTAATTGCCTGCTGATGCTCCTTCAATCGTGCATCCAGCTCAGGGTGAGTCACGGCCAAGATGCGGCACATTAGTGGTGTCATGCTGCGCCGTGCCATCCGGCCAGTGCGAGGGATCTGCCCCAGTGTCATCTCCGCAACGTTCTTTGCCAGCCGTGAGATGTCGTCCCACCTCTTGTGGCAGTGGGTGCGCCGTCGGTTTGATACTCCCAGAGCACGCACCTTGTTCACAATGCCCCTCCACACGGCCTTACGCTGGTGCACCTTGAGCTACAGGCATGGGAGACAAGAGGGGGCAAACATCAGTGACACAGTGTCATGTGACAAAATCACTCAGGACAGTAGCATGATACAGATTAATCACAAATCCACATATCTCACATGCAGAGACAGGAATGCTTTTCACATGGTACATCTGCATGTGAGAATCACACGTAAATGCATGCATGTATGAGGGGGACACAATACTTGCACATCTCATGTACAAGCAGGATGCCAGCACAGAAGACCATGTGTACTCTGCCCACATCTACTAACCATTTTTAGGTAGAGCAAGACATACGTCACAAAACAACATGTGTATGTGGCGAGACCCACTGTGTCCGACAATGCGCAGGCGTCAACGAACATGCACTGTGAGTAGCCCACTATGTCATGTATATCACATTGAGGGACATGATCTCACAAACCCACGTCCTTTCTCACAGTGCCAGTCGTGTGCAATCTACAGGGTTGACATGGCACATTGATGGGGAGTCCAATTTGAAAATGAACATGTTACACCCTGTACAGTCAGTAATGTGTTCTTGTTATATTGGGCAGTGACTGTGCAGGCCAGGTGGGCTCACACTGAGATGGACAACAGGGAAACGCAAAGACATGCACACTAGCAATCACTGGCCTGAATCCTCCATTACCAACTTGCTGCTTCACTGTATGGCTGACAAGACAAGACATGTCCCTCCAATCTTGATGTGCAGGCAGGGAGACTTGAGGAGTAGGGTACACACCCCTTCACCCAATGGAATGCAAGTTAGGCAATGCATGACACAAACCCACACTCACATGCACATACTGCATCAGACCGACTACATGTGTGCCCCCCTGCACTCTCACACCCACTGTGGAAGACTTACCACGACATTTGGGGCACCATATAGCCTTGGGTACTGTGTGAGCACCTCGTCCACCAGGACCTCAAGCTCCTCGCCGGTGAAGGGACTGGCACGGATCTTCTCTGTCCTTGACATCACTGTTGGTTAGAGACAGCAGCGGCAGCAGCAGGTGAGGGTCTCAGGCAGCAGTCCCTGGAGGCAGCAGCAGGTGAGGGTCTCAGGCAGCAGTCCCTGGAGGCAGCAGCAGGTGAGGGTCTCAGGCAGCGGTCCCTGGAGGCAGCAGCAGGTGAGGGTCTCAGGCAGCAGGCTCTGTGAGCAGTGGAAATTCTGGGCACTCTCCCACACATATATAGCCCCCTGGTGTCGTTCCAGTAGTCCTGGGCTGCTGCAATTGGTCTACCAGGTCAGCCTTTTACAAATGCATCCAATGACTGGCACCGTGGTGGTGTAGCACGCCTACTGCTATTTTCAAAATTGCGTCGAGCTTCCGCGATCGCGGAGCCCATTGGCTGTAATGGCATGGACCATGGCGGTGTCACACCGCAGGGGCCAGGCAGGCGCTATCGCGGTATTGCATCTTTTGATTGCATCCAATGACCGGCACCGCGGTGGTGTAGCACGCCTACCGCTCTTTTCAAAATCGCATCGAGCTTCTGCGATCGCGGAGCCCATTGGCTGTAATGGCATGGACCATGGCGGTGACACACCGCAGGGGCCAGGCGGGCGCTACCGCGGTATTGCATCTTTTGATTGCATCTAATGACCGGCGCCGTGGTGGTGTAGCACGCCTACCGCTCTTTTCAAAATTGCATCGAGCTTCCGCGATCGCGGAGCCCATTGGCTGTAATGGCATGGACCATGGCGGGGACACACCGCTGGTGCCAGATGGTAGTTTCCGCAATTTGGGTGCCATAGACACACATGAGGCACCGCGATTTGGGTGGCGGAGCATGCATGCCAACCGCCATTTGGCCATGTCTCTGGGGCTATCAGTACCGCACCCGTGCATTGGGGTGTGTTGCACACACACCGCTGGTGTCAGGCGGTAGTTTCTGCAATTTGGGTGCCATAGACACACATGAGGCACCGCGATTTGGGTGGCGGAGCATGCCAACCGCCATTTGGCCATGTCTCTGGGGCTATCAGTACCGCACCCGTGCATTGGGGTGTGTTGCACACACACCGCTGGTGCCAGGCGGTAGTTTCCGCAATTTGGGTGCCATAGACACACATGAGGCACCGCGATTTGGGTGGCGGAGCATGCCAACCGCCATTTGGCCATGTCTCTGGGGCTATCAGTACCGCACCCGTGTATTGGAGTGTGTTGCACACACACCGCTGGTGCCAGGCGGTAGTTTCCGCAATTTGGGTGCCATAGACACACATGAGGCACCGCGATTTGGGTGGCGGAGCATGCCAACCGCCATTTGGGCATCACTTGTCTCTTAGTACCGCACCTACAGTACACTACACTACACTACAGGACAGTGTTGGTATGGACAATACAATGTGCACACATATCAATGTGTTGATGTGCATTGTCAATCACAGCATTTTTGTTTCCAATTGATGATGTTTGTTTGAGCATGTCCTCTCATGTCAGATCATGCACACACTCGTCATTGATGCTCAGACTGTGGTCATTGTGTTGTTGACGTGTGCCAGGTTCAATTGACGCCTGAATGTGTGTCATGTACAGCAGCTAGGTAGGATACCGTGGGGTTGCCTTGTCACACATGTGCAGGATGACAGACTCCCAGGCGTGCCCATGGGGAATGTGGCCATATCCCAATGTCCATTCACTTTGACAGAGGTGTTGTTTGGGGGACTTGCTGTGTGTAATTAGACAAGTGTGTGATTTGTGTAGTTGAAGGGGTCCCTACATGTCAGCTGGTCTGTGACTCAATTCATATGACATTCTTTGTTGGCGTTGTGTCAGCCATGATGTGAGATGCTGTGCACATCCCATGATGTATTGCATTACAATGTGTCCACTCTCATCTCAACTAGGAGGAGACCACATCTGCATCGTCACTTGACAGTGCTGGCAGACATGGAGGATGAGGCGATCATCCGGAAATGCCGTCTGGATAGAGCCACCCTAAAGACCCTTTGTGATTTGTTGGAGCCCCACCTGCAGCCTCGCCGAACATATCCAACAGCTTTCACCCCAACGTATAAGGTGATGGCGGCACTGCATTTTTTGGCGACTGGATCATTCCAGTACACGGTGGCCGAGGCAGGTGGGATGTCACAACCCATGTTCAGCATGGTGCTGCGGGATGTTCTGTCCGCCATGATGATCTACAAGGACAGATACATCCATTTCCCCAGGGGGGCAGAATTGGCAGCTGTAAAGGGAGATTTCTATCCCCTCGGACACATCCCCCATGTTGTTGGTGCCATTGATTGCACCCATGTTGGGCTAGTGCCACCACAGGTCCGTGAGCACATCTACAGGAATCGTAAAGATTACCACTCCATAAATGTCCAAGTGGTATGCCTGGCAGATATGATCATCTCACACGTGTGTGCAAAATTTCCTGGCTCGGCCCATGCCTCATACATCCTGCGAAGCAGCATTGTACCCCCAGCTGATGGCCAATCTGCTTCCTGAGCGTGCATGGATTGTGGGTGAGTATGCCTAGTCATGTGGCGTGCTGTGTGTGTGACCTGCTGTCCTCTGCATCTGCGACATTTCAATGTTTCTTTGTGTTTGTCACACATAGGTGACTCTGCATATCCCAACCGTCAGTGGTTGCTGAGCCCACTGTGGAACCCCATGACACCAGCTGATGTCCGCTACAATGATGCCCATGGGAGGACACGTCGTGTGGTGGAGCGTACCTTTGGACTGCTGAAGTCACGTTTCCGCTGCCTGGACAAGACCGGAGGGGCACTGATGTACTCGCCCAGGAAGGTGTGTCAGATTGTAGTGGCATGCTGCATGCTCCACAACCTAGCCATTCGCAAGGAGATTCCCCTGCTCCTGGATGATGATGAGCAGCCAAGGCCCCCGCCTGCAAACCAACCCGTGTCCAGTGATGATGACAGTGGAGAGGAGGAAGGTGTTGACCTGCGTCAACAGCTCATCACCCGCTACTTCACTTGAAGGTGGGTGACAATGTACAACGTACCCATTGTCTGATGATGTTGCTGTTGTTGTGAGGGTCTAAGTGAGATTTGTGACAGCAGCCAGTTGTAGTCTCAGTGTTTGCTGTCAATGTTCATGGGACAGTTCATTTATGAACATCTACAGGATGTGTATGTTGGCACTTGTTGCCCATTGTTATGTGTGCATGTGGGTTGTTCTTGTTGTGAAGTGTTGTGTGATGTCTGTGATGCCACACCCAGACTAGTGAATGTTGTTCTGTTGTGTTTTCCTAGGTGCCTTTGACCTCTCCTTGCCTACATACACTCCGTCCCCTGGTACATTGTATTCCTGTAGTAAATTGTACATCCTGGAATGAAGACGGAGCAGGTACAACAACATGTGTGTAATGATTTGTTTATTTACAAAGGTGACATCTGAGGGGGTACATTGACAGTGAGGTGATTAGTGGAGCAGTGAGTTGACAGTTATGGTAAATGAGATAATCGAGTGGTCACCACATAGGTGTGGTGACCCAGTCCAACAGACAGATGCCATTCACAAGGCAGTGTGGGGAAGGACAGTCCAAAAAGTCAATGCAGTGGTGCAGAGGGTTGCCATCATGGCTGGCTGCGTGATTGGCGTTTGGCAGGTGCTTTGCCAACAGATACTCCCAGGGTTTTCTTCGGACGCCCCTTTTCCGTTTGGCAGGGGGGGCCTCTGCTATAGGGCCAGTGGGGTCTGAGGACTCACCACTCTCTGTGGCCGCAGGGGAGGATGGTGAACTGTCATCCTGCGGACCACCAGTGGGAGGGGAGGTGTTGTTTGTGGCGCAGGCCTGTCCCTCAGTACCGCCACTAGTTGGCCCAAGAGGTCCACAATTTGTCCCATGCGGGTGTCCATGGACCTCATCAGCAGGAGGAGCTCACGTGAATCTTGTTCGGACCGGGCCGTTTGTCCCTGGGCCCGTTCATATGCCCCAAGGACTCTGTGGATGTGGTCCAGGGATTCGGTACCCAGGCTGTGATCGTGTGTGGGTGACCCTGCCCCTCCCACCTGCACTGCTGCCACGGACCGGTTGCCTCTCCACTGTCGGACCACACATCCTCTCCCTGCCCTCCTCAGTTGGTGGGGTGGGGTGGTCATCCTGTGGGACAGGGAGGGTGTTGCAGGCACCACTGGTGGTTGTGGTTGTGGTGGTGGTGGAGGACGCACCGGACGTAACAGCAGGGGCATGCAGATTGGTTGTTGTAGCTACAGGTGTGGTGGGGGGGACGACGGGGTCCTGGGACCTGTTGCGCCCTGGAACACCAGATGGGCCGGCCTCGGTCTCTCGTCCGAAGATTCGATGTTCCAGGGGGGGGGGGGAGGGATAGACTGGCCCTGCAGGTTGCTGGTGTCGTCCTCTGCAGTCAATTCTTGGTCACCTGTGGGTCGGATGGGAAATGGTCATTGGGGTGCACCCCGTAAGATTTGTGTTAGCTGTGTGTCATTCACTGTTAGTACACTACACAGTTGACTGATCATCACATTGTTTCCTATGTGCACTACTGTGCCTCCTGACATGCTGCGGTGGTACATGCATTTCTTGTCCATGGTGTGAGGTGTCAATATGTACCATGCGCCACGTGCATAATTTGTGATTACAGGGACATGTTGACATCTAGGGCCTTGCGCTAAATATGATTTTCGTGCGGACTGTTTGTAGATTTTTTTGACCTGTCAGCCGTCACATCTGGGCATGTCCTGGCCATTGTCATCTCCTGCATACCTTTGTCTTGTCATGTGCATATCTGGATTGGTACCACATACCATGCTTTCTTACTGTTCATATGGTCCTTGTTACTCTGGCCCCATGGCACTGAACCTGTCATTCATTGCTGTGCATGATTGTTCCCAGTCTTTCCTCTACATGTGCATTAGTGTGTCACACTTTGGTTGCTGTGACAGTTTCCTTTGCTTAGCTGTGTGCACACTGTGCGTGGCAATATGATCGGTGTGCATATTTGTGCATTGAGAGGACTGGTGTTGTCATATGGCACCATTCTTTTTGTGTCGAATGGCTAGGTGCACGTACTGCCTAATGTGTGTTAGCATTTATCTTTGTTTTGTGACACATCTGTGTGTGCGTGGTAGAGGCTTGCATCCTGCTCAGTGGTGGCACAAGACAGAATAATATGTCTGGCTAGCTGTTTGTTTATTTGGAGTTATCCATTATATGCCACATGCATCTGGGTGGTATGGGGAGAGCCATCTTGTTGGACTGGGGGACAGGGGGCATGGTGGGAGTAGTAGTCCAGGCCTCCCCCCCCAAACAGCCCTCCATGGCAAGATGGCTACCTACTTGTTAGTTTGTTTGTTGGGGATGTAATGGCTGACACATGCTTCTGGGTGGGGGAGTGCTCCATCCTGCTGAGGTGTGGGACAGGGGGCATGGTGGGAGTAGTAGTCCAGGCCTCCCTCCCACATACAGCCCTCCATGACAAGATGGCTACCTACCTGTTAGTTTGTTTTTTGGGGACGTAATGGCTGACACATGCTTCTGGGTGGGGTGGGGGAGCGCTCCATCCTGCTGAGGTGTGGGACAAGGGGGCATGGTGGGAGTTGCAGTGCTGGCTGCCTGTGCACATGCACCCATGGTAATGTTGCTACCTACATTGGTGGTGATTGGGAGGGGGTGGATGTTGGATCTGTGAGACATGTTTTTGTGTGTGTGTGGTGCAGATGAATGGAATTGGTCCTAGGAGGTGTATCTTTGTAGTTGTGCAAGGCAGTACATAGCAGTGTGGTGGTAGTCATTTGTTTGTACTTACCAGCCTCCACTCCCCCGGGTACTCCTGTGAGACTCTCTGGATGCAGTATGGCAAGCACCTTCTCCTCCCATGGGGTGAATGGTTTTGGTGGTATGGGAGTGCCACCGCCTGTCTTGTCAGCCAGCTGACGGTTCTTGGTCCTCCTCTCTTTGAC
Organism: Calotriton arnoldi; assembly: GCA_963921515.1. Taxonomy (NCBI): domain Eukaryota; kingdom Metazoa; phylum Chordata; class Amphibia; order Caudata; family Salamandridae; genus Calotriton; species Calotriton arnoldi. The sequence goes on along the minus strand of CAWUFW010000046.1, from coordinate 4,564,572 downwards.
AACCCTCTTCAAGTCATGCCACCGCTTCATGATTTCCTTTCTGGATCTTGGGATGGTCCCTACTGCATTGACCTTCTGGACTATCCTTGCCCACATTTGAGTCCTTGTGGCTAATGGTGTCTGTTGGACCAGGCTACCAAACAGTTGTGGTTCCACTCTGACTATCTCATCTACCATTACCTTCAACTCACTCTCTGTGAATTTGGGCATTTTATGTGTTGACATGGTGTGTGATGTGAAGAGGTGTTGTAGGTGCAGGGGTGTAAGTGGTGGTGGTGATGTGTATGGTGTGTGATGTGCAAAGGGGTTAGGGGTGCAGGTGTGGAAGTGGTGGTGGTGCTGTGAGTGGTGATGGTGTGTAGCTTTGCCTATCCTGTGTTCTCAGGGGTTGGGCCCTTCAGTTGTGGGTTAGTGCAGAGGATTGTGGTCAAGGAAGGGCCTGGTTTTATGCTCTATGTGGGTGTGTCCACATGTGGGAGTGCTCTCATGTGTGTTGTGTGGGTTGTCCTTGTAATTTTTTTTTTTTGTGTGCAATGTTGTGTCATTGGGGTGTGTTTTCTGTTTTTGGGTGGCATCGCTACTTTGGTGTGGGCAATTTGTGGCATTATTGTGGGATTTTTAAATCGTCCGCAAAATTTGTCACGGAGCGTCCGCGGCGGTGGCTTTGCTGCAGCTCTTCCGCATGCTCTCCCATTCATCACTGTTAGCGACCGCGGTGGTCGGAAAGAGCGGAACGTGCCGCGGGACCATCGGGGATATCCTAATTTCCTGTGCGGTGTCTCCGCTATCCTTGCGGCGGGTTGGTGTTTTTCCGCCGCGGATCCGTCTGCCGCGGACGTCTTTTGGCCATCTCCGCACGCTACGGGCGGTTTTTCTTTCCCCCGTACCGCCGCGGTCGGTGTTTTTTGGCGGTTGATCCTAAGTTGGACGCCGGTTTTTCCCCGGTGCCGGCGGGCGGTTGTTTTCCGCTTCCATGGCGGTCGGGGTGATTTTCCGACCGCCATCCTAATAGGCCCCTAAGTTCGTAGAGTTTGTCAAAGAATGTGAAGAAAAATCAGAACTTTGCACGTACTGGGAAAATGTTTTACACATGATAGCTCTAGTATAAAACTTGGTATATGCTGATTGGGAAGGTGATTGGAAGCTGCACTTGAAGACTGTGGAGTCACTTATTACTGTGTTTCGCGAATTCGATTGCATAAACTACCTGAGATATGGGTCCTGGAAAGAGTGAAAAAGCTAGAAGTTGAAAAACCATACCTCTAGGGAAAATTAATCCAAAGACATATTGTGGTGAAAGACAGAGAGGGGAGGTTCAATGTTGTGGCTCCCGATATGAAACTGGAACAGACAATCCAGAGATCACAGAAAAGCTCCAAGGGCATTGTTGGTCAGACACACAGAGTGAATATGTTGCTCGAAGGCAGCTAGTTTACCATGAAGTCTTTTCTATATGCAATGTTTTCAGAGAGTTGACAAATTCTAAATTAATGGACCATCATGAAACTGTTCCTCACCACAAACTTTTTGAAAAGAGAGGGGAACGTTTTAATAAACACGTTGACAGACTTCTTCATTTCATGCAGCAGTAAGGAAACCCCTTTGAAATTACTGAGCCTGTGCGACTACACAACTTCGTGATCAAATAATATGTGAATAACGATATAAAGACACATCTACTAGATGTCCTGGAACATGGATCGTAACTATACACAGAACTGAAGCAGTAGAGATTTGAATTGAAAGGCAAAAAGCTGTTTGACATAATCCCTAAAGCTAAACTTCCAATCTTTAATTGCCATAGTAAGAGTTTCGTCCAACCAGCCTCTTCAAAACAGGTTACAAAAAAACAACTGTCGCAAGCACATAAAGAGATGGATATAGCAAAAGAAAGGGGTGAATTTATCAAGGACATTCTGTTGCATGATCTTCTTCCAACAAACGCATTATTTGATGGAGATACTGCAACCAAACCAGTGAAGAACAAGCTCGTACAAGAATTCGCAAAAACTTTCATCTGAAGAATTTCAATTCGAAAAGGTGTCCTCATTGAAAACTGCGGTTGTAGTGGACAATATGTCACAATTGCGAATGGTCAAGATTTCATCCATGCAAAACTTTGGAGAGGTCGTTCAGACTGTTCTACCAATATCAAAGTCAGTGTGCACCTTGCAAAAACTGCACATTGTCTTTGACAGTTATCTTGAACTATCTCTCAAAGAATTTGAGAGAATCAGACAAATGTCTATAAGTGCAACAATTGACCATCAAAAATTCAACACCTATACCTGTGCAACTTGATAAATCCTGGTCATCATAATCAAACAAGAAAACATTACTGACGCTTCAGTCAACACTGAATTTCCAATTATTGCAAGTGGAATGATTGTCAATGAGGGGTTGGTGCTTGCAGAAATATATTCAAAAGGTACAGGCCATTTTGTTCAAGAACTAAACAGAAAATTGGAGGAAGTTGACCTTCGTGTTGTGCCACATGTTGAGTGGGCTGTTCGAAATTGTCCAATCGAGTCATTGTACCGTCAAATGACACAGATGTTATCATTGTGCTACTTAGATTTGGTGCAATGTTCATAAGTCAAGGGTTGTCAGAGTTATGGATACGTTATGGAACAGGTGATAAAAGACACTTAATACCGCTTCATATGTTCTGTACAAGAAAATTGACCCAGAGATGCCAAGGCACATATTCTTATGGGTGATGACACTGTGAGCAAAATTGAAACAAAGCTTGGAGCTTTAACTGCTGAACCTGTGAAGTTTCTAAAAGGATTTGCTGATACAGAAGAAGAATGTGACTTTAAAGACATAGAAAAATACCTAGTCCATATGTGGCAAACGAGCTCTGACTGTCACACATTTGATGATCTTCGGTACAGGGAGTTCAAGAGATCAGTCCCGCTAAGTGACCTTCTACTGCCGCCATATTCTGTGCGTGGACACACTAAAGGAGCATTCTACTTGATCAGAAGATGTGTAAATGTTTTGGATCATGCATATGTAGACAAAGATCAGTGTGAATTTAGTTGGGAAAATATTGATGGGGTCCTAAAACCTACTAAATTTCTAAAGCCTTTACCCACAGAACTTACATCTACATGTACTTGCAAAACCTGTGCTACAAAAAAGATGTCTCTTTCGATATGCTCTTCTCAAATGTTCAGCATTCTGTAAATGTATCACAAGTGATTGCCAAAACAAGTAAAGTGAACTGTGAAAATGTGTCTAAAACAGGAGATAAACATTATTTTTTTTCATATTCAGATCATAACTTTTTTTGGTGTATACATAAAAGGATTAAAAACTATTATTATTTGTTTCATTTCTACTATATATGTCTCTTCTTTCTCTATTATAGCTGCCATTTTGGAAAATGGTGGAAGGGTTGCTTTGAGGAGTTACTATCTGTCTCTATAAGACTACTTGACCACCAAAACCTATGTTTTGACACCAAAATGATGCATACCTATATACACCGTGTGGCATTTCTTCATGGTTCCTGAAATATTACATCATCACTGCAACACATCTGCCATTTTTGAAAATGTCATCCAGGAAAATTCGGCCTGGATCAGTAATATCTACCCAAGCTAAATTACTTCTTTAATGATCCAACAACAAAAAAGAAAATCTCTGGACAACAATTTTTTTACGGAGGTATATCAGATTAATATTTCATAATGGTTGGGGAGTGAATAAGTCATTTTTTTTTTTTAAACTACAGTTTTATATACATTTACCGTACAATGCTTTGGGCACACATTTCACACAAATACGTAAGGAATAAACTTCTGGGACATGACTGCACATTTTGCACTGCAGCAATTTACTGGAGTAACAGGACATTTTGATGCTGGGTTACTGATTTATAGTTTTGGCATGTAAGTTTACCACATAACACATATTGTGCAGTAATAAGGTCATGGCACATTTTCCCATTTGCACACTGCTCTCAAAGAACACCAAAAAAATCTAAGCATTCATTTTTGCGCGACATACTCGAGAGAGGATCAGTCTGATCTGCCCAGCAAAGAACTTAGGCAAATCCTTCCCTAAGGATCGTATGTCACCAATGTTAAACCAAGGATTATTTTCTGCCCCAGAGCTAGTGCTGTTGAGTGTGTTTGTATTGAGGAATTAGAAAGCCATCCCCAGGAGTCAACTATTACTTTGCCCTTTGACAAACTGCATTAGTTGCTAAAAGGAGTAATTAGTTTATTAAAAAGAGTTCTGTTCAATGTTCTATTCTGTAGCCATTTTCCAAGAGAGCTGAGATTTTAAAAGTTTAGTGTTGTAAATCAGCACAGCTCTGGGAGAGTAAAGCTGTGCGAGAACAGTGATCATGAGAATGAATTCCTGAAGAAAAGAATTCTTAGTGTCACCCTTTAAAAAACTGTGTTCTTAAAGACTATAGGCTGTTATGCATCAACGTGTTACCCCATAGACACAAAAAGCTCTTTAATACTCCGCAGCCATAGTTTTTAAAGAGGAGAGTTCTAAAACAGCAATGCTTTCAAAGAGTTTATACTGTCAATAACATAGATCTTAAAGAGAGGTGCTTGTAAAGAGTTGATGTTCTTATGGTTGAGCTTTTTTTTTTTTTTTTTGATAAACAAATTTTTGTTTATTAATTAATAAAATAAAGAAAAAGAAGAACAAACAAAACACCAGCCTTACAGTCCAACACCATAAATGACCAGGACCTGGAAAGGAAAGCAGCACCTCAAAGTTTACAGACAATGATAAAAACAGATACATAGGGGTACCAATTTGGGCGTTCCCTCTACGACTACTCCACCTCCCCCAACCATTTCCCCCAAACCCTACGGTACTTCTTAGGGCACCCACGAGCCTCGTACATAACTTTCTCCTGCGAGGCACACCAGTCCACTCCAGTCCTCCAGCGTCCAGCGCACGGAGGTTCGGAAAGCTTCCAGGAGGCCGCAATGTCTCTCTTAGCAACCACCATTGCCGTAGTGTAAAACAGTTTTTCGTTCCGTGACCCATCCAGCCCATCAGTGATACCCAGGAGTGCGTGCCTTGGGTCATGGGGGACCTCCCAGCCCAAAACCTCAGTGAGTTCCTCTTCAATCTCCTCCCAGAACTGCTCCAAGCGGGGACATACCCATACCATATGAAAAAAATCTGCGGGATCGTGACCGCACCTGGCGCAAGCAGAGGTTAGGCTAAGTCCGGCCCGGTGAAGGCGCATTGGGGTAAGATATGCAGCATGTAAGCAATATAATTGCACTAAGCGCAATCTGGCTGAGGCCGTGACCGTCCGAGGAGCCATAAGGGCGTCGCGCCAGTCCTCCTCGTCTAAGGTGCCTACCCAACCCTCCCATTGAGCCCGGTGTCGGTCTAAGGAAGTGGGGGCATTGTTCATCAGTGTACGATAGATGCGGGAGATGCCGCCTCTCCCCAGATCACCAAACATTATCTGGGCCTCAGGCGGACTATGGTCTTGAAGGCGCGTGCCAGTCGTTAGGTGGGTGTGAAGGGCGTGGCGTAGCTGCAAATACCTATAGAATTGTGACTGATGTAAGGAATATCTGCTTTGAAGGTCGTCGAAGGACCGCATGTGGTCCCCCACCCACACATCGCCAAGCTGCGAAATGCCTATCGAATCCCATGCTCTAAACCCCTGTAGTGTGTTGACTTCTTTGAGCCAAGTCCCTTGCCACAAGGGTGTGCATTGGGTCAACGTACGTGTCCACTTGGTATGTCGCAATGCAGCTCGCCAGGCCAACAGCACCGAGCGTGTCACCTCTGGCAAGCGGGAGGGAATAGGGGCCCCATATAGCATAGCTTGGATCTTGGCGAAACCCAATTCTCCGACCTCGAGCCTGTACGCCGGGTCCGACCAACCCCATTGAACCAATCGTGAATGGAGAGGAGCCGCGTGGCCAAGTAATATAAATAGAGGTGGGTCATCCCCAGTCCCCCGTCGAAGGAGGGGATCCTACACACTGCAAGTGCCAGCCGGGCCCTACCATTTCCCCATAAAAACTTACTAGCAATGCTGTCAAGTTCGCTGAACCAGGGTCTGGGAAAGCCGATGGGGGTGTTTTGCAGTACATACAGGAACCGAGGAAGCACCCTCATTTTAAATAGGGCGACCCTCCCCATGGGATTCAGGGGCAATAACTGCCACTTCTGGAGGTCTGCCTTAACCCGCCTCACCAGTGGGGCCACATTGAGGGCCCAGCTGAGCTCAGGGAGCAAGGTCATCCATATCCCCAAGTATTTGAAGGATTGACGGCGAAGAGGAATGTTGGATTGCCAGTCAAAACATTCGCGAGACAGGTGTAGGGGGACCAAGGCCGACTTGTCCGGGTTAAGCCGGAGGCCCGAAGCCCGCTCGAAGAGGTGTAGGATGTGGAGACAAAGGGGCCAGATCTGGCGGGGTCTGCCAAATAGATGAGGACGTCATCTGCATAGAGTGCGATTTTGTCTGGTTCGGTGTTGGGCCACTCCCATCCCCGCAGACCCTTGCACGATCGCATCATGGACGGCAGGGGCTCCATCACCAAGGCGAACAATGGTTGAGCTTATTGAGGTACAGTTCTTAAAACTCTCAATTCAAAAAGCCAGGTTTTAAACTAGCAGTGTTTGAAACGAGCACCATTCTTATACACATGAATCCTTATAGAGGAAAGTTCAGGACTTACAGAGTTCTTGAAGGATGTTTTTCTTTATCGATCAGTGTTCTAAAAGATCAATGTTCTAAAAGAGTTCTTAAACAGAACAGCAGAGCACATTTTGAGATGAGTTCTCCAAGAAGGACACTCTGAAACTGAGTTCTAAAATAGTAACGCTCTCAAAGAACCATGGGGCCCATTACGATGGCGGGCGGCACTGTAACGGTAAACGGGACCGACCGCCAGAGGTGCGGCGGTCTCGCTGTGCCCATTAGGATGCGACTGCCACCGTGGCGGTCGCATCCCGCATTGTTTATATTGTGGCTGGCGGTGCTGTCAGCAGCACCCGCCGCAATGTAAAAAATGCATGCAGTGCATTGGCATGCACAACATGACAGGCACCGCGCGGTGCCTGTGCATGCCAATGTAGGGGGGTACCAAAGGTACCCCCCAAGTGCAGCCACCCCCCCCCGGGGGCCCGCAATGGGCCCCCAAAGCAATTCCCGCATGCCTTTCCATGGGGGCGGCCATGGAAAGGCCTTCACCGCCAGGCATCCTAATATGGATGGCGGTGTCTTCCAGACACCGCCATCATATTAGGCCCGAGTTCCGCCCGGCAGCCAATCGGAACGATTGCCTGCCTGCGGAAATGCGGCGGACAGTCTTTCCGTCCGCCGCTGCCCCCGCCCATTGTAATATGGTGGGGGTAAATGGAGGGCGGGCGGGGAAATATGTCGGGCGGATCGCCACCGCCGGTCGGGCGGTGGCGATCCACCCGACATCATAATGACCCCCTATGTTCTTTAAGTGTTTAGCTCTAAAACACTTAAATTCTAAACTGTGGAGTAGTAACACAATTGAGTTGATCTTGAAAGCGGAGAAGGGAGGAAGCAAATTTTAAATTTCAAAAGAAACTTGGGACATTTCTGTTTTGAAATTTATCAGCTCTCTGAATCATTACCATGTGCTCTTCAAGCATCTACCGCTGGTGCATATCCACACTCGAGCTCTGGCACTTCACAGGAGTATAAAGATAAGAGCAACTAAGAATAAAGAGGCCCAAGACAGAGGGAGGAGAGTAGGTAGTACCACGAGGAGCAAGGAACAAAACACCAGCTCAGTCTACTCTGTTTTTAAGCGAACAGAACTTTGTATTTTGGGACCTGTAGTTTCTTTACTGCTATAAATGTTTTAAATGTCTCAGCACGCGTTTGGGCAAAAAAACAAAAAACAGGACTGCCTGGTAAAGCACGTAACAGGGCCAATTAAAGAGTGATAGAACGAAAATAGGACCCTCAAGGGAAGGATGATGCCAGAAAACAGATGACGAATAAAAATCGCAGCTGGGGGAGGGGCACGGCAGAGTTCGAGCACATTACAGCTCAGAAGAGCCAGGTTTGCTGCGCCATGACGTCGGCGGAGCGGGAATTCAAAGTTGAGCGTCGTGTGACAGCGATGTCTCGAGCTCCACAATGGCCCCTTCAGGACGAGGGTCTGGCCTGACGGGGGATGCTCCAGTGCTCCCCAAGTAACAGGATCCTTTAATCTGGGGAAATAACCTGCTTAATACTTCCCGCCCTGCCCACCCTCCCCCCTGCACGCCCCTGTATCCGGAACAAAAGGCCCTGTGTCGGCTCTGCCGGCCATGTCCGTCGCCCGGCAGGTAATTACCAGGCCGTCTCTTAACCTCGGACTTCCGATGTCAGGGCGACCTGTCCAATGCCTTGTAGATCAGTATCAACAACCGGGGTCAGGAGATCAAGCACAGGCCACATCAAGTGCTGCAGGACGGCTGCGCCACGAGGAAGGCCCAAATACCACCTAAGGTGGTACTGGTACTGTGAGCCCATGGCAGGGGCAGGGATACCAAGACAAGAAATACCATGATCCACTGGCGGGGGCACAGATACCAAGAAAAGGGGCACCGTGAGGCCATATTAGGTCATGTCTTACGCATTAACCCATGCAGGGGCAACAGTACCGAGGGAAACACCACAGTAAAATCATAGCAGGGACAGGAATGTCGCACGGTGCATAATTTGAGCCCATGGTTAGTAGTGTGCCGAAATGGCACTCAATTTGGGTGAACGAAACTTATTTTTTTCTCAGCAGACTTTGATCAAGAGCAGTAGAGAGAAAATACAAAAGGGGGAAAGAAGAGAAAGACAGTGACAAAGGGAGAATGCAGGGATGGAAAAGAACCTGCAACAGTGAGAAATAGGGACAGGGAGAGTCTGGTGGTGCATGAGAGAGGCACGAAGTGAAATCAAGACCACATAGCCTTGGTATTCAGCAACCTGACCAGCAGCGGCCGGCACAGGTAAGCACGGTGGGGCTGGGCAGGGCGGGAAGTTGACGAACGACGGAATAGGTATTATTTATTTATTTATTTATACCTAGTCCGTCGTCTGTTGACCACCCCCTCCCTCCACGCCCCTGCCCCACTGCGTTTACCTGTGCCGGCCGCTGCTGAACCTGACTTTGAATAGTGCCTGCCTCAGGCTTCTGGGAATGAAAACTTAGGCTAGACACTTATTCTTTTATAAATTAAGTACTGTTACCAAGTCAAGAAGCAGTGGAAAAGTGAGACATTGGCAGAGACACAAGTCAAGCTGCACTGTCAGCTCACAGCAGGGCCAGAGATCTTCAATCAAGCAGGAACACCAGGGTATAGCAAGGGCCTACAGCAGGGACAGAGATTTTAAGTCAAGCAGTAAAGTGAACTAATGACAGGCACAGATGTAACATCAAGCAGCACCATGACCTCTCGTGGGGACAAGGATACCAAGTTAATTGGTACAGAGAGCCCATCGCAGAAGCTAAATATGTCAAGTGATACATAAGCTATTACACAACAGGAGGACCAGAGGAATTTTAAAGACCAACAGGGAGCCAATTTCCCATTCTTGTAACTGCAAAACACAATAATAGGCCCCTGGGTCTAGTTAAATGTCAGAGTGCTAGGATGTCCTAAGAAAGGGACATCCTAGCACTCCGACATTTAACTAGACCCAGGGGCCTATTATTGTGTTTTGCAAGTGATACATAAGCACATAGCGGGGTCCCAGATATCAAGTAAAGTAGAACAATGAGCTATAGCAGAAGCCAACATGTCTTCTCTTCCTGCCTGGAGACACGACGCCGTGACACGGCCACTACGCCGGTTAGAGAGAGGCTTATCATAGCCTCCAACTTTTTCTCCGTATTATTGACAAGACCGCTAAACGAACGTAACTGTGCTTTTATACACATGTCATCATTTCGAAGTGGGAGACACACACAATAGAGTACACACCTATGGTGGGAGTACTGTAGCTGAACAAATCCTTTCCTAAATTGAATCTTTCCATTGGGGAAATCTCCACCCATTGGGGATAATTTCAGGGTCTCCCAGTTCTGCTTTTTAAGCGGCAAGATATTTGCGCATTGGACAATCTAAATCCTTAGGATCTACACTTTCTTGTACAATAAGCCTTGAAGAAGTTACAATCGTAACGAAACACGTGTTGGCTGTTTTCATCATTGCCAACAGGGAGGCTTTTATGAACATGACCTCCGTGGATCGACTAGCGATATCAAGATCTTTGTAAAAGAATATATATCTGTGTTTTGGATTGCATGTTTGATTATTGGGTTTCTACAATTTTAAGGAAACAATGTCACCTGATATTAAATGGAATTTTGCAGACGTTCATTAGACTGGAGTGATTTCCTGTGAGCAATCACTTTGTTTATGGAATGTAAATGTGCCACACTATTGACAATAGTGATATAATTTTTGGAGAGTGCCGAGGTATAGTGGTTTTGTTAAATGTCAAGCTAAGTGGTGGAGAGCCTCTGGTATCTCAACAAATTCTATGGCATGTGGTAAAGAGAATCACACCAGGGGCAGCTCTTTAATTCTACCAGGCAGAGATCTAGACACTACCAGGCTCTGGAGCTGCTAAGCTGCTCCTTCTTTCACCATCTGGAGTAATCTTTCTGAGCCCAGCTGTGGAAGGACTTCCTGTTTAATTGGCATTTACGTATTGCAGGATAAACCTTTTGGCTATACACCTGTGGGTTTACCAACCTTTACCCCGTTAAATTACAATCCATGTAGTCCTCCCTAATAGAGCACCTTCCTTCACTCTTTAATGTGTGGTGCAATTGTATAAGGAATGTCTGAGAACTGTTAGAGGGGTGTCTGATTGTGGTATAGAGTCTCTACTTTAGAGAGCCAGCACAGTAGACATTACTCTGTAACACTGTGTAGGTCCATATTCAAGATGACTGCTTTGGAGGTGGCAAGAACAAAACTTTCCAGCTCAAGTCGGTTTCGACACTGCCATGAAGAAAGGTCACCAGTGATACCTAGAAAACTATACTGATTATCCTTTGTTCAACAAACATTGCATTTGTGTAACTATTGAGCTCTTGCAGACTTGAATATATGGAGGTAAACCCCCACAAAGCTAGTGGGACCTGGCTGGTGCTTCCAGAATGTTGAAACTGAGCGTTGCTTGTTCTTCCAAAGGTCTGCCTTCGTACCCAAACTACCTCCTTGCCTACTAAAGAACGCGTCTGCAGACAGCAATAAACCCCAGCACAATGAGTCAGTTGACTAGTCTCAGGACCATCTCAGGACCACCTGCCTGTCATACTCCAGAGGCCATCACAATATTCCGAGTGAGGACCAGCAAAAGCTCAGGTGAAGGAGCAGATCTAGTGAACCAGGAAATGATGTAGTGCATTTAAGCAGCCTGGTGGATGCATGGTGCACTTACTCCCCTGTACCAGCGTGCAACATTTTGTTACCATTCCCTTCTCGAAAGTCCCAATCCCATGGTAAATATTCCCTGCTTTGGAGGCACATAGGATGAACTATGTTTCTTTGCCTGATGAGGTGTTACGGCTGAGCCGACAGTTTACAAGACTTGGATCCAAACAACAAAGTTTCACGGCCCAAAAGCTCCCAACTCCTTGTATGTTAGAAAGAGAACTAAGAACCTTGATGCATGTCAGGAGCTGGTCAAGCTATGGAATAGCTAGCAGGCCTCCGAAACAGCCTATGGCACAGCTGATGGTCAAGAACACTGATCTTGTGAAGCCCATGGCTTTGGAGGATGAGTGGTCTGGCCCCCAACAACGCTCCATGTGGTGTTCAATGTGAACAGTATGAAAAGTCTATCTTGATCAAGCTGACTTGGTCTTGATCGACGTTGACTCTGAAGAGAAAGATGGGAAACAAGCATTGGCAAAGGCAGTAGGTTTCGCCAATGCAAGATATATTGGCTTAGTCAATGTTTTTTTTAAAAATGTTGAACAGCGGTGCGAGCTGCTGTGCTACATAGCTTAACGTAAAACAAAAAACGATATGGCATGGCCAGACCGCGTCATAGCACTTTTTAAAAACTTTAAGCTATGCATGTGCAAGCAAGTTAAACATGTTATTTTCCCCATACATAATATGCAGTTTATATTCTTGAACAAAATGCCCATTGCAGTTACCAGCGTGTCAAAGCATACATAGCTGGAACACTGAGTATGGCGAGGCTTTGGCATTACAGCCAGAGTTACTGACTTTGGATCTGGGGAACCAGGTTTGAGTCTTGGTGCTGGCTCAACATCCTGTGAGTCTGGCCAAATCACTTAAGCTCCCTGTGCCTGTAAAAATTAATGTGTCCTTGTATAATGTAACTGGAGCTCGTGTAAAGCACTCTAAGTCCTTCCAGTCGACTTTGTGATATATAAAGTAAGCTATGACTAGTGATGGGTGGGAAGGGGCATGCAGTGACAGGAGCGAGGGGGTGGGAGGGACAGGCCAGCAAAGAACGGGAAAGGGGCATGCAGGGAAGGGCATGCAGCGACGGAAGTGAGGTGGCAGTTGGGACGGGCAAGCAACAAACAGAATGAGGACGCTGGAAAGAAAAAAATATATAATGTATGGTACAAGTGCACGGCCAGTAGAAAGACACTGGCCGCTGGAAGCAGTGCTGGTCCAAGCTCCACAGCAAGGATGAAGACGTGAACCTGAGCAGGAAGCTGGAGGCAGGAGGAGGCGCTGGCCAACACTCAGAAAGGAAACAAGAGTGACGTGGGAGCCAACCAATGGTAAGTAAAGGTTAAGTAATGGGTGAGCTCTAAGCCCCTTTAAGATTTTTTTTTTTAGTTACAAGAGATCTCGCAAGCGTCATGTAGGAGAAACCTAAAAATGAGCCCTCCATCCCTGAATGGTGCAGTTGAGGGAGTTTTATTCTATTCCATTCTGACATCCAAACAGCAGGGGAGTTGCAGGTTTTTGCTCAGACAGTTCCCTGGGCTGTTTTCTCTGACGCCTGGGTTGACAAACTGGCACATCTGTAGAACCAATAAGGTAGAGAGCATGCCTAATATCCTGAAAATCTACAGGATGTCAGATAAAGTAAGGTCCTTCATCAAGAGGAGTGCAGTGGTGGAGATGATCACTCTGGGTCACAGAATCGTCAGAGTCCTTGGAATTTTCCTGCAGTTACAATTCCTAAATTATTAACGTCAGAGCTTTGTATTTGTTTGGAAGTTGGGGATCTGAATGCCATTGATAGCCTATGACAGAGGGTTACATCTTCAATGGGCAGACAAGCTGGGGACAGCCACATATCTCGACAATTTTGATTAGAATTCTAGTTACTGAGACACTGCACTGACATTGAGGCCAAGGAAAAAACAACACTCTACCCCCGCTTATGGGGTGTAACAATTCAAAGTGACGCTCCTCAGTATGAAGAATGCCCCAGTCAATTTAAGAGGCTCGCTAGACAAGTGCTGACGGGCCTGAAGATGTTGGGTGTGGCTTGCATGGATGACAAAGCGGCTTTTAGTTCCATCTGCCAAGAACACCTGGACCAAAGTGAAAAAATCACTATCATTGCTCTCTACAGAGATCCAAATTCATGATCAGTGGCAGCACACGTCAGATAGACCAGGACTCAGTACTGTACCTTACCAAGCGCTCGGTATAGACCAAAGCTCCACAAACTCCTAGACCAAGCCTGCCACAACCCTCAGGATGAACTGGCAAGGATACCACTTGGGGCTCTGACAGCATGCATGTTGAAGGTCGACTGACCAAAATCAGATCATTAGGAGAAATGATCTAAGACAAGGTCTGCATGTATCGTTCAGGAGTAATTGTTGAAATGTTGAACGTCAAGAATAATATGTACCCGGTTGCAACAAAAAAAAAAAGAAATAGAAGCTGGGCTGATTTTTGGGCTCTCTAGCCGCCCACTTCAAGGCGTTATAGATCAGCAGCATCTTCAAGAACACATCCTCTTTGATTGCATAAGGGAAGATTTAAATAGACTGATATGTTCTCACAGAAAACGGGTAGGTAATTTGATGGGAGGGTGTGTTGTGACCTGTTGAGGAAATCAGAATACATAAGTTGTCCACACAGAGCACGTTGTGTGGCCACATCTTCCACAGAGGCACAACCAAAGTCCCGGTGGCCTTGGTGAAGACTGTCAAAATGCAATCCCGAAAACAACACATCTCAGAAACTGGCCTTGGGATTCAAGGTTAGTTGTGTGAAAATTGATTGGAAGCTTGCAGATTCAGCTTGCAAATTCAGCTTGCAGAACACATCTCTCTTAAGGGAGGTCAGAGTTATAATTTGACTCTTTCTTGGAAAGACAGATGAAAAAGTGGAGTACAGGAGCGAACAATGCTTTCCATTCCTCGAGTGTAAAACAAATAACTTGGGGTTTAAGCCCTGTTTCACTTTGAGAACACTACTTCTAGGTCCCCAGAGCCTGTGCTTTCCACTCTCCTGTTCACATGATTATATAGTCCCCAACTGCTATACGGTCCTCTTGTTTCTCCCTGACAGCAACTCTCCTCACTTCTCATCCCCACCTCTCAAACCTCCTCCTTCCAATTTCTTATCCTCTAACAGTCGCAGCCGGCATGACTCGCGGGTGGGGGGCGGTGGGTCGCGTGGGGGTTTAATTTAATAATAATAAAATTAAACTTGGCTTCCCGCCAGCCGGGTCCCGCGTCGTCTCTGCTCCTGCTCTCCTGCCTCCGGCAGGAACAGGAAGCAGGCAGCCAGGCTCCCACCCCTAAGCCAATTACAACGCTGCCAGCAGCGTTGTGATTGGTCGGGACGCCGCCCAGCCAGGGGCTAATGGCCCGGCCATGTTCTCCATGTAGGCTGCATTGCAGCCTACATGGAGAAGGGCAGAGTGCGAATGACTGGTTTGGTCGGCCCCAGAGGGCCGACCAAACCAGTCATGCGCACTCAGGAGTGTGCACACCACTCCTCCATGCCCAGCCCTGCTCGCAGAGCAGCCCCGCCCACCCGCAACCAAACCCCTCTGCTTTCTTGCAGTGCGAGAAGCAGAAACATAAAATGGTAGTTATTACCATTTTATGTTTCTGCTTCTCGCACTGCGAGAAAGCAGTGGGGCAACGCTCCTCCGCCCTAGTGGAGGAGCTGCCCCTGGCCTCTAATAACTTTACTCTCCTTTCTTCACTCATCTTTCCTCTCCTCCAGCTTTGCATCCCTCTTTCCCTCTTGATGCATGCCTTTTCTCCCTACCCGTTCTCCACTACTCTCCCTCATATACCTTTCCTATTCTCCCTACCCCTAACTGCTACTACTTTTCACCCTCTTACTTCAGCCCCCTCTTCCATGCCCCTACAACGCATCTCATGCATTCCTTCTAAAAGCCTCTAACACCCCCTTGCATTCCTCTCGCACTCCTCTAACTATTCTGTCTTACCTACTTCCATCTCTTATCCTATGACATCTTTCCTCTAATGCTTCCTCCCCACGTCCCAACTTTCAACACTTCTACCCACACCACTCGGTCGGCCTGCTAATAGAGGAAAGGAGCGTGCCTGGCCCTGTGAGAGGAGAGACTGTGCAGGAGGAGAACCCCAGCATGTAGAACAAAAGCTTCACTAGAGAGTGAAGCCAGGAGTGACGTGTGTTATCAATGGGTTTAAGTGGTTCCTGCTGAGAACTGGTCCAAAAGACTTCACAAGCACAAATACCATTGTGTCCGCTGGCAGCCACTATAGGTCACCATATGCCACCAACGACTGAGGAAGGAGCAATGCAAGGCATTGCAAGGGTATTGTAGTTTGAACCAAACATTTCTTCCATCTGGGCAAATCTTTGAACTACTCTAGGGAGGTGCTTTGACAAAAGAATATCATTAAAATATGCTTGAACTTTTTTCCCCGCTGAAAGGATGTCTTCCAACATTGAAGACTTAGAGAGCAGCATCATAGTCTGCTCCAACGGTGACGTCGGCATCGTCAGAGAAAAGCTCCTTACAGGAGGATGCTGCTGAAAAGCACGGCTAAAAATTCTCGGGAGTTCCCGGTTAGGTTTGACTGAGGTTCTGCCTGCGTTTTTGCTGTCTAGAGGATTGACCAGCTCCGGTCCTCGTGCAGGCAGTGGAGCTCGGATTGCTTTGTCGTCCATCAGGATTCTTTTCCTTTTTTTTCTTTTCCCTACGACTATTCAGGACTGAATAGGAGCCCCTGTCCCTGTTTTATAAAAAAGGAGGCGGCAAGGCAACTCTCAAGGTATGTGCTCCTCGCTGGTTCTTGCTTAAAGGGGGTCTTGCCTGTCATTAAATATTCTGCGGCGTAGGTGATTTACATTCATTGACACTATATGCGCCCTACTGTCATGCAACAACTTCGCACTAAAATTGCTACTCCACTCCCTCCTGTCCCTGTAAACAATGTAAGAAAGCTTTTCAAAGCAGAGTTGCCGAATGGCGAGATAGACAGATGGAGATTCCGGCAGCTGCTCCGTTTTTTTTCTTTCAATCCTGGCCAGATACTAGAAGAGGAAGGCAAAGGTGCAGTTGGTGGTTCACTCTTGCACAAGTTAAGCATAGCAGAGGCTCAAGCAGAAGCAGCATGTACCTCCTTCTCAATCTTTAGTGGATCAGAGAACTTAACTCCTTCTCCAGCTCCAGCCTTACTGACAACAAACGCAGAGCTCGATAAAAATGAAAAGAGCCGGCTTTCTCAAAAAGTTTAAACTTTTCCCCTAATTCAAAACTTAGGGCTTAAGCCTGCCTGTGCGGAGGGCCATGCTGAGGCCAGAATGGGGTTACCGCCAGGCAACCCCTATGGCAATATGACATTAGATGGATCAAAAGAGAAAAGATGGTGGTATAATATATAGGAAAATCGGCTCTCTGTAGGGTGAATACACCTAATATCTTGAACTGATCTTATCTGCAACGGTGCTAAAAGGTGGAGAGAACAACCTGCCTCCCCAAATCTTGAGGCCTAGGCTACAAACAGACGTATTAGCAATCCCCAGCACACGTTTTGAAATTTCAACAGGAAATGACAGCAGTAGCACATGTAAATCCACTTTAAATATACAACAGAAATCACAATGGGTTCCTTCTTCTTTCTTTCTTTCTTCAGGTTCCTTTTTATTTCGACAAGATCTTAGCCAACATGTGTTTCGTCGCCACAGTGGGAATACAACCGGCAACTTTTTCAAGGCTAAGTGAAAATACAGAATAAATTGCCAATGTAATTGCGTCTCATCACTAAATGTTACATACATGATTCCACAAACCATCACCGTGTCTTATTCCGGTGTGGCAGAGCAAATAGTGACCATAACTTATAATCATGCACCTTGTGACAAACATTTCACCAGTAGACACAATTGGCCAAGAGTGAACACAGGAAGGCCTCAGTGCTCAAACAGTAGCAGAAGTGGCAAACGTAAATGTGCTATGTGCATGTATTTATCTTCTATATGAGCCTATGTCACCATTACTCAGTATGCCTAGTGCGGGCACTGAGCATGTCCTAACCGTGGCATGCTGTACCGTGGCACTCCTTTGTGACATATGTGCGCAAGTGCTTGCTGGTGCAGAAATAATCCCTGACCTGTCACCCATAGTAAGTGCTCCGCAACAAAACATCACCAACCTCTAATGTCTTTTGTTCTCAACCTTCTGAAGAACACACAAGGAAAATACACAATGGAAAAAATGAGTAGACAGGCTACTTTCCTGAATCTCCACGTATTAATTCTCAGTCATCATAAACAAATCTATCATGGGTCACCTACTTCCTGTGTGGTGATAATTCCAACCCACACGATCCTCCGGCGTGGGCAAACGTACTTATGTAACTTTCAATATGTCCTTAAAACGATCACCGATTATTTAGGGTGTGTCCTCTGTAAAAAAAGAATATATTTCACAACCTTGTAAAGGCCTGCAGCAAAATATATTCCCTATATTCATCCTAATCGGTAGGTATAGCGCCAATTAATACATTCTTGCTGCTATTATTCCTTTCCATAATTGGCCCCTCTAGCGTCAAGTTTCCGTAAACATCACTCAAGTCAAAATCGCTCATGACAGTCCCACTCCGGTGGGTTTTATGCCGATCACTTTATTATTTAGGTGATTATCACCGTAAGCAATAAGTTTCTCTAGAGCAACATATCGGTAAATACAATTCACATCCACAATCAAAAGGATAACACAACGCCTCTCACATCCAACTAAATGTATCCTCAGCTGTTCTGTCACAGCCCTTATTCCCTGATATGATCACGCCACAGTGAGTTGCAGTTACATCCACTCCTCCACCTACTATACTCCTTACCGTGTTACTTCTTTGCAAATCTCGCGTACGCCCAGTGCAGGTCCCTTGAGTACCAGGCAGAACCCTTCTCTACCGGCGTTTAAATACTTCCGCCCTTGGTCCCGTGTATGCCGAAACTGCCGACGGACTAGCCTAACCCTCATATTAGCAGACGCTATCTTAGAATGCGTTCCTTAGTCCAATTTCAATCGTGAAGACGCTAACACAAGTGCCATACTCCTTCTGATTCGTGGTCCAAGACAGACATCCAATCTTAATTCTTGTAAACATACATCCACGAACCACAATCCCGTATATTCAGAAACGGGCGACAATTCCCCAAGTTGCATATAAGTTCCGTTACCGGAATTCACTCCGCTATATGACGTGAGCTTTGGTCACTATACTGCAAAACCCGTAGGGATACAACCCGAAAATTAAATGCGCTCAAAACATGCAACATAGTCAGTCTTCAATTCGAACGCTTCGTAGAGGTGGAGAACTATGTGTGATGCCATATACAATCCTCAAAGGAGGTCATGTTCCTTTAGTCAGTGACTATGACTGTGTACTCAAACTTCCGTTTTTGTTAATGACTTCCACGTATTTGTAAACAATTCACATTGTTGATCAGAGAAACGGGATAGTCAGTTTATACCTTAATTTCCTGCATATTATGCACACATAAAAACCTCCATTTTTGATAATGATTTCAACGCTTTTAGAAATTAAATTACATTGTTGATCTGAGAAAGTAGGGCATATTCAACTGTTACCTTGGTTTTATGCATTATGAATCACTACACATCACATTGTTGATCAGAAAAACACGGGCATGGTCAGTATACAGCTACACTTCATAAACCATGAA
This sequence comes from Calotriton arnoldi, assembly GCA_963921515.1. Classification (NCBI taxonomy): domain Eukaryota; kingdom Metazoa; phylum Chordata; class Amphibia; order Caudata; family Salamandridae; genus Calotriton; species Calotriton arnoldi. The sequence goes on along the minus strand of CAWUFW010000046.1, from coordinate 4,545,435 downwards.
TCACTACATTCCTTCTACAAGTTTTGGGGTATTATCTACCCAAGAAGTAGTGCAATTCTTGATCCAAATTCAGGCCCATTTCTGTGGACCGTAGCTTAAGAATCCATGAAGCCTCACTTCTACGCAGCCTGAGTTCTCTATTCCCACCCCTCGGGTGTCTAGGGGTCTGATCAATCCCATATTACACAAAGTCTCTGTTTCTATTCTGTGCACCGTGCAATGTGTGCCGCAATGGGGTACCTCATGTCCCCCTGCTTCACTGCTCTCATGTGTTCTCCAATTCGCTCCCGCAAAGTTCTAAACGTGCTCCCAACATACTTCTTGTTGCATCTGCACTCAATAACATACGCCACATATCTAGTGCTGCAATTGATATTTGACATGATCTTATAACTTTTATTTCCTGGACCATGGATCAACACCGTTAACAACTGAGGGGGCGATTCTCAAAATGAAAGAGAGAAGCCAAACTGTAGCGCTCCAGCTGTCCTCCTGATTTCAGATGAACTTCCTTCTGGGCCCTCTGCAGTACAGAGTTTCGGCTTTCAAGCGATTGCCACTCTTGAGCCTAATGCTCCCTCGCAAGCATCCTGCCTTAAAAATCCCAGCGCTCCGCAGGAGTTTCTACCAGAGTCTGATAAAAAGCTGCACAATACAATTCTGGCAGAGATTTGCGGGCTAAAGGTACAGCAAGCTTTGGACATGGAGTTATTAAATCGAAAGCTTACTAAAATGGAGGAAACCTTACTGGTACTTCCAAAACAGCTACAGGCAGCAGAGCAAAGAATCTCAGACATTGGAAATAAACTGGCACTTCTTCAATCTCGTTCTACACCTGAGTTTGCGAAAACCATGGAATTGAAGATGAAATTAGAATCACGCAAAATGCTGCAATCTCAGGTTCACGGGAATTCCGGAAGGAAGCGAATCCCAGGGTCAAATACAGTCAGTTCCTCAGCTCATCAATATGTTGATCAAAGATCACATTTTACCATCTGCCCCCGAGGCACAGAGAGTTCCTTTCCATCAGTCACCAGGTGCTAAATATCCACAAACTATCTTGGTCATCTTTTCGGATTTCCGGATCAAGGAACAAGTTCTTTCAAGAGCAATTCAGCAGAAAACGTTCATAGTCCTGCAAAACGTTTCCTTGAAGATTTTTCTTGATCTTTCCGTGGCTTCAGCTAGGCGGAGAAAGGCCTTTCAACAGCTAGCCTTTGAATTTAGGTCGATAGGTGCCCAGGTCTCCTTAGTTCAATCCACAAAACTTAAGGTTCTTTGGAAAGGACAATTCAAGATCTTTAATGTTCTTTCTGAAGCCCAGGATTTTCTAAAGTCAATACGAAACTAAAGATGTATTTAGGATTCGAATGAACCCTTTCTTTTCTTTCTTTCTTTTGGAGGGGCTGTGCCTTCTTAAGGGTGTTGACGGGGGATGAGGGTGGGTGGCTGGGGAAGGCGATTTTGACAGGCCAGGATGCAATTCCATGACATCCTTTCAGATACGGATTCCGCGTGGCGCGATGCAAGGGGGTCTCCCGCCACGTCGATGGGCAGGGTGGGTCAGTGTGGGTCAGGTTGGGGTAGCAGAGAAAAATGAGTGGATCAAAGTTATTTCTTCTTTATACTTAGTTGTGCTCATTTTGTTTGGTTTTCTATGTTTAAGCTCCTGTCTTTTGTGCGATGAAAAGTTATAATTTTCATAACAAATGGATAGAATCAAAATAATTTTGTGTAATGCAAATGGATTGTTGAATTCTAGAAAAGCAAGCGCAATGTTGACTTGGTTGCTGTCCTTTTCTCCCCAGGTTCTGTTCATTCAAGAAACTCATTTTAAGTCAAACACACCTAAATTGATTCTTCCTAAGGGGTATAATCAAGCTTATTTTGCTTCCGCAAGTATGTCTATTCGCGGGGTTGCTATTATATTTTCTAATAATTGTAATTGTGAAGTACTAAAAGTTAGTCGAGATGTTCAAGAATGTTGGATTTTGTTTTTTTAATTAAGCTAAGAGGTGCAATGTTTGATCTCCTGAATTATTATGGCCCTATATTTGATGACACTTCAGCTTTGCTCCAAATCTATGATTTATTGGCTGTTTCTGAGGGTTCAATAATTTGGGGGGGAGACTTTATATTCAGGATATCCGCCTAGACACTTCAAATCCAGCTAAGAAGCAATTAAAAACCAAATAAACTAGGTTGATCAACAGGATGAAACAAGATTTTGCCCTGTTGGATCCGTGGCGCCAAAGTCATCCAGGGCAGACACACTATACTTGCTATTCCTCAAGGTACAAGACTGCCTCTCAAATAGTTTTTTTTTAAATTGACAACTTGCTATCCAGAGGGGAGTCTGATATTATTTCTAACTCCTTTTCGATCATTCAGCTATTTCTATGATAATTAATCTGAACGAAATGCGGTCTAGAAATATTAAGCAGTGGTACTTAGAAAATCCCTTCTTGAAGATGCGGATTGGATCACTGCAATGCAGCTTTTTATTAAGCACTTCTTTGAAATCAATGAGAATCCCAGTGCATACCGCCACATTAGTCTATTAAACGTAGATTATAAAATATTTATGAAAATCTGGGCATCAAGGCTGGCTCCGTGTGCAGAACAGGTGGTCCATCAGGGTCAGAAAGGTTTTATACCCTATAGATCTATGGCCTCCAATACTTACTTCTTCTTATTGAGGTACATGAATTAATTTGGAATTTTATTTGGGCAGATTAACAGCCAAGAATCTCGTTAGCAATTTTACAATTCGATCCAACTCCGGGGGAGTGGTAGGGGATTCGCCCTCCCAAATTTTGGGCTGTACTATCATGCAGCCTTATTGAATTTTTTGGTTCAGCTCCCAATGATATCATTGCAATTTGAAAATTTCATGCTAAATATGATGTTGGTTGAGAGTGCAATTAAACTATCCTTTTTTTCTTCGTTCCCCGAAATTGCCAAAACAATCTAGATACAAGACAATATCAGATCTAGGTTATCGTATACAAGTATTTTTCAAACTACATAATATTCCTAGATATCACTATATTCAAAAATTGATGATTGACAGGTCTCCGGCTTACAGCTTTCTCGGGGGTCCCTGCAACTATGGAAGGAGGCGGGCTTTAAATGCTTGTGGGATTTTTTCAATCTATCAAATTTGATCACTAGTGAATCGCCGTCTCAGCAGCTGGGCAGTAGGTTTTTAGCCCTTTCGTTTAATCAAATTTCAAGCTTTTTTAAAACAAATTATGCTATGACCAATAATTCGGCTTCTAGTATCTTAAGCCAACTATATGTTCAGGGCCTAACTGGCAATTGGTATTCTTTTTTATCGCAGTTGGGGGAACAGAAAGTGATGGGTAACTGTAGTGGGCTGGACCCACGTGTTGAGAAGACATAGTTGACGTAGCCAAGATGTATTTCAGGTAGTTTATTAAGCTCTTGAGAAGAGTAGTTACAAAGAGTTACGGCGAGCCCACCAGGAGCAGCCTGCTAGCTGCTCAGCCCATCTTCCAACTGACCACACTCACACCAAGCACCCAAACATTCCACTCATGTCAATCACACCAACATTCTACACGGAACACTCACACTGGCTGAGCAGCTAGGTACAAGGTGAAAGGGAACATAATAACATAACCTGAGGATACTACATTATCCTCTCCCTCTTGAAATGGAAAACAAGTAAAACCAAAATAGAATGAAATACAACTATACACAGGAATATACAAAAGGAGATAACAGTCCATAAACCCTGGGATGAATGGTGAAACCACATCACGAGAGGGAAAACAGACAAACAAATGAGGAAAGAAGAATGAAAGGATAGAAACACACTAACACCATCCTCCTCCTTTAATATTGATCGGAGTGAAAAAGTAAGAAGAGAAAGAACAGCTCACAGACACAAAGTGAGCGACCACCACAAGGGAGGACAAGTGGACACACATGAAGGGAGTAAAGGGGAAAAATACCCCAAGACTCAAACACAATGGGTGAACGGCACCCAAGGAAGTACTCCTCATGTAAGGAAACTGTGGGGAAGGGAAAGTGACCCAACACACCACCCCTCAAGAAAGGGACACATGCTAAAATGGGACAGACCCATAACCTAATCAGTGTAAATGGGTAGGCGACCCATTAAGTCATACCACTGGACAGGTTAGAATGACCTAAAAAAAAAAAAAAAACCTCCCTCATGTAAGGGTAAAACACATTATGAATAGTGAGAAACAACTAGTGTTGTATGGGACAAACACCCATACGAATAAGTGCAGTATGGGAAGACTGCACAGGCGAAACACAGAGAGGCATACGCACACAATACGTCCACGTGAAGCACAGGGTGACTTACACACGCAACAGGACAACGTGAGGTGCAGGGCGACTTACACACAGACATGATAACGTGAGGCACGGGGCGACTTACACACAATACATAGCAAGGTGAAGCGTGGGCGACTTACACACAAAACATAACAAGGTGAGGCGCGGGGCGACTTACACACAATACATAACAAGGTGAGGCGCCGGGGCGAACACACACCCGAAATGTAAAGAATTATCCAAAATACGTAAATGGGGGCAACACCCCATAACCCACATGGCGTAAGGGTTAACAACAAAAGTGTAGAGAGACTAATGACGTGGAAATGGGGCTAAAACCCATACCAAACGAAACAATAGAACACACCCCTTAAGCCACTCCTCGAGTGAGGGAACAAAGGCTTAACTGTCTGTAACAAGAACGTAAAGAGGGGATAAGGGACTGAGACCCACTCCCATCCCTTAGGAAGGGATACGATATCAGAAAAAAAAAACGTGAGAGAACCAATGCCAACAAAACATGAACATGAGAGATGCAAAACAACAAAGTTAGCATACAGCTATAACATGTCACTGTAACACATAAGTATCTTATTCCTTTGAAAGAAGACATACTAGTGTTAGATCCTCTAGACAAACGCTACAAACTAAGATAACAGAAATGTCATTGGTGAGCCTGTCACCACGACCTTGAGAGACAGGCGGTCCAAGTAACCAAGCAGCAGAGAAAATGGCTCCAATAAACATGAGGCAGACAAGTTCCATGATGCACAGAAGACGCCCACTGAAGATCGAAGGGCACTAGGGCTTGTAGGAAATAAGGACTCACCACTCGAACTGCCGGCAAAGTCCAGTGTCCTCGGTGTGTCCCAAACCATTTAAAACTCGAACTAACCGCCCAACCATAGAGACTGTCAAGGACTAGATTCTGCCCAGGACGACCGCAGCTTACTTGAAAGGTGTTGCAGGAAAAACTGTGTGGAGCGAAGAGCGGTCTAAATTCCGCGACGCTGGTGCTGACTTTCAACAAGCGATTAACTTTATTTGACGAACATAAAGTGGGTGGCAGATAGCAGGAGGTAGAGCACACTGCAGTCCATAATAACTTGCGGAAACTGACTGAAGCGTCCAATCCAAAGATGGCGTCACGCTGAGCACGCCAGCACAGGGTGGCTCACGGCGTGTGCGTGCACCCGACGATGCAGCGCAGCGAGGAATGCTCGTCGAACACAACAATGGGAAGCCCGTCACAGTCGAAGATCTCCAGAGGAGCAGAAGGTAAGAGCGCGCGCATAGATAACGCCACGCGCCTCCTTTTAAACCACAACGCAGCGTTTGAACTGCCAAAAGTCAATGGGCCTCCCCAAAGCAATTTATTAAACAAGAGAATACTCATGAAAAGTCCCGGAACCGCCGACGTAAATGGGCAGATAACCCATAGACAGATGTAAAGTTTAAGGAAAGGTACACCCTGCAACGTGAAGCAGGCACATGTTGACTTCCTTCCGGTGCAACTCTGACACAGAGGCACTGTCAGTGGCAATTCCCAAAATCTTAGAAAATGTCATTGTGCTTGGCAACAGAAAAGGAAGTCCCATAAACCAAACCGTAATGCTTTAAGTACTCCCTGAGCCAGAAGTAGCACACGATAGTTGTCACCATAAGGTCCTTTAAACATGAAGTTGTAGAGTGTAGCATGCCTGGGCTGGGGCTGTCCGGTGTGATGGACACTGGTGGGGCTGCGAGGCGTGCTGCTCCTGTTTCCTTTGTTTCTTTGTTAAATTCCTTTGTTTCAACACATCCTCCTGGAAGTCTACTGGTGCTGTCTGTGCGTCCTTTCTGACCACGAACTGCTACAAAATTCTCGTGTGTTGTCTCCACCTGAAATTGTAGTAGGTCCTTTACAACACGTAGTCCTGCCGTGATACTCATCCTTAGTTGCCATAAAACCACCTGTAATGCGTGAGATGAGCTCCAGATCGTCACCAAAATGTAGTGGGCTGGACCCACGTGTTGAGAAGACATAGTTGACGTAGCCAAGATGTATTTCAGGTAGTTTATTAAGCTCTTGAGAAGAGTAGTTATAAAGAGTTACGGCGAGCCCCACCAGGAGCAGCCTGCTAGCTGCTCAGCCCATCTTCCAACTGACCACACTCACACCAAGCACCCAAACATTCCACTCATGTCAATCACACCAACATTCTACACAGAACACTCACACTGGCTGAGCAGCTAGGTACAAGGTGCAAGGGAACATAATAACATAACCTGAGGATACTACAGTAACTTTTTTTCTAAACTATTAAAAGAAACCGGGTGCAGTGTCAGCAAAAAAGAATGGCAAACCTTATGTGAAGTAGGGCATAGTGCGCTGCGAGCTGCCAATTATAAAAGAATGGCCTTTTTGTCAAGATGGCTAGCCAACTATACGCCGAAAAGACTGAATAAGATGTTCCCGGCTTCCTCAGAGTATTGTTTTAGATACAGGGATCTAGAGATAGGGTCTTGGAATCATATTTTTTATAATTGTTGTGAACACCAATTTTGGTCCGATGTATTTCAAAGAGGTCCAGCACTTGTCAAAGTACCAGCAATATTTTTGCTCTATAGCAGTGGCTATGTCCCTAATTCTCCAGAACTGGAAGTCCGATAAGATACCTTTGATTCATCATTGGCACGAGAAGATGGTTAAGACATATATCTGGAAGGAAGCATATGCCAAACGTATAGGGTCCCTTCATAGATTTGCAGCGACCTGGTCAGGGTTTTTTTAACAATTTATTTTAGATTGCTTGGCGGCACTCTCACCCCTTAATGTTCTTAAATCTTTTCTACTATGTAGGCCTTATCTCTTTTAGATGGAAACTAACCTTTTGTATTAATATAAACTTTATGGTTTTCGATTCAAGTGTGATTTAGATTAAGTTGCTGCTATAGATGTAATTTATAATGGTTGCTGCTCTTTTATCCTATTTTTGCGATATTTGCACTGTATTTTTGGTTGTATTTTGTTAGAACTATATCTTCATCGCACTAGAACTTTATCCATGTATCGATTGCTCTATTGGACAGATTTGTTCTATGAAATTGTGTTTTTTTTCTGCATCAATTGTAATGCTTGAAATCCACTCAATAAAAAAAGATTTTTTTTTTTTTACATTTTGGATTTGCTCACAACTAAGTTAACAGTTTCACTGTCATAAAGTGCAACTGTATTTATATCTACTACAACAATGTTAAGCTATTTAAAGGACACCTGAATTTAAAATGCAGTCCTCGACTTCCTGGATTTTGTCCTTCTGCGCGGACTATTCAATTTAATGCTGCAAAGCTTATTTAAGATCAAAGAGTTGTTATCATGGTGTCTTCACTTTAATTGTGGTTTTACTGTAGTTCCACTATATAATTTGCTTGCAGCCCACCTGAATTGAAATTTTATTGGCGAACACATGCTTGTATAAACAAGTCCACTGGCATAAAGCGCACTTAACTATACTACTGCTGCTACATCATTTAGGCGATTTAAAACTCACCTGAATTAAAATGTATTCTTAGATTGCCCATGCTTCGAATAATCAGTGCCACTTGTATGAATGTTTGCCTGCAATACTGCTAGGACTACCAGTCTCTCCATCAGCTGCCAGAGGCAACACAGGCCCTCAGGCATGAACAAGATCCAGAAGAATATAGCACAATCAAGGATCAAACAACAACTACATCTTCATAACAAATCTAACGAGGAGAAAATGCAGTCCCTTAGTACCAAAAGGCTAATCACCATAGTACCAAATCCTGATCAATAAAGGAGCCTAAAAAAACACTTGCAAAAACTGGAAATATTGTTCAATACCCATCACCACTTTAATGGACATCTCAGCCATAGAGTACATCCTCTCCTACTTCCTCCTTGCTGAAGACACCCTATTCTCAGTTCAGCATCCTTTTGGAGCCATGGCCGTTATAGCTTCAACCTCATCAGCCTGTGCATCTTGGGAAACCTCAACACCTGGTTTGGCAAGCCTGATCTCTCACGTCTAACCAATTAGCACTGAACCAGTACCAACTGATCTTTGGTCCCACACGAGCCTGACACATCAAGGACACTATGCCTGCCTCCCCTAGGACCCACCACTGGATGGTGGTGCTCACTCTTCATTAGGAGTGACCACCAACGCATCAACTTACCCCTCACCCATCCCACAGAGCAATTTTAGCAAGGCGTCAGGTGCATGTAAAGGGTTAAGGTTCTGTTTAAGTGGCAGGTGCTCTGCGCTTAGAGCTGGAGAGACTAGGTGTACCTTTGGTGGATGGATAAAACAGACCCATCTGGTGGAAGTCCGAAATGTGTTATTTAAAGATTTTGTGACTAAGCCAAAAACTGGGCTTTTTCACAATTCATCTGCAATCTTCTATGTTGGATAGTACTTCCTAGTCTGTCTTGAATGAATGGGTTGAGCACTTTTTGTTCTTTGATGCCCAAATGCTCTAAGCACTGGAAGAAGTGGAATGCTTGAAGATATGCCATAAACATACTCGACAGTCTACAGCAATTCTTGTATTTTAGTTACCACCATCTAGGTTAATATGTAGCTATTTAACCATAACAAGGGAACTAAGCAGTAACTTAGGAACATTTTAAAGCAGCATTCCTTGTGGAAGTAGGCAGAGATACCAACACTTTGGTGGCTTAAGACAGTTTCTGGGAAAGACCAGAGTGCTTTATCAACTAATCTTTGGAGTTTTTCTTTACAGGCAGATTTTAGGACAGGCAGGAGTGCCACCGCCAAAACCGCTAGGACTGGAAATTAGTGAGGTGGCGGCACAGGTCTTCAGAGTATTCTATAGTGAGCTGAGGAGACTCATGGGCATGTCTCTTACATCTTAGGCACATATAATTGAAAAGCTAGAAATATGTACCTTCTGGATATGTTCTATGGAAGTAATCGAGATCTGGCTGCACAGTGTCCTTTATTTATGTCTGCTCCTGTTGAAAGGATCCACCATTCTGTCTCAATTGCAATTACATTAGAGTATAAAAATATATTTGTCAGGCCGAGCACTTTCATATCTAATCTATCAATTGGGCTGTCTGGATCAAGGTCTCCCTAAATGATTTCTCCAAGAATGTTTATAGGACTACCCTGCATTGAACATGCTTTCTATGGCTAGTTTCATGGCCTGTTGTCATTAACCTTACGCAGAATGGACAAAATGCTAAGCGGTGTGTCCCAAGAAGGACCAGAGCAAACAATTCTATTGAAATGGCACTGGAATGGTAAACTGCGCCAGGGGTTGGCACTGATGTATGTGAGTGCAATGAAGCCCTTGGCGGTAAAAATGGGAACCAGTTGAGTCAGACACTACTGAGAGAGGCCTGTGAGTAGGTGATGCATCGCCTGGCCATAAGCCTTGAGCCTGGTGGAACCTTGGCTATACAAAGAAGTCTCATTCACTTGAGGATGAACATAAAGGGAACCCTAAATTGTAAAAGGAAGCACAGGCCTAGGCCTGAGTAATGGCTCAGAGAGCACCAGGTATGATGCTTAGGGCAGGAGCAACAAAGGGATGTTTGAATGCACGGCTTATGAGGAGTGGTCAGCTTTGCAGAATGAAATTAGACAAAAATTAACATCTTGGAGGAGACTCTAAAATCAGGTGCAGGCAGCACCTTGGGACAGTAAGAGCTCTAAACAAAGTACACACTCGTCTTCCTCTTTCTTTCATTGGGATATTCCTTGTAGAAGAAATTAATGTGATAGAGGGACCAGAAGATGCCACTTAACTCAAACGGCTAACACTTAAGGACCAAGTCGGAGCAGGCAAGGCAAGTAAAATGGTAACTGCACAGATCAAATGTTGGAAAGCCAACAACTAGAGTCTACGCGGGTTTGGAATAATGATTTACGCAGCATTAGAGAAGCAAATTGGAGGCCATGAGAAAGGTATGGCGGTCTTTTCAAGTACGACCTTAAAAGTGGTAGAGTACATAAAGCAAAAATCCCGAGAGAGCTGATACATCTCATTAGCTGGGTAGAGAAAGGCAAGTTACTTACCTTTGGCAATGTTCTTTCTGGTAAATACCATTTCTAACTGCATATTCAGCACTTTAGAATATTCACCAGGCACCTGACTGGATCCAGAATCTTTTTTCAGCAATGCTCCCATATGCCATTAGTTAGTGCCGTGCAGTTCTGCACTGGCTCCGTACCTCTCTGGAACTGACGGAATGGAACTGCATATAAGCACAATCCCTCCAAACTGATGTTAGTTTCTTGCTCATCTCTGCATCTTCAGATGCAGAATGGTAATTATTGTTGGTACTAATGTGCAGATGCCTACTTTGGGACTTTTTTAGATGTTAAAAAGAGCCACTCCACAGAATGGAGAAGTAGGAGGACAGTGAGGAATCTACAGTTAGGCAGAGTACCTACCAGAAAGAGCATCACTGAAGGTAAGTAACTTGTTCAGACCTGGCTATCAAGACAGTAGTGCTTCATGAACGTGTACACTGACACGCATGTAGCAGTCTGGCAGATGTCAAGAACAGGCACTCCACTTGCCAATGCAGTGGTAGCAGTCTTGGCCCTCCTGAAAAGGGCTCTTAAACCTTCTGGGGGCTGCTTTTTGTTCAGTGCACAGCAAATCTTGATGCAGAGGACAATCCACCACCACAAGATCCTCTTCTGCATAGCCCTCCCTTTCTTCGCCCTGGAGAACCCCACAAAAAACTGATCATCTACAAGGTGTTCCCTGGTAAGATCTATGTAAGAGCTTAAAGCCCTTTTTGGGGTTCAGCCGAAAAAAGCCTCTACTCCTCTTTCGAGGGGTGAGGAGAAGTAAAGAACTCAGGCAGGGTGATTGCTTGCCATGACTTTTGCCAGTAATTCCTCCAGAGACTTCAGCACCAACTTGTCTGGGGAAAAAGTGGTGTATGGCAGTTGCACTGGAGTTCACTCATGTAATGATTTGACGTCATCGCAATGAGGAAGACGGCTTGAGTATCCAGCAATGAATGATACGGGTAGGCCCATGAACCTGCATATATAGAACAGCGTTTGAGTATTTTTGGTAATGTTGGAATAGAAATTGAAAGAACATTGCATTAAAATCCAACTCAAGCCTGTAATTGAAAAAACTATGCAAAAACGTTAACGTTTTAAAGAGAACTCGTCGGAAAGTTCACATTGAGTTCCTTGATGACAACAGAACTCGGGAGTCATAAGTACAGGCTTCAAATAGAGGTTTAAACCAAGAATCAAACCGAAAGTTACATTGTGTGGCGCATTTCAGTCAAACCCAAACTGGCAAGTTTTGGAGATTATTGCCATTCATACACTGAAGTTTGAAACAAAACCTTAAAGAGAGAGTGCAAAAGCTCAGACTAAAGAAACTAGTGTGTGGAATGAACAAGCTGCTTTTACTTGTCTCTCTCTCCTCCCATTCCACGCTCATCTTTTAGCATGTGTGCGAGTCCAACCATTCTAGAGGATGCAATTGGGCGTAGGAGGTATATCTTTGTGCATCGCTCCAGCTGGGCGAGTAGAATGCAGGTCATTCAATTTTATAAACTAGTATATTTACATAGGTTCTGAAACAGTGTCTACTTAAAGTAATCAGCTTTTGACAGTGAAGCCACAGTGGGACCTTAATTTGGTCTTAATGTTTGTCATGCCCTTTGAGCCGATGTAAGGTTACTTATTGTGTTTCAAGGCTATAAAAGCCTTCTTCCTCATTGCAATGACGTCAAATCATTGCATGAGTGAACTCCAGTGCAACTGCCATACACCACTTTTTTCAAAGACAAGTTAGTGCTGAAGTCTCTGGAGGAATACTGTGGAAACTCAAACGCTCAAAACCTTTGACAATGCACTTTCGATGGTGGTGAAAAGGTTTAGGAGTCAGGGTTCTTCCCACTGTTGGAAGATGCATTGCACCATTATGGCATGCAATGTAATTTGTGATCTGCCAAAACACTGTCTGCTTAGCTCTTCCACTGTGGCATTCAGGGATCCCACCAAGTGATTCACCAAAAGGGAAATGCCCCGATGCTCCAACCAACTCCAGAGCTACAGAGCCTCCTGGACCCAGGAACCTTCTCCCCCCAGTTTGCTGCAAAACAACATGGTGCTGGTGTTGTCTGTGACAACCTGCACCAGCCTCCCCCTGTTGGACAGCAGGGAAGCTTTCAGCACCAGATAAATGGCCCATAACTCCAACACACTGATATGGAGCAAGGCTTCCATTGGAGACAAGAGTCCTCTGATCATAAACTCCCACAAGTGACTCTCCACACCCCGACCGTCCAAACCCAGTAGTGATATTTTTGTCACCACCGTGAGTTTTGTGGGCGGGAAAGGGAGAGGGGCTAATAGTGTTTGAGCAGCCACTACTGCCAATCGTGAGTCTTCTCTTGCGAAATCTGGATGGCATTTAATAGGTTTCCTCAGTTCTGGGTGTACTGGAACTTCAGATTCCATTGCAGAGCCCGCATGTGCCACCTGGAGTGTTCGACTAGAAAGATGCATGGGGCGAAGAGGCAAAGAAGCCTCAGAACTGCTCTCTCCGAGAGCCAGGAACAAGGCTGAACCTTCAGGATAATTCCAGAATATCCTGGACTCGTTGGGGTGGAGGGAAAGACCTTGAAGTACTCAGTAGCCTGGACAGCTTCAAGTAATGACAGCTTCTGCAGAGAAGTCAGGTTCGACTTTAGTTCATGATCAAGACCACCAATGATGTCAAGAGGTTTGATGTCATCTGGAATTGGTCTACAACTGACTGTGGCGAGCCCGCTTTTAACAGTCAGTCATCAATGTAGGGGAAAAATGGTATCCTCAACCTCTGAGAGTGTATCGTGACCACCGCGTACACTTTTGTGAACACACGAGGGGCACTGGTGAGATCAAAGGGAGGCACTGCAAACAGAGTACTCTAGGCCGAGAGGGCGTGGCCTGCAAGTTGGCAGACTAGTCTTAAGCAGTGCTCGCTCTGTCAGACCGGATCTAAATACTATCTAAATGCTGACGCTGAACAAGCATCAGGCAACAAAATACCCTGTGGCAATTTGGGGAGTATAAGGCAACTGCAGCTGAAGCCCTAACTCACTCTAAAGGCCTAAGTAGGAAGACAGAAATCTGCGGCCTGTATGAGTAAAGGTGCATAGGAAAATCAAGATGGCAGCTGGGAAGAAGCAGCATACCTAGATTGTACAGCCTTCGTGAGGTGAAAGCACACTATCTCTGACAGAGTCTTCCAACACTAGAGGACGCAAGTGAGTGCCTGGGAGCAGTCCCAAGGGAGCTTTGCAACTGTTGGGGAGAAAATGGAAAGATCCGGTGGGAGAGGTGCAGTATGGCATAATAGTGGTGCGATCCCACAGAGCGTGCCACGGTGCTGAGGTGAGCAGAGACCGGCGAGGAGAGGCCAAAGCGCAGTGGTGAATGACTGGAGAGTGGGCCTAAGGTACGAAACATTGGAATGTGGAGGAAATAGTGTTAGAAGACAGAAACTTTCAGCCCAGGTGAGCTGTGGGTAGGAGAAACGAGTAGTCTGTTTATAGAACTAAGTGGTGGAGGTGGTGAGGGATATCTAGAATGAGGAGCCCTCTCTTGGCCAGGCACCCCCCGGGGCTCTCTCCTTTGCTCAACCCTCTCCCGCTAATGGACCAGTAATTTGAGGTTACAGAGAACTGTAGAGCTTTGGGCTGAGGAAGAACAGACTCTTGAAAACGCTTGAAAACATGTGTAGTCCACCCGGCTCTTTGAAATAGTGTGCCTTAATATTTTGCAGAACCCCTACGTTGTCAGTAAGAGGATAGGGGCTTCCAGCCTCTCGACTTGCTCAATCAGTTGAAATATGTAGGCTTCAATATGCGCTGAACATGGATTGAGGGTTTTTCTCCCCTCGCGAGTGGCTATCTCTGAAATTTGCAAAATCTGGAGAGACCCCTCTCGCCTACTTTAGCTGCTCATACTACTCCCCCCGCCTGCTCGAGTATATGGAGTAAGCGGGCTACAGACACTGGCCCTGGCACTGCGGAGATACTAACTGAAACATGGCAGGGGCCCAATGATTGCTGCACCTATAGCCAAGAATAAGGACCAAAAAGCAGGGGAAAATGTACAATTATATACAGAAATAGTGGCACCCACGCCTGAAGTAGCAACTGAGGCCCTCTCCCTCATACCGCAGCCGTTTTACATTTTATGCAGACTCCTTGAGAAACTCTAGAGTGCAAAATTGGCCAGGTTTAAGTAACAATGCTTAAGCAAGTTTCACAAAATGTATCTGAGCGAATGACCGACACAGAAACCAGGATTTCAAAGTTGGAGGACACAATCAAGGAACTGAAAGAATCAGCTACAAGACTGCCATGAATTGAACAGGCTTACGTCGAAAAACCTTTTATTCATAGATTTTCCTGAGAAAGCAGAAGGCAGAGATATGGCAGTATTCCTTATGACTTGTCTAAAATCATTCATAGTATCATGAAAATTCTCCCAATGCTTCATCATCGAGAGAGCCCACAGGACATTAAAACAACCCCCCAAATCCCAGAAGAGGCGCCACCAAGACCTGTTATAGCTCCCTTCTTGAATTTTCAGGACATAGAGAGGATACTGAGAGAAGCCAGGCTTAAAGGGGAGGTCTTCTAATACTCAACCATAATAATGATATTACTTGAGGGAGGTTCCGCGGCAAAGGATGACCTTCGACTCAGTCAAAATGACTCTCCAACTGAAATACATGTTACTCTTCCTGGCTAAACTTAAGATACTCTATCAAGGGAAAGACTACTTATTCTCAAGCCAAATGAAGCGTCGACCTAGTTGTAAGAAAGGCCACGGATGTGTTAAGGCTGTATGACAACGCCATGAACATGCTTCCTTCTTGGTCCCAGCGACCCGACCGAAAGAGACCTCCCCCGCGACGAATAAGAAATTGAAGGGCAAAAAAGTTCAACCTGAATCACATGGCACAGACCCCATCCAACAGAGAGAATACCACCGACATGGAATTCAATTCACCCCCAGAGTGACTACGAAATGCGCATTTGACGGTGTCTCCCAACACTCGGCAGATGACGGACATAGGTTGAACTCAGATGACCATTTAACTAATTAATGATACTCCCAGGCTGGAAATGTGATGGGTCCACTGGATTAAGAGAAAGATGGTAAATATGTGGCCAATGGAATAATCTATGCCAGTAAGGGGGCCAAAGATCAACAATCAGATGGGGCGACTTTCCCCCTCTGCTTTACTCCTCCTCCTTCTATTCGCCCCAAAGAATTTGTTGAGAGATGGAGAAGGTGCACCAGGGGTGAACGCGTGAATTATTTAGAGGGTGAATAAGCGAAGTTACAGTTTGATGGGAAGTTATTAGACAGAGAGGGGCTGGGGGGAAACAGGCCTCTCTTCATTCCGCGCAATTGTTTTTTAGCTATACTGTGTTACAATGCTCGAGTGGGGAAGTGAGAGGTGTGTAGGGGGAGGGCAGTGGGGAGAAACCTTAGTTAGTGTGTTGTGTAGTGAAAACAATGATACCATCCAGCAGTTTAGAGAAACAATCAAGTGAAATAACAGAACGTATCACCAAGGTAATAATTAGCATATTCAGAAGTCTAGTAGCAATGACAGCAAGCTATAAGCTATTGTCATGAAATGTACATGGTCTGTGCAGTAAGGTCAAAAGAGGACTTGTGACACAATATATAAGTAAACCAAATCCAGTGGTGATGCTCTTGCAGGTAACACACTTGCAGGGCAAAGAATGTAAATCCTTAGAAGAGGGCAGTACATCTCCCTAGCACACTCAAGATTCATTACAGGATGCAGAGGAGTGGCAATACTTATGAAGAAAAATCTCTCATTCTATGTGACTGAGAAAGGGACTGCCCCAAATGGCTGTTTTGTAGGAATCCAAGAGTAGTGGTGACATTATGATAATGAGCGTATATGCTCCAACACATAGGGCCCGATTTGGATGTCAGACGGAGAGCCTTCAACCAGCGGTCAGATGCTCTCGGCCCAACATCCTGATGTTTCCCTCCGACCGCCGTATTTTCATTACAGCGGTTGGAGGGAAAACTGCAAGGGGATTCCGCTCCTCTTCCGACAGAAGAGGAGAGGAATTGTAATCCCTTCAATGACGGCAGAACCAGGCTCAGCTCCGCCGTCAGGATTACAATGTCGGTTTCCAACAGCCAATCCAGGTCAGTCTTTCCGACAAGGATTGGCTGTCGAAAACTGACTTTGGGGGGCCCCTAACAGGACACTCTTCCCCCTGGCCCTCCGTATATGTTTACCAACTTCCATTCTTCAATGGGAGCTTGTGCTGCGGGCGTTGGAAAATGGATGTTTCCAACCGCACGATGTACGGTTGCTTTCAAATTTGGGTGTCAGAACCGCCGACCTATGGTCGGCCGGTTCCTCCCCTGCAGTGGCGTCGGGCAGATGCAAGTCCTCTCGACATCGTAATGAGTGCCGTAGTGTTTAATAGGGTGGGTGGCATACTTGTAGAGGCTGACTCTCCTCTCCATATAAAAGGTGGAGGCTTGAATGATGTTGTTACACCGAACCCCAGGGTACCCCCTGTACACAGCACATCTCATTCTTAGTTCACCCGAGAAATGGGCCTATTGGATGTATGGAGGCCTAAACACTCCTAGGATACACAGTACCCATATTTTTAGGAGCACATACGTCTTCTCTAGGCTCAATTACATAGTTGTCTCCACTGGAGAATTCCAACACATAGAGAAGGCTGAATTTCTAGACAGAGGTCTCTCAGACCACCCCAGACTGTTGGTATCCATGGGTGGGTCCAGTAAGGGAAAGGAAACTTAACACATGGAAACTAAGGGATCCGAAGGTTCTGTCCGAGTTCAGATCAGAAACTGAATTCTGCTTTAAAGAAAACAAAGGATCAGTCACCTCTGTAGACACATTATGGGAAGCGAATAAAGCAGTTTTCAGGGATAAAGCCCAAACTTTTATTTCTCACAAAAAAGAAATGTTAACTGGCTGAAATAACAGATTTAGAACAGCGGTTCTTCCAGCTCAAGCACTTTTTGAGTACTGCAGCATCCCCAATTATTCAGAGGCAGGTGGACACATGTCAAAGAGAATATTTAAAAAAGGCACATAATATGGCTCTTTAACAATTATTAGCAACACAAAACAGGCTATATAAGGTGAGAGATAAGGCGGGCTGCTTGCTAGCCTGGCTCAGCAAGAGGGAGGAAGAAGCCTGCAGGATAGGACAGGTTACTGACTCTGAGAGGGAGGACTACAACACAAGTCAAGATATAGCCAATGCATTGGCGCAATACCTGAAAGTATTCTATGAGGCCCCACTTCTGCAGGGCACTGAACAAATCACCTTGATTCTTAGTGACATTGACGTATCTACACTAAAAACTGATGATAGAGATGATTTGGACAAGGATCTTTCTCAATGAAGTCACAGAAGCATTGGGCATATGAAATCAGGAAGAACACCTGGCCCTAATGGACTTCAAGCAGAATTATACAAAATACTCTCCTCCCTACTTGTCGCACAGCTACTGAACATGTATAGAGAAGTGAGGGAGACGGGGGAACTGTACCGGATCTACCGCATGTTGATATAAAATGCTAATACGCATGGTAGAGAAACCAAAGGAAAAATGCTCCTCATATGGTCCAATTTCTCTGCTGAATATATAAACTAAGATACTTGTAACTATACTGGCATTGAGATGTTAAAGGTGGTGGCTCCTTGATACTCGGAGAGCAGTCAAGCTTTATGCCGGGACATTTACCAGACTTAAGGCGACGACATAATTGGTTATCAAATACTTGCAAGAGAACTAACCCACAGATCATAATACCATTAGACGCTGAAAAGGCCTTTAATGCAGTACATCAGCTGCTCCTCTTTCAAGCCCTCCAGATGTTTGGTTTTGGCCCGGCCTTCAGACAATTGATAGCGCTTTTATATGAAAACCCAACCACAGTGGTTAAGGTGAATAAAACAGCATCCAGGCAATTCCCATTGAAGTGGGGAACCAGACACGGATGCCCGATCTGCCCCCTCCTCTTTGTGTTAATAATTCAACCCCAAGCTCCTAGATTAGGGCCCGAATCGAGCCGATGGGATTTAATATAAGTGCAAATTCAATGGAGGAAGAAAAAAAAAAGCTCTATATGCGGATGATATTCTACTTTATGTCACGAAGCCAGCAACGTCAGTCCCTAATATCCTCCAAATATTTGGTGAATATAGAGAATACTCGAGCTGTAAAATAAAATGGGGGAAGTCTACCCTTTTTAAGCCTGTAGGGGGTGTAAGAGGCA
This sequence comes from Calotriton arnoldi, assembly GCA_963921515.1. NCBI lineage: Eukaryota > Metazoa > Chordata > Amphibia > Caudata > Salamandridae > Calotriton > Calotriton arnoldi. Next base: position 4,526,766 of record CAWUFW010000046.1, on the reverse strand, counting down.
GAACTTCCTCTGGGACTTAAACCACCGAGGGCTTCAATTATTTAGGGATCTTTGCCACTGCAAGTCCAGTGCTATCAATATTGCGAAATATAGACCCCATAGTCTGGAATTTCAAGAGGATGCTACACGGTGGCAATCTTTCCCACATACACTCAAGGGAAAAGCAGCAATTTTTTAAATGATAAATCTCCCAGACTTTCTACTATAAACCATGCAAAATGCATAATATTATCCCATTCTTGAATTGCACTTCCTCAAGACAGAGAACTATGGAATTCGCTTTGGAATCAAGGGACCCCCCCCAGAATTGCATTGAAAACGCCAGCATGAAACCCACTTAATGGAAGAATTGCCCTCCTGGATGTTAGGGCATATTTCTGGGCTTCTCAGAGGAGCAATATGAATGATTGGATATATGCACCCTGAGTGTCCCCACATTCAACTTGAGAGGTCAATAATTACCAAACCATCACATCTGCACTATCTGTATGGAGGAAAGGGGAAAACACCACTTTTGCATGCATAGGCTGGGAAAACAAACTTACTAAAGAAACAGCACTATCAGAGAGGAGAAGGCTTAAACAAGTAGGGAAGCTGAGAAATTTAAAAGCCTAGTATACTGACAATATATCCAAAATCGGAGACTTATGGAAAGGGGGCTATATTAAACTGCTCACATCCCTGCAGTAGATATGACCTCAATCAGAGTCATTTGTTTAAAATACACACAGCTAAAACATGCATTAATGGATGAAAACATAGACTGATCAGAATTGCCTGACTTTGCCCCATTGGAGGGTAGGATACTTATGGGTGAGCTGGGTAGGAGAGCTGTATTGTTTATTTCTAAACCCCTAATAAATAATATGCTAGATGGGCTAGTGAGGTTAAGGAAGAGATGGGAAAAAGTCTTCGGTGAACTTGAAGACAGACTGGGAGGCAGCGTTGACACACACGTGAGGTGGTCATAAAAACTAGGCTGCAATTAGTAACAACTGAAAATTCTGCACTGTGTCTATTACAAATGGAGTTGACTCCCACATATCTGAAAATCCAGAAGAAAAAAATGGGTTGTATTTGTAAATTGCAGTATCTGGCATTGATATTGGCTTTGAAGGCAGTTGCAGGATTCTGTTATAAAGTAGAGACCATAGCCTTATTTGTGTACCCATGACTGTTGTAGACGGTCGCCATGTCCTCAAGTCAATGTCCCTGTGGCATTGTGTGTTTGGATCACTGGAATCATTGTCCCCAAATTCCCAATTCCCTTTACTCCCATACCCCAGGGGTATTCCACCAGAATCTAATTTAAAAAAGACCACTGTTCCATAATATCGATGACAAAATATAGACAAGGTAAGTTGATGGACGCAAGCATAGGCTTATTTTACTTAACTCGACATTTATGTAGCTTGAGTATATACACGTGTGAATATATATATATCTCAAAGTATGGAGTTAAGAATAGTAAATCTACACTTACCTATTTACACCTACCTTCTTTACATTTTGCACACTACATTAAGGTAGTGATATTCTTAAAGTTGTATTTTGACAAACAACCTGCACCATGCCACAATATCAGCACCGTAATGTTGCTATCCCTGTGACAGTGTCTCTATTTTGCTGTGTCCATGTCCAGATGCCTGAGTGACTGTGCGTGTGTTCCAAAGTCTGTTACCTTGCCATTGTTCTAATGCCAGCGTCCCTGTGTCAATGTGCCCATCGCAGGGGCATTGCCCCTGTGTAAGGGCACTGCGCTCATGTCGTCAATGCCATTAAGTCACCAAGTTATTGCCCCCATGTTAGTGTCTCATTCTTTATGCCAGCATTGCAGTTCCAGAATCCCTATTACAGGGTTAATATCCCCATATAAATGAAACCATATTAGTGCCACTGTCTGCCTTCTTGTTGTCACTTAGGTAGTGTCTCAGGGTCAACTACCCTTGTCCGTATCCCATTACTCATCTCTCCTGGGCCAATTTATTTATTAGTGACTCTTCTCAGTGTCCTAAAGCCACTCTATCACTGTTCTCTTGTGCTATGTCCTAGTCTTCCCAGTGTCCCTGTGTCAGTGTCCTCTTGTCCAAGCCAATATCCTTGTGTCTGTGTCTCTATGTGTGGCCATGTCACAATCATAGTATGACATCATAGTGTCAGCCTCCAAGTGTTTTCCTATCAATGGTACTTGTGTCTGTGTGGCAGTCTTATGCTTCTACAAGCTTAGGGGGATGTGGCGACTAACTAGCCAATGTGCTAACAGGTCCCCTCCCACCTGACTACTTCCTGTGAAATGCGGCTTGGGCTATCTGAGGGTGCAATATTCTGCCCACTCCTAAGATGTTGAGACCCTTCTCTAAGTGTGTGGCACTCCCTAGCCCAGCCCAGAGGTGTGGCCACTTGGGAGTATACTCCCCTTGAAAAAACGGTTTGGCAGTAGATTTTTCCTCTCTCCCCTTGATGCCAGCCTGTTTGCCTAAACAAAAGAGCAGACCTTTCCTAGTGTCACTACTAGTTGCTCTTCGAAGGCTACTTCCACTTTGAAGCTCGCCTTCTGGGCTCACACCCACTCTGGCCATCCTGCCTGGAGGTGGTCACACCTCTTTCCTCTGCATGTCATTTGTTACTCTTCCTGAGAGCTGGTCTCGCCTTTCCCCAGGAGGGGAGCAAGCGGTCTTAAGGACAGCATCTGTGCGTAACCGAAAACAGCTACTGGAAACATTTGGGCAACAAAATGTCAACTTTGTAAAGTTGCCATTTGTAAAATAGTTACGTTAAATTTGACTTGGGCAACAAGTCAGGCTTAATGCAAAAATTCTTTTGATACCTTGAAGTACCATATTTAGCAGTCTCATTTGGAAGTTAGTACTGCTGAGTTGTAAGTGTGTAACTCCAAACTCGCCAATGGGGCTACTAGCCTTACTACAGTAAAAACACCAATGCAGGGTTTTTACTGTCAAAACAAATGTTCTTTTTCTTATAAAGCATCCAGCCTTTGAGGCTGGTTGGGCCTACCTGAGAAGTAACTTATAAATATTATTTTAAAGGTTGGGCTTTGCCATTGGTTGAAATGGCGAAGTAGAAGTTTAAAAACCCCTCTGCCAGGCTGCAATGGCAGACTAGGAGTCATGTTTTTCCCTTATCACACTTGTGGTGACACAATCTGTGCTTCAGACCACGGGGGGACACTTAACTCACAGGCCCTGGTTACTCTTGGTACCATATACCAGGGATTAAAAGTAAGTTACCCGACGCCAACTGGAGATAAACCAATTAGGCATACACAATTTAAGGGTCAAAGCACTGGCACGGATGCTTGATTGGAATGTCTTTGTACCTTCAGAGTCGAAAAACCAGCTGCATCTGTCCAAAGGTTTTGGGATTGATCATGTAAAAGAGGCCTTTATATGTTGAGCCTGACAAGATTTTGGACTTATTGCTTGGGAATGACTCACATCCTCCTCAGCTAATAACCCATTTTCTTACAGCGCACTTTTAATCCTGTTAGATTTCCATCCGTGCTGAATATTAAAAGAATACATTTGTGAACTCATACCTGCAGCAGAAAGAGGGCAGACACAATGGTATTAAGCAGCTGATGGACAGCATAGGTGAAATGCTCTAACAAACCCTTTATGTCATCAGCATATTAATAAAAGTGCTTTTCATCAGTGCATTTCAGGAACAATACCACTACTCAGGAAGGCGGTAACACCTTTATTTGGGGAGCCTGAAGATATATTAAACGTCTGGTGTGCCTTGAAATACAATCCAAGCACTTCTCAGGGGGGGTACTACGCTTTTTTGGGATAGAACAGTCATTTCTCAAAATGTTTGCTATCCCCCACACTACTCACATGAGCGCCATTCTTTGTAAGACGGGAATTAAAACTTCTTAGTAGGGCTTTCACACATTATTGATCAACACTAATACTACTAAATAGGGCTTCTATACACTTTACTGGACGGGGACAACAATCCTAGGTAGTACTGCTATACTTTACGTGGACAGTGTTAACACTTCTCAGGAGGATTGTTATAAGTCGCTTGGCAGTGCCAATACTGCCCAACACAGAGTCCATACTATTATTCGACAATCCCAGAACCTATCAGCAAGGTTGCCATAATACTATTACCAACTTCTGCGTCTAGCGTCTCAGTAGATTGGTGTCATCAATGCAGTGTTTTTTTTATCGCCTTGGTCACAGGTTTAAATCCAAGCATGTCAACTCAGCCTTTCACCATCACGAGTTTGATAAAATTCGGTAATAGAAAACAATCTGCCAACTGCCTCAAGTTTCACTGTGCACTTCAAACAGGAAAATTATGTAATATCTCATAAGACCTGCATATTTTCATTAGACTCCTGTCAAAGGAACTGGGAGGGAGTAGACAGAGTGGACATCCGGCCCCATATTCTAAGGCTGACCTTCTGCCAGTAATTTGTTTTAGCTATACCTTTAGATTCTGGGACTTGACTTTTCCCATCAGTACTATTCAGACTGGCTGAAGTTGTCCCCTACCAGTTCGTAAAGGTAGGTGAATGCCCCTCCAATAAGGAGGCTGCATTATTTCCGATGGAGCAGGAGGATCCATGCTACAGGATTACCCATGCCATTTTGCTGATCTTTGGGATGTGCACTGCTTGTGCTTAGCACTGCAATCCAAAACCCCTATCCTACAGGGCAGGGACATTTATTACACATTACACTTGACACTTTTTAAAAAAAAAGTCTTTTTAGAGGGTGCTGACATCCAGAGAATACACACATTCACGAAGAATGGGGGACAGCCAGGGTGTCTACACATCACTGAAAAATGGAAAGTGTGTCCACCCTCAGTCAATCTCACTTCAGGTTTCAGCTCCAGAAGAAAAAAATGGGTTGTATTTGTAGATTGCAGTATCTGGCATTGATATTGGCTTTGAAAGCAGTTGCAGGATTCTGTTATAAAGTTGATGCCATAGCCTTATTTGTATACCCATGACTGTTGTAGACGGTCGCCATGTCCTCATGTCAATGTGGCATTGTGTGTTTGGATCACTGGAATCATTGTCCCCAAATTCCCAATTCCCTTTACTCCCATACCCCAGGGGTATTCCACCAGAATCTAATTTAAAAAAAAGATCACTGTACCATAATATCGATGACAAAATATAGACAAGGTAAGTTGATGGACGCAAGCATAGGCTTATTTTACTTAACTCGACATTTATGTAGCTTGACTATACATATATATATATATATATATATATATATTATCTACTGGCGGTCGCCAGTAGATAGTTATAGTTAGGACCTATTTTCCATAGGAAATCCGCGACATTCTATTTGAAATAACTCTTGCGTCGGTTGACGAATCTTCGCGAAATTTTCAAACTTTATGGCCCGCTCCGGTCCGCTCCTACCCTGAAAGTCTCAGGGTGATTCGTCAAGCGGGGGCCGAGAAAAAGGGGGTCCCAAAACATGTTTTCCCCATTCATTTTCCCATAGGAAACTTTAGACACGGCTACAGCCTCGAACTGCTGAACGGAATTACACCAAATTTGGCAAAGAGGTAGTTCTTGGTTCAGAAAGAACCCTTTTTGTTAAATGGTGTAAATCCGTTCAGTAGTTGCGGAGAAATTAAAAAAATAAGAGTAAAAAATCAATTTCCCATAGGAAACTTTATGCAAGGCTACAGCCTCGAACTGCTGAACGGAATTACACCAAATTTGGCAAAGAGGTAGTTCTTGGTTCAAAAAGAACCCTTTTTGTTAAATGGTGTAAATCCGTTCAGTAGTTGCTGAGAAAATCAAAAGTAAAAACACATATATATCTGGGCGGAGCCTAACCACACATGTCATCGTGGGATCTGATTGGCTGTCAGCACTTCATCCTGGAATTGCTGGCAGCCATCTTGGGACCAATATAAATGATAGTACCCCATTGAAATGCATTGTAGTGAATCGAAGATTTTGAGGGTTACCAAAAGGAGAACTATAAAGGGTGATAACAGACTTTAGTTACATTAGAATTCATTTGTTGATGGTACCATACTAATTTCAGGAATTGTGGTGTGTTCTAAGGTGATTTTACCATGTGAAAAACCTTCTGCTGGGATATCATGAATCATGTTTGAGAGAAAACTATTTTCACATGCTTGTCCCATACAGTTTTGGAAGGTGCCCCAGAAGCTAAAATGAGAGCATATTTTCTGTAAATTCACATTATCTTTCTCAGTCATGTGAGAATGAAGTCTGACATTCTCAGTAAAACATGTACATCCAACAAGGGCAGAGACTGTCAGTTGATTCCTTTGTGTTCTACTGCAGCTTCCCAGAGTGTTCTAAAGAACAACTAGAGTGCTAACAGCCTTACTTATGACAAAAGTATGGCACACCTGAAGCCATCTTGATTGGAATAAACTGGTAACACTTAAAACATTTAATTTAAAAAGGAACAAAATGATGGGGTTCATCTTGTCATAGAAATTATGGTTAGTGCTCTGGAAAGAAAAATTAGGACATGTTTCAAGTGTGATCTCAAATATCTTCCTGTTATATTTCAACAGGAGCAGCCTGTCAGTTGATGCCTTTGTGTTCTACTGCAGCTTCCCAGAGTATTCTAAAGAACAACTAGAGCGCTAACAGTCTTACTTATGACAAAAGTATGGCACACCTGAAGCCATCTTGATTGGAATAAACTGGTAACACTTAAAACATTTAATTTAAAAAGGAACAAAATGATGGGGTTCATTTTGTCATAGAAATTATGGTTAGTGCTATAGAAAGAAAAATTAGGACATGTTTCAAGTGTGATCTCAAATATCTTCCTGTTATATTTCAACAGGAGCAGCCTGTCAGTTGATGCCTTTGTGTTCTACTGCAGCTTCCCAGAGTGTTCTAAAGAACAACTAGAGCGCTAACAGTCTTACTTATGACAAAAGTATGGCACACCTGAAGCCATCTTGATTGGAATAAACTGGTAACACTTAAAACATTTAATTTAAAAAGGAACAAAATGAGGGGGTTCATTTTGCCATAGAAATTATGGTTAGTGCTGTAGAAAGAAAAATTAGGGCATGTTTTAAGTGAGATCTCAAAATCTTCCTGTTATATTTCAACAGGAGCAGCCTGTCAGTTGATGCCTTTGTGTTCTACTGCAGCTTCCCAGAGTGTTCTAAAGAACAACTAGAGTGCTAACAGCCTTACTTATGACAAAAGTATGGCACACCTGAAGCCATCTTGATTGGAATAAACTGGTAACACTTAAAACATTTAATTTAAAAAGGAACAAAATGAGGGGGTTCATTTTGCCATAGAAATTATGGTTAGTGCTGCAAAAAGAAAATTTAGTGCATGTTTTAAGTGAGATCTCAAATCCTCTTCTATTTCATTAGAAAATTCTGACATGCAGACTGAAACAATCACTTTCAATACCAGCAGTAGACTTCCAGTTAACTCCTTGGTGAGCAGTAGCTTTACTACAGTGATCTAATGAACAACTAGAGTAATAACATTCTGAATTTATGGCAAATGTGTGACACATCTGAATGCCTTCTTGATGGAATCAAAGTAAAAACTGAAAGCATTTCCTACTGAGGAGACTGCAGTAATGAGGAAATTAGGAAACTTCATAACAAAGAAGTCTTCCAAGATGGCCACCAGTGAAAAAAGAGCCCAAATGTAGCACAAATATTACCCAGATGTAGCCCACATATAGCCCAATGACAAAAGTGTGCAAAACACTTTTTATTTTTAGTTTTTTTGCAGTTTTATGTAGTGCAGACTGGTCAGGTATTGGAGCGTTGCATCTTAAAACATGACCCCCCTACACTACAAAAACACCACTGCACTACCCTAAACCCTAAAACACTACCCCAGCACGACCCCCTACACTACACAACCACCACTGCACTAACCTAAACCCTAAAACACTCCCCCCAGCATGACCCCCACCACTATACAAACACCACTGCACTACCCTAAACCCTAAAACACTACCCCAACACCACTGCACTAACCTAAATCCTAAAACACTACCCCCAGCACGACCCCCTACACTACCCAAACACCACTGCACTACGCTAAAACATGACCCCCTACACTACACAAACACCACTGCACTACCCTAAACCCTAAAACACTACCTCCAGCACGACCCCTACACTACACAAGCACCACTGCACTACCCTAAACCCTAAAACACTACCCCCAGCACGACCCCCTACACTACACAAACACCACTGCACTACCTTAAACCCTAAAACACTACCCCCAGCACGATCCCCTACACTACCCAAACACCACTGCACTAACCTAAATCCTAAAACACTACCCCCAGCACGACCCCCTACACTACCCAAACACCACTGCACTACCCTAAAACATGGCCCCCTACACTACACAAACACCACTGCACTACCCTAAACCCTAAAACACTACACAAGCACCACTGCACTACCCTAAAACACTACCCCCAGCACGACCCCCTACACTGCCCGAACACCACTGCACTGCCCTAAACCCTGAAACACCAGCCCCTGCACGACCCCCTACAGTGCCCGAACACCACTGCACTGCACTAAACCCTGAAACACATACCCTAGCACGACCCCCTACACTGCCCGAACACCACTGCACTGCCCTAAACCCTGAAACACCACCCCCTTCACGACCCCCTACACTGCCCGAACACCACTGCACTGCCCTAAACCCTGAAACACCACCCCCAGCATGACCCCTACACTGCCCGAACACCACTGCACTGCCCTAAACCCTGAAACATCACCCCCAGCAAGACCCCCTACACTGCCCGAACACCACTGCCCTAAACCCTGAAACACCACCCCCAGCACGACCCCCTACACTGCCTGAACACCACTGCACTGCCCTAAACCCTGAAACACCACCCCCAGCACGACCCCCTACACTGCCCGAACACCACTGCACTGCCCTAAACCCTGAAACACCACCCCCTGCACGACTCCCTACACTGCCCGAACACTACTGCACTGCCCTAAACCCTGAAACACCATCCCCAGCACGACCCCCTACACTGCCCAAACACCACTGCACTGCCCTAAACCCTGAAACACTACCCCCAGCAAGACCCCCTACACTGCCCGAATACCACTGCCCTAAACCCTGAAACACCACCCCCAGCAAGACCCCCTACACTGCCCGAACACCACTGCACTGCCCTAAACCCTGAAACACCAGCCCCAGCACGACCCCTACACTGCCCTAACACCACTGCACTGCCCTAAGCCCTGAAACACCACCCCCTGCACGACCCCCTACACTGCCCGAACACCACTGCACTGCCCTAAACCCTGAAACACCACCCCCAGCACGACCCCCTACACTGCCCGAATACCACTGCACTGCCCTAAACCCTGAAACACCACCCCCTGCACGATCCCCTACACTGCCCGAACACTACTGCACTGCCCTAAACCTTGAAACACCACCCCCAGCACGACCCCCTACACTGCACGAACACCACTGCACTGCCCTAAACCCCGAAACACTACCCCCAGCAAGACCCCTACACTGCCCGAACACCACTGCCCTAAACCCTGAAACACCACCCCCAGCAAGACCCCCTACACTGCCCGTAAACCACTGCACTGCCCTAAACCCTGAAACACCATCCCGAGCATGACCCCCTACACTGCCCGAACACCACTGCACTGCCCTAAACCCTGAAACACCACCCCCAGCACGACCCCCTACACTGCCCGAACACCACTGCACTGCCCTAAACCATGAAACACCAGCCCCAGCACGACCCCCTACACTGCCCGAACACCACTGCACTGCTTTAAACCCTGAAACACCACCCCCAGCACGACCCCCTACACTGCCCGAACACCACTGCACTGCCCTAAACCCTGAAACACCAGCACAACCCCGTACACTGCCCGAACACCACTGCACTGCCCTAAACCCTGAAACACCAGCCCCAGCACGACCCCCTACACTGCCCGAACACCACTGCACTACCCTAAACCCTGAAACACCACCCCTCAGCACGACACCCTACACTGCCCGAACACCACTGCACTGCCCTAAACCCTGAAACACCACCCCCAGCACGACCCCCTACACTGCCCGAACACCACTGCACTGCCCTAAACCCTGAAACACCACCCCCTGCACGACCTACTACACTGCCGGAACACCACTGCACTGCCCTAAACCCTGAAACACCACCCCCAGCACGACCCCCTACACTGCCCAAACACCACTGCACTGCCCTAAACCCTGAAACATCAATCCCAGCAAGACCCCCTACACTGCCTGAACACCACTGCCCTAAACCCTGAAACACCATCCCCTACACTGCACGAACACCACTGCACTGCCCTAAACACCACCTCCAGCAAAACCCCCTACACTGCCTGAACACCATTGCTCTGCCCTAAATCCTGAAACACTAGCCCCAGCATGACCCCCTACACTGCCCAAATACCACTGCACTGCCCTAAACCCTGAAACACCACCCCCATCACGACCCCCTACACTGCCCGAACACCACTGCACTGCCCTAAACCCTGAAACACCAGCCCCAGCAAGACCCCCTAATCTGCCCGAACACCACTGCACTGCCCTAAACCCTGAAACACCAGCCCCAGCACGACCCCCTACACTGCCCGAACACCACTGCACTGCCCTAAACCCTGAAACACCACCCCCTGCATGACCCCCTACACTGCCCGAACACCACTGCACTGCCCTAAACCCTGAAACACCACCCCCTGCAGCACCCCCTACACTGCCCGAACACCACTGCACTGCCCTAAACCCTGAAACACCACCCCCAGCACGACCCCCTTTACTGCTCGAACACCACTGCACTGCCCCAAACCCTGAAACACCACCCCCAGCACGACCCCCTACACTGCCCTAAACCCTGAAACACCACCCCCTGCACGACCCCCTACACTGCCCGAACACCACTGCACTGCCCTAAACCCTGAAACACCACCCCCTACACTGCCCGAACACCACTGCACTGCCCTAAACCCTGAAACACCACCCCCAGCACGACCCCCTACACTGCCCGAACACCACTGCACTGCCCTAAACCCTAAAACACCACCCCCAGCATTACCCCCTACACTGCCCAAACACCACTGCACTGCCCTAAACCCTAGAACACTACCCCCAGCACGACCCCCTACACTACCCAAACACCACTGCACTACCCTAAACCCTAAAATACTACCCCCAGCACAACCCCCTACACTACCCAAACACCACTGCACTGCCCTAAACCCTAGAACACTCCCCCCAGCACGACCCCCTACACTACCCGAACACCACTGCACTGCCCTAAACCCTAAAACACTCCCCCCAGCACGACCCCCTACACTACCGGAACACCACTGCACTGCCCTAAACCATAAAACACTCCCCCCAGCATGACCCCCTACACTACCCAAACACCACTGCACTGCCCTAAACCCTAAAACACTACCCCCGCATGACCCCCTACACTACCCAAACACCAATGCACTACCCTAATCCCTAAAACACTACCCCCGCATGACCCCCTACACTACCCTAAACCCTAAAACACTACCCCTGCACGACTCCCTACACTACCCAAAGACCACTGCACTACCCTAAACCCTGAAACATCAACCCCAGCAAGACCCCCTACACTGCCTGAACACCACTGCCCTAAACGCTGAAACACCATCCCCTACACTGCACGAACACCACTGCACTGCCCTAAACCCTGAAACACCACCTCCAGCAAAACCCCCTACACTGCCTGAACACCATTGCTCTGCCCTAAATCCTGAAACACCACCTACAGCAAGACCCCCTACACTGCCCGAACACCACTGCACTAAAGCCTGAAACACCACCCCCAGCAAGACCACCTACACTGGCCGAACACCACTGCACTGCCCTAAACCCTGAAACACCACCCCCTGCACGACCCCCTACACTGCCCAAACACCACTGCACTGCCCTAAACCCTGAAACACCACCCCTGCATGACCCCCTACACTGCCCGAACACCACTGCACTGCCCTAAACCCTGAAACACCACCCCTCAGCACGACACCCTACACTGCCCGAACACCACTGCACTGCCCTAAACCCTGAAACACCACCCCCAGCACGACCCCCTACACTGCCCGAACACCACTGCACTGCCCTAAACCCTGAAACACCACCCCTGCACGACCTACTACACTGCCGGAACACCACTGCACTGCCCTAAACCCTGAAACACCACCCCCAGCACGACCCCTACACTGCCCGAACACCACTGCACTGCCCTAAACCCTGAAACATCAATCCCAGCAAGACCCCCTACACTGCCTGAACACCACTGCCCTAAACCCTGAAACACCATCCCCTACACTGCACGAACACCACTGCACTGCCCTAAACACCACCTCCAGCAAAACCCCCTACACTGCCTGAACACCATTGCTCTGCCCTAAATCCTGAAACACTAGCCCCAGCATGACCCCCTACACTACCCAAACACCACTGCACTACCCTAAACCCTAAAACACTACCCCCAGCACGCCCCCCTACACTACCCAAACACCACTGCACTACCCTAAACCCTAAAACACTACCCCCAGCACGACCCCCTACACTACGCAAACACCACTGCACTACCCTAAACCCTAAATCTACCCCCAGCATGACCCCCTACACTACACAAACACCACTGCACTACCCTAAACCCTAAAACACTACCCCCAGCACGACCCTCTTCACTACCTAAACACAACTGCACAATTTGTTACAGGCGTTGCAACGCAGGCCTGTGGTGCTTACTGGAAGTACCTAGTGGGCTAGTTGGGCCCCAGGGACCCTCAGGATTCAAGGTGACCTAATCCCCCAACTTAAAACGCACCACGGGGCGCGTTTGCACAGTGGTGAAGGGAGGGGGCGGGGCCTCAGGTGACATGTGCGCAAACACGCCCTGTGGTGCGTTTTAAGTTGGGGAATTAATTCCCTTTGAATCCTGAGGGACCCTGGGGCCAACTAGCCCACCAGGTACCTTCAGTAAGCACAACAGAGTTGCGTTGCAGAGAGGTGAAAAAGGTGCGTGGCCTCGGAACGCCTCTCTGCAACTCAGCTCTGTGGTCCTAACTGTAGGTACCTGGGGGGCTAGTTGGGCCCCAGGGACCCTCAGAATTCAAGGGGGACTTAATCCCGCAACTTAAAACGCGCCACGGGGTGCGTTTGCACACATGTCACCTCAGGCCCCCCCTCCCTTCACCACTGTGCAAACGCGCCCTGTAGCGCGTTTTAAGAGGTAGTTTTAATCCCCTGCCCTATTATGTACTAGGGACTTGCAGAGGAGGTCATGCTAATCACAGGGTACCCCAACGCATAGTGTTCCCTAGTGTATGTAGGTGTTTTCACTGTATTCTAAGTGTCTTTTAGCATAGCACTGGCTCTGGTTAGTCAGAGTCAGTTACCACCAGTACCCGTCTGAAAAAGTTGTGGTCACAGGATGATTTTGCAACAAGGCCTCTTTCTGCTCCTCTGTTGGTTCTTTCTGCAAATCTTTTGCTTCTTCCTGTGCGTTTTTTCTTCTTTCTTCACATGTCCTACCTCTGTAGGCATAGTTAGAAACTAGCATTTAAAAAAACCTTTGAAATTCACTTAAAAAATCATAGGTTTCAGGCACGTTATAGTTATAAATTAGCATTTAAAAAACCTTTGAAATTCACTGAAAAAACCATAGGTTTCAGACACGTTATAGTTAGAAATTAGCATTTAAAAAACCTTTGAAATTCACTGAAAAAACCATAGGTTTTAGGGACAGTTATAGTTAGTTGGACATTTCACTCGTACAAAACCATAGAAATTCCCCCGCTATAGTTAGTTCAGTTAACTATAACTCGCGCCCCCGCAATGCACTGCTGATGACGTCACATATTTCATCACTCATGACATGGTCAGTGACATCACTGATGACATCACTGATGACATCTCAAATGACATCACTGATGACATCATCCATGTGATAATTTCATGCATCTTCTCACACCCTAATATAACTTTTGATACACCCACTCTAAATTACAGACTGCCATTCTCAAAACCATAGACACTCCAACACCAAAAACTACATACCCACTCACTGATTCTTAGGTCTACACACACATCCACTCACTCACCCGTACAGTCACTCATACTTAGTCACTCAGTACAGGACTATCATATGCACTCATACACCTATATAAACACTCACACACCGCCACTCATCCATAGGGGTACTCACACACCTAGTAAGTCATGCGAAAAACTTAATCACACACCCATTTACTCACCTTTACAGTTATACACACACCAGCTCACTTACTCATACAAATACTAGCACATTCTTACGCTCTTATACAATCACTGATACAAGTACACACTCATCCATACAGCCACTCTCACAATCACACACTCTCACTTATAGCCATTTATATACTCCAACACACATATATACTGCCTTTCACATATGTAGTTACTCACACATGTACCACTGAGATATACATTCAATCACTAACACACCCATACACACACTCACCCACCCATACAGTCCATCACAGATGCACTCTTGAAACCATGCACCCAGTGAATCACCAACTCACACATCTATGCACAGAGTCACACACACCCCACCCACACAAACACTCAGGCACCCATACAGATACTCAGACAACCAATCAATAACCCATGTAGACACTCATGTAGCTATTCAGAAAGCCATGCAGCCGCTTACAAACCAACAGACAGACGGATACAGACATTCACACAGTTTAGTCACTAACCCATGCATTCAGTAAGATACATTTAATCACTCACTTGTAGAGTCAGTCACTCACGTACTAAATCATCCATTCAGACACTTATACACCCACTCATTCTTCAATACGCCTTTCCCTATATATATTAAACATATTTAAACTTTACAGAAACACACAGTCACTGGATGATGTCATCAGTGATGTCACTGACCATGTCATGAGTGATGTAATATGTGACGTCATCAGCAGTGCATTGCGGGGCGCGAGTTATAGTTAGCTGAACTAACTATAACGGGGGAATTTCTATGGTTTTGTACGAGTGAAATGTCCAACTAACTATAACTGTCCCTAAAACCTATGGTTTTTTCAGTGAATTTCAAAGGTTTTTTAAATGCTAATTTCTAACTATAACGGGTCTGAAACCTATGTTTTTTTTAGTGAATATATATATATATATATATATATATATATATATATATATATATATATAATGATACAAACAAGGTTGCCCCCTGGTGAACTGCACTCACTGTCGGTCTCCTTCACCAAGAAAGCGATCTAATGGGTTCTTTGACACAGCCATTTCATTTTCACACTAGCGCTGCTCTGACGGCCGGAGAGGCAATTTGGTTAAAAATCGGCGGTTATACCAACCACAGCCGTACTGAGGCAGAAGATTCGGCTACCGGAACTCATGCGGAACACAATGATGTAAATTTGACCAGCTGATGCTTCGCCATTCGGGAGAACGCCCGGTCGTTCACTCAGGGGTGAGGCGGACTAAGAAAATGGCGCCAAGCACCGACACAGAGCGACGAGAAACCTTGCCTGAAATGTAGCTGCACCGGCGAAACCAAACACGAACGATCTCAGCCCTACATGCTGTGAATGCGGGTCGAGATGTGGGACTTGCCGTGCAGGACTATTGGAAGATTTGAAAATAACGGAGGACGGCGAGGTGAATAAGATGGCGGCTCGCACTGCGCTGACTGCTTGAGCCGCACCGCGGATTCACACTCATTCATCCCTGGGGTACGATCGCCGCACTGCCCCTGACAGACCTGCATTCCCTAGCGCTGCGCATTGCTTCTGCCCGCGGGCACTGCGCTGAGCGCTGAAGGGCTGTAACACCTAACGCTAAAAGGTGGGCGCTTGAGAGGTGCCAGTGCACGAGAGGTACGCCGGGTCAGTGCGCAATGTTGGAAAATAGATAAAGAAACCTGCGCGACCCTGTTGAAAAGGCAGTGCAATACCGAAGATTGTTGCAGTAAATGGCTGGACCTGCAACTACGCCACGACGCTCGGCACCCAGCTGCTGAAGCTCACACCCCACGTCAGCTCATGCTCACGACGAACCGCATGTACACTAACCAGACGCTGAGGTGGAGCTAGTGCACATAGAATATAGGCTGGCAAGATGACATGGTGGTAAATCACATCCTGCTCCATATGTGATCAGCAGGTCCTCTACAGTCCTGTACTGAAGCGGTCATCCAGCACCTCCTGCTCTTACCAACATTAATCTCGGTCTTCAACCGTGGCGTGAGTCATCAGCATAGACTTTCAAGTCCAGCTGTTCTGGGAGGCCGGCACTCATACCTACGAAGTAAGTGTTTAAGAATGGGAAAAACTGACAGACAGCAAACTAAACTGCCATTTGAACCTCAGCGTACACCCAGACTCCCAGGCACATCGGCGGAAGCAGAATTGGAGTCTGACCCAGAACCAAACGCCAAAATGGAGGCAGCCCTACAGGCCATACAGCAAAGTCTTCAAGCCATAGATGGCAAAAAAGACGCTCTCACGATAAGGATGGACCACGTCTCTGCTCGACTTGATAAACAGGGGGAACGGCTGGAAGAGGCTGAACAGAGGATATCAGCGGTCGAGGATGAATCACACGCAACCACATCTAAATGCGACGATATGGCAAAGCTATTGGAGATCATAAAAGCGAAGAATGAGGATTTAGAATCCAGATCCCGCCGCAACAACCTGCGCGTCGCGGGCGTGCCAGAGAGTACCAACACTGGTAAACTCGAAGACTACATGGAAAAAATGTTGAAAGACATGTTCGGGGCAGAACAGTTCTCATCGATGCTGATTGTAGAAAGGGCGCATAGATCTCTCGCCCCAAAACCACCTCCAGGCGCCCCTCCTCGACCGATAATAGCCCGAATTTTAAACTACAGGGACCGAGACACGGCACTCAGACTAGCAAGGGAGAAAGAACCGTTGATGTACAATGGCTGCGAGGTGGCCTTCTACCCTGACTTTACACTAACGGTCCAATTGGCACGCAAGGAGTACGGTCCGGTGGGAAAAAAAAACTGCGAGACTTGAATATCCCCTACGCCATGCTCTTCCCGGCCAGGCTCCGCGTGACTCATGCGGGCAAAACCCGGGTGTTGCCAACACCCCAAGCGGCGCAGGAATTTGTCAAACACCTCCGACAGCAGACTGCGAGGGATAAAAGCAACGCCACACAACCGGATTCAGATTGAAGCGACACACAGGAGAATATTGCTGCACGGTTCGCTTCACTGTTGGACGTTTACGCCTCGGGGTTCATGCTGGCCACTAAGATGGGGTAGGCTGCCACGTTCCGCATAACGTCTACAGTTGTATGAGCTAACCTGTCAGGAATGGAACTACTGTGCCCACTTAAAATGTGTTGAACATTGACATTTGACTAGCGCCTCTAGCTCTGGATACCAGATGACAGTTATAAGATATCACTAATGCATACTATTTGTGTAACCTTTCTTTAAACATCATACCAATTCTACATATTTGTCGCTCCGGCCCCATCTATACCTGGATGGAACACAGAGCGCCTAGTCGCCCCCTATCGGGTAAACCCCACTGATAATCAGCTGTCATTTTTGTTGAAGTTTGGGAAATGTCTTTGGCATAATTGGGATGCTAAAGTGGGTGAGGGGATAGTTGGGTTTTGTGTTTTTTACCAGCCATCTACATTGTCTCCAGCATGTGGCACACTTGTGCAAAGGCACACTACGCACCATTTCATGACCATGTTGTCGATGCTTTATGCGAACACTCCGGATACTGTTCAACATTACATACATGCCCGAATGCACCCCACTGATGTACATGCCTGATAATCCCACACCACTGAAATTAATCACGTGGAATGTGCGTGGCCTGAACAACCCACGCAAGATTAGACCGGTATTTGCCTATCTCGACAGGCATCACATAAAGATCGCTCTCCTCCAAGAAACGCATCTCGTTAAGCACAAGGTTGACACACTGGGGAAAAAATAGGCGGAGGTGATGGCAGCCTCCACGTACTCATCATATGCCAGAGGAGTGATAACACTAATCCGCAAGGGGACACACTTTATAAAGGAGCAAACGCTAATAGATGACCACGGGCGCTATGTCATAGTTACGTGCGTTCTGCGTGGCTCCAGAGTGGGAATCATTAATACCTACGGTCCAAATGTTGATGATCCTGTTTTCTTTGCTAACTTATGGAACATCATAAGAACACTCCCAGCTATGCAACTAATATGGGTTGGAGACTTGAATGTTGCCCTGAATGACACCTATGACAGATCGCACCACACTACCGAGCAGCATCAGCGAGCGGTCACTACTATACTAAATGGGATGTCAGAGTTTCATATGCAGGACATCTGGCGCCTGCGCAATCCACTGTTACTAGAGAGCACCCACTCCTCAACCGTGCACAATAGCTGGGCTCGGCTTGATTACTGGCTGCTCACCGAATCAGCCTGCACGTGGACGCAAAACGTACGACACTTACCGAAAACGTTGTCAGACCACAAGCCAGTAGTCCTCACGCTCAGAGTGCCGACATATACCCCACCTCCATTCATATGGCGATTCAATGCGGCGTCCCTTTTAGATCCTCTATATAAAGAAGCCATACATAACGCCATAGAAGACTTCTTCACTCTAAACACAAACTCAGTGGATAGTGCAGGCACTCTCCGGGAAGCCTTTAAGGCGACCTTGAGAGGTATTTGTATTAGTACAACAGCCGGTATTCTGCGTGATATAAGCACACAATTAAGCAAGAGCGAAGCTCATAAAAAACAACTAGAAACGGAATACGAGAATACCCACAATGCAGTATTACAGGGGGAAATCAGAGACGAAGTAACGAATTATAACAAACTTGCTGAGGACGAAATGAAATATATTTCCCGTAGGCATACTGCTCGCAGAATGGGTGAGGGGGGCAGACCTGGTCGCCATCTGGCGCAAAAAATAGGTGTTGAACACAAACAACACATTGTACTAAAAATGCAGGATCTGGCGGGCACACTGCACTATGACAACAAAGGTATATTGAACACCTTCGTAGAAACATAGTGGGTTGTACGCCGCGCAAGATACTGCCAATACACAAGAAATTAATGATTATCTGGAAGACATAGCGCTAGTATGGCTCACTGATGGACAGCGTGAAATACTTGCACAACCCATTGCGTTGGAGGAGGTACAGGCTGCCATCAAGTCTCTTCCTAATGGCAAAACCCCGGGGCCGGACGGCTTCACCGGGGAATTTTATAAAACATATGCGGACTTGCTCATCCCCCATATTGTGGCAATGTACGATGAAGCCTATAAAAATCAGACTCTTCCTCTGACACTTCTTGAGGCGCTGATAGTGGCTTTATTAAAACCAGACAAACAGCCAGATCGTGGGGAATCCTACAGACCACTATCTCTAATAAACACTGATACTAAGCTATTAGCCAGGATGATTGCCACAAGATTGCAGCCCCTATTGCAGGTCATGGTCCTACTGGACCAGTCTGGTTTTATTCCCAATCGCTCGACCTCAAATAATTTACGCACCATATTCGCATTACTACACCAACTGAATCCAGGGATGGAGGAGGCGGCGGTCCTACTGGATGCAGCCAAAGCTTTTGATTCCATTGAGTGGTCGTATCTTTTTACAATTTTACAAAGGATGGGGTTACCGCCTATGCTAATGAACTGGATCAAATTATTATATACCAAACCGACTGCACGTATAAAGGTGAATGGACACGTCTCGGAAGTACTTAATATTCAGAGAGGTACAAGACAGGGATGCCCATTATCGCCTTTATTGTTCTCCATTGCGATGGAGCCCTTGGCCTGTAAGATACAACAACGTTATGCGCACACTGCGTTGAGTTTCCGTCTTCGCCCCATAAGCATCTCCATGTATGCGGACGATATGGTGCTTTATGTCCGTGACCCAAACACAAACTTGGACCCTGTTCTAAGAGAATACATTACATTTGGTAGACATTCTGACCTGCAAATAAATTGGGATAAATCTGCTATACTGCCACTAACAGAGGCCACACGTCCCCACCCACTGGAATTTCCATTGGTATGGCAGACAGACCCCATTAAATATCTGGGCATTTGGATTCACCACGACCCAGAAATAGTACTAAGAACAAATTATGGCACTGCTGTTGATAAAATTGATACTCAAATAAGCAGATGGATCACACCCCCTCTCTCACTGGCGGACCGAATAAACCCGATAAAAATGGTAATCCTCCCCAAATTACTATATCTGTTTACAAACATTCCAATACCTCCCCCTACCCCAATATTTAACAGACTAAGGGCCCTTCTGACAAAACTAATATGGGCAGGCAAACAAGCGCGGATCAGCTTGCACACACGGACTTTGCCATATGCATCGGGCGGATTTGCGGTCCCTAACTTATTTTTATATTATTTATGTGCACAAGCCCAATACTCCCACTATTGGTATCATCCAATCAAATATATGCCGCACATAGCGGTAGAAGATGGAGACGCCAACCCTAATAACCTTGCTGCCATTCTGACGCACAATAGACCACACTTAGCCAGGCAGGAGATTAACACAATTTGCACTACATCACATGCGTGGCTACAACTTGGCCAAATGGCAAAGAAACTTCCTCTCTATGCCCCAAATATGCGTTTAGCACAGCACCCCTCCCGGTCGGCCACTCAAGACAGAGGAAGCATGGAGCTACTGGAACAAGTGGGCATTACCCTGATGGGCGACCTTTATGTTAATGGATCATTCATAACCCCTGCGGATCTGGCATATGTAAATAATCAATCCATGTTATTTAAATTCACCTACCATAGATTACGAGAAGCGATGAAGACGTTGTACCCTTCGCACCCCGCAGAACCCCTGCACTAGACTCACTGCAACTACTCATAACCAGTCCGACTATACACCATATGGTGACTAAACTATACAGGGCTATGCAATCAGAAATTGGGGAGGGTACGGTAAAAGCTCGTGAAAAATGGAACTCACTGTTGGATGCTCCGCTTGCCAAAGAGGATTGGCAGGCGTGCTGTGCATTAACAGAGTTACTCACTCCCAACGGGAATTTACGCCTTATCCATTATAAGTACCTACATCAAGCCTATCACACCCCGAAAAAATTGTACAAATATGGTTTACGAGATACCGCAAATTGTAAACGATGCAAACAAGACCAGGCTGACTTTGTTCACCTGGCCTGGGGATGTGCACAGGTACAAACATATTGAGCACAGGTGGTAGATCTGATGGGTAAGATTTTGAACTGTAAACTAACGTGTACACGGCAGTTGTACCTGTTAAGTCATGTCTTACCATTGAAATCTGCAACAACAAAAAAATTTGCGGCCATAGCACTGCTCCTTGCGAAACGCAGAGTGGCGATGCATTGGGACAGTAAAAAGTCGCCTGCTCTGAAACAATGGATAATGAACTTTGTATACTGTAGAGACAATTTTCTACGATACGCAGAGGAACTACCCACCTCATCAAAACCATCTAACTTCTGGGAACCTCTCACGTTCTATCTCAATAGTCACCCTGATTTGTTAACAACTGTTGTATAAGCTGCACTCATGGTCTACCCACACAACATGGTTATATGATCTTGGAGAATACGATGTAAAAGGTAGCGTGCTGCACACTGTACCACTTAATGTGCAACGATTGACATGCTGGTAATGTTTGTTATTAATGTATTTTAATATTACATGAAAATTCAATAAAAAAAAAAATAAAAAAATGTTGCTATCCCTGTGACAGTGTCTCTATTTTGCTGTGTCCATGTCCCGATGCCTGAGCGACTGTGCGTGTGTTCCAAAGTCTGTTACCTTGCCATTGTTCTAATGCCACTATCCCTGTGTCAATGTACCCATCGCAGGGGCATATGCCCCTGTGTCAGGGCACTGCACTCATGTTGTCAATGCCATCAAGTTATGGCCCCCATGTTAGTGTCTCATTGTGCATGCCAGAGCTGCAGTTCCAGAATCCCCATTACAGGCTTATTATTCCCATATAAATAAAACCATATCAGTGCCACTGTCTGTCTTCTTGTTGTCACTTAGGTAGTGTCTCAGTGTCAACTACCCTCGTCAGTATCCCATTACTCATCTCTCCTGGGTCAATTTATTTATTAGCGACTCTTCTCAATGTCCTAATGCCAAAGTCAATGCCACTCTATCACTGTTCTCTTGAGCTATGTCCTAGTCTTCCCAGTGTCCCTGTGGTGTCGTGTCCTCTCGTCCAAGCCAATATCTTTGTGTCTGTCTCTTAATGTGTGGCTATGTCAAAATCATAGTATGACATCATAGTGTCAGCCTCCAAGAATTTTCCTGTCAATGTGTCACAGCACCACCAAGCCAATGTTCATTTATTTTATCTTGCAGTTTTATGTAGCACAGACGTGACTGGAGGGCATCAGAACACCTCACAAGAGCCACAGGAAGATTAAGTGATTTCGCCAGAATCACAGGAGTTGAGATGAGGCTGTTAGCTTCCTTCGTCAGTGCCTTTGCTCCAGCATCTCCATATCCGGGACAGTGTCCACTATGGTGGTTCCCATGTTTCAGAGTAAAGTGAGAGCCCCGATATCAATATCTTCGTCCCAACGCCAGTGCCATCATCTCAGTGCACCTGTAGTGAGCAAGGTTCTCAGTGTTTTCTTTTTGTTTGATTATGGCCGCAATGCTACCCTAAAGCAATTTCTTGCGGCTATTCGTGAACAGAAGAGGAAGAAGTGGACATTCAAAGGATAGAAGGGCCTTGAAAAATTAAGTAATTAGTTAACTAGCATTGCCATGTTAAAAAAAGAAAACTAAACTGGTTTCACAATTATTTAAATTAAAAAGAAACTAGTTTCACACTTTTAGTAAATCTCATCACAACAGGTGATTTAAACAAGGTAAAGGTGAGTTCGGTAAACACAGAAAGGCCGTGCTGGGGCAAAGCTAAAAAAACAAAAAAGATGTACGACAGCTTTGCTTGTAAGGGATTAGTCCCACTGCCTGGCATAAATAGATTTTGGGGAAGAGTGAGCGCATGGCAGCAAGTGTGACATGGACCACCTCAGGCAAAGATCAAACACAGTCAGTTGCTGCGGCTCAATCTCAACACGGGTAGGTTGCATAGATCTGTGTGGAGGACGTTGCTCTGTAGCTGCAACAGAAGATCCCTGCAAAGTGGTAGACTGATCGGAGGGCAGACGCTCATGCCCAGAAATTCTGGGTACCACACTATCCTGTACCAATCTGGAGCCAATAGGGTGTCCTGGTCATGGTTGTTCTTTATCCTTTTCCAAAATCCTGTGAGGATAGGCAGGGGAAGAAAATCATACATGAATCCAGTGTTCCAGTCCAGTCGAAATGCATCCTCAAATTCTTGTTTTAGAGCAGGGGGTCTCCAACCTTTTCTGTAGTTAGAGCTACTTCTGATCAGTGAAAAATCACTGTGAGCTACTGAAAGCCAAGCCATGCGCGCAATGTTACCAGACACACCCCCGCCCAGTTTTATCAAATCCAAGTCTAATGTCCATAAAGCCAAAGACTGGGGGTTTGAACAAACTACTTTGACTAGGGGCACTGTGACAAGGCTTTTATAATCACTGGAGGGTGAGTGTTCCTACAAACTGACAAGGCTGCCATGTGTGTCAGTGAGAACGTGGTCCTTGGGGAATGCTTGAACAAGTGTTCGTATGAATGGGATGTATGAGTGAATGGGTCTGTGTTGTATGTACTCGTGGAACAGGACTTGCCTTTCGCCATAAGTGGCACTGTTACGTGTATAACACAAACAGCCATTTTTTTTTTTAAATGGGAGAAATTTAAAGTGCAGAAATATGTTCTGCGAAAAATTGAATTTTTGCACTTCAAATTTCTCACTCAAATAAAAGGACAGTATTTTTCAATTATAAATATGACAGTTTCTACTAGCCACTGGGAGCAAGGCGGCTGCTGTTTGTAAGTGCAACACTTTGAAAAGGGATAAAATTAAAAAGAAGCTGTTAACTTAATCATTAAGTTAACTCTCCATTTTCTTACATTTAAAAGCATTCAGAAACATCATTTTGTTCTCATGCACCAATACTTAGTTGACAAGGACTTTTATTGAAGTTTTAAATACCTCAGCGCTTCAATTCTTCAACTCTGTGCCCCGGCCATAAATATGCCTCCAGCACTCCTCATTATCAGGCTCTGCATCCTGAAGATAACGTAAAATAAACAGTGTTCCCTTAACTTTAAATGGAAAATGTGACCCTGTGCTTATTTAACAATCAACTTAAGTCTGTGAGGAACTCTGAAGGTATCTGTGAGCTACTGGGAGCTCGCGATCGATTGGTTGGAGACACCTGTAGAGGAAACTCCAACATGCAAAACGTTTGACATTGTGTGTTCGAAAGTGACGAAAAGATTCAGCCAGGGTTCCCTTGACTGGTGGAAGATGTCCTGCCCCACTTCAGGATGTAGATACCATTTGTGATCTTCCAGACACCAGCATTCAAGGACCATGCACAGCGCCCGCTGAGTCGTGGCCAGGGTTCAAACACAAGAGAGACACCTCATGCGAGTTCACTGCAGACAGTTTCTGCAGTAGTGGCATGGTTTGAAACCAGTCCTCTGGATGCGGAAATAGTTCCCAAACACATTTGAATTCGCTTTAGGAGTCATCGGAAAACACACAAGATTGGGACAGAAGTTTTAGATCTGCACTGAAAGGCGCAAAAAGAAAGAAACAGACATCTGCGCGCCGGAGTGGCAAGTATATGTAACTTCGCTCAGTCACTTCTGGCATGGTACAGAACCAACATGGAGCTACATGATGCTACCTAGCGCACGCACAAGCACTCCTAAAAAGCAAGTTACTTAGCGTTAGTAATGCTCTTTCTGGTAGAGAAAAAATCTTGCCGCAGATTCCGCACATTTTGAATACATACCGAAGCAGTACCAGATGGGGGGGTGGGCTGTGAATGGACTTAAACCAAAAAGTAGTGCAGGTCCGAGCAGGCAAAGTGCCCTTCTTGGCAGACCTTGCTGTCCAGACAATAGTGCTCTGCAAATGTATGGCGGGACGCCCACGAAGCTGCCTGGAAGATGTCTAGGACAGCAACTTCGGATGCTAACTCAGTGGTAGCAGCTTTTG
This sequence comes from Calotriton arnoldi, assembly GCA_963921515.1. Lineage (NCBI taxonomy): Eukaryota > Metazoa > Chordata > Amphibia > Caudata > Salamandridae > Calotriton > Calotriton arnoldi. The sequence goes on along the minus strand of CAWUFW010000046.1, from coordinate 4,501,529 downwards.
CCATGGTGGAATGGGCTCACCAACCTTCTGTGGGCTGCTTCGTCACCAAAGCATATCAAAGAGCTGATCGTCCAGCCAGTGGTCTTTGGCACAATGTAGAAGCTGAGCACTCTTAGGGTTCAAGCGCTGGAGTCTCTCATCCTCCTTAGAGGGGTGAAGGGCATCAGTGTCAGCAGGGTGGCGGTTTGACTGAAGTGGAACGGCATAACATGTGGGAGAAACGATGCCCTAGTTCTCAGAACCAGTTTAGCGGAGAAAAATGTGTATGGCTGATAGCCTGGAGCTCATTCACATGCCGTGCGGAGGTGATGGCTTGGTTGCTTATTGCTATATTTGTGTATTAAACTGGTACTAATGGGCTGAAGTCAATGCACAGACGGGGTTACCAAGTTTAAAAATGAAGTAATACTACAAAATGTGCCGCATAATTTTCCTTTTCTTGCCACTTTACTCAGCCCTGTTGCATAATTTGGCCCTCCCCTGCTGCATAATTCCAGTTGCCCTGACAATAGGGCCGAAGGGAGTCACTTTAGCGTGCACCACACCAAACTACAAACTTGTCCCAGTGACGGGCATATGCAGTATTTGTTGAAGGACGTCTGGCTAACAAGATGACATCAATTACCTCCGTTGGGTGGGGGGGGGGAGGGAATGGAAGGCATTCAGCTGGCACCATTCAATCTCCATGCATGAAGGTGGAGATTGGGAAGGCAGGGATGAGGAATCTGGCGCCTCTGCTGCAACAGCAGATTTTCCCGAAGGGGCAACCTGATTGGGTGATAACAGTTCCTCAAGCCCTGGAGTTCTGGATACTATACTCTCGGTGCCCAGTGCAGAGCCTGGAAGATAACTTGAAACCGGTCAATTCTCTTCTGGTGAACTCAGGCGAGAGTGGTATCGGCAGAAAGGCATACAGAAGTCCAGAGTTCCACATGAGGCAGAACACTTCCCCGAGTGAGAGGCATCTTGAAAACTCCAACACACAGAAGTGATGACATTGCACATTATCGGCAGTGGCAGACAGATCAATCAAGCCAAGGTTCTCCCCATTTGCAGAAGAGACCATGCACCACTGCCTTCTTGATCTGCTAGGCATCGATGGCTCCGCTCGTGTGCTCTGGCATTCAAGGAAAATTCCTTGGTGGCCAAGCCATTCCCAGAGATGCAAGGCCTCCAGGCACAGGATCTGTGATCCCACCCCGCCCTGTTTGCTGAAGTACCTGGTTTTGCCCGTGAGCACCTGTACCGGCCTCCTCTTGATGGATGGAAGGACAGTTTTTAGTGCCAAGCGGATGGCCCTCCACTCCAGAAGGTTGATGTGGAGACAGGACTCCGCCGGAGACCAGAGGCATCTGACCTCCAACACTCCCAGGTCAGTCACCACTGTCAACTTGGTGGGGAGGGGAGAGGTGGCTGCCGCTGACCCAGCTGCGGTCCATCAACCACCACTGCGGATCTTCTGCAGTCTTCTCTGAGATCTGAACGTGGTCAGAGAGGTCTCCTTGATGTTGGACCTACTGGGACTTCAAATCCCACAGCAGAGTTCGCAAATGCCACCTGGCCTGCTCCACCAGCGTAGGAGGCCATCAGTCCCAGCAGCCTCAGTTGACCAATGAAATGCAGGACAGAGGCTGAAAGATTGGAATCATAGCCGGAGTGTCCTGGACTCTTCTTCCAGGCGAAGGGAACGAAACCGAACAGTGTCTGGCATGGATCAAATGAAGGGAAGCGCCAGAGAAGGAGTCAAGTTGTGACTTTGGCATGTTGATAGTGAACACCAAAGATGACAGGTTTGCAGTAGTCTGGAGGTGGTTTTGACGACTGGTTGGGGCGAGCCCGCCTTCAACAGCCAGTCGTAGGGGAAGACAGCCACCTCGACCTCTGAAGGTGTGCTGCCACCACCATCACTTTCGTGTACACCAGAGGGGCGCTGGTAAGACCAAAGGTGGAGCATAGGGAACCGAAAATGCTCCTGTCCCACGATGAACAGCAGGTAAGGCCGGTGGGTCAGGACAGGAATGTGGAAATAGGCGTCCTGCAGGCCCAACGCCACCACCCAGTCTCCAGGGTAGAGTTTAGACAAGACCTGGGCAAGCATCTTTAATTTCTGCTTCTGGAGGAAGACATTTAGAGGTGTGTAGATCTAGAATAGGTCGAAGACCACCATTGTTCTTTGGCACCAGAAAGTAGCATAAATAACCACTTTATACTTCTGGTGCTGGCAACCTCTTGACAGCCCCTCCGGTCAAAAGGGTGTACACTTCCTGCCACAAAATGGAGAGCTGTTCCTCATTTAGTCACTAGAGGGATTTGGGATGGTGCAGCAGGAATGAAAGGAATGTTAAGGCATAGCCTTTGCGGACAATCTGCAGGACACACCTGCGATATGATTGCTCGCCAAACCTGATTGAATTAGTGAATGCTGCCTCCCACCAGGTGTCTGTGGCCCTGTAACGGTACACTAAACAGGTTTTGCAGGTGGGGCTTCCATGGGTGGGGAGGGGCGGTGGCTGAGCTGCATGCCAGCCTTGGCCACGCCCCGGTGGGCACCTCAGCCTCTCTCAAGAACTGCTTGATTACTCGCTGGGGTGGGACAGGCTAGCAGTAAAAGATGACTTGGCCATAGCCAAGGAAGGAACATTGGAATAGATGCAGTTGGCGAGGCTGGGCAGAAAGGCCCAGAGAAAAATCGGTAGCCCTAAGCTCCTTGAAGTGTTCTAGGGTAGAGTCCGCCTTGTTACCAAAGAGGCGATTCCCATCGAATGGCATGTCCATCAGGAAGGCATGGACATCGCCAGAGAACCCAGTCAATCATAGCCACACATGGCAACGAATGGCAACATTGCTGCCCACAGCTTATCCAACGGAGTCTGTGGTGTCCAAGTCACAACGAATTGTGAACTTTGAATCACAACCAGCTTGGATCACCTGAGAAAGCACAGGGCGAATGTCTTCCAATACACTGGGGAGGACTTGTGCCACTGAGCCCTAGAGGGTATGAGTGTAACAGCCTAACAAACAGAAGGCGTTCATTTATTGCAGGGCCAGACTGGCCTATCAGAAGAGGTGTTTTCCGGAGGTCGCCCCTTATTTTGATTCTGTCAGGGGGAGTGGTAGTAAGATTTTTGGGGCTGGTTCAGCTGGTGAAAGCCTTCATCTCGAAGCTCTGAAGGGTGCAGTGCCAAAAAGGCTGGGTCACCTGGACAGGGCGATGGCACCTGGCAAATTATTTGTTGACTGGAGGGCCATTAAAAAGCTTGGCCCATACCCCCATGAGGGTATCTGGCAGGGCCTCATTGAAAGAGAGGAGGGGTTCAGAAGTAGTCTGGCCTGGTTGTAGGATCTCAGTAAGAATATCGGATTTCACCTTCAGGGTGGGGAGCTGGAGGTCAAGGAATTCAGCTGCCCTACCCATAACCAAAGCGTAGGAGGCAGATTCTTACATGGCTGGGCCAGGAAAAGAGCATAGAGCATTCTTTGGGGAGATATTTAGCCCACTAACCTCCTGAAAACTCTCTTACCAATTGTCCTTTGTGTAGGGTTGAGCGAACTCATTTTGGTCGCAGTCGTTGTCAGTGTTAGTACTGAAGAGGGAATGGAATGATTGTTGCCTGCCACGTGATGTGTCAATCAGATTCAGGTGTGATATCGGTCAAAGTCAGACCGGCATCAAAGAGGACAATCTGAACTGCCACATCAGCGTGGGTTTGGGTGCCAGAAGCAGCACCGGAACTGGAGCAGGGGGCAGAAGTGACTCAGAGGGTTCAGCTGGTGCAGAGAGCAAACCCGCCAGCGGGAGTTGAGGTGGAAAGCCTCTAGACTCCGCGCGGCCCAAAGGTGCGCCGTGGAAGTCGGTGGGGATCTGAAGAACCAGAGTACACCTGGGTAAAACTCTTCGATCTGGCACCGCTTTCCTGGGTGCCCAGGAAACTCTGGTTGGGACAGAACCAGCTGCTGAATCGGCTCTGAAGTGGGCCAACTTTGAGGGGGGAAGCGAGATGGTTGACACCGCCCATGCAAGTTGTTGGGGGAAGTGGGAGTGGCATGAAGGAGCAGAACTCCACTTTGAGTTCTTGTGTTTTAGGTAAGTACCGGAGGACTTTGAGCACAATGAAGAGTAGCCTCAGTCGAATCCAGTAACAGGACCTGGATCGAGACTTGAGTGGCCCCGACGCTGCACCTTCTTCTTGGTGAACATTTAGCCTTGCGTTCCCGGATGGCCTTCAGGTTCATTGACAAGAAGTCTCCGCACGTCTTGGAGTCGTACCCTAACCCCAGACACAACAGGCATACCTGGTGGGGATCTGTCACAGACCTCTGCTTGCGACAGTCCTTACAGGGTTTAAAACAGCTGCCTAAAGGGCGACGTCCCTTGCACACTGAAAAAAGTTTTTTTGGGGGGGCATTTTTTTAGGCCCCACACGTCACAGTGTGGAATGGAGTTGTGTGGAGCTGCAAGGTGCCACCTTCGGCACGCAGAGGTACTGCGAAAAGTGTTTCAGAATCCAGTCTAGCCTGGAGAATACTCTAAGTGAGGAATCTGTAGTTAGAACGGTTATCAAAAATAGGCTTATTTTCTAGATGTAATTCAACAGATGTCGGTCTAACATAAATCAATTACCCTTATAACAAGAGAGCCAAGCTGAAACAAGACTGGGTTGGAAGGTTACCGCGAGTAGCCGCATAGCTCCTCTGGGAACACTGAGCAACCTCACATGCCGGGCAGAACAAGCTTACAGCTCTAGGAAGAAGGTGCAAGCGTATAGATTCATTTAATGCATATCTGGTCACTATTGCAAGTTGGCACTGTATCGAATACCTCCTCTGAACCTTTCTTCGGAGACAGGATACTCAACATTCTAGCAGAACGCGAATTCCTTTCTGAATTGAAACATCGGGACTCATGGTGGGGTTCAGAATCCATAAAAGGTGATATTCACATATAGATGCACATAAAGCAAGCTCAATGAAATTTACAGGTTTGGGAAGAAAGCTGCAGCGACTACGGAGCCTGTCATTCTGCATAGGTACATCAGGACTGACCAAAAGAACCTTCAATAAAGATACCAGATAATTTGAAACACAAGGTCATGTATTTATTCAAAACTGTACATTATAAAATGTCACATACAGACAGTGGACATAGGTAGTCTCGTCTTAGCGGTTCACAAACTACTGAAAGAAGAGTAAAACAAAGAAAGCAACAGAAGTGTTAAAACACAAAAGAAAAACAAATGGCTGAACAAATAGAAAAAATATAATCAGACACAAACATTTTCATACCTCGTACTGGAATTCTAGAACCCGCTAGTTCATACTTGTGAAAGAACTTGGTAAGACTACAATTTATTGGTGGAAGTGGTGGTTGAAGGTTGCCAGCATTTGCAGTATTAACGGACACCCTGACCCTCAATTATGGCCTGAACCCCAACTAATCACAATAAAAAGCTCAGAATCAGATGTTGCAGGCACTTCTACACGTCTGGGGTATCCAAAATATACGCTTACAAATAAATGTTTGTGATGTTACTTAGTAAATTTTTACAACCAAGGGTAACATCAGTGTGGGCATCACACTACACTTACGTGGCTATCTCACTCGGTCTGTGGCCACAGAATGGCTACTAGAAGGTAGTCATACTCAAAAGCACTCGGCAAGAAAGTAGATCAGTGACCTTAAGATGATTCCCTGGCAGGCATTACTGCAACTAGAGTGTAAGCTACCAGAGAACGGAACATTTCAGTGGGCACAAGGGAGAATGCATATGCCACGAAACCTTGTTAATGTTGCAAAAATTAATTTACAGATAGAAACAGGTCCAAATAGCTGCCTGCTTAAATACATTGCAATTAGCAGGCAATTATTCTCCGAAGCCACAGCCTGCTCGGTCTTCACACAGCCCATTAAAAGCTCCCACAATCTGCCCTTCTGGGATCAATTGTTTGTTAATAAATAATTGTTTGCAGTGGTGAAATGGTATCAGCAGGTTTTCTGATTAGTTTTCATTCAGTAACCTAATAAAACTGTAACCCAATCGGCTTCCAGCGAGTCCATACCCACCCTTACTCGGCTCGTCAGTCCAGGAAATAGCAAGCCATCTGCTTCAAAAGGAAGCGAGGCCAAGAGGAAGCGCAGTCTAATTGCGCATTAACCTTCTCATAAGGAGGCAACTTAGAGCTTCAGTAGAATCGGTCACAGAGCCAGAGGTACACAATTGTGCAGTTCCAACTTCTGCAGGATACATATTGATGCTGAAAACTGCATTTTCAGCTACTGGGGTGGGTTGCAGGTACAGCGGGTGGAAACATTAAAAAAAACTGAAGTGAGATCTCAGACAACAGGATGAAGGGGGTTTGGTTGTAATTACTGATTGAACGCTGGACTGGTAATGCATGGACCACAGTGTGCTGCTGGGTGATTCTCAGTGTACACACACAGAACAATAGGGCCACTCCATCAGAAGCAGAATTTGAATACCCAACTCAAAGCGGGCATTACAGAACACTCTGGGTAGCAAAAAACTGTGATTTGGAAGCTTATGTGGTATGTTATAACACTCCAAGCACAAGGGGGCGACGAGTGGAGGGTTTCAAGAATCAAAGGTTTAGTGCATTTGAAGGCATTTTATATAAACAGGAATGTAATTGCATAAAGCCATAGGGGGCCCATTAACAATTTGTTCAAATTCCATGACTTTCTTGCACAATAAGCACTGGGAATTTGTTCCATGGCAGTGAAAAAAAATCATAAAAAGGCTCTAAGACTCGGACCACAAAACTGTATCTAACAGAGGAACAAAATGTTCACTGCACTAAGGACTTTTGAGAAAGTGAAATATTTGAATCAACATTTTTTTTCTGGCACTTGGCTCAGTGGAGGAGGAGCGCTGAAGGATTCTAAAAACCTAAAAAAAAGTGAGGAAATAAAAAAAATATGAACACATGCTTGAGACAAATGAGTCAGAAACACTATTGAAGCAGAAAGTAAGGTCAGTGGGGCATTAAGAGTAATAGAAAAAAAAAAGTCAACCCCCACTTCCTATTTTGCTCCCCTGCTAAAACATTCTGCAAATCAGTTGGTTGGCTTCGCTGTGGTATTTAAGAACTGGTCTCCAAGCTTTGACAAGAGAGAACACTTTCCAGACTAATGCTGAAACACCAAATGCTGCAGTCAAACATCAACACATTAAAAAGTTATACTCTTCTTCAACATATCAAGTAGAATTAAATCCACCAACGTCCAACTGAGAGTCATAATGGTGTGGGATGCCAGACAAACGCACCACCATCTGCCAGCACAGCCTCCTCTTAAAGTTAAGGAGTTCTAGAGGAGGAGCTGGGAATAGCTTTGCGGTAACTTCATTTGGGCTTGGTCTCTGCATCAGTCACTTGGCGAATGTAAATTGCATCTTCTGGGTGATCAACGTCATCCATCTCGAACATGTAGGAGGCAGCGATGGCCAGTGTGGTTCCATCGTTGCTGAAAGCAAGTGAGGCGATGCTGGTAGGATAGCGGTGGAACTGACACAGTCGCTTCTTATTAAAGGGATCCCAGATGTTAACAAACCCATCAGAACCACCTGCCAGGGAAAGATCACATATCATTAGGTTTAAACTCAACGCATGTTAACAAGTATAGAGATGCCATTACTTACTGCTTGTAATTTAATATAGTACACTTGGCTCCATTCATTACATGACAAATGCAGTAATAGATCTCACACACAGACACACACACACACACACAGAAGGATTAGTTACTTACCTGTAATCCTAGTTCTCTTCCAGGGGTATACTCATCAAAGTCATAAGCACTGAATTATCCCCGCCCACCTGCAGGATCCCGGAGCATATAGAAATATACATATATATATATATATATACACGAGTATGTTGGGGGATCACAAGTGCATAGCACCTCCGCGACATACATATATACATGTATATAAATACATAAATATGCAGCCTAACAAATTCCAATAAGGCAAAATGCCAAAATTACAAAGGTTTTCCCTGTACAGACAATCTCCTATATACACTCTGTAATAGAGAACATACACTGTAATAGTGTTATGCAAGAAAACCTTTATTTTCAGAGAAGAAAACATGTAATAGCAGGCAGTTGGCCCATAGGCTGCATAGCTGAATAAATATCACCGTACAGTAAAACACTGGCACCTTGCCTTTAAGGCTTCCAAGAACTTGGACACTTTGCCTTTAAGGCCTCCAGGAGACCCTCTGCTCCCATCATGCACCACAGGTGACAGTTAGGTCAGTTCTTTTTGCACGGTGTACTAACTTGTAGCAATTACTAAAAAATGCTCGTCCGGGGAGGCGGGAGGGTTGCTTATGACTTTGATGAGTATACCCCTGGAAGAGAACTAGGATTACAGGTAAGTAACTAATCCTTCTCTTCCAGGGGATACTCATCAATAGTCATAAGCACTGAATAGAGTAGCAAGCCCATACCCACTACCTCGCGGACGGGCAAATAGTATTAAAAAACAGATCTTAGCATGACATTAAGCAAATAAATTCCTCAGTGAGGCTTGTCCCACTTGGGCATCCTCCTGAGCATCTGAATCTAAGCAGTAATGGCGAGAGAAAGTATGAACAGACCGCCATGTAGCTGCTTTGCAGATTTCTGCTATAGGGACGTTCCTGAGGAGGGCCGTAGTAGAGGCCTTTCCTCTGGTTGAATGCGCTTTAGGCTTTCCCTGAAGAGACTTATTAGCTAATTGATAGGCTAGAGATATGCAGGAGACTATCCATCTTGAAATAGACTTTAGAGGATGCCAATCCTGTATTAATGGGGGCGTAGTTGACAAACAAGCGGTCCGTCTTTCTTATTACCTTGGTCTTATCCAGATAAAACTTCAACACCCTCTTAAGGTCTAACGAGTGTAAGGCCCTTTCAGGAGGTGTAGAAGGATTAGAGAAGATGGTAGGCAAAGTGATAACCTGATTAATGTGGAAATCTGAAACCACTTTTGGCAGAAAACTTGGATGAGTTCTGAGAACTACCCTATTTGAGTGAAAAACAGTGTAGGGTTCCTTACAACATAACGCTTGTATCTCGCTGACTCTACGAGCCGACGTGATAGCAACCAAAAAAGCCACTTTCCAGGACAAATGCTGCAAGGAGGACTTGTGTATTGGTTCAAAAGGTGCGCCCATCAGTCTGGTAAGGACCACGTTGAGCTCCCAAGGAGGAGAAGGGGCTCGTACTGGTGGGTATACCTTTTTTAACCCTTCAAGAAAATCTTTCACCACTGGCATTTTGAAAAAAGAACCCTGTGAAGGTGATTTTCTATATGCCGTTATTGCTGCTAAGTGTACCTTGATAGATGTAAACTGCAGGCCCGACTTAGCCAGGTGTAAGAGACACAGCAAAATGACCTGTTCCTGCCCTCTAACTGGGTCATGACCATTATTCAAACACCATAGGTAAAAACGTTTCCACTTGAAAGCGTAGGAAACCCTGGTAGAAGGTCTTTTCGCTTCCTTAAGTATGTTCATACAGTCCGCCGGCAAGTCTAAGTGACCATACTGCAAGACTTCAGGAGCCATGCTGTCAGCCTGAGGGAAGGAAGGTTGGGGTGAAACACTCTTCCCTGGCTCTTGGATAGTAGGTCCGGACGGCAAGGCAATCTCTGTTGCGGAACTTTGGAAAGTTGTAGAAGATCCGGATACCACCACTGGCGTGGCCACTCCGGAGCGATCAGAATCATCCTGGAGTTGGTCTTGTAGAACTTCGTGATCACTGCTGGAATGAGAGGCAGTGGAGGAAAAGCGTAGAGTAAGCTCTGAGACCATCTTATCAACAGAGCATTCCCGCTTGAACCTGGTTGGTGACACCTGGACGCGTAGACTGGGCATTTGGCGTTTGTTGCATCTGCGAACAAGTCTATGTCCGGCACACCCCATCTTTGAAAGATATCCTGAGGCACTTCGGTGTTTAGCACCCAGTCGTGCGCTTCTACGAACTCTCTGCTTAGGAAGTCCGCCTGTACATTTAGGACGCCCGGCACATGGACAGCCGTGATGGTGAGATGCCGTGCCAGAAGCCACTTCCAAATGGCTTGTGCCTCCTGAGACAGAATTCTGGACCTGGTGCCTCCCTGCTTGTTCAGATAAAACATCGTCGTGGTGTTGTCTGTCTGAATCAAGAGGGAGTTGGACTGAAGAGACGGAAAGAAGGATTTTAGGGCTAGTTGGACAGCCCTCAACTCCAGAAAATTGATATGGTATCCCCTTTCTGTGTCTGACCATAGCCCTTGCACTTGAAGGTGATTCATATGAGAGCCCCAACCTTGCAGGGAGGCGTCTGTCACTATAGTTTGAGTCGGAGTCTCTTGATGGAAGAGAACACCTTTCATTAGATGTGATCGCTTTGTCCACCACACGATGGAGTCCCTGGCAGACTGGGACAGAGTGATCCGATCCTCCCAGCTGCCCGATGCTTGCACCCACTGGTCTTCCAGAGCTTGCTGCAGGGGACGCATGTGCAATCTGGCATTGGGAACTATGAAGATGCAGGAGGCCATGGAACCCAGGAGAGAGGACACTTGTCGGACTGTTGGGTGGTGAATCCGCAGGAGTTCTCGGCATTTGATCCTGATTTGGTGGGAAAGTCCTGGCCTGGCTGACATCCTATCTGTGTGGGCGCACGCAGAGAGTTGCTCTCCAACCGTTCGAAGCTGAACCTAAACGGCTCTGGTGCGGTGTCCCCCAGGGCTCAGCTCTGAGTCCCTTGCTTTTTAACTTATATCTGGCCCCACTGTTTGCCCTGATTGCCAACTGGGGAGTGAAGGCGATCTCCTACGCTGACGACACCCAATTAGTGTTTCCATTTAAGGAGCGGACGATAGATGCCTTTAAGAACTTTAAGGGCTGTCTTCGCGACATAGCCCTATGGATGAACTCGAATAAATTAAAGCTTAATACGGAGAAGACAGAGGTTCTGTTCTTTGGGAAAGGCACAGTGCCAGACTCTGATTTATGGTGGCCGTCAGAAATGGGTCCTCCTCCTCACCCTGCTATACGTATTCGAAATTTAGGAGTGAGATGGGAGGCGGACCTCTCTTTCTCAACTCAAATACAGCAGGTCTCTGCTACCTGCTTCAGCAAACTAAAAAATCTCCGGAAAGTCTTACACTTTCTACCGGAAGACTGTCGTAAAACTGTAGTCCATGCCACAGTTACATCCAGGCTGGACTACGCTAATAGTCTATATCTAGGCCTCCCCAAGTATGCCATCTACCGACTTCAGATGATTCAGAATGCGGCTGCGAGGCTGGTTTGTCGGATACCGTTTCGACAGCATGTCTCTCCGCACCTACAAAAGCTCCACTGGCTTCCAGTCGAGAAACAAATTAAGTTTAAGGCTATGACGCTGGCCTACCGGGCCCTTAATGGCAAATGCCCTAGGTATTTGAAGGATAGACTGTGTCCTTATAAGCAAATTCATACTCTGCGATCTAACTCTCATAATTTGCTGTGTACCCCACGATTTGTGAAATCACGTTTGGGCGGCAGAGCTTTTACAGTCAGAACGGCGTCACTATGGAATGCTTTGCCAGGGCCCCTGCGACAGATCAATTCCGAAGCCTGTTTTAGAAGGGCCCTGAAGACATGGCTCTTTATGGCTGACTAGAGAGGGTTCGCTGGTACTGGTGCTCGCTCTGGGCACATTTACCTGTTGGTTCAGCGCCGGGACACCCCTATCAGGGGTAGCTGTCGCGCTTTATAAGCATCAGTATTATTATTATTATTATTATTGATGAAAACCTCTCCGCCGAAGGACACACGCTTGCTTCCGCGGTGTCCAGCGACGACCCTAGGTAGTGAATGTTCTGGGTTGGATTGAGAATCCATTTTTTGAAATTGACTCGTAGACCCAACTTGTTCATTAACTAGAGACTGTAGGAAAGATGAGACTGAAGCAGGGAAGGAGTTGAACTCTTCAGAAGCCAGTCGTCCAGATAAGGGTAAACGAATATTTTGCGTCTGCGGAGAAAAGCTGCCACCACTGCCATGCACTTTGAAAAAGTCTGTGGGGCTGACTTCAGTCCGAAAGGTAGGACTCGGAACTGAAAGTGACGTAGAGCAACTTGAAAACGGAGAAATTTTCGATGTTTTCTGGACACTGGAATGTGGAAATAAGCGTCCTGCAGATCTATGGAGCACATCCAGTCTCCTTGATGTAGATGGGGAAAGATCTGGTGCAGGGCAAGCATTCGAAATTTCTCTTTGCGGATGTTTTTGTTCAAGATGCGCAAGTCCAGAATTGGTCTGAATTCTACTGTCGGACCTTTTTTTCTGACCAGGAAATATCGAAAGTATATCCCCTGGCGCCTCTGATGAACAGGGACGTATTCTATGGCTTTTTTCTGTAGAAGACCGTTTACCTCCTCGTGTAAAATGTGATGACACAAGCGGACTCGTCCGTCTGGAGGAACCGATGGAGGTGGGATCTTGAACCGTAGCAAGTATCCACTTTGAACAATATTCAACACCCATTTGTCGATGGTTATGTTTCTCCACTCCTCCAGATGTAATGCGATACTTCCTCCTACCGGAGTGGCACACGTGTTTAGAGGAAGCACTCCCTCATTGCTTTGATGGCTGCTTTGAGGTAGAGGCCTGCTGTCTATTGGTCCCTCTTCCTCTTCCTGGTCTCCGTTGTTGGAAGTGAGACCTCTGCTGCTGCTGACCCTGAGCCGACCATTGAGGGGTTTGAACCCTCTGTTGGAACGGGCGTTTATCGTAGGGGCGGAAGCGCCCTACGAAATTCCTTCAGTTTTTCGAGACCCACAGCTTTCACCGTGTCCAGCTCTGCTTTCATCTTCGCCATTTCTTCGTCCGCATGCGGCCCGAAGAGAAGAACCGTTGAAAGGCAGGTTGGTTATCTTCCGCTGGACGTCGGGTTTGAGGCCAGTCAAGCGTAACCAAGCAGAACGCCTCGAACAGATACCATGGTAGTATCCGTGGGCAGCCAGATCGGATGAGTCAGCGGAAGCACTAATCACCTGATTAGCCACTAGACCTCCCTCTTGCAGAATTTCTCGAAAGTCTTGCTGGTCCTCTTTTGGGAGTTTGTCTGCAAAACGTCCCAGCGAATCCCACAAGGACCTTTCATACCTCCCCAGCAGAGCGGAGGCACTGGAGACCTTCATGATAGAAGCTGAAGTGTTGCACATCCTTCTACCTAAAGAGTCCATCAGTTTACTTTCCTTATCCGGAGGCGCTGAGGAGGAAGACATAGATGAGTGAGTCTTTCTAGCCGCCGCCACAATGATGGAATCCGGAGGAGGATCCGATCGAAGGAACAAAGGATCTTGGTCCGGAGCCTTGTACTTTTGGCTATTCGGGAAGGAACAGCTCCCACCGTTGCCGGTGTCAAAAAGGTCTGCATAGCAGGTTCGAGAAGGCCTGGGACAAGAGGAAGCAAAGGCCGAGCCGAGGAGCGATGATGAAGAGTCTCGAAAATCACTGAGGAGGTAACAGCCGGGACATACATAGAGATGTTCAGCTTATTCGCTCCTCTACAGAGAACTTCACTAAAGGTACTGAGGTCATCGATTGGAGAAACTCTTGATGGAGGTGTAGCTGTCAAAGTTGGAGAATAGTCTCTGATAGAGGACCTGGTGGAAGAAGACCGGGTGGGAGACCTATGCCGCCTTCTCTTCGGAGAAGAATGATAAGAGCGAGATCTGTCCCTTGATCTAGCATGGCGGGCATGTGGAGATCGTGATCTGCTTGGACTCCTCCTTCTGGAAGAAACCACAGTCGGTGATCTTGATCTTCGAGGTGTTTTAGGGGATGGAGAATCCCTGGACAAGCGTGAAGGAGAATAGGTACGGGAAAAGTCAGACCTCGGGCTACTGAGGGCCCTAGGCTTCCTGCGCCGTGCATCTTCACCAACCACCGGAGAGCCTTCCGGGGAGATCTGGACAATATGCAGTCCTGGAGAAGATCCAGATTTTGAAGACGATAGAGATGCAGCTCTAACCTCAATCCGAGGCAACAGCAGGCTCTTTAGCTCTTGACGTCGACCTGTGTTTTTCCCTAGACGTCGACTTCTCCCTTGACGTGGGATGATGGCTAGGAGGAGTTAAGGACTTCGCTGCCCTCGACGGTGACCTCACCTCCCTCAAAGATGTCCTCGACGTCGACCGTCTACTCAGGGACTTCGACGTCGAACGCTCTTGCCTCCTCGACGTCAATAGCCTCGAAGTGTTCGACGCCGACTGGTCTCGCGGCACCCTTGCCGTCGGCAAACTTCTCGACCTACGGGGAGGTGACGGAGAGTGCCTTGACGTCGACGGATGTCTCGACGTCGATGGGTGTTTTGACTTCGATCGGTCTTTGCCATGACCATACCTCGAGCCCGAGGCAGTATGCTTCGACGTCAATGCCTTTCTCGACGACGGAGACTCACGCCGTCTCGACGTCGGAGATTGTGTCGGTCGTTTCTTCGACGGCGGCAACGACGTCGAACAGTCCGGAATCTGCAGTTTCCTCGATGTTGAAGAGGCAGAATGATGCTGGCGTCTGTGTTCTTGAAGAGAGGAGGGCTCTTGACACGCAAGGCCACTTTCCAGCCGGGCTTTTCCTCTCTCTCGAGCACAGCTTGAAGGCGAATACTCTCCCTGTCGCGAAGAGTCCTCGTAGAAAACTTACGCCAATGGTAACAAGTGTCAGGCTTGTGACTGGAAGGAAGACAGGCGATACACACGGAGTGTGGATCAGAGATGGCCATCTTCTTTCCACAGGATGGACATTTGCGGAAAAGAGCTGGCATTCTGACAGAAAAAGAGTGAAATTTTGTCAGAGAATGGTAATAAACCACTGCCAGCACAGGAAAATCGCAAAAAACCAAAGAAGAAAACAATTCCTGACAGAAAAGTCAGAAAAACTGTCAAGCTCCAGGATCCTCATAGAAGGAGCCGGAAAAAAGAACTGACCTAACTGTCACCTGTGGTGCATGATGGGAGCAGAGGGTCTCCTGGAGGCCTTAAAGGCAAAGTGTCCAAGTTCTTGGAAGCCTTAAAGGCAAGGTGCCAGTGTTTTACTGTACAGTGATATTTATTCAGCTATGCAGCCTATGGGCCAACTGCCTGCTATTACATGTTTTCTTCTCTGAAAATAAAGGTTTTCTTGCATAACACTATTACAGTGTATGTTCTCTATTACAGAGTGTATATAGGAGATTGTCTGTACAGGGAAAACCTTTGTAATTTTGGCATTTTGCCTTATTGGAATTGGTTAGGCTGCATATTTATGTATTTATATACATGTATATATGTATGTCGCGGAGGTGCTATGCACTTGTGATCCCCCAACATACTCATATATATATGTATATTTCTATATGCTCCGGGATCCCGCAGGTGGGCGGGGATAATTCAGTGCTTATGACTATTGATGAGTATCCCCTGGAAGAGAACCTCTGATAGTGCAAGGGGACAAACCTTGTTGCTGCTGTTTCAAAGAGGCCAGTTTTGATTTTTCCAGAACTGGCCTGTTTTTCAATGAAACACTTCGCAAGGCCACTGTGTGTGCTGTTTTTTCCCTGCAACCTTCAACCAGTATAGCACAAGGCCCTGCTGCCCAGATAGCACACCCAAAGGGGATCCCCAAACATATGGTGGAGGGAGCCCACTGCCCAGGCTACCGGTAGACTCAAGGTTGCTAGTAGCTGGAATCCTAGTTACCCTCGTAAACCCTTTCACCTGCTGAAGTGACTTGATTTGAACATATCAGTAGACCAGTGTGGTAATCCCATTATGAAGGTGCATGTTGAACGCTAATAAGAGCCCAGAACTGGAGGATCTGATCGTTTTTATATAAGATCGACCATCTCCATATCCGATATTCCACTAGTTTTCCTCACTAGACCAAGATATCAATAAATTAACCAAACCCATTGCTATTCTACTCTTTTGTTATCTTGAGGACTATGAACAGCATATCTACAATATCGTACTAAATGGTACAATCTTAACTTCGGAATGGGATATTGTACATTCAGTTTTTCTCCAATACCACTGTAAACTGATACTGCTACATATTGTACTGTAACTTTCTATAATATTGTCACTGACAGTCCAAAACAAATACTGACATGTACAGCACTAGGACATCCCCCTGGACCTGCTAAGCACTACATAAAAACTGAGTTAGTAAATTAAATACCTGCACACCTGGAAGAGTATATTAAACCACCTATATGTAAAATTCTCTCAACCGCTCTCTGGCGGTCAATCACTCCTGTATGTACCAGATTGGTTGTCACATGTGGCATCAATGGGGTTATGGTGTTGTAGATACCCGCCGCAAGCACATTACAAGTTGCGCACAAGGTCCCAGTCCCCCCGCCATACTTCTAAGGGGACATGCCATTCTCTGCATAGTTAAGTACTCTCTCCCATCAAGTACATATAGGAGGCAATTTAGGGAACCCAGTGTCAGCCAGACAGGCCACTGCTTTGACAGAGAACAAAGGACCAAAAATATTTTTTTCAGTCTTGAGCAAAGCTGGATGCAGACCTGCCCAACAAACTACTGCTGCCTGGCGTGTCTGGCCCGTCACTCTCAGAATCTGCATGATGTGACCATCTGGTCCTCTCTCTTGTCCTATGTTGGAAGCAGTCTGTAAATGTACGTTAGTCTACCCAGGAACCCTATAGTGGTCCCCTTGATGCACACATTTCCGGGACAAATTGGTGCTTACCTCCACCGCTCCTTTGGGGAGCAGTTCTAGAAACATTTGCTGTACTCTGATTTACACTGCACACCCTTGGTCCTGGATCCGTGCCAGTGCCTTCTGAACTGGATAGGAAGTGACCCTTTAAGGCCAGGTCAGTGTATTTATCTGTAACAACCCGAGACGTTTGCTGGAACTTGCTACTATCCCACCTATTGGTGGGAACAAGGCAAGAAATTGAAGCGTTAATACTGTGACTTGTCCTGAAGAGAAAACCTGGCGCAGAAAAGAGCTCACCCAGAAGCTGCAAGGACCATGCTGCCCACTAGAGCAAAACCAACGAGGGTTCTATACCCACAAGGGATATTCAGGACAGACACTGGTGTGCCATACCGTCCTGTAGAATTCTCGACTCTGTGGGGGCCTTTCCATCCCATTTCCTATTGGCGAGAGATGTACCAGTAGTTCCTGGGATAAGAGATAGTGGTTTAAGTGTCCAAAGGGACCATATTCAGAGTCGGAGAAGGACGAATGCAGGTAGCCTCACAGCTGAAAAGATTTACTGGGACTGGCAAGACATTCACATGATACGGGCCCCTAAAGTTTGATGCCTTTTTTGTGGTTGAGGGATGGGAATGAGGCTGGGCTACCAAGGATGGTAGTTACTTTATTTTACCAAGTAAACCCTTAATAAAACTTTTGTACTTGGAGGGGACCAGCTACAGCTGGTTTCCAAACTGTGCTCAGAACCCCACCACTGACCGCTAGAGAACAGTAGCTCTGTAAACTGAACAATGAAACCTTGAGACCCAGTTCTTTAGTACTCTTGAATTCATTTCTGTGTCATAGAATTCTTGCTCTCTAGTGACATTTTGGCAGTCGCATCAGTCTGGGATTTCCCCCTTCCTCTCAAGTACACCAGAAAGTAGGGCAAATGAACGACATTTCCTAACATACTTGATGCTCTGTAACATTTATTGCACCCTTGATCCACTGATTAGGATCTGTGTAAGCCAAACTAAGGAGACACAAAGGTTCTAGGCTATAGCTCACAAAGGATAATACACTCCGTTTACCCAATTTGTTTGAATTGTGGAGCTGTGCGGTCCAAGTACTAGGACATTGTTTGTGGGTCATAACAGCCTAGAATGTGATAGAACATTTGGATTTGCTTAACACCTTAGGTAACGTAAACAAGTTAAATGTGAATAAATACAGCTACTTTGGGGGAGGCCGGCATGCCAACAGGAGCGGTAGCAGCATAAAATACAAGAGCGGACAAGTGCTCCACGGTGTTTTCCTGAACCTGCTTCTTGCCCCATCCCACCCCACCCCCCCCCGCCCTCTCCCCCCTTTTCATGTTACCTCAGGGCTGCGCATCGGTGGCTGGCCCGCGAGCCTTGAGCGTTGGACTCGACTCCTTGGCCTGGAGCTGGACTCATGGGGGAGGCTGCTCTTCATTGCAGGCGACAAACTACAGGCTCGACACAGCCATGGCCCTCCTGACCGGAGCCTGAAGAGCAAGTCGCTGGAGTGGATTGCTGCAGGAGTGTTGCTTCCTTGGCTGGCTGTTCACTGGCTCTAGGTACAGGGCCTGCAACTCTAGGGGGTGAGGAGACTGTCCATACTGATAACCCCTCCACCTCCTCTGCCCTTGCAGGGAGTGAAGCAGCAGGGTATGACTAGGAGTACCTGAGGGGAGGCGGCACAGCTCATCTTCATATTATGAATTAAACGCCAGAAATCACCATTTGTGTCATTAGGACTTCTGGATTCCTGGACTCTATGCGTTGGCAGAAGTGGAGGTGTACAGCTTTCACCATACAGGTCCTGTTGTGCTGCATCAATCCATGCCGGCCCGGACTCCTCTGCTGTGACCTGGCAGCAGACAGTGCTCTTTAACTGTCCAGCCCTTGGGGGGCACTACCACCCGAACGCTATTTCTGTATACTGTTGCACTGCTCACAGCACCTCCCTCTAACTGGTGCCCAGGGGGGGTATTGCCTTTATTATATCAGGCTAAAGGGCTCATGCCTTGGGCGCTGGACAACCCTAACAGACACGCATCTTTGGTGCATACCGGAGGAAGATACCGCAATGGGCAAATACACCAAAAAACGAGGCATTACTGACCCCTCTCCCTCTCTTGACCATACCCCGGCAACCCAGGTCTCCACCGATTAAGATACTGGATCCCAGCAGAGCAAACAGTGGGACAATATTAGACACGGTTTTACAAGCAATTACTGCATATTGAGAAGCGCTTGAGCTTAAAACTGATATTATGGTCACTGACCTGCATCTGCTTCAGGATGACCATAGACAATTGACAGAGAGGGTAACAATTACAAAGCGAGCGCTGGATGAACTTCATCCGGAAGACAAAGTCATCCAGGAGAAGGTAACCCATATGGACACCACACTGAAGACACTTGAGCTGTGTGCGGAAGATGCGGAGAATAGAGTGAAGCGTAATAACCTCCGCATAATTGGTCTGCCGGAACGCATTGAGGGCAATGGCACAGACATGACTGCTTTCCTGAAGGACTGGCTTTGCGCCAAGGTGGCTCCAAAGGGCCTCTTACTGTTCTACGCTTCTCGGCCTCCATTGCCTGGTGCAGGCCCCAGACCTGTCATAACCAAAGTACTGCATTTTAAAGATAGAGATCACATCTTGACCCAGGTGAGATTGATTGGGGAAGAGTTGGGTGCAAAACCGAAAAGTTTTGATATTTCCTGACCTTATTAGGGAGGTGCAGCAACAAAGGGCCTCCTTTACTGAAGCAAAAAAGAAACTCAGGAGCCTAGGTATCACTTATGCAATGTTGTTCCCCGCCCGACCCCGGGTACATCATGACACCTCTGCACACTTTTTCACTTCCCCTCAACAACTTGGGAATGGACTGAGAAACTGCCCCAGCGTGAGGAGTACTCCAAGATCAACAAACCTGGCGCAATTGTCAACCCCCAAGAAAGAAAGTGCGGGCAGCTGGAGATGCAATATCTTCCCCATCTCAGTCCCAGAGAGAGTGCAGAAGGGTGGAGGTGGCAGCGGCCGCAGCGGCGTGGGATTCCCCCCCCCCCCATCTGATATAGGAGACTAGGTGCAGATGGTGTTGGGGGGGCCCTCAGTCTCCTGGACTGAGGCTCGGTCCAGAGGAGACTGGGTCTCAGTCTCCTCATGTAACACAGACCTCTCTCCCAAAGATTACCCCTTGCTCAGTGGAAGACATCTAGAGACCTAACAAAAGCATTGGCGAGAAGCACTATAACTGGACTGGTTATTCCTGGTTCTTACTGTGGATATTAGGCTATTGTATTCTATAACTGAAGTGAGATCTGCACATGTATCCTTTTTCGTATCCTTGCTTGGTCTGCCTGGGAAGCGTGCAGCAAGGCTGGGAAGCAGCCACACTTGCCTGTCCCCGTAGCTCTAAGTTGTGCATATGCTCTGTGCACGAATGGTACTCTGTTTGATGGTTTGGATGGGGGTGACTCAACTTCTTGTCCTGGGCTTGGGGAGTTGGGGTGTTACTATTAGTTTCTTTATTGGGTCTGGAATTTTCTACTGCCTTTACCTTTGCTATCATCACTAGGGCATACTGGGTTGATGCTACGCACAACCTGGGAGTCTTGGTTGTTGGGGTGATCCAGAATATTCTACTGCTCCTTTATGGCAACCCCCTTAGCCTATACCCTGCTTGGTAGGAATATCAGGGGATTGGATAACATGTTAAGGAATAAAATCTATGCATACCTAAAGACAGGATATCACTATTGTAGGACTTTACGCCCCAAATCCAAAAGGGGGGGCTCGGGGTTTGACTCAACCTATTATATGGATGGGGACTTTAACAGTGTGTCTGATCCTGCAATTGAGAGATCCCATCCTCCCTTGTGGGACTCCCCTGTTACTCGACTCGCCCGCACTGCCAAGAATAAAAAGAGCTAGGAGCGGTGGACGCTCCTTTTCCTACAACTCCGCCAAGCTCTGGAATGCTCTTCCCATCCGCATGCGACAGAGCCCATTCACCTACCCTTCCGCAAGCTCCTAAAAACCTTACTGTTTAACTAACACCTCTAACCGTTGATCCCTCTCCTTTGTCTGCGTCTGTCCACAGCGCTGGGATGCCTCAGGGTAGCTATCGCGCTTTATAAATGTTCTTTTCATTTCATTTATTTCATTTCACATTCCGAGATTGGCAGAAGCAGTGGGGTCTCAGATTCATGGAAACAGTTGCACCCGGTTACTAGGGACTAATCCTTTGATTCTGGGCTGCACGAGCTTCATGTACGCCTGGAAACCTTTCTTTGTGTCCCCGGGGGTGAACGGGCTGGTACATTATACAGACTAACTGTGTTGCACAGTCTCTGATCATAATCCACTGCAGATGAATCTAAACTGGCAAATGGAACGACTTAGAATACCTGACTGCCGGTTGCGCGTTGAAGCATTAAAAGACTCGGTAATCAAACCGACAACAGGTGACTCCATTAGTAACTATTTTGTAAACAATGCTCCCAAACGGTTTCACCCCTTATTGAATTGGATGCCTTCAAGGCGGTACTTCGGGCAGATGTATTGAGGAAACCGTGAGAGTGCGTTGCACCTTGCTACTGGAGTTGGAGGCTTAAGAACAGATTCTACGAGACATGGCGAAGGCCCGCCATGAGAATTGGGAACTGCAGCAGCAGCTGCTGGACGTGAAAGAGCAATTAGCAGTACAAGTGGAGAAACTAAGGTGCTTCGACGACCGTGAATACATGATCAGGGCACATGTGGAACAGGACAAAGCTGGCATGTGACGGCATGGCTTCCTAACCCCGCCAGTAGAGGCTCCCTGATATTAGAGATTGAATCGGCAAAGGGTGACCGTCTCCACAGCCAGAATTAGATCAACCGGTGCTTTGAAGAATATTACACTAGCCTCTATGCCCCCCCTTGCTCCACCTCCGGAATCTTTCCGCTTTACTGGGGACCGCGGAACGTCCGCGCCTTGATGCAGAAAATGCTGATGACCTGGGATGACCCATTTCTTTGCAGGAGATACGGGCTACCGTCAATAGTATGGCAAGGTGCCTGGCTCTGACTGCTTACCAGTAGAATTTTATGCTACTTAAATGAGGAGCTTGCCACCAAACTAGTAGAGCTTTATACTGTGGCACGGCAGGCGGGACATCTGCTGACCACTACGGGTGAGGCACTTGTCCCTCTGCTCAAGACTGGGTGACCTTCCCAAAGTGTTCTGGCATATTGCCCCCTATCTATGTTTAACATGGACTATAAAGTCTGAGCTGGATATTGGTGTCACGCCTTCTCCCCTACATGCCCAGGCTTATTCATTCAGACCAGACAGGGTTCATCCTGGGAAACACTGATAAATATTGAGACTCCTCTCCCTCAGCGACACTGCTGAGCCGGAGGATGATGATGATGATGCGGTGGGTGTATCCATCAATTTAGAAAAAGCTTTTGACAGCCTGCGATGGGACTATTTATACACAGTAATGAGATGAATGGGACTGGCAACACTTATATACCACCCTCAACGGCATGTGTCTGCACAGGCAAGACGATCTCTCAATCCTATATGGTGGGAAGGGGTACCAGGCAGGGCTGGCCTCTTGTTTGCTATTGCAGTCGAACCATTGGCCAGCAGAGCACATCGGGCTAGCATATAGAGGACTGAGCAGGGGAGACTTGGCGCATACCATAGCACTTTACGCTGACTATATGCTGCGGTTTCTAGCTAAAGCAGGAGAGGGACTACTTGGAGCAATAACAGAGCGATTTGGTGACTGTTCGGGACTTCGTATAAACTGGCAGAAATCCATTATCTTCCTCCTCACTTGTAGAGGACGCCAGCCCAGGAATCAACATGGCCTTTTATGGGAGGGTAACTGCATGAAATATCTTGGAGTTAAAGTATTTCATAACCGCAGAAATATCCTGCATGAGAATGTAGGGGCAGACGTGAGGGTGCGTAGAGCCAATGTGGCTTTTTGGAGAACTCTCAACCTGTCGGTGGTGGGCTGCATAGCGATCGCTAAAAATGGTGGCTCTCCCCATTTACTTTAATTTTTTTTTTACCACCCTACTAATCTTAATCTCTTGCTCGATTTTTAAGGAATTGGACTCCTTATCGCTTGAGCTTATCTGGAGTTCTGGTTGATGCCGTGTACCCATGGCCATACTGCGTAGACCTACCACGGAGGGAGGGCTTAGCTGCGCCCGATTGGAAAACATAATACTTGGCTGGCAAACATAATATTTATCTGGCCAACTCCAAAGGTTTACTCTGTGGTTATATGCCCGACTGGACCCTGAAGGAGGAGCCCCGGCTGGGATTCCAGATTTGCACAGCCTGGTTTGTATTCTCCTGACCCCCAAGCGCCCTGTTATGGGTGGCGCTGCAGACTTGCACACTGTGAGACGATGCTAGGAGTGCTGCCTGCAGTGCACCCTTACCGCACACCCATATGCACCGGATATGCCCTTGCGGTGCCTCACTGTGCTCAACGCGACAAGGGTGCGGAGGGGCATAGTAGAGGGGCAACGTTATGGCGTTAGTCGCTTGGGTAACCTCTACGAGGATGAGGAATTGTCATTTGCGGATTTCTCAGTCTCATTAGAGTACCCCAGGACAGTTTCTACAGCACCGTGCAGTAGTGCTGACAATCATAATCACTGGGGTGGTGGTGAGGTGGAACCACCGCTTCACCATGGTAGCCTAGTTCCCTGCACGCCCACGGGTAGAGCTTGGGCAGTCACTCTTCTGTACCAGACACTCAGAGCAGGTATTATGCTGCCTCAAGAAGGCCTACATCTGAAGGGGTAAGAGGCACTGGCTGTTACACTTCCAGAGAAGCAATGGGTATCTATATTGGCACACACCTATACAGTCTCCCACAATGCTAGATTTAAGCTCATACATTTTTACTTTTTAACACAGAGCCTATCTTACACCAGGCAAATTTATGTAGACATTTGGGTCGCAGGAGGTGAGATGCCCCAGGTGCCAGCTGAGTGGGGCCGAATGGTCCACATGGTCTGGAGCTGCCCTGGTCTATGTGACTTCTAGGATGGGGTCATGGCTTGCATTACTGAGATCACAGAGACAGATCCTCGGTTCCCCTATTGCATGCTTGCTGGGTGGTTTTCCCCGTCCTAATAAATTTTAAACCACAACTAAATACATAGATTTAGCCATGATCCTTGCTAAGAGGGAGATCACCCTGAAATGGAAAGCAACTGCAAGGTACATAAATGGAGGGAGGTTCTGTCTCAATGGGCGCCGTACGAAGGTGTGTTATAGTTCCAGGTAGTTAGGAAGGGGCATAATGTAAATCGATAATACTATAGTTTGGGATGTGCCGGTTGAATGCCTGAAACATTCGGCCACTGATTTGCCTGAGAATTCCATACTTTCGAACAGGGGCAGGAAGAGGGCTAAGCATAAGCATTTTCTTCTACAGGAGTTAGCCAATACTGGTCACAGATAGTGTGAGGAATCTTAATACTTGCACACCAATATGCTAGGTCTTCAACTGATTTTCTATCACTGATATGTAGCGGCAGTAAGAACTAGGATGGGTGAGGGGAGTTAGTAGTTCCTGGAGTTTGAAGTAGGATCTTGTTGGCAGAGGATTGATAGTATTGCAGAATACCATATTTGCCTAGAAACTTTGAACTGTATGTCCATATCTGTATCCTTTTATATGTATTGACTTGGCGACGTGTTTGAACTGTGAACTTCTTGTGGACTCCTATGCAGCCTATGAATGTCAAAACTTAATAAAAAGTTTTTAAAAATCTATTTTTAAAATACATAGTTCAGTTTAGAAAAACAGCGTGCTTTACTGTCTTATACTGTATTCATGTTCCAAGCTTACCACCACGAGCAGCAGGAAAAGACTAGACTATTAAAGTGTTTCTAGGTTTAACAGTCAAGTGTGTAAAGGGAATTAGCTTGGTTATTTGGAGTATAGTAGTACTTGCACGCCCAGGGTAAAAGACAGTACCAACTGCCGATACTGCTTGGAAACTTGTCAGCTTTAAGGCACTTTCTTTTTTTTAAAACATACCTACACAAAGATTTTGGCAGTTGATGTATTAATTAATGGCACCAGATGAACTGGTGTAATTGAGCGCAAGAGCAGGCAAGTGAAACAGCGCAAGAGCACAAGCGAGACAAAGAACACTTATGAATAGGAGTGTGCAAAATAGAACACCAAAAGAGTAGGTGAGCGAAAAAGCATGCGAGTGTGTGTTGGAGATGGGGGTAAGAACGGGCAGGGGGAATCTTAAAAGACCCAGGTAGCTTTAATTCAAGAGCTAAGCCACTATGTTCTAAGAGAATGGATCTCGTCAGAATTTTCACTGTTCCTGAAAAGCAGGTATAAAGGAGCTTGCAACTTGAGGCATTATTGGAGCATCACAAGCCGCTCCGATCTAGTGACAGAGCAGAGCTGCATATAAAATGCCAACCCTGCGCACTGTCAGTTTGTCTTTTCCCTTTCCACACCCTCCGCAGCACAGTGTGAACAATTGTTTGCAACAGTGTGCTGAATACTAACTTGGAACCTTTTTAGATGTTAAAAAGACCACTCTACAAAACAAGGCAGCCGGAGGGCATCGAGGAACATGCAGTTAATTGCAGTGTCTATTAGAATGAGGGTTACCAAAGGTAAGTAACTTTTTATTTTGACGGAAACGTCTAACCGCAGATTCCTCGCCTTAGAACAGACACCAAAGTATTACCTCCCCAGGCAGGAGGGTGTGTGGAGTCTTGCAAACCCGAGCGGGTGAAGCGTCCTTCACACCAGACCTCGCCATCAAGGCAGTAATTCTTTGTGAACTGATGCCCACGTTGAAGCCTGAAAGATATTAAGGAGCGTCAAAGCAGTGGTAGAAAAATTGGACCAGAGACCTCATGGGGGCTGCTTCTAATCTAGGCCTATGCATAGGAGATCTTGAGGCGGATATTCCTCTGTATTAAGAAGTCCTCTTCTGCTCGGTCTTCCCCTTTTTTGCTCTGGAGAATTCCACATGTAGTTGATTGTATACTCGATGGTGCTTGGCATGATCTATGTAAAAGTTTAAAGTGCTTGTTAGGGTCCAACCTATGGAGCCTCTCCACTTCTATCGTGGGGTGAGGGGGAGAAAATAATTATGGTAAAGTGATGGATTGCCTGGAATGGACTCATGACTTATCACCATACGCCACCTTGGGTGGAAGATCTAAAGCAGTTAATAGTCACTGTTTAATCTCCAACTATGGAAATGCAAGTTGAATAGATTCGTGTGGAGGAGACAGCAGGCCCTCACGAAGCGGTAGTCTGATCGGAGGACACAGGAGCTCTGGGTACCACACACTCCGGGCTCAATCGAAAGCTACCAAGAGGAGTTGGGCCTGGTCTTTACTGATCTTCCGAGCAGGAGAGGTTGTGGCAGGAAGGCACAACAGTACATGAGTCCCTTGTTCCATTCCAGCAAGAATAAATATTCTAACAAGTGTTCTTGCGAATACTCCAAATGAGCAAAACCGCTGTATTAGACAGTGGCAAAAATATCTAGCCTCCTCCTCAAACTCGATCCGGTGTAAAATGCTCAGCACCATCACAAGATGTAGACACTTGTGATAGTTTAGATGACATCTGCTCAATTAGTCTGCTCTGCCATTCCGAGACCTGCCAGGTGGTTGACAACCAGAAAGATGCCCTGGCGCTCCAGCCAACTCCGGAAATGCAAAGCATTCTTGGCAGAGGACAAAGGGCTCCATTCCAACATGCTGGTTTCCAAGGTGCCCCAGTCTTCCCTTGATCGACAGCAGAAAACACTTCAAGGCAAGATGAATGGCCCGTAGATTGATGCGGAGCTGGCCGGCCACTGGAGACTATAGACCTCCAATCTGCTCCCGCCAACCCAGTAGTAATGCAAGTCACCAGTGTCCGCTCTGCAATGGGAACATAGAATGGTCTGAAGGACAAAATTGTTATTGATGATCTACCACTGCAGATCTTGATCTCGGATACATGTCAGAAAGGCAGCCATGATGTTGGGCGCACTGGGATTTCAGGCTCCACTGCAGGGTTTGCACTTGCCCTGGCATAGCTGACAAGGAAGATGTACAAGGCCAAGAAGTCTCAGAACCATCTGGATCGAGCATGAATCATTAGGAGCATAGCCTGAATGTACAGGACTCGTTGCTGTGGAGAAAACGCCTTGAACTCCACCATGCCTAGGATGGCTTCCAAAGAATAGGGGCCTGTGATGGAATCAGGTGGTACTTCGGCTCATTTCCAGTAAACCCCAACAATGGTAGTAGTTCTGCCGTCACCTTTGACTGTCCATACCAGACTGTGGCGAGCCACCTTCAGCAGCGAGCCATTGAGCTATGGAAATAAAGAACTCCCGACCTCAGAAGACAGTCAGCAACCACAGGCCATTACTATAGAGAACACCTGAAGGGTTATGTTGAGGAAGAAGGGGAGCTCGACAAACTGAAAATGTTCCTGGCCAACCTTGTAACACAAGTTAAAATGCAGGGCAGGTATAAAAAAAAAAAAAAAAAAAAAAAAAAAGGTATCCTGCACTATCCCGAGTCCAGAGCAGTTAGGATCTGAGCATTCTGAATTTGTTCTTCCACAGCATAGTGTTCAGGGGTCAGAAGTTCAAGATATGCATGATGCCACTGTCTTTTCGGGCTGGAGAAATTTAAGGAATAACCCCGGTCTTCCTTAAAGTCTGGTACACCCTCTATGATGCCGTTTGAGAGCAAAAAGAGTAACTTCTCATGCAGGATGGCCAGATGCTCTAATTACATTTGTTCTGGTGTAGGAGGGATATTGGGTGGGGAGTAAAGAAATGGTCAAAGTGTCGCCTGTTTAAATAATTTGCAAGACCCATTTGTTTGATATGATGAATCGACAACTCTGGAGGAGCAAGACCTCTGACCTCCTGGTCAGGGACCTGCTGTCTCCCCCAGGAGCTCCGCTGTAGCGCTGCTGCCCCAGTGCAAGTAGGTGTTCGAGGCCTTCCTCTACCCGCAGGCTCCTGCCTGCGCCTCATCCCTGGTGGTCCAGTGGGAGAGCCTTGCTCTTCTGCTGGTCCGCTGCTGTCTGTCCCTGTGTTGTGCCCGCTTTTCTGTCTTACTTCTATCTTTGCCCGCTTTTCTGTCTGTCTTCTATCTTTTTTCTGTCTTGTCATTGTGCCTGTGTATTTATTTTGCATTGTGATTACTGCATCCTGGGTCGATTTTAGGCCAGTTTTCCTGTTTCTTGTCCTATGCCCATTGTTCTCCGTGCCCTTTTCTCGCTGCTGCTGCACCCGCGGCCCCTCCCCCTTGCGGTTCCCGCCTCCCAGCTGCGCTTCCCTCCTCCCTACCCTATTTAATGGCGGCTGAAGGCACGCCAAAGGCAAGCCCATCTGCGCCCGTTCGAGACCCGACCGCTACCAGCGCCATGGACCCTGGATCTCCGACCTCCCACTGCTACGACTCCACTGCCCTCCTCGCGCTCAACACCGGAAGGAACAACAACTGCCAGCGGTCGACGCCGAACACCACCCATGGCCAGTTCTCCTGCCGACACTCCTTGACCATCCACAGCACCACCGCGACCGCCGCACCCACACCAGATGCCCGCACCAGCGAAGCCCTGAAGTGCATCCTCCTCAACGTATGCTCCCTACACAGACACGCCGTAGAGATTTGGGACCTCCTCGACACCCTCTGGCCAGACGTCGCCTTCTTCACAGAAACCTGGACAAACGCCGCCTCCGCCCCAGACATCGCCAACGCCATTCCCGACGGATACAAGATCCAGAGGAAGGACCAGCCCCACCGCCCAGGAGGAGGGCTCGCCATCGCACACAAGAGCTCCCTCCGACTCTCCACCTACAGCACGAGCAACTCCCTCTCCAACACAGAACACCTCCACTTCCAGATCCAGACCAGCCCCAGAAACACGCTTCGCGGCACCCTCGCTTACAAACCCACAGGGCCTTGTGCTCCTTTCATCACCACCATTGCCGACCTCATCGCACCCCACGCCATCGCCTCCACGGACTATATACTTATCGAAGACCTGAACTTACACCTCGACAACCGCAGCGACCCAGACTCCACTGCCCTCCTGGACAACCTCGCCAACCTCGGATTAAAGTAGCTCGCCACCACCCCCACCCACA
Organism: Calotriton arnoldi; assembly: GCA_963921515.1. Classification (NCBI taxonomy): domain Eukaryota; kingdom Metazoa; phylum Chordata; class Amphibia; order Caudata; family Salamandridae; genus Calotriton; species Calotriton arnoldi. The sequence goes on along the minus strand of CAWUFW010000046.1, from coordinate 4,472,628 downwards.
AGGCCGGACACATCCTCGACCCCATCTTCGCAGGAGGGACCAACATCCACACCTCACAGCCCCTCTGGCCAGACCACGACTGCGTACACTTCTCTTTCAACACCACCACCATACACAAGCCAGCCCCACGCCCACCACGAAGGCATTGGAGCAAGGTCAAAGAGGAGCACCTTAACTCCACCCTCACCCACGACCCCCCCTTCGCCACGACCAACGCCAACTCTGCAGCCAAGGAACTATACCGCTGGATGACCAGCTGCACAGACAAGCTCGCACCCCTCCGACAAACAACGCCCCCTGAAGGCCGCCTGGTTCACCACCGACCCCCAAGAAGCCAGACGCTCCTGCAGACGTCTCGAGAAACGATGGAGAAACAGCAAAACCACCAAAGACCAGACCACCTACAACGCGCCATGACAGAATACCACCAACGCATAAGAGCCACCGAGAGGACCTTCATCCGGAACAAAATCCTCACCAACGCCAGCAACTCAAAGGAACTCTTCAACATCATCCAGCAGTTCACCAAACCCCCCCAGCGAAGCCACGGACATCATGCCGTCCCAGGACCTCTGCAACAAGCTTGGCTCCTATTTCCACCTGAAAATCAAGGCCCTCTACGACAACTTCAGCGAACAGACTCCAGAAACCACCCTCCCCTCCAGCAATGACAGCCAGCCTACCATCACCACCTGGATACCGGTCACCACCACGACCATGAAGAGCACCCATTCAGGAGCCCCTACGGACCCCTGCCCGCCGCACATCTTCCACAGAGCTGCCGCCATAGCACCCGAACTAAGCCGGACCATCAAAGCTTCATTCCAATCCAGCATTTTTCCCCGACGACTGGAAGCAGGCAGAGGTCGAGCCCATCCTCAAGAAACCCTTGGCTGACCCGACGGACCTGAAAAACTACCGGCCCATCTCTCTACTTCCCTTCGCAGCCAAAGTCACAGAGAAATTCGTCAACGCCCAGCTGACCACCTTCATCGAAGAGTACGCCATACTTGACTCTTCCCAGCCCGGATTCCGCAGTAACCACAGCACGAGACCGCCCTCCTTGCGGCCACCGACGACATCCGCATGCTACTCGACCAGGGCCACACCGCGGTCCTCAGCCTGCTAGACCTCTCCGCATCCTTCGACACCGCACTCCCACCGCACTCTTGCAGCCAGACTCCATGACATTGGCATACGGTGGACCGCCCTCGACTGGATCCGCTCCTTTCTCGCCGGCAGAACCCAAAGGATCAGACTCCCACCCTTACTCTCCGAACCTGCAGAGATCAACTGCGGTGTACCCCAAGGATCATAGCTCAGCCCGAAGCTCTTCAACATCTACCTGGCCCCCCTCGCGCCATCGTCAGACAGCATGGGCTCAGCATAGTATCCTACACCGACGACAACCAGCTTATCCTCTCCCTCACGAAGAACCCCGAAGACACCAGACTCCGCTTCCAGGAAGGAATGACAGACGTCGCAGCCTGGATGAGCAACAGCTGCCTAAAGCTCAACTCGGAGAAGACAGAGGTCCTCGTCCTTGGACCCTCCCCCACCGCTTGGGACAACACCTGCTGGCCCTCCGCCCTCAGAAACCAACCCACTCCGATGGACAACGCCCGGAACCTCAGCCTCATTCTAGACTTCTCCCTCACCATGGCTCGCCAGATCAACGCCGTCGCCTCCACCTGCTTCAACTCCCTCCGCATGACCTTCAAGTGGATCCTCCACGAAGCCAGAAAGACCGTCACCCACGCACTTATAACCAGCAGACTGGACTACGGTAACGCTCTACGCTGGAATCAACAAATCCCTGCTACACAAACTCCAGAACACCGCATCCAGACTCGTCCTCTGCACCCCACGACAGGAGCACATGACCCAACACCTGCAAGACCTCCACTGGCTCCCCATCGAGAAGAGAGTAACCTTCAAGCTACTCACCCACGCCTCCAAATCCCTCCACAACATCGGACCCAAATACCTCAACAAAAGAGTCTCTTTCCACGTACCCAAAAGAACCCTCCGCGCCGCAGACCTCGCCCTAGCAGAGACCCCGCGCATCCGCAGAACCAGAGCAGGTGGAAGAGCCTTCTCCTACATCGCGGCCAAGGCCTGGAACGAGCTCCCAGTCAACAAGACGCTCCCCCACCCTGCACGCCTTCAGGAAGAACTTCAAGACCTAGCTTTTTGGCAGACCCGGAGCTGCACCTCCCCCCGCGCCTTGAGACCCTCACGGGTGAGTAGCGTGCTTTAAAAGCCCCTGATTGATTGGAGGCAATTCTGAATCCCCCCCAGTTAAATAAAGTGGTTCACTGTCTGTTGTAACCGGGAAAGTGGAGGTGGAAGGCTGATGCCCCTTCTGCCCCACCCACGCACTGCCTGCCAGATCTGCTTCTTCAGCCCGGACTGGGCAGTCTGCTGCATCACCGGCTGGGAATACTGTTTCCACCCACATACCAGCACTATAGAAGCCTCTTAAATTTCCAAACCAGGTGCGGAAATTGTCAGGGGTCAGAAGCCCCAAAAAAGGAGCTTTAACTCGGCTATCTTTAAAGCATTTCAAAGCAGAGATCACCTTCTCATCGAAGCGGTGTAACAAGCTGCCAGAGTATCTGCGAGGGCATCACTAAATGGAAGGTGGAAGCGCACCAAAAGTTTGCAACATGGCCTCTTTGAAGGTCTCCATCTCCAGCAGGAGCTGGCGATGGCCACAAACAAATCTGCATCTAATTTCCTATGAATGTTAGTAATTGAGAACCCCGCAGGTGGCACCTGTAACAATGCCTCTTAGATGCTAGGCAGACAAAAACTTTCAAAGGGATTTTTAAGAAGGGCATTTGGATACCCTTGTTTGATAGTTTGAGGATCTACTCTAGTATTTAGAAAATCTGATTTCTACAAATGTTTTTGGCAAAAGCAACTAACCCAATCTTGAAGCCAAACCAACTTCCCCAACTCTTGGCAAACAGGAGTAAGAATGTACTCTTCCCAGTAACACACGGGTAACAAATAAAGCTTAAATAATGCAAGCGTATTTGCCATTGCTTATGTACAACTAAGCTTTTAGGCGATCATATGCTTATATAGGTGATTAAATACATACCTGTTGCAAATGTGTTGTGCTGACTGTGGAAGGATACAGCATTGACGGGATAAATCTGTTCTATTCCATTTTCCTTCAGCCTGTGACACTTAAAAGCATATTTCTTCTTCTGGACTTCAGCACTTGGATCCAGGTATTCCACGGCCACTCGTCCTTCGATGGAGCTCAACACGTAACCCTGCACAGAGCGATAATATAATTTATCAGTAGAGGAAAGCAAACAATACCACGAACAAAGCACTAAAATATATATATTTTTTAAATCATGCTTCACTAGCATGCGGAACACATACTACATTGACTGCAGCACTGCAAGGATGCCATGCACCAGCAGGGTGACAGAGTGCCTGATGTGGGAGGTGTAGCAACTTTTGTAAGGAAAGCCTTCTTAGTCTGCAACACTAATTTATCCGGTAAGGTAGTGGTGTGCAGTTGTTGGACAGAATGGGACTATAGCTCATGCACACAAAGATGACCTGATTACTAGGAGTGGCACTGCTTTCCGGGTTAGTAGCCTCAGTGGACTGATTCTAATAGGGTGCCCATTAGAAATGTGAGAACCAAATTCAGATCCCAGCAGGGTACCACAAAAGGTTTCAGTGTAAACATGTAGTTCAGCCATGTAAAGTAGTGCATCACAATGTGTTTTAAAAGAGAAGGGTGATCACGTAACTGTAGCAAGGCCGGTAAAGCTGCTAAATCTTTCAATGTTGCTGGGCCAACAAAAGGGGAGAAACAAAGGACGTCATAACTGGGCTTGTGGGGCTGGATATGCCTAGCACACCACACTACAAACTTCCGCCAGCATCCCGCATAGATGGATTTAGTGGAGTTCAGCCTAGCCGCCAGAATGACATTTACTACTTGATTGAGCAGTAAGCTGTCACTGCTCAATCTCAAAGCATGGAGGTGCAAGTTTTGCATGCTTGGGTGCAGGACACTGCCCTGCTGCTGCAACACAAGATCCTCCCAAAGAGGCAGTCAGACCAGAGGACATATACTCAAGGCCAAAACTTCTAGGTACAGCACTCTCCTGGCCCAATCTGGAGCCACTAGGTTGACTTGAGCGTTTCGGATCTTCAGCACTTTGGGCAGGAAACGTAGAGGCGGGAAGGCGTACAGGAGTTCCGAGCTCCAGTCCAACCGAAAAGCATTTCAAGTGAAAATTGCCTAGGGAACTCCAACCTGTTTAATTCTCAGAAGTGGTGAAAAGATTGAGACAGGGTTCTTCCCATTGCTGGAAGATACCATGTGTCACATCATTCTCAGGCAACGCCAGCTGAGTTCATTTTCTCCCTAATATTTAGAGATCCTGCTAGGTATTGTATGACAAGCAAAATGTTCCGATGAGACTGCGAGATGGAGGGAAGGCTCGAAACAGCCGTGTGTCAAGGATGAACGAGTCAGGTGTAAATCCAGGAGATGTCAACATGTAGGCTGCCATCTGGAGGTGGTTCATGACTGTCTGAGGCAAGCCTGGTTCTAGCAACCAGTCGTAGAGGTACTGGAATTGTATTCCCAACCTAATCAGATGGGCAACAACTACTATAATTTTGGTGAACTGAAAGTGCTCGTGGGCTACCTGAAACTGCAGGTAGAGTCTATGGGATTGCAGGATGGGGAAATAAGCATTGTGTAAAACCAATGCCGCCATTCTGTGCCGGAAACCAGGGAAGACAAAACTTGGGTCAAAAGGAGCATCTTGAACCAGTCATTCTTGAGGAAGTTAAAGATGGGGGGGTGGGGGGGTCTAGAATAGAACAAAGTAATCCATCCTTCTTTGGCACCAGAAAGTATTTGAAATAGCAAGTCAGTCCCGACCTCTGATGCCGGTACTGTCTCTATGGTCCCCATCTCCAGAAGAGAGTGAACTTCATGTCAAGAATGGACAAGTAGCCTTCCGAAAGGTGTTGTGGTGTAGGCGGCATGGCTGGAGGGGTAGATAAGAAGGGCAGTGCAAATCCACAGTGGACAGTTTGTAGCACGTATCTGTCTGATGATGCGATTTGTAACAGGTTGAGTTAAAAACTTATCTGGCCTTCATTCGCGAAACAGTGTGCAGGTGATGTCAAACTAAAGAGGTTTTGCAGCAGCAGATAGGGTAGTTCGTGACCCTCTGGGCCTGGATGCTGTCCGCCAGATCTCAGGCCTCTAAATCCGAAAGGACTGGGAAGTCCGTTATGGAGGCAAAGTTTGTTCTGGCCTCTGCAGCATCTCTTTCGAAGCAGGAACGGGGAGATATTGTTGGAGAACCTGCTGTACAGGCGGTGGAAGACCAAGAGAGAGCACTGTTGCTTTGCTTTCTTTCAAGTGCTCTAATGCAGTCTGCCTCAACATCACTGGAGAAGACTGTGGATATTACCTAGGTGAGACTCTGAAGCATCAGGCCTATACCAAGGGCCTTACCCATTCAGTAGTGTCCAGCTCAAACCTGATCACGTACTTCACTGCGTCCCGACCATCCTCAAATTATTTTATTTCTTGGAGGTTGGCACAAACGTCGCCTGAAACTGCAGGCAAGATATCGCTCACCATGTCCCACAAAACGTGCATGTAATGTCCCAGAAGGCAACTCTAAGTGACACATCAAAGGGCATGGCTCACAGGAGACCATCTGTTTCCCAATTGCCACCATACAGTTCAGCTCAGACTGGTGGGGTGGTTTGGAAGCAGATTCGGTTTTAGTCGACGGGTAAAAGCCTGAACCACAAGGCTCTTTAGTTCTGGGTGCTGTGATGTGTCCCTGGAGTTGGTTGTGCATGTCTGTCTGTCTATTGTGAGGCAGGCAAGATCCTGCCTTTGCCCAGGTGTCACTAGGGTGTCTGTGAATGCTCCATTAAATGGAAGCAGCGATTCTGAAGAGGTATGCCTTGGCTTCAAAATCTGTCAGTACATGTGTTTTAACCTCCACTGAGGGAAGTTGGAGGTCAAGCTCTCTGCCACTCTTAATTACAATGTCGAAAGAGGGCTATTCCTTTGTGGAGGGGCCAGGTGGAGAACGGAGTCCAGTATTTGGAGAGGTGTCAAGGCCACTGGCCTCCTGAAGATCCACAAAAAGATTTTCGTTGACATACTTGCAATTCATAATAGTCGTCATGTGGCCCCAGGTCTGAGAATCTTAGGCAGCGAAAGCGAATCAGAATGTGGTAAAGGTCGAGTTGGGAGCAACTTTGATGAAGGTTGTAGTGTATTCGCTTCAGAGTCGAAAAGGCCAATGGGTTCGCCTTCCGTCAGCAATGCTGACACATTTGGAACATGTGTGGTATTCAACGCAGGAGAAGGAGTCGGAGCAGGCGTTGGCCCTAGCGTTGGGATGTACAGCCGAGCTGGGTCGAGAGTCGCAGTTGGCATGAAGGACAGATCCGCCAGCAGTAACCTGACTGGAGGCCTCCTTGGATCCATAGGGCCCGAAGGCTTGCCAGGACGATTGTGGTGGGTGACCACGATCTGAAAGTACCTTGACATCACAAGAGTGGCGGGAATAGCAGGAGCCATGTTTGGACTTCATGTTTATTCTTTTTCAACTTACCTGAGGATTTGGAGTGGGATGAAGATCTCTCTCAAAAACTGCCTCAGGACCGAGAACACATCTGCATCCTGGACTTCAATTGGGTTCAGGCCTTCCTATGGTGCTGTTCAGCCGAGTTTAGCATTGCAGTCCCAGATGACCGTGTTCATTTGAGCAAATTTGCCGCATAACAGTTGTGCGAAGTGCTGAAACACCAGAACCAAGCATTGTGAAGGTTCGTCACTGACATCAGTTTGTGGCAAACTCTACACTGTTCGAAACCCATCGTTTTAGGGGGAAGACATCTCTTGCACACTCGAAAATATTTGAGAGAATTTTCTGTCAAGTGACAGAAAACAAGTGAGCAATCTTCAGATCCGCGTCAGAATGTGTGTAAAGAAAAGAATTGACGTGGTGGTTTAATTGTGGTTCAGATGTCACTTGCAGGGCAGGAAAGTGACCAGAGGTGGAGCTGCACAACGCCATCTGCCAGCATGCGAGGAAATTGCTCTCAGCACCCAGACTGGCGCCTGTGGATGTTCACAAGGTGAGAAATCTGTGGTTAGAAGTAACCATCAGAAAGCTTATTCTATATAAAATCAGCCCAGAGGAAGTTGGTTACACCATTTTGAACATCTGTTGCTGGAATGTACGACTGGTCAGGAGTTATCAAAAATAGCCAAGTGCATTTGTTCTATACCACAAACGCATAAATATACTAATTTTCAAAGGCTTTGGAACAAGTAAGAAATCATGCAAAAGTGGAATCCATGGTCTTCCGTCTACCGTTTTATCTACAATGGCTTCCATTTTATGCAAAATACATTTCCAATAAGTGGACAGAGTGGAATAATTACAGGGAATGTGAACAAGTCGGGCCGAGAACAAAGAAAGGCTATGCGAATGTCTGATGTGCCACATACAGTTTTCTCCTACAAGCACCAGAGCTTGCCCTCAAGCTGATGCAGCGAGGCTGGTAAAAGACGACTGCCTATAATGGAGTTTGTAATCCTGTATCATTCCTGTCTAAATGTATTTGGCAATGCCCCTTATTACAGCAACTATAATATTTTGATATGCCGTGCTGGGATTATATTCTGGCTCTCCAACAGGAAATTTAATATGAGGTATCAGTGAGGTCGATTAAAAAAATGGAGCTGTAAATTTAAGTGGGCCTTAGAAGCCAGTGTATTCATGAGAAGTTCTTGAAAAGGGTGGAATTAAAAGGGGAAACAAACATGCATTAGTGGATGTTATGCAAGAGTATTTAGATAATGCAAACAAAGCTACAAAACAGTGGAGCAATGTACAAGAGGAATGCAAACTGGGGGCAGCAGAGGCACAGGGTAGATGGGATTTCTGCAAAGAGGGAAAACATTGCAGGAGGGGGGGGAGATTACTCCAGTATTGCATGAATAAATGAATCTCTACCATCAGTCTCGAATGAAACAGGGATGGGACTTGCACTAAAAATTACTATGTGGTACAATGCGAGGAGACAGACACATAGGCTACTAGATTTCTTGGGCAAAAAATAAATTCCAAAATAATTTTGCAGAATTCAACAGGATTGAATACAGTTTCAGATTCCTGGATAGCAGAGTTTGTCACCTTTCCAATCTCTGTTTTGCAAATTAATGGCTTCTGAAAATATCCAGTCTAGATATCAAATGCATTGTGCCACCGGCTGTTAATGATGAAAGATTTCCGTAACTGGAACAGAATGCTTGTCAAGTGATTTTTTTTTTTTTTTTTTTTTTAACCGTCGTAGGTAGACAGCAGTGGCACGCTGATTTTGTGCCATGCAAATTAATTTTCTGGTTCTGTAATACTTTTTCACTTCAGCATATGGAAGAAATCGGATTGGCGCAGATGCCAAAATAAGCATTGGCAAAGCCAGGTACATTAATTTTGTCAGTCTTTTTTCATCCCCGTTGTACAGCAGCATGGATGCAGTGCAACATGGTTGAAACAAACTTTTTAAAAAAAAAATAGGCTGCATCACAACGCCTAAAAAAGAAAGAAAAAAAAAACATCTACAAGGCAAAATATTATAGCTATTTTGCTTTGGCAAGTTTTTTGCCATGCTCTACAGAAGTGTGGCTGCTGTGCAGGATGGCTGAAAATGTAAAAAAAAAAAAAAAAAATGCTCTAGGACAATGACAACATTGACCTCTTCCTAGCTTTTTTTTATTTTTTTATTTACCTTCAGCCAAGCTGCTGAACAACGAGACCTATTGACTTTGCCAATACTTTTTTTTCCCTGGCTGGAAGTGCTGGCTAAGGACAGGGCAAGCAACAATGGAATCCAGCAGGGAGCGGGACGGAATGAGGCAAGCACCAATAGAATTTGGCAGGGGGTGGGATGGAAAGGCAAAACAGCCACAATGCGAGAAGGGCAGGGCGGGTCAGGAGCAAGCAGCAAAGGAATGCGGGGGGGGGGGCAGGGACGAGAGGGGCGCAAGAAAACGCAGGACGGGTCTGAGGAAGAGTCTGCCTGCAACCACATTCACTCTTGTGGATTGCTGCAAAATAAAACAAGCATTTGCAATGCAATAGGTCTCGCATTTGTGAAAGTTAGAGCTCTTGGTGTTAGAAATGACAATGTTTTTTAATTTTGTTTTCTGTATAAAGTGGAGTGATGATATTTGCATAGCGCTATTTCTATTCCTATGACCTTGCGGCGCTGGTGAACCAGAAAATGGGAAATAGGTTATGAGGGAGGGGAGACAAGAGTAATATGCTGGCTGTGAAAAAAAAAAAGTAACTATGGAATTATATGCTCTTCAAGCCACAGGATTTTAAACTGGACTATGTAAAACAAACATGACACATAATCCACAACCTACTGCATAATCTTAGATTACAACAACACATTGTAGCTCAAACAAAAAAAAAAGCACGACACGTGGTGCTGGGCTCTGGCATGTTCTCTATTAAGTTTAATTTGGCACCGTACAGTTGCGGATTGTTGAATTCAAGTACTAAACTGGTACTAATGTGGTTAATCTTTTCCCATCCAGTAGTTATTGTCACAGATATTGTTTTTAATAAAGCCTTATGTGGAATAAAAAAAACCTTTCAAAATAAACAGATGCACAAATAAACACAAATGTGCAAGCACAGATAGAAAGAAACACAAAAATGCATGCATTAAAATGCACACATCTGGAAATAGCCAGCTGCAGTCGCATACACAGATAGATGCAACCACACAAGCGCACACACACACACACACACTCACATAGACATGCACATAAGCAAGCATGCACAAACATACAGCATTAACAAGAGGAGATACATTTACAAACTCACATGCATGCAGATATATACAAGCGCACACATACAAAGGCACTCATACATACCTACGCATATGTGCACTCAGATACGCATGCATGCACACATATATAGGCACACACTTGTGTTTGTCTCACCCGTGAGGTGTCTTGAAAAAAATATTTATTTCACATTTTTTGCAAATGTAAGCATTTGAAGAGCTTTGACGGGGCAGCGGATAGATGGAGATAAGAGGCATGGCAGATATGGTGGCAGACAGAGAAACAAAAGAGGAGTGTGTGAGATGGGGAGAGCGATATGGAAAACACTGACGGGAGAACTAGAGCTACAGATTTAAAGAAACAAAAGATGTTAAAAGGACAGAGCGAGATGGGGCAACATGGGTGGATGGGTACGGAGAGAGCAAGAGAGAAAGGGGAGACAGATGAAGACAGGTGAGAGAAAAGAGGTGAATGGGTAAGGTGTGAGAGAGGAGGAGGGAGAGAGCTGGGTCGACGGGTAAAGAAGTAAGACGAAGGAGCAAGAGAGAGTGGGATGAAACGATAAGAGGAAGTGTAAGGTGAGAGACAGGTGAGAGTTGAGGAGACAAGGGCTAGGGACATGCGAGATAGAAAGAGGGATGAGAGAGGGAGAGATTGGGAGACATGCGTGGACTGGTAAATTGGGAGTGAAAGAGGGAGGATGGTGGAGAGAGAGTTCGAAAGAGCACGAGAAAGTGAATGAGAGGTAGGGAAACAGGGTGTACTGAGACACAGATAAGCCGGAATAAAATGTTTGCATAGAGCATGGAAGGTAGAGTGAGGAGCTGGGACGGGGTGTAACAAGTGAGCTGCACGTTTCTCCCAAATACTGCACTGAAGCAGGATCTGAATCTACGGTCGAGTTTTTATTTCTCTTTTAGGTTTTTAACAGGCACATACAGCCAACAAGCTTGCCTACAGCTGTGGTTACAAATTTCAGGTAGAAGAACTGGAAAAAAAAAAGTTATGCCTGGGCCTTCAGTAAGTATATCCTTACACCGGCTTGGTGAATGTAATCTTCTTTGCAATTATAGAGGTCTTTGGAATTTTTTTTGGGGGGACGGGGATTTTATTTAATGCCAATTGGTTGAAACAAAAATATCTAATAAAAAAGTTTAAGTGTTGGAAAAGTTCCAGTTAGAGAAGCAAAGACACTAAATCGCACATATAAACGCTTCCAGAACAATGAAGCAAGTGGCTTGCTTGAGGCCTTCGTTAATGAGCACTTCTGGATTCTCACTACTCCAGAGGTGCTCCTAGGCAGATCGAACAAGCGGAACACTCAGGTGGTACTGCATTGCAGGTAGCACAGCACAGGGTATGTGAGAAATCCATTTAGTGACAAAACGGCAGATTTTAAGAGTAAAAAGCTGTTAAACTGACCAACAATGACATCTTAAATGTCGCTGGGGGCATAGTAAAAATACATGGATGAAGAAAAAAAGGAGATGTACTGATAACATGAGGATGGTCACAGAGGGAAACGTATATCCACAACGCAAGGAAACTGAATGAGAAAAAAAAAAACAGGACTGACATTTTAAACTACGCAATGGAGTTGTTTTGTGGTTCGAGCATAAGGCTGCATTGTTTGGTCAATAGTTATGGTGTATGGTCCATTGGAAGGGTAGCTGGTACAGCAGTGTGATGTCTGTAAGGAAGCAAAATAAGCAGATAAAGGCAGACGAGAAGACAGGCCAGTGAAAGGGAGCACAAATAATTTAAAAATAAACTAATTCAGAAATATGAAAAATACGAATCTAATAAATCAGTAAACGATAGCCATCAGCCTAGCCACCACAGAGCAGTATTAAACATTGCAGGGTCAGGAATTGGGGGCCTGACTAAGTACGGTTGCCATGTCTTGAAGCAAAAAAAAATTAAAACACCGAGCAAAGAAATGCAGCTTTTCATTAGCACGCAAGTGCAAGGTTATGGCTTTAAGTGGGCCGCAAGTTCTAATAATCAGCTCCTGAGACGGGTCCCCATCGGGCTCTCCATTTTTGCCCTCACTGTGCAGGTGAAAAAAAAATCTTAACTCGGCAGCAGTACCACCTTTCACTGCCTTTAATGTAACTCACAAGAGACTCGTTATAGTTCTATCACGGTCTCATCATGTCAGTACTGAAGCATTTTCAATAATATACATAACGAAGCCATAGTTGTTTTTTCTTCGTATACAGCTAACTATTGATAAAGCCAATAGTCCTCGCTTGCTGTCGGTATAATGTTACTCGTTGCATTATATATATGTGGTTATAATGACAAAAACAGCAAAATACCAGTCGGGCGGCACACTATGCTAAGCACAGAGTTTTAGGTTTTGTGCTTTTAAGCCACACTCTTATTAACACCTGCCACGCCCCTTTGAGACTCCCAAGTTTTCATCCCAATGAAAGCCCTGGTTATGGCCAAACACTTCACGCAGACATGCCAATACAAACGGCATGTGGAAGAGTGGTGCCTCACAATCCTCCGCAAACAAAAGCACACACAACCTGCTGCTACAAAAAAGCCGAGCGAACACGAAAAGTTGGGAAATATTGAAACACGTTTGTCCATGTAAAGGGCTCTTACAAATCAGCAGGAAATATCGTACGTAACGAAATGTTTGCCTATTGTAAGTAGATGTTAAACATATCCTGAAAAGGGCACAAGTTTCCCTGCTGATTTTAAAGTAAACAACGAAGATTGTTTACGTTTTAAATATTGCTGTGTTTTAAAGCCACCATGTCATGGTCAGGTTGTTTTTGGAGGGCCGGTCTCTGCTCGACAACTGGAATAGCAGCTTCGCTTGGCCAGATTGGGGGATGGGCGGGTCCCTTAAGATCTCGGAGCAGGTACTGGGCTGGTTATGTCCCATTCCTGGTTTCACGTTTCTTGAGGAGGAGGAGGAGGGGGGGGTCCTGTCCTTCGGCACACGGACACGCCCTAAAATGTATACAAAACAGTGGAGATGTGTTAGTGCGCGCATCGCCACAGTGCCCTGACTAACCCTGGGCAAAGAACTACGCTACGCTCGCGTAGTTTGCGCTACTTCGCACAACGCGAATTGCACGTAGCACAGTGCAAACACGCGTAGCGTAGCGGTCATTTTTTGCTTGCTCGCGGTCCTCAACGTCAAGTTGGCGACCGCGAGCAAGCAAAATGACATCCCGGCGAGATTCTCAACGCGGGGAGGTCAGGTTTCTCATTGCGAGTGGTCGCGTATGCTCGCGACCGCTCGCGATGAGAAACTACCAGTCCGCGTTGAGAAAGCTGCCGCTCGAGTAAAAATCTACTCGAGCGGCAGTAAAAGACAGCTCGCACTGTGCAAGATGCCGTTTTCAATGATTGCACAGTGCGGACAAGCATCCGGCACTGTGCAATCATTGCGAACAGTGCACTACGCAGTTCGCGTAGTGCTACGCGTAGCTCGCGTAGTGCTACGCGTAGTGCGAACTGCACTTTGCGTAGCTTCACGTAGCGCTACTTCGCGAACTACGCCCAGGCTTAGCCCTGACTCCCCGGCAGACCAGGGCAAGAAACACCGGCTCCCTGAGAGGATACAAGTAGACGGGGTTTAACAGAAAATCGGGCGCCCTGCTGAAACAAAGCACGGCGTCCATGCATATAGCTATGTGTTCCTGCACGACGCAGATGGTGTGGCGGTGCCAATAGAAGGCGGAAATGAACAATTACAAAGCAGTTGGGGTGGCATCACGGACAACAGGAGGGAGGGCGTGGGGGGTGAGAAGGCACGAACAACGGGAGGGCGGGCGGGGAAGGCACAGACAACGGGAGGGCGGGCGGGGAAGGCACAGACAACGGGAGGGCGGGCGGGGAAGGCACAGACAACGGGAGGGCGGGCGGGGAAGGCACAGACAACGGGAGGGCGGGCGGGGAAGGCACAGACAACGGGAGGGAGGGCGGGGAAGGCACAGACAACGGGAGGGAGGGCGGGGAAGGCACAGACAACGGGAGGGAGGGCGGGGAAGGCACAGACAACGGGAGGGAGGGCGGGGAAGGCACAGACAACGGGAGGGAGGGCGGGGAAGGCACAGACAACGGGAGGGAGGGCGGGGAAGGCACAGACAACGGGAGGGAGGGCGGGGAAGGCACAGACAACGGGAGGGCGGGCGGGGAACAGACAACGGGAGGGCGGGCGGGGAACAGACAACGGGAGGGCGGGCGGGGAACAGACAACGGGGAGGGCGGGCGGGGAACAGACAACGGGAGGGCGGGCGGGGAACAGACAACGGGAGGGCGGGCGGGGAACAGACAACGGGAGGGCGGGCGGGGAACAGACAACGGGAGGGCGGGCGGGGAACAGACAACGGGAGGGCGGGCGGGGAACAGACAACGGGAGGGCGGGCGGGGAACACAACGGGAGGGCGGGCAAGGCACACAACGGGAGGGCGGGCAAGGCACACAACGGGAGGGCGGGCAAGGCACACAACGGGAGGGCGGGCAAGGCACACAACGGGAGGGCGGGCAAGGCACACAACGGGAGGGCGGGCAAGGCACACAACGGGAGGGCGGGCAAGGCACACAACGGGAGGGCGGGCAAGGCACACAACGGGAGGGCGGGCAAGGCACACAACGGGAGGGCGGGCAAGGCACACAACGGGAGGGCGGGCAAGGCACACAACGGGAGGGCGGGCAAGGCACACAACGGGAGGGCGGGCAAGGCACACAACGGGAGGGCGGGCAAGGCACACAACGGGAGGGCGGGCAAGGCACACAACGGGAGGGCGGGCAAGGCACACAACGGGAGGGCGGGCAAGGCACACAACGGGAGGGCGGGCAAGGCACACAACGGGAGGGCGGGCAAGGCACACAACGGGAGGGCGGGCAAGGCACACAACGGGAGGGCGGGCAAGGCACACAACGGGAGGGCGGGCAAGGCACACAACGGGAGGGCGGGCAAGGCACACAACGGGAGGGCGGGCAAGGCACACAACGGGAGGGCGGGCAAGGCACACAACGGGAGGGCGGGCAAGGCACACAACGGGAGGGCGGGCAAAGCACACAACGGGAGGGCGGGCAAAGCACACAACGGGAGGGCGGGCAAGGCACACAACGGGAGGGCGGGCAAGGCACACAACGGGAGGGCGGGCAAGGCACACAACGGGAGGGCGGGCAAAGCACACAACGGGAGGGCGGGCAAGGCACACAACGGGAGGGCGGGCAAGGCACACAACGGGAGGGCGGGCAAGGCACACAACGGGAGGGCGGGCAAGGCACATACAACGGAAGGGCGGGCAAGGCACAGACAACGGAAGGGCGGGCAAGGCACAGACAACGGAAGGGCGGGCAAGGCACAGACAACGGAAGGGCGGGCAAGGCACAGACAACGGAAGGGCGGGCAAGGCACAGACAACGGAAGGGCGGGCAAGGCACAGACAACGGAAGGGCGGGCAAGGCACAGACAACGGAAGGGAGGGCAAGGCACAGACAACGGAAGGGAGGGCAAGGCACAGACAACGGAAGGGAGGGCAAGGCACAGACAACGGAAGGGAGGGCAAGGCACAGACAACGGAAGGGAGGGCAAGGCACAGACAACGGAAGGGAGGGCAAGGCACAGACAACGGAAGGGAGGGCAAGGCACAGACAACGGAAGGGAGGGCAAGGCACAGACAACGGAAGGGAGGTCGGGCGAAAAGGCACAGACAACGGAAGGGAGGTCGGGCGAAAAGGCACAGACAACGGAAGGGAGGTCGGGCGAAAAGGCACAGACAACGGAAGGGAGGTCGGGCGAAAAGGCACAGACAACGGAAGGGAGGTCGGGCGAAAAGGCACAGACAACGGAAGGGAGGTCGGGCGAAAAGGCACAGACAACGGAAGGGAGGTCGGGCGAAAAGGCACAGACAACGGAAGGGAGGTCGGGCGAAAAGGCACAGACAACGGAAGGGAGGTCGGGCGAAAAGGCACAGACAACGGGAGGTCGGGCGAAAAGGCACAGACAACGGGAGGTCGGGCGAAAAGGCACAGACAACGGGAGGTCGGGCGAAAAGGCACAGACAACGGGAGGTCGGGCGAAAAGGCACAGACAACGGGAGGTCGGGCGAAAAGGCACAGACAACGGGAGGGCGGGCGAAAAGGCACAGACAACGGGAGGGCGGGCGAAAAGGCACAGACAACGGGAGGGCGGGCGAAAAGGCACAGACAACGGGAGGGCGGGCGAAAAGGCACAGACAACGGGAGGGCGGGCGAAAAGGCACAGACAACGGGAGGGCGGGCGAAAAGGCACAGACAACGGGAGGGCGGGCGAAAGGCACAGACAACGGGAGGGCGGGCGAAAAGGCACAGACAACGGGAGGGCGGGCGAAAAGGCACAGACAACGGGAGGGCGGGCGAAAAGGCACAGACAACGGGAGGGCGGGCAAAAAGGCACAGACAACGGGAGGGCGGGCAAAAAGGCACAGACAACAGGAGGGTGGGCGGGGAGGGGAAAAGAAGGCACGTCAACGGGGGGGGGGGGGAAGAGAAAGAGTAAAGAAGGCACCAAAGCATGTCGTGCCTGAAGTAGAAGAACCTCATTAAAGAAAATAGTGCTCACAGTCTAAATAACAGGTACTGTGTAACAACCGAAGTAAAGGGGCCAGTCGCCAAGGGAGTTGACAAATAAAGAGCCGGTACCAAGGAGGGACTAACAAGCCTATTGACGAATCAGAAGCCAGCATTTAGGACAGACAATGATACAAGCCAATGGCAAATATGGGCAGAGAGTGGGAGGGGCTCCTACTCCTCTACAATAAGTCTCGCAGAGCGGCACATGCGCGCTGGCTCTAGGCTCGACCTAAAAAGCACCCCAAAAGCATGTAAGCAGTGGAAGGATACTGGGCCCCGAAAGGAAGCAGTACTTGGTCCATGCTCCGAGGAAGAGAAGCACATGAAGAGGAATTGAAGCCAGCACGCGCTGACCAATGAGAAGCATGGAAATTAGTAACTAAGCCAATAAATGGTAAGTAACCAGTGGGCTCTGAGCCCACTAAGTTAACAAAATGTCTTACAAGCGACCATGCGTGTGCGGTCTCAGGCAAGGCTTAAAAAAGGCAGTTCTATTAGGTCACATCTTACAATGACAGAACTCCAATTCTTTTGATTATGTGTGCATTTATCTGCAATTGCTGTTTATTGAAAGAATCCTTTTCAGGATTAATTTTATTTCTACAACAAAAGATGCTTTAGAAGTCTCTAAAAAGTATTCTCAGTTTATGGGGCAAGTACCCTTTATGAGCTTAATGTTGCACTTAATATCTTCAACATTCACCAGAACTGAAGCATCGCTCATGAAATTTAGACCTTTCGATCGCCATCACTTTAGTTTGAAGTTTACCAAGATACAGATGCATCTTACACGTTGTTTTCATACGCATAAAGTGATCCTTCGCAGTCCCTCCTTCCAGTCCTAGCCAATTACAGATTAGCAAATTTAACTCTAATTAGAGTCCCAGAAGAACAGCGCTCATATCGTTGGCTGTTAAGCTGACTTCAAGTTATCATTTAGACAAGACAAAGGGTCAAAGTGCAGATGGGACAGGAAATTATCACTACAAAAACAGAGCAGTGGATCGTTTCCAGTTCACTTTTTAACAAGCAAAATGTGTGTGAGCAACATTCCTTTCTGCAATGTCTAGTATTGCCACATGGAGACCAGCCCGTGTAACATTGCACAGTTTGATGCAAATGTAATTCCTGGCCCTTTTTTTTTTTTTTTACAACTTTAGAAGTGCAAAAATAACAGCGGCAGCAACCATGTTTCACCCTCTGACACATTACAATTGGAAACAAGCATTGGCATAGCCAATAGGTCTCGCCTTTGGGACCTTATAAGTGTTTAGCTAAGCAACAGTTGATGTTGTTGCAATAAGGATATTGTGCTGGATAACTAAACACTTATAAGGTCCTATTGTATATGGCAATAGGTTTTGCTTTTGGGACCTTATAAGTATTTTGTTATGCAGTATAATATCCTTGGTGCAATATTATGAACAGTTGTATGGCGAAACATTTGTAAGGTCCTAAAGGCGAGACCTATTGGCTATGTGAATGTTTGAGAGAGTGTTTTGAAGGAATGGTTTTTGTAATGTTAATTGTTATAAATGTGAGAGGTTGGCCTGGTATATGCTGACTACTAATTATAGTGTGCACTTTTTAAACAACCCTTATTGATGAATAGGTTAAAGACAACATTTATTGAAAGCTATCCTAGTGTTAGTTATGGAGAGTAGCCTTTAGTGTAAGAGTTGAAGGAATGTAAAGCTGCTTATTTTACCATTTGTGAACCTTATGAATGCGCAAATTAAAGGAGAACCATAGAAGGCATATATAAAATAGAAGTATTTATTACTAAATAGTTTTTTTAAAAATATTGATGATATTAGAGAATAAAGCATACAATATTAAATCCGTAGAACGACAGTAAATAGCAGAATATATAGTGGGCTGTAGGGGGAGATCAAAGTATAAAGTTTGAAAGTGGTATAACAACCACGATAGGACTAGACAGAGTGCCTAGAGCAGTTTTTTTTTGGGACCTTAAGGAAACAGCGAAGGTAGTGATATAGGGGACCTATGGAGGACGGGTGCAGTGTGAGAACTGAGAAGGGTGAGAGTGTGATATTGTCTGTGCTTATTAGTGCATGCCTGTATAGGAGACTGTTTTAAAGGATGTTTATAACAATGCATGCTCCAAATAATAAACAAATGGATGGAAGGGAGAATGGATGGATAGATGAATGGATTTAAAATTGCATATGTATAAATGATGTTCTGGTGAATGCGTACATGGACAATTTGTTTTTAAAAATAGGTTCTGGCGCCCAAAGTCACAACATTGCTTAACAATGTAGTTGCCGGATAACAGGTGTGGGGCCTCAATGCCCAAAACACACACTAAAAGGTCACAGGGCCTTGGAGGTGGGCTCGCATTGAGGCTGCAGGCTAGGACATTTATGTTTTTACCTCTTTTCCATCACCCTGTTATTAAAACAAACGTTTGGTTTGGGTAGTAAAGTAAAATGTGGACATGTTAAATTGTAACATGGGGTGGTGTGATACAGGAAAGGCAGAAGGTAATTAAGCATGTAAGCACCCAAAGATCCGATTAAATTGGTTTAATAAAGCACTACTAGGTAGAGCGAAGCAGAACATATGTATTTTTCTTTAAACAGGTTATTTTGTTTTAATTAACAGCCCAACATGTTTAGTATTTATTTTTCCTTCATAACAATTACGTGTTATGTAATGTGTAATGTTTTTAGAGGATTTTATTATGCACGTTTAGCCATACTCTGGCTAAAATTAAGCCCCTTTTATAACAGTGTGGTAAAGGTCTGGCAGTAGAAAGGACAGGCTTAGGGGGGATGGGAGTGTTAGCAAGTGATCGTAAACAAAAGTCTCCGCTGAGGGGAAACAGGAATAAAGGAGGAGGGCTATGTCTGGCTTGTGCTACACTGGCACCGCCGGTCTGTTTCCTGCTGACACTTCTAACCTCAGCATTCTAATGTAACTGCGGGGAAGCGGCGCTATCTGCATGTTTGCACTTGATGCAGTATTCTGTTTTTATCAAGTTTTAAATAGTGCAAACTCAACACAAACGTATTGGAGCCCTTCCATAAGTACCAGTTACGTAACACAAGGATGCATTTTATTTTTTTGGGTAGGCATGGGCGACTAAGGAATTTATTTGCCAACAAGCACAGGATATTACGCTTACTCACAAACTCAAACCAAGTTGCCCAGTTCCAAAGTTGGCAGCTCAAACAGTTAAGCCACATACTTTCCAAATTCTTAAAACTGGTGTTTATGTCTCGCCTAAGATAGAGACCGCAAGATAGAAATGCGTGCCCGTTTTACCCCAACTCAAACACTTTGCAGTAAGATTAAAAATATTTAAAATTGTCTAAACGCTTCAGATGGGCAAATGTTTTATACACGAATCTGCACGCTCTCACAGGAAAGCGAGGGACAAAATGATAAAGTCCCAAAGCAAAAACCACGAATAAGATAATAAAATTACGCTAAAAGAAAAAGACATACCCCGTTCCTCCATGTTGAATTTTAACACAGTTTTATTTTCTGTAAAGCATAATGTATACATAACTCCCCGAGACTTTTACAAACACGACAGCACAAAGCAATGCCTCCAACTTAAAAAATTGGTCTTTTTTGTTAAAGGGTTGTTTAACTGCTGTCTTGCAGTTGAAGATTTATTTAAACCACAGCTTTGGCATTGTTTCAAAGTTCCATTAATTTTTCAAAAGCGCTTAAAACTAACAAAATGCATGAGCATGCATTTTATGCTAAGAAGCAAAAGTACATTTAAGCATTGTTAGTAAATTATGTCCATGTTGCCTTGTCCTGTAGGGGAATAAAAAAAAAAAAAAAAAGCGAGAGTGCACGAGGGAATGACAAATGCAGCTATTTTCAAGCACACTCGTGCTTGTGGCACCATCCGCCTTGCGGGAGCGAGCAACAGCCAATTAGCATGCGCGCCGCTGCTCGCTCCCGCAAGGTGGATGCCGCCACAAGCACGAGTGTGTGCTTGAAAATGAGCAGAGCGACGGATAAAGGCCCTCCTATGCAGCGCATGCGTGCTGCGTAGGCGAGACCTAAAAAGGGGCACAGTAATCACTTGGTTATATTGAGGAGCTGAGGCCGTATCGGAGGGCAGTAGAGTAATCGTTAGCCCTTGATTCAGGCCTGACCTTTCCGTGGTTCAAACAGGCTCGTCAATGGTTTGATAGACTGGACCATGGATTTTTCTGGTTGAATCCAGACTGGTTAGTGGCTACTTCCAAGTTGCAGTTAAAAAGCACAAGTTACTACTTGTGTAACGATATATCTGTAAGAGACATTAGTTAGTGATAGATTCCTTACCTTAGAATATCCCCAGGCGTCAGACTGGATCCGGAAAGTTGTCTCAGCAGTACCCCTGCACGTCGGTAGGTGGCATCGTGCGGCTCCGCGTTAGTCGCTGGCGTCATAGGCGCCGAGATGCCGTCACGGAGATTACTTAGGCGCCACACATGCGCGCTGACGTCAGTTCTGTACACGACTTTCCGAACAAGGAACGCAGAGTCATGCAAGAAACCGGCCACTGGTGCCATGAAACTAGGGCCCTGAAACGGATGACCTTAACCCTAGAATCAGGTCGCAGAACGGGGAGGATGGGTGGGGCGGTAAGGAATCTATCCCTAACTAATGTCTCTTACAGATATCGTTACACAAGTAGTAACTTGTGCATCTGAAAGAGACAAGTTAGTGATAGATTCCTTACCTTAGAATAGATACCCCAGCAATACCAACCCCGGTGGTGGGTCTGCGAATAGATTACACCAGAAAGTCACGGAGAACAGAACGGCCAAAGAAGCCGTCTCTCCGGACTTGACTGTCAAGGCAGTAATGCTTGGTAAATGTGTGCAGTGAGGCCCACGTGGCTGCCTGACAAATATCCTGCAAGGGAACGCCGCGTCCCAAGGCAGTAGTGGCTGCTGTTGCCCTGGTAGAATGGGCACGCAACCCCACAGGAGGCTCCTTTTTAGCCAAGGAGTAACACGCTTTGATGCACAAAACAACCCACCGAGAGATGGTGCGTTTGTGCACGGCCCGACCTTTTTTGGCGCCCACGTAGCCAACAAAGAGCTGGTCATCCACCCGGAACTGTTGTGTGCGCTTTAGATAGAACGAGAGCACACGTTTTGGGTCCAGACGATGGAGCCTCTCTTCCTCTTTTGAAGGATGCGGAAAGAAAGTGGGCAAAGTGATGGTCTGCCCGATGTGGAAGGGCGTGACAACCTTTGAAAGAAGGACGGGTCCTTAAAACCACCTTGTCCGGATGAACAGAAAGGAAAGGAGGTTTAGAAGAAAGAGCCTGGAGCTCACTCACTCTACTAGCAGAGGTGATAGCTACCAGGAAAGCGGTCTTTAGAGTAAGAAGACGTAAAGGACAGTTATGAAGGGGCTCGAAGGGAGCGCACATCAGATAGGTCAAGACAAGATTTAAGTCCCATTGAGGCATTATGAAAGGCACAGGAGGAAACGTGTATGTAATGCCTTTTAAGAAACGGTTAACAACCGGGGACTTAAAGAGAGAAGGCTGATCTGGAAGGCGGAGATGGCCGAAAGATAACCTTTGACAGTGCCCAGAGCAGAGCCCTGCTGGGCCAAGGATAGTAGAAACAGAAGGACCTCAAAGAGGCAGAAAGGGGATCCACAGACTTCGCTGTGCACCATGCCACAAACTTGTTCCACCTGCAGGCGTATACCGTCTTATTGGAGGGACGCCTGGCTGCCAAAATGACATCACAGACTTCGAGAGGAAGATCGAAAGCAGTTAACTGTCGCCGCTCAATCTCCACGCATGGAGGTGGAGGGAGGCTGGACAGGTTCGGGTGGAGGACTGTCCCCTGCTGCTGCGACAGAAGATCCTCCCGAAGAGGCAGTCGGATCGGGGGATCGATCGCCATGTTTAGTAGCTCGGGATACCAGTATCTTCGTGCCCAATCCGGAGCCACAAGGATGACTTTGGCCCGGTCGCGCCGAATCTTC
This sequence comes from Calotriton arnoldi, assembly GCA_963921515.1. Lineage (NCBI taxonomy): Eukaryota > Metazoa > Chordata > Amphibia > Caudata > Salamandridae > Calotriton > Calotriton arnoldi. Next base: position 4,450,157 of record CAWUFW010000046.1, on the reverse strand, counting down.
TTCAGCACTCTGGGCAGAAGTGGTATAGGCGGAAAGGCGTACAACAGACCGCAGCTCCACTCGCGACGAAAAGCGTCGCCGAGTGCCGCCTTGGAAATTCCAACGCGCAGAACTGATGACATTGCGCGTTCTCTTCGGTGGCGAATAGATCTAACCAAGGCTCTCCCCACTGCAGAAAGAGACCTTGCGCCACGTCCAAGTTCAGACGCCATTCGTGATCCATCAAGCACCGGCGGCTGAGTTAGTCGGCCCTGGCGTTCAGAGAACCTGCCAGGTGTTGAACCACCAAGGTAATGCCTGGATGTTCCAGCCATGTCCAGAGGCGCAGAGCCTCCCGACATAGGGTCCACGACCCCACCCCGCCCTGTTTGTTGCAATACCACATGGCGGTGGTGTTGTCCGTGAACACCTGCTCTACACTTCCCCAGACAGAGGGAAGGAATGCTTTCAGTGCAAGTCGGATCTCCCGAAGCTCCAAAAGATTGATATGGAGCCGGGACTCCGCCGGAGACCAGAGGCCTCTGATCTCCGCCTCTCCCAAATGGCCGCCCCATCCCAGGAGGGACGCATCCGTCACCACTGTGTGCTCCGGTTGGGGAAGGGAGAGGGATCTGCCATTGACCCAATCGCGATTCGTGAGCCACCACTGCAATTGTCGTGCAGTGCCTTCCGAGATCTGGACAAGATCGGACGGGTTGCCCTGATGCTGTGCCCACTGGAACGTCAGGTCCCACTGCAGAGCCCACATATGCCACCTGGCATGTTGCACTAGCAGAATGCAGGAGGCCATCAGGCCCAGGAGCCCGGAGGGTCATCCTGACTGAAACCCGGGATAGAGGCTGAAAGATGGGAATCATAGCCTGAATATCCCGGACTCGCTGCTCGGGAGGATAAACCCGAAACTGCGTCGAATCCAGAACCGCTCCGATGAAGGGGAGCTTCTGAGAAGGACTCCGGTGCGACTTCGGCACGTTGATGGAGAACCCCAGCAACTGCAGGAGGTCGGTCGTAGTCTGAAGGTGGGTGACGACTGCCTGGGGCGAGCCCGCCTTCAACAACCAGTCGTCGAGGTAGGGGAAGACTGACACCCCTGACCTGCGCAGATGAGCAGCGACCACCGCCATCACTTTCGTGAACACCCAAGGGGCGCTTGTAAGGCCGAAGGGGAGCACAGTAAACTGAAAATGCTCCTGGCCTACCGTGAACCGCAGGTAACGCCGGTGGGCCGGCAGGACGGGAATGTGAAAATATGCGTCCTGCAAGTCCAACGCTACCATCCAGTCTCCAGGGTCGAGGGCAGCCAAGACCCGACTCAACATCTTGAACTTCTCCTTCCAGAGGAAGCGATTGACGTTCCGGAGGTCCAAGATAGGGCGCAAGCCCCCCTTGTCCTTCTTGGGGACCAGAAAGTAGTGGGAATAACATCCATGACCTACTTCTGGCCCAGAAACGCGCTCGACGGCCCCCTTGGCCAAGAGGGCCGTGACTTCCTGTTGGAGAAGCGCTAAGTGATCCCCGACATGCGGTGGAACTGAGGTGGCATGGACGGGGGGCAGACTCGAAGGGGAGGGAATAGCCCCTTCGGATGATTTGTAGCACCCAGCTGTCCGAAGTGACAGAGCGTCAGTGGGGGAGGTGATGTCGAATCCTGCCTCCCATCGGCGTGGGGTGCACCCCAAAGCACGGACTAGGAAGGCTTTGAGGCGGATGCTGCGGGAGCGGAGGTGGGCTGACCCGCACGCTGGCCCCCTGTGCCGCCACGGCGGCCACCGCGCCCGTGGCCACTCTGAGGCTGGTTCTGCGCAGGCCTTTGGAACAGACGGGTAGAGGCACCCCTGCCGCGGCCACGAAAGGAACGAAAAGTAGACGTGGCTGGGCGGGAGGTGGAGAGACCCAAGGACTTGGCTGTAGCCCGAGAGTCCTTAAAACGCTCCCGCGCACTGTCTGCCTTATCGCCAAAAAGGCGACTACCATCAAAAGGCATGTCCATGAGGGAACTCTGGACATCCCCCGAAAACCCCGTGGACCGCAGCCAGGCATGTCACCACAAGGCCACTGTCATGGAGATGGCTCTTCCCAAAGAGTCCACGGTGTCCAATCCACACCGAATGGCGAACTTCGCGGCATCCTTCCCCTCTGCAACAGCTTGGGAAAGCACAGCCCGAACCTCTTCGGGGCACTGGGGCAGAGTTTGCGCCACCGTGTCCCACACAGCGTGAGAATAGCGGCCCAAGAGGCATGTGGTGTTGACCGACCGCAGCCCCAGGCTGGCAGAGGAAAACAACCTTTTGCCAAGCTGCTCCAGCATTTTGGATTCCTTATCCGGCGGAGCGGTAGGGAATGCGGTTTGGGAAGTGGAAGCCTGAATGACCAGGCTCTCCGGTGTCGGATGAGTTGTCAGAAAGGCAGGGTCACCCGGTGCCGGACAGTGACGTCTGGCCACATTTTTATCTACAGGGACCCCTGTGGCTGGCCTAGACCAGGTACCCATCAAAACATCCGTCAAGGCTTCATTGAACGGAAGCAGAGGTTCCACAGAACTTGCTGTAGGCTGAAGCACCTCAGTAAGGAGGTTAGTGTGGAGGGTAACAGTAGGCAATTCAAGGCCAAGAGCCTCAGCTGCTCTACGGAGCACCACAGTGTAGGTTACGCCTTCCTCCATGAGAGTGGGAGGAGACACAAACCCAGGCTCAGAGGAGAGGTCAAGGCCACTGGCATCCTCTGAGTCTTTGCCCACTCCTGTTCGGACTCACACTGACGTGCAAGAGGGTCCTCCGACCCCTCCCAGTCCTCCTCTTCCCCAACAGCCCAAGGCACAGGCTGCAATGGCGAGGGAGGCACAGGGGAAAAGAAATGCTCCACCGGCGCCGGGAACGGCGCCGCTCCGGCTCCAAGGCCCAATCCGGGTTCCAAGCTGGAAACGCAGGCAAGGGCGGAGGTGGGCCGAACGGCACCCAGGGCGGTGCCGGGAAGGGAGCCACAGGGGGCGCCAGTGCCGCCGGAGGACCCTGTGGCGCCGGACCTTGCGGCGCCGGAGCCGCCGGCGGAGGACCTTGCGGCGCCGGAGCCGCCGGCAGAGGACCTTGCGGCGCCGGAGCCGCCGGCAGAGGACCTTGCGGCGCCGGAGCCGCCGGCAGAGGACCTTGCGGTGCCGGAGCCGCCGGCAGAGGACCTTGCGGCGCCGGAGCCGCCGGCAGAGGACCTTGCGGCGCCGGAGCCGCCGGCAGAGGACCTTGCGGCGCCGGAGCCGCCGGCAGAGGACCTTGCGGCGCCGGAGCCGCCGGCAGAGGACCTTGCGGCGCCGGAGCCGCCGGCAGAGGACCTTGCGGCGCCGGAGCCGCCGGCAGAGGGACCTTGCGGCGCCGGAGCCGCCGGCAGAGGACCTTGCGGCGCCGGAGCCGCCGGCAGAGGACCTTGCGGCACCGGAGCCGCCGGCAGAGGACCTTGCGGCACCGGAGCCGCCGGCAGAGGACCTTGCGGCACCGGAGCCGCCGGCAGAGGACCTTGCGGCACCGGAGCCGCCGGCAGAGGACCTTGCGGCACCGGAGCCGCCGGCAGAGGACCTTGCGGCACCGGAGCCGCCGGCAGAGGACCTTGCGGCACCGGAGCCGCCGGCAGAGGACCTTGCGGCACCGGAGCCGCCGGCAGAGGACCTTGCGGCACCGGAGCCGCCGGCAGAGGACCTTGCGGCACCGGAGCCGCCGGCAGAGGACCTTGCGGCACCGGAGCCGCCGGCAGAGGACCTTGCGGCACCGGAGCCGCCGGCAGAGGACCTCGGGCGCTGGGGCCGGAGCCGCCGGCGGCACTGCCGGCAACCAAGGGCCCCCAAAAGGGACCGCGGGGCCCGAAGGCGCACCGGCGGGAGCCCTAGGCCCAAAAAGGCGGTCCATGGCAGCAAGAAACTCTTGCACCTGGGCCGGAGTCGCCGACGGACCCGGGTATGGCGGGTAGGCCGTGGGACTGACAGGCTCCAACAGAGCCGCGGGGTAAAGACCCCGGGCCCCCTCGTCCGAAGACCGATGGGGGGAGGTCGGAGAGCGTACGCGCTTCTTCGACTTCTTTTTATGACGTCGCTTACCCGAATCCGAGGGTGAAGACTTGGACCCCGAGGAGCGATGATGGCGACTCCGCGGTCGGTCCCTCGAGCGACACCTGGAACGGCACGGAGACAACTGTCGGGCCTCCAGCAGCTTTCGGGACCGCTCCCGCAATCCTTCCGAGCCATGGCCAGACAGTCGGAACATGACCGGGAGTCATGGTCGCGCTCTAGACAGTAGAGACAGACGCCATGGTGGTCGGCCACCGACATCGTACGGCGGCAGGCCCCGCAGGTTTTAAACCCAGGCATCCCTTTGTGGCACCAGGGTCAAAATATAGAAATTAGAGACAAAAAGTCTCAAAAACAACTAGTCAAAAAGTGACTAAGGTACGTGCTCTAACCGGATCTGCGCTTGCTGGCGCGGAAAAAGAAAGAACTGACGTCAGCGCGCATGGGTGGCGCCTAAGTGGTCTCCGTGACGTCATCTCGGCGCCTACGACGCCAGCGACGAACGCGGAGCCGCACGACGCCACCTACCGACGCGCAGGGGTACTGCTGACGAAAAACTTTCCGGATCCAGTCTGACGCCTGGGGATATTCTAAGGTAAGGAATCTATCACTAACGTGTCTCTTTCAGATCCAGTTATTGGGAGGATATTCAAGCTAGTCTCCTCTGTTGTCCTACTTATAGTAGGCTGACAAACCAATTCCTAATTATTAAAGCTAGCCCTTGTTATAAAACCTCTCGTTTTCCCGCACTAGCAATTACAGAAATCTCTCTACCTAAAATTGCATTATGATACACTTGACTAGGGGTCATTTACGGCATCGTGGAGCACTGACAGGAGCGCTGTCTATATGGCTGTTTGCACTATGTGCTCTGTGTCAGTGAATGAAACCATACATCATATTGTTTTTTTGCCCAGCATATAAAGGCTTAGAGGGAAATGGATACGCCCATTGTGTAATTATCTTGGTATTCAGAGGCACTAAGAATTTTGAAGGGTGATGCATCCATTTATACTGTTTTCGCTGTAAACAAATTCCTATTCTCAGTAGGCTTTGCAAAGAAAGGCCTTAAACATTGGCTATTATAGTTTTTTTAGTACTGCCTTTCCTCTAATAATAAAGTTCTTGTGTCCGGTCGCTGCTGAGTTCATACTGGATGTAGACTGAATTATTGTACGTCTTGGCACTTTTTTGGGGGAATATGGAAAAACATGGATTATTTTCAAATTGTGTCTAGTGTATTAGCACTAGGTTTACAAGTTAACCCCAAGATGAAAGGTGGAACTAGAGATGGGTGTGTTAACTGTTAGCTAAATTGCACATGTACTTGTTTTTATCTTCTTAGTGATTTTACGATTGACTAATAACGGAAAAGGTATGCAGTGATTTTATGTTGACAAAAATCTGAAAAATTATTTTAATCTCTTAAAGGAATTTTATGATTTATTTATAACAGAACAAGCACGCTGAGATTTTATATTGATATAACAATTATGAAAATTTCTTTATGTAAAGGATTGTTTTAGTGCATGTAAGTTTTATGGAAAGAAGTTTACAAAATAAACTTATAAAACCATTTATTTATAACTCAAGGCAATGCTTACAGATAAAGCAAAAAAGCATGCAACTCAGTATGTTCCCCTCGAAATGTAACAAAAATGGCAAAGAGGTGGCCACCAAGTGTCAATTTTAAAGTGCCATTTATAAATCCATACAGTGCTTCACAGTGAACAGAAAAACATAACTGACTTGTTTCACTACCCGACGCTCTATGGCTGGAGTTAACGTAGCTAACAAATCAGACCCCTTAAGGAGAAGGGAAACATGAGTATTATTGGCATCTACCACCTTCAGTCTTCTATATGATTATTCATATAGGTTTGGGATTTTCACTTAACTTGAAATGGACATCTCTAGCAATGCACATCAGGAGCAGAGGATTTGGGAGACGAAAATATACTCTGCTGCTCGAGACCAGCACATGGAAAGGTAGTCAATGCTACGGACTGGATTGAAAGAAAGTTAAATAGGATTGCATTTGTTTGGTATGCCCTAGATTGTGCAGGTGTAGTACAGAAGGAAAGCACACTGAATGCATACACGGGACAAACGAGCAAGCATTCTAAGCGATTGTTCCATACCTGCTTGTTTGGAAAGGCTCGGATACAGCGTGTCTGATATTTGAGGCTGGACTCTCTTCTCTGCTGGACGTAGCCCATGTTCCTGAGGTCCCACACCAGAACTCTGCGGCCAGCAGTCCCCACGATCAGCCGATCTCCGCACACAGAGAGCGTGTACACCTAATTCAGAGAAAGAAAGCCATCAAGCAGCAGCCGGATTGGGTATCATTCATCCCAGAATGGTCACCCTTTTGTAATGCGCACAGTTCACCAATCCATACAGAGTACATGAGATAAATTACTATTTTCACACAGTTAAAGAATGAGCTGAAGCGGACTTGAATATAGTTTTTACCCTCTATTGCCTATTATAATGTCCACCCTAAAGGTCATGTTCGGTCAACCCCCCACCAATTTGTTTAATTGATGCTTTTCACACCTAAAAAGTGCTTCAACTTTTTTATAGCACTTCAGACCTGAAGCCAGCATTAAAAATTGTAGCAGACTGGAAAAAACATTTCTGAATACTTAGTTCACTGTAGTGTAAAAAAAAAAAACAAGTACAGGAAAAATAACTGCCTCGCTTCGGTTCCCACAAAGTTACAATTTGTTAACACTACCGTTCTACTGTAGTGCTTTCTGCTGGTTAGTTACATCAAGGGTCTGCGCACCCTGGGAACATCCAAAGACACTGCAGCCTCCTGTGGCTGATATTGTACAGAGACTCCGGCGATCGGGATCACTATTGTTTACTTTCGGGGATGCAACTACTCAATTATTATAAATGGGGCCAATGGAATGAAGTGGTGAACTCACTCCAGCGCACACGGCAACACTAGCAACTTTACCCCGCCACACCAGAATCACTTTTGTTGCAAATGTTAGAGGTCCTGCAAACAATCAGTTTCTAGAATGGAATATTTCACTAGACAATGCCTGAATTCGATTCCCCATTTTGTAAATGCTGGACTGTCGGTGCTCCCCATCAGAAAGAGAAATTAGTCTACTGCACAGCCCTGTGCAGGCAACGATCCCATTAAACACCAGCATCTAATAATACTTGGCAAAGATTCTCAGAAAGCAGTTTCAATCCCTAAAACCTGTCAGTGCAGAGCATAAAGGAAGCAGGGCAACACTATTTTTCAAAAGTAACAGCAGCAGTTCAAGCAATAAAACCCAAAAGAAGGCGTGCGTGGACATTCAATAATAAACATAACTACAAACCCTATGACAAATATGTAGTAATGTACTCTATTTATGTATTATAGTTTACACATCTTTCTATGTTATTGTAATTAAATATGTCAGCAGCATTCATTGTTGGAATGCTGCTGGTTACTTAGGTGATAGAATGTAAGGAGGGAAGACACAGTTGGAGTGGAGCTGCACTGAACTCGGTGGAGTCCCTGTTGCTGTGGCCTCCACAACCATGTAGCTTTGGAATAAATCAACTAAACATACTCCCTGTGTGCAGCGTCGTTACTACAGAAATTTGGCGGCGAGGATGCGTTACAGGGTGTAACCCTGCATGCACGACTATCCCTATTTTGCTTCCAGTGGCAAAGGAACACTTCTCTGAGACAACATTGAACAATCAAATACTGCATGGTGAGCGACTCTTCTTTTTTTCACATTGCATGCCCTGGATGTGCGCTTTGGTTTACGTACTGGAAGTCGCTTTTATGGCTTATTTAACTATACATTTTTAAAACGGCCATCTCACGCTGCGTTTGCAAGTTTATATTGACTTTCAAAATCAAACAGCATCTCGCGCTCCGTTCTCGAGCTTACCGGTGTTGTGCAGCTCACGCGGAGGACATTGTTCACTCCGTCCTCAAATCAACTAGTGCGCTACTCTCTTCCTGGGCCGACATCATCAAATTACGTCCTCACGCCATGTCACGTTACAGTGGCCACTTTGAGAGATTGGGAAAACTTGTATAGTTTTCCTGTCTTCACGCAGTTTTTCGATGATACGCACGTCTGGAAGTTAGTGCGTGCGTCTTTCTAAAACCGGAAACCACCGCAAATCAACTTGGGCATCTTCACCGTATTACTTGTTTTGGCAACTTCTTGTTTTCACAAGTTTGTGCGTGTTTAGTGATCCTACGACGACACGCACGTCTGCCATCATTTTACGGTTTGTGGCACTTTATCATCTTCTCCTCTGCAACGGAGGTACGTCATTTTATTACAGTGCCCTGTGTTCGTCGGTGACGCACACACCTTGCATATTTCCTAACATCGTTGTGTCTCAAACCTCTTCTATTTACATCAGTGACGCACACACTTTTGTCTGGGTGTTACAAAGCATATATATTCTTCGTTTTGCAGCTCCACAAATTCATTTCAGGTACATATGCACTTATAACTTATTTCAGAGGAGTCTCATTTCTCCTCTACAACCGTCGGTGACACACACACTTACTTGCACTCTTGATTTTCCTATGTCACAAATCGTTTTCGCACACTAGTTTTGCTTTTGCTCATATTTTAATTTCTTGCATCTAATTTTCAATTGTTATGTGTACCATGCAAGCCGTAAACCCTCATCCAGCATTTCTGGACACACCCGGTGAACAGATTATCTGTTAGATGGGAAATATAGTATGATGCTTTCAAAATATATTTAGGGGCAATAGGAGTATCCAGATGTAGTGCAGACAGGAAAAAAATGTCTTACTTCATTCACTTGGATTTGAAGGTAGATCTATTTTTAAACACTTACCCAATTTGAGTCCTGAAGACAGTGAGGGGATAGATGAATACCGTGAAACTGTGCTCAAACTTAAAAACAGATTTGATAAACAGCCTAGCCACATGGTACTTAGACACAAATTCTTCAAAAGAAAAGAGTGAAGGAGGATGTGGACTCGTGTATCAGTTTTTCGGAGATTGGCCGCTGTCTCTAAATTTGAAAATTTCACAGACCAACTTATAAGAGACCGATTTGTTTGCCAATGTAAGGACATATTCGACAAAAACTTGAGTTTGGGGGATCCGTCCTTGGACGAAACCATTAAGATCGCAAACAGTATTGAAATATCTATGTTCTCTTTAAAGGAGTTAGATGCCAAGGGCCCAGAGTGTGTTGTAAGCCCAGGAAAATCACATATGAAGTCAAGGAGTTCTAGTTCTAATGCTTTGTCCAAAACGGTTAAACCAGATGGTCAAACTGGGAGTACTTCAAATGTATGTCTTAGGTGTGGCAATCCCCCTCACTTCAAAAATAGTAGATGCCCTGCTATTAATGGGACTTGCAATTATTGCATGTAGGTGGGCCACTTTGCTAAAGTTTGTCTTAAGAAAAAGGGGATACAAAAAGCCTGTGGTGTGCGCATAGAATCTGATGGTGAGTGATACTGAAATTATTTCTGTGGTTTGAGAGGAAAATACATGCATTGTGAGTGAGGGAACTGATGTTGATCGTGTCAGACAACCCACTGAAGGTGATCCCTCAACCTGCGTGGACCCCATCGTAGACGTTGTTGGGGGCAAAGTACTCAAGTTGCTTGTTGATTCTGGTGCTCGCATCACGATGATAAAGAAACTATTTGAAGAGACCTGGGGTAGCTCAAAAAAATGGTCTCCTCCTGATAGATCGCCAGTGTCCTATGAGGGCTGAAAAATAGATTTGCTTGGGTTTTGAGAGGAGGATATGATGTTTAAAGGGAGGAGGATTAAGGGAAAGGTTTACGTAGCAGTTAAAAGCTTGAATATACTTGGTTGGTTTCACCAAGGATTGGTTGGAATGGTTTTGAGACCGGGTGCACGGGAACAGGTACTAGTAGTAGGATGCAGTGATAATGTAGAACAAGCATGGAAAGCCAAGTTCCCATCTGTGTTTGGTGACACCCTCAGGAATATTAAAGGTTTCAAACACAAGATTTTTGTCAAAGATGGTGCCACACTTGTCTCAAACAAACTTAGGGGTGTACCATATAGTGTACGGTCTGACTTGGAAAAGGAACTTAAGGATGTGTGTGCCAAAGGCATTACTGAACCCACGGAGTCCTCGTTGTGGCTTTCTCCATTGGTCGTAGCCTGCAAGAGGAGTGGTCAACTTAGAGTATGTGTGGATTTGAGGTCTTTAAATAAAGAGATATGGGTAGATTCACACCCCTTGCCCAAAATCTGTGACCAGTTTGCTTCAACTAATAGAGCAAAATGTTTTAAAAACCTCGACTTAGCTAGTACCTACCACCAGGTTGAACTTCATCCAGAGTCCAGACAGCCAATGGCATGTGCGTCTCCGCTGAGCACTTTCAATATCGCCGCATGCCGTTTGGTTTGGCGTCGGTGGCCTCTGTTTTTCAGAGAGTTATGAATAATATTCTCAATGAGGTTGATGGTGTGCTTGTCTTCAAAGATGACGTGTTGGTCTTTGCTAAAGATGCACCTTCCCATGATCGCATGCTTCACAAAGTCTGTAGCGATATGTCGATAAAAACAGATGCTGGCAGTCGTTGAGTAGTTTTTCGCCTTCAGTGCACCACTTGGCAGGTCAGGACTCTCAGCAGAAGAACCCAGGCATTGGTACGTGAAGTCTGATGGCCCGAGACTTAACAGGAGGCAAGTGCACACAAGCCCTTTGAGAACCTTGGAAGCAGGATACAGAAAGCAAAGTCCGGTCCTTTCACTCCCAGGACAGAAGCAGCAAGCAGCAGGCCAGCACAACAAAGTAACAGGTAGAGTGTCAATTTCTACTACAACATCCAGCTTTTCTTCCGGGCAGAATGTCCTCAGTCCAGAAGTGTTCCGATTGGAGTGTGTCAGAGGTCCAATATTTATACCCCTTTCTGCCTTTGAAGTAGGCAAACTTCAAAAGAAAGTCTTTGTAGAGTACAATACCCTGCCTTTCCCTGGTCTGGCTCCGGACACACTACAGGGGGGTGGACACAGCTCTGTGTGAGGACAGGCACAGTCCTATTCAGGTGTCAGTGACAACTCCTCCTACCACTCTAGCTCAGAAAGGCCCATCAGCCTGGTCACGGCCCATAAGGATATGTAAGGCACAACTCAGCTCCCGAAGTGCAACTGTCTAGAGCAGAGGTCTTCAATATGTGCGGCGCGACCCAAAAAGGGGGTGTTGGGAGTCCTGGGAAGGGGGGCACGCATTCCCCAGCCTCAATTGTGCTTGGAATCCAAAACGTTTGTTTTGGAAAAAGACAACTGTCCCGGGACGGCTAATTTCGATTGTTAAAATGCTTCAGCTGAAGTTTCATTAAACAAGCCTTCTGTGCTGTGAAAAGCCTGCGTGCCAGGGTGCCTGCTTGCATGAATGAAATGCAAATGCAGACTATTAGCTAATCTGAAAGTGTAAAGGGTGCTTGGGAGCCAGTTCTGGCTTTAATTGATCAAATCACTTCAAGCTTTTTGATGACAAAAATTTGATTTTTTTTTGAGTGGTAGCGCAAAGAGTTAACTGGGCTGTGAAGTGCATGCTTTTAATCGCAACTATTTACACAACCCTTAGTACCCCTAAGGAGGTGTTGAAGAGACAGTTATATAAAAAGAAATATTGCATTACATATGCTCTGGTATTACTAAAATCTACATTTTGGAAGCACCATTTTATCGTAAAATTATTTGCAAATTTTGTATCAGTCCATCTTATACTGTGTGTAATGCAAGTATAAAATAATGACTTGCATATTCACAGTGCCTTCTGTCAAAGGCTGTGACCTCGTAGCACTAAAAATACACAAGTTACTATTCTCCACTGCACCAACCAAGATTTAATGCTGTGGCTCTCTGGTTACACACAGACCTCTGCAGTGCATTAACTAATAGAGGTTTCATATTGTACTACAGTGCATTTCCCACTGATTTTTCATTTAAGCTGCCCATTATTTTATATGTAGCTAGCTGATGGTGAAAGACCTCAAAAACGTACAGAATGTTTTGGGGCTTATTGATGAGGCTTGCGCCGCCAGAGGATCACTTTTTTGATGCTCCGTTGGTGCAAGCATCTCAGCCATATCTATGAGGCGGCGCAAAGTCACCCTGCATGGTTTTGCATGGCCTCATAGATATGGAGTAAGAAAAAGCAGCGCAAGTCACTGCGTTGCCTTACTCTGAGTCAAGGAGGTGTCCCATTGGCGCTGCCCGGGGGTTCCTACGCAAAACACCCATGGATTTTGATGCTCCCCCAGAATTACAAAATCACTAACCTGGGGCAGCGCCAAAACCTTACGCCTACCCAGCGGAGACGTAATGAGGAGAAATGTTTTCATTGCTCCTTGTTTTTTCCTCTTTCCATGTGTGCTGTATTCTGCAGCTCACATAGGAAGAGGAAAACGCCTCTCGGGATTGTTTTTGTGAAGGAAGTTGCCCCTTCCTGCACAAAAACAATCCTGCCTAAGTTGGTGCTAGGCAGCAATGTGTGCGCCAATGCAAGGGGATAAGACAGAAATGTACTGTATTTCATAAGAAGATGTACTTTTAAATTCTGACTTCAGACACCCCAAACCTCTATCAGCTCCCAATGGGAACTTACACCTAAAAGATATTTCAAGGCAATCCCCATGTTACCCTATGGGAGAGAGAGTCCTTGCAATAGTGAACAACGAAATTTGCAGTATTTCACTATTAGGACATGTAAAACACACCAGTACATATCCTACCTTTTAAATACCCTGCTGGTCTGGGGCCTACATTAGGGGTGACTTGCATGTAGCAAATGGGAAGGCTTGGGCCTGGCAAGTGGTGCATTTGCAAGGTCGAAATGGCAGTTTAAATCTGCACTCTCAGACACTGAAGTGGCAGGTCTGAGGCATATTTGCAGGGCAACTCATGTGGGTGGCACAATCAGTGCTGCAGGCCCACTGGTAGCATTTGATTTACAGGACCTGGGCACACCTGGAACACTTTAATAGGGGCCAGTAGTAAATCCAATATGCCAATCATGCATAAACCAATCACCAGTGCAATTCACACAGGGAGTACTTGCACTTTAGCACTGGTCAGCAGTGGTAAAGTGCCCGGAGTCCTAAACCCAGCAAAACCTACATGCAGCATAAGTCAAAAAACAGGAGATCATAAGCAAAAAGGGGAAAATCACACCAAAGATGCCAGGTCTAAAAAAAAAATAATAATAATAATAATAAAAAAAAAAGGTATAATATCCTGTACTCGTTATGATAGAGGAAATGCCTTGAACTGTCCATGTCTATAACAGCTCCTATAAAAGGCATCCTCTGCGTAGAAGAGGGTGTGGTCTATGACTGACTGTGGCTAGGTCACATTAAGCAGCCAGTCACTGAGGTAGGCAAAAACCAGTATCTCAACCTCCGGAGGTGGGCGGTGACCACCACTTTTGTGAAAATTCGAGGAGGGAGTACGACAAACTGAAAATTTTTCTGCCCAACCATGAACCACAGGTAACATATGTGGGAATGCATGAGAAGCATATGAAAGCATGGATCCTGCAGGTCTATAGCTACTATCCAGTTGCCCGGATCCAGGGCACACAGAACTTCGCCCAGTATAAGCATTTCGAATTTGTCCTTCCACATGAAGGCATGCAGAGGGCAAAGATCTACAATAGGAGGAAGGCCTCCGTCATACTTCTGAACAAAGAAATAGCTGTTCATGTCTCAGAGGTCAGCATCCTCTCGATGGCCCCTTTGGACAGGAGAGCTCGCACTTCTCACAGAAAAATGGATTGGTTCTCCTCAGAGAACTGTTCTAATAAGGGCAGAATCTGTGGTGGGTTGGAAAGAAATGCGAGAGCATAGCCCTGCTTTACGATCTGCAGGACCCATCTGTCGGATGCGATAGACTGCCACAGTGTGAGAAAATGTTTAATTGTGCCTCCCACAAGGTGGTCGTCTCACCTTAAAGACTTCAGTTTACATGACACAATTTACACCCTTCACTCTACCTCATGTGTTTGCACTGTATTGGGAAAATCCTTCTTCAGATGCATAACAGAGCAAAAATCTTGCCTGGGACGCTTCTTGATTAAGACAAAAAGAACAGTTGATGGACCGAATGCAGAACAATGTCATACATTGACCCCAGTACAGAGATCTGGGCCTAAATCCATTGTTTTTTTGCTCCTGGCTGATGAGGGGTAAAACCCCGAAACCAGTGCTAGGAGGCTTGTTTCCGGTCCAGGGAGGACCTGGCTTGGCAGTTCAGGCTGGACTGTTCCCATGAGGCACAGGATCAAGACTGATTTGTATATGGCCAGGTCTAAACTGGGGTGGCATGGTGAGCAAAAGAATGATAGATTTAACCCAGATCTCTTAACGGGGGGGGGGGGAGGGGGTGAATGTTTTGATTTGTTCTGCATTCCGTCCAGCAATTGTGTCTCTTTTGCTTCTTGATTAAGAAGCAATGAGAGTAGACCTTGTTCTCAGTCAGTGGATGATTTGGACTTTGTGACAAATTTGATACAGCTGAATTGCAAATACAGACATTAGTTGATTGCAACCAGCTTCTGGAAGTGAAGACAATGTTATGGATTGGACATCTTAAGAGTCCAGAACGGACGCTCGGCTAGGAATACTTCCACTGTATTGTCCATTAACTGATTCTTACAGAATCGGAACCACTAGGTTTGATTGTTTTAGAGACTAGTTTAGCCCCTTTCAATGGCGTTTTCTGATTGGCAGAATAATGCCATGTTAACTTCAGCATTTTTAATAATGCTAATACAATTTAACAAAGCACAACAATTTCACGTAATACTATTTGGGACAGTATATTTGCTTAAAATAACCAAGTGATCACTCTCGAACAGAAAGCCCCAACTGCTAAAATGTGCTAGCCCGTTAACAGTGAATGCCTAAAAACGATACTTGACAATTCAGTGAGCTCATTGTAGTACTCTGAGCTTATGTCTTCACCGACAGCAGCCATACTTGTTACAAGGACAGTCCTTGAGTCACGCAGTCCCCAGAGATCTGGTATGACTCAGGAGGAAAGCCGAGAATGTTCTATATCAAACATATTGAGGAGGACTATATGCCACACAAGAAGTTCAAATCATTGATCACCTGCCTAATAAAGCTGAATGAAGTCTAGTCCAGGATGATACGATTAGTTTCCCATGTGCATTTTGAGCAGTTCTAGTTTAGAGAAGTCATCGGACATCCGAAAGCACGAACTACACAGAGCACACAATCTCACCTTCAAATAGTCATAGTCTAAACACATGCTTGACAGAACCATTTCCCCAAAATGCACACAACATGGTAAAAGCCATACAGTTGGCAAAGCATCACCAAACAATAATGCCATACACCACACCAATATACACTTTAGAAACGGACAGGTAAAACTATCAAACACTGTTACGGGATCAAGACTGCGTCAAAAGACGTCAACTTAAATTGAGAGATGTTATAGGGTATATGTATTATATGGCATATTACATCAAGTGCCAAGCAATAACCCCTCCCCCCCCCACCTCGAACCGGAAGGGAAAATATATTTCTTCAACAGATTCACCCACACATAAAACAAAGGTCAAAATCAGTAGAAACCATCTTTCAACTTAATAATGAACAAATTCTCTACTAACAATACACAATCAAATAAGAGCAAAACATCCACTATCAAATGCCGTTTTGTCGAAGTTGATGGATGGCCTGCGCAGATGCAGACAAAGATGGTTACCCCGACAGAGAATGCGGACCAATGCCATGATGCTTCGCAACTGCAAAGCAACATAGCATGCATAATATTGCAATCTTCTGCAGAAAACAGTATCCAAATGGATTCCAGAACACAAGCTTTACACCCAAACACCACGAATAATATAATAAAGTTCATCATTAAAAAAAGATTACACGAATACAAGCTAGAAAACACATGAACACACACTAGTTAAGCACATTTCATTTTTCACCGAGTTACAAGAGGAAACCTTTAACACACCCTCCCTTATATCCCAAAACCACAGCAACGAGATGGTTAGATGGCTGAACAGCGCAAAGCACATGCCAACACGAAGACATACTTGGCAAAACTTAGTGCAAACAGGAAAAACGTTATGTATCATAACCCCAGTCCCTGGGCGCTGTTCGTGGTTCCAGCCGAAAAGCTGTTAAGTAAAGCCAATAAAAGCAATCAATGACCTACAAATTAAATAAACTGCTGCAAAAGCCGCCGCTATGAACGCAGCATGTAGATTTTTTAGCCTTCACATCAATATCAGAAGAAAGAAAAACATCCCAGGGAACAGACCCATCAATGTAAAGAAATGACTAAAAACAAAATAATCTTCAATCTTTTTGCTAACCGGTGTCACACCTGTACCGGGAGCCGTTTCTCATGGCCGCAGACCCATAAATCACCGGGAAGCGGGGTGCCTTGCAGCCCACTCCGAGCACACATTTATCAGAAAAGCATTATAAAAAGAAGCCGAATATGTGACATAATGAACCGGGGTGAACCAATGAGCCTCGTGCGTGGCCGTACGCGGCCGTTCAGGCGAGACTGTCATCCATTCATCATAGGCCCTGCCAGGCTGCCCGCCGCCATAAATCAAGGGCAGAAACAATGCAATCATTTCACTGGGCACAAAGGTCACGCCACGCGCACATTCAGCCGTGATGGGCTCCAAATGACGGCTATTTAGAGGCAGCGCGAGGGCGCAGGCCGGCACTAAACACCGGACACCACATTTTGATGAACGAAGACAACCCACAGCAACCGCACATGGGCCGCCCAACACTAGATTTCAGGAGAATAACCGACAAGAGGAGCGTACCACACTAGCTGAGAAAGAAACAATATCCGATACCAAGCTCATTCGGACAGCCCCAAGACACGTTTATGGTAAAGGAAGCCTGGCATCTACAGAGCGATGCACACAAGCTCATCACACACTGGACACGTGAGGAAGAACACCGCCTCCAGTCTAGCAGAGAGTCATCAGAGCGCGGCTGATTAAAGAAGCTCGCATAGGACACCCAACAACGGCCTTCTCTGTAAGAGGAACGCTGACAAGAGCAAGCTGCACAGAGCAAGTGCACTCCAGGGTCTGCATGTTGGAAGAGCTCCGCACCAGAGCAAGAAAACGCTTCCCAAATGCAACAGTACAAAGGCAATTCTAATAAGTGGGGAGCTTAACATTTGTGGTAGGGTATAAACGGCTATGGAGAAGAGCTGAATGTTACTGATGGCGCCATTCAAATCCAGCCCCTACTCCATGAACACCCCGTGATGAGGTTTGATCCCAGTCAGAGTTATATACATGCAAAATAAGGCGATACAAATCGAATAGCATGGACAATCAAAAACGAAAGCATTATTCAGCATCACAACGTCCTTTAGAGACTATAAGGCACCAATCACTGTGGACCGCCCAAAAAGTCACAGAAACATTTAACATTCCACAAACACTACACACACAATATGGGGAATTAAGAACCCCAGTCATGTGAACATTAATAGCCTATTTGTGTTGGAATTCTTCGGTGGATACCCTCAACTCTAGTGGTAAAAGGAACCCTCATCTCTAGTGGTAAGGTAAAATATATGGGTCCAAGAACTCAAATCAGCATTCACCAACTCTCCAATACAACAATTACCTCGTACCATGGGTAGTGTTCGACATTAACAAGGGTTGTGGGCACACTGAGTGTGTGCACCCAACATCAAAGAAATAATGAAGCACCAACAGCTGACTCGCATATTGTTTGTAGGAATCATCCACTTGAAGGTTTGCAAGTACCTTCTTCCCAACCCCTGCAGCAGTGAGTATGCTCTTCAGGCACCAAAGATGCAAGATTATGGCACAATCAAAAGCCTAATCTAATAGAAGGAAACTGGCCATCCGCTCCATCTGGAAAGCCCTAAGGATACAAAAGATAATGGCTTTCTTCATCCACGGTCAATGTGAAGTACTAAAACTGGAGGAAATATCCTACTCCGTCTTCCAGAATGGCACAGCATGACCAGAGGCACTGGAAATAAGCAATTCTGCGAGTACACCCTTTTCCACAATTTTATTTATTTGTCTCACTCGCCACATAATCCACCATCTTTGCAAAACTTGCAAATTTAGAAAAAAATGTTTCTAGATAAACTTATGAATGACTACTAAACACTCTGCACATGGTAAGCAACATAGCACCAAACGTTTAGTGGGAAGGGTCGAAAAATGTGTTACAAAAAGTATATAACTAAATATATGCTGCATGGATGACTCAACTTTGCTGCAAAGGAAAGATGTTATGCAGCGAATTCTGTGGCAGTAAAGTGAAAATCTTCTGAACTAGCTGGTCCAAGCGTACTGTAGGATAAGTAAGCAGTCAAGAAATTTCACAATGACAAGGGACTGAGACCCCTGACTTTATAGTATGATAAAGGGGATCAAAGGATGTTAGACCATTTCTGTACCTGCAAACTAAATACAAATGGGTAAAGGAGAAGATCAAAATGTATGTACTCCGTCATATATACCCACCAATAGCATGAGAGATTGCATGGGAATTTCAAAATGCAAATTTCCACAGGAAATTGTTTCAAAGTCTCTAAACCTACCACCACAATATATTTTCCTTCAGCCTCCAGTTTATCCACATCATGCACTTCAGCCAAACACACTGCAAAATTAAAAGCTCACCACAAATGATGAAAATGGAGGATTGGGTTCTGGAAGCCAGGTCGTGACAAACTCTTGGAAGAATTCCACATAACAGTCAATGTCCTTCAGAACATTGGTCTCAAGAACCAACATACACACCAGAAGAAAGAATTCAGTACTTGCTGGCTGTATTAACACGTTTTGCAAACGTATATACACAGACAGGATTATCTGTACAATGGAAAAGCTCATTTTAAACAAAAACTCCTTGTTCTTATACCAAGCACATCACTGCTCCTGTTTAATGGCCTCAAGTGTTTGTCTTCCTCGGGCAAGATTGTACATATAAGACCATTTTAAAAAGGGCATGGGTAACAGTTGTGACAGGACAGGCAACAGAATAAACAAGCACTATCAACTACAGATCCTCAACCCCTCCTTGGTCGCACCAAGAGGACAACCTGTTGAAAGGAGTTATTTTCAACAAACTACTTCCCATTCATAATGTTGTTTGTGGAAGATGCTTCCATGTGGAAATCCCATGAACAGGTATAGTTACATCACATAAAAATGGTGGGACAGATGTGAACCTAGCTCTCAAACCATTCTTACTGCTCATCTTGCGCTTCAAAACCCCATCATGGGTAGCAAGCGCTATATAAATACAAACCTCTTTCCCTCTTCTATCCCGCCACCTACCCTTCTCTACCCAAATAACTGAATAACATATCCACTACTCAAATTACTTCATATTTTACTATACTAATTTTCAACACTAATCCTTAATGGGTTCCGGAGTGGCGTGCTACTCGCCAGAAAAGCGCTTCAACACCCATCTGGGGTAACAAGTGCTATATGAATGCAAACCTTTCTTCCCTTTTTATCCCTCCGCTATCCTTCTCACTCCAAATAACTGACTAATATCTACCACTGAAATTACTTTTATATTTCACCATATTAATTCACCACTAATCCTTTATGGGCTTCCGGAGTAGCGTGCTTCAACACCCCATCAGGGGTAACAAGCGCTAAATAAATACAAACCTTTTTTCCTCCTCTATCCTTCTGCTATCATTCCAAATAACTGACTAACCTATCCACCACTTAAAATGTACTTGCATGTTTCACTATACTAATTCAACACTAATCCTCTATGGGTCCCGGAGTAGCGTGCTACTCGCCGAAAAAGCGCTTAGACGCCTCGTCAGGGGTAGTAAGCGCTATATAAATGCAATTACAATACAATCTAGTGTTCTCTGATAATAAAAGTAGCCAGCACAAAGATAATGTGCTACCTCAACAAATATAAGGGGTAAATACTTCTACTAGGAACCTGTACAAGGAAGCTTAACCCCTTCCATGCTTATGACGAGCTGGACTCGTCATGGCACACAGTGCTCGTGTGCTCATGACGAGTCCAGCTCGTCATAAGACCACCCACGGGGAAGCGCTGGCGCTCCCCCGTGGGAATCCGATCGTCGGGGTTTTTTTTTTTAGGAGGCAGGGGAAGGACTTCCCTGCCTCCCCCCCGCCCCCCATCAATGACGTCAGCGCGCGAGGCGCGCTGACATCATTGAGGGTTTCCTTTCTTCCCGACGCGCTGGAAGCCATTTGCTTCCAGCGCGTCGGGGAAATAAGGTGAGTTTTGGCTCGGGGAGGGGGGGTTTGATTCAAAAGAGACATCGAGGAAAGGAAAGGGTTTTCCTTTCCCCCGATGCCTCTTTGTGCATTCCTGCTGCACGATCATGTGATCGTGCAGCAGGAATGCCCACTAGGCGGGATTGTGAGCGTGGAGATGTGCCTTCTCTCCATTGCCACCCTGTAAAGTTAGCTGTAATCCTTGATGGAGGTCTCTGCACCCTTGATTTTCTTGAGCGCAATCCTTCTCCTCGTCTGCCGCTGCGATCCTGCAATTCTTCTGGTCCTTTACGCAGCTGTAGTGTAGGAAAGGCATTATACATTTACCCAACGAGGTAGCACTTACTGATTAGCCAGTAGAAAGTACTCCAGTTGAGTAGAGGTATTGCACAAAACGGTGGCATCTTCGTGAGCGTGGAGATGTACCTTCTCTCCATTGCCAACCTGTAAAGTTAGCTGTAATCCTTGATGGAGGTCTCTGCACCCTTGATTTTCTCGAGCGCAATCCTCGTGTAGTTCCTGTGACCAGGAGGTTCCTTCTCCTCGTCTGCCGCTGCGATCCTGCTCTGACCCTTTATAAACAAGAGGCATGTGAACGGGCCTAGAAGCCCCGCCACACATACACTAGCGGTATGCAACGTATGCCCGCCCTTTCCCTACTATGACGGACAGCTTACTCAAAGGATCCCGGCGCTTTCGGCGCGGTGGCAAAGTTACAGACACACAGGTCACTGGAGACAATCCTTGATGGAGGTCTCTGCACCCTTGATTTTCTCGAGCGCAATCCTCGTGTAGTTCCTGTGACCAGGAGGTTCCTTCTCCTCGTCTGCCGCTGCGATCCTGCTCTGACCCTTTATAAACAAGAGGCATGTGAACGGGCCTAGAAGCCCCGCTCGTTTGGCCCCGCCACACATACACTAGCGGTATGCAACGTATGCCCGCCCTTTCCCTACTATGATGGACAGCTTACTCAAAGGATCCCGGCGCTTTCGGCGCGGTGGCAAAGTTACAGACACACAGGTCACTGGAGACAATCCTTGATGGAGGTCTCTGCACCCTTGATTTTCTTGAGCGCAATCCTTCTCCTCGTCTGCCGCTGCGATCCTGCAATTCTTCTGGTCCTTTACGCAGCTGTAGTGTAGGAAAGGCATTATACATTTACCCAACGAGGTAGCACTTACTGATTAGCCAGTAGAAAGTACTCCAGTTGAGTAGAGGTATTGCACAAAACGGTGGCATCTTCGTGAGCGTGGAGATGTACCTTCTCTCCATTGCCAACCTGTAAAGTTAGCTGTAATCCTTGATGGAGGTCTCTGCACCCTTGATTTTCTCGAGCGCAATCCTCGTGTAGTTCCTGTGACCAGGAGGTTCCTTCTCCTCGTCTGCCGCTGCGATCCTGCTCTGACCCTTTATAAACAAGAGGCATGTGAACGGGCCTAGAAGCCCCGCCACACATACACTAGCGGTATGCAACGTATGCCCGCCCTTTCCCTACTATGACGGACAGCTTACTCAAAGGATCCCGGCGCTTTCGGCGCGGTGGCAAAGTTACAGACACACAGGTCACTGGAGACAATCCTTGATGGAGGTCTCTGCACCCTTGATTTTCTCGAGCGCAATCCTCGTGTAGTTCCTGTGACCAGGAGGTTCCTTCTCCTCGTCTGCCGCTGCGATCCTGCTCTGACCCTTTATAAACAAGAGGCATGTGAACGGGCCTAGAAGCCCCGCTCGTTTGGCCCCGCCACACATACACTAGCGGTATGCAACGTATGCCCGCCCTTTCCCTACTATGATGGACAGCTTACTCAAAGGATCCCGGCGCTTTCGGCGCGGTGGCAAAGTTACAGACACACAGGTCACTGGAGACAATCCTTGATGGAGGTCTCTGCACCCTTGATTTTCTTGAGCGCAATCCTTCTCCTCGTCTGCCGCTGCGATCCTGCAATTCTTCTGGTCCTTTACGCAGCTGTAGTGTAGGAAAGGCATTATACATTTACCCAACGAGGTAGCACTTACTGATTAGCCAGTAGAAAGTACTCCAGTTGAGTAGAGGTATTGCACAAAACGGTGGCATCTTCGTGAGCGTGGAGATGTACCTTCTCTCCATTGCCACCCTGTAAAGTTAGCTGTAATCCTTGATGGAGGTCTCTGCACCCTTGATTTTCTCGAGCGCAATCCTCGTGTAGTTCCTGTGACCAGGAGGTTCCTTCTCCTCGTCTGCCGCTGCGATCCTGCTCTGACCCTTTATAAACAAGAGGCATGTGAACGGGCCTAGAAGCCCCGCCACACATACACTAGCGGTATGCAACGTATGCCCGCCCTTTCCCTACTATGACGGACAGCTTACTCAAAGGATCCCGGCGCTTTCGGCGCGGTGGCAAAGTTACAGACACACAGGTCACTGGAGACAATCCTTGATGGAGGTCTCTGCACCCTTGATTTTCTCGAGCGCAATCCTCGTGTAGTTCCTGTGACCAGGAGGTTCCTTTTCCTCGTCTGCCGCTGCGATCCTGCTCTGACCCTTTATAAACAAGAGGCATGTGAACGGGCCTAGAAGCCCCGCTCGTTTGGCCCCGCCACACATACACTAGCGGTATGCAACGTATGCCCGCCCTTTCCCTACTAAGATGGACAGCTTACTCAAAGGATCCCGGCGCTTTCGGCGCGGTGGCAAAGTTACAGACACACAGGTCACTGGAGACAATCCTTGATGGAGGTCTCTGCACCCTTGATTTTCTCGAGCGCAATCCTCGTGTAGTTCCTGTGACCAGGAGGTTCCTTCTCCTCGTCTGCCGCTGCGATCCTGCTCTGACCCTTTATAAACAAGAGGCATGTGAACGGGCCTAGAAGCCCCGCTCGTTTGGCCCCGCCACACATACACTAGCGGTATGCAACGTATGCCCGCCCTTTCCCTACTATGATGGACAGCTTACTCAAAGGATCCCGGCGCTTTCGGCGCGGTGGCAAAGTTACAGACACACAGGTCACTGGAGACAATTCTTCTGGTCCTTTACGCAGCTGTAGTGTAGGAAAGGCACTATACATTTACCCAACGAGGTAGCACTTACTGATTAGCCAGTAGAAAGCACTCCAGTTGAGTAGAGGTATTGCACAAAACGGTGGCATCTTCGTGGATAAATATGCAGGGCAGATGTGCCTTCTCTCCATTTACACCCTGAAAAGTTAGCTGTAATCCTTGATGGAGGTCTTTGCATCCTTGAATTTCTCGAGCGCAATGCTCGTGTAGTTCCTGTGACCAGGAGGTTCCTTCTCCTCGTCTGCCGCTGAGATCCTGCTCTGACCCTTTATCCCCTTCGGTGCTTATGACGAGCTGGACTCGTCATGGCACACAGTGCTCGTGACGAGTCCAGCTCGTCATAAGACCACCCACGGGGAAGCGCTGGCGCTCCCCCGTGAGAATCTGATCGTTAGGTTTTTTTGGGGGAGGCAGGGGAAGGGCTTCCCCTGCCTCCCCCCGCCCCATCAATGACGTCAGCGCGCTGACATCATTGAGGGTTTCCCTTTCTTCCCGACGCGCTGGAAGCCATTTGCTTCCAGCGCGTCGGAAATCAGGTGAGGTTTGGCTCGGGGAGGGGGGGTTTGTATCAAAAGAGGCATCGAGGGAAAGGAAATGGTTTTCCTTTCCCCGATGCCTCTTTGTGCATTCCTGCTGCACGATCATGTGATTGTGCAGCAGGAATGCCCACTAGGCACCAGGGTTTTTTTAATTTTTGTGTTGGGGAGTGGCCAAAGGGCAAGGGTTGCTCCCCTTTTACGGGTGTGAATATTTTATTTATACTGTTAGGCCCAACTACCCCTTAGCTTGGCTGGTGGATTGTGTGTGGACTGGTGCATTATTTGCATATGTGATTGTAATGTTTTTTTCCTCCTTTTTATTCTAGTGTAAAGCTTTTGATTCCTGTTTGCGGTTTCGGCAGTTGTGGTTCTGCAGTTTTGCGTAATTGCATTTATTTGGTAAGAAAAATATTTTTGTTGTGTGTACTCCAAATGAGTATTATTGTCATGCATGAATGAATTTTTTGTAAGTGGTGCCATAATGGCAGCATATTTGTTAGTGTTCAGAGCATGAAATTCTTTGCGATGTTTTGCATTGTCTTATGTGTAATTTTTTTCTTCTTCTTTTTAGTGGGATATTGTTGATCCTTACTGTGTCTGTGCAGAGTAGGTGGTGGTGAGTCTAGCTGCTTCTGTCACGTGAGTGGTATAGTGTTGGAGTATATAGGTCTTTGTGATAAATCTACATTTTGTTTATTTCTTTTTTTTTTTACAAAGGGTTTGTTGTTGTTGACTTGTTTGACAAGTAACCTTTATTAGTAAGCATTATGGCTAGCCGTAGAATTACTGCTCAGCAGGTGGTTGGTTTGCTTCTTGAATCTTCCTCTGAGCAGGATTATGAGACTGACAGTGCGTCTGAGGGAGAGGAGGGAGGGAAGATTCAGGCAGTGAGTTTTCTCTCCACATGGAATCATCGGATGATGAAGGTACTCTCAGTGCAGATGAAGTGCCTGATTTAGAGGAGGATACTAATGTGCCGATGGTGCAAGAGGCATCTGGATTGCAGCCTGGGGCTGCTAGGCTTCCTAATGGAAGTGCTGGACTCTGGGTTGATCCAAACATGGTGCAGCCGGTGTTGCCTGCCTTTAGTGGTTATGCAGGGTGTAGAGTGGATTGTGAACATTATTTGCCTATACAGTATTTTCAGTTGTTTATGGATGATGTATTTTTGGGTGAGATTGTTGAGCAGACTAATTTGTATGCTGAACAGTTTTTGAGGGACAACAGTGCCAGACTTAGGCCCCATTCTAGAGCTACCCGGTGGAGTCCCACAAATCTGGAAGAGATGAAGAAGTTTTTGGGTTTGACTTTTTTGATGGGTTTGATAAGGAAGCCGTCCATGAGTTCATATTGGTCTACCAGTCCCTTGATGGCAACGGCCATATTTCCTGCAGTTATGACTCGTGATCGGTATTTACTTTTGCTTCGGATGCTGCATTTTGTTGATAATGGTTTGGCGTTGCCACGAGATCACCCTGAATGTGACCGTCTTTTTAAGATTCGGCCTGTTCTTGATCACTTTGTAGATCGATTTTCAGAGATCTATACTCCAGGGAAAGAAATATCTATTGATGAGTCTTTGGTGCTGTTCAAGGGCCGTTTGGTTTTTAGGCAGTACATTCCTAGCAAGAGGGCACGCTATGGAATTAAGCTGTATATGTTGTCTGAGAGTAGGACAGGATATGTTTTTAATTTGCGTGTGTACACTGGTAGGGATTCCACTATTGACCCCCTGGTTGTCCGTCCACTTTAGTAGGAGTTTCAGAGAAAATTGTGTGGGAACTTGCTAGAGGACTGTTTAACAGAGGCCACCATTTGTACATTGATAACTTCTACACTGCTGTGCAATTGTTTAAGGAATTGTTCAAAGTGGACACTTTTGCTTGTGGCACAATCCGCTCTAACCGTAAAGGTTATCCAAAAGAGCTTGTTTGCAAAAAACTTCAGAGGGGACAGTGCAGTGCCTTGCGTAGTGAGGAACTGCTAGCTGTGAAATTTGTGGACAGGAGGGATGTGTACATGCTGACTACCATCCATGATGAGAGTACTTCACCTGTGGCTGTTTGGGGTCAGATTGCTGAAGTGCGCAAACCTGTGTGCATTTTAGACTACAATAAGCACATGGGTGGTGTTGATAGAGTAGATCAGAGGTTGGAACCTTACACTGCTATTCGTAAGTCTTACATTTGGTATAAGAAGTTGGCCATCCATCTCTTCAATTTAGCAACTTTCAATGCTTTTGTTGTGTTCAAGGAGTGTTCTCCTGCGTCAAAGTTGACTTTTGTTCAGTTTCAGGAGTCTGTCATAGGCAGCCTTGTTGTTGTGGAACAGGCAAGTGTTCCTAGAGTTGGAGTGGTGGAGGATGTGGCTCGATTGAAAGATCGCCACTTTCCTGATCACATTCCTCCTACATCCTCAAAAGACTTTCCCACTAGGAGATGTAGAGTCTGTTGGCGAAGAGGTACGCGGAAGGAGACTCGTATGTACTGCCCTGAGTGTCCTTCTAACCCTGGGCTGTGTGTGCCTGCTTGTTATAGAGCGTACCACAAGCAAAAGAATTATTGGGAGCAACCATGAGTGGTAAAGTGAACTGCCTGGTCTGTAATGTTTAAGAATTGTTGTTCTGTTTCAAGGTTGGCATTAGTGCAATGTTTCTGATTTTGTGTTAGTAGATTTGTATCTATTTGCAATTTGTTTGTGTTTTCTTTTTGTATAAAAAAATCCTAAATGTGATGGTGGTGTGTGTAGGCTGGTGCTTGGCTGGCGGTGTGCGTGGAGTGGCGCTCGGCTGGCAGTGTGTGAGTAGTGACTTGCTGCTGGTCACTACACACACTGCTAGCCGAGCGACACTCCACGCAATCCATCAGGTTGTGTTGTTGCTGTGTTAGGAATGTGGGCGTGTGAAAGTGATGGGCCCTTGAATGGCGCTGTCTGCTGGTGTGAGTGTTGTAATGTGATGGGCCCGCGGCTGGTGGTGTGAATGGTTTTGTATTTGTCACACGTATGAAAGGTGTATGAATGGCCTGTAAAGAGGTTGGTGCCTTGTCGTGGCTTTACAGCTCACGAGCTGTGAGTCAATGGTTCAGTTTCTCGTCCTTTCAATTATTAACAGTGCATTTCATTTTTGTGAAATCACTTGTTAATACAATTGTATATACTGAACCATCACTCACCCTCGTGCCAAATCCAACCAGTATGTGTGTGTGTGCTTGAGGATTAGATGGTTGTGCAGTAATATTTTTTTTGTCTTTCTCAAGCAGGGTGTACCTTGTCCCTTTTTGTGAATGTTGTAATGTGTTTGTTTCGTGCCTGGGGGTGTGAATGGTCTTGTGTGTATCACGTATGAAAGGTGTGTGAATGGCCTGTAAAGCGGTTGGGGCCTTGACGTGGCTTTACAGCTCACGAGCTGCGAGTCACTGGTTCCGTTTTTGTCCTTTCAATTATTGACAGTGCATTTCATTTTTGTGAAATCTCTTGTTAATAAAATTGTATATACTGAACCATCACTTGCCCTCGTGCCAAATCCAACCAGTATGTGTGTGTGCTTGAGGAATAGATGGCTGTGCAGTAATCTTTGTCTTTTTAGTCTGTCTGCCAAGGTGTACATTCCGTCTAAGAATAACCTACCAACTGTAGATATTGTCGTAAACGAAACACCCATGGGAGTACATGGTGATATCTCTCTTGTGGATCCCAACAAGTTATGGTACCCACAATGTCCTGCAAACCTCAAAATGTCTGTCACATTTTCCTTGCAATATTGTGCCAACATTTTCACGCTGCAGAAATAAACAACACATTATCTCATTATGACTTGGTTTTGCAAGGGGGTCACCTGGGTTTTTGGCCCGGGGCTCGGCGGCCACATAGGGAAACCTACCAAACCCACACATTTCTGAAAAGTAGACACCCGGGGCTTCCAGGGAGGTATGGCTTGCGTGGATCCCCCAACGTTTCCTTACCCAGAATCCCCTGCAAACCTCACTTTTAGCTGAAAAAATCACTTTTTTCACACATTTCTGTGTGGGAAAGTGTGGCATCACTGGCCTCACACAAATTTCCTACCACCCAGCGTTCCCCCAGGTCTCCCGATAAAAATGGTGCCTCACTTGTGTGGGAGGCCCAAGTACCCGCGACAGGCAAGGGCCCACAACGTATTGAGGCGACCTCAAAATGGCCTTTCACAAAACCACCTGGTTTTGCAAGGGGAGTCACCTGGGTTTTGGCCCCGTGCTCGGCGGCCATCTAGGGAAACCTACCAAACCCACACATTTCTGAAAAGTAGACACCCGGGGGCTTCCAGGGAGGTATGGCTTGCGTGGATCCCCCAACGTTTCCTTACCCAGAATCCCCTGCAAACCTCACTTTTAGCTGAAAAAAATCACTTTTTTCACACATTTGTGTGTGGGAAAGTGTGGCATCACTGGCCTCACACAAATTTCCTACCACCCAGCGTTCCCCCAGGTCTCCCGATAAAAATGGTGCCTCACTTGTGTGGGAGGCCCAAGTACCCGCGACAGGCAAGGGCCCACAACGTATTGAGGCGACCTCAAAATGGCCTTTCACAAAACCACCTGGTTTTGCAAGGGGAGTCACCTGGGTTTTGGCCCCGTGCTCGGCGGCCATCTAGGGAAACCTACCAAACCCACACATTTCTGAAAAGTAGACACCCGGGGGCTTCCAGGGAGGTATGGCTTGCGTGGATCCCCCAACGTTTCCTTACCCAGAATCCCCTGCAAACCTCACTTTTAGCTGAAAAAAATCACTTTTTTCACACATTTGTGTGTGGGAAAGTGTGGCATCACTGGCCTCACACAAATTTCCTACCACCCAGCGTTCCCCCAGGTCTCCCGATAAAAATGGTGCCTCACTTGTGTGGGAGGCCCAAGTACCCGCGACAGGCAAGGGCCCACAACGTATTGAGGCGACCTCAAAATGGCCTTTCACAAAACCACCTGGTTTTGCAAGGGAGTCACCTGGGTTTTGGCCCCGTGCTCGGCGGCCATCTAGGGAAACCTACCAAACCCACACATTTCTGAAAAGTAGACACCCGGGGGCTTCCAGGGAGGTATGGCTTGCGTGGATCCCCCAACGTTTCCTTACCCAGAATCCCCTGCAAACCTCACTTTTAGCTGAAAAAATCACTTTTTTCACACATTTGTGTGTGGGAAAGTGTGGCATCACTGGCCTCACACAAATTTCCTACCACCCAGCGTTCCCCCAGGTCTCCCGATAAAAATGGTGCCTCACTTGTGTGGGAGGCCCAAGTACCCGCGACAGGCAAGGACACAAAACGTTTTGAGGCAACATCAACATTGCCTATCAAAAAATGTTTTGGGCCCTTGCCTGTCGCGGCTACTGGGCCTCCACACAAGTGAGGCACCATTTTTATCGGGAGACCTGGGGAACGCTGGGTGGTAGGAAATTTGTGTGAGGCCAGTGATGCCACACTCCCACACAAATGTGTGAAAAAGTGATTTTTCAGCTAAAATTGAGGTTTGCAAGGGATTCTGGGTAGAAACGTTGGGGATCCACGCAAGCCATACCTCCCTGGAAGCCCCAGTGTCTACTTTTCAGAAATGTGTGGTTTGGTAGGATTCCCTAGATGGCCGCCGAGCACGGGCCAAAACCCAGGTGACCCCCTTGCAAAACCAGGTGGTTTTGAGATAGGCAATTTTGAGGTCGCCTCACTACGTTGTGGGCCCTTGCCTGTCGCGAGTACTTGGGCCTCCCACACAAGTGAGGCACCATTTCTCGGGAGACCTGGGGAACGCTGGGTGGTAGGAAATTTGTGTGAGGCCAGTGATGCACACTTTCCCACACACAAATGTGTGAAAAAGTGATTTTTTCAGCTAAAATTGAGGTTTGCAAGGGATTCTGGGTAAAGCGTTGGGGGATCACGCAAGCCATACCTCCTGGAAGCCCCGGGTGTCTACTTTTCAGAAATGTGTGGGTTTGGTAGGTTTCCTAGATGGCCGCCAAGCACGGGCCAAAACCTAGGTGACCCCTTGCAAAACCAGGTGGTTTTGAGATAGGCAATTTTGAGGTCGCCTCACTACGTTGTGGGCCCTTGCCTGTCGCGGTACTGGGCCTCCCACACAAGTGAGGCACCATTTCTATCGGGAGACCTGGGGAGCGCTGGGTGGTAGGAAATTGTGTGAGGCCAGTGATGCCACACTTTCCACACACAAATGTGTGAAAAAGTGATTTTCCAGCTAAAAGTGAGGTTTGCAGGGATTCTGGGTGAAGCGTTGGGGGATCCACGCAAGCCATACCTCCCTGGAAGCCCCGGTGTCTACTTTTCAGAAATGTGTGTGTTTGGTAGGTTTCCCTAGGTGCCGGCAGAGCTAGGGTTCAAAAACTACAGCTAGGCACTTTGCCAAAAAGGGTCATTTTTCACTGCGAAATTGAGGTGTGACCACGTTGCGTTTTGCGCCGTTTCCTGTCGCAGGCACTAGGCCGACCCACACAAGTGAGGTACCATTTTTCTCGTAAGACTTTGGGGAACGCGGGGTGGGTGGAAATTTGTGGATCCACGCAGATTCCAGAACTTTCCACCACAGAAATGTGGGGAAAATGTGTTTTTTGGACAATTTTCTATGTTTGCAAGGGATTCTGGGTAACAGAACCTGGTGGGAGGCAGTCAAGTCACCCCATCCTGGATTCCCCTGGGTGTCTAGTTTTCAAAAATGTATAGGTTTGCTAGGTTTCCCTAGGTGCCGGCAGAGGTAGGGTTCAAAAACTACAGCTAGGCACTTTGCCAAAAAGGGTCATTTTTCACTGCGAAATTGAGGTGTGACCACGTTGCGTTTTGCGCCGTTTCCTGTCGCAGGCACTAGGCCGACCCACACAAGTGAGGTACCATTTTTCTCGTAAGACTTTGGGGAACGCGGGGTGGGTGGAAATTTGTGGATCCACGCAGATTCCAGAACTTTCCACCACAGAAATGTGGGGAAAATGTGTTTTTTGGACAATTTTTTATGTTTGCAAGGGATTCTGGGTAACAGAACCTGGTGGGAGGCAGTCAAGTCACCCCATCCTGGATTCCCCTGGGTGTCTAGTTTTCAAAAATGTATAGGCTTGCTAGGTTTCCCTAGGTGCCGGCAGAGGTAGGGTTCAAAAACTACAGCTAGGCACTTTGCCAAAAAGGGTCATTTTCACTGCGAAATTGAGGTGGGACCGCATTGCGTTTTGCGCCGTTTCCTGTCGCAGGCACTAGGTCGACCCACACAAGTGAGGTACCATTTTTCTCGTAAGACTTTGGGGAACGCGGGGTGGGTGGAAATTTGTGGATCCACGCAGATTCCAGAACTTTCCACCACAGAAATGTGGGGAAAATGTGTTTTTTGGGACAATTTTTATGTTTGCAAGGGATTCTGGGTAACAGAACCTGGTGGGAAGCAGTCAAGTCACCCCATCCTGGATTCCCCTGGGTGTCTAGTTTTCAAAAATGTATAGGCTTGCTAGGTTTCCCTAGGTGCCGGCAGAGGTAGGGTTCAAAAACTACAGCTAGGCACTTTGCCAAAAAAGGGTCATTTTTCACTGCGAAATTGAGATGTGACCACGTTGCGTTTTGCGCCGTTTCCTGTCGCAGGCACTAGGCCGACCCACACAAGTGAGGTACCATTTTTCTCGTAAGACTTTGGGGAACGCGGGGTGGGTGGAAATTTGTGGATCCACGCAGATTCCAGAACTTTCCACCACAGAAATGTGGGGAAAATGTGTTTTTTGGACAATTTTTTATGTTTGCAAGGGATTCTGGGTAACAGAACCTGGTGGGAGGCAGTCAAGTCACCCCATCCTGGATTCCCCTGGGTGTCTAGTTTTCAAAAATGTATAGGCTTGCTAGGTTTCCCTAGGTGCCGGCAGAGGTAGGGTTCAAAAACTACAGCTAGGCACTTTGCCAAAAAGGGTCATTTTTCACTGCGAAATTGAGGTGGGACCGCATTGCGTTTTGCGCCGTTTCCTGTCGCAGGCACTAGGCCGACCCACACAAGTGAGGTACCATTTTTCTCGTAAGACTTTGGGGAACGCGGGGTGGGTGGAAATTTGTGGATCCACGCAGATTCCAGAACTTTCCACCACAGAAATGTGGGGAAAATGTGTTTTTTGGACAATTTTTTATGTTTGCAAGGGATTCTGGGTAACAGAACCTGGTGGGAGGCAGTCAAGTCACCCCATCCTGGATTCCCCTGGGTGTCTAGTTTTCAAAAATGTATAGGTTTGCTAGGTTTCCCTAGGTGCCGGCAGAGGTAGGGTTCAAAAACTACAGCTAGGCACTTTGCCAAAAAGGGTCATTTTCACTGCGAAATTGAGGCGTGACCACGTTGCGTTTTGCGCCGTTTCCTGTCGCAGGCACTAGGCCGACCCACACAAGTGAGGTACCATTTTTCTCGTAAGACTTTGGGGAACGCGGGGTGGGTGGAAATTTGTGGGTCCACGCAGATTCCAGAACTTTCCACCACAGAAATGTGGGGAAAATGTGTTTTTTGGACAATTTTTTATGTTTGCAAGGGATTCTGGGTAACAGAACCTGGTGGGAGGCAGTCAAGTCACCCCATCCTGGATTCCCCTGGGTGTCTAGTTTTCAAAAATGTATAGGCTTGCTAGGTTTCCCTAGGTGCCGGCAGAGGTAGGGTTCAAAAACCACAGCTAGGCACTTTGCCAAAAAGGGTCATTTTTCACTGCGAAATTGAGGTGGGACCGCATTGCGTTTTGCGCCGTTTCCTGTCGCAGGCACTAGGCCGACCCACACAAGTGAGGTACCATTTTTCTCGTAAGACTTTGGGGAACGCGGGGTGGGTGGAAATTTGTGGATCCACGCAGATTCCAGAACTTTCCACCACAGAAATGTGGGGAAAATGTGTTTTTTGGACAATTTTTTATGTTTGCAAGGGATTCTGGGTAACAGAACCTGGTGGGAGGCAGTCAAGTCACCCCATCCTGGATTCCCCTGGGTGTCTAGTTTTCAAAAATATATAGGTTTGCTAGGTTTCCCTAGGTGCCGGCAGAGCTAGGGTTCAAAAACTACAGCTAGGCACTTTGCCAAAAAGGGTCATTTTTCACTGCGAAATTGAGGTGTGACCACGTTGCGTTTTGCGCAGTTTCCTGTCGCAGGCACTAGGCCGACCCACACAAGTGAGGTACCATTTTTCTCGCAAGACTTTGGGGAACGCGGGGTGGGTGGAAATTCGTGGATCCACGCAGATTCCAGAACTTTCCACCACAGAAATGTGGGGAAAATGTGGTTTTTTGACAATTGTTTATGTTTGCAAGGGATTCTGGGTAACAGAACCTGGTGGGAGGCAGTCAAGTCACCCCATCCTGGATTCCCCTGGGTGTCTAGTTTTCAAAAATGTATAGGTTTGCTAGGTTTCCCTAGGTGCCGGCAGAGCTAGGGTTCAAAAACTACAGCTAGGCACTTTGCCAAAAAAGGGTCATTTTTCACTGCGAAATTGAGGTGTGACCACGTTGCGTTTTGCGCCGTTTCCTGTCGCAGGCACTAGGCTGACCCACACAAGTGAGGTACCATTTTTCTCGTTAGACTTTGGGGAACGCGGGGTGGGTGGAAATTTGTGGATCCACGCAGATTCCAGACCTTTCCACCACAGAAATGTGGGGAAAATGTGATTTTTTGACAATTGTTTATGTTTGCAAGGGATTCTGGGTAACAGAACCTGGTGGGAGGCAGTCAAGTCACCCCATCCTGGATTCCCCTGGGTGTCTAGTTTTCAAAAATGTATAGGTTTGCTAGGTTTCCCTAGGTGCCGGCAGAGGTAGGGTTCAAAAACTACACCTAGGCACTTTGCAAAAAAAGGGTAATTTTTCATTGTGAAAATGTGGTACGTCCACGTTGCATTTTGAGCCATTTCCTGTTGTGGGCACAAGGGCTACCCACACAAGTGAGGTACCATTTTTATCGGGAGACTTAGGGTAACACAGAATTGTAGAGCAACTGTTATTACCTATTGACTTTCGATGCATTTCTGCCTTCCAAATGAAAGACAATGTGTAAAAAATAAGTCGTTTTGAAAAATGACCTATAATTCTCATGCTAGTATGGGTACTCCCAATTTCGGAAATGTGCAAATATCTACTGTTTCTAAAATCTACATTTTGTTCCCATTTCAGAAATACATAGGTGTCTTTCATAACAATTTTTCCATGTATACATTTTCCCAAAATAATTGCTATATACCCGGTACTTAAAAAAAAATCATTGCAAGATGTTGCTCAATTATTGGCTCTGGGTTCGTCGGGTTCTTGGTGAACCTACAAGTCCTATATATCCCCACAACCAGAAAGGTCCAGCGGATATAACGGTATATTGCCTTCAAATAGCTGTCATAATTAGAAGAAGTTACAGGTGAAAACGTTGACACAAATGGCTGTTTTTTCAACTAATTTTCAATTTTTCCTTTATTTAACTGTTAGTTTCTATAAGGAAAACTTTAAGGATCTACACAAATGACCCCTTGCTGAATTCAGAATTTTGTCTACTTTTCATAAATGTATGGCTTTCCAGGATCCATTATTGGTTTCATACCCATTTCTACCATTAACTGGAAGGAGGTTGAAAGCACAAAAAATAGCAAAAATAGGCTACGTCCCAGAAAAATGCCAAAACTGTGTAAAAAAAGTTGGTTTTCTGACAAAAGTCTGCTTGTCCCTGAAAGCTGGGAAGATGGTGATTTCATCCCCACAACCCCTTTTTGATGCCATTTGCAGGGAAAAATCAAGACGCTTTCATCTGTAGCCCTTTTTTTGCCTTTTTCCAAAAAAAAAAAAAATTTAGCTGTATTTTGACTAATTTCTGGGTCCCCTCCAGGGGAACCCACAAACCCTGGGTACCTTTACAATCCCCATGATGTTAGAAAAAAAGGACGCAAATTTGGCATGGATACCTTATGTGGTCAAAAAGTTACAGGGGACTAAGCGCGCACTACCCCAAATAGCCAAAAAAAGGCTTAGCACAGGAGGGGAAAAGGCCTAGCAGCGAAGGGGTTAAAGGAAGAACGATCTGGGTCGAAAATAAAAATCTGCAGATAATTGTAATGCCTTTTCCTGGTGTGGAAAATGTGAAATCAGAGGAGTTAAGAAAAAACAAGTAAGACATTTACCACAGCTGTGAACACAAAAAGCAAAGGTTTCATCACCAAGTAGCTAGAAGCGAATTCCAAAAAACAAAGGTTTTTCAACATACAGTTCACCCTTAACCTGCTTTCAAAGCCATCCAATTCAAACAATCCACGGAAATAACGACCACCGTTGCTATCATGCAGTTCATGCAAATGAAAGTAATCAGGCCGCCTTTTATTGTCATAGAAGCATCACAAGAACCTGCCCAAAGAGGACTGACTGAATTAGCGAGGACTCGCCAAACACTGAACTGTACAACCTAACCCTTAAACACCTCCACTATGGTCAGAGAGCACCACCAGACTGTATGAACTTCTTAAACGATGCATCAGCTCTTTAAGCCAAAACCTACCCATGCCTCTTTCAAAACAGAAGAGATTCTGCGGTGTGCGCCTAAATAAATGGAGTACATCATGGAAAAAGGTAGAATTGTTGGCCTCATACTGGCTTACACATTTACTCTATAAAATAGATCTAGCAAACCTCCCATCTTCCCCTCACAATATTCACCACACCACATTCGAGTTTACTTCTTATTTGATGCACAGAAAGTCTTACAAAACTCTCCTTGAAGCTCCATCGGCATAGTCTGACCCATTACCTAGTGGGAAGCGCTCTCCTAACTGGGAAATGAACTTTATAAATGAATGGGCCCTCCATATGAACACATGCACAAATGAACAAGTTACTTACCTTATCTGTAAGAAACATTAGTTAGTTATAGATTCCTTACCTTAGAATTACCCCCAGGCGTCAGACTGGATCCGAAAAGTTTTCGTCAGCAGTAGCTCTGCACGTCGGAAGGTGGCGTCGGTCGGCTCTGCGTCTGTCGTGGTGGTCGCCGGGATGATGTTGCGGCAGCTACTTAGACGCCGCCCTCATGCGCAGTCAGTTCTGTACACGACTTTCCGCGCCAGAAACGCAGAGCCATGCAAGACACTGACCACAAAACTAGGGCCCTGAAAGGATGTCCTTAAACCTAGAAATCAGTTCGCAGAACGGGGAGGATGAGTGAGGCGGTAAGGAATCTATAACTAACTAATGTTTCATACAGCTATATAGTTACCGAAGGTAAGTAACTTGTTCATCTGAAAGAAACAAGTTAGTTATAGATTCCTTACCTTAGAATAGATACCCCAGCAATACCAACCCCGGTGGTGGGTCTGCGTACCAAGATCACACCAGAAAATCCTGGAGAACAGAACGGCCAAAGAAGCCGTCTCAACGGACTTGGCTGTCCAGGCAGTAGTGTTTCGTAAACGTGTGCAGCGATGACCACGTGGCTGCCTGACAGATGTCATTTAGAGGCACTCCTCTTCCCAAGGCAGTAGTGGCTGCCGTCGCCCTGGTGGAATGGGCGCGTAGCCCAAACGGAGGCTCCTTTTTAGCCAGAGAATAGCATGCCTTAATACACAGAACGACCCGACCTTCCTTGGCGTCCACGTAACCAACAAAGAGTTGGTCATCCACCCGGAACGGTTTTGTGCGATCCAGATAGAAAGAGCGCACGTTTTGGGTCCAGGCGGTGGAGCCTCTCTTCCTCCTTCGAAGGATGCGGAAAGAAAGTGGGCAAAGTAATGGTTTGCCCGATGTGAAAGGCAGTGACCACCTTAGGAAGGAAGGATGGACGGGTCCTGAGAACCACATTGTCCGGATGGACAGACAGGAAAGGAGGTTTGGAAGAAAGGGCCTGGAGCTCACTCACCCTTCTAGCAGAAGTGATGTTTACCAGGAAAGCAGTCTTAAGAGTCAAGAGTCTTAAAGGACAGTTATGTAGCGGCTCAAAGGGAGCGCACATTAAATAGGTAAGAACCAGATTCAAATCCCACTGAGGCATAACGAAGGGGATTGGAGGAAAGAGATGCGTTAAGCCTTTCAAGAAACGGTTAACGACCGGGGACTTGAAAAGAGAAGGCTGATCCGGCAGCCGAAGGAAGGCAGAGATGGCTGAAAGATAGCCCTTGATAGTGCCCAGAGCAGAGCCCTGCTGGGCTAAAGAAAGAAGGAACAAGAGAACTTCAGGAAGAGGGGCAGAGAGGGGATCCACAGCCTTTGCTGTGCACCATGCCACAAACTTGTTCCACCGGCAGGTGTATACCGTCTTAGTGGAGGGACGCCTGGCTGCCAAGATTACGTCTCAGACTTCAGGAGGTAGGTCAAAACACGTCAACTGCCGCCGCTCAAGCTCCACGCAAGGAGGTGGAGACTGGACAGGTTCGGGTGGAGGACCGTCCCCTGCTGCTGCGAGAGAAGATCCTCCCGAAGAGGCAGTCTGATCGGAGGACCGATGGCCATGTGGAGCAGCTCAGGATACCATACTCTTCGTGCCCAATGCGGAGCCACAAGAATGACATGGGCCTGGTCGCGCCTGATCGTCTTAAGCACTCTGGGCAGAAGTGGTATAGGCGGAAAGGCGTACAACAGACCGCAACTCCACTCGCGACGAAAAGCGTCGCCCAGCGAGTGCCGCCTTGGAAATTCCAACGCGCAGAATTGCTGACATTGCGCTTTCTCTTCGGTGGCGAATAGATCTATCCATGGCTCTCGCCACTGTCAAAAGAGACCTTGCGCCACCTCCGAGTGAAGACGCCATTCGTGATCCATCATGCACCTGCGGCTGAGTTTGTCCGCCTGGCGTTCAGATATCCTGCCAGGTGTTGAACCACCAGGGATATGCCCTGATGTTCCAGCCAAGTCCAGAGGCGAAGGGCCTCTTGACATAGGGTCCACAACCCCACCCCGCCCGGTTTGTTGCAGTACCACATGGCGGTGGTGTTGTCCGTGAACACCTGCACTACTCTTCCCCGGACAGAGGGAAAGAATGCTTTCAGTGCAAGACGAATCGCCCCGAGCTCCAGAAGGTTGATGTGAAGCCCGGACTCTGCCGGAGACCAGAGGCCTCTGATCTCCACCTCTCCCATGTGGCCGCCCCATCCCAGAAGGGAATCGTCCGTCACCACAGTGTGGTCTGGTTGGGGAAGGGAGAGGGATCTGCCATTGACCCAATTCTGGTTCGTGAGCCACCACTGCAGTTGGCGTCCAGTGCCCTCTGAGATCTGGACGCAATCGGACAGATTCCCCTGATGCTGCGCCCACTGGAACTTCAGGTCCCAGTACAGAGCCTGCATATGCCACCTGGCATGATCGACCAGCAGGAGGCCATGAGGCCCAGCAGCCTCAGTCAGTCATTCTGACCGAAACCCAGGATAGAGGCTGAAAGATCGGAATCATAGCCTGAATATCCCAGACTCGCTGTTCGGGAGGATAGACCCGAAACAGCGTCGTGTCCAGAACCGCTCCGATGAAGAGGAGCTTCTGAGAGGGAATCAGGTGTGACTGCGGCACATTGATGGAGAACCCCAGCAAATGCAGGAGGTCGGCCGTAGTCTGGAGGTGGGTGACGACTGCCTGGGGCGAGCCCGCCTTCGACAGCCAGTCGTAGAGATAGGGGGAAGACAAACCCCTGATCTGCGCAGATGAGCTGCGACACTGCCATCACTTTCGTGAAAACCCGAGGGGCGCTGGTAAGGACAAAGGGGAGCACAGTAAATTGAAATGCTCGTGGCCTACCGTAAACCGTAGGCAATGCCGGTGGGCCGGCAGGACAGGGATGTGAAAATAAGCGTCCTGCAAGTCCAACGCTACCATCCAGTCTTTCTGGTCAAGGGCAGACAAGACCTGAGCCAGCGTCAACATTTTGAACTTCTCTTTCCGGAGGAAGCGATTGACGTCCATGAGGTCCAAGATGGGACGCAGGCCCTTGTCCTTCTTGGGGACCAGAAAGTAGTGAGAGTAACAACCACGAGCTACTTCTGGGACAGGAACGCGCTTGATGGCTCCCTTGGCCAAGAGCCGTAACTTCCTGCTGGAGAAGGGCCAGATGATCCTCCGACATGCGGTGTTCTCGGTGGCATGGCTGGAGGGGTAGTCTTGAAGGGGAGCCCCTTCGGACTATCTGCAAAACACACCTGTCCGACGTGATGGAGCGCCAGTGGGGGAGGTGACGGCGAATCCTGCCGCCCACTGGCGTGTGATGGGCCTGAAAGGTCGGACTAGGAGGGTTTGGAGGCTGCTGCAGAGGGGGGGTTTAGTGGACTGGCCCGCCCGCTGGCCCCCGGAACCACGACGGTTGTTCCCACGTCCCTGGCCGTGCGAATGTTGGTTAACTTGCTGCAGCCTGTGGCTCTGGGTGGGACGTAGCGGGGCACCCCTTCCATAGCCACGAAAGGGGCGAAAAGCAGACTGCGCAGTGCGGGTGGATAGGCCCAAGGACTTGGCCGTAGCCCGTGAGTCCTTGAAACGCTCTAGAGCGTTATCTGCTTTGTCGCCAAAAAGGCAAAGGCCATCAAAGGGCATGTACATCAAGATGTTCTGGACATCCCCTGAAAAGCCAGTGGACCTCATCCAGGCGTAGCAACGAAGCGCTACCGACGTGGAAATAGTTCTGCCCAGAGAGTCGGCGGTGTCCAGTCCACAACCTATCGTAAACTTTGCTGCATCCCTCCCGGCGGCAACAGCCTGGGAGAGCACTGCCCGGGCCCTCCTCCGGACACAGAGTGGGAATAACGGCCCAAGAGACATGCAGTGTTTACGGACCGCAGTCCTAAGCTGGCGGAAGAGAACATTTTCCTGCCAAGGTGGTCCAGCTTCTTGGATTCCCTTTCCGGTGGAGCAGTAGGGAAGGCGCTTTTGGAAGTGGAAGCTTGGACTAGCAAGCTCTCCGGGGTGGGGTGTTGGGAGAGGAAAGTGGGGTCGCCGGGAGGTGGCGTCGGGCAATCCTCCTGTCCACGGGAGCCCCCGTGTTGGGCCTGGACCACGTGCCCAAAAGGACGTTGGTGAGGGCCTCATTAAACGGCAGCAGGGGCTCCGAAGAGCTCGCCACCGGTTGAAGCACCTCCGTCAGGAGGTTAGTCCTGACTGCCACCGTAGGAAGCTCGAGGTTGAGAGCCTCGGCCGCCCTACTCAACACCACTGCGTATGATGCTCCCTCCTCCGTAGCCACGGTAGGAGGAGACAACATGCCAAGGTCAGGGGAAGTATCAAGACCACTGGCATCCCCCAGTTCCTCTCTCCAGTCCTGGTCAGAACCTAGCTTATCCGTTAAAGGGTCACCTGACCCCTCCCAGTCCTCCTCCTCTTCGTCTGGATGCCACTCAGGTTGAAAAGGGGCTCCAGGAGTGAACAGGGGCACAAAAACCCCGCTCGGCGCCGGATCCAGCGTCGGACGATGCCGGTCCGGCTCCATGTCCTCTTCGAGATGGAGGCCGGGGTCGACGCCGGCCGGGAGGCCGACCGGCGTCGAATGCAGTAGTGGTGCCGGAGGAAGCGGCGCCGGTGGAGGCGTAACGAGGTCAGCCGATCCAGATCTGGATCCAAGGGGGGCCTGCGGCGCCGGGACCAGAGCCGCAGGAAGCGAAGACCTAGGCCCCCCAACCGAGTCCGCGGGGCCCGAAGGCGTGCCGGCAGGTTCGGTCCGCCCAAAGATGGCATGCAACGCTTCGTATAACGTACGAAGCTGGGCGGGAGTCGCTCCGGGTCCCGGAAAGGGAGTCAAGCTCGGAGTGGGCTCCGCGCGCGGGAAGGGTACCACCCGCGTGCCTCGTTGGATCGGCCGACCGGCGAGGAGAAGTCGAAGAGCGACGATGCTTCTTATGCTTCGACTTACCCGACCCAGAGTGCGAAGACTTAGAATATTTTGAACCGGAATGGTGGTGGCTCCGCGACCGGTCCCTCGACCTCCCTTTCGACCGGGACCTCGAACGGCACGGAGACGAATGCTGGTGTTCAAGCAGCTTTTGGGACCGCTCCCGCAAAGCCTTCGGCACCATCGACCGGCAGTCGGAGCACGACTTGGGGTCGTGGTCGCGCTCCAGGCAAAAAAGACACGCGGTGCGGATCAGTCACCGACATCATGCGATGACAGGAACGGCAGGCCTTGAAACCAGGCATCCCTCGTGCACCTTCAGAGTCGAAGACTCGAAAAAGAAGTCGACAAACGTCGAGAAAAACGTAGTCAAAAAATGACTGAGGTACCGCTCTTCCCGGATCTGCGCTGACAGGCGCGGAAAAAGAAAGAACTGACGTCAGTGCGCGAGGGCGGCGTCCAAGTAGCTGCAGCGACGTCATCCCGGCGACCACGACGGACGCGGAGCCGACCGACGCCACCTTCCGACGCGCAGAGGTACTGCTGACGAAAAAAACTTTCAGGATCCAGTCTGACGCCTGGGGGGTAATTCTAAGGTAAGGAATCTATAAGTAGCGCGTTTCTTTCAGATCTATCCTTCAACACCCGAGTATTAGCTTTTTTTTTTTTTAAGTAGGCATTACATTGGCATGCAGGGCAAGTGAAATAAAAGTTCAGTATTTACGCCTAAGTCTTAACTAGTATTGCTCAATTACACTATCTGAGAGCTGACTCTTCTCTCTGTCCAAAGACCGTTTCGGATTTTCCAGAAACTCAAACTATTCACATCAGTCTTTGTCTCCCACGCGCATAGCCTTCATCTCCAGCTTTTAGATATCTTGACAATAACTTAAAGCAATCAGAAAAGGCAAGCAACTCATAACTACAGACCTATTTGCACAATGTATGCCACCTCAAAGGTGTTCACAAGCAAGTGGATAATACGGTGCATGCTAATAGAGCATCCCTTTAAGGGAGGTTTACAACCCATCCTACAAGAGGCAAGGCAGCATCTACTTCTCTTCTGTGAAACATAGAAAAGTGTGCATAGTGGCCACCTGGAAGATAAAATGGATAAAGCCCCATATCTTGCTTAGTCAACTATGTTTTTGATAGTTTATTCCCCAACCTTTCCCTCCTCTTTTGGAGACGAGTGTACCATTCTACTCCATTTTAAATTTAGGACTATTAATGAGAAGAAAAACTAACTTAATTATAATTCTAGTACTTCATCATGGGGACCTTCATTAACTCACAAACCAATCTCCAGCCTCTCAGACTGCACTGGGGGAATGGTGAGAGAAGAGCCATTAAGATCCTCCGTAACTGGAATGTCAAAACAAACTTAATGACCAAAACAAGAGCAGCACGCCGTCTAAGAGTCAAAATCTTAAGAAATTACAGTCAATCCAACCACTCTTAAACAATTTTTTCCTCTTAAAGGCAAGAATTAACTAGCACTACAGAAGCAAATGTTGCCGGTATTTGTACAGTGAACATAGATGGCCTCAGTTCAAGTGCCACATAGGTAGTAAAAAATCTGAGGGAAACAAACCTGATACAGCCACCCCACCCAGACCCCTACATTCATGTTTACACCTTAGTCTAGAGTTGTCAAACTCCTCCTCCTCCTCTTTGAATTCCCCCATAAATTCGAAGTTTGCTGCAGAACGAGGAGGTAAACAACAGAACTAATGCATGTTTGGGACACTAGGCACAAAACAAACCATTTCAAACCTGGGGCAGCCTGCAACCTAAGAGGCTATGTTAAGTCCCACTGTCTGT
The DNA here is from genome assembly GCA_963921515.1 of Calotriton arnoldi. Taxonomy (NCBI): domain Eukaryota; kingdom Metazoa; phylum Chordata; class Amphibia; order Caudata; family Salamandridae; genus Calotriton; species Calotriton arnoldi. The sequence continues at coordinate 4,407,624 of CAWUFW010000046.1, read as the reverse complement.
GTGGGGCCACCAAATTACTCCTAATCAAGAGCATAAAACAAAAATGTTTCACTCAACAGCTGTCTGTTTTCCAACGAGCAAGTAAGCGTCAGATGCTTGATTTTGACAAAACTCGCATCGACATTTAGGTCGATTGACCCATCATTTTTCATCACAAATCAACAATGAGGTAGCAGAGTGACCCATAAAAAGGACAGGTAATCTCCACAAACCTTATCAGGCTGAGAAAATGTGCCTGCATTGCATGGAGTCCTCGGGTCCCAGAGCTTTACTGTCTGATCCCAACTCCCAGTCACAATGACGTTCACCTCTGGGCAGAACTCCACACAGCGGATGGGGGCATCATGACTGCCAACCACAACACCTGCAAAAAAGACAGACATTAACAATCAGAGAACCTTGATGCACACATCATTCACTAGTATAAGGAAAAGCTGGCCTACTCCAAAACACAAATCCTCGTTTGTTTCTTCGAGAGCCAGGCTCATCTATTTACTCCTACAGGGAGCCTCCTAAATCGTTCAGAAGTGTGTGGAGATGGGAGGGAGTATGACTGCCTGATGCTTATAAAGTCAAAGCAGTTACAAACGCAAGCCAGAGAGGGACATGAAGCTCTGTCTGCACCACGATGAGCTACAAAATCTACAGTCACATGTGGGGAAAGGCCATCTTCATCCATTGTCCCAAAGACTACAGGTTTCACACCTATCTCATAAGAAAACAAACCAAGCCCCTCTAAATTACAGTTAGACCTCTAACCACAAATTTCAGACTCTTTCTGCCCCACTTTATCATATCTCCATACTACACATAGCTCACTTCAGTTCTTAGTTCTGCTTAGTTGAGGACACTTACCAGCAGCTAGAAAACATCCCACCTTCCACAAAACCCTCACACATCTCACAATTCATCAAGCACAGCTCTTGCCCCTACTTCAAAAAGCACTCAAACTCTTCCCCCCTCATTCCAGTGCTTTTCACATCCACACCCACCACCCACAAACACAATGCTTTTTTGACCTTTACTCGGGTATCCTGGCAATCGTAGAAATTCCGCCCAACTGTACCCCAACTCAAATACATCCATGGGCCTTCTACCAGTCAAGAAAAGCTATTAGCTTCTCCTTGCCCCACAGTTCCCTCTGGAAAGAACCCAGGCCTTCGCCCTCTGCCCAATTACTTTTGTTACTGTGCCACTCAATCATTGCACTCTCCCCACACAGCTCTGCCTTATCCAGATATTACCAGGAACCTCAACTCAGACCACTGCCACCAGCATTTCTGCACTGTATCGTGCAATCAATATTGTTACTGCCACAACCCGCATCAGGCTCCAGTATAGAGCTCTTCCGTATCCCTCAAGCATTCAGACACTAGTAGGAAAACAGTCATATTACCTCCATCCGTGTTCAAGTCGTGCATCTTCAGCTGCAAGTCTAAGCCTCCGCTCCATGCATGGCTGGGGTCCTACAATACAAGAGGCATGGATTCTGGATTAAACACGTACAGAGATCCACTAAGAAAGAAAAACGAGAGATGCTGCATAAAAGTAGAAGCTACAATGGCGGTCCTAGTGTGAAACCCATGCGGCGAGGCAGTATCAAGGTACAATTGGTGGAATGTGAGGGTTGTCAGTTTTCTGCATGCAAGTACTGAGGAACACTGGCAAAGGATGCAAGGATTTAACACTAAAATATACAAGGGAGCGTCTAAGAAGGATTACTGCGCGTAAGAAAACAGGCTTTTTGTAGATGTTCCCCCACTTTTTGCCCCCATTTGGACTACTAACTGCTGGTGTAAGACTGAAAGTGCACTTAAGCTGGCTAACCAGGCCCCAGTGCCAGTGTTCTGCCCCTAAATATGATGAATGTGAATAGGTAACCCCAATTGGCAAGGACTGACTCCCTTATATATCCCTGGTAAGTGGTACTAGTGGTGCCTAGGTCATGGGAGCTAGAGAGCAGGCCTGAAGCACTGATTCTGTCACCCTGAGTGACCCATGTAAACAGATGACAGCAGGTCTGCCATTGCAGGAGCAGTGCAAACGGCTCAAACTCTAGTTTGCCACACCATGCGTGGCAAGGTCAATGCACAATTTTTTAATATATATGCCAGTCACCCCTGGCTTACATAACCCCATAACTATAAGACAAGACACATGGAAATCGAGATTTATAACAGAGTTTACATGAAAGCACCATGTGCGATAAGCAGCTGACATCCATGGCAAGAGCACACTGAACAGGAAAAGATGGAGGCAAAGTACTCACATAAAACGTGCAGTCTAGCACTGGCCCTCCATGCTGGTACTTGAGCCTCATGGTGTTGGTAGACACATCATACAGCCGCACTGAAGAGTCCCAGGAGGAAGCCAGCAAAAATTGAGGCGAATTTGGGCTGAACTTGACAGAGGAGATGCCATCTTCAGGAGAGTGGTTCAGTCTGAATTCACTTGACCCAGTCATCTGGCAAAGAGATAAGTTCCACAAAAAACGTTAAGCACAAGGAGACAGCGAGCAGTGCATCAATTCATGTGCTTATGCTGGAGCCATAAACTACACGATCAACAAATAACGTCAAATTCTTCAGGGCAACAATCAACTTCCAAGCCCCTCTCACCAGCCCTCTAACACACGAACCTAGCAAGGTCTTTGCTCACTCTGAGTCACAACACATCTGAGATGTGGTGGTTTGCTGACGAATCTGCACACTACCCGATGACAAGTTTAAAACGTTAAAAAGTTAAAATGGAGAAGGTTACCCAGTATTAAAAGCTACAGACCTCTTCATTCATACTGTGGCATAATAGCGAAACACAAAAGCACACTGCAGATAAAACTCTGGAGGATGAATAATTACTTAAAGAGTTTGCTGAAAGTGGGAGCAGAATACAAGCCTGGCTGTGAAAGGTAAATGTGTACTGAAAAAGTATGATGGATCAAAACCAACAATTTTACACAACGGAGTAACCGAAAAGCAGGATAACACCGAAGGTGAAAATATGCATTTTCAAGATGCCCATACGACTTAGCCTCCAGTTTCTAAAGGGATCTACTGCTCTTTCTAGCTGGCCGTGGGACTAAAGATTCCTTTAAGCATTCCCAAATCAACAAAAATATAACATTTTGAGGGTGAAGTGTGGGTATTTCAGGGCTGCGGGTGGGGGTGAAGGGGCGAAGGTGGAGTCTAGAAAATTAATTAGTTGAAAACGGCGTACCAGTTTTGTCTCAAAAATATCCACGATAACTCTGGCTATGTGCAGCAGGCCAGCACAGATTTGCCAGTAACACCCCTGTTCTGCTTTAAGAGAAACCTAAACATCCGGGACATGGTGGTACACAAACACACCCACTACGAAAGAAACCATCTTCAAAAAAACACCACCACCGATGGGGGCTTACCCCAGTCACTATCCGTGTGGCAAATGGTCTATCTGCCCATACACACAAGCAACCAAAAGTAACCAATCTAGGGATCACCAAGCAATAGGAAATCAGGAGGCACACAAATTGCATCACTGCTAATGTTATTTATACAATAACATACCCCAGCAACCTCTGCTACACCGGTGTGACTACTAGAAGGATCAGGACTAGGATCAATGAACACCAGAATAGAAGTGGGCGGAGTGGGCATTTGGCGCTAATTCCTTAGCACAAAATGCACCATCATGTCAAAAAAAGGATGCAAGGGTGCTTTTGCGCTAAAAAATAGCGCTGACAAATGCACTGCTGTGCATACACCCCCCTAAATACTCTGCATATACAAGACTTATATATGCTAAGTATTTAAGGAGTCCATACCTCTCGGCGCCCTTACATACTTGCAGTGATTACTGCAGAGTATGTACGGGTGCCGAGAGGTATGCACTCCTGTGCATACCCATCGGCACCCTTACAAGCTCAGCGTATATAAGCCTTATATACTCTGTGTGTGTAAGGGCGCAGAGGGATATGCACAGCAGTGCAGTCAGTAGTTTTTAAAACGGGGCCAGAAGAGGGAGCTGTCCTGCTAATCTGTAGTGATTTTTACACACAAAAGGGACTGATCCCTCATCCTGCCCGGTTTAAAACCAAACACTGCAGATTACTTTCACCAGCGGAGCAATATTAGGTGCTGCCACAGCACCACTTGCATGTCAACACATTATTTAGAACTGGTACATTAGTGAGAATGAAATCCAGTAGGTTAGTTTGGAACAGGTGGAGAACTATTCAGGGAACAAGACTATGTAAAAGGACAGAGGTGGGTGTACCACCTAAAAACTCACATCACAAGTCTCAATGACGACATTCTATGGCTTCAGGTGGGCTCCCCAAGTCGCTATGCCTCCATTTGTACTGTCAGTTTTTGAGATTACACTTCTACTTGCAGCATGTCACAAAATACTACTGATTTAATGTATAACATGTATCAGGAAAAAAGCGATACCAAAGGGGATGATGGACGGAGCGCTTGAGCAAATCAAACACTCACCCCCAGTCAACTGATCTGGGTTTAATCCATCATTCTTTAGCTCACTCCACCACCCCAGTTCAGACATGGCCATATGCAAATCAGTCTGACCCTGTGCCTCATGGGAACAGTCCAGCCCGAACTGCCAAGCCATGTCGTCCCTGGACCGGAAACAAGCATCCTGGGACCGGTTTCTGGCTATTCAGCCGTCATCAGCCAGGCTAGCTTGAATCCAGTGGCAAAGTGAGCAAGGGACCCACGTCTGGGCATACCCTGCCAACTTAGGGCGAACAAAGCGATACCAAAGGGGATGATGGACGGAGCGCTTGAGCAAATCAAACACTCACCCCCAGTCAACTGATCTGGGTTTAATCCATCATCATTCTTTAGCTCACTCCACCACCCCAGTTCAGACATGGCCATATGCAAATCAGTCTGACCCTGTGCCTCATGGGAACAGTCCAGCCCGAACTGCCAAGCCATGTCTTCCCTGGACCGGAAACAAGCATCCTGGGACCGGTTTCTGGCTATTAAGCCGTCATCAGCCAGGCTAGTTTGAATCCAGTGGCAAAGTGAGCAAGGGACCCACGTCTGGTGAGCAAAAAAACGATGGATTTAGGCCCAGATCTCTGTACTGGGGTTGATGTATGACATTGTTCTGCATTCTGTCCATCAACTGTTGTTTTTGCATTTGTCACCCAGAGTGGGACGGGATTGCCCAGACGTGGGTCCCGTGCTCTCCATGCCACTGGAATCAAGCTATCCTGGCTGAAGAGGGGTGAAACCCCGAAACCGGTCCTAGGATGCTTGTTTCCAGTCCAGGCAGGACCTGGCTTGGCAGTTCTGGCTGGACTGTTCCCATGAGGCACAGGGTCAAGACTGATTTGCATATGGCTGGGTTCAAACTGGAATGGCATGGTGAGCAAAAAAACGATGGATTTAGGCCCAGATCTCTGTACTGGGGTGAATGTATGACATTGTTCTGCATTCTGTCCATCAACTGTTGTTTTTGCATTTAACATGTATCAGGATACATTAAAGGCCTTTTGCAGCAACACATAGGTCGCCCTTTAAAATGCTACTTTTATGCAATTTTTTGGCATACACATTTATTAACCCGATTCTGACCCAATTTTGGTCTATAAATTGGACCATGACCATGAGTTCTATTGCCCTTAAAAATTAACCAGCACGTAATAGGTTTTTATTGCAATTTGTCTTCTTCCCATGGACTGCACCTCAGGAGTTGGAGTCATCACTCTACCTCGGAGGTTTGATTCAATTAACAAGCAACTCCTCTTTTTCCTTGGGCTCTGGCACCATACATTTTAGTCTTTTTCAAGCACAGGGCCTCGGAATATATGTCACAAGTGTATGCATACTACATCACAGATACTGTTGTGGTAACGTCCCAGTAAAAAGCTGGGCACATGCTATTGCCACAACATCCGGAGGCAATAGACACAAAGTAGGCAAACCACCAGCGTGCTCCCTTGACAAAGTGAGCACTTTCTATCCCGAATCCTCGGACTAATCAATTTAAGTTCCGGTATCAGGCGCTCAAATATCTCATCATCACACAACTGAATATTTATCCTCCACACCTAAGCCCTACATTCCAACCAGGAAATGCAGCAACAAAGGCCACTCTCTACTTGCACACCAAATGGAGAGTGAGGGTCATTTTTTTTTCCGCTTCAGGCTCCTTTTCCATGTAATAAGCTTCCAATTGATCATAGGCAATCTCACTCACCTTATTTAGGCAAAAGCTGAAATTTGGTTTGCTGGCTTAATAGGGCGCTGTGAGGGCAGTGTTCACCCTAGAAATAGTCTGATCTGAGCTTAGCTCCCACTAGCACTGCTACTAATTTATCGTGGACTAATGCAGCTAAATCAAAAAGTTGAAAAACAATAGAAAAGAAAAAAAAAAAAAAACAGGGGGAACACCCTATGGATGCAATTACTCATTTTTATTTAAATTCTTACCAATCCACAATCAAGGCTGCCTCTGAGCACCAAAAATTGGCTTTATCTGTTGTATATATCAAACAGACAATGACGAAAGCTTCAATCTTCAATCATGACTGGCTGCAATAAAACCCGCTAGGAGACTTGGAGTACATTAGATAATGGTCCTGTAAGTAAAATGTCATTTTCCGGCCTCAAAGACTCTCCCCTAGCTGGAATACTCTCATAGGATAGGTCCTACTGGTGTTTGCTCTTGTTGGCTTTACTCAAGACTGTGCAGGTGGTCTCCATTTAGGGCTTACAAAAGAAACTACAATGTTTACAAAATGCAGCTGCCACAGCACAGACATACATTTTGGTTTGACAAGACAACCCCAGGCTGTAATCATTGCATTGTCTATCAATTAAAAAACAAGCATTGGCAAAAGTAATAGTTTTGGCCTTGACAAGCTGATGCGATTTATTTTCAGTATTGCTAATATATGCCATAAATATAAAATAACATTCTGCGACCTAAATATGACAGCTGTGTCCACATTTTACATTAAAAGAAAAAAATTCAACCAATGCATCCAATTTTAATGGACAGTCTGAATGCTTCACAGCAGGCAGGTGTATTTAGAAGAGTGTGTAGATACATTTTAAAGCTCATCACAGAAAAATACGATTCTTACCGCTGCAAAGAAAAGGCACTTCGTGCTTTAAATAATGGGAAGACAGTTTAAACATCACAAGGATTAGTTAAGAAAGAAAAAAAAAAACCTACAAAAAACCATTGGCAAATTAAAATAGTGGCTAAGCAGTCCTAGCACCAAAGTGCACTTTTTAGTCGGATGTGAACATAAAATCAAGCAAAATACCATCAATGACAGTGCGAGAAAGGCAATGGCTGAAGTGAGCTGACCCACTGACTCGTGCTATGGTGGCAGAAGCAGAATGTGAACAACACTTTAACAATGAAGTAGAGGTCTAACCTCAAACCCCTATGTGTTTGAATATATCTGTTTTAACAATGACTACTACAATTTTTTTTTTATAAAGTGCATGATGCAGCAGAGACATCTAAAGTTGTCTACCGACCAATTAAATAAGAGAAGAGAGTAGAATAAAAAATGCAAATGAGCCTTTCAACTGGACATACCAACATTTGTTAACAGATGTGCTGCTCAAAGGAACTGCGGGCGAGTCAATTATGTGCATTACTAAGAGCTGCATGCAATCAAGTCTGTTGACTTGCATTCATATAATGTACTTGCACCACTGGAATGGTAGTCAGGCTGCAATTGTCTGCACACCAATCTGTTTAGTAGTGTGTCTTGTCTCCAATGTCGGTGCCTCTCTTTAAGAGAAAGCAATTGAAAGGATTATGAAATTTATATTTCAATAAGTCTTTGCTCCAGTGCCTGCGAAAGCCAGCGTCTTTCCAATAAAGATCTATGGCTTCACTGTATTGCAGTTTGTTCTCAAACCTGGATGATTTCATAAGGCACACTACAATTCTACCAACTTCTTTTTTGTTGCAACAAAGCAACAATAAAGGAAATAACCTGAGACATTGGACAGCATAGAGCAAGGAGGATATCGTATGTGTGTTGATATGAAAGAAACTCTTGCAGCTTGTACTCTGAAACAATGATTTGTGCAAGCACCCCCGAGATTCTAATCTTGTAAAGGACATTGGAAAGAAGGTGCTCTTCTTTATTGTGGCTTTGTTGGAATTTTAGTTGATACCCTCTACCACTCACCTAAAAATATACAATTGGGTGGTCCTGACGAAGTTGGATGTGAATTGTTATGCCCACCGAAACGTGTGTTGACCTGTCCGTTTTGAACTCCCAACCTACAACACCATTGCGGTTACTCTTTGAAGTGTTCTCTCCGCTACTTTCACCAGTGTATGTCTATGTGGTTGGTTATTTAAAGTGTGAGATGTGAATGAGTGTGCTGCTGTGTATGAGGTTAGAATGGGTATGTGTAGTTGATTACATAGGGAGCCTATCATATGGCACTAATGTCACTGGTTTTATTGCATACGCTTAGTTTAAAAAAAAAATTGCATGATAGGCAAACATTTGATATATTAGAATACAGAAGAATTTTACATCTGCATTTATGAAAAATCTGTTGTCTCAATACGTTTTTAACTTTGTATAATCAGATCACTTTTTTTGTATCAATATGAATAAGTCTAAATATACTCGAAAACAATTATAATAAAATAAATATTGTGTTTATGCTCATGATTTAACAATTTCAATGATGGACAGCCCATATAGCTCTAGTTAGCCTATAGAGAAGCAATACAGGTCGTGTGGGAGTCTGTTCAAGTATTTTCTGTCTGGGACACCTTACACAGTTCAGCTTCCTGCATGCGTCTCGTCATGGTTAATGCACACTTAGATTCCTGCATGCACAGGTGCTGTCTTCCTTATACCCTTCCTCCTGCAGACTGTCTGGTTTCTGTTCCTGCATGCATTACCAGAAGGGCTTTGGAAAGTGAAACCTGTTAATCCAGTTACTGGGCTGCAGGTACTACACGATTGGGGTCGACGTCTTGTTTTAAGCCATGGCCTGCGCTTTGGACAAGTAAAACCGATGCAGTCATTTGTTTAAGTACAATAAAGGCCAACAGAGGTAAAGCAATTTCACTTCCAATAAAAGGCTTATGGCAGCAGATTGACTCACTCGGTCCATTTTTGGTGGGTGCTGTGCTTAGCAATTTGGCGTTGATATATTAGCAGCGTGCTGTGTGAAATAGCCGCCATCCGCCGGTAGATGGTCAATATTGCTACATGTCAGCTTTAGAGTTCCCACCTGCAGCCCATTCCACTCTGTACAGTAGGCACAGGGTCCCCTCGCAATTCTTGCACCCCAAAATGCTACCTCGACACCACGCCCACAGGTTGATGAATCGGAAGCTAATAAACCTAAATTTCCTGCGGCAATGTGTCCCCGAAGTAAGGCACCTTCAACACACAAAAAATACAGTCAAACAAGTATGGGTCTTGAGTAGCTGGTGTTCTGGTAGGACCTGGCCGGGCAGTTCGGGCTGGACTGTTCCTATAGAAGCAGGGTCAAGACTAATTTGCATATGGCTGGGTGCAAACTGAGGTGGCAAGGTGGGCAAAAGAACAACGGGTTGGATAGCTACCCTGAGCGATTGCTGGTGGTTAAACTTCTACCAAGCATTCCTCCCATCTTTTGTGTGACATCTGTAATCAAAGCATGGACCAATATACTGAACACAGCTTCCACCATGAAAAAAAGACCACAAGCTGTAGTTAAAGTAGCAGGGACAACAGCAGCTTCCAGAACGTCTGATATAACAGTGATGATAGTGGCAAACAATGTACAGGCAACAGCATAAACAATTGCAAGATACCACGACAGTGACAACCTCATGGCAGGGATTAAAACAGCAGCCACAGGTGAAATTGTGGCAGGTACTATAGCTGTAATTACAGCAGGGGCCTCAGTGTCAACAACAGTTGTAATCCAGGCAGCAACAACAGGAGCCTCAACCGCTACAGCTACCACTTTAGGATGAACAACTGCAACTACAGCTCAGTTCATTAGGGGCCACATCAACCACAAAAACTTCCACCACAGCTGCCACCATGAGTAGAACGCAAAAGAGAATTGATGGACGGAATGCAGAACAAATCAAAACATTCACCCCCCAGTCAAGAGATCTGGGTTAAATCCATCATTCTTTTGCTCACCATGCCACCCCAGTTTAGACCTGGCCATATGCAAATCATTCTTGACCCTGTGCCTCATGGGAACAGTCCAGCCCGATCTGCCAAGCCAGGTCCTCCCTGGACCGGAAACAAGCATTCTAGGACCGGTTTCGGGGTATCACCCCTCATCAGCCAGGATAGCTTGAATCCAGTGGCAAAGTGAGCAAGGGACCCACCTCTGGGCATACCCGGTGCACTTAGGGCGAGAAAGCAATAGACACACAATTGATGGACGGAATGTAGAACAAATCAAAACATTCACCCCCAGTCAAGAGATCTGGGTTAAATCCATCATTCTTTTGCTCACCATGCCACCCCGAAACCGGTCCTAGGATGCTTTTTTCCAGTCCAGGGAGGACCTGGCCTGGCAGTTCGGGCTGAACTGTTCCCATTGGGCGCAGGGTCAAGACTGATTTGCATATGGCTGGGTCCAAACTGGAATGGCATGGTGAGCAAAAAAACGATGGATTTAGGCCCAGATCTCTGTACTGGGTGAATGTACGACATTATTCTGCATTCTGTCCATCAATTGTTCTTTTTTCATTTGTCAGCCTGAGTGGGACGGGTATGCCCAGACGTGGGTCCCATGCTCTCCATGCCACTGGAGTCAAGCTAACCTGGCTGATGAGGGGTGAAACCGCGAAACCAGTCCTAGGATGCTTGTTTCCAGTCCAGGGACGACCTGGCCTAGCAGTTCGGGTTGGACTGTTCCCATTGGGCGCAGGGTCAAGACTGATTGGCATATGGCTGGGTCCAAACTGGAATGGCATGGTGAGCAAAAAAATGATGGATTTAGGCCCAGATCTCTGTACTGGGGTGAATGTATGACATTGTTCTGCATTCTGCCCATCAATTGTTCTTTTTACCATGAGTAGAACAGCAGCAGTGACCATGGCTCTAATCACAGATCACCCCACAGCTGCTACCAGGGCAGAGACGACAACTCAAGAAGGCAGCGAGCACAGTTGCCACCAGACGTGCTTACAACAAAAATCACGGCTGCCACAATGGTAGTATAGAGTGGGTTGAAGGTAGGCGCGAGTGGCCATGTAAAATGTGGTTAACATTTGGATGGGTAAAAGTCATTAGTTTTTTGTTTATGCTTGCATGCGTAAAACTTGCAAAAACCTTTGGCGATACAAACTACCTGCATGAAAATAAGGACTACTGCAATCATTTTCATTGCAAGATCCTCACTTTCACAATCTGCTAGTGAGAATAAATTATCTTGTGTACCCTCCGATTGTGACTATTCATTGTTGTGAGACATTTCAGCTTCAAATCGGATCACGTGTGAGGCAGCAAAGTAACTGGCATAAGTGTCAGGAAAAGAGAAAATTTCACAAGCTACGGATAGCCAAATAACCATGATCAATGCAAAGTTACATTAACTGAACAAAAATCACAAATGTGTCAAGTTAATGCCCATCACTTCCTTGTGGGTATTTAATTTGCAGGAAACACTGTGGGGGCTGGGATTGTTTGCCTAAGTTTGCCAGCCAGCCCTACTATAGTTCTACAAACTCGACCAAGTACAACTCATTCAGCACTTGACATGTAGTGGTAGTGATGGCGAAGCGTCAGAGCCCTCAAACACCACCTCCCAGCAGAACAATAAAATAATTGTCCATCCCCTCTTTTTTATTAAACAGAAGTACTTTATTACACACAAAAGCAATATGCTACCCATTACAATAATGCTGGGATACCAGACTTGTGGGTGGGAGTCTCTTATGATCATAAGGGGGGACTATTTCCCCCAGGAACTCTACCCACCGCTTGCTGTCTCGGGGTTAATGTGGTGTAGTCTCAAGTATGGGTGCAGTGCTATTCCCACCCAATTCCCTCAGTATAAAGTCTAAAGGGCTGCTCGTTTCAGTTTCTCATGCCTCCATGGAGGTGCAGCTTATGGGCCGCGATGAATCTTCTTGCGACGGAGGTGGGAGCTGCTCACATGGTGTGCGACAGTCCCGCTGCTGACCAGGCGGTGAGTCTTGGAGAGACAGCAGCAATTGCTATAGGCACGGACCCTCTTATAGGCTTCAACGATCACTCAATGTGGATGGCCTCCAGGATTAAGCAGGCCCGGCAGTCTTTGGTTAGTCGCACTAGAGCCTCTCCCAGTTGAGGTGGAAGGAGGATCATCTTCAGGTGCAGAGTTTTCACAACACTTCCAGGCAACATCCTGCGGATTGCAGTGTTTCCTTGGGGTGGACAGAAGCACACAACACTAACTGGCAGTGCCCAGTTACACCATCCACAAGCATACAGTTTAGCCACAGGCAGATGCCCACCCCTGCTTCAGGTGGGCCAGCTAAATGGTTACAAAAGCTCCAGTGTCTTGGTAATGGAGAGAGTAGACAGACTCCCCAGCAAACTTTAGCAGTGCCACGGTTGCTCTAGCTAAACTACTCAGATCAACGCTCTTTACAACATCAATCAATCAGGTCTCAAGTCTGTTAAATGGACCTCTGCATTACAGTTAATTGCTACAGCCCCCTCAAATGGTTGGCACTTCCTGCAGAGTTAGCAATTTCCTTCCTTCTCACTCAGACAGGGCTCCTTAGATCAAGCCAGCAATTCTTCCTTCAAATCGGAGTCCAGGTGACACCCCCTCACCTCTGGGGAACTGGTAGTCTAGCAGACTACAGCCCCTTGGTTCTATGAGAACTCTGTGGGAGCACACCCTTTTCAGCTGAGAAGAATTGTGACCTGAACTGGGTCAGGTGCTCCCACCTTTCCACAGTTGGCAGAAAGGGTATGTGGATATATATATATATTGGTATCTGGTTTTTCAGAACTGATTTGGGTCAGTTCCCTTTATACGTGTCCTTCACAGGCTGTCTTCCAGACTGAGCCTTTGTCTTGAGCGACGATCCTCGCAGCAGGATTGTCTCTAGGCTGGAACACTCATAACAGAGGAATAAAGAGGAGTGAGTATTTCACACCTTAACTTTCAACAGCCACATATGACACACTAGATATCCATAAAATGGCAGTTCCAGGAAGACTTATTAAGACCCCTCTGTATGACAAAAAAGCTAATATAATTTCCATGTGTAAACCTGTCTCCTCTTTATCCATTCAGTGTCTGGACTCCCTCCTTTAAGTCTCAGGAATGTCAGCAATACACTTCAAACAACCTCACCTCCATCTTCATCCACATGAACAAGCCAAGGGCTTTCAAAATGGAACACAAAAGCCTGAGCCACTATGGTTAACTCGCTCTAGCATGTTGGTCTGTTGTAGAGTACATCATAAAGGTCATGCATGTACTGATTGAAAGATATGTATCAAGAGTACCTGAAGCCCACTGATAGCAGCAGTAATAACAGGTAAGACGATCCGCAGCAAAGATTGAGGACTCAATTTTATAGGCTCCTGGTCAGCAGGTATTCTTTTAATATGAGCTGAAGGATCAGATGTGATTTGGCCTTTCCAGATTGCATGTGGTATGCAGTTAAACTTTTCTTACAATGGGGTACAAGAACAAATTTAAATGGGACACTCATTTTGCCTCAATATTGTTAGTTTTCTTAAGTGGTGTTTATGGGGTGTTGAGGTGTAGAACCTTGAGGGTGATGCAAGCAGTTGTATATAAAGACCTAGCAGCAGAGGGAGCTAACAAAGTGCTTTTACAACAGATTAACATGTTTCTTTTTACCAGTGTTTGATATCAAACAGGCGACTACAAGCACCACAGCTTTAAGAGGGGCTAGTGTCTTGCTTGGAGACCATATTCTAGGAGAAATAAACAGCTTGGCGAGCTTGTTTGAATTTGTCTTTACGAAGTGTGTGGCCGATTGAAGTGCTCGGAGCTAGCGGTAGGTTGACATTCTGAATGTGTACATTCATGTAGAAGTTACTGCAGAGACAGATTAACAGATTTAGAATTTGACAATTTTGGATTGAGGCCTGTATTTTTTTAGGTTTTCAAGCCATTTGGTTGATGTAGTGTCTAGGGAGTCTGAGAAGATACCTATAAATATGTCTTGATGGGCTGTAGTTAATTTTAGGGCTCGCCTACCAGTTGGTCTGTAGGCGAACGCCTTTTGTGGACCACACCAAAAACGTAGTGGGCCTGGAGCTCGCCCACTACTTACCATTGGCTGTATTTGTAACTCATTTTCTTGATTCTTATTTGATGACTTGCCATCCTCTTCTCGTGTTTGTTCCTTTACTGGAGAACAGCCTTTCCTTTTGATTGGCTGAATTGTATCCTTCCATTGCTTATATTTAGGTAAGTACATTTTTCCTTTAAGGACTCCATGAGAGTGCATGTGTTTTCAGAATCTCTTCCTAATGTGCTACTTCCTCCTCACCAGAATTGTCCCACCCCCTCCTCTCCCTACATGCTCTTCCACTGATGTGCCATTTTTATAATCACACAATTGTTATATACCTTTAGCAAAGAATGAGATCAGACATAAGGATAGTTGCCATTATACTTGTGATCAGCTGTTGGATGATTGAAGCCAGGATGGGGGAGGAAAATTATACCATTCTTCAACGCTGTTGGTACCATGCCACGGTACACTGAAGAGTTTATGGTGGTGAGCGAGTGAGAAAAACTAATACAGGTATGGGCAGCGGCTTTAGCCAACCTAGGGTGGCAGCAGGTCTGCAGCACAGCTGGGTGGCTTGGTGTGGGAGGTGATGTATATATTTGCAGCATAGGAGTGAAAGAAGATCATTTATTTTTATTGGAGTTTAGGCATACTACCTTTGTGGAAGACAGTAGATGTGGCTGTACTCTACATTTCTTCCATGAACCAGAATATATTTTGTTTAATAAAAAAAAAATCTGGTCGGGGTATATCAAGGGTGGGGGGGGAATAATGTTGGGCAAAGGAGTTTATTGAATGATACTGCTAACATGATGTCAGAGTTTTATTTGCAAGGTCTGAATGTAATGAAGATGTCACCATCAATTTGCAACAGAGTATAACTTTACCTTCTTATATGGTATGCTTGAGGTCTTCTACATGCTGCACTCTCTCTGTATGGCAATGTGCCCTATCAAAACTCAATAGAGAAAAGTTGACAAAAAAAAAAAAAAGAGCAATGTGAGAAGCATTCAGCGCAGGGGCACAACTGTTGAGCTTAGATCAAAATCCTTCTGCTTCAGTTCACAACGTGCTGTGCTTAAGTTATTTTGAACCATTTAGATGCAATTGTGGCAGTTCAACCTTAGACACCACATAACTGGAACAGCACCTTCCTCTACCAATGTCCACCCTATTCTAAACCATTAAAAGGCTGAACACCCATCACATAGATTCACCACACCAGAGTAGACTGGAAAACTGCAGTCACAGTCTCTTGCAGAAACAGGGAAAAAATGCAACTTTGTCATAAGGGTAAGCAGATGAAATAAGCAAGTTGCTGAACTGCTTGTTTAGTTTCTGTATGAAATTCAGTTATGCAACCAGGGAGAGGTCTAGTACCCTGACACTCGACAGATGCTCGTCACAGTTTACTATTCCACATCATCATGAGGTTATTGAAGCAAACTATTTCACCAATGCCAAGCTGAGGAGACATGCAGATACTTGATTATCCTTAGCAAAAGCGGCATCACTCAATGATGTAAAAATATAATCCATGAATGTAGGCTGGTAATACAATAGAATGAACATAAAGATTCAATATGACAGTAAACAATGAACAGACATGTGGAACTCCAGTTCTAAAATTCAAGAAACCCAGAATTTACAGGAATGGAGGCTACCATGGACATGAGGGCAGAATGACGATTCAGTAAATGGGCATATGCCTTTCCACAAACACAATACTAAAGTAAGAGTACAAGCAGACCAGGATCCAGTATGCAAAACAATGAAGCACAAATACTACCAGAGAACGAGGCCCAGTCACAGCAACGTTACTCAAGACATAACACCAACTAAAATGCTGCTGTAATTTGGTGTGCAGGTGACCTCTTTGAATGTCTAAAACAAACTGACTCCGCAATTACGATGAAACAAAAAGCCTCCCTTAATTGCAAATTGTAAAGTATCCTCTTGGCTATGGAAGTTGGATGTAAGGGTTCCAGAGTCACATGGAACTCTGAAAAACATTTCTGATAAGTTAATAAA
The DNA here is from genome assembly GCA_963921515.1 of Calotriton arnoldi. NCBI lineage: Eukaryota > Metazoa > Chordata > Amphibia > Caudata > Salamandridae > Calotriton > Calotriton arnoldi. Next base: position 4,391,364 of record CAWUFW010000046.1, on the reverse strand, counting down.
AATATGTTCACTGTAACACTATACGGTGTCTTGAGAGAGGGGCGACTGCAGCTCATTTAACAGACATACATTGCAGTTCATTATTTAACAGACATACATCACCCTTTTGTAGTCACAATGCTACGATTTCAAAAGGTTTATGAGAAAACGGGTTAAAAAAAATACATACACTAGCGGAGACGAGATCAGATTTTCAAACTGAGGTACAGGCTAAAGTCCACAGAAACACAGCTTAACAACTGCACTTCTGCACATCGTTGCTATATGATCCTATAAACATCAAGTGGGCAAGCACCAGCCAAAAATAAGGTGATCTACAATCTACTAACACTGCTAAAAGACCAAACACCATCTCTTCCCAAATTACCTCACCAACTCAGACTCGCACCTGAGCAGAGACTGGTGCCACCTCCTGCCCGTAGACTATAGCAGCGGAGAGTGAATTCACCAGCTGCGATTGCCAGATCCTTAAGCAAGTGAGCCCCTGCGCTGGGGGCTTGGAAGGAGGCAATTGGTGGGATCTGCTCATGCCCCCCGTGTATTTCTCTCGGGGTGTGGCAGGACCTTGACAGCAACAGTGAACGGCTGGTGATATCACAACTGTGCATGCATGCCGTGTGACCCTGGAGCAGGCTGATCCACGCCGGGTGCAAGAAGAGGAATACTGACACGAGGCAATCAAAGCTCTCCCAAAACAAAACAAAAATCCCAGGCAGACGAGAAGGACCGATTCGACTCCTGACGATCAACAGATGAGTCATGGGGATGGAGAGGGCTCGTCCCAGGAGCCAGACATTCACTCTAGGTTTCTGGACTTTAAGAAGAGTTTGACCGCTATTGATACTATGTTGAGGTTCGACCGCCTTAAGAAGAAAGTCGACAAGCACAAAGAGCGGCTAGAGCACCTCGAGAGTCACGCGTTGGGCATGGAAGATATGTACTCCTCGGCTGGGGAGAAGCTGCTCCACATGGAAAAGGTCCTAAAGGTCATCCTAAACAAGAATGAAAATCTAGAAGCATGCTCAATTAAGAATTACTTGCACATACTAGATGTCCCTGAACTGACGGCAATGGATTGCATGGAGGACTATGTTGAGACAATGCTTTGGACTATTTGGAGATGCACTCTTGGCCATGCACATTGTTGAAAGAGCACATAGGTCTCTGTGCCAGCAGCTTCCCTCGACCCACCCGATAATAGCACAGCTGCTAAACTATAGGGACAGACACGCCCCTCATGATGTTTCCCATGTTCTCTTCAAATGCAAACTGGGTGCAAATTGAAGGGTGGGATGGTGGCATGTGGCCCTGTTGGGGGGCCGAAGTGGGCAGGATATCATCGTAATGTTGATGTAGGAAGCATCTTGTTTGTAAGATGTTCTTTCCTCCCTGTTGCCACTCAGCATAATTACGCCGGTTTCTTGGAATGGCGACTCCTGCATTCATGACCGGCAATCTCGCATCCATATATCGCTCTGAATGCAGTCGTCTAAATGTGTGACTTGGAACATAAGGGGGCTAAATGATGGGTGCAAGGCGCGACATGTTATGGCGTACCTGCAGCGGCATAACAGACATCTGTTTGCTACAAGAGTTACATCTTAGGGAGGACACTAAGGAGGGCCTGCTGGATTGGTCAGCGGCACGTGGCATACTATCCTAATTATGCATAAGGGGTGGGCATTTTAATCCGCAAGGGACTGTCATGGCGCACAGTGTCTTCTTATCAACAGGGCCAGTATGTTATGATTTCTGGCACACTGCAAAGCCACCCCTTCAACAGGTCTAGCGATTCCCGGGGCCCACACCTGAATGCAGCTGCACAACTGCAATTTATAATGGCTGACAATGATTTCACTGATCTCTGGCGCTCTCGACCCTCAGGTAGCGCAGAAGGCACGTGCACAGCACCGACACATACCACATGTTTGTAGACTTATTAGAGACACGGGACATAGATGCATGGACCTCCAACGTCAGACACCACCCGTGGACACCTTCATATCAGGCCCCTGTCCTATTGGAGATGCCTACCAGACTACAACATCTGTGCCTTTGAGTGACCCTTCTGGCTGGAGCGCTTCACAACAAAGTGTTTCAGAGTGAGGTTAGACTGGCAATTGTAGAATATTTTGAGCAAAACATACACACTGTATCATCTCAGTCTACCCTGTGGGAGGCCTTTAAGGCCGTGAACCGGGGGCTGTGCATAGCAAAGCATGCTTGTGTACTGCGTGCATTGCGCAGAGACCTGGCACGGCTAGAAGAGAAGATCCGCGCTCTGGAGCTCCAATATGAGAGATATGCAGGGAATCCATGCTAGCAGCTATCTGTGGCAAACTCATGGACTATGATGAAGCGGTGCACAGAGAACCCATTACCTGGTGATGGTATTAAAGAGGGTAAGACCTTGGCTAACCTGCTGCGCAGGCCATGGTCCAGTGATTACATAGTTAAATTAACAGATGACCACCTAATTGTGCTTGTTGAAGTAGAGCAGGTGTCTCCAACCTTTTCTGTAACAAGAGCTACTAATGGTCAATGAAAATCATATCGAGCTACTAATATTTTTAGTGTGGTATTAGTGATCATGTCAGAAAAGATTACATAAGTGGAGACTCCATGCAACATTACCCACAGTATCACTTCAGTACATCAGACACTGTCGCCATCAGTAATGTGAACAAGGCTTTATCTATTTGGACTGCCTCTACATGGGTAATGCAGGACAGGTATAGCCACAATGCCTTGGCACCAAGGGTTTTAACATTAGTAAAAAGTCTCCCTAATGCCTCATGATTTAATCACTCAAATATCAATTATTAAGTATATTTGAGAAATCTAACCATTTTTCTCCAAACATCAGTTTAAAGATCTGAAACTACACACAATTTCATTCCAAATGCACACTTTTTAATTTTGTGATACATATATTAATTCAGCTAATTCCAGTAGGAGAGCTACTTATAAGTAGTTGGAGCGCTACAAGTAATTGGAGCGCTACCAGTAGCTCACAAGCTACTCGGAGATGCCTGGAGTAGAGGCTATACAGAGAGAAATTACTGCCTTCTGTACCCTATATAGGTCCATGCAGGCACTGCCCTCAGCCCATGACTACTCCAGCTTATAGCATGACCGAGCCGATCGGGGTTTGTTCCTGGTAGGTCAACGGTCCATAGCGTGCAAACCATTTTTGCCCTAGTGCACACTATTAACCCCGACCTCTTTGCGGCAGCGGCCTTCCTGGACACCACCAAGGTGTTTGATTTGCTCAAATGTCTTTTACCTTTTTACTCTGTTGTCACGCCTTGGAGTAAGCCCCAGGTTAATCCAATTGGTTGGCCTATATGCCCGGCCAGATGCCAGACTACGGATCAATGGAGCAATAACTCCCCCCTTCCCAATATCGAGGGGTACACATCAGCGGTGTTCCTTATCACCCATACTATTCGCCATAGAGCCATTGGCGGTTCGGTTTAGACAGTACCACTACTAATGAGGCCTGACGTTCACACCCAAAGAGTCCTAGTATCCATGTATGCAGATGAGGTCACTATATGTGAAGGACCCCTGTGATAACTTGGACCCGCTAATCAGAGACATAACCAGCTTTAGTGGCATAATGGGTATCCATATCAATTGAGCCAAATCATTATACTTGCATTAGCTGCGACCAGGGATTGCACTTCGGAGTTCCTGCTGCAGCGGATGCGAGAGCCAGTGCGATACTTGGGGATTTGGCTAAGCTGTATGGACGGTTGATGTCCTGGCGGGAGAGCGGACTAGAGCTCCCATTATCATTGACTGGAACATTTGGCCATCGCTAAGATGGCGATTCTCCCTAAATTTCTCTCTCTTCATAAACCTGCCGCTCCCACTGCACTTTCGTAGGCAGCTTTGGTCACACCTGGTGACTTTAACATGGGCAGGCAGACAGCCTTGTGTGGCTTGAGAGATAATGACACTTCCCTTCGAGTAGGGAGGGCTGGGAGCACCCGACAGATGTGCATTACTTCAGTGCCCAGGCTCATTTTGTACACCATTGGCTCTACCCTACAAAGTTTCAGGTGCATACTGCACGGAGCATGACAACGTTGCTCCATGCTCCCTTCTGATGGCATTGTATCCGTCCCCTTGGCGTCTGAGGGCAAGGATCGACACTGTGGCCGGCACGGAATGAAGTGTTGCGATGAGTACGGCTGAAATGTCTATTCGCCCTTTTGTACCAAACATTGGACACCCCTCTTTCCCATAATACTTGACGCCAGCAACCATAATCTGCATCTTTTTTGCCCTGCAACAGGCCCTACCGGGACCTGCAGTTGAACTACTGGACACATTCATCTATCATCAACTGCCTATGCCTCAACCTTTGACTCTCCCCGCTGTGTATTTTTTCACTAGCACAATGTGTTCACCGTGCAGTACACAATTCCAAAATTATGGCTGATGCTGCATTATAGCCCTTGAAGTATAGGTCTGTGTCCCTTTTGAAAACAATCGCATTTACCAAAAAGTTGGGGCTACCTGTTTCTTGTATAATTGATTTATTCTTAAATTGTTTCCTTCTACTGACACCCCTTGAGACATTGTTGCAGGATACTTTATTTACCCAGGACTCAACTGGGGCTATGGTTTCTCCTGTGGTTTGTAATATTGTGAAGAAATCACTGGGCATGACCCTGAACGTTCACAGAGGATTGCGCTTCTAGGATACGTTAAGGAGCCCCCCTGACCCCCCAGCGATGAGCAAACTAACAGCAATACAGCTTTTGCTAGCTAAACGCCAGGTTGTGATGCTTAGGGGTCAGCGCCCGAAGCCTCAGAGGGATGGGTGGCCCCGGGATGCCTACTGCCAGGAACAACTGACTGCTTATTGGGAATTGATGCCCACTAGGCCCCACCTCAAGGACATATGGTCCCCATCAGAGATGCACCGGAGTGCCCTGAATGGGGCAGATGAGGCCGAAGACATCACGAGTCTGGAAGACAATGGCCAGGAAGTAACCCCTTCGGTGCGGGTCACGCTCTTTAGGCCACTAAATAAGGTGCCCCATGTGATAGGACTGCTGTGGTACATTTAGCTGCACTGAGTGTGGACATCTCCGTGGCAGATGAACTTTTCTTCCCTTTGCAGAGTGGCTGTTCCCTTTGTTTCCTTACCCCTCCTCCCCCCATTATGCAAGATCGATGTACAATTGACAGATGTAATTGGCCGGATACATTGCACAGTACATGCTGACCTTGGATTGAAATGTGCAATGTTTTTTGCTTGCAAATCACAATAAAAATATATATTTATTAAATTTAAAAAAAGAAAAACCTCCTTTTGCGGCATCTCGATTCTGCTCATTCTACCTCCTGGAACACAGGAACTCACCTTCCAAGAATCCAGCTTACTTTCTTACTTTAAAACAACCCTGCAAATATTGCCCACTACTAGAAAGGAAAGATACAACCCCGCCCCAAAACCTGCACCTGCCTATTCTAAATATGTATATTGCTGGATGTTTTTGAGTCTAGAGTGGAAATGCTTGTTCTTGTGAGGTCTGTGCCACTAATTATATAAGTGATACAAAAGGGGATGATGGACGGAACGTTTGAGCCAATCAAACACTCACCCCCAGTCAACTGATCTGGGTTTAATCCATCATCATTCTTTAGCTCACTCCACCACCCCAGTTCAGACATGGCCATATGCAAATCAGTCTGACCCTGTGCCTCATGGGAACAGTCCAGCCCGAACTGCCAAGCCAGGTCCAGATCAGTTGACTTGGGGTGAGTGTTTGATTGGCTCAAACGTTCCGTCCATCATCCCCTTTTGTATCACTAATTATATAAGAGCACACCTTTTTATCCATACAAAACAACTTGCATTCTTCCATCCATTTACGCAGATGTGCTCCTACTCTTCTACCAAAAATGATTTGTAGCGCATTAATGAATGTATTGCTGTGACCAACAACAAAAATATCTGTAAGACCTCAACTGGATGACTGACTCTCCAAAAAGGGAAATGAATAATAAACAGAAGATAACTGCAGCAGCCATTATTCTTGCAAGAGCCAAAATCTCTTTGTTGATGTATCTTAAAGTAGCACTAAGTGAAATTTGTCATGGCTTCTGCAGAATGAAACATTTTGCAAGGAAGCCTCCCAGTAACCAGACAGGCCGGCCTTTGGGGGAAGGCTTAACGCATAAAGCAATGCATCAGGGACTTTATTTCCAATTTTTAATCCCTCCACTCTAGTAGGATTGTTCTCTGGGAATGAAACTTAACTACATCAATTTACATTCAGCTGCAAGAATAAAAGTCCAACAACAGCACCAAAATAAGAAGAGCTGAGCTCCTGGCCTCAGGATGTGAGTCCAACAAGAACATACAGCGAGCCTAGGTTTTAAAACACTGCATACAACGTATTTTGTTTCATTCTGAAAACAGTCAGCTAGACCTCTTACAGGGGGCAATGTGCAAAAGGGTGAACTAAAGAAAGCCTCAGTGACCTCTCCCAATGTTTTGTATTGTGACTTGCATTTCTCCACTGGTGTTTTAACAAACACTTGGAGAACAAACAAATCGAGAAACTGTTCCAAATTGTGGGGTGGGCACCGGAGAGTATAATCAGAGGTACTCAAATCAAATCCACACAGAAGAGTCATTTTATTTCAAGATCAACGTCGCAGCTCTTGCTGGTACACGAGGGATACAACATCACTTTTTTCAGTCACTTTATGCATGAGATCCATTTGAGTTGTAATCTTCTCTCTGTAAAATTCTCATTTGTTAATGCTTAACCATAAAGTAAAATGACTTCAATATACATGATTTGAAGTAACACTGCTGTTTCTTACTAAAAAAAAAAAAAAAAACTCAATTAATTTGTGCTCCAAGTGCAGGTTAAACAATTAGGGAGGTTTTTCCAGGCTTGTTCCGATGTCATGCTCTAACCACACCCACTTTCAGATGGACCAACCCCATTAATAAACTCAGCTGTATTTCCCCCAACAACATAATCCTTTAAAGTACCAATCTCTAGCTCTGCGTACTAGAACAGTGATCCTTTACATGGGGTTGATACAACTAAATCCATGGCAGAGGTCCTATCGCTCAGGTCAGACTTATTCACCTTTAACACCCGCTGCAAAAGAAGAAGAAAAAAAAAAAAAAAACAGAAGAAAGTCTGCTCTTTGTAGGACAGAAAATTGATGAGACATCAACGGATTGTCAGAAACTGCAGTGAGAACCTCCACTTTTCCAGCATTCCTGACAAACTCGGAGGCATGATTACCTTCCTGATCACCTTCATCTCAGAGGAAACTAAACATATTCTGACCCACCCTTGGAACTGCAATACGCGCACAGACTGAAAGTGATGAAACCTGGAATCAAAAATGGCCGCCACCAAGTAACTGCTTGCTTTCTCATGCAATAACAAAAAACGCAAACCATATTGAAAACTAAAAAGCGTGGCCCTTTCATGCTAGGGGAAAACCTGATCACAATCATGCAGTGTTTGTGACACAAAACACGTCTCAAACATTTGCTTGTAGTTTTGCGCGTTTGAAATTGCAGTATGGGATTTCGTCAGGATCTACCATGCTCAATAAATCGGAGAGGACTTTGCCTGATATGATATTGAAACTAAAGGAAATTCAAACACCAGATCACAACACAAGGGAAACCATTGGCTTTGTGGGTCTCCACGTCATTTTAATTTCAAGACATAGAAGACATTTGTCTTCAATAAAGGATAAAAAGAAACTAGTATGATCCATTGCAATCTGGAACCGGGTGGCCTTGAAACTGAATGATACGATGTTGGGGGTCATATAATCATATGAAGCATTTTATTCTTCTGGATATCAGAAATAAAAAGAACAAAGTCCGTATGGTTGAAACGCGTTGGCTAGGACCAGACACGAGTAGATGATTTCCAAAGAAATATCAATAAAGAAATTGATGAAGAAGTCCGTGCATTTTATGATGAATTATTGTTGATATTTAATCGATGAATTTATTGCTCAATTATTTTGGACAAATATTTGTTGCTATGCCAAGTCAATAGTGTACTTAAAATCTCAAAAGCTTCCTGGTCATTCAGCCAAGATTACAAAAACTGGACATCCGTTATGGGCTGCTGCACCCAGCAGTAATGCTCACACACAACAGAACCACAAAATTTGACTACCCTGGCCGACTTGATAGCTTCCTGGATTCACTGAGGACACGGACACTTTTTAAAAGGAGAGAGAGGACACCGCCTTAGCTCTGCCCCAAACAGATGACTCAGGACAAATCACAGCTGGGTTAAAAATTAGAGGCTGGAAGAAATGGTCCAGTGGGCCAAAGGCAGTTATCCCACTAGAGCTCAATCCACCAGATCACTAGAGAAGCCTTCCCGATGAAGAACACTGTAGCCATTGCGCAGATAAGATTCTCTTAAACTATTGAAGCTTATTACACCCCAACCCCCAGTCTTCCCTTACGTTGCACTCCCCATAATACTTGTCACTATGAGGACTAATTAATCAACATGACGCACGGAAACCAAATAGACCACTGTCACATCTCATTTGACTGATAGAGTAGTAGGTACTCTATAGTAGAGGATATCGGCATTGGGACAGAGGTTGCATAAGGAGAAACATTATATGTTCTATGGCTGTCCCAATACCTGCTTGGTAGGTACTAGCCGAAGGGGATACTGTGTTTTATATTTCATAACCATACGCCATGACCTGACGGAGAACCCTTCCCCACAGCATATCTGGTCCTGAAATAAATCACCCCATTATGCTTCAGGCGAAAGGCAACTGTTCTGTACCGCCTGCTACTTGGATGCATGCTGTAAAAACTGAGCGGCAATGGCTGCATGGGCGACAGGCTTAAGCCAGATTACAGACTCCATCCCGAAGGGCACCACACCGGATTGAAGGACAGATGCTCAAGCCCAAGAGAGCTGGATACCAAACTCTCCATACCCAATCCAGAGCCAATTGGCAGTGCCTGATCTTGAGAACTCAAGGTGGGAGTGGTATCCGCAGAAAGGTATATAAGATGCCATAGTGCCACTGAAGGCGAAACATCTCCGAGATAGAGACGCCTGAGAAACTCCAACACGCAGTAGTGCAGACATTGCTCGTTCTCAGATCTAGCCATGGTTCTCCCCATACGCTGAAGAGACATCTCGCCATCTCCGCATGTAAGTGCCACTCATGGTCAACTAGGTGCCAACAGCCGAGTTTATCTGCCCTGGCATTCAAAGATCCTGCCAGGTGGCTCACCCCCAGGAAAAATCCTTGCCACTTCCAGTGGCCTAAGGCCTTCTGGCACAGCTTCCGTGTCCCCACCCTGTTTGTTGCGGTACCACATGACAATGTTGGTGTCTGGGAGCACCTAAACCAGCCTTCCCTTGATAGACAGAATACAATATTTCAGCACCAAGCAGATGGCACTCAGCTCCAGAAGAATGATATGGAGCCAGACCTCCACCAGAACATGGGCCTCTTACCTCCACCTCTCCCAGTTGGCCATATCGGTCACTAGTATCAGCGCTGGATGAGGAAGGGAGAGGGGTCTGCCTCAGACCCAATAGCAATCCAGCCACCACAACTGCAGATCCTTTGCAGTCTCTACCAAAATCTGAATGCGTTGGAGAAGTTCCGCTGACGTTGCCCCACAGGCTTTAAATCCAGCTGGAGAGGGCTCATGCACCACCTGGTGTTCTCAACCAGCAGGATGCAGTCAGTCCCAGCAGCATCAGAAAAGTTGGTCTCACACTATTCCCCCTGTCGACAACTCCGGTCAAGTTCCAACTTCCTGATGAACTCCACCACAATTAAGAGAGCCAGATGGGGTGGAAGGTCATTTACCCATCTGGTGCCAAAACTTTGAAATAGTATGGACCCGGAACTCCGACTAATTGACAATGAAGTGGCATTTAAAAAAAGACTGAAAACTTGGCTCTTTCCTTAAACCCAAGTGCTAAACAGCCTCCTCCTGTATCACTCCAGCGCTGAGATGCCCATGGGTAGTCATGCGCTTTATAAATCCCATAAACAAACATACTTCACAACCATAGGGACTAACCCATGGCTAGATGGTTTGCCAACGCATTAGCAGTAGCCAAACTTGGAATCCTTAGATTATGGAGGCCAAATGTAGAATCCTGACAACGTGAGAAGTATACCATAGCTGCAAGGAAAAAAACTATTGCATAAACAGTGGAAGTGTTTGATGCAGTATGGGAAGGGTTCCTATGCGAGCCCAATGAGCAGTGAAGATAATATTAGAACTCACCACATGATCACCTCGCTATTCTTTTCATAGCGCACGAAGATATAGGACAGAATGCAGAACTAGTACACCACATACCAAAGAATGATGGAACTTACTCAGGAATAATAGACTCGGTCTTGCTAGGGCTGGATTTGTAGATGATTTGATGCCATAATGTTGTAATCTAAGGGCGGTAGCCACCACTCCCATGAATTGCACTATTTAGGTTTAGCGAAAGACACAATGTGGTTTGATCTTAACTTATCTCAAAGGCAATCACTTTAAGCATCATGCTAAGTGCCATTTAAGGAAGGGGTATGTACTACAGTGGTGGAGCCAACCACAGTTCCAGTTTTTCCTCAATTACAGTCTTAGAATATGTTAGAATATACGTTAATATGTATTAAAACTCAACAAAGGAATTAGAGTACAATGGAATCCCCATGGCTGCTTGAACCGCACTTACAATGGCACTTGACGAGGTGTCCACACATTCTGCTACCATCTCAGCTGCCTCTACAGCACTGACACTCCTCCAGCAGTTTGTATAGTCGCCCACCCAGCTGTACGCGGTTTTAACAATGGCGCACCACAATGGAATAGCACACTGACCACCTCACCTAGAAAAGACATTAAGAACTTCCCAGCCTAACGAGGAGCATTTGAGCGCAAAAATGCTGGAAAATTATTTGCGGATAAAATGAGAGCATGGCACTATCACTCGCCAACCAGTAATACACACACTGGCAGTTGTGTAATAAGGAAACTTGCCAATATGAGGTGTGTGCAGCATTAGCAATGAACATTCATACCGGACTTGCGTATTATACTAGTACCTTACCCACTGCCACTCTTCAACCAAATAATGAACTTGGGGGAGTCCTGTATGAATAGCTCAAACAGCACTCACCAACGGTCAAGTCAGCGCACAGATGAAGCAAAACGGCTCAACGGCATACAAGTAACTCATCACCTCCGCAACTGACTCGGAAATTCGTGCACCTGCAAATGATACGTGCCCTTTAAACCTACTCTACTTCACAACACTCCTTTTTTCAAGTAAACATTATTGAATACAAAGTTTAAAAATAAATTTTGGACAATCCTTGAAATGTACAGATCCTATGCAAAACAATATAAACATTGTTTTGACTGGGTTCAACAATAGAGTGCTACTGGCCAAAAAAAAACACTTCAACACCCCATCAGGGGCAGCAAGCGCTATATAAAAGCAAACCTTTTTACCTTCGCTATCCTTCTCACTCCAAATAACTGACTAACATATCCACCGCTCAAATTACTTTCATATTTTCACTATACTAATTCACCACTAATCCTTTATGGGTTCCAGAGTAGCGTGCTACTCACAAAAAGAGCGCTTAAACGCCTCATCAGGGGTAGTAAGCGCTATATAAATGCAATTACAATACAATGCGAATTATCTGATTATCATACTCAAGACTGGAGCCAAAGATGCACTGCTTGACAGCAAGTTGTAAGCTTGATAATGGTAAGTGCAAGAATGGGGGGGGACGTCTGTCTGAATTGGAAAACTTGAATGCGGAAAAGTCAGTTGACACATGCTACCTTAAGCTAAGGAAAACATAACTTCTTCGACCGCCACTGGATGTAAATTTGTATCTCCTGTAGTGAAATCTATTTTACTGCAAAGCGTGCTATGACCTTTAGGTAATGGTGCTATATATCTATATATATACACACATACACCATATGTGTGTGTATATGTGTATATATATATATATATATAGATAAATAAATAATAAAATTGCATAAACAAACGTCACTCCTTTGTCAACTGACTTCCAGGGTAGTTTCTCGCCCGTTCTTCTCTTAAGAGCACACTGCGGAGATATGCACTCCATCTTCTCAGAGCGCACACACCCCTCCTTCCACACACACTACCCCTCTGAAGGGTGAAATCATCCGCTCTCCAATATTCAAAAGCGCAGGCCCACGTTCAGATAGCAAAAAAAAGGCACGCGCCCACACAAATATTATCTTATTATAAACACTTGCTTCCGGTTACTGCTCCCCTTTGAAACAAGGTAGTGAATCTACACTAAAAACACCTTTCTCGCAACGGTCTTTAACCACTCACCTCTCCTTCAGCAACCTGCTCGCTCGCTCCAGACACCATGCAGTAACGGGCTCACAGATAGGTCCGTTCGAAATCAGCGTGTGACATCAGACGTACGTCGACGTATGCTAGTCGTCATCTCCGCGAAGTCTGTGACGCTAATTTTCTTCCTGGTTTAAACGTTGAGCTCAGAACTTTAGCGTTTTCGCTGGTTTCAGAGACTTGCCGTTCTGAGCTGTCGCAGTGCCTAGTTGGAAGGGAATTAGGTGAATGAAAACATAGAAAGAATGAAACGATTAAAGATTAAAAAAAAAAGTATAACTACAGTAACGAAATGAGAGGCTGTGAAAGAATGGCAAAATAGCAAAGAAAAAGAGCAAGGATGGGGGAAAGAGTGAAATAAATGAGGGTTACGTAGAGGGGGAATAGAGGCAAGGAAAGATCACAGATGTGCGAGGGAAGTAAGGAGAACTCAGTAAAGAAGATCGGAAATGACTGTTTAGTTGATCTCTACGTTTATTTTAGGTTTTTTTTATTTGCAGTTTTATATAGCGCGAACTCGACCCGAAGGTATTGGAGCGCTTTACATGAGCACCAGTTACGTTACACAAGGACACAATCAGTTTTGTTAGGCACGGGGAGATTAAGTGACTTGCCCAGAAGCACAGGATGTTGAGCCAAAGCCACAGTTCGAACCTGGTTCCCCAGCTCCAAAGTCAGCAGCTCTAGCAGGAAGGCTGCATCCCCCCCTAGTTAAACACCAGTGCTTTAAATGGGAGAAAAAAATAAGTGCAGGTACTCATCAAATTGAGATGTGGACTAGGCTTGGGGGCGGGGCTACAGGTAGTGCTAAGGAACCCAGCCAGGGGCACCCATTGAATTTGATTTGAGATTTAATTGGTGTGCAGATGTTCATAATTATACTAAAACCTTTCTGGTATATTTTAAGTATTCCTTTCCCCTTATACGTACAAAAGGATACATTTATTATTAAAGTGGGCTTCTCATGGTGCAACACCTAAATCACATATGACGTGCACAAGATATTTTCCTTAACATTTTTCGGAAACATTTAACTATGGTTAACCCTCTTGTCTTATTGCCACGTGGCAAACATCACCCAGCCCCTCCTAGATGGCACAGCCTTGCCTCAAAGCTCCTAACCTGCTGTTAAGTCTGATTCCCTCTTTCTGGAGGTGGGCAAGCTGTTGAAAGCTTGCACCAGGATGCCTGGCTCTGATTCACTTCCAGGTCCTCTTGCACTCTCAAGCCAAAAATGAACTGAACTTTGATGGTGCATCTGCCTGCCAACCAAACTCTAATCTCATGTACAAAGAATAAAGAAAAAATTGTGACCTTTATTGTAATACAGGAGAGAAAGAAAGATATAGCCTACTAGAGGCTGAATTGCACAATGTGAAAGCAGAAAGTCTGGGATCAATCCCAGCTTCCCCACATGACCAAATAGTGTGATCATAGACAAATATGTTAACTTACCAACCTCCTTTTTGTTCATTAGCACTGTTAAGTCTGATTCCCTCTTTCTGGAGGTGGGCAAGCTGTTGAAAGCTTGCACCAGGATGCCTGGCTCTGATTCTCTTCCAGGTCCTCTTGCACTCTCAAGCCAAAAATGAACTGAACTTTGATGGTGCATCTGCCTGCCAACCAAACTCTAATCTCATGTACAAAGAATAAAGAAAAAATTGTGACCTTTATTGTAATACAGGAGAGAAAGAAAGATATAGCCTACTAGAGGCTGAATTGCACAATGTGAAAGCAGAAAGTCTGGGATCAATCCCAGCTTCCCCACATGACCAAATAGTGTGATCATAGACAAATATGTTAACTTACCAACCTCCTTTTTGTTCATTAGCACAAATAGTATATTCAAATGCACGAGTTCAGGATGTGTGCTGTATAATCACACATTGTGTTAGATTTAATACACTATAATGTTGCTTCATTCATGAAAAGAAAATAGTCCATATATAATATACACCTGAAAAGCGACTTACTTCCTAGATCACCAATGGCATTGTTGTCACAGGGGGATGCACCACGGTGAAATGCTTCCAGATTATAAAAATACACTTTTATTTCAATGGTAGTGTTATCAAGTTATGTAATGCACAGGCTTTTAAGGCCAAGCCAGACTTCCTGGTTCGGTTCTGATTGGGCTCTCCTTGTTAATTTGTTGGTTCACCCACCTCTACCCCACCCAGATCCCCCTCATTAACCCAAGAGCAAACGGGCTCCAAAAAACAAAATACAATCATGTTGAAACACTGCGGAGAAAGCAGATCTGTACTGAAGAGAGAGAGTGGCTTAGCACTTGCTACAAGCAAACCCTTTCACATGTGCTTCTTGGGCAGAGTGTGGTAATGCAGGGCTTGTGGGGCTTGCAACTATCTATCGCCATGCTGGACACTGCAGACAACACTCACTCATGCAAGAACATGCACAGGGACATTCATGCACGCACCCAGGGCATTTAGTACATGTGTTTTAGAAACACTACCTTGATTTCCATCAGTTGTGCTACAGCGTCTCTGTCACCACCTTCCTCCTCACTCTGGTTCCAAACAAGTGTTGCCGTACTCTGCTATGCCAGTAGGAAGCCTTCTCTTCGATTTCCCGAGAGTCAGGAGATATGCCTGTTAGTAGGCCCTGCCCACACACCTACTGTGCTATTGACTCCACAGAGCCTGAGTGGACACTGTGTCAGTAATCACAGTGTGAGTCGGAACACTCTCAAACTTACTGCCAGCTCTGAATGGATGCCTACGGGCCGCCGCTCAATTAGCACATTGTGAGGGTAGATTAGCACTCGATCATCAGAGTGCTTCACGAAAAGGGAGTGACTCATCGGATCTAGTGCGCTTCTTTTTGTACATGCCAATTTTACTGAGCTTACCTTGCTGTCTCATGAGTACCGGTACTCACTTTGGACAAGGAGAAGTTGCGGAACTCAAGCGCAGAAAATTTAGAAGTGCCAGTACTTAGTACCGGTGAGTACCGGCCCATTTAAAGCACTGTAAAACACCAACCATGTAAACATCAAGAAAAAGGGAACGAAAAAAGTAAAAGCTAGAAAAATAAGCATAGACGTTTTTAAAATCGTTAAGAAATACGAAAACGATTTTTGGAGCTTCCTCATCCGAGATTGGCATGACCGGAAGAATCAATTTCATATATTTACTTTACAAAGCCTCTATTCTCTTACAATTAAACCTATTATGTGCGAGTGTTTCGATACTAATAGCACAAAAGCTACACTGCTTATAAGCTGCAATCTTAGTACCATCTGCCTTTTTTCTAATATCCGAAAGAGATTAAATCTCATCTACATCAGCATTTTCATGTCAGAAGCTGTAGTTGATTATACGTTGCAAGCGAATATTCATCACGCAGTAGTGTACAGTAGTTCTTATATGATGAATTGCTGATCGCATATTCCAGATAATTCTGGCAGTACAAAGTTTTAACAGCTTGATAAGTATTGGCAGTATATGGTCGAGCTGCTGCAAATGAATCCCTTCAAAATGTAGCTTGAAATGCAGACTGTATTGTTCGCACTTGGCTGAAGTTATTTTTAATTTGAGCTAAATTGCTTCCTTTGGGATGCTCTGATTTAGGCTTAACAGTCTATGCTTTGACTGAGGTTTAGTTTTCCCTTTATTTTTTATACAGGCCAGGTATCATATTGGAATGCCATAAATCACTACTAGATAATTTTTTTTTACTTGATATGCCTTGATCAGGGGTGGTATAGAGAAGCCTCCACATTTCAAACTAAATCTTAGGAGGCCATTAGTCAAATTTTAATAGCTTCCATTCTTTGCTTGAAAAAGTACCACTATGATACCTTTTATAGCCATCACTATTTCTTGATACCTATATTCCAGTACATATTCTAGCCTTTGATTGTCAATAAAACACAAGTGTTTATACTTGGTGGATCCAAATAATAGTATCTAAATGTTATTGATATTAATTTGTAGCTGATTTTCTTTTAAGTACAGATTAAAAGTTGTCATTATTCATGGAAGTCCCATGACTGTATGGTCTAATAATAAAAAGTGATCTGTTTAAAACCAGGCTTCCACTCTGATGGGTCCAAGACGTGCCAAATTATTGATAACAAGGCTCAGATGTCAAAAAGTCACAGAGGAAGCTGTTAAATACTGGTCCAAACAACACTCGCCTAGCGCCAGAGTAACAATACTTCTTGTTAGGATTATCTTCTATTGATGATTTCATAGTTGTCGCCCAGGTCTTAATCTGTAATTGAGAAAGGATATAAACTAAATTATGAGGAGTACCCTTGTTAAGTAATTTGGACCGCAACCTAGCATGTGAAACAATGTCCAATGCTTTACATATATCTATAAACAGACCACCCCCCACCCCCCCAGGAATTCGCGATTTGCATTAGAATTGCGAAATTGGCACTGTAGAAAAAATACCACGATTTTTACAAAAGTGCCTGCAAAATATGTTTAACAAACATTTTTTTGAGTTCACTCTCTCTGTACTGGCTCTGTGCTGCATCTGAGCCGGTAAAGGGAGGGTGAGCAGCAGGCAGCAGAGGTCTTAAATTCCTCTGTCGCCTGCCTTTGAAATGCACAGAGTCCCATCCTGTGCGATTAGCCTACAGCCTGCTTCACATGTTTGTTGCCCACTGCGGACTCTGCAGGCCCTTGAAAGACTCTCCTACCCCCCCCCACCCTCCACTGTACTCCTCTACCTCGACCTGCTCGTCTCCTATTAACCCCTAACCTCCCCCATGTCACCTCATTTTTTTTATGTTCCCTCAACCTTCTCTGCTGCCCACCACCCTAAATCCCCCTCTTCCCAACCCTGCTGCCATGCATGCACAGGTTGTCTGATGCCAAAAAGAGTAGGTGTCATATTTTAATCTACTCTGTTTGCATCAGACACCCTCCGGTTCTAAGCGCTGTGCTGCTGGAGACTCTGCAATGTTACAGACTGTGCCACAGCACAGTCTCCAGCAGTGACAGAGCACAGGCCTTCAGTATTTTTGTGGTAGACACATTTTTTGCTCACTGGTTTTGGACCTCAAATTTTGCTTTTTTTGTCCGCAAAATTTGACACCTAGAGCCGCAAAATCCTGGGGGGCCTGTATAAAAGTACAGTGGCATGGTACACCACTCTGCACTGGCCTGACTTTCCATCAATGTTAATTCCATAGTATTATGTTTGATGGAGTAGCCATCTCCGAAACATGTCTGGAATTGCAAGATGATCTTATAATGATTTGACCAGTCAAGGAGTTCACCCAAAGTTTTTTTTATTACAAGTTTTGGACCTCTTAGGGGCTCCACAGAAACAACACTAAACAAACAGTTAATTCATGTTAGTACGATATCATAGAACGTAATAAAAATTAAATATATTAAATAAACTCATTTCGTTCACAGGGAAAAATCACAATTGTCGAGCTTCATCATAAGTATGCCCATTAGTTTTTATAAAAAGGGGTTCTAAAAATTGATACAGAGGAAGATGTAATGTGGAATATATATAAATTACATGGGTTAAGTCTTTAATACCATTATTGCATACATCACAAATTCTTTCTTAAGCAGGTAAATTTTGCCACCCGTTATGTGAAGCAATAGTAAAATATTAATTCTTAATAAAAGAAACAAGCATCTAATTTCATGATCTAAATCCCAAGTTTAAAATGGTTGAGGTCTATTCAGAGGGGGAGATACTGCAATAAGATTAAACTTTTCCTTTTTTAAACAAAAGTCATTATCATGCCCAGCACTGATGTTGCCTACCAATTTTTTCGTCAAGCTTTTTAATTGCAGCGTAGACAAAGCCTTAAAAAAGTCTGTTGCATCTGAACCATTGATAATACGTAAGATACATTTCTAATAAAAACAGCATTATCCAGGTTCTTATAGTAGATTTATTGAAGCATTAAATTCCTTAGAGTGTTCTTTTCACTCCTCAATAAACGGTGCCCCCAGCAAATCACTGCCGCTAGCGCCTGCACGAAAGTGTTAGCCAAACCACATTCCAACCTAATGACTTGAGTAGCAGCAAGAGTATTCAAGGTGCACAGCTTACGTAGAATTTGGCCCTCAATTACATCCATAGAGGTCAGTTTTTCCACTCCAATTATTTCTGTGACATATAAAAGATTCAGAGAATCCTTTAAATGGTACACCAGTCATATGTTCAAATATCTGTGACCTAAGGAATTATAAAAAGATTTTAGCCGTTAGCATGTTAAATAGCCTTAATAGAGAGAAGTTGTACGTGATCTTTTTCACTTGGGTTGCTAGAATTTCTTTCCACTAAATATGGGTCATTTTTTAACTATTTCCAAGTTTTCATTTGACTTTTTGTGGTATTAATTTAACAAAAATGAGAACAAGCAAATAGTTGAAGAAAGATCAGACATTTTTGAAGGCCCTTAGAAGTAAGATTACAATATCATCTGCTTATAAGAAGCAGGATTTTGTTTAATCCCCTATTTTAGGTGCATCACCCTCTCCTTTAAGAAATGGCCAGTGGCAAATTATACAACTATAGTGAGAATAATAAAGGAGCAAACATACAGCCCTGTTTAAGACAATTGTTGGTGTAAATTCTAGAAGAGAGGCCCTGATCCCCACCTAGGATCACCTGGCATCAGGTGGAGGAGTGCAAAGTTATAATTAACCGTAATAAGTTCTCAGGTATACCTTGGCTAAACAATTTTTTCCAGAGCATTTGCCAGTATAAAATGCAGGGGAAAAATGTATGACAGCTGTATAAACAAATTGATCATGGATAATAACATATTTTCAAAAATTATCTGTGACATGGCTTTGTTGTACAATGAGCAACAATTTTTTCTAAAGCCAGTTTGTTCCATAGGAATTATCTTTTTTCTCAGCCACCCAATCTTGCAGATGCTCCAGAATACTTTTTGTGAATATCTTCTCAACAGAGACAGATAATGCAAACTGCCTATAATTATTCAGAATATTATGTGAGCCCTTTTTATGTAATAGTACAATAATGCTCCGAGACCAAGATTCTTGGATAACTCCTTTAAAATAACAATAACAAAACAAAGGGGTTAAAATAATAGACCAGAGGGATGCTTCTTCTTTATTACTGAGATAAGAATTTCATTGGGCCCTATTGCCTCTGATGATCTTAAACTAAGTATGAAATCTTTAGTCTATTCAGGTGAGGGAGGTCCGTATAAACAAGTCAAGTATATATTTATTCGCTACATTTCTGTAGCATAAAAGCAAGAGAAACAGTGCAAACAAGCAAATAAAAATCCATCCAAGCAAATATAATAGAACAATACAAAATTCATAAAACAAAATACATGATGGTCTCTCATTGTTGCACATTTTCCTAATTTAACTAATTGCCATATAAAAGAGGCCACAGATCAGCATATAAGAGGACTATGTAGCTGTGGAGAAAACAACAAGGCAGGTCTGCATTGGCTAAATTTAAAATGTTTTAAAAGTGGCAATATAAATTTTCTTCTAGGTATCTGATAAAAAGAGCAAAAAACGCATAATATGCAAAATCAACTGGACAGACTTGCCATCGCATGGGTGGGGGCTCAAATCCTTTAAAGTGCAACTATTAGCTGGAAATCTCACCAAGAGTGGTAATAAATTATAACGAAATCTGGTGAGTACAAAGCGCTGCTATCTGTTGAGAATAAAAGAAAGGTAATGTTGAAGACCCTCGTAAATGTGTACCAGGTTATGTGTGCACACCATCGGTTTGTGGTCATCTCAGGATGCTCTCTTCAAAAAGGTCTTTCGATAAAATGGTTGTTATATATAACCCTTTTCAAGTAAGGGGCAGGACTCTGGGGAATGAAATAGGTCTGGGTGCCCTATCAGCTCTGAGACTGCCTTCTGTAAGCAAGCCAAGGAATATCTAAGGCAGCATGTAGTCAAAGACAATCTTTAATAACAAGTTTGTTAAGGACGGTCTCTTCCCTTGCCCAGACAGAGTGTTATAATAACAAGGGGGATAATTTGATTCTATTCTCAATATGCAGGGTTTCCAATTTCGCATGGCAGATAGCATTGACACAGCTTTTCGGAACTGACAAGTTCTTAGAAAGATTATTTTCTACTTGTTACAACATATGTATATTTATTATACCCCACATACCTGCCCCTTACGTGGCAATAGCAACACTTTTGCTAAAATAAATCTCCAACATCTCCTTCACTGGTTTAGAGCACAACTTTTTACAAAATCCAAACAAGCCGGTGATTGACTTTTCAAGAAGACCTATCCTATTTAGCAGCATCGGTTTCCACTTCATTTTGTTGTCATAAAGGATACCTAAATAAGAGAAGGATGCCACCTCGGAAACCTTTGAGTTGTTAATAAAATACGAGGGTCTTTTGGTCGTTCTTGCCCCACTGATCATTGTGAACGTTTTACTCTCATTGTCCCTTAAGTTTAGATCATGCATAAAATCTATAAAATCATCAATTAAACTTTGTAGTCCTCTCCCATTCTTGCCACAACCGCATCATCAGCATATAAAAGATTGGGGAGAGGACGTGTCCCAAGTTAAGGTGTGTCATTTGCTTTCAATTTTAAAACTTTATCAACTGTTATGATATATAAAGTAAATAAAAACGGGGCAAGGACACATCCTTGGCTTACGCCTCTTTTGATCCTAAAGATGTCGGCACATTCACCGTCCTTACCATAAGTGGACAATCGCAGTGGCATCCTTATAGAGTTGTCAAATAAAATAAATAATAGCCTACTCCACACCCAACTCCTTCATAATAGACTATAATTTGGAGTGTGACACACAGTCGAAAGCTGATGTGAGGTCCATAAAGATAGATAGAACTCTTTTTAGCAGCCATGTATTTGCCACTGACTATGCTCAAATTAAAGATCTACAGTTCCCAAGTTTCTTAAAACCATATTGGGTGTCAGTTAAGATGGCATTCTCCACTGCCCAGTCCTCCAGGCTATGCAGTAGAATTCGCCCTATGACTTTGACAAGTGGAATCTAAAAGTTATATAAGCCTATAATTCTTAGGCTGAGATTTATTCCCTTTTTAAAGATAGGTATTATTACTGAACTATTCCAGGTGGGGAGCGGGCCTACCATTGCAACAGCATTAAACACATTAGTAAGCAAAGGAGCCCACAAATCGTGATTGTCAGTAAATACAACTAGGGGGACCCCATCCGGACTTGGAGCCCTGCACTTACTACTTTCAGCCAATGCCTCTGCATAATCAAAAACCAAGGGAAAGCGGGTGGTCTCTGGGGACTCCCTGTGCCCTTCCTCATCTTGGACTACTACGGGGTTCTGGAGGATGGTATATATACTGGAAAAGTGGTATACTGCTGTTCCTGAATATGGACTTTGATTGTCGGACCCAATGGCTCACTAAAAAAGGGGGCATTAATTACCCACCAGACGGCTGCACTATCTATAAGCAAACTAGCCGTATGAAGTGCATGCCAGGCCTCCTCCTTCATCTGCTTTTTACTGGCTGCTAGAGCTGACTTATAAAGAGCTCGTGCTTTCCTTATTAATGCAACAGCACAAGGATACACATGAAGTGCAGAGTGAAGGGCTGACAGGGCTTTGTTGCAAGCTGTGTCGAATCAACCACATGGCTTTAATGAGTGGGGTTGGACAACATTTGTAAGAAACTGCCTGATATTTGCTGTGATATCTATAAAGGCCGACCTGACCTCGGTGGGCTCAGCTTGGATATCAAGGCAGGTAGCAACCTCAAAGTGGTTAAGTTGAAAGAGTGAGGCAAGGAAACTAGTGTTATCCACCTTGGCCCATTTAATACAGAAATTGTTTTTCCGGACCAAAACTGGTTTAAACAAACCTTCGATCCCTACCCTCACAGTTAAGGCTGCATAGTCACTGATCCCAGTAAATTTGGCTTCAAAATCACTAACACAATCACCCAAAGTTGCGGAGACCAAAATAAAGTCAATGGTTGAGTTACACAAATTACTCAAGAAAGTAGGGGCAAGATTTGTAGCTACTACATCTAAATCATTGGTCATTATTAAATTCTATTTAACCAGGCGATTATTCAGTGCATTCGCTTGTGGGTCATGAACAAAGTGAGTTAGGAGCTCCTCATTGGTGTCCATACAGACAATTATTACCTCCAAGAACAGAATCGAATATCCACAGGGAGTCTGAATCCATGGTATTGGAGGCATATAATTCTGTTATATATTTAACCCAATCCTTTTTCTTTCAATGTGATTGTCATTGATTCCATCCTGTTCGCGCAGCCATCAGCGTTAATTTCTAATTTTTTCGTATGTTTTGAAATCGCAGCCTCTCTAAAATCAATCCACTTAAGATCACTTTCCAATTTCTTATTGGCAGCTATCTGTGTACCTCTTCATCTTTTTAAAAGGCTAATTATCCTATCTCTCTCAACAAAGTAGTAGTAACAAAATCTGCTTTCTAGCTAATCTATTTATCTCCTTATATAGGAGCTATACACTCTTTTACCATTTCTTAGGTTATGTTATGTTATTTGCATTTGTAGAGCGCACGGTTACCCTGGGGTGTCCTGGCGCTAGCACTGATTGCTGGGGGAAAAAGAATGTATGCTACTGCACAAAGAGCCAGGTCTTTAGCCCTTTCCTAAAGGAGAGGAGATCCGGGGCACTCCTGAGATGGAAGGGAAGCTCGTTCCAAGCTCTGGAGGCACAGTTAATAAAACTCCTCCCTCCCCAGTTGACTCTTTTAAATGGGGGGACTTGAACATATTTGGCTCCAGAGGAGCGTAGCGATCTTCCCGGGACATACCAGAGGAATTTACACCTAAGGAAGTCGGGTCCGGCTCCATTGATGGCCTTAAACACTGTACAGAGTGCCTTGAAGCGAACTCTTTGTTTCACCGGGAGCCAGTGAAGTTGCCTTAGCTCCTTTCTCACGGAAACAAATTTAGGCGTTCCTGACAGCACTCATGCCGTTGCATTTTGGGCTAGTTGTAGCCGATTAATGGGCTGCTTTTGAGCGTTGAGATAAAGGCCATTGCAGTAATCCAAACGCGACATTATAAGAGCCGTAATCACTGTCTTGAGGCTATTTTCGGACAGGAAGAACTTAATCTTCCTTATAATCCTCAAGACTAGAAAGCAGGCTGAGGTCACCATGCTTATTTGGTCACTCATGGTGAGATTATTGTCCAGCAGTACCCCCAGGTTTTTTGCTTTCCTTGTGGGGGGGGGGACATACACCAAGATCTTCTGGCCACCAGTCCGGTGTCCACACACGTGGATTGTTGCCAAACTTTATGACCTCGGTCTTGGTGGAGTTCAGTTTTAGGCAATTAGATGCCATCCAGTGCGAGATGGCCCCCATACAGTCATGGAAACGTGCCCCAGTTTCCGTTTCCCTTCCTTCCATCAATGATAGTACTATTTGAGTGTCATCAGCGTATGAGGTGAGTTGGAAGCCAAATGATCTGATGACACCAGCCAGGGGTGCCACATAGATATTGAAAAGTGTCGGGCTTAGACACGAGCCCTGTGGCACCCCGCATGGAAGGGAGAAGGGTTTGGAGCTGTTACCATCCAGATCCACAGTTTGTGACCTGTCGGTTAAAAAAGACTGCAACAGTTTCCAAGCTAGCCCTTCTACTCCTATATCTGATAAACGGTCCATCAACACTTCGTGGTGGACCGTGTTGAATGCCGCCGACAGGTCTAGCAAAATCAGCACGGCATTGCCACCCCCATCCAAGGCCTCTCTAATTTCCTCCGTGGATTTAAGTAATGCGGACTCTTTTTATTACATGAGGAGTTACGCTTGCCCACAAAATACTTTATAAACACTTCAAATTGAGCAGAGAAATTAGGTATAAAGTTTGTGTTTCCGCAACAATTGTTTGGAGCATGTCTTTTAACGCTAATATTTTGCTATGATTCAAATGAGTTTTCCCATTAGCTCTATTAAAAGACACAACGTCATTCTTAATATTCCAAACCTCAAACCTACTTTTGGAAAATTAATACAAAATGAGAGTAACTTATGATCACTCAAAGTGGTATCTAATTCATTCAAATCAGAAAGGAAGGCGAAAAAGCAAGGAGAAACAGTTACACAGTCAATAAGGGAAGGGATCCAGATAGACGTAGGAGAGTAATTTTCCGGGAAAACATTATCCATTCTACCATTCACTATCAGACATGCATGCCACCTGAGAAGCTCCAACATGGCATGCCCGCGTTCATCCGATTTAATTGTAGATTGCAATAACGCTGAGGGGATATTAAAAGCTGCTTCCTTTTCGCTGTCTGAAAAGTCTTTTAGTGTTTGTTTGGATATTTGCACATTAAACACCCCAACCAAAACTATATTTTGACAGTTTTTGGATTCAGCAATCAGAGATAAAAAAGAGAACACCCTGCTCATCTATTCGCTCAAGGTGCATCACCAGCCGGCCTCACTTCGCAGCTGCTCCCGCTACGTTCTTCTCCACAGGAGGAAATACTGTTCAGTGGTCCTTTGCCAAAGGGGTATCCGAGCCCCTAAAACTGTTTTCGACTACAGCCTTCTGCCTCATCCTGCTAGAGATTTTCAACTTCCATGAAAACAACTAAATCCGAATGTAGAAATCTTCACCGCAGCTTTGACCCAAGGCTCCCCACGTCGTCACTCCCTCCTTGGACAGTGTCAGCAGCCTTGCCCCACTGAACTTTACCTTCTCAGGACATTTTCCCGAAAAAAAAATTAAGTCCAAAGGTAAGCGCCAACCGGGCCAAATACACTTCTTCTATCTGAACCGCGCCCATCGCCGCCAGCCATATTTTTTTTTACTTGACCCGGTCTTGTGCGACTAGATGTCCACAGTTGACATTTTTATCTTTTAGGTGCTAGTTTTTACAAAAAACTTTTAAAATTCAGAACTCCGGTTCTACTGATTGGAATTTTGTCATTTTGGTGTCAATTTATTAAAATGCATTCTATTTTTCTAAATTGATGTGGGATTTTTCTTGTGTCAGGTTTTCACTTTATTACTGTTTGTATGCTGCACCACTAGAACGGCTATAATCTCCTCCTGGCACCTGATTTATCTCCTGAAATCTTATTGCAGCCCACCTAACCGCCAGGAGAAAAACATATCTGAATTTATTTACATAATTCAACAACGTAAACTAGAAAAACTTGTTCAAGATATTAACAAGTACGACAAACTCAAGACTTACACGACGACTACTACAAACAAGACCAAGTAGGTTGTTACATCAACAGGGGGAGAGGCATATACAAATGTCATTTCACTTTCTCAGATAATTCAGCATCTGAGAATTCAGACAGTGAGGGAATCCCTAGTTCTGCACCCAATCCTCCAGGTCCCAACTACCAAAACCATAATATTTTTTTTAGGGAGAGGCAAGGGCTATCAGGGTCGTCAAAGGGGCCAGAGAGACAAGAGGGGGAGAGGCCCTGGCGGGGGGTCCCAATACTGTGAGACAGTCGGGGATCGGCAGAAACAACGTCAGCACTATGACTGGTGAACCATTCCCCTGATCCCATGATTGATATGGCACCCATATTCAATATTTCTAAGCATTCTCTGACATCTGATGACATTTCTGTATTGAGCAGCAGCCTTTCATTTGTTCACACCAGTAGACCCAACTTTTTTAAAGTTAAAGTTGAGATGCAACAGTTCTTCCGAAAAATCAGACTTAGTCACTTCATTAGGGACAATTCTAACATCACTCACGATGTCACAGGTCTCAGACCCCCTTCCTCATTCATACCTCCCACACACTCAATGCCCGTAGAGATAGTGGCATTTGAAATTACCATAATGAAGGAGATTGATTCCCTTAGAAACCAACGTAGGTGCACACACTGTAACCTAAGACTCCACACCATAAAGTAATCTGATAGACAATGAAAGAAAGAGACCCTGATAAAGGTTGACAAAAATGTCAGGTTTTAAGCTTCTTTCAAAAGACCATTTCAGATCGTTCCTGTCTCAGATCAACAGTAAGAATATTCCAAAGTTTAGCTGCCAGGTAGCTAAAAAATCGGCCTCCCTTTCACGCTCTAGTCAACTTGGATACCGCCACAAGTGCAGCACCTGAAGGCCTGAGGCAGCGGCTAGGTGGTAGGGTTTCATCAAGAAGCGCAAGTAATGGGGACCCTTCAGATTCAGGATTTTGTGGCAACAGCATAGTGCTTTAAGGAGAAGCTTTTCCTCATCAGAAGCCAGTGGAGTTTGCTAAGGGCTGTGCCTGTAGAGGATAATCTAGGAATGTTCAACAGCATCTGTGCCGTCGCATTCTGTACTCTTTGAAACATTCTTAATCTACCTTGGGTGACCTCAAGATAGAGCATATTAAAGTAGTCCAATCTGGACACAAGGAAAGCTGGGACTGGCGGTGTCAGGGAGAAAACCCAGGATCTTATGTAGTACCTTTAATATGCCAAAGCATACCCCGGCAAGGTTGACAATCTGGCAGTCAAAAAAGAGGGTGTTGTCAAACCATATTCTAAGGTTTTTATTCTTCAGCTTAGGAGTTGGAGTTGGTCCAAAAACATCTGGGTACCAAGCAGTGGACCAAATTGAGGACTGTTTCCCCAAGACCAGCACCTCTGTTTTTTCCGCATTTAATTTGAGACAGCTGTGGTCCATCCATTCTGCTAAGCCTAGCATACTGTTCCTGAAATTAGCTGCAGAGAGACCCTCATCCTGTACTAAGGTGATAATCAACTATGTGTCATCAGCATATGACACAAATTTGATGCTAAAACGCTCAGCCACATCAGCAAGGGGGCGCATGTATAGAATGAATAGGGTCGGGCTAAGGGCTGAGCCTTGCAGCACCCCCTGCTGTAGGAAGAATACCTCAGAGGTATATTGCTGTTGAATCACCTGAAAGAAGCCATTCTGAAGTAAATTTGCCAGCCATCTTAGAGCTAGGTCCCCAACACCGAACCGCTAGAACCATTCAAAAAGAAGGCTATGGGATACGGTGTTGAAAGCCGCACTCAAGTTCAGCAGAACCATCGCGGCCATCTTGCCCCCATCGACCATGACTCTCAAAGACTTATGCACACTAATTTCACTGATGTCACTTCACACTCGCACTGCGTCGGTTTTAAAGCACCTGCGTTATTATCTCTTTATTATTGCTAAACAAAAAATTAAATGAACTGTCCAAATTCATATGTTTTGACTTTGAAACTTTCAGCCTAGGGAGTCTAGGCTTTGGACTTCCCCCGAAGGGCACCATTGTTTTGTTGTATGTTCATGAACCCAGGTTCCCAGGGTTAGGGGGTTGCCCCTGTATTGATTTGATGACCTACCGCCTTCAGTACTAGTTGGCTCTCTCCAATATCTCAGTCACTCTGTTGCAACAGACTGCTGCCCAAGACCACTCCGCAGCCGTGAAAAAATTTGTCTGCATTTTTTTCTGTGCTCCCTGCTACTCCCCCCACTTCTGTGGTTGGCTAGGGGCCCACAGCCATTCCTGCTCAATATGCCAGGCACAAGTCAGCTTGAATCTGCTCCACACTCCGCCCTACGCTGATATCCCGAAGCCACCGCAAGCACTAACGTACCTTGCTACCTCCACTTCTGCTCCCGCTCCTTGAGACAAAACAATTCACTCAAGATAATTTGAGTAAAAATTGTGTCTGGTGGGTGCAACATGGAGACTAAATGCCCATTTTAAGGATCTTGGAAAGACCCTTTTTAATGTATTTTCAAACTCCTTGCGCTCCTCCAACATTCAGGAATCTGGCCAGTTTTGAACATTTATTTGAACGGTATATTTAAAATGAAAGCTCACCCATCTGGGGCTACATTTAAAAGATTACTCAACCATCAAGCCCATCTGCCTACTTTCATCTTATCAATGACGTTGATAATTCTTAGCCCTGAGGCGTAAATAAATGACATACTATTGTAGGCTGACTTCAGCTCATCTATTTTGTCTCTGCTCCTATACAGTAGCTTGTGCCTTCTTTCAAGATATCAAGAATTCCACAAATTTCCATAATATCTGTAATTATTAAAATAAGATACTTCAGGGGTCTCATAAGGCCAAATCTTCCTTGCCTTTCTTCTAAGACACATGTAGTATTTTCCTTTGTTAGCCTCTTCTGTGTCATGGCAACTGTTTCTTTGTGAGGCATTGTATTTGGTTTCTTTAAGGATAGGAAATCTATAATCATCTCCTATAGTAGCTAAAAGAGACAGTGGAGTTCTTAAGGCCTCTATTAGACCCCCTTCACACATTCAAATTCCATAATTCTCTCTTTCCATTCTTTTTTACTCACTATCTTACTGAATCTTTGTAAATCAACAGGCAGTCAGCTTTATTGTAATTATTGCTGCTTTTAGATGACTTGGTATTCCTAAGGTTCTTAACTTTGATTCATTCCAATTACTATCTCCCATAGGATTTATTCCTCTTTGTTTGATCCTATATTCTGTCGGGGCAGTGGTCATACAATTAGTAAGGTATTTGTTCTTGGCATGCTTTCTAGATTTACTCACTATGAGTGGTTTATATTTAAACTTGGTGTTTGCCAAGAAGGTGTTGGTATTTTCATTATTGGTTACAGTGTTTTGATTTAACTAGCTGGCAGTTTTTACACAATTCATGGCTCTTTCACAAGTAGTGGTTTGGTTGTTTTGCGGGTGTGCCTGATTCACATCTTGGATTCACCAGTGGCATACTTCTTATCTGCTTACTTGGCTTGGGTTTATTTGTATACATTGATGTATTCTATTTATTTTTCTGTTACATTTGTATTCATAGGGTCTTCTACACATATACAAAGCTTGACACTTTGTCCTGATGATGGTCTCATACTTGTTGGAGGACTGGAGACAGAAACGTCAACAGATTTGACCAACATAATTGCTAATTATAAGGACTCACAAACTTCTCTTTAAAGAAAACTTACTTAAAAACCAAAGGAGGACAAAATGATTGGGTGGTCCCCAGCCTGTCTCGGATCACTTTAGAGGGCACACCAATATTTTGGTGATGCTTATCTCGAAGTGGGATATTGCAATTTGTTTAACCCTTATTCCATGATTTTATTGCATTGTGTATTAAATAGATTGAAACTTTTTGTTATTGCACTAAGAAGTACACATGCTTTAACAATTATGATGAACTTTATAAATTATTGATTGTCATTTTGCTATTCACTGTATTGAACGGTGTGAGCGGATATGTTTACCGCATCCCAATATACAGAAAACGGAGTTTTGAGATGCTCCTTCAGGAGGCATTATGTGTTATATATGTTTATACCCAGTCTGCTGTGGGATTATTAAGTTGCCCTATTGTGTTAAACTCTCACTCGCCTTAGAACAGATATTATACATTTTGTAACCATGGAAAGCAATGCCTTTAGTTTCCCAGGTTTCTGGAATTATAACAATATAATGGTTTATGATGTACTGCATAAATTCATAATTTCTTAATGTGTTGAATATACTTGATACATTCCAAGATATGCATTTCTATTGCTTTGGAGGAGGCTCCGAATAACTGTTAGGATGACCTATGAAGTACAGCCGTCACACTTTAGCAGTGTCTATCTTCATTTTTTTTTGTTTGATCTGTTTATTAAGTTTTTTTAATGGTAGAGTTACATTACAATTGTAAGCACAATAATAATACAAGGGTGTTAATGTCTGACTAATCATCAGGTCAGGAGACACATTCTGCGTCCATTCTTGTGCATGCGCCCCGCAGATCTGAAAGATACTGATGTATACAGCACAGCATGAGGCAGAGGGCGCATTCCAAGGTAAGTAAACAATGTGAAGTCACATTGCCCACTATTTTTCATGATAATTACAACAAACATATTGAAGCTATAAAGCAAAGATGAACATCATGGGTAATGGGATTGGGTAGCGGGATCAGGAGTGAGGAAAAACCAAACAGGGTCGGTATCTCTCAATGCAGTTCGGAGTTCGTCTTGGGGAAATTGTCATCTTCTCCGCAAAAGTCCCATGTCTATCGATATACATCTCATTCTTTATACAATGGAACATCATTGACAACAGTATCATAGCCTACGTGTGTGTATTTGTTCAGGTATGATTTAAATTTCAGTGGTGGCGCCAGTGTCCTCCTCAGGACTTAGTGCATCCTGGAGGGCAGTCAGTATTCCATCCCAATTAAAGGAGATTGGATCTTTGCGCAGTCCCAGAGAGTCCTCTCTGCGAAAGAGACCCCTTACGCCTTGCCCCATGTAAAGATGGAATGCGACCAGGGTGCTATTGATGGCGGTTCACTGGACTTTCATCGTTTCATTATGAGGCGTTTTACTACTATGAAACCAAGGTCTAGGAAGCGTGTGGTGGCCCTATCTTTCTCATCTCTCAGGAGGATGCCCAGTATACAGACCTCCCATGCGCACTTGAACTGTCGGTCAGTACATGACGAAAGCTGTCGCGTGACCACTTCCCAGTACTGCCGCAACAAGGGACATGACCATAACATCTGTAATATATCTGTGTCAGGATGGCTGCAGTGGGGACAGGCCGTATCCAGTCTATGAAAATAACAATTGATCTTCTCGGGGGTAAGATATGCCCTGTGTATAATATGAAGCTATATCAGCCTAAACCGGTCGTTACGAGGTATATATGTGGAGCCGGCCAAAACCATGCCCCATTACTTAGCAGTACATGGACGTGACATGTCCGTTTCCCATCGACCTTGCAGTGAGGACAATGTTGTGGCAGTTTGTGTCCCGAGTGCGTCCGCCAGCCACCGGGTGTAGTGCCACCCCTCTCCCATGACATGTAAATATTGAAGTGTGAGGTGTGTCGGTGGTTCCTATGTGATATCTCCTCAGTGCCACCGCAGTGTGCCAATCCAAGAGGCATCACTAATGAAATGTCGTTAGGGTAGCCCCTCCTCCTGTATCAGTATCTCACATGGTACGAGTGCACTGTTGTGATACAAGTTCCCCAGTGTTTGTAGACCCGCTGTATGCCATGCCGAGCGCTCAGTCAGTGATGTTATCCTGTTGCCACTGGGCATACCTAACAATGGAGTCGCGGGGGCGTAGAGCATATTATGTTTGGTAAAATATAGACCGAGGCGGAAGCAGCGGTAGGCCACCTGTAGTAGTGAGGTCGAGGCCACGATGCCTTCGAGCAGGGACGAAACAAATGTAGAAGAGCGTCCAATCAGTAGGGAGGACCATTCGCTGTCGTGTCAGAGAGATGCAGTACTGCCATCCAACGGGCCAACCATTGCATCTGAGACGCTAAGTAATAATGTTATAAGTTAGGTATTGCTAGTCCTCCTTGCGTCAACGGCAGATACAATTTCGAAAGCACCACCCTGCAGCGAGTTTTATTCCATATAAGATCTCTCATCATGCGCTCGTGTGGCCTGAAAAAGGATGGGGGAGGTACAGCAGCAGATTAGTGAAAAAGTAAAGAAGACGTGGGAGCACTACCATCTCTGTGAGAGCAACTCTACCAGCGATCGAGAGGGGACCCAGAAGGATATCTGTGCCGTTAAGGAAGTGAGTGCCCTAGTGAGATTACCATCAAGTAAGTCCCAATCAGTATGATAGATTTGAATACCCAAATAATGGAACATACTCGGTTGCCAAGTAACAAGAGCTCCATTAATAATGAGTGCTAGATCAGGCGTGCTAGGAACGAAGGAAAACAAGCAGGATTTTCCCCAGTTGACATTTAGTCCAGACAGAAGCGCAAATCGAGTAAGGAGGTCAGGTATAACACCCAGGACAGAGCAGGACATATAGTAGTAGATCATCTGCATATAATGATATTGCATGTAATTCGCTGCTCAGTTTAATTCCTCATGGTCCCACCAAAGCACGCACAGCCAGGGCTAGGGGTTCTATAGCTAACGAGAAATTAAGGGGAGAAAGAATGCAGCCCTGTCTCGTGCCTCTGCAAACTCTCAATGGGGCCGAGACGAGACTACCCATTCAGACCCTCAGGATCGGGTTATCAAGGAGGACTTTCGCCAGGCTTATAGCTGGAACCAATGCCATACCTCAGAAGGACCTCGACCAGATACGGCCACTCAATAGTGTCAAACACCTTCTCTAGATCGAGGACGAGACAACCTGTATGCGGCTAGACACGGGGGCGTACCACATTAGTTGAAAGAGGCAGCGTAAATTGAAAGAGGTGGTGCGCGCTGGGATAAACCCATTCTGGTCTGCGTGTGTCAGGGAGGGCAGCCTCTCCACGAATACCCTAGCCAATATTTTATAGTCCGCGTTCAATAACACCAGTGGACGGTAGGAGCCCAAATGCATAGGGTCCCTATCGGGTTTCGGCAGGGAGACAAGCGCGGTCTCACAGAAAGAATCCAGAAGGTGGGAGGAAAGGAGAGCTTCATCATACACTTGTTGCAGATATGGTGCTAAAAGGTCCACGTACGGCTTATAGAATGTCGATGGAAAGCCACCTGGACCCGGCACCTCTCCTGTGCAAGGGTCCTCATCGCATCCCTGATCTCAGCAGAGGTAATAGGGGCATCAAGGTCTCTACGCTGGTCTGGGGTTAATGTGGGGAAAGGCAGCTCCGACAAAAATGAAGTAATATCTGATGCAGGTGCCACCAGTTTCGATTTGTAAAGGGAGGTATAATGTAGAACAAGTTCCTCGTGAATTTTGCGTTGGTTATAACGCATTATGCCTCCGGGAGATCTCAGTGCAGTGATCGGTTGAATCGGCCATTCTTGGTGAATCAGCCAGGCAAGGAGAGACCCCAAATGATCCACAGTCGCATAGACCCTGTCCGAGTGTGATGCATAATTCAGACACCGCAAGCGCTCAAGCAGTGCTAAATGCTGTTTTTGTACGCTAGCAAGGTTTGACCTGTGAGAGGGGTCAGTAACAGAGCATATTTCGGACGCCAGGAGGGTACGCTCAGTCCCACCCAACTCATCTTCCAATTGTCTCCGCAGGCCGCATCCCAGTCCTAGACAACATCCCCGCAGGGTCACCTTCAAGGCATCCCATTCTATCAGAGCCGATGATGCCGTGCCTGGGTTTTGGTTAAAATATTCAGAGGTGGCAGTGTGTAGGGAGGTGCGGAAACGGGGATCCTCCAACACTGCGGGTCGTAGACACCAATTTGGGACCAGAGGGGACCCAGTGTCCCAGGCTACATTGATGTAGTGCGGGTTGTGGTCAGAATGCGTGCTGCCTAAGTAGTCAGCCTGGGTGATGGAGGGTAGTATGTTGTGTGTACAAAGTATCATGTCAATTCGAACATGCAATTTATGTGGGTGAGAGTAAAAGGAGTATATTCTCATCAACGAGTTGCGGGATCTCCATATATCATCCAATCCCCACTGGCGTACCCAGTCCCCAAGCAGTGAAGCGTTGGTGGTGGCCATTGTGGTCTGCAAGGGGGGGGGGGAGAGAACGGTACAGACTCATGTCTAGAACACTATTAAAGTTCCTTCCAACCAACCACGGAAGGCCACACCATTTGTAAAGCACCCATGATATGGACCATAGGAAAGATCCCTGGTCAGTGATAGGGGCGTAGAAGTTACCTAACAGAAGGTGGTGACCATCATGTCTTCCCTTAATGAAGATGTACCTGCCTTCAGTATCTGACACAACCTCCTCAGCCTGGAAAGGAGTTACCAGGCGGACCTGAGATATAAATATACTGCATATCGACATGTGATGGCTAGATGATAAGGTGTGTAATTCTGGAAACCTGTAAGTGCACATTGGACTATGTGCGCAGCTGAACCAAACCAACATAGTACATAAACCTAGCGCCAACGTGGCGTGTCTCTAATACCAAAAGAGCAGACCTCAGGGGAGGCTGCCCAAACCAAGACACCTACTGCCTCTATCTAAAGAAACCCTTAGTAATGGGAGAAGGGGCGGGGTGAATAGCTACACAGATCGGATAGATCAACATCCCCTGTCAGTGCAAAAGAAAAATATTATCCCAGGAAGCATCCCAAGTGGTGTTCAGCCATTTAACTTTACAGAGATTTGTCCTCCCAAACATGAGGAGGACATAGAGGCCCCGTCCCGCAGCACCCGGACCCCTCTCCTCACAGTCTGCAGAAACAACATGTTAACGCGGTAAGTCAAAGATTTGCAAGGTGGACATATTATGAAATCAACATAAGGCATCAGACATCAGAGACATAGAAGATGAGTCAGATAATGTCATCGGACATCTGTGGCGTGGTATCTAGCAGGATCATCGAATTGCTGTCCAGTGGGCAGGCCACAGAGGACTCCTTGTCCCCAGACAATCTGACAGATGCTGCATCTTGGTCTGAACTGTTGACGTGCTCCGAAATCCGCGCTGCCTCTTGAATCACCTGCTTGCGCTCCATAATAATCTGCTCCAGATCCGTCACCACCATCGTGTCGGGACGATGGCGTTTACTGCGCCGCAGTCGCGTTCCGAACGTGTTGCAGTTTTTCTCACTCCGACCCCCACGCCTGGTCGTGAGCCGGAGAACTGCCCAGAAGCCTCGAGCCAGTCCCATGCATCTTGTGGTGTATCAAAGAATCTTGCCTTTTCCACAGCCACCACCTGTAACCTTGCTGGGAAGAGCAGGTAATACTTTAAATGTAGTGTTCAGAGTTGTTATTTCACTGCCAAGAAGGAACTGCATTGACATTGTACCCCCAAGGGGAAGTCTGGATAGAACATAACATGGGCATTGTCTAGCCTAATTTCCTGTCACTCCCTGGCCTCTCGCAAAATGGTGTCTCGATCGCAGCAGTGTAACACCTTGAAGATGAACGGTTGAGGGCTGGAGCCCGGTGCCGGCCGCCTCGAGGGAATGCGGTGTGCTCTCTCCACTGTGAAGTAAGATGACAGGGAGGATTCCGGCAGCAATTCCCTGATCCAGTGAATTTGCCTGCATCGTGGCCCTCAACCTCCTCCGGGAGCCCAAAAGGGCGAATGTTGTTGCACCTAGACCGACCCTCTGCATCCTCCACCCTGGATTCCAGGTGCTGGATCTTGATATCACACTCCTGTAGTTGCTTCTCCAGCAATTTGGTAGTAGGTTGGAGTTTCGAGAGGGCCCGCGCCGCAGTCGTTATCTATGATCTGCATGGAGTAGGGTGAGGTCTGCTACCACATTATCTATTTTGGATTCCAGGGATAGACGTGAGCACTCTATCGCCTCCAGTATAGCATCAAATCTGTCTCCAGGGGGAGCAGGTTGTCTCGAGGGGTCCGGTTGGTCAACACCTGCAGTGGACGATAAGCGTGAGGAGGTACTAAAGTTGAAATTATGGGTGCGACCCATCTCGGCTGCACTACTGGAGCCCTGCACTGCTAGGCGTGATTCAACACTCGGGTACAAACAACAGGTGGGTGGAGGTTGGTATGTGTCTGTGTATAGATTCTTTTATAATCGCCAGTGTTTTGTGTTTCGGCGCAGTACATGTATCTCCAATGAACTCAGAGGTAACAGCAACCAAGAAAGCACAGCGCCCAGAGATACAGGGATTATGTGGGCAAAGGAAGGCTGTGCGCCGCCACCGCACCACCAATGGGGTGTAAATTATTCACTGGCAGTGCCAATCAGGAACAATCACAGCTCAGCTGGTTCAATTTAGAGCGCCAGGCTTTGATGTTTGGGCACAGCCATGGCCGGCAGTACCAGGTAAGGAAGGTCTTACCGTGCAATACAATGCAATATGTAGACTCGAAGAGAGGGGCCCTCACAGGGTACAATAGAAGGGGGGGAGGGGAAATCTCAGGTCTATAGTGCTCACCACACTTTTGTTCAAAGTTCAGGAAGAATTCAGAAGCTCCTCCTACTGTATCACTCCACGTGTACTGATATGGAGTTATGCAAGGTTGTTTATATTCGCCGAGCAGTTCCTCATCTACTTTAAAATGCAAACTGCTGCAGAGAGTGGGCAGATACCCTCTCCAGCATGTAAATAAGAGCAAAAAGAAGATATGTTACACTCCAGGTCATGTAATTTATAGGTTTGCAGAAAGCTGAAGGGTCATGGGGAGCAGCAGCTGAACACGTAGCACCAGGAGCGCACCCAGCGGGCCCCTTATTGGGGCATTAAGGGAGAGGCGCCATGAGCAAGAACGGGTCGGGAAGGCACACAGACACAGACTCACCGTGCACACTCTTGAGGCCCGCGAGCTGCTCCATGAGTCTCCTGTTATACTGTACGGCCGTCCGCCGGGAGACCTGCCTCACCG
This sequence comes from Calotriton arnoldi, assembly GCA_963921515.1. Classification (NCBI taxonomy): domain Eukaryota; kingdom Metazoa; phylum Chordata; class Amphibia; order Caudata; family Salamandridae; genus Calotriton; species Calotriton arnoldi. The sequence goes on along the minus strand of CAWUFW010000046.1, from coordinate 4,354,748 downwards.
CCCGTGTGTCTGAGTGCTCGCAGCAGGCCCGCTCCTCTCAAGTAATTAGCTGGCGGCAGTTTTTATTTTTAGCAGGTCCGCAGGTCTGTCACCTCCGGCTGCAATGTGCGGCCCCTCCGCCTCCCAGCACCACTCATGGCAGGCCTCCAAAACACAGCAGCAGCTGGCGGGCCGCGGCTCAACCAACTCTCCGAGGTCCTTGCCACAGGACTGTGCCTCTTCGCTCTGCGGCCCCGGCAGCACCAGGCCCCAGCAGTCGTCCTCGGTCATTCCAGTTGGCTAATTTTTTTCACTGTGCTCTCAGCCAACCCCAGGTCTGCGATGTTAGCAAGTGGGACGTCACGCCTCCAGCGGCCCTGGGGCCCCGCAGCGGTTCCGCTCTCTCCTGCTTCCTCGCCACCAGCCATCTGCTGTCTGCAAGTCGCTCAGCCAATCACTCCCAGCCACTGTGTACCACTGCCCGATCCCCACACTGTCCACAGCAGGCTGCCAGGGCGTAATGGCAGCGCGCAAGTCGAGATGCAGCCCCCCATGACAGGTATTCGGCCAGGGGCACTTAAGGGAGGCGACAGGGCATCTGTGGAGCGTGGATGGTGCTCCTTGTTATAGGGTAAATAACGGATAACGGGGAGGGATGGCAGAGCAGCCTTAAGGCACGCCAGCTATCTTCGCCCTGCAAGCCACGCCACCCTCAATGTCTATCTTCATTAGGAATTTCAACATTTGAATTGCCTAAGCTCAGACTGATGTAATTGGAATGACCTTGATTTACTCAGTTGAACTCTTTCATCTCCATAATATTCAGTTTTCTCTTCTCACTTAACAAAAATTGGTCAGCACTCACAATTAGTTTTGCTTTCAGGGAGGGGCTCCCCCTCACCTCCAGCTTGTGAGAAAGTATTGAGTTTATACACAAGTATATCTCATTCTCACTCTGATCTTGGGTTTCAAATCCATTAGTACGGAGTGAGCTGGATTCTAATTGATACGCATTGTAGCCCCTTGCCCAGATTTCATCGACATGTATTAATACATAAGTGAGTGATAGAGATAAAGTTAGAATGCAGTAATGAGACGGATTAGGGAGATGTCTAGCAGAATAGAAAAATAGTCATTGGTAAAGGCTTTATCTTTGGTCTTTGCAAAGCCAGTTTATTGATAAATATTTTTTTTAAACTGCCTCATCCACCTCTAGAGTATCTTAATGCTTAGTAGCATGATTAATTTGTCAACATGCATGGTCCATATTATTCAAGGCCTTTCTGATTTATAGCTCAATATTCTGTATAAAAAAAACAGAAGTCAAACACAATATTCCTAGGAATCAGGGTGAGCATGAGAATCAAACGAATATGTGTTCATTCGGATTTATTTTAATGCAGTGGTACCTTGGGGAGCCTCAATAAGTGCTGGTGGAATCCCACACATCAATAAAAGAACAGTTCATCATGTAGTTGAACAGACATGCTTTATGGACAAGACCGCTTTCTACCTGTTCATGCATTTATTGTGAACATCATATGCCAGAACCAATAACATGCCTGGGGTTAAAATCTTATGCCATAGTGACCATTGTATATACATTTTCTTTGCACTCATCACGTTCCCATTGTTTACTTGCACTGCACCTTCACCCGGAGGTGTTATGTACTCTCTTGCCTGTGTCCAAAAAACTATGTGGTTAGCACAATCTTCTCAGTTCGCAAATGGGTATTTCAACATTCAAGAACTGTTCAGAATTTACAGTGGTGACTTGTCATTATTATAGATTCATTTAGGACCCCAAAAAAGGTGGTCTGACAGGTTACAACAAGGAGAAATAGAGAAATTCATTGTACTATACCTATAACTTACTTAAAGTGTTTTCTTTGCAGACTGTGAATGTCAGTAGTGCTCTTGAAAAGATGGTATCTGCAAAATTAAAGTAAAGCGAGATACTGCGAGACTTCGGATTTCACATCTTGTGGGGTTTTGCATGCAGCAGCTATTTTGGTTCTCATATAAAAAGGGGAAGTGGCGCCTTAGAGCTCACTGCCCAAATCATATGTTAGAACTATGGAGTTCTTGTGATTTCGTGGCAGAGGTTGGAGGATTTCGTAGAGGGTTTCTCTGTCCCTTGGCTGAGCCTTATGAAGACCCTTATGAATGTGGTAGTAAGGTACCCTATACCCCTTTTGTGATTGGATTCAAAAAATTTTAAAGACCCTTTTTTGTGGCTTAACCTTTTCCTTGTTTGTGGGACCCCTTGGCCTTTTTAGTGACCAAACATCACTAAGAAAAGAGAAATCGATTTCTAGCATGGATCTCTCCTTTTAAAACAAGCAGACTGTGCCTGAAATTGTAAACAGTTGCGCATTATAGAGCATCCACCTTTCAGGCCCAGGGTCCACAGAAGCCTCTCTTCAGTGTAGATGTTTGATACAAAAATGTACACATTGTGTCAATCTTTATTTAAATCAACCAGGAACACCTTTACCCGACACGCTATCTTTGGGTCCTCGGATGCCTGCTGGAGGGATTGTGAGGAGAAGTGGTGTTTTTTCTGTATGTGGTGGTCATGCAGCTTGGCTCAGGACTATTGGATGGAGATTTTATCACAGATCAAACTGATACTGGCCAAATCATTGCTAACGGAACCGTTGGTGGTCTTACTCCGAGACCCTGGCATAGGCAATATGTACCCTCTTACGACTATCGGGATTCCCTCACAACTCTATCACTCACCTGATGACGGTACCGTGACCTACCCTTGTCCAATTTTGGAAACAACTATTTACCCCACCTATCCATGTCTGGTGTGGCAAGATCTGGACCAATTATGCTCTGGAGAGGCTTACATCTTTGGTGCATGGCTGCATGGATAAATTTGAAAAATATGGCTTCCCTTCAAGACTTATACAAAGCAGGTTTCTCCTGCGGCTGTACTCGCATCAGGAGTCCCTAATTTGGTCCGACGGTCCAACCTTCGTGTGATGTCTTCTTCCCAATAGACCACCTGGGATCAAACTCTATAGATTAATACTGTCATTTGTTGCATTTGACTCTCAAGCAATTTGTACCTGTATTGCGATACACAGTGTGGTGCCACCTGGGCTTTGTTTGATTATGTAATTTGCAATTGGGAAATCAAATCAAAATAAAGTGGTAAAAAAACTCAACTAGGAACAAAACAGCTTCATAGAACTGATAATGCTGAAAGAGGGGGTTTCTGTGGAGAAGCACTTTATAAACACTTTATAAAATATTGTTATAATCTTTGCTGTCTTGTGCCTTTATTTAACAGTTAAATGTATCATGAGAGTGTGTGTGAGAGAGAGAGAGAAAGCTCATGTGTGTGAGAGGCCAACCCCCTGCAGGCAGCCAACCTCATGTCGCGCACAGCCTTTGCCCGTCCGCGGGGGGGGGGCAGGGGTTGAGTCTTTGCAACGCAGCATAGGGTTGGCCTTTGGGCCCTGGGGACCCCATTCCCCTGGACCTAAACATTTATATTAAGGGGAGGAGGCATGCAGCCCCCCCTCACCAAGCCTTAATCAGGATCTGGGGACCCTGTGCCCCAGGGCTATTTCTTTTTTTTAAGGGGAGGGGGCCACAGGGCCCTCCTCCCTAAGCCTAATTTGGCCCAGGGGACCCCATCCCCCGTGTCGGTCCACCCAGGGCACCCCCCAAGCACAATGTGGGCCACAGGGGAAGCCCCAGAGCCCCTGCAGCCCTATCTTGCTCCCACATGGTGCGGGAGCCAGCATTGCTTCTGCTCGGATGGAGCAGCTGCATTTATGAGGCACCCTCCAAGCCGGAACAATCTATTTTTCCGCAATCCTGCGGTACTCCTGGAAGATCACAGGAAAAAACAAGATGGCGGCCCCCATTTGAAAAATACATATCCTGTGGGGTGGGCTAGGGCTCTGGGGGCAATGGATAAGATTATTTGGGGAGGGGGTATGTGCGGGGTCCCCAGCCCAGAGCGATTGTGGCCGCAGGGAACCCATCCTTGGGGCCCAGCATTATGTTCAAAGAGAAATAGGGTACGCTGCCTCCTACCCGAGCTAATCGCGGCCTCATTCCCCAGTGGCCCAGCATGGCCCCCCCTTCCTGAATCTTTTAAAGCCCCGGGGGTCCCATCTTCCGGGGCTGGCACCACTGTGGTGTCCACGGGAGCCCACCCCCAGAACAGTTTCCCTGCACGGGCAGAGAAAACCTGTCTGTTCCCACCTGGCTGGAGCATTTGGGAGCAGGCATTTGTTTCCGTACCTGTGCTCTTGCAGGTAGGGAAACTCAGATTACTCCCACTGCTCCCAGGGTGAGTGCATGCAGGGAGATGGTGGGGCCTTGGGGGCCCTGGGGCTCCCTCATGGCCCCCAATGTTGTTTGTTGTGTGTGCCCCAGGTGGATGCCGGGGCACCCACATTAAGCCCCAGGGATGGTGTCCCCAGGGCTGTAAATAAAGGCTCGGGAGGGGGCCACGAGCCCCCCCCCCTTAATAAAAGGCCTGTAGTGGCTTGGGAAGGGCGGCCCCGTGCCCTCCTACCAATAAAAACGAAAATGGCATTAGGGGATGGGGTCTCAGGGGCCCGTAGAGGCTTGGGGAGGGAGTCCATGCGCCAACCTCACCATTATAAGGAAAAAAGACCGAGGGATGGGGACCAATAATTATTTTAAAAAAAGACCAAGGGATGGGGACCAATAATTATTTTAAAAAACTGTTCGCCCATGCTGGCTTTTACCACGCAACTATTGCGACCACTTGCCTGTGTTGCTGGAGCTGACATTAGATGCTCTCAAGCACTCTGCCTTCGCCTGGAGGTTTCCACCCTATGCCCTTCTGGACAAGGAGTTCTGGAAGGAACTCGCATGGGTGATTGACTAATTCTTCACTCATAATAGTGGCTCAGTGGCAAGATTTGAGACTGTTTAGGAAGCCTTTTTACGTATACATCGGGGTGTCACTAATTTCAAGCATGCAGGGGTGTTGAGATTGCTCAGGACTAGGCTGCAAAAGTTGGAGTGCGATATTGCGACTCTAGAGCGCGGGCATAGAGAGACAGGTGAGAGAAGTAAATTGAGAGAGATTGAAGCTAAAATAGGTGAGTACCATGAGATGGCCCACAGCGAAATAAAATATTTGGATAAATACGCAACTGCCAGGGTTTATGGAGAGGGTGAACGACCGGAAGCAATGCTCATGACACTTTTATGGCCCAGACGGGAGGATGCCATGATTTTAGCTATAAAGGCTGAGTCGGGAGAGACACTACACACATAAGAGCAGATAGCGGGACGCTTCTCATGCTATTACAAAGACTTACAACACACATCCAGCATGATAAGCAGGCTATGACTGAGTATTTAGCACATATAACAAGGAAGTGGCTGAGCAGTGAGCACATGGAGCACCTTATTGCCCCACTTCACCCCTCAGAGATAATTTAAGCAATTAAAAGCATGTCTGGCAGGAAGGCGCTAGGTACAGATGGTCTAATAGTAGTTTTTTTACTAAGAGTATCAGGCAAAGCTAGTGCTGCACCTTGTCACACTTTTTGAAGAAATGGCCAGAGGGGGATGCATACCTCCTACTCTGAGGGATGCTCTTATTGTCACTATCTTGAAGCCGGGCAAGCCTGCCAACCATTGTGCGTCATACAGGCTCCTTTTGCTAATAAACATGGACAGGAAAATCATAGCGAAAGTACTTTTCGCCTCTCATGCCAGGCATAGTCGGACCTGAACAAGCTGATTTTATACCGGGTAGATAAACAGGTATACAATCTCAGAACATTTTTTTGAGCTATTTCAGAATTGATCCAGAGGTCCGCACTATTGCAGCACTTCTCAATGCTGAAAAAGCATTTGATTCTGTTGAGTGGGAGTTCATGATGACAGTGCTTAGGCAGATTGGTGTGGGAGAAGTTTTCCTTCAGCTTATAAAGGTCTTATACACTAGTCCGACCGCGTGGATTAAGGTTAATGGCATAATAGATGCCATTGAGATCACGCGCAATGCACCAGGCAGGGCAGCCCATTATCGCCATCATTGTACGCATTGGTGGCTGAACCCTTGGCTTGCGCTTTGCGTGAATACCACGCGCACCAGGGGATCCGCTTCCCCAATAACGACCTGATCCTATCTGCATACACGGATGGCACACTACTTTATTTGCGGAATACAGAGCACAACCTAGCTCCAGTGCTCTGGGAGGTTGTGCTGTTCGGTGGGCATTCAGATATACATATCAAACTGGGATATTACCCCTCACACCAGCTAAAATATAGTCCCTTTTCTGTTTTAATGTATTTGTACTTAAATCTTGAAGGAAGTTAATGGATGTGAGACCGTGAGGAAGGCGTAAGCCGAAACGCGTTGTTTGTGCCATTAAATCTACATTTTGCAGTACTTTGGAGAGTCTGGTATCCTTACTTACGAGGAGGGAGTTTTTGTGCTATATATATATATATATATATATATATATATATATATATATATATATATATATTGGAATATTTTGTGTTGGATCAGGTGCCAAATAGAATGAGAGGTGGAAACAGAGAGAAATATTTGAGACAGCTGGAATCTAGATATATTTTACGATTCAACTCCAAGATCCCCAATGGTCTCTATACTGAAGAACATCTGCATGTTCACTTATGCAATGCAATCAGTGAGTCAAATACATGAGAGATCTGCAGAGAATAAGGTTCCAAATTGAATAAAATTTATTTTAGATCTTTATTATCAAAACCCAATCCTGTTAATAGAATTTTATCTACGTTTAGGGAGTTTCACATCAATTATTTGCACAACACTTTAGCATTTATAAGGTCTGTTTACATTCAGTAGAAACTTTAGAAGGATTAAAAACAATGATTATGTAAGTCATAATTTTTACATGTATCAGTAAGTGTACAATGGGCACTTGCCCTGTATGATATTGTGATCACGTTGGGAAGAATATTGAGATACGTGGTGATAGTGTGATCACATTAGGCAGACATAAGGCAATCATGCGGTTTGTGTTTGTTTTTCATGAAATGGGAGACTGTATTTTGTCGATAATGTAAGAATAATTTCATTGTACACCGAAGCTGCATAACAACAGCTAGTTGAATCTTGAACCAGCCGCTTAGCCAATTGCCGATTACCTATTTGTATATACATTAAGTGTTGTCTTTTTTAAATCCCATATTGTCGTAAGTTCCAATTTTTAATGTTTGTTAAGATGTATTAACAAATATGTCACTTCTCACTTTATTGTTAAGATTAAGAAAAATAAAAAAAGAACATTTTGCACAAGTCACTTTAAATAGAAAACATTGCACTGTCACTTTAAGGTTTGAAGCTCTGTGAGGACGTATAAATGCATACAGAAATGGCGGCGACATTAGGTTTGACAAAGACCGTGGCAGCGGTTGAAACGGGTTACCTGTGTTTGTGACACAATAAAGCCGTTTTAGTGAGCCCGAGCGTGCTGGAGCCTGTTTTCATTCATGAATAGGCATGTTGAGGATATATATATATATATATATATATATATATATATATATATATATATATATATATATATATATATATATATATATATATATATCCAAGAAAGAAGTGACTCAAACAGATATATTCACCAAAGAACAAAAATATATTTCCACTACAACGTTTCAGCTTCCGCCTTCCTCAGGTAGTACAAGATGGTTTGCTCAGTGGCTGCACAGATGACACAGCTGAATTTTCAAAAAGCATCATGAGTGAAGGTTCCATTTGGAATGTGGAATCAATGCAGTCCTGAGAGCTCTTGAGATATGCAGTAATCAGGTTGTATTATCAGTAATGTTCAGTCCATCTGGATGCAGTGATTTTAAACGGTACATCCAGAAGTTTTCTCTGGAGTCCAGTAGTTCTTCCTTTGAGACATGTTCCACGGGGAAAATCTTCAAATCTGATAGTAAATGATCCACAAGGTTAAAATGATTGGCTACAGGCTGGTCAATTTTCTTATTAATTATTGCCGATTTGTGGTTCCTGAATCGTGTACGGAGGTCATTCACTGTTTGGCCTACATATTGTTTTTTACAGCTTTGCCGTTGGCACTGAATCACATAAATAATGCATGTTGAGCGACATGTAAGATGCTGTCTTATTCCATAGGTCCTTCTCGTAACAGAACTAGTTACTGATGATGTTTGTAAAAGGTATTCACACGTGATGCACCTTTTAGAGTCACAGCAATGAACCCCTGCATTTGTTACAACTTGCTTGAGTTCAGCTCTCACAATAAGAGATCGTAAATTTGGAGCTCTGCTTTAAGCAATGACTGGCGGTTTTGGAAAAACCTTTTGCAATTTTTCACAAGTAGACAGTAAGGGAAATGTTTTTGCATTATATTTCTGTAGTTGGGAGCTGATGGATGATAGTCAACCACAAATGGAGTTCTGTCACTTTTGTTTCTGCCGTTGGTATTCCAAATAAGTGCTTCTCTGGGTAACTGCAAAGACTTGTCAATTTGTTGCTGTATGATATGCAGAGGATAGCCTCGCCTTTTAAATAATGTAGCAAGCTCCTGTAGATGGTCTTTACAGGTTTCCTCATTGCTGCAGATGCGGCTTATTCTGAGTGCTTGGCTGTAGATGATGCTCAGTTTAGTGTGGTGTGGGTGACATGAAGGCCAGTTTAGATACAAATGAGCATCTGTAGGCTTGTGGTACAGATCAGTTGTAATTTTTTGTTCATGAATGGTGAGTAGCACATCCAGAAAAGGGAGATGATGCTTCTGTTTAGTATTGCTGCTGGTAAATTTGATGGTAGGATGGATATTGTTGATATAAGCTGTAAATTGTTCCAATGCTCTACTTCCTGCATTCCATATTATAAATATGTCATCAATGTATCTTAGCCATACCAGTGGTTTGATGCTATAAGTAGCAAGTATACAGTTCTCTAGTTTGCCCATGAAGATATTTGCATAGGATGGAGCCATCCGAGTGCCCATGGAAGTCCCTTGTAACTGCAGATAGTGTTTACCATTGAATGTAAAATTTTTGGATTTAAGGATAACTCTTGCAAAGTTGGTAAGCACATTTGTTGATGGCTTTTTCACAGTTCTTTTATTAAGAGCTTCAGATAATGCCATAAGCCCATCCTCATGTGGTATATTGGTGTATAATGATGTAACATCAAATGTAGCCAGAAGAGTATCATCATCAAATGTGTAGGTTTGGTTTAATTTTTCAATAATCTGAAGGAAGTGACTGGTATCTTTAACAAATGATGGAAGTTCCTGTACAATGGGCTGGAGGTGCAGGTCAACAAATAAAGATAGTCTCTCAGTGGCTGTGTCATTACCAGAGATGATGGGACGGCCAGGATTGTTCATTTTGTGAATTTTGGGAAGCATATAAAATCTCCCAGGTCTTGGTTTGGGATGAACAAGTATATCTGCTGTTGTTTCATCAATGAGGTTTAAGCTCCTGTACCTTACAACCATGTTCTTAATTTCTTTGTTTAAGTCTTCTGTGGGATCAGTTTCTAAAGGTTTGTAAGTGTTGGTATCCATTAGTTGTCTCATTCCTTCCTCAATATAATCACTTACTTTCAAGGCAACCACTGCACCACCTTTGTCTGCCGGTTTTATAATGACATCCATTCTCTGTTGAAGGAAGTGGAGAGCTTTTCTTTCTTCTCGGGTAATGTTATCAAAAATCCTCTTAGGTGTTGATTCCTTGATGAGTTTGTTGATGGATAAAATGTATGTATCAAGAACAGGATTTCTACCACATTGAGGAGTCCATGATTTGGGATGGCGGAACTTCTTAAATGGATCTGGAAGGTAGCTTGGCAGACCAACATTAGAATTATTGTAAAAGTATTCTGCAAGTCTGCATCTTCTCTCAAAGGTTTTTAGGTCTCTCATCATGTTGGCCATATTATGGTCCTTCGGTACAGGACAGAAATAGAGGCCTTTGCTCAAGAGGTTCAATTCACCTGGTGATAGGAGCCCTCCAGTCAAGTCAATAACTGGGTTGGATGTCTGGAAGGGTTGTAACTGGCTGATGCTATGCAGCTTTTTTTGTCTTATAAATCTTCTATTTTTTTTATGCTGTTTACTCACAGGGCTTACACTGACAAGAAAATCTCCAAAAACAGAATGATTTAGGAAGTGGTGAGTTGGAAGAGGAGGTATATGAAATCTTAACATATCTCTTTTTAGTTTTGCAGATTTAATTTCAATAGCATTCCTGGCAGTGGTCTTTTTTACTACTGCAACGCTCTGTTGTATGTGTGCCACTTCAGAGTCACTTTTCGTGTTCTTTAAAAGTTCCAGTTCTTTTTGTAGCTTGGCTTTAAGCATTTGCATTTTTTGAATGGTTACTTTAATGGATGCCAATAGTAGGGCCATTGATGAGTTATGCAGTAAAATATTCCATGTAGTGGACCATTCACAACTAGTTAGTTTAAAAGGTGGCTTAGACTTAACCTCCAACCCCATAGAATAGATGTTAAGTTTTTTATAGATTTGTAAATGTGCTATTGTAAATTGGCACTTATTGATTTTCTCCTGGATGAACAGCGCATATCTAGGATGTAGATTTGTTCTTGACATGGTGGTTGCTTCTGGCTTGAGTGTCGGATCCGGGGAGGATACAGGTTTGTAATCCCAAAAGAGTATACTTGAAGATGAAGGATCACAAGAAAACAACAGCCAGCCAGGGCAAAAATCTGGATCCCAAAGGATACAATGAGTCACAAAGAAATAAAATATCCAAGAAAGAAGTGACTCAAACAGATAGATTCACCAAAGAACAAAAATATATTTCCACTACAACGTTTCAGCTTCCGCCTTCCTCAGGTAGTAAAAGATGGTTTGCTCAGTGGCTGCACAGATGACACAGCTGAATTTTCAAAAAGCATCATGAGTGAAGGTTCCATTTGGAATGTGGAATCAATGCAGTCCTGAGAGCTCTTGAGATATGCAGTAATCAGGTTGTATTATCAGTAATGTTCAGTCCATCTGGATGCAGTGATTTTAAACGGTACATCCAGAAGTTTTCTCTGGAGTCCAGTAGTTCTTCCTTTGAGACATGTTCCACGGGGAAAATCTTCAAATCTGATAGTAAATGATCCACAAGGTTAAAATGATTGGCTACAGGCTGGTCAATTTTCTTATTAATTATTGCCGATTTGTGGTTCCTGAATCGTGTACGGAGGTCATTCACTGTTTGGCCTACATATTGTTTTTTACAGCTTTGCCGTTGGCACTGAATCACATAAATAATGCATGTTGAGCGACATGTAAAATGCTGTCTTATTCCATAGGTCCTTCTCGTAACAGAACTAGTTACTGATGATGTTTGTAAAAGGTATTCACACGTGATGCACCTTTTAGAGTCACAGCAATGAACCCCTGCATCTGTTACAACTTGCTTGAGTTCAGCTCTCACAATAAGAGATCGTAAATTTGGAGCTCTGCGGTAAGCAATGACTGGCGGTTTTGGAAAAACCTTTTGTAATTTTTCACAAGTAGACAGTAAGGGAAATGTTTTTTGCATTATATTTCTGTAGTTGGGAGCTGATGGATGATAGTCAACCACAAATGGAGTTCTGTGCCCCACTATTATAATCAGCTGCCACCAACCACTGTTATTGAAATGGCCTAGTCATATGGTCTTTAGTCACTTATGTTAAAAAGAGTATATATATATACACACTACTGAAAACTAAGGCATGCCACTACAGTTTTCTGTGGCTCATGAACAGTCAAAATAGAAGAAACCATCTCTGCCAGGATAATATTGCTCTGGCACTTTGAAATGTAATCCATGCAGCCCATCCTGCAGTGTTCCAGAGCTTCTTCAAGTAAGAAGGTGAAGACTAAATATGCCAAAAGAGCCAGGTTATATCCAGTTTTAGCCAAAGTTGGCTCAGTCCAATGACCAATCAAGACCAAAACTAGCACCATTTGGCGGAAAGAATTTCAGGAAAGCACGTCTCCCGTTCAGTTGACCACAGCTCAATGGCAAGCTTTAGTGGGTAAAGCAGTCACCTTCCTTTATAGATTCCAGGTAGGTCATGCCTTTCTTTAAGGGCCGGTTCCCTAGCCATGATTTCAAGCCATGGTCATTGTTTAATTTTTACTCTGCTGGTGTGTCACACTTTGTTTTGCAGGAAACAGTTCAGTTTCCACCCAGTATAGCAAAAGTTATGTTCTCAAAATGTGTTTCAAAGCCAGACAAAGCACTTGGCTTTAGAGAAGATACATGGAGGAGGTGGAAATCTAAGGAGCAGAACAGGGGAACATGGTGGGAGAGGGGAGACATCTGACTCAAGCTACTGCTAACCCTATGAATTTTCATATAACCTTGAGAGTTACATGCACACAAGAGGGCACCTCTTCAAACCTCACATGTACTCAAGGACATTCACACACAATCAGGGAGAATCTGGTGTCCCAGTCATGATCTGCTACACATAGTTACCAGGGAAGTCTAGTTGGCAATCTCCCCACCAAGGTTCAAAGAGCAGTTCTGTGCCCCACTATTATAATCAGCTGCCACCAACCACTGTTATTGAAATGGCCTAGTCATATGGTCTTTAGTCACTTATGTTAAAAAGAGGATTCAAAATTCCTGAGTACAGTGTCACTCTGCTCATGAAAAATATTCCATAATCATGTAGATCACTGCCCATGAGACCTATGGCATGGTTCCCTGCACCAGAAAACTTATTGGGTCTACCAGAAGCTTAAAATGTCGAGCAGGTTGTCAAGAATCTTCCAAAACCCTCCTGTATCATTCAGACATTCTTGGGACATATACCTGCCTATTTTCAGCTTAGGGATACACTGTTTTTATCTTTGTCCTAGGCAAAGGAATGAACTTTCTAGCTCATACGGTTCTGGAGATATCATCATTTAAATTTGTGGTTGAACCTGAACTCTATATACCAGTTTCCCAGCTACCCCATATGAGTGTGTATCTCCATATGTTGCCTCTGCCAACTGAAAATCTTAACCTTGATTTGCCATTCATGAGATAAGGGCCCTTGAAAGTTAGTTTCCACTGCGGGCAATCTTTTGGTACCAGTCCATATCCAATACCAGATGTTCCCAGGTTGAACAATGACAGTGACAGAGTTAGGCCCACAAGTGCTTCCTCTTGAAATGTGTTATATTTTGCACGGCAACTACTAGATGCCAAAGTGCCCCATTAACTGAACAGTGGGACTTTGAGCACTGAAAAAGTGACAACCGAAAATATGCCTTTGTTAATTGTTGGTCATTGCAGGAAATCAGCCTTTTTAGCATGGTCACCCTGGATTTTTTGCTTTTTATTATACCCTATATGTTTACTGGCTTTAGAACTCAGCAGCAGTTTACCCCTGCTAACCAGTAGTATAGTATCTGCGCTCCCCCTTTTGAATATGGTCGAATTGGGATAACCTTAATTGGCATATTTAACTTGCCTATAAATCTCTAGTATGCAAGGTGTACCAGGGCCTGTAAGTAAAATGTCAGTAGTGGAATGCAGCAACTATTGTACCATCCACTACATGGGCAGGGTGAACATGGCTTCAAGGCTACCATTTTAGCCTGACTATTGCAGGGCAAATACTGCAATGTGACCTGTCAGAATAAACCCTTTCGACTGGTCAAAACCTTTCTTTTAAACACTAATAAGTCACTCCCATGTAGGCCTTGTAGCCTATAGGGCAGAGTGAAAGTTATTTGAAAGCAGGACGTATACAAATTGGATGATAACATTTCCTTAGCGTGCCTAGCACCCAAAAGCTATTTTCACTGTGGCAGGCTTGGCTGTCCTATGTAGAAAACCAATTCAAATACTACTACTGTATCTTGGGCATGGGAGCAGCTAGTAAAATAATTAAACCACTAGTTTTAAGGCATTAAAATACAATTCAATGGTGAAATCGGACTTTTAATAAACATTAGGGATAAGTTAGTTTTAGAAATGTACCTTTTCCCTGCCTGAAGTTCCTGGAGGCTAATTTGCATTAGTTCTCCAGCTTTTCTCGACCAGTAATTAGCCTTGAATGGGTGTGAAATCCCTTCCAGGAACAAACAATAGACTGACCTGAACGGGTAAAAATTACTCCTCTGAACACCACAAAATATGCAAGGTGAGGGCTATGGGCAACAGCATCCTTTTTGACACTACAGTGCAAAATCCACTTGAGTGTCAAATCCTGCGTGATAGGTCTGCTGGGTTTACAGACAACAATTGGGGCACACTTGAAAGGGGAGTGAACAGGACGCCATGACACTTATCTGGATCCACTATCTGGTTGTTGAAAGACTCTGCTTTTTTCCTACCAGACTTGTGGCTCTGGAAACTTTTAACATATTGGTGCAGGGCATGCCCTGGATTCATTCCCACCCACTAGCTAGCACCAGGCATAAATGTGGCACCACCAGGCATCCACTTCAGAACACTTCCTGGACCTGCAGAAGATCGGAATAGGACTTGAACTGTTGTCTTTGACCTGAGAGGAGCCCTGAAGGACTGGACCTGCTCCCTTTTGTACGCAGGGCAAAGAAGTTGAGTCCACGGGTCATAAGGGTGATCTAATGTTCAAGCCACAGGGATACAAAACGCTATAAGAGACCTTTTTTCTGGAAGTACCCAGTTAACCAGTTTTGACTGGACCTGGACAGTACCCTGCTGTGGGCCTCTGCCTGTCACCCTGTGAGTCTCTAAGTGCCCCCTGAGGTACTACGGGGCTTTGGAAGTGTACTCCTGTGGTGTAGTTAGACTCAAAGGACTAAGTCAGAATGTAAAATCTTTGACCAGGATGAACCTGGTTGGTGTATTTGACCTTCGCTCCATCATGGTCAGCCTCAAATTACGCCTAGATCCCAGGTTACCTCGACCAGTGACTATCATTGGCGCGTTCTGCTTTCCTCGCTATTTCTACTTAAACGTTTTTAAATGCATATCTACTGTTGCCCTTACTGGATTTTTTAAATTTTGTATTATTTTGTTTATTAAATGTTACTCTATTTTTCTAATTCATTTTGGGATTTTTATTGTTTTGAGTTTATGACTGATTTGGTACTACATAAATACTTTATACACATTTCCCAAGTTAAGCTTATCTGCTCTGTGCCATAGCTAACAGGAGGTTGAGTTCAGGTTAATTTATTGACTTTCAGGGTTCACCCTGACAAGTGTTGTGATTATTCCTTGAGGTGGGCAGTCACTCCCACCAAATAATAATCAATTTTCTTACAGTTGTGTTACAGGACTAGAGACACAAGCCCGCACCAAATAGCTGAGAGGTATGTAGTTTATTACTGAATGTCTGAGTAATACAAGGTAGGTAACAAAATACTCCAGTCCTCTGCCTGGTCCTTCCGCTTCACGGTGGTTTCCTCCTGGGGTCTACTCCTGTGTTCTCCTTCAGTGGTTGGAAGTCACCCTCAGGGGAACATAGAAGTATGAGGCCATGAATATCTGTCCTATTACGATCATAGAACCCGTCACCACTTATCACCCCTACATGTGCTTAACTGATATCAATGTATCGGTAAAAGGCTCTTGATATCAGCTGTATCTCCTGCCGGTATATACAAGGAAAGGTGAGCATCTCGCACCGTAAGCGTGACCCCCATGCATCCTGCCTGTGACTCTTCTTCATCTCTTTCCTCAGTTGTCAGGGTCACCCCTAAGTGCGGTCCTAAACGTGCATGCAACTCTGTTAGTGCCAAGTAAAAACCCAATTCACGGGGAATTCCCTTAAGGCACTTATGCAGGGGAAGCTATACTCCCCACCAAGTAAGCACATGCAGCAAACCAAAAGCCAATGGCGCACACACTCTTCCGGGCCACTTGCCTGAAGCCATGATTCCTTGGCAGCGTCATGGCCGCTTCATCTGTCTTCAGCGGTCCTAAGATTCCCTCAGCACTGGTCGGGTCTCCACCTAGGTCCCCTTCAATTGCTCCGCGCCCTTCTCCTCCGCTCCACAGCCTTCATGCCACGTAGATGCTGCCAGCGTCCATCTTGCCCCAGCCTTGCACACCTCTTCCTTGCTTCTCTCCAGCCTATGAGGCTGTCGCAGCAGTGAAATGGGTGGGCCTGCAAGACTAGAACGCTAGTTGGTGCATCCTCAGTGACCCCGTGGTCCCCGCCAGTATCCGACAGGCGTGGGCCGTCAGGAGTTATCATGGTCACTCGGCATTTTGACCATTTTACTGGATTTTCAGCCACATGGACTTAAATCCATTGTATTGTTTAGCCGTGGGCCCAGGGCTCTAAGAAACTATTGCAGAGGCAAACATAATAGATCTAGCTTGATACATTTTAGCATTCTGTGTGGCTACTCTACCCTCTTAGCTGTCTCAAGTAAATATAGTTCATAGAAAACTCACAAGTTCATAAACTTTACGCTCTCATTTTACCTCTATTGCTGTGAAAGACTTCAACACACATTTAATTTTGCTGTATAGCAGGACAGAGATAATAATGACTTAAAATAATACTGCTTTGCCTTTCAAGTCAATGCATCTGTTAAGTAAGCAAAGCATTCCAAAGCCTTTCTGAAATGAATGTAAAGCTCTTTTCCTGATACCAGAAGAGGTTTTTATTAACAGGAACACACTGAAACAATTGTGAAAGGTACAAGAACATTTATGTATGCAGCATATTTTGGATAAGGCCATTTCATGTATGGGGAAAACATTTCTTGCAGCTTGTTTATTTCTCTCATTAGGATTCTTTATAAAGCTAAAGTCCCAGCACTTTTTTTGATTTTTTATAACTGAAAAAATACTGCTCTGCCTATTTTCAGTGACGACCGTGCAATGGCGGGGTTTCACCTCAGTGCCTGGCCTGACATGCACTCTCTTTAAGGCTCTATTTTAATTGTTCTGCTAGGGTGTGGGGTTATTGGTTCCTTACCGACCAGGAAAAAAGTTTGAAGAATATTTATGCCTACTTTGCTGCAGTTTTATTTCTGGATTGTGAAGTCATTAATGGATCCATATGTTGCTGGATACTGTTGATATTGATAAAATCGATGCCAATGCTTATAATGATACATTCGCATGTACGAATGAAATTGCATCACTATTATCAAATTCCCCGTCATGAAGTCTCCATCAACCCCGACTCAGAAATACGTGGTCAGCCAAGCTCTGCAGCCTAGGCCCGAGGTAACTGATTGGCAGGTCACAGGTGGGTTTGCATGTAGTCGGCAAACAAAGGCGCGAACACGAAACTCAGGTCCATCCCTCAGATAAGCGCAGTGACACCACAATGGTCAAGGGAAGTTGGCCCCAATAAAGCACACATGGCCAGAGGGGTGCGCGCATTCCCAAAACACCATAAAGTCAGATGCCACATGAAGTTAGGAACACACAGCCAATCAGGACACAGCACACACAGTACACGCAGTGATCACGTGCCCCTCATGCCGGACATCTGGACACATTACCCACTGGCCCACATTGTGTCCACGCAATGTTGAGGCCCACCTGCATTTGTTATCAGGGGCCTTATTTACGACTCCATAGACAAGGCCTGCATTCTTTTACCAAACAAGGATCGCTGTAAGTATTTTTATGATACCTAAAAACTGTCTAAAAACTCGCTCAGATTGATTGTACTTTGAGACAGTCCTCAGACCTGCTTCTGTAACTGTGCTCCTGGCCGAAGTGTTTAATTAAACCAACTGTTCCTGTTTTGGCAAATGTCTCGTCTTTTGTTTTTTCAAGGTAAATTTATATTTGAGCAACAATACCACTGATTCATAACATTGATCCTGTCTGTTCTATTGTCATTGGTTATCAAGTCCGGGCTGAAAGCCCTTACCATGAATGTTTTTGGCATCGCTATGAATCTGTTATTACTTGAGGGGGTTGGCACATTCTGTTCTTTCCTGTGACTGTAAGGGGAGATTGCAAAGGGAGAGGGCTGGCACTAAACCTACTTCTTTTCCATCAAGTCTAAGTTCCTTATCAAGAATAAAAAGCATCAAAAGGATCTTGATAACATATCACTTGGGGGGGTGAATTTTCACAAAGGTGCTCTGCTTCTCAAGTTTCAGGTGAAAGTTTAAAAAAGCTTAACTCCTCTACCTCTGTATAAAGACCCAAAAGGATGTGAACTCTCCCTCCAAATTACCTTCCCCCTTGACATTGGAAGATCTCATGGAAGAGATTAGAGCTCTGAAACATTTTGTTGTTGAAACCAATGCAGCTCTGCAAAGAATTGAGGAAAAATTGTATTTTCATGATAAGATAATATCTGCCATTAAACAGAGAGTGAGTGATGTTGAAGATTCCAGAATAGATGTTTCCCATATGGTCAAGGAAATTGAACAACTTAAAAAAGGGACATGAGGCTTGGAAAACAGAAACAGGAGAAATAATCTTCGCCTGTATGGTATACCAGAGGGATCTGAAGGTTCCAAAATGATATCATTCTTACAAAAGGCTATTCCCTCAGTTGTTCACCTGATAAATCATGGTCCACTCAGCATCCAAAGGGCTTATTGCTTGCCCCCAAGATCTCTTCTTCATCTAGCACAAGGCCGAGGGGCATCATCATTATCTTTCTGCAGTTCATAGAATTGATGGATGTTCTTTCAGCAGCTAAAGAAATCAGAGAATTGTACTAGTCAGGGAAGAAAGCCTTCTTTTCTCAAGATCTCGCCATCGCTACAGCACTTAGAAGGAAACACCATCTTGCATATTGACCCCAACTCAAATCCATGAATGCTAGTTATGGTTTAGTGCATCCCTGCTTTTTCAAGGTCACTAGCAAAGATAATACTTTTACATTTGATGACCCTGGCAAGCTCAGAGATTTTATCAGACAGCAAAGATCTGAAGATATGGAACCGAATTCTTTTGTTACTTCATGATTTTGTTGTTCTTTTATTTGCTTAAGAAATGTCTCATTGCATCTAACATGTTTCTTCTTTCCTGGGTTTTAGGTGATTTTATGGCTATTCATAATTTGTGTCTCATAGTGTTTTTACATTTCAGACAGGATTTTTGTATAGTTCCTTGTTGTATTTCTACCTCCTCTTGTTGCTCGTCTCCCGGTTTCTTTTTGACCTATCCTTATGTCATTATTGGTAAGTTTGGAGACTTTTGTAATTTTGTCGTTATGTTTTTTAAAAAATGTTTCTACTGTTTAATATTGAGGCGTGTGTCACCCAGTTTTACTTGCTCTTCCGCTAGCTATTTTTTCTTTTTAATATGTCACTCTGGTATACATACATTTTTCTTTCCTTTTCCGTGCGTTGGAGTCATGATATTTAGGTGTTCCACCACTCTCATATCCTTCAGGGTGTTTCAATTCATATCCGTATTGATTCGACTACGACTAGGGAATTTTCTTTTGCTCTTTGTCGTCATTCATGTCTTTGATAGTCTGTTGGAGATTGTTCCCCACTTCATGTTTTCTTTCTTTCCTATTACTCCTTCCTGTTTTACTTTCTTCCTTTTTTTCTAGGAGTGTTACATAATATGCGTTTAACTCAAGTGTTTTTCAATCCCATTATTTGTAATGAATCTTAGAATTGTTACGTGGAATGTAAAGGGTTTAAAAAAACCTATTAAGAGGTAAAGAGTCTTGTCACATTTGGCTAGGCTTAAGGATCCTTTAGGTTTATTACAAGAAACACATATTTCTGATATTGAGGGTCTTAAACTTAAGAAGCAATGGGTCAGTGAAGTATTTTTCCTCTCCTCCAACTCTAAGAATGATGTTGCTATACTTTGTCACAAGAATTTGCCTATTTCTTTTATTTCACTAGAAAACGATTCTGAGGGATGGTGGATTTTAGTTAAACTCAAAATTGAGAATAATATCCTTTTAATAATTAATGTATATGGCCCTACTCATCCAGATGCATTTTTGTGGGAAACTAATTTATCAGAAAATAGTTGAACATTCTGGTGATCATTTTCTACTAGGTGGGGATTGTAACTAATTAATGAACCCCTTTCATGATAGGTATTCCTCAGCTAGATTTGTTTTTAACAGTGCTCCTAAGGCACTTAAAAATACAGTTTTACAGAGCTCCCTATCTGACTCCTGGAGATTATTTAACCCAGATCTTTGAGAGTTCTCTTCTTACTTGACTACTCATAATTCTCAAATTAGAATATACTGTTTATTTTTAAGTAAAAGCATGGTTCAACATTTGATTAAGTCAGAAATTGGCTCAATTCTGATTTCTGACCGTTAACCCATTTGGACAGACCAAGATATTCTACAAAGCAATAATAGGAAATCTGAATGAAGATTTAATATTTCCCTGCTTTCAGATAAGACTTTCATTTCCACCTACGAAAACTTTGTCAAAGAATATTTTGATAATAATAATACAGGGGACACTCCTTTCCACTTTGTCTGTGATGCATTTAAAGTAACCCTGGGCGGAAAACTACGCTACGCTCGCGGAGCGTGCGTAGTTTGCGCTACTACGTGCTACGCGAATCGCACGTAGCACAGTGCAAAACCGCGTAGCGGGCATTTTTTGCTCGCTCGCGGTCCTCAACGTCAAGTTGGCGACCGCGAGCGAGCAAAATCAACATCCCGGCGAGACTTTTTCCTCGTTCACGATCGGCAACATCAAGTTGCCGATCGCGAGTGTGGAAAATAAACCTCCCGGCGAGATTCTCAACGCGGGGAGGTCAGGTTTCTCATTGCGAGTGGTCGCGTATGCTCGCGACGGCTCGCAATGAGAAACTACCAGTCCGCGTTGAGAAAGCTGCCGCTCGAGTACAAATCTACTCGAGCTGCAGAAAACGACCGCTTGCACTGTGCAAGATGCCGTCCGCAATGATTGCACAGTGCGGACAAGCATCCGGCACTGTGCAATCATTGCGAACAGCATTTCCCTACCGTACTACGCAGTTCGCGTAGCTACGCGTAGCGTGCGTAGTGTACTTCGCGTAGCTACGCGTAGCGCTACTACGCGAACTACGCCCAGGGTTAATTTAAAGCAGCCTTCAGATGTTTTTTAATTAGTTATGGTTCCTTCTAAAATAAAAATTCCCAAAAACAATCTGCATTTATTCTAGAACTTTTCCTCAGGGGCCACAAACTATGGCCTGTGGCGTGCCCAAGGGCCGCATTAATGGCCGCACAGTGGGAGTGGGGCTTTGTGGGGGCGTAGGGGAAGCAAATCACATACATGGTGTGTGGTCAGTGAGTCATGGAATTATTTTAAGGGTTTCTTTCCTTACTCCCCTCTAAATTAAGTCCCCAGCCTCTAGTAGAGCAATACATTTGAGAATACTGTGTTATTCTGTTTCTAAATTGCTAACCCTCTACTGCACCTTTGGGTAAGCCTTTCTGCTTGCTATCACTACCTTGGGATGCCCAAGTGTAAAAAGGAAGTAACCAGCAAATCTAGGATCAATCCCGGCTTCCCCACTGTTATATTCCATATAGGTACCCTATATAGGCGCAGGTAACATGGCAACCTTTCACCTATATTCTTCCCTACATTACATACATAACGGTTCTAAGGGACTGACCTTTTACCTAGATACGACACTGCATTCAGAACGCGGGTTTCCCCCTAGTTCGAATCTCATACATTATGTATGAGGCTTCTTGGAAGCACAGCAGGATTAACAGCAGGACGAACATCTCCTGTATAATATCTCTGTATAAAGTTCAGGCCCAACATCATCATTTAGGCCGACACAGTAACACAGCAAGGTAGGACCCCTGGGGAGACCTATGGGTATATATACATCACATCTTGCTTAGAAGGACAGAGGAGACCGAGACTTCCCGGCTGACACACTGACCAGAGACGCTGAGGTTCCTGCATGCAGACGCTCCAGCTCGCAGTGGTCTAACATCCCTCGCGTGGTGTCCAACTCGAGACCAGGACGGGGTTCCATATTCTCTCATTCTCAGGTAATGGGGTTGACTAGATCCTAGAGGGATTCTTGGCATAACACCTACACAGATGCTAGGTACATTTAGGTACATCTAGTTAGGGAGGCATTGTAGGAGTACGCACTTTTTATCATGTGTTTTATGTACTTGTATATATTCATGATTTATGCAAGATGGTAGAACTTTACCATCCCTTTTCTTTCGTAGTACTGCTCATCATATATCTCTGCTACTGTCTAATGGTTGTTGCAGCTCATCTATTCTACACTAGAATAACAACTGTTCAATAAATACTTATTGAAAACGCCCAGCCTGTTTATTCTGTGTATCTCTCTGAGACAAACTAAGTGAGCACGAGTGACTGAGTGAAAGGTAGTATATTGTTTCCACGATTCTGAGGGATCAAGGTTGTCATGTTCTGAGGTTGCCAGAATCTATTCTCTCCATGATAAGAGGAGATTATAGTGGCACTGTGAGCTAGCTAATACAGACAGGCTAACGTATCCGGTGGGGGTGCTCGGAATCAGTCCGCCATCAATCCCACAGTTTATGTTATCCAAACGCGCAGATCCTGTATAGGTAATATAGGAACTACACGACATGGCGCCGCCAACATTGGTTGGGTACTTATTTAACAGTAGAATCTGAGTAGTTCAGTTGTGCTATTCCCAGAGACCCCTACTCACAAAACACCAGAGACGTCTGGAGTGGGTGGGCACAAACTCCGCCACAGCTGAGTAGGCTAAAAAATCCTATTTATTGGCTGTGGGTTAATCAAGCTTGAAGGACACAGTGTTCCTAAAAATGTGCAAAACACCTTATCTTAGTTCCCTTGAAAAACTATTTTAGTGTTCTATACACAATGACTAACCAGGTCTTAGACCCACTGCAACAAGCTCTGCCCCTCTCAGACGAGGAGGTAGATGCAGACGCAATACACATTGCACCAAATTTTAGAAATACGGTCACCCTGTGACTACTAGAGCATGGTTTAACACCTAGGGGTGGTATTGTGGTATTCGTGATTGAGGCGCACGAATCAAACAGAACAGAGGTATTTTTATTTGTGCGTTACATTCCCAGCAGCAAATGCAAGAACAAAAACATTTCACTCCTACATGGAAGGAGATGCACCAGCTGAATATTGTCCGTTTGAGGACATTGAGGTTCCGCTCACATACCAGGAATACTTATACTGGTTTAAAGGCGCCCTACCCCATATAAGAAGAAGAGTGAGACTCGGCCCGCTCGGAAGAGAAGGGGCAACATGGCCGATATAGGCGGCCTACACACCACATCCTGACATTGAAACAATGCCACCAAGAGACTTACTCACACAACACAAAGAATTAATAAAAATTTACAGAAACTTGACGCAATTCGTCATGAGGACACTTGCAGTCCAACCAGCAATAGTTGCAACAAATGGAACTCAAGTTCAGGGTACAGCAACTAAAATCACACCACAAACATTACAAGCAGTGATGGGGAAAATGCCCACAAAACGTGAACAAATGCCATTCTGGGTGGCTCAAAAAATAACACAGCTAGAGGCAGTATTCCCGAATACTACCCCGTATGAAAAACACAGAATGCTAACAATCTGCTTGCCCATGGGGATAACACCACAAATAGAGGATTGTACCACTTGGGGTACAGTCTTTGCTGCCATTTATACCAGAACTCATGGTATCCCGTCATTAGCAGTAGTACCAGATGTATTGAGACAAATACAAAACGAGTACGGAGCAGAGCCTGCTCTGAACTTAGGGATGAAGTTACTAGGTAACTATGCCCAGGTATCAGCCATAATACTAGCCAATATTAAAGGGGAAGCGGCTTCAGTGGCAATCCGCCAACGCCTGAGGGAAGTTCAGTCCTTTAGAACAGGAACACGAGCTACCAAAAATAATTGAAACTGCGTATGCAAAATTAGGCAGAGACAGTTTGGGTGGGAAAGCTTTAAAACCACAACTGATGGGCAGTCCTGAAAAGGACACTACTAAGCAGACACCTGCTTCAACAAAGAAGAAGTGGGACAACAAAAGACAACAAAACTTTAAAGGAAACAGATCTCAATACAGAGGTAGATCTCCTCCACAGGAACCCTCCGAAAAGAGGTATAACCTTAGGAATAGGGATAATATTAGGAAACCTGACAGGTATCAGGATACTGATACACGTTCCTCTCGTTCCTTTCAGGGTTCATCGAAAAACTCCGAGAGGGAAGGACGGACAGACAAGAAGAGCGTACAGCACGCTCAAGATTACACTTCTAAAAAAGAAGAGAAACCAAAGCAAAAGCCACAGTTCAAAAAGAACAAGGTTGCAGGTCCAAAGATCAGAAATGCCCAGAATTCTGAGGACTCGACTACTGAACGGGGAATGGGCTCTGACGATGCTAGACAGCGCAGCAGAAGTAACAATAGCTCGCCAGAACCTAATGGAATTTCTGGTGACAGCGGACTTGAATGATTATATCACGGTAGAGACACCCGATACTAGGGTAAGTGTCCCACATAAGTTATATGAAATAACACTCCAAATGGAGGGGGACAAATGGAGGACAGTTAAAGGTCTCTTTTGGGAGAATCTGTCATTTGGCTATGACATTTTGTTAGCTGAACAAGATTGGCCGCCAGCATTCGTCATGGATTGCCCTAAAGGAGAAACAGTAATATTACCGGCATTCTCAGACCACATTCCCACACACCTAAAACACACATATGCGCAGGAGTGGGCGGTAGCCCAAGCCCCTGCATTATACAAAAACCATGTTGGATGGGATGAAGATTCAACCCACCACATAATTCCTTTAAAAAATACTCCAACTGCACAGAGGCAGTATCCAATAAAGCAAGAAGCTAAAAAACAGGTCAGGAAGATCTTAGATCAACTTGAATACCAAGGGGTGATCGAAAATTGCACCTCATCGATGAACAACACATATCTTCTAGTTTTAGATTACAGACATTTAAACACTTGCACTAAGACATTTGCAGTTCAAAATGCACACAGTGCCGCATTAATGAATAACATTGTGCGTAAAAAATACAAAACAACACTTGATATCTCAAATGGATTTTTCTGCCAAAATATAGCGCCTGAAAGCAGGTATTTGACAGCATTCTCAGCGCTAGGTTCACAGCGTCAATTTTGTCGACTCCCCCAGGGTTATAAGAACAGCCCGGGTTGTTTTCGGCCAGAGTAACTGAGTTACTTCAAAATTTGGATGAAGAGGCATTGTCTTATGTGGATGATATTTATCTAACGGACGATGACCTAGAGGAGCACTTGAACAGAGTGAATACCATAATTTTGGGATTTGCATCTGAGGGCTACAAATTCAACTTTAAAAAATCAAAAATTGCCCATCTCAGTGTCCTGGTTTTAGGATATGAACTTTCAAGTGAAGGAAAAAGCCTAGCAGCCAATTTTTTAGAAAAATGCATGCTGCTCCAACCTCCAAAATCATTTAAAAATTTACAATCAATCCTGGGATTCCTAAATTTTGGTAGAACATACATTTTAGATTACGCAGAAAGAGTAAAACCTTTCTACGATTTAATAAAACCTGATTTTTCAGTAAAACAATGGACACAGGAACACACAGATACAGTTCGTTCCTTACAAGCTGACATGATAGCTTCCAAACACTTACAGACACGCGTAAACGTACGCAACCTGGGGATCCCTATAGTTGCGGGTCAATCTGGGTACACCTATCTAACATATAATGAAGGTGAAACAGTACCAATTGCATACAAATCACATTTGTACACAAATGCTGAGATGCGCTTCGCATCTACAGAAAAGATTCTAACAGCAGTACAGACTGCTGTAGTAAGAGAAAGATCACTGGCTCAGGGGAAACGAATAATAGTAGTGACTCCGGTTCCAGCCTTAGAGGCTGCGACAAAGGCAAGCGTTCCTAACGCTAAAGCCTTACATCCGAGATGGATACAATGGGCTAATTCTCTCACTGCAACAGATGTAGAATTCAGGTACGACCCAAATTTAAAGACACAAGCATTTCTGCAATACGAACAAGAATATCCTCTACCAAACGAAATAATGCCTCTAGATCAGTATGAATATATAATTTACACTGATGGATCAGCTCAACCGGCCATAGGAAGTAAGCAACAATATAGTGTGGCATGTGCAATCGTTAAAGGTCGCATGCGGGATGGAAAGTTCCACCCAAGTTGCACAAAAACGCAATCTCTAGGAGACTGCACGGCACAGCTGGCAGAGTTAAAAGCCTTGATACTGGCACTGGTGAATACGGATCGAGAATTCCACATACTAATTGTGTGCGATTCCTTTTAATGTGTACAGCCATATAATGAATATTTGCAGCACTGGGTTCAAAGATGCAAAAGGTGGCACAATTAAGCATAAAATGCTATTGGAACAGGTAGTGGAGTTGAAAACCGAACTACAGAGAGCTCACGTTATACATACACTGAGTCATCAGCGTGATGGCGTTCACGTTGAAGGGAATTCATTGGCTGATGAAGCTGCAAAGGGGGCTGTACGCACGGCTTCCGAAGCTGCAATCACTCGTTCTAAAACGAGAATAGACGGTGAGATTATGGTAGCTGTGAATGCTTCTCGCAAAAACAGCGGAGCAGTACCAAAAAGGTTTCCACTCAAGTACTCCTACAAGTTAGATGCCAATAACATTCCATTTGCTCAGATTCCTGGAGTGGGGGATAGAGTAATTCCAAACATGGATCGTAGGTTAGGATTAATTCTAGCAGCACACGAAGGGATAGGTTCTGCACATGCAGGAGTTACGGCGACTGTTTCTTTATTGAAACAACACTATTGGTGGCCTGGGTTAACAAAGCAGACTAAAGACTATGTCGTGAAATGCGACATCTGCCAGCAGATGAAAGGTTCCACCGTAACACGTCCAGCACAGACACCATTGTTAATATCTGACAAACCACTAGCGTGTGTTTACTTGGACCACTGCGGCCCCTTACAAAGAGATGGGGCTTACAGATATATCATGGTTGCAGTGGATTCCTGCTCAAGATTCATATGGGTGTGGCCCCAACGCTCGGCTGAGCTCGAACAGTTATAAAAGATTTGCAAGTCTTTATACGGACATACGCAATTGGCACATTACATTCTGACCAGGGCCCTGCGTTTAGCTCTCGGGCTTACAAGGAGGCCATGCGAGGATTGGGTGTAGCATTGCAGTACTCCTCTCCGTACCATCCAGAGGGAAATTTGGTTGTGGAGAGAAAAAACCGAGACTTAAAGCAGTCTTTAACAGCTAGAGTATTAGGCACGGGTGAGAGTTGGGTAAAACATCTGTGTGGAGTACAGTGAGCATTGAACAATATGCCAAGAAGTTCTCTAGGGGGGGTCACTCCATATGAAGTCATATTTGGGACAAGAATGTGGGTACCCGAGCTTGATTGTGAAAGCACAGTGGCGGATGAAAAGCCTTTTGACATCCATGATCGTTTGGCTGTTTTACAGGATCTAAAATATTCCAGGACACAACAAAGTAATGTCCATATGAAGCAGACCGCCACTAGGGAAGTCAAATCAGTCACGGCAAGACCTGTCTGGATCCCAAAAGTCGGGGATCTCGTCAGAGAGAAAATAGCGGACAAGAAAGAATTTGGGCCATCATACAGAAAGCCTGTACAGGTTCTAGCAGTTGAAGGTACAAGAACTGTACTTCTACCGCCTCTTGCCGGAAAAAAGGAGAAAAGATTTGTCTCAATCGACCTAATCAAACCACACTATGTGGCCAATACTGAGTAGTAGACCACGTGGACTCCAAAGTAGCAGACGCCCTCCTCTCGCTACAATTCAAGAAGTTCAAACGGAAAGACTCATCACGTTCGAAGAGTCTCCTGCACGGAATGATGGACTATGCAATAATGCTATGGAACTCGTTCCCCTTGAACCTGAAGTTCAAATTCAGAACCAAAATGAAAGACAAATTTCTATTCGACCAAATACAGATGTTTACATCAACATGCCTCAACAAGAGCAAACTACGATTTCTACAAATCCTGATGCAATACCAACAATTGATCGAACTGCTTCTGGCTATTTCATAAACTTTGATACGTTTTCTTTGGATCCAAGTGAACCTGAAACGATGCCAGCCCAAAAATCACGCAAGCAGCAAGTTAAAGACTTTTTGAACTTTCTTAAAAAGACTTACCTGGTATCACCTTGGGTAGAACTATGGGTAATCACCGGGATACTTTTCTTTCTTTTCTGGCTAGGCTTAGTAATAGTTTTTAGCATGCTTGTTAATGGAAAATACATTTGACAAAGCTCTGCAGCCCAAAAGGTGAACTTAATTTTAAAACCACACCAATCATCTCATCAAGAACAAAGAGACTTGTCATCAGTGAACATTACAGCAGTTCCTATACCTGATGGTATAGTTTGGGACAAGGTTGATTTCGATACATTTGGTCCAACCGAACTTTTGAGAATTCCTCATTTATTTAAGATATCGTTGAGTGATATCATTACCTCAAGTACATTTTCCGATGATTGGGATTTTGAGATTGTAAATAACATGTTGTCTGATTTGGAAAAATCTGTTGCATTTTCTAATAGTGAAACATTGGAAAGCACATCAGATTTCAAAGCAATGTATTGTTATCAACACTATGGTCATCATTTTTTACATAAATCTGCTAATCCTAGAAATGTGTTCACATTCCACCAGTGGGAACATTGTCCAACACCGCCGAAAGGCAGTACAAAAACATTTACACAAAAGTTTCCATATTTTTCAGGGTTTAATATGTTTGACCCAGACTCATATTATTATAAGGTTGCACCAACATCAGCACAGAAAAATATGTTAACAAACACCAAACAGATTTACTCTGCTTCCTTTATTGCCCAGTTGTCTGAACAAGGTTTCGGCTTATGGAAAGACACCATAGACTTAAAATCAGTCTGGGGTACTAGAGAATGGCAAGTTCAGGGAACAGAAACTTTATTTAGAGCATGCCTTATCCCTCAACAAATCATGTTTTTGAATGAGACAGTGCAACAGACGTCTTCCCTTGGACTAGCCAAGAACAAAGACTTGAACACACCTCGGTTGCCAACTCCATCACACACCGAGGGCAACATAACATCAGAGAAAGGGATTACGTTGAATGACATTATGCAATACAACAGATCAGACCCCGATTGGAAGAAATGGTTGATTTGGCCCACAGACACTAATATCTGTCAGGCGAGATTCATGGGTAAAACTGAAGGATTCGCTATCCATAGGCCCGATCCACATTATGTACATAGAGAACATCCAGGGGTAGTGACATCCTACAGTGTTGGGAAGTTGTGCCTTGATTGGCTAAAAACCTCAACACTCACACAGATGAAACAACACTTATCCTTACTGTCACAGGATGTGGATCCCAGGGATTTTTTACTAGGTCCCAGGAAGCCACGTCAGAAACGTTTCTATCATGCTGTCTACAATGAGATTTGGAAAATATCCCAACAAGAGGCCGCAGAGAGGTTACGGGAAATAGACCGTATAAATCTAGAAAAATCTCTAGCAGTGGTAGACAATGGGTTAACTACATTGACCTCCAGGATATATTCCTTAGGAAACATTTAATCTTCTGCGATAGACATACTAGAACAAGATTTGGCCATATTACAACACGGGCAATCTCAATTACGTTCTATTATGTTATTAAGCTGGACGCTGCAATCTTTGCGTGCAGGCTATGTGCCTTGGCGTTATATCAACAGTACGTCCCTGTTTTCTGAATACAATCTAACGGATAAACAGATAGAAATGGCACAAAGGGGAGCAAAATATACAATGCTGCGTATCGAAAAACTCAATAGATTAGCATTCACAGTGGCAGAATCACCGTCCACAGAATGGCTAATCCATGGCCACATAACTCTACCGGTCACTACTTTTCAGTTTCAATATTGCCTTGAACAAAAGCAAGCAGGCAGATATGAAGAAATGGGTAAGGAATACATTAAGGAATCATGGCTATTACCATACATATTTCGATGCCGGAGTGGGGATCGAGAAGTGTTTCTAAGCGGTACAAACTGTGAGAACGCTTTAAGTGGATCACTCATATGCCTCATATAATGCTGCACGGGGCTTGTAATGGTTCTGTAGCAAACCTGTCCTGTCATTTGAGGGGTGCTCCAGCTGCAGTGATTACTCCAGCATTCAGGCTACTTTCAAATGGGAGTTACTTGATGCTGAACAGTCAAGGCTGCTGTGGAATGGTCCCGGGCATCGCATATCTGGTAACCGTGAGCTCCATGGTTACTTGTTGTATGCAAGTATTGTTTCCACCGACACATACAGTCAGGGAGACGCCGTTATGGCCTTCACTGAATGTTTCCTTAATACGGTTTGATACTCTAAGCAGAATGAAAGCCATGCTTCTACAGAAGTCTGTGCCCTTAACCTCCGCTCGAGAGACTTTTGATCTCCAGATCGCAAGGTCTTCGGCAGAGATACAGGCGCTTATTCATACAAACTGCCCTTTCCATTTAGCAGAAATGGTAAATCGTATCTTTAACATGTCTGATACGACAGGCATTGTCCACCTATTTAAGACCATAGGTTCTGGACTTCTGAGCACCTTTCAGACGGTACTTGGAGTTATACCAAACTTCATACACTCCGTATTCGGAAGCGTGTTTGGGGGACTTCCGCTCATCCTGTTTCTAGTAGCAGGTATCCTAATTGTTTTATATTTATTACGCAATGGACGTCCCAGCCACCAAAGAGATGGAAAGAGCACTCCTGGAACGTAAATACCGTGACTGCATGGTACAACTTCTAGGCACGCCTCGCCTAAGAACTATTGGTTCTTGTCATTTCGACCAGTCTGGATGGACTGCATCTTACCTGTCCTCCGATGCCTGTTTTGCGGGGAAGAATGCGTGTTAGACCTTTGTTTGACAGGTACAAGCAGCGTTCTGCGCGAGTACCAGCCAGGAATTTTAACATTTTATTGCTGCTGTTTGACTTAATGGTTATTTTAAAATTATCTTGTTGTCACTGCACTTTGCTCTTTTGTTTTTAAATTAATTGTTGTCACGCTCAATAGAGACACCGACTCACATTTCTTAGTCGTGTGTCTTTGGGGGGAATTCTTTGCCTCTGCATCGCCACTTCATCCGACTCTCCCCGGTCCTCCGCAGCTTTCATAGCTGATTGTGGGGAGGGAGACTCGTTTGCCCGGAATACTCACTTCCGGTGGGCCGTTAGACTGCCGCCATTACGGGAGAGTAGCCAGTCTAGTCTTCCGCCTCTGCACCTCACTGGTCAGGATTTAAGACCGGGAAGGCGCCGATGCGCGCAGCGGGTGCGCCGCTGGTGCGCCGAAGGCGCGCATAAAGCAAGCCCGTCTGCGCCCGGCCGGGACCAAGGGCCAGGAACCCTGCCCAAATTGTACGGGCTCCCGCTAATTTGATTAAATATTCTAAAAAGGAGCTCAAAGCCCTAAAGGGGGCTGCTCACCCTTCCTGTATGCACTCACTGGTCGTCAATGAATCCCTGAACTGACAGATCTGTGGCTTTGTATCAGAGACATGGGACCAACAAAGAAATTATACAGGGATGGGGAAAGACCACATAAAACACTGGAAGATGGAGTTCATTTATTGTAGATCCTTCCCAAAACACTCAACGGAGATCAAGCTATTGATAGAGGAGGAAGACCTCGAGGTATTGTTCCTCACGGAGACCTGGCTTCGAGAATGCTATACCCCTGAGATTGTAAGCACCCTCCCCCAGGGTTTTGAGATATACCGACTAGACAGAGTCGGTAAAATAGGAGGTGGCATTGCCATCATTTGTAAAGCACATCTGGCTTGCGGCATCACCCCCTCAAGATTTTCGACTGCGAAGCCTTTGCATTTAGATTGTCCCTTACCCCGACCTCCTCTTTCTCGGGCAGTCTCATCTACAGGCCTCCAGGGACTTGTACGCCTTTCTTAGAGGCTATCCCGGATATTCTGGCCAGCATGATGATAGAGAAAAGCGCCTTTACCGCTTTAGGCGACTTTAATATTCATCTGGACGATCAGAATAATCTGTTAACCAAAAGATGTGTAGCTGATCTCGAGGCCCAACAATTAACACAACTAATGCACCAGGCCACACATGAAAAGGGCCATACTTTGGATCCGATTTTTTCCAACGACCCTAAACTGGAGGCGCTTGCTCCCATCCGGATGCCCTGGTCAGATCATTTTTTTATCCCCATTCGATATTTAAAACCCCCTACAGTAAAGCCCAAGGGTGGGTGCCCAGTACTAGGACGCAAATGGCCAAGGCTGGTCCCTGAAGCCTGGCTCACAGACCTTGAGGCGAATGCCCCACCAGAAACAAGTGATTTAGAGCAAGCGCAGAAAAATTGGTCAACTTGGATGAATGGAACTGTGGATAGGAATTTTAGGAAACCTGGTCCAATAAAGCCTAATAATTCCAATAGGTCTTCCTGGTTCAGCCCCCAGCTGGTCGCCCAAAGGAATAACTGTAAAAAGCTAGAAAGGAGCCGGAGGAAGAAGTATGCCCCTGAGCTCAAAATAGCATACAAGGCAGCTATTCAGCAGTACTATAAGAACATTAGGAAAGCACAAGCCGCCTTTTTTGAAGAAAACATAAAGAGCTGTTTAAAATTGTAAAATCTCTCACAACAGTTGAATCAGGCACCCACATTGCTCTATATTCAAAAGAAAGATGTAAGGAGTTGGCCACGTTCTTCAAGAGTAAGGTGAAAAAGATTTATAATTCCCTTCACTCAAACATGAGCCAGATGCCGGCAGCAACCACAGTCCCTAGGAGCATCCAGGTACTTCCTTCTAGCACAGAGCAGACAACAACCCTTTCTCCCCCAGCCATGTTTTCGTACCCTAAACTAAGCGAAGAACAGGCTGGTTCCCTTCTACGGAACATCAAATCAGGGTCCCCTATAGACTAACCCTGGGCGTAGTTCGCGAAGTAACGCTTCGCGAAGCTACGCAAAGTGCAGTTCGCACTACGCGAGCTACGCGTAGCACTACGCGAACTGCGTAGTGCGTGTTCGCAATGATTGCACAGTGCCGGATGCTTGTCCGCACTGTGCAATCATTGAAAACGGCATCTTGCACAGTGCGAGCTGTCTTTTACTGCCGCTCGAGTAGATTTTTACTCGAGCTGCAGCTTTCTCAACGCGGACTGGTAGTTTCTCATCGCGAGCGGTCGCGAGCATACGCGACCACTCGCAATGAGAAACCTGACCTCCCCGCGTTGAGAATCTCGCCGGGAGGTTTATTTTCCACGCTCGCGATCGGCAACTTGATGTTGCTGATCAAGAACGAGGAAAAAGTCTCGCCGGGATGTCATTTTGCTTGCTCGCGGTCGCCAACTTGACGTTGAGGACCGCGAGCAAGCAAAAAATGACCGCTGCACTACGCTACGCTACGCTACGCATGTTTGCACTGTGCTACGTGCAATTCGCGTAGTGCGAAGTAGCGCAAACTTCGCAAACTACGCGAGCGTAGAGTAGTTTTCCGCCCAGGCCTAATATAGACCCTGCACCGCCCCACATTCTTGCTCAAGGGGGGAATTGTGTTTTGAAGCAACTCAC
This sequence comes from Calotriton arnoldi, assembly GCA_963921515.1. Classification (NCBI taxonomy): domain Eukaryota; kingdom Metazoa; phylum Chordata; class Amphibia; order Caudata; family Salamandridae; genus Calotriton; species Calotriton arnoldi. The sequence continues at coordinate 4,321,250 of CAWUFW010000046.1, read as the reverse complement.
CACCTCATCTCTCTATCTCTTGAAAAAGGGATAGTACCTAAAGAGTGGAAGCATGCCATCGTAAAACCGCTGTTAAAAAACCTCAACTAGACCCCGCAGTCATGGCAAACTATCGCCCGATCTCATTACTGCCCATTTTGGGAAAGATCGCGGAGAAACATGTGAATAGTGCTATTTCACAGTTTCTGAAAGATAATGGCATTTTACACCAGACCCAGATGGGCTTTCGGCCGGAGCATAGTACGGAGTCAGCTCTACTTATGGTCACCGAAAAATTAAAAAGCATACTAGATCAGGGAAGGGCTGCGGCTATTGTGTTATTAGATCTAAGCGCGGCCTTCGACACAGTAGACCACAAAATTCTTGTCAATAGGCTCAAAAACATTGGGATTAGAGGTACAGGCAATCAATGGGTGGCCTCGTTTCTGAGTGACAGATCTTTTCAGTGTATGGAGGCCGGCATTTTGTCAGACACTTTCTCAGCCCCTTGGGGAGTACCTCAGGGATCTTCCCTGAGCCCGACCCTTTTTAATGTCTATATGAGCCCATTGGCTCACATAGTACAGGAGTTTGGACTCTCCATTGTGTCATATGCCGATGACACCCAATTAGTGGTGTCAATAGCCGACTCTATTAACTCCAACCATAGGCAACTAACTCCGTGTCTGGAAAAAATAGGAACATGGATGGCTGATTGCAGTCTCAAGCTGAACGGGGACAAAACCGAGCTTATGATCCTGGGCAGCAATTTCAGCCCTCGCTTAGAGATTCCTTGGCCAGCAAACTGGGGTCCCCCCCAAACTCCTAAATGCTCCATAAAAAATCTGGGTATGTGGCTCGATCAGAATTTAACTATGGAGACGCAAGCCAAAAAACTGGCGGGCATATGTTTTGGTATCCTCCGGATGATCAGGAAAATTCTGAGCCTAATCCCAGAGAACTCAAGAAGGACGGTGGTACAAGCCTTGGTGGTCTCGAGACTCGATTATGGCAACTCGCTATACCTTGGGTCACCTAAATATGTCACCAATAGGCTACAGGTTGTACAGAACGCGGCAGCTAGACTGCTTGTCAAGATACCCATGAATCAGTCAGCTAGAGCGCCCTTGAGAGAGCTGCACTGGCTCCCCGTTCAGACAAGGATCAAATTTAAGTCCCTCTGCCTGGCACACAGAGCCATGCATGGTAGAGGCCCAACTATGCTGCGAACTTTGATCTCCCCTTATTCACCCCGCCGCTGTCTCAGATCAGGGTCGAATTTTCTGATGTGCACCACCAGAATTAAGAGGTCAAGGTGGGGCGGCAGATCATTCTCTCACATGGTGCCGAAACTTTGGAACAGCATGGACCCAGAGTTGCAAATGATCGGAAACGAACAGTCTTTTAAAAAGAAACTTAAGACCTGGCTGTTCCCCTAACCCTCACTCCAGATCGCTGCCTTACCTGTTATAGCGCTGGGATGCCTGCGGGTAGCCATGCGCTCTATAAATCCCCTAAACCTAAACCTAAACCTTTGACACTCCCATCATGTGCGCAACCGGAAGTGAATGCTTTGCTGGACCCGATAACGGCCCATGGTCTGCAGTATCCTCAGCGTATTCCAATGTTGATGGCGGCATTCCTTGAGCCCCCACAGGTAGTAACAGCACCTGTGCGTATGGACACCGGCTCCTCCTCTGACACCCAGGCTTTGGACGGCGCACAGTCTGACCCAGCACTGGCTGCGGACAGTGTGGCACATCATCTGTGCTCAATTGACGTACTCTGCGAGGTGCTACAGGGGCCGTCTACTGTGGAAGCAAGCAACGAAAATGTTGCGTCTACCAGCCAGGACACACAAACATTTGACTCATTTGGCTCGTCGTGTGCTGGAAGAAATTCGCCCTTTTTTAAAAAACAAGCTCAAATTTGGAACTCAAAATAAAAATTGATATTCCTTTCATTTTTGGGCATACATGGCTTTCTAATGCTTATAGTGCTCTGGACTATAACTAAGGACACTTTTAGAGCTATAGCTTGCAAAATTTGTTTTTAGACAGTTTTAAGTTTTTTAGAATTTTTTAATAAGTTTTAAACACTTTTAGCTAAACAGATGTATTTAAGCTTTGTGCGTACCAATATCTAGTTCGGCTAGTAGTATAGTAATAAGTTACTAATGTCGTCCAGTCGGAAGAGGAGTGGGTGTTATATTCCATATAGGTACCCTATATAGGCGCAGGTAACATTGCAACCTTTCACCTATATTCTTCCCTACATTACATACATAACGGTTCTTATCAATCAATCAATCAGGGAATTTTAAGCGCGCTACTCACCCGTGAGGGTCTCAAGGCGCTGGTCAGTCTTAGGGACTGACCTTTTACCTAGATACGACACTGCATTCAGAACGCGGGTTTCCCCCTAGTTCTAATCTCATACATTATGTATGAGGCTTCTTGGAAGCACAGCAGGATTAACAGCAGGACGAACATCTCCTGTATAATATCTCTGTATAAAGTTCAGGCCCAACGTCATCCTTTAGGCCGACACAGTAACACAGCAAGGTAGGACCCCTGGGGAGACCTATGGGTATATATACATCACATCTTGCTTAGAAGGACAGAGGAGACCGAGACTTCCCCGCTGACACACTGACCAGAGATGCTGAGGTTCCTGCATGCAGACGCTCTAGCTCGCAGTGGTCTAACATCCCTCGCGAGGTGTCCAACTCGTGACCAGGACGGGGTCCCATATTCTCTCATTCTCAGGTAATGGGGTTGACTAGATCCTAGAGGGATTCTTGGCATAACACCTACACAGATGCTAGGTACATCTAGTTAGGGAGGCATTGTAGGAGTACGCACTTTTTATCATGTGTTTTATGTACTTGTACATATTCATGATTTATGCAAGATGGTAGAACTTTACCATCCCTTTACTTTCGTAGTACTGCTCATCATATATCTCTGCTACTGTCTAATGGTTGTTGCAGCTCATCTATTCTACACTAGAATAACAACTGTTCAATAAATACTTATTGAAAACGCCCAGCCTGTTTATTCTGTGTATCTCTCTAAGTGAGCACGAGTGACTGAGTGAAAGGTAGTATATTGTTTCCACGATTCTGAGGGATCAGGGTTGTCATGTTCTGAGGTTGCCAGAATCTATTCTCTCCATGATAAAAGGAGATTATAGTGGCACTGTGAGCTAGCTAATACAGACAGGCTAACTTATCCGGTGGGGGTGCTCGGAATCAGTCCGCCACCAATCCCACAGTTTATGTTATCCAAACGCGCAGATCCTGTATAGGTAATATAGGAACTACATGACACCACTTGATCAAACTGTTTGATCCTAGGCAACGGCATAATTTCAATTTACCACATTTTATCATGGCAAATAAGAGCACCTTGAAACGTATGAGTTCAGGATATATCCTGTAAAGACCTCTTGTGTTGGATTTAATAAACATATAATGTTGTCCATGTATAATTACAACCCTGACCCCCCAGAGGGCTCCACGTGACAACAGACTTGCCTCTTTGTTCCTTGTTGGCATTGTTGTCAGGGTGTGAGGAGACATGAATATTTCTACACTCATTTTTGAAAAGGATCAGTTTTAAATAAAATACTTCTAAATGCACTTAACTGTTCTGATGTACTAAGGTGTAACGCTCCTGCATGTCAATAAAATACAGTTTTCGAATTTTGAAGAGACTTTGTCATATTTTTACACGTTTGTTGCAAAATGTATTGAAAAATGAATGTGTTCCTAAAGTTACGTTTTGCAGGGCACCATATTTGCTCCTTTTTATTTACTAAAGTTAACTTGTAAATAAACGCTTTCTCGTTTATTTAACTTATTTTTTAATGTAAGTGCTTTCTGAAGTAAACAGCAGCACAGTGCGGTCACTCAGCTGAGGGCCACAGGTGAAGGTTTGAGTACCACGATTCTAGACGATATTAAAAGGTTAGAATGTAAACACTAGACTCCAAAACATAATAAAGCTGATCTGGATGTTGATGGTGGCTACAATATATCTTAACAAGTACACTATTGAAAAAGGTTGTGGGGTTTCTTCTTGAAATTAATGCTAGGTATTATGGTGGGAAGAATAGAGCTGGTTCTTTTTGTTGGCTTATCTGAAGTGCAAATGGAAGAAGTCCTTTGTAAAATCTATTGTGAATGACTTGGGCGAGAAAATGTTCAGAGATTCTGATATTGCTACTTGCTTTGCGAACTACTACCAAAATGTATGCTCTTCTGAGACTAGTCCTTCTGAGGTGCTCATTAATTCCTACTTCTCTTGGCTTAAGAAAAGGAATACAGATAATATAGATTTGCCTCCTCTAGAAAACCAGTTAAAAAGTGAAGAGTTATATTCTGCTGTAAAAGTTCTCCAAACGAGTAAAGCACCAGATCCGGATGGATTCACAGTAGAATTCTAATTTACAATTTTTAAAAACTATTTTTCCTATGCAATTTAAGCTGATTAATCACTTCTCTTGTTTGAAGGGTTCTATGGGTTCTTTTATGGAGGCTATGATTTGTAATACCCTCAAAAGGATTGAGATCTCTCTTTGTGCAAGAACTACAGACCTATTTCTCACATTAATACTCATTGTGAAGTATTTGCCAAAGTGCTGGCCCTTAGATTAGTTAACTTCATACCAGACTTAAGTGGTCTGGAACAGACTGGTTTTGTTCAAAATAGACACATTACTGATAATTCTCGAACTTTTAAAAATATTTTTAACAAAGCTTCTAAAATGGCCATCCCTATTGCTGCACTTACTCTTGATGCAAAAAAAGCTTTTGACGGAGGTAAATAGCAGTTTCTTATGGAAGCATTGAAGTGGCATGGATTTGGTCCCAGATTTTTAGAGCTTATTTCACTACTGTATTCTTCTCCCAAGTCGTCAGTAATAGTAAATGGCATCCAATCCCTTATTTTCCCCTTAACAGGGGTACTAGACAGGGGTGTCGTCTGTCTCATTTACTCTTTATTCTGGCATTAGAACCATTTTTCTTTGAAATAAAACAGTCTAAGGGTTTTTCTGGCTTTAAAGTTAAAGGTCAACACTTTACATTTACTGCTTATGTAGATGATATTGTTTTGTTTGTTTCAAAACCTGAATTGTCTACACCAACTTTCTTCACAGAACTAAAACTCTATTCCGAGGTTTCAGGTTATAAACTTAATGTAAATAAATCTAAGGTTATGCTTCTTAATAAACATTGCAGGAAAGAGCCATTTGTTGCAGTGGGTTTATCCTTGAATACGACTACGATCCAATGCTTGGGGATCTGGTATTGGTATTCTATTAGGGTCACTCAGATTAATAGTTCACAAATTCCATCACTTTACACAAAAATGGTCTCCTTTACTTTTATCTTGGTGGGGGTTGCATTGACACAATCAAGATGATGATTTTTCTAAATTGTAAACTTTTATCTTATGATGATACTGATTAAAAATTGTAACTTTTTTTTTTTGCTACCTTCGATAGCATGTTATCTAAGTTCCTTGGGAATCTGAAGCAAGCTAGAATTTCCCTAAATAGATTGAAAAATCCCAAAGTGTCTGGTGGTGTTAATTTTCTGGGTTTCTCCTTCTATCACAGGGCATTTGAAATTAAAAAAATTCAGGTTCATTTAGTGGATCCTATCTGCAACATTGGCAAGTTATGGTTTTATTTAGGGTGGGCTTTGGTTTTCCTTTTTTCTGACAAAAATATTATTTTTATGTCAATCCACCCAAGTTTTGGTTGATGTACACTGTATCACACTCTTGCTCCTTATTGAACCCATTTATTGTTTCAAATTTATCAACTTTTGATCAGTTTGTTAGCAGTCCCATTTGGTATAATAAATTGATTAAGAAAAATAGTACAACAATATTGTGGAAAAAGTGGACGGATAGGGTTATTTTCAACATTCACAATTATTAAAGGATAACTCTGTTGTTTCTTTTTCAGAACTATCCAGCACATACAATCTCTCAAATAATTTGTTTACACAATATAATGAGCTTAAAGGTCTCCTCCATGTTGCACTTGGGTTACTCACTGTTAGAATTGGGGGTCTCTAGTTGGCACAGGTAGGTACTTGTGACAATTAGGGACCCTCGCCTCTAGTCAGGGTAAAGGGGTACACTCCTAAAATAACCCCTGCTCACCCCCTTGGTAGCTTGGCACGAGCAGACAGGCTTATCTCAGAGGCAGTGTGTAAAGCATTTGTGAACACATACAGTAATCTAGTTACACACTACAGATGGACACCACACAAGGTTTTATATAAAAAAATAAGTATTCTTTATATAGTTTTAACACAAGACCATAAACGACAAAAATCCACAATACTGTACTTAAAATGGTAGTTTTAGCTTAGTTCAGTTCAGTTCTTAAGATGCGACACTTTAAGTCAATGTACCTTACGATGCGGGACGCTTCCACAACAAGCAATGTTGCAGCGATGGAAATGCGACAAAGTTCTGGTGCAAAGAAATAAAGACGTCAAGTTCTTCCTGATGCGGCACGCTTCTCCGAGGTTGCGAGAAGTCTCGACTCGATGCGTCAGCTACAGCGGCGACACCCTTGTTCCGTGATGCGACGGCAGCGGCTTTGGCGGCGACCCTCTTCTCCGACGTTGCGAGACGCTTCCGCTCGATGCGACAACTGCAGCGGCGACACCCTTGTTTCGTGATGCGACGGCAGCAGCTCCGACGGCGGCACGCTTCTCCGTGGATGCGAGGCGCTTCTCTTGATGCGGTGCAATGCGACAGCTACAGCGGCGACACCCTCCTTCGGAGTTGCGGCGGCAGCGGCTGCGACGGCGACACGCTTCTTCCTCGATGCGAGACTCTTCTCTTGATGCGGTGCAATGCGACAGCTACAGCGGCGACACCCTCCTTCGGAGTTGCGACGGCAGCAGCAGCGACGGCGACACGCTTCCTCTTCGTTGCGGGACGCTTCTCTCGATGCGGTGCAATACGACAGCTACAGCGGCGACACCCTCCTTCGGAGTTGCGACGGCAGCAGCAGCGACGGCGACACGCTTCTTCCTCTTGAGTCGCGCTTCCAGCTCCTTGCGACACGCAGTCCCTTCAGAAGGCCCAAAACAGCAGCAGGCACTTCCAAAGGATTCTTGGGGAGCTGGTGGTTGAAGTCTGTTGTCCCTGAGACTTCAGCAGGAGGCAAGCTCTTTTCTCAAGCCCTTGGAGATACTTTACAAGTTGAATAAAAGTGCACACAAAGTCCTTTCTCCTTCCTTTGGCAGTCAGGCAACCACTGCAGGCAGATCCCTCTAGCTTAGGGATAGTCTTCTCCTCAGTTCCTTCTTGGTTCCGCTCCTCAGCAAAGGTTTCTTCTTGTTTCCCAAAGTGATCTAATTTCCTAGGGGTCTGGGTCCCCTTTTATACACAGTTTTCCTTTGTTCTCTGAAGGCAGAGAGGCCTCTGCCTAGTCAAAACCAGTTCTGGTCAGTCCTGGAGCACTTTGTTTTTCTGACTCCTTCTTTCCTTTCAGAATGTGGGGCAGGGTGCTCAGCCGCCCGGCAGGAGGTGGAGCCAGCATTGTGGAAGGCAGGCACAGCCCTATTCAGACCCAGGTGCAACTCCTCCCTCCACTCTGGATGCAGATCTTTCTATTCAGCCCTGTGCTGACTCACCCTATCTCCTGTAGCCACCCCCAGCCCCTGTCACTCAATCTCCAGACAAGGAATACACAACCTAGCAGAGGCAGGCTTGGAAGTTTAGGCAAGAAAATACCCACTTTCTAAAAGTGGTATTTTCAAACACAGAATGTTAAAACCAACTTCACTAAAAGATGTATTTTATCATTCTGAGTTCAGGCATACTAAATTCGTTTTTCTACCATTTTCCCTGGGTCAGTTCTGATTATAAGGTGTAATAGTCAGTCTGCCCATTCTGGCCTATGGGGAGCAGGTAGCCTTGCAATAGTGAAAAACGAAAATGGCTGTAATTCACTATTAGGACATGCCACACACACCAGGGCATGTCCTACCTTATACTTACAATGCACCCTGCCCTAGGGCCTACTTTAGGGGTGACCAACATGCAGTAAAGGGAAGGTTTAGGGACTGGTAAGTGGGTGTACTCACCAAGTCGACATAGCAGCACTAGGCTGCACACAGGCTCTGCAATGGCAGGCCTGAGGCACATTTTACAAGCCACTTCTGTGGGTGGCACAACCAGTGCTGCAAGCCCACCAGCGGTATTGGATTTACAAGCCCTGGGCACACTCAGTGCACTGTACTAGGGACTGACAAGTAAACCAATCATCCAATCATGGAGTCACTAATACATAACACAATTTACAATGGGGAGAGCATATGCACTTTAGCACTGATCAGCAGTGGTAAAGTGCCCAGAGTCATAAAACAGCCAACAACAGGTCAGAAAAAATATAGGAGGAAGGCAAAAAGTTTAGGGATGACCCTGCAAAAAGGGCCAAGTCCAACACAACCCACTTCCAGCCAAAACGCAGGGTAGACCAATCACTACCTTGATGGGCTTCCCTGCTTTGGGCGATGGAACCTGGACCTGGCCCGCAACAGCAGGGGCATACTCCAGTTCTACGCCAATCTGAACCTATTGGAATCCCTCTGTCCATACTCTCAGGGCCCACCAAGCTAATCCATGGGGAACCCTTCTCCTCACCTGTGGACCCCACCTGTGCAGCACCTAACCTTAACTTGCTCACAGGTGTGTCCCAACAGACAGACAGCAAGCCACAGTGGCCACTGACAGTGGTCAGGGATGAGACCCAGGCCTTATGCCTCTCAGGGCTCTCAAACCTCTGTGGCGTCAGAGAGCGGGGGGCAGTAGCCCCAGGTGCTTGGCACCCTTTGTCCATTCTCCCTCCTGTCAGGTCAGGTATGACATCCTGACACTGATCTACCAGCCCCGGGCCTGTACCCGGCGGCTGGACTGGAGACTGGGGTGGGCTTTCCCACACCCGGTCCTCCTCCTTGGGGCTCTGTACCCTCCCACATGGAGCGGTACCCCCTTCCAGAATTGTCAGGGCACCTGTGGCAGGTGTCCTGCACAATTCGCCCACCAGTTCAGGGGTTCTATCCTGCAACTGGGATCCCAGCATAGGGTCTGTACCCTTATACTGGGCAGAGGCCAGGGGTGAGGCTGTCCTCTCCCCGCCCCCCTTACTGGGGTCCTGCACCCTCCCACCTGGAGCGGTGCCCGCAGAAGACAAACTGGTAGGGGCACTGTTAGCAGCGGCCCCTTCCTCCAGGTCAGGGGGACACCCTGAACCTGGCCCTCCAACCCAGGGTCTGTACCCTTAGGCTGGACCTGTGCCTGGCAACCCAGGACTTCCGGGAGGGTACACCAACCCCCCCAAGGGAAACACACTCCTCTAGAGTTGTGTAACAATCTGCCTGGCGCACCAGGACTTCCTGGGGAGCACGCATGCCCCCCAGAGGGTAACACATCTCTCATGTGTTGTGTGACAGTCCGCCTGGCGCAGATCTCCCGACCCCTGTCCATCTGACAGCGCGTGAAGATCCCCCAGGACAGAAGTGGTGTCACCATGGTCATTCACTGGTGACTCAGCCCTTCTGGCTGGTCCCTGACCCACTGGTTCTTCCACTGGGGACTCTCTCCCTCTCTCACCCCTCACTCTGGACTTCTGCACCCTCCCAAGTGGAGCGGCACTGCCAGATACCAGAAACACTGGAGCTCCATTTACAGACGCTCCAGGTTCTCTAGACACTAGGAGATCCTCCTCAACAGGCGGCCCATCAGGACAGCCTAGGCTCCCTACCTGGTGTTCCCTTAAAGAACCATCCAGGCTCTGAGACTGGGTTTCGGGCACCTTGGGACACGCAGCCCCACACTCACTCCTTCTCCACTGAGACAGGACGTGAGTCCCTACACCCCTCCCATTACCACGGGTCCTAGCTGGGCTACACTGAACCTCTCCCACCACTCTGGGTTGGAAGACACCTGAGCCACTCCTCTTAGGGTCACTCCCCAATGCCTCTTCAGACCCTCTGGAATCCACCAAAAGGTCTGCCTCCAATGTGAGCTCCCTGAGGTCAGAGAACTCACTCTCCAACAGGTGTTGGCATAGCTCTGGAAAACAGGGACTTACAATATGCTCTCCCACAATTGGATCACATAACCCCTCACAGGTGTTAACCAAACTATCCTTCACCTCACCATCCAGTGCCTCACATACGTACTCCACACCACTCTCCTGAGACTGGCAAGACAGTATCTGACTGTCTCTGTCACTCAACCCACACTCTTCTGGGCGGTCTTCACACTCACACACCAGGACTTCAACCATGGGGGAACCCCTCTCCCTGTACCTCTCATCTAGAGTCAGTAGAGTGTCCCTCCCACCACTAGGACCATGAATCCCTGTGTCAGTTTCCCTATTCCTCTCAGGGACACTGCGCACTACTGGAGCTACCTCATGTCCTTGAACCTCCTGGTGTATGTTAACCCCTCCAAGTCAGGCGCCACATCTCTGGGTGTGTGCACTACTCTCTCAGCACTGAATAACTTAATTTTGCTGCCACCATCTGAGCTGGACTCCACCTCCAACTCAGCAAAGCTCACTTCCTGAGCTGCCCAAATTTCTTTTTCTTGGGCTAAAGCCCTCTGAGCCTCATCAAGCTCTCTCAGCTCTTCGTCAATTTCTCTCAGCTTCTGCTCATAAGCCAGAAGCCAGCTATCTTTTTCTGTTTCTCCCTCACTTTTAGAGAACTCCTCCTCCTCAGACTCAACTGGTAGTGTTGCCTTCCAGCGGGGTAACTCATACTGAAATAGGGATGCCTCTAGATCCTCCCTGGACCTTATCTTCACAGGCAGCCCTCTTTCCTTGCAAAACACACGTAGCTCCTTCATTGTGTAGACAACCATGTGCCAGAAGTTGAGTTCCATTTTGCAACAACTAACCAGAGTCATGGTATCAAAAATACTTCCAGGAGGACACCATAAAACAGAAAAACAGTATGTGGTTGCGTTTGGTCTGCACTCACTAGTAGTGTTCACCAATCACTGTACATGAATCACAAATGCAAGTCCAGAATCCTCACCGCTGACCACCAATGTTAGAATTGGGGGTCTCTAGTTGGCACAGGTAGGTACTTGTGACAATTAGGGACCCTCGCCTCTAGTCAGGGTAAAGGGGTACACTCCTAAAATAACCCCTGCTCACCCCCTTGGTAGCTGTGGAGAGGTGTGGTGCAGCGGCCAGGGCAGCTGTCTTCGGAGCACAGGGTTCACGGTTCGATCCCCTGCTCCGGCGGCAGCTCAGCTCAGCACCATGTGACTCTGGGCAATAGCTCACTTAATTTCCACGACGGCCCCCAGCGCCTTGAGACCCGTAAGGGTGAGTAGTTCGCGCTTTACAAAATACGGATTTAGCTTGGCACGAGCAGACAGGCTTATCTCAGAGGCAGTGTGTAAAGCATTTGTGAACACATACAGTAATCTAGTTACACACTACAGATGGACACCACACAAGGTTTTATATCAAAAAATAAGTATTCTTTATATAGTTTTAACACAAGACCATAAACGACAAAAATCCACAATACTGTACTTAAAATGGTAGTTTTAGCTTAGTTCAGTTCAGTTCTTAAGATGCGACACTTTAAGTCAATGTACCTTACGATGCGGGACGCTTCCACAACAAGCAATGTTGCAGCGATGGAAATGCGACAAAGTTCTGGTGCAAAGAAATAAAGACGTCAAGTTCTTCCTGATGCGGCACGCTTCTCCGAGGTTGCGAGAAGTCTCGACTCGATGCGTCAGCTACAGCGGCGACACCCTTGTTCCGTGATGCGACGGCAGCGGCTTTGGCGGCGACCCTCTTCTCCGACGTTGCGAGACGCTTCCGCTCGATGCGACAACTGCAGCGGCGACACCCTTGTTTCGTGATGCGACGGCAGCAGCTCCGATGGCGGCATGCTTCTCCGTGGATGCGAGGCGCTTCTCTTGATGCGGTGCAATGCGACAGCTACAGCGGCGACACCCTCCTTCGGAGTTGCGACGGCAGCGGCTGCGACGGCGACACGCTTCTTCCTCGATGCGAGACTCTTCTCTTGATGCGGTGCAATGCGACAGCTACAGCGGCGACACCCTCCTTCGGAGTTGCGACGGCAGCAGCAGCGACGGCGACACGCTTCCTCTTCGTTGCGGGACGCTTCTCTCGATGCGGTGCAATACGACAGCTACAGCGGCGACACCCTCCTTCGGAGTTGCGACGGCAGCAGCAGCGACGGCGACACGCTTCTTCCTCTTGAGTCGCGCTTTCAGCTCCTTGCGACACGCAGTCCCTTCAGAAGGCCCAAAACAGCAGCAGGCACTTCCAAAGGATTCTTGGGGAGCTGGTGGTTGAAGTCTGTTGTCCCTGAGACTTCAGCAGGAGGCAAGCTCTTTTCTCAAGCCCTTGGAGATACTTTACAAGTTGAATAAAAGTGCACACAAAGTCCTTTCTCCTTCCTTTGGCAGTCAGGCAACCACTGCAGGCAGATCCCTCTAGCTTAGGGATAGTCTTCTCCTCAGTTCCTTCTTGGTTCCGCTCCTCAGCAAAGGTTTCTTCTTGTTTCCCAAAGTGATCTAATTTCCTAGGGGTCTGGGTCCCCTTTTTATACACAATTTTCCTTTGTTCTCTGAAGGCAGAGAGGCCTCTGCCTAGTCAAAACCAGTTCTGGTCAGTCCTGGAGCACTTTGTTTTTCTGACTCCTTCTTTCCTTTCAGAATGTGGGGCAGGGTGCTCAGCCGCCCGGCAGGAGGTGGAGCCAGCATTGTGGAAGGCAGGCACAGCCCTATTCAGACCCAGGTGCAACTCCTCCCTCCACTCTGGATGCAGATCTTTCTATTCAGCCCTGTGCTGACTCACCCTGTCTCCTGTAGCCACCCCCAGCCCCTGTCACTCAATCTCCAGACAAGGAATACACAACCTAGCAGAGGCAGGCTTGGAAGTTTAGGCAAGAAAATACCCACTTTCTAAAAGTGGTATTTTCAAACACAGAATGTTAAAACCAACTTCACTAAAAGATGTATTTTATCATTCTGAGTTCAGGCATACTAAATTCGTTTTTCTACCATGTTCCCTGGGTCAGTTCTGATTATAAGGTGTAATAGTCAGTCTGCCCATTCTGGCCTATGGGGAGCAGGTAGCCTTGCAATAGTGAAAAACGAAAATGGCTGTAATTCACTATTAGGACATGCCACACACACCAGGGCATGTCCTACCTTATACCTACAATGCACCCTGCCCTAGGGCCTACTTTAGGGGTGACCAACATGCAGTAAAGGGAAGGTTTAGGGACTGGTAAGTGGGTGTACTCACCAAGTCGACATAGCAGCCCTAGGCTGCACACAGGCTCTGCAATGGCAGGCCTGAGGCACATTTTACAAGCCACTTCTGTGGGTGGCACAACCAGTGCTGCAAGTCCACCAGCGGTATTGGATTTACAAGCCCTGGGCACACTCAGTGCACTGTACTAGGGACTGACAAGTAAACCAATCATCCAATCATGGAGTCACTAATACATAACACAATTTACAATGGGGAGAGCATATGCACTTTAGCACTGATCAGCAGTGGTAAAGTGCCCAGAGTCATAAAACAGCCAACAACAGGTCAGAAAAAATATAGGAGGAAGGCAAAAAGTTTAGGGATGACCCTGCAAAAAGGGCCAAGTCCAACACTCACCTTTTCTAGCCTTGCAGCTCCTCATGTGCAGAATTGTCCTATTTCTAGTAATTTGCTCTAAAAGCTGCTGTCATATACAAAGTGCTCCGACCACCCAATATGAACAGACCTAATAAAGCTTTGCGGGAACTGGAGTTGCATTGTACTTGGCCGGTTTCCACCTGGGATCAAATCTGGGCCAAAGTGCATTCTACAGCTCGCTCTGCTACTTTAACACAAACGTATTTTTTTGTCTATAATCGATTATTTTACACTCCAGTTTTTCTCCTTAAAATTAAACTCATTCAACAAGATACTTCTTGGAGTTGTGATGCACATGCTGATGTATACTTGCGTATGTTTTTCCTATGCCCTGTTGTTTCTGAATGTTGGACACGTTTGGCAAAAGGTTGAAGTTTTTGCCAATGTTTCCTCACCTTTTTCTTTAGATAAACTGTTTTTGGGAGGGGCACGCTCTGTTTGGTCTCATAGCATATTGCTAGGAAAACTTGTAGACCTCTTAATAGCAATTGCTTTGCAGATCATTACTTCGAACTGGAAATCCAAAGAAAATATTTCTATTAACTGTTGGTGGAATTTAGTATGTCACAACAACAGATTGGACAGACTCAACCTGAACTCCCTATGGTTAGCATTTCAACGTGACAAACTGTGGTTGCCAATTTCCAGTTATTTATCTCATAGTGATATTGTTATTACTACTATGTCTTCACAAGACTAACCAGCTTTTGTTGATGAATTTCATCTCTGTTATGAGTTATTATTCGTGTTATATTTCAATCCGATTTTAATAGGATATCTTGTAATCAGTTTGTACTAGAAGATTATAATTTTGTCTCAACTTGTACTTGATATCCTTCCTACCTTCCTTCCACGCTCACCATTTTACTTCCCATTTTTTCTCCTTCTAGCTTTCTTTCTTCTTTTCTATTATAATTTCACTCCATGTATTGCCTTTTTGATGATTTATTCATTTTGGCTTTTTTATTTCTTTTTATTTTGATATATTGTTCACATCCTACTACGTTGTTGACTAGATGACTTACTGCCTTATGTTATGATGTACTGTTTTAATTCTTCAAAAAAAAAAAAAAGCTAAATAAAGACAGAAAAATAGTCATAAAGGGAGAAAGCAGGAAGATGCAAGAGTAAGATAAAGGGGTAGAGAATATCTGATAGTGTATTAAAGAGGCAAGGGGTGGATGGAAGACACCACAGCCTTGGTGTACAGCGCACCATAGGCTTTTGAGCATAGCTTTGGGCACCAGCACTCATTCTTTTGCAAACTAAGTACTGCAGCTGTCTAACACAGTGCAGGGGATCATGCTCTTCAGAGCCATATAGGGGATATTTCCATCTCAAGAACCAGTCATCATCATTGCGTTTTAGCACAGTCCAGCAGGTTGATGGCCCTGTGCTTCCCTACCTCCTTCTCTGTTTTAAGAGAAGAAAGTAGTGTTCTTTCTTTGAGTGTGTGAGATATACTTCTTCAGCAAAACATCTTCAGAGCTGTGGAGAAATTCAGTTTTCTGGCAGGTTGGTGACACTATGAGACCAGTGATGCTAGGTGTAATCAGCTACAGACGTGCTTATGAAGCATTGGTGGGATTGTAGTAAAGTTAGCCACATGTCAGACCAGTGACTGAAAGACTTGAGGGTCTAGGTATACTCAGTCATATGGTGGGATTGCAGATCAGTGTCTCTACAAGCCTAGAAGGACCAGAGTAGGGTCCGAAAAATGGCAAGCCTCCATCTCCAGATATGTTTGAGAAGGACAAGGGAACCCAAATGAAGTCTGCCAGGGACCTTGGGAAATAGTACTTTTCTAGAAAACAGTGGTCCCATGGAACGGTATAGTATGGGAGAGATAAATATAGACTCAATCAGTTCTATATTGGTAAAGACTTGTCCAGCTGGACAGAGGTCTACTTTAATGTTACAATTTATCAGAGTAAAAACTTCTTCATAAACACACAATAGAGTTAGTGGGAAAAAATCCTGTGCCCTCACTACACCTACACAGAACACATACGATGTGACAGTAAGACAGAAAAAGGCTCAGGCACGGCTGTCGATTTGTCATATATGGCATTAGAACATAGGGCCAACAAATCGTCTTTTTACACCCTTACACAAATAATAACACATTAAAGTAGTGTATAAGGTGTGATGGGTGTCGACGACGTTTCGATCCATACAGTAATTACAAGGATCATCATCAGGACTTAAACATAAGCATGCCTGAAAGTGAAGGCCTGTAACAACATAAAAACAATAGGGAGGAAAGGGAAGGAAGGTTTCAGTTAGTTTAGGGAAGCAACATAAGCAGTATATTAAATTAAATTAAATAGGCTATGCAGGTAGGATTCAGGAACCAGTTGGAAAATTACAATACCTAAGGACATAACGTGAAGTTATTGTGAATAACAGTATTGTAGGTAGAGTGCCACTCCGGATTGAGGCTATGAGATAACTTGTGCACGATCCTGTGAAAGAGAGCGTTAGTGCGGGTGAAAAAGGATTGTAAGTGAATCCTAAGGAAGTAAACGGTAGTGACCATGTGGTATCACTTCAGGTGCAACCAGGAAACCGCAGGAAATTATTGCACGTGTGCTCGATACCAGTAAGGAGGATGCTAAGCAAGGGAAGAGGATTATTGCGCGTGTGCTCGATACCAGTAAGGAGGATGCTAAGCAAGGGAAGAGGAAAGAGGATCACCTGACGAGGGGCAGGCATCGGAGCAAGGTCCTATCCTGCAGATGCGCGGGACCTGTAAGGAAGAGGAGCGGGAATGACGGGTGGGAACCGGAGAAGAGGAGGCGTGAGCAAGGGGAGGAAGTGAGGCTTACCGGTCTCGGTATCTTAGGGATTAAGATCCGTAGTATGAGAGGGTTCTCTGGTGGCGAGATGCGGGTAGATATTCCTGCAAGGGGAGGAACGGGAAGGTGAAGGGAGGGCAGATGCAAGAAGCGGGAAATGGTAATGGAGCCAGGGGCGTTAAACTTACCAATATATCAAGCGTGCAGCGACGGGCGTGGATACGATCCTCGTGCTGGAAGTCGCCGTGAGCGTACTCGGGAATATGGCAATTAAGGCATCCTGTGTGGGAGGGAAGCCAGGTCAGTAGGCAAGGGACGTGGTCAGCGTGGGTAGGCCGAACTTGGCAGTTGGAAGGATCTTACCTCAATGGGAAACCTCGCAAGGTGGTGTGAGTGCCGGAAGCCGGTCAGCTACTGAGGGAATGCATGGGATGCAGTATGAAGGGACTTAATAGCGCGCGATAGGTGGAAGGGAGGTCAGCTGACAATTAGTGGAAATGAAAGGAGGACTACAAACAGTGCGTGGCAGACATATTGGAGTGGTGCAGAATGGCATGTGATAGAAGCGAGGAAAGGACTTCATGCACAGTGGTTTAGCCGGCATATTAGAGGGAAGGAACAAAGGATTAATCAAGCTGTGGGACAGTTACAGCCACAAGGGGCTCACAAATTAACCACATGTATGAATTGCAGTAGAATAATTGTTTAGTAATTAGTGACAGAGGGAGGGCTCGATAATTTGAAACAACATGTGTAAATTACTGTAGAGTAGTTGTACAATAATTTGAGGCAGCAATTAGGAGTAGACTCGGTTGATTTATACAAGTGTAGTCCAGTCTTCAAGTCTGTTTAGGCCTGTGTGCAGGCTGTTGGTCTTAAAAATCCATTTTAGTTCTTCTTTGTCCAGTAGTTTGGAGATATCTCCTCCTCTTGGAGGTGGTTTGATCACGCTTATCACAGTCCAGCGTATATCATTCTCGTTGTGGCGTGCTTCCTCAAAATGTTCAACGAGTGGTGCATTTGGAGTCTTGCATCTTACTCTGCTACGGTGCTGGCATATCCTTACGCGTATCTTTTGAGTTGTTTGGCCTATATAGATTTTCTTACAAGGACACAGTATGGCATAAACAACATTGTGCGTGTTGCAATTTGAGAAAGAATGCAGAGTGATTTTGGTTTTCTCAAATACAAATTCCTTACATTCAATGGTATAGTCACACACGCTGCAATTGCCACATTTAGCATGCCCAGACAAAGGTGCGAGTCCCCAATATTCATTAAGATTACCCGGGGGTTTATTACTAGGGAGGGCGGCCCGGACTAGATGGTCTTTAATGTTTTTGTTCTTTTTGAATGCGAACAAAGGTCGTTCAAGGTTGAGTGAGCCGGCATTGAGTACCGCCCTTTTTCTGTCTTACTGTCACATCGTATGTGTTCTGTGTAGGTGTAGTGAGGGCACAGGATTTTGTCCCACTTACTCTATTGTGTGTTTATAAAGAAGTTTTTACTCTGATAAATTGTAACATTAAAGTAGACCTCTGTCCGGCTGGACAAGTCTTTACCAATATAGAACTGATTGAGTCTATATTTATCTCTCCCATACTATACCGTTCCATGGGACCACTGTTTTCTAGAAAAGTTCCATCTCCAGATAGGCAGACCTGGGCCAGTCCCATATCCAGCCAGTGCCACTGAAGCCATAGGAGTCATTATTTTATATCACCTGTCAGGCAGTCACTCTTTAAGGTCAGTAAACCTGGAAAGGCCAGTCTCCTGTCTTGATGAAGTCTTTGCAACGGATTTTGGCTAGGCCATAATCAGCGAAAGGTCAGGATGGTTGCCCAGTCCACCTCAGCAAAAGACATATTGAACCTTCCTGATCAAAACGTTTACAGACCAATGCATTATTTTAAACTATAACTTTCAAGACCCTAAAAATGAGCCAGACTGCTTGTGCTGTGATTTATGATGAATGTCAACATTATGAGTTACCATTTAAAAAAAAATATCTCATCTTGTGAGGTTGACATCACTGTTTTTGTTTTTAATTGAGCGTGCAGGCATTGTTCCTCCTGGAAATGTACAGTTGGATAAGGGGACGCACTATGTATTTGCTTATTTATTTATTGAATGATTTATTTATTATAGTGCCTTTATCCAGGCACACTTTACAAAGCAAGAAACAACAAAACAGTATAATACAAGATGAAAAAATTTGCTATCTAGATATGAACAACGAGGTTGCACTTGATGGAGCAGGGTAAATATAAAAATGTTAACCTCCTAATATTTTCGTACAATATTAATAAACATGTTCGTTCAAGTAAATAACCAACAATGTATGTAAAGGGTTAATGGTAACACGCAATTCAGTGTGCAAAGTAATGGACTAATAATTGTTTACGTTTCTAACATAACATAATATTTTGCGTACTAAAATAATAATAAAATGCATGATTTGTGCTTTTGAATAAAACGTGTGGTTGCAAAATAAAGCGATGGTAAGTAAGGGACAGCTTTATATGTTGCTTCTGCTAGGTAATACCTAATTGGGGTACGTAGAAAAACGGGAGGGAAACGAAAGGGTTTATATTTCTTTGTTTTAATAACATTTTGTTTTCTTTAAAAATAGTGCGTTTAGGCCTGCCGAGCAGCAATATAAAATGGCCGCGAGATACTAGAGTGCGCATGAGCGGATGCGATCATGTGATAGAGGAGAGAGGCTGTGGAAAAGGGATGATCACGTGCTGATGCCGAGAGGCTAAGATGAAAGTATGGTCAAGGCTGCTGTGACCCTTCTAAGCAGATGTGTGCCAAGATGATCAGCAAGAAGCGTGAGAAGCCTGGTTGAATCAATAGAAGGAACTGTGTTATACAAATTGTTGCAGAAAAAGATACAATTTGGACTGATCGAAACGGATGAGCAAGTGCATGAACTGTGGGAAACGATGCTTGCATGGACATTCCACACGGAACTGGTTAAGACCAGGAAGTTTGATTAAAATGTATAGGGACCTGAGTTTTTGACCAATGAGAATGAATCGCGCCATGTAAGAAGAAACATTTTATGCTGTAAGCTAGAATTAGGGTATAAGAAGACCTACTCTTGGTGGGAGGGGTTAGAATGCTGCGGGATGCTGCGGGAGATGCTGAAGAAGTTAGATGCTGTAGATGGGAAAGTTTGCAGTTGCTGACGAGCTGATGCTGCTGCTGTTATTTTCCTTTTCCAGTTGAGTATAAAATGCTGCTTAGGAGAACTCTTATTTGATAGATTTTAGAATTATTAGGATTTCCCAGAGAGAGATAGATAGGTTGATCTATATAGTTATTAGTATGATAACCTCATTTTCCGTCAAATAAAAGTGCCATGCAATTTCAACTATTCTTAAATTGATGATAAATGTAATGATCTGAATAATAAGATTAATATCAAATTTCCTGCATTCAAACCTTTATATAAACTTTATTATTCTTTAAACAAATGACTCAGTGATTTTTCTTTAGTATAATGATTAATAATGAAATGGTAAAGAGTTCATTGTGATTGAGCTGGTCTTAATCACCATCAACTGATTCCTACTAATTGGTCCATCGACCAATGAGCGGAATACCTTACAAGAAAATGAGAATTATTGTGTCATTATAAAAGAGGTATCCCGACTCCTTCCAGCGAATCGTTTTTCTCCTAGGTTTCATGACGGAGGAAAAATCCAGGGAATAAATGAGTACGTGAATGTATATGCGGTGTTATGGGCCCCACCGTCATATGGATAATGTGTGTGTGTTAGAGAAATAATTGCACCTGGATGACCAAAAAGCATGATAGGAGAAATTATTTTTATTGTAAGCGCTGGATCACACTTAATCTGCTATAGTCAACAAATGCTCCTTCAGTAGTTTCCTGAAAACTGAAATATTAGCAACAGATAGGATAGAAACTGGGAGCTTAATCCAGCGGTAAAGAGCAAGGAGTGTGAAGAGGCAAACGGAAAACAGAGAGAAGACATTGAGAGCCGGAACAAAGGGAACGAGTTGGGGTATGGAGAGAAATCAAAAAAGATAGGTAAGGTAGAGCAAGTGAGTGTAAGCACTTAGAAAATATACCAAAAGAATCTAACCTGAGATGTGAGTGGTAGCCACCCAGGCTGACCCTGGTATGGAGAGATAGGAATAGGACAGTCATATGAAAAGAGAAAACTGATGTAGAAGTTATGGATAGATCGAAGCAGAGAGGAGATATCAAGATTCCTAGCTGAGAAACAAAATAGGAGTAGACGAAAAGTGAATAGAGGAGATGTGTAGCTGAAGAGGAACAGAAACAGAGTACCTCATTGTTCTTGCTGTTTTAGAAAATGCAGCATCAGATAGACAAACTGTGATCCAATTATGAAGAGAGTAAGTATAAGAGGAAAATTAAAAATAAATCTGAGAGTTGTCAGCATAGAAGTGAGAATTAAAACCAAAGGAATAAATATTAGATGTTAAAGGAATAATGTATAAAGAAAACAGTAGGAGACCAAAAACAGAACCTTGAAGAATACCATAGAGATCATGGTAGGGAAAAGATACAACCCCGTTCCAGGAAATTAAAAAGAAGCGAAAAGTAACATAAGAAAGAAACTAATTAAGAACAGTGCTAGACATTCAAGTTTAGATAGAGAATTAACAAGAATAGGGTGACCCACCATGTTAAAAGCACCAGTGAAATTGAGTAGAATGACAACAGAAGATAGTTTCTTGTGTCGACTGTGAGATAGAATGTTGGAGATGGAAATAAGTGCAGACTCAGCAGAATGACCAAAAAGAAAACCAGACAGAATAGGAGATTATTAGCCTGGAGAAAAGAGAATAGATGAGAAGAGACAGATACGTTCCAGTATATCCATGTGCCTTTTGGACATGTGCCCATGCATTCGTGTATGTCTCTGTTCATAACTTGGTGTGTATCTGTGTGTTTCTTTGCTCGTGTCTGTGTGTGCTTCCGCCCATATGTATGTGGTTGTGTCTGTGGTGCTGCTTGTGTGCACCTCTGCCCATGTATCTGTTATGTGCTTCTGTGCATACTATGGGTGTCTCTATGTTTGTGTGTTTATCTGCCAGCGTATGGGTGCTCGCCTCTAATGATGCATTTGTGCATGTCTCTGTTCGGGAAACTGTCAGAATAATGGGGGCTCAGCCATGCGTGTTCCGACAACGCAAGGACTACCACGCTTGCTTTAAACAGGCATCCAGAGGACGTGGTGAGGTAAGTGGGGCTGGGTTTTGGGTGGGTGGTGGGTAGTTTGTATGGGTTGGGATGGCAGGGAAATGTTTAGGGCTGGAGGAGAGGGGGTTGGTTTTTAGGAGGGACGGGATAGTTGTAGATGTTAGGGCAGGACTTGGAGGCCGTTTTAGATCTCAGGACGGGGGTAGGGATCAGGGTAGTTTTTAGGGCTTAGGGGAAGGCGGGGTAGTTTTTAGGATGGGGTTCAATTAAGTTTTTAGGGCACGGAGGAGAGGGGGTTGGTTTTCATAAGGAGGGGGCAGTTTTAGGACTCAGGGCGTCAAGGGGGGTAAGACTTACCTGTCAGGTCTTAACCACGGATATTTCTTTGCCATACATTCCGTAACTACACATATTTCGTTGTAAAGGCAGGCGTGGTTAAGACTTTCCTGGTTGAGACCACGTGGAACCGGCTTGCGTGGTCCCATCACAGAACCGTCTCTGTTCACATGTTGGTTTGTGCCTGTTGTTTCTATGCGCGTTTCTCTCGTGTCTGCGTGCGTCTGTCCTTATGTCTGTCTGCAGTGTTGTCTGTGTGTTGCTCTGCCCATGTGCTTCTGTCCATATATTGGGGAATATCTGTGTCCCTATGTTTGTGTTTCTCTGTCAGTGTGTTCCTCTTCTACCCATGCGTTTGAATGTGTGTCTCAGCGCGGGTATGCGCGGCGCTCCCGCCTGTCGCAGTGTGTGTCCGTGGTCTCTCTCTCTCTCTCTGCGTGACCCGGTGTCAGGCCTCACTTCATTATTTTCGCATCCATTCCCGTAGGTGACAGTAGCTCCCTGTGCGGATGGATTCCTGGCCTAGCTCTGGTCTCCCTGGTGATTCCATCAGATAATCTCACAGCATCAGACACAATTACAGCGATAGCCCGTCACTGAGGCTATGAGTCGTTCTTTTAATGAAGTGATTTAGCCCAAGTCTGATATGGTTACGCAGGGTAAAGGTCAACCTCGTTTTATAGAGCCAGGCAGGATGTCGGACAGCAGGACAAGTCTCCCGAGGCAACTTCAGCCTGCCTTACACTGACTGAACTGAGAATTGGAATGAGATGAACATAGTGCTTTGCCAATGCACCCCACACAGTACAGCCTCGCGGCGCCGTCTGCTATTTCGGTACCTCTTTGCTGATGCATCACAATAGTGCCCTAAAGCACGCCCCTTATTGTTAAAATTCCGTGTGAGATAAATGGAGGGCATGCCGCGATGGGCAGTGCACCTGTGTGTTTTTTTTTCTTTTTTTCGTGTGAGGTGTCTAAAATTCAAACACATAATTCGGAATTTCTAGTTAATGCATGACACTTTACACAGAATAAGTTGAAACCAGAGAGAAGAAATCTCTGCTCGCTGTTTCAGACCTATTCAGATTAAAGTTCATCCATTCACTCCCAGAACTTACAAGTTATATGTTTGAAACTATAGTCACCTTGCAGGCAAAAAGCAAACAAAAAAAACACACAAGTGCTCGGCCTATTATGACACGGGCCCGGTGCTGTTAATGTATCTCGCGCGACCTGGAGCTCCTCCTCCCGTTCCTTTTCCGAATGCCACGCACAGCTCACCACCGGTCCAAAGACTCATTTGCAGCCCCTTGCTATCAGAGGACTGAGACCCACCCGAGGCGTCTCAAGAAGTGTTTTTTAGAGTAGGGGCACAGATAAAACTAGTGGGGCCACCAACATAGGGCGATCGTTAAGTTAAGAGAGTGTATATATTTCTTTGTATATCTATATATGGTGTGTTTGCTTAGGATGCATACTAACTTTGTATGGATATGGGAATCAAGATGGCCGCCGAGTAGGAGCGCTCCCTAGAAGCTCCTGGGTTAGGGATTACCAAATCGGTAGATATCCCTCTGTTTACCCAGCCATCCGCCTCCAATCTACTAACAACTAACTCCCTTAACATCGGACTGCTATTGCAACGTGTCTTACCTTCAGAGACGATCTCCAAGGACCCGACGCTCCTTCACCTCGCCTGCCTCGCCGCTCCTCACCAGGATCAAACCCACAGAGCCGGATGGGAAACGACTCCTCCACCCCCATATGCACTGATGCAGGGCTGTTCCACCTTCAGACACGCCGCTCCATAGCTGGACGAATTTCCTCTGGGGTGAGCGTGCTTCTTCTCGTTACCTTTCTTCAACAACGCTGACGCTGAAGGGCCGCAAAGTGGTGTTTTGCCTGGGTCCCCCACTGGTAGGGCTGCTAGCGCTAGCGATTGTTTGCTTGCCGCTTTGAGGAGCCCTTCAACACAAACCGCCACCTGAGCATTGGGATCGGATCCGAGCCCCTCCACCGCGCAGACCCTCTTCCTTGTCCTCTCTGAGTCTCTGGCTGTAGATCGAGCCTCCTCCATTTCCAATCGATCCACCGCCGGAGCACCGGGACCTGATCTGGGCCCTACCACTGCGCAGCCCCCCGGCATCACTGGATCCGTGCCCTTCCACAGCGCAGACCTCTCCCTCGTCCTCTCTGATACTCTAGCTGCCTAGTTTTTGCTAGTTTGACGAGCCTCCTCCAATTCCAATAGATCAACCGCCGGTGCACCCGGACCTGACCTGCGCCCTGCCACCGAGCAGCCCCCGACACCGATGGTCCGCGGGCTGCCTCGTCTGTTGCGATCTACAATCCTCCAGAAGTCTGCTCCTTAAGATGGCAACGATCCGCCAGTATTCGCTCCACAAGATGGCGAACAACCTGGTCCCCCAGTGAGGCCAGGATGAGTGGTTCTTTTCTCTCCTGCCCTTCGACCATCCTGTGAATTTCGCCCGATCCTCCCTCGATGTACCACTCTTAGTTGGTGATGAATCGGACCCCCCAGGATGGCCACTTTCTACGTTTGTTTTTGAACTTTCTGGGCCCTCAGAGTTCCTCTAATGACGCGGTGAACCGGAGTCTGCTCCTTAAGATGGCGACGATCCGCCAGTATTCGCTCCACAAGATGGCGAACAACGTTGTCCCCCCAGTGAGACCAGGGTGAGTGGTTCTTTCTCTCCCGCCCTTCGACCATCCTGTGAATTTCGCCCGATCCTCCCTCGATGTACCACTCTTAGTTGGTGATGAATCAGACCCCCCAGGATGGCCACTTTCTACGTTTGTTTTTGATCTTTTTGGACCCTCAGAGTTCCCCTAATGTTGATGAGAATCCGGAGTCACAGTTAGACCACAGTCGAACGCTGTTTTTTGGCCGGGCCTGCGGCCTTTCCTGACTTTCCACCCGCATACATTTGCCTGGTGTTTTTCCTCCCGAGCAGCTGCTGAAGATCTAGGGCCAGAGCTATGCCCTGCCGCCGCGCAGCCCTCGACCTCGTTGGCCACGGCGAGTAGTGTCTTGCCTCCACCCCCTGTCGAGCGCTGTCTTGGCTGTGTTGGAGGCCTTTCTTGTTCTTTTTCTTGTTATTTCCTCCCGAACTGCCACAGGAGTTCTAGGGCCTATACTTTCACCTTGCCGCTGTGGAGCCACAGTTAGACCTCTGCTGAGCGTTGTTTTTGGCCATGTCTGAGGCCTTTTCCTGACTTTCCACCCGCATTCAGTTTCCTGGTGATTTCCCTCCCGAGCGACTGCAGAAGTTCTAGGGCCAGAGCCTTGCCCTGCAGCATCGCAGACCTCAACCTCGCTAGCCACGGCGAGTGGTTTCTTGCCTTGACACCCGATTCCCAGTGAGGCCAAAATCGAGCTCTGTCTTGGCCGTGTTGGTGGCCTTTCCTGTTCTTGTTTTTTTTTCTCCCCCCGAACTGCCACAGGAGATCTAGGGCCTAAATTTCACCCTGCCTCTGTGCAGCCCCTGACCTCACTGGCCACTGAGTGGTCTCCACGCCTGATTCCCTGTGAGGACTCAGTCGAGCGCAGCGTTTGGCTGTTTGTGAAGCCTTTCATGTTTTCCACCCTGAGTGGCCGCAGGAGTTCTAGAGGCGGATCTACGTCCTGCCGCTGCACAATCCTCGACCTCACTGGCCGCGGGCTGTACCGCTACCCGCAGTCCCAGCCCGCAGCCTCTGTTTCTTTATCCTCAGGCCATCATCACCGTGTTTCGAACATACCTTCGGATTTCTAAATTCCTGGATCCGCACCGTGCCACCGTGCTACCCGCAGCCTTCACTTATTGCCTCCGAAGGGACGGCTGTAACCCAGGCGCTTCATCCTGCCGCTCCCCCCAGACTTGTTTCTCCTCCGCCCGCGGTGGCCCCCCCAGCTGAACATGATGTGGTCCCGCTACTAACTTTTGACCATGTTCCTGTGTGCCGTCACTGAAGTACTCTTAAGTTACTCTTGTTCTGCTAATTTGTTGTTCTCTTATTGTTATACTCTCTTCTACCTATTATATTGACTATTTATCCCTTCCTTCCACCTCTCATTATCCCTCCTCTCGCCTTAAGCTATTCTCTCTACAATATTCACCCCCCCCCTTATTTCATATATCCTTTCTCCTCTCTACTTTACCCCCTGTCCCATCTTGCATCCGAATATGTCCAGGTTTCTCAATTCTGATGTTCTCTCATTGTAATTTTCTTATCTGTGTTCACTTTGACAAACCCACCTCTCTGCCCCCCTAAAACTGACTCTCCTCTCTCTCTTGCGATTTTTCTGCCTGGTTTCCTCACTCACCTTCTTCTTATTTCTTATTTTCTCTCCCCCTCTTTCTCTTCCCCCAAGTCCTCTTCTAACGACCTAACATGTCCCCCCTCCCCCCCAATCCCGTCCTCACACCTCCGGACCCTGCCCTCTCCAGACATGGCACCAACTCTTGGAACATCTTATACCCTTCCAATATTTCCCAAAACGCCAAGAAAAATTTTAAACATCAATTACTGATTCGTCATCCCGAAACTTTAATAGTTGATACCTATCACAGCCTCTCCTATAAAAACAAACTTTATTTTCTACTCCAAACACCCCTCCAAATGGGAAAGCATTTTCCTTCTCCATCTTACAGTCACTAAATCAAGCAAAATCCCATATGGATTCAAGTTATCTACTTCCCCATCCCCAGCTTTTCTCGGTGAAATTGACATTTCCATATTCAAAACTGGTAGTATCCTCATTCAAGCATCTGAATACCACCTCAACATCTTTGAACACCATTTCAGTACTCTGGCAGACAAACTATCCAAACCTGTCCCTAACCCTTCTTCTCCCCAATTGTCTGACACCCTTATGGTGTCTCCCCCCCGGTTCTGTCCCCCCATGTCATCCCAACTACTCACACCGTCATCCAAACTCACTCTTTATCTAACGACCGTCACCCTCAAACCCCTCTCACTACCTCTAACCTCTCTCCTTCCTCCCCCCCTCACCTAGAATTTCTGATTTTATCCTCCACTGCGCCTTTATCTCCCTCTCTGAACTGCTCTCTCTCCCCTCAAACTGATGTAATTACTTCCCGGCCTCCTCACCTTGAATTTCCGTCTCTACCCCCCCCAGCGCCAATCTCTCCCTCTCTGAATGTCACTCTCTCCCCTCAAACTGATGTAACTTCCTCCTATATCCCTCACTCCATTTTATCATCTCCTACCACATGGCCTGACCATATGATTGACCCGTCCTTCTCCACGTCCAACAACCTGAACACTTCACTGACTCCCCCTCCCGGCATCTCCCCCCTCCACACATCAGACTTTCTTCCCTGATCGACACGGAACCCTCTCTTTCCCCTTCTCCTTTTCAACTGAGCTCCCCCTCAATCTTATTGCTCTGACACTATCTAACATTGAATGTAATCTCTCAACTGTGAAGACGGAACTAACTCGACTTAGAGAGGATTTTAACGCCTTTAACGCCAGGTCCTTCCTCAATCATATTGATTCCGTCTGTTCTTGCTCCCCAAACATCTCCCAACATAACCGTTGGACAACCACACCCCTTTACTGCCGAACACATAGGCCTCTCCGCGCTATGAACTACCTCTCCTCTTCTGACCTTATTGACCTATGCAACTCCTACCTACCTAAACCCTTGATCACTGAGCATCCCCTCTCTTATTCCAGCATCCCAGTGATTGTGGGAACTAGCAGAATCCCCTCCTCTTCCATCTCCCCTAGACCCCCAGCTCAACTTACCACCATACACTCTTGCTTTCCCACCAAAGTCAACCCTAATCCCCTCTCCTCCATGCTTGTTAACTGCCACTCTGCTGTCCGACACACGACTGAAATATCAGAAACCATCCTCAGTGAAACTATCGACATCGCCTTCCTTACAGAAACCTGGCTTAATGACCACTCGACGGCCATTCTTGACCTACTCACCCCCACCCCCCCCGGTTACTCTATCATTAGGAAAGAAAGACCTGACAGAAAAGGGGGTGGTTTAGCTATTATCTATAAAAACGAACTCCAACTCACCCTTGTTAAGAACACAGACCACTTAACCTTTGAATACCTTGGTGCCGAACTCACTGTGCAGGGTTCTTTCCCAATCCGTCTACATAACATCTACCACCCTCTGGGTGATCCTCTTCCCTTCGCTGAGGAACTATCTGACCTTCTTACACAATCCTCACTTTCCAACTCGAAAATCTCTTCTTAGGAGATTTTAACATCCACTGGAACAATGACGATGATCCCACAGTCAGCCACCTCATTAACCTTCTAGAGATCAATGACCTTATTCAACTATGCCACACTCCTACCCATTCCAAAGGGGCCACTCTCGACGCCATCATTTCCAACAATGACTTGGCCTCCCTTTCCTATATCCTCCCCATCGACTGGTCTGACCATCACCTCATTTTGTTCAAGATCGCAACCACTCCCCTCCCCCCACCCCCTCAAAAAATTGCAAACCCTTGAAATGGACCAGAAATCTTAATCAAATCCCCCCTGGTGAACTTGAGTCTAAACTCCAAGCACAACTTCTTCTCACCCCTCTCTCCCAAAATACCAATGAGCTCACTGAGCTTTTCAATAAGACCGTCAATGATGTCGTAGACTTATTAGCCCCTCCCAAACTAAAAAAACAAAGAAATATTCCATCTAAATCTTGGTTCAACTCAGATCTCAATAACGAAAGACGCTCACTTAGACTGACGGAAAGAACATGGAGACAACACCCCTCCCCCTCCCATCTCACCCTCCTCCGAGCCACTAAATCTACTTATAAGAAACACATTTTCAATGAAAAGGCAACCTTCTTCCGAACACAACTCGATCGCGCCAAAAATAGACCCAGAGAACTGTTTAACATTGTTCGAAAACAAACATCCTCAGCCCCCCTTAAGCTGACGGCCTCAACAGACAGATGTGAGGAAATTCCTAACTTCTTCTTGGATAAAATCGCCAAAATAGATCAATCCTTCCATCTAACTCAGGTCCCACCCAATCCCCCATTTGCCGCTGACATTACCTTAGACGTTCCTCCCTTGTTGACTCTTCCTCCTGATTCTTCCTCTCACCGACACGTCACAACCCCTCCTAAATCCAGCTTTCCCAACTTACAGCTTAAAAACAATGCATCCTGGCTTAATTTCCACCCCGTGACTGAGCTCGAAGTCTTTAACATCATTGCCAAACTAAAACCGTCCTCACACACCAAAGACCCTCTCCCCTCTTACCTTGTCCAAGATCTAAACCACATCATTGCCCCTTACTGGACTACTATCATCAACACCTCCCATTCCACAGGATGTGTACCGGACTCCCTCCAACTCGGACAAATCCCTCCTATTCTTAAAAACCTCACTGCTGACCCTAATGACCCGAACAATCTCCGCCCTATTTCTAACCTCCCACTTCTTTCCAAAGCCCTTGAAAAATGTGCTTTGCTCCAATTGGATAAGCACATTAACAATTTCAATTTACTTGACTCCTTGCAATCCGGCTTCAGAAAAGACTGCAGCACCGAAACCGCCATGCTTAATATAGTTGATGACATCCATTGTCAATGGTGAGTCCTGCCTACTCATTCTCCTTGACCTCTCTGCTGCCTTTGATACAGTTAACCACAATTCCCTACTTAACTCGCTCAAGACTCGCTTTGGCCTTAACGGTCTTGTCTTCAAATGGTTCGCCTCGTATCTCCAACACAGAACACAACAAATCAAAATCAATGACTGCCTCTCAAACCCTTCACCTGTCTCCCTAGGTGTCCCTCAAGGCTCTATTCTCTCACCCTCTCTCTTTAACCTCTTTATGGAACCCCTTACCCTCATTCTGAAACAAGCTGGAATCAATTATCACCTCTATGCTGATGACACCCAACTTTACTATAAGATTAGGTCCCACTCTGACGTACTTCATCTTAACAATACCCTGAGCAAGATCCAATCCTGGTTCTACTTCAATCATCTCAAACTAAACCCTAAAAAAACTAAAGTCATCCTCTTCTCTCCTAAAAACAACATGCTCCCCATCCAATCCTGGATCTCTTACCTTAATGCCCTCAACTGTTCGCTCTCCTTATCCAATTCAGTGAAATCACTTGGTATCTCCATTGACAAAAACCTAACTCTTAACGACCACATAAAAAACTCAGCTAAAGGAGCTCTCTTCACTCTCCGCCATCTCAAAAAATCAAACCCTTCATTCCATCTGAAGACTTTAAATGGATTGCCCAATCACTAGTACTCTCGAAAATTGACTATGGTAACGCTATCCTCACAGGAACCCCTAAAGTACACCTTGCCCCCCTCAAACTGTGCTCCACCTAGCGGCCAGGCTACTCACTAACTATAAACGTTTTGACCACATCACCCCAGCCCTTAAAGCCCTTAAATGGCTGCCCGTTGAAGGTAGATCCTCCTACAAGACAGCATGCATTACGCATAAAGCTCTCCACCAAAATACCCCGTTGTACCTCACTAACAAACTCAAAATTGCGGGCTGCTCCAGATCGATGAGAAGCACTAACGCTCTCCTCCTCGTCCCCCCCTTGTTAAAAAAGAAATCCACACAATCACGCTCCTTCTCCGGAAATGCCCCTAACATCTGGAATGCACCCCCCAAGGACCTGAGATGTAACCCCTCCTACCTCAGCTTTAAAAAAGACCTCAAACATCACCTTCTCGGCAAGTATTGAGGTCCATAACCTCGCTTCTGACCCTACACTCTGCTTCCCCCAATCTGATTCCCCTTTTACCTCATTCCCATCTCTCACACTCCTGTCCTTTTTGCTTAATTTGAGAAGGTGGTGGTGGGGCCCAAGCAGCGATGCATAAAAAAAAAGTAAGGGAACTGTGATGCTGTGCACAGTGGGGGCGGGGCGAGTAAGCTTGGGGGCGAGGTCAAAGGTGTGGCAAAAAAAAAAAAGATTCAGTAACTTTTGCTGCTTGGGGTGTCTTTGGAGATAGAGAGGATGAGCTCTGTGTTGTCGGCTATTGAGATGATGTTGAGATCATGGGTTCGGACGATTTTGGCAAGCAGGCCAAATAGACAACAAAGAGCGTTGGGCTGGGAGATGATCCTTGAGGGATGCCGCAGATCAAATTTAAAAGTTTGGATGTTTAGGGAGCAAGGCAGACCTTCTGCATATGGCATTTGAGGAAGGAACTGATCCATTGAAGAGCTGTTCCCTGGATCCCTGTCTTGTGGAGGCTTTATATGAGGATCGTGTGGGAGACAGTGTTGAAAGCCACTGAGAAATCAAAGAGCTGAGGCCTCAGTATCGCTTTGGTCCGTGGTGAAATTGGAGTCGTCTGTGGTGGCAATGAGGGCAATCTTGGTGCTCTGGTTAGGTCTGAATCCTGACTGGGATGGGTCCAAGAGGTGGTTGTCGTTGAGGTGGTCTGCTAGTCTCTTGTTAATGAGTTTCTCCAGGACATTTACTATGTAGGGCAGCACCGAAATGGGTCTGTAGTTTGTTGGTGTGGTTGGATCTGTCTGCTGTAGTTTTTTTTTTTTTTACTAGTAGCAGGATGGTGGCATGTTTCTAAGCATTCGCAAATGTAGCTGTGGTGGAGTTGTTGAGGATCAGGTGAGGCTGGTGCAGTTGAGTTCTAGTCATTAGGAGAAGGCGGAGTGCGAGCATGGGGCCAAAGAAGTCCCCGAGTGGATGGAGCACATGGTGGAAGAAGTTTCCATTGGGGTGATGGTGGGCCAACAAGTCAGGGATGTTTCTGGTCTGTTCTCATCAGTGGGATGGAGGGCTGTCAGAGTGGACAGGTCAGGTTGGGATGCAAACTTGTCGTATTTTGTGCTTATCTTGTTGCAGAAGTAAAGAGGGCCTGTTATGACTTGAGAAAGGACCTAGGGCCAGAAACCCTGCTCCTCTGCATCACAATCTCCTCAACAGAAGCATGAGTTACCCAGTCAAAAAGTTAAGTAACAGCCTTCTTGCCACACAGTTGTTATTGATACTTCTGGGCAGGGGCACAGCAAGAGGTCTCACCAGTATACTCCAATTTGAGTGGTAGGAGAGTACCATTTTACTTAACTTATTTCCCTTCCTGGTAGGCCGTTCAGCCCTAGACCCCACTCCTGGGTGTCCTAACTCTGCTTCAAGGTTAGCTTCATAGACCTCCTACTGTTGTGTCTGAGTATTATTCTGGGTTTCCCTAACTCTGCTTCAGAGCTGGTGTCATAGACCCACCACTGTAGTGTTTAGGCACCACGCACAGGCTAACACACCATCCCTGTGCTAGACTCCAAGAGACATCAGGGTTGCCGGTATACACCCTTGATATGCCCTACTCAATTTCTTGAACACAGTCATGCCTATAAACCCTAAACATATCAGGTATCAGCCTGAGCATAATCAGTGTCAAGAGACTATGGGAAAAAACAGACCAACTATAAAGAACCACAACTGTGGCAAGCAAAAACGCTCCAGGTTACACTTCGTAATATCCAAATGTAATCCTAATTACATCCTTGCCTTCTCCACTTCATACATTTCACCCGCTACTCTTCCTCTAACCGAACTTGCAATTCCTTTCCCACTACCCTATGCAAAACTCATTTCTTGGGCTGACCCCATCTCACCCTGCATCTTCATGTGCTTCCAAAGGCAACTTGTTGTCCCCATTCCTTCTTACTCTATTCCCTATAAC
Organism: Calotriton arnoldi; assembly: GCA_963921515.1. Lineage (NCBI taxonomy): Eukaryota > Metazoa > Chordata > Amphibia > Caudata > Salamandridae > Calotriton > Calotriton arnoldi. Next base: position 4,288,494 of record CAWUFW010000046.1, on the reverse strand, counting down.
TACTCTAAAATGTCAGAAACACCTCTTCATTGACTACCTTCCACCTCTACTCATGCATGCCCCCAACCGTAACAACTATCTTAAAAGACGCAGACTTGGACTAGCTAGGGAATCTCCAAGGACTGTCAGGAAATTCTACTCTACTCTCCCCAACAATCCCTCCACACTCCTGCAAACCTATCCACCACCTACCTTCTGCTCCAGGCATTACAGCCTTTCTGCCCCCCCCCTGGGGGGCAGATGGGGGCAGTAGGCCCCAATCTGCCCACCCCGGGAGGGCAGAAAGCCCACTTGATGCCAGGGAGTTTTTAGATGCCATATGTTATTAGGGTGGGGGCTGCCCAATATGGGCATGCCAATGCCGCCCTAGGGCATATCAAGGGTGTATACCTGCAACCCTGATGTCTCTTGGAGTCTAGCACAGGGATGGTGTGTTAGCCTGTGCGTGGTGCCTAAACACTACAGTGGTGGGTCTATGACACCAGCTCTGAAGCAGAGTTAGGGAAACCCAGAAGAATACTCAGACACAACAGTAGGAGGTCTATGAAGCCAACCTTGAAGCAGAGTTAGGACACTGTGGTTGGGACACCCCTAAACAGTCTTCTTGCCCCCCCTTCAGGTAGGTATTCACTAGTACGCTAAAGCGGTTTATTCTTTGGTTTCTTTATTATAATGGGATGAGTTGTTGTCACCAATAACACAGTCCTCTTTTAACGTGAACAGAAGAAAGACGAATCGTCGTTTGTAGGGTCTCTCGCTGAAGGTTTCCTTGACACTCCGGTCCCGGCTTCTTCTTAGAGTCAGGCGAGCGTTGACCCGGAAAGTAAAACAAACAAAAGAGGGCTCAGGCTACTGTCTTCTTGCGTAAGTCAACTCATAGGGAAGGAAAACGTGCACCGTCACCAGAACCTATTGTGTGTGCTGTGTCTAGTGCGCAGGGAACAATCGTGCTCTTTCACTGGTGCCCCTTTAAACGTGCCCACAGCCCCTTAACGAGTCCCGAGCATGCACCCGGTACTTGCCTGCTCCCACGACCCTCCTGGGCCGTGGTGATGGGAGACCCAGCCTCCTCGCCGTTGGGGAGAACAGTAGTCCCGAGGGCAGTGCTCCTTGAGCGGTCGTCCTCTTTTTCTTCCTCCGGCCAGCCGGTGTGCAGGTCCCGCGTTGTTCCTCCTGGACAGGTGAAGTCGCCTGGATAGGTGAAGTCGACGTCCTCCTTCTCGTCCCTCGTGTTCCTCGCTCTCCGGTCTTCTCCCGCTTCGGATCGTGTGGCGTCCTCCTCTCCCGCAAACCACTCCGAAACACCTCTCTCTTCCTTCGGACGCCCGCCGTCATTTTCAACCGTGATCTCCGCCCGTCCCAGTTTATCCACTAGACCGCCAACCGCACTTCCGGCTTGCTCGGCGGCAGCGGCCATGTTGGGTTGGTCGGCAGCGTCAGATGGTCCAAAACCATCACATTGCCTTCCCCTTCGGAATGGACGGTCGGGCCATTCGAGGACCGGAAATCTGGAGAGATAGTCCACATTCGTTTGGAGCTTTCCTGGTACATGTACGGCTTCAAAGGTGAAGGGCTGTAATGCAAGAAACCACCGTAAGACTTTAGGGTTAGAGTCTTTATGTAGTGACAGCCAAGTAAGAGGAGCGTGATCGGTTAATAAAAGAAAGGAACGTCCCAAAAGTTAATATTGTAGAGCGTCCATGGCCCATTTGAGCGCAAGGCACTCCTTCTCAGTCGTGGCGTATCTAGTTTCTCTGGGAAACAATTTCCTACTGAGGTACAGGATGGGGTGTAAGTCTCCGGAGTCATCTGGTTGGGATAGTACAGCCCCAAGGCCTCTTCCTGAGGCGTCGGTTTGGAGGACAAATGTCTTTTTAAAATCAGGACAGGTAAGTACAGTGGAGGTACACAGAGACCTTTTTAGCCTTTGGAAGCTTTCTTCTTGGGGAGCCAACCAAGGAAGGTGTTTTCCTGCGTGTGTTTTTGTGAGTAAATCAGTGAGGGGACTGTCAATTTCAGAGAAACGGGGTATGAACCTCCTATAATATCCAACCAACCCGAGGAAGGAACGGACATCTTTCTTACAGGAGGGTCGTGGGAATGTTGGAGATGGCTTCTATTTTGTTGATCTGTGGTCTTATGAACCTCTCCTGATATCGTAACCCAAATACTCTATATGGTTGGTTCCAAAAGTAGTCTTCTTAGGATTGAGAGTGAGGCCTGCTTGTTCTAGGGTTTTTAAAACTGCTTCTAGATGTACTAGGTGTGTCTTCCAATCAGGGCTATACACGACAATATCATCTAGATACGCGACAGCAAACTCGTGATGCGGTGCCAATATAGCATCCATCAGTCGCTGAAAAGTAGCGGGGGCCCCATGTAGGCCAAAGGGCAAAACTTTAAATTGGTATAGGCCCAAGGGAGTAGAAAAGGCCGTTTTCTCCTTGGCTGAGGAGGTCAATGGTATTTGCCAATAGCCTTTAGTTAAGTCTATGGTTGACATTATTCTGGCTTCCCCTAACCGCTCAATTAATTCGTCCACCCTTGGCATTGGGTAGGCATCGAATTTGGACACAGAATTTACCTGGCGGAAGTCTATGCAGAATCTAATACTACCATCAGGTTTAGGTACAAGAACAACTGGAGACGACCAAGCACTATGAGAAGGTTCAATTATGTCGGCTTCTAACATTGCTTGTATCTCCTGGTCCACTGCCTGTCTCCTAGCCTCGGGAATACGGTATGGCCTTAATTTAATTGGTTGGGCTGTCTTTGTGATGATGTCGTGTTCCACTATAGTGGTCCGGCCAGGGTTCCCTGATAAGACAGCTGCATATTTCTCACAAAGATCCAACATTTGCTGTCTTTGTTTTTCCGTCACTTGTGGTCCTACCTGGATGGTTGTCTCTTCTTTACGTCCTTGAGGGAGGTAGGACACTTCCATAGGTTTGTCTATGGTTATGTGGTGTATGGAGGTGTTTGGGGTTGAGGGTACTGGAACAGGTCCCTCCCAAGCCTTAAGGAGATTTACGTGATATATCTGACCCTCATTCTTTTTGTGTGGTACGTCTACTCTGTATGTTACAGGGGTTACTCTACTCAGTATCTTGTAGGGTCCTTGCCATGTAGCTAAGAGTTTTTTCTCGGAGCTAGGTAAAAGGATAAGTACCTGATCTCCGGTATTGAATTCGGTAAACAGACATAATATCGAAACAAAAATATCGAATGGACACAATATCGAGTCTAAAATATAGAATGGACATAATATCGAATGGACATAATATAGTCGTTAAAAATATCGAAATTAAGGTAAGTAATATCGATAGTCAAAATATCGAAGTACATAATATAGGCATTAAAAAATATCGAATTTTTAATAATATCGAATTTTTCTAAGTGTATTGTATGTTAGTATATGTGTTAAAAGTGTATATTAGTTGTTGTAATGTATGTTTAATTTTTAAAAGCAATGAATTTTATGTTATTTAATTTTTGCGTAATTTAATTCCGTAGCGGGTAGTGGGTTTATAGGGGAATAGGGTGGGAAGTAATTTAATTAAAATTAAGTACATATTAATAAATATTAATTGGTATTGATAATTAATTTATTGTTAATTAATTATTAATTGGTAATTAAATTTTATTAATTGGATTTTTTTTAATTGATTAAATGGTAATTATGTTAATTCAATTAATTAAATAGTTGTAGCGGGATGTGGGTTTATAGGGGAATAGGGTGGGAAGTAATTTAATTGAAATTAAGTACATATTAATAAATATTAATTGGTATTGATAATTAATTTATTGTTAATTAATTATTAATTGGTAATTAAATTTTATTAATTGGTAATTTTTAAAATTAATTAAATGGTAATTATGTTAATTCTATTAATTAAATAGTTGTAGCGGGATGTGGGTTTATAGGGGAATAGGGTGGGAAGTAATTTAATTGAAATTAAGTACATATTAATAAATATTAATTGGTATTGATAATTAATTTATTGTTAATTAATTATTAATTGGTAATTACATTTTGATAATTGGTAAAAAAAAAATTAAATTAATTAATTGGTAATTAGTGTTATTAATAATATTTATTAGTATTGATAATTAATTATTTTTTAGTAAAATATTAAAATATTACTTTCCCTACTGTTGCATTCTCTGGAGTGGGAATAGTAATTATTACCCCTACGCTATCCAACGCTTTCCCTACTGTTGCACTCACTGGAGTGGGAATAGTAATTTTTACCCCTACGCTATCCAACTCTTTCCCTACTGTTGCACTCTCTGGAGTTGGAATAGTAATTATTACCCCTACGCTATCCAACGCTTTCCCTACTGTTGCACTCACTGGAGTGGGAATAGTAATTTTTACCCCTACGCTATCCAACTCTTTCCCTACTGTTGCACTCTCTGAAGTGGGAATAGTAATTATTACCCCTACGCTATCCAACGCTTTCCCTACTGTTGCACTCTCTGGAGTTGGAATAGTAATTATTACCCCTACGCTATCCAACGCTTTCCCTACTGTTGCACTCACTGTAGTGGGAATAGTAATTTTTACCCCTACGCTATCCAACTCTTTCCCTACTGTTGCACTCTCTGGAGTGGGAATAGTAATTATTACCCCTACGCTATCCAACGCTTTCCCTACTGTTGCACTCTCTGGAGTGGGAATAGTAATTATTACCACTACGCTATCCAACGCTTTCCCTACTGTTGCACTCTCTGGAGTGGGAATAGTAATTTTTACTCCTACGCTATCCAATGCTTTCCCTACTGTTGCACTGTCTGGAGTGGGAATAGTAAATTTTACCGTCCCGCTATCCTACGCTAAAAATATTGAATATTTTTTATAAATATTACGTTAATATATTTATGTATTAAAAAATTAAAATGTATGTTTATTTTTTTTAAGTTACATTAATTATTTATTAATTTTAAAGTTATTTAAGTATTTTTAAGTATGTTTTAGTTAATTATATATATTATTTCATTAATTTTACATTACTTTTCATACATTTAAAAAATTCGATATTTTGACTGACTATATTTTTTACAACTATATTTTGGAGTCGATATTTTTGTACTTACCTGTTTGTAGATAGGGAGTCGATATTTTGGCATTCGATATTTTTACTTCGATATTGTTGTAGGTCGATATTCTTGTTATCGATATTCTGTCAGTGATCCATTGAATTCCCTGAGGCTAGTGTGACGGTCATACTGCTGTTTTTGTCTGTTCTGAGCGCTTTCCATATTAACATGTACCTCCTCCCACAGGGATGACAAGGTATCCTTCAAGTAGGCGGAATACTGGAGTAGGGGTTTGCCCTCCTCCTCGTCCTCCGTCCATTTCTCTATGGCCATGTCCAGTAGTGTTCTGGGTCGTCTCCCAAACAGGAGTTCAAAGGGCAAAAAGCCTGTTGACTTCTGTTCATGTGTCCTGATAGCAAACATGACAAGGGGTAGTTGTCTGTCCCAATCCCTCCCTGCCTTGTCTATGCTTTTCCTTAAGATGGTCTTGATCGTGCGGTTGTATCGTTCTACCAATCCATCTGTTTGGGGATGGTAGACCGACGTGCGTATCTGCTTTACTTTTAGAATGGTACATACTTGCTTCATCAATCGGGACATAAACGGAGTTCCCTGATCTGTTAGTAATGCATGAGGAAACCCCACCCGAGAAAAGAAGGTAATCATGGCATGGGCCACGGCTGTGGTAGTGGTGGAGGATAAGGGTATGGCCTCTGGGTATCTTGTAGCGTAATCGACTAGTACTAAAATGTACTGATGGCCCCGGGCAGAGGGAATTAGGGGTCCCACCAGGTCCATCCCTACTCTTGTAAAGGGGATATCTATGATGGGAAGGGGCTGAAGTGGCGCTTTGGGGATAACCGGTGCGTTGACCAATTGACAACGGGTACAGGTAGCACAATATCTGGCTACTTCCTGGTACACCCCTGGCCAATAGAACCTTGGCAGTAGATATTTTAGGGTATGTTCTTTGCCATAATGCCCACCCCCGGTCTGGCTATGGGCTAAGGACAATACCTGTTCTCTGTAAGATCGTGGTACTAATAACTGTTCTTTCCTCTTATCCCCCTCATGCGAAACCCTGTACAAAAGCCCCTTTTTAATACAGAAGAAGGGGCCTACCTTATCCGGTTGGTCTTCCTGCACCTGGTTCCATGCGTTTTGTAGCGTAGTGTCATCCCTTTGTGCAGCCCGAAAGCTCTGTCCCGCTTCTTGCGATGTCTCTGGGGAGGTAAAGATATGAGTGGATAAGACCGGCTCAGACTGTAGATACCTGGCTCGTTCTTTCCTTTTCTCTCTACGAGTTTTTGGTACTTTAGGAGTCGCTTCCTCTATTTCTTCACCATAGAAAGGGGCACTATTCAACCAGACCACTGGAGGAGGGGAGGAAGTATAGGCCTGTAAGTATTCATGAAACCTGGGGAGGTCTGTTCCCAACAAGACTGCCTCAGGGAGGTCAGGTATCACCCCCACCTTCCTCAACTGGGACTACCCCTCTATATCCAACAAGACCTCAGCCAAAGGGTATAACTTTTTCTCACCATGAACACATGTCACCTGTATGCATTCCTCTTCCACTATTTGAGAATCACGTATTAGAGCCCGGTCGACTACTGTGTGATGACACCCTGTGTCTAGAAAGGCCAGAACCGGCTTCCCATTTACGTGTATTTGTTTACTATACCTTTCTGGGGGTTTTCCTGTCACCAATACCCTCCCTCTGGTGTACCCCACCTCCATTGGCTCCTGAGGGGGAAGGCATGAAGGGCAATGTCGGGCTATGTGTCCCCTACTCCGCACAGTGGAAACACTGTGGTCCTGGTAGAGCGGGACTTGACAGGGGTGGTCGTGGTTGGGGTCTTGGGAAGGTTTGTCCTCTCTGTTCTATGAGGGTTGTGGTGGGTTTGTTTGGTATCCTTAGAGGTCCCGTCGGCGTTTTATGGGAAGGGGCTTTGAACTCAGGAGATCGGTGGTATGCACAAGCCAAATCCACCGCTACCGTAACAGACAGGTTGGGATGTTGTTTAATCCACGCCCTTGTGTTGAATGGTAGTGCCTCCAAATATTGCTCTAAATACACTTTCTCTGTAAGGTCATCCACAGAGGAGGTGGTAGGTTGTAACCAGCGATTTCCCAAGTCCCTTATCCGATAGTATAAGGCCCTAGGGTTGTCACCCACAGTCCATTTCTCTTTTCTAAAACGGGAACGATAGTATTCCTGGTCACAGCCTAAACGTTCAAGAATGGCCTTTTTTATGTCAGCGTAACTAGTGACACCTGCCGGATTGGCGGCCTGATAGGCGGCCTGTAATTCTCCTGACAACAATGGTGCAATGTACTGTCCCCACCTTTCGGGTGGCCATGTGGCTGTGGAGGCTACTCTTTCAAAATTGACAAAAAAATAATCCGGGTCATCCCCTTGCTGGAACTTCTGGAGTACTGACCCCGGTACATTGGGATGTACCCGCGCACTGCAAATGGCATCTGTAAGGCGTAAGACAGCGGTATCTTGAACTTTTTGATTTGTGGTCAGGAGAGCTGCTTGATCTTTTAGAGCTGCCTGTAGAGCTTCTCTTTCCTTTTGTGCTTGTTTGGTTTGCTGTTCGAAGACCAGCTGTAGATGGCGTTGTCCTTCTGCCAATTGGGTGATAATTGATTCCATGATGGGGTTCTGTCTTTTCCCAGACAGCGTTATCCCACTTCTGACACCACTGTGGTCGGGACACCCCTAAACAGTCTTCTTGCCCCCCTTCAGGTAGGTATTCACTAGTACGCTAAAGCGGTTTATTCTTTGGTTTCTTTATTATTATGGGATGAGTTGTTGTCACCAATAACACAGTCCTCTTTTAACGTGAACAGAAGAAAGACGAATCGTCGTTTGTAGGGTCTCTCGCTGAAGGTTTCCTTGACACTCCGGTCCCGGCTTCTTCTTAGAGTCAGGCGAGCGTTGACCCGGAAAGTAAAACAAACAAAAGAGGGCTCAGGCTACTGTCTTCTTGCGTAAGTCAACTCATAGGGAAGGGAAAACGTGCACCGTCACCAGAACCTATTGTGTGTGCTGTGTCTAGTGCGCAGGGAACAATCGTGCTCTTTCACTGGTGCCCCTTTAAACGTGCCCACAGCCCCTTAACGAGTCCCGAGCATGCACCGGTACTTGCCTGCTCCCACGACCCTCCTGGGCCGTGGTGATGGGAGACCCAGCCTCCTCGCCGTTGGGGAGAACAGTGGTCCCGAGGGCAGTGCTCCTTGAGCGGTCGTCCTCTTTTTCTTCCTCCGGCCAGCCGGTGTGCAGGTCCCGCGTTGTTCCTCCTGGATAGGTGAAGTCGCCTGGATAGGTGAAGTCGACGTCCTCCTTCTCGTCCCTCGTGTTCCTCGCTCTCCGGTCTTCTCCCGCTTCGGATCGTGTGGCGTCCTCCTCGCCCGCAAACCACTCCGAAACACCTCTCTCTTTCTTCGGACGCCCGCCGTCATTTTCAACCGCGATCTCCGCCCGTCCCAGTTTATCCACTAGACCGCCAACCGCACTTCCGGCTTGCTCGGTGGCGGCGGCCATGTTGGGTTGGTCGGCGCCGTCAGATGGTCCAAAACCATCACAGACACCCAGGAGTGGGGTCTAGGGCTGAACGGCCTACCAGGAAGGGAAATAAGTTAAGTAAAATGGTACTCTCCTACCACTCAAATTGGAGTATACTGGTGAGACCTCTTGCTGTGCCCCTGCCCAGAAGTATCAATAACAACTGTGTGGCAAGAAGGCTGATACTTAACTTTTTGACTGGGTAACTCATGCTTCTGTTGAGATTGTGATGCAGAGGAGCAGGGTTTCTGGCCCTAGGTCCTTTCTCAAGTCATAACAGGCCCAAACAGATAAGTTTCCAAAGGAAGTTGTCCTTAGCCAAGCTTCCCTTTACCTAGACACTAGGGATAGACACGCTCAGCAAATAGGCTTCACAGAAAGGGGAAGGAGGGCGGGGCAAAGCCAAAGAGGGTCATATGGGGAAAGGAAGACTCAGATTACAATGGAGAAAAGACTCCAAGTAGTTTGGCTGGGGTCACAGGCTGAAAGAAATGCATGGATTCAAAGCAGGGCACTAGTGTCTGCAGAGCCCAGCATATTGGGGCTGGAGCAGCAATTAAACAAATCTCCAAAACAACATGACAGAAAAACTGTTCTGTGCATCACTGAGCGAGGCAGGGAATTAATTACTCAAACAAACAAATGCATTAGGGTAAATCTAGTCAAGCAAAGCACTATAATCAGGCGCACTTTCATCTCGATTAATTTGAAACAATAGTGGATGCACACTAGAGTCACATAGAAATAATATAAACAACAATTCAAGCCCAGCAGTGCACGTTTTAATGCAGACACACTTTCAGAGGAAGATATTTTCAAGGCACTGGGGAAATTCAGTGAGGCAAAAAAAAACTCAGACACAAGCATTGCAGTCTAGCAGTGCTTGTTCATTTTCTTGCTGTGAGCGTACTTCAAAGGTTGTCTATTTTGCGATTACCGCAGCATACACCTGCTAGAGTTTGTGATAATGTAAAATTCGACATACTATCACGATTTTGCACCATTGTAAGTGCAATGTACAATGGTAAAGCTACACATACCTTACTACCTAGGGGCCGATTCCGATTCGTGTCGGTAATTTCTCCGACCGAGCCGGCCTCGGAGAGATTTCCGACCGAATCGGACCCGTGCAGTCCGACCGAACGAGTCCGATGCATTCGTATGCCACCGGACACGAGTCGGTCGGACTCCCATTGAACTCAATGGGAGCCGGTCGTACAACGCGTACGCGGGCTCCCATTGCCTCAATGGGTGCGAGGCGGACAAGGGCGCCCCCTACAGCGAGTACGCCGCGAAGCGCTCGCGGCGTACACGCACAGGTAGGGGGACCCATGGGTCCCCCTGTGTGCGCCTCGCACGGGTACGCGTACAGGGGGTCCGACACGGACCCCCAAAGTACGGCTCCGACAGCGAGTTCGAGTCGGACGGCGCGAGTCGGTCGGAGCGGTCGAGGTGCGCATCGTACTTACCCGGCCGGAAAACGTCTCCATTGCGCCGTGCGGAATCGGGTCCGAGCGAGTCGGTCGGAGCGGTACGATCCGGGAACCAGTCGGTCGGAGCGGTCGGGTCGCCCGGACGAGTCGGTCGGCGAATACGCATCGTACTCGCTCGCCCGGACGCGCGTACGACTCGGTCGGAAAATAGGGCTCCGGATCGGATCCGGTAAAACCGAATCCGATTCGGAGCACTACCGGCCGAGATCGGAATCGGCCCCCTAGACTAGTACAACACGCAAGAGCTCAAACCATACCCTCTGAGATGTTTAAAGGCTCCTTCTGAGCCAGAAGGAGACTGCCTTAGCCAGTGGCATGCGTCACACGTCACTTAGTATTTAGCTGCAGTGCAAAATAAGTAGCATGTTATCACCCAAAAATGGAAGAATATTCTTCTTTCAATGATGCATGGATGTGTCAGCAGATTTACAGAATGATGCATTGAAGGAGGACTAGTGCAACATGACATTGTAAATCGCACCCTGTGAGTTGATGGCTTCACAATCTTTTTCCAAGGCCTTACTGTCAAAGTGCCCTTGTGATGTGTATTGTTCTCTGGGTTGGTTCAATGGCTTCTGAACCGCCAGTTAGCCATGCAAATGCTGTGGTTTTTATCCACAGCATGTGGCTGGCTCTTGTTAGTGTAAATTGAATAGGCCTAGGAGGCCCCCAAATGTGGACCCCGCCCCCCCCACCAACTCAACCGAAACAATAACTTGGCAGAAAGCATTTCGATTGTTTGGTACAGATGGGTCATGTTTATGTAACCAAAACATAACAGAGAAAAATACAACCTTAACTGTTGTCTTCACAAAATCCAACTCAAATCGTATATTGCATCTCATAATAAAACAGTACAAGCTAACAACCTTCATCATCTAAATGCACCAAACTATTTACATTAAATTACAATTTCAGACTGCAGGATGTTTACACAGCACTCAGGCCCCAATGTTTCCATTGTACTCGGACTAAACAGGTGAAACTACCTGCATCCCTGAGGGGCGGTCCTCAACCTCCCCCATACTGAACAACTTCAGGAACCTACTCCTCCCCACCACCAGGTAAACATGCATTGACATAGCCAATAGGTCTCGCCTTTGGGACCTTATAAGTGTTTAGCCAGAGATATTGGCAATGTTTTTAAGATATGTTCTATTCCTGTATATAAAGAAATTAACACTAACTGTACGAGCTTATACGGCAGCCTAGCGAATTGTATGAAAGAAGATGGGCCTCAGAAATAAAAGAAGCCAGCAGTGCGGTTAAAGTAGCTGCTGGGTCAAAATGTCTAAATAAGGGAAGGCACCACTTCGATGTTTAATTTGCAACATGTTGAAGGCTGGCGCTTATACAAGCTATGGTAGTAGCACGTACAGGCACAGGGCGAAAGCTAGTTTGTATATTAGGAGTATGTAGTGCGTAGGATTATATCATACAAAAAAGTGCACATACAGGAAGCACATTGAAGTGAACTGCAGGCGAGGTGCACTTTTAGTTAACAGTAGAGAAATGCACACTGAGAAGACCAGAGACAGCCCACAGACATTGCAGCCCACCTGTGTTGATGAGTTATGTGTAATACATGTTTTGCAGGTGGGTGCGATAAAGCTTGCATGCCCGGAGAAATCAATTTTAAAACACTTTATTTGTTACGTACGGAAAATGGTTGTAATAAATAAATAAGGGCGACAGTGCGCATGTAAATAGGCTGTGAAATACGTAAGTTTAGACTCCACTAAAAAGTGTACATATAGGAAGTGCATTAAGTGTACCGCACGTGAAGTGCACTTATAGTTAACACTGAAAAGATGCACATTAAGAAACACTAGAGTCTGTCCACATAAATTGTAGCGCGTCTGCGATGGTGCCAATTATGTGTAACAAATATTACGCAGGTTAATGTTATAAGAGTTCCATGTTCAGAGAAGGCGGCTTTAAAGCATTTTGTTTACTGCGTGCAAAAATGTAAGGGATTAAATAAATAACAGCGGCATTGCGTATTTTAGGAGGCCTTGAAGTGCGTATGTTTAAACTACACTAAAAAGTATACATAAAGAAAGCGCACTAAAGTGAATTGCAGGCGATGCGCACTGACAGTGAACAGAGAAGAGATGTACACCAGGAACACCAAAGACTGCTCTTAGAGATTGTAGCGTGCCTGGGATGGTGCCAATTATGTGTAACACATGTTACGCAGGCTGCTGTGATAAGACTTGCAACGCTGGTAAAGGAGGATTTAAAACGATACTTTTGTTTTGCGCGGCGGAGCAATGTAAACAATAATTAATTACGTCTGGATGCATGTTAATAAGCCGTGAAGTGCGTAGGATTATTCTACAGTATAAAGTGCATATATAGGAAGAGTACAAGTGAACTGCAGGCGAGATGCAATGTCTGGGATGGTGTCAGTTATATAAACACATGGTACGTAGGTCAGTGCAATTAGGCTTGTATGTCCCAAAAGGCGGTTGTAAAACGCACCGTTTCCTCCGCGCGATATAATATTTTAATAAAAAGTTAATCCCGGCAGGGCGTATATTAGGAGGGCGTGAAGTACGTAGGTTTATATTACACTAAAAAGTGCACATAGAGGAAGTACGCTGAAGAGAACTGCAGGCGAGTTGCACTTACAGTGAATAGTATAGAGATGCACACTAAAAACACCAGAGTGTGCACTGACATTGCAGCGCGCTTGGGATGGTGCCAGTTATATGTAACACATGTTATGCAGGTTACTGCGAGAAGAATGCGTGCATGGCCGGAGAAGGCGGTTCTAAAACACTCACTTTGCTCAGTATAGCAAATTAATGTAATACATAAATTAGTGCAGACGTGCACCATTTAGGGTGCTGTGAAGTGGGTAGTATTGGACGTTGATAAAAGTAAACATACAGGAAGCGCACTGAAGCTAACTGCAGGCAAGGTGCAGTTACAATTAAAGAAGGAGAGATGCTTTGAAAACACTAGGGACGTCCCTACAGACATTGCGGCACGTCTGGGATGGTGTCAGTTATGTGGAACATATGTTTGTCTGGTGGTGTGAGAAGTCTTGCATGTTTGGAGAAGGCGTCTCTAAAAGGCTCCTTTTGCCCCGCGTGGTTAATTAATGTAATAAATTACTAAACGCGGCCGGGTCGGGAATTTTAGTACGCTTATATTACGTTCCATTTGCAAAGACTTTCTGCCCTATTAACGCTTGCGTGTTGTTGACTGGTGTGTGTACATATTAAAAAAGCCTTAAGCGTATAATATAATTACAATGAGTTAAAAGTTACACAACAGTTTCTGTAAAAAAAAGATTATTAGTTACCGTAACCTTATAGCGAATGTATAGTACCTAGGCAAGTCTCTGTTAAAAGTATACATATAAAGCGTAGTTGTTGGCATTGTAAACTATACATTGACAATTATTAACTCAATTGAGCAACACATAAGCAAGCGCGATTGAATAAGCAATACTATACTGGCCTTCCCCAAAAAAAGTATTCTAAAAGCAAAACAGTAAAAGCTGGGAAGTACGTAGAATTATACCACACCAAGTGCACATCTACCCCAAGTGCACATACAGAAAGCGTACTTAAGTGAATATTGGCAAGGTGTACTTATAATTAATGGAGGAGAGATGAACACTCGGAACCCTAGAGACCGGCCATAGACATTGCAGCGCGCCTGGGTTGATCGCAGTTATGTGTAACACATATTATGCAAGTTGGTGTGATAAGCTTGCTTGTACGGAGAAGGCGGTTGTAAAACACTCCTTTTTCCACGTGCAGCAAAGGCTTTTAATAAATAATTAATTGCAGCTGGGCACATATTAGGAGGCCGTGGAGTACGTAGTCTTGAACTACACTACAAAGCGCACACACAGGAAGCGCACTTAAGTAAACTGCAGGGACGTGCAGTAACAGTTAACAAGCATTGGCCGCGCGGCCATAAAAGTAACGCCGCGCGGCCGTGAAAGCAAAAGTCATTGCGATCGCGGTGAAAGCAAAAGTGATCGCGATGAAACGCTCTGTGCTAAGCACGCGAGGGATGCGTGCGCAGCAGTGATTGGAGAGGCGGAGCGAGGCGCGCGTGCTTGTGCGCGTAACCGCACGCTAGTGGCCGGAAAAAGCCTCTTTGGGAGCACTTTCAAAAGCCCCTTACTAAATGTCTCGCAGAGCAGCGCATGCGCTGGCTCAGCGAGACCTAAAAAGGGGGGTACCCCAAGTCATGTGACTGGGAGCTACATCCCCACGCTCTACCTCATTGAGAAAAATCGCGAGTCTAGCCCACAACACGACTCAGTGAGGAATGTCCTTGCAGAATGAAACCTGACCTCCCACATCATTTTTGTCTTACAGGTAATGTCGGAGATGTGGCTTAACTATCAGTTTAGCTGTTGCTATGGCTCCCTATCCTGCCACAAGGACGATCAGGGCCCACAGATCCTCTGCGTGCGATGCACCTTGAAGAAGTTGTTCCAGGTTCTGGTGTTGCAGGTGCAAACAGGGTGCTGCACAATGGCGCTGCCTTAAATGGCTCCTCACTTTCAGAGACATCAGGACCCACCATGACGCGAACTTCGTATCCTGCACTTCCTACTTTTGCCCACCGGCCCCTTGTCACACGGGACAGCAGGCGGGTGTGGCTTGAGGTGAGTTCCCCCTTCTGTCCCCTGCTCTGGGCCGAGGTGTCGCAAGAGCTCGGGAGGGTTATGGATCCACTGGGAACCCTGGGCCCAATGTTGTGCCCCCTTACTGGGTGTGCTTTGCTCATACTTGGCCCTGCCAAGGCATATTCCAATAGAGTAAGGGCTGTGACCGGGAAGATCATTATTAAACTTGGCACACTGAGTTCACTTGATCTTGTAACAGTTGTTGCTTCTCTTCTCCCCTCACCCGGCAGGGTCTGTATCTTTGGCCTTTATTGTTGCTGCTTGGGCACATTAACGCGCACATCTGTATGAGAGGCTGTCCATAAATACAGCTGAAGATGAGGGTCTGAATATGTACATTTTACACGGCAGTTGTGTTTTTTGCCTTTCTGATATATATTCACCCTCAAAAAACAAAGAACGTTCGCAAGACTCAGTGTTTGGATAATAATCGGAAAGTAATCATGGCAACATTTGAGCAATAAAATTCAGGTACTGTCCCGATCACTATAAATCCCATCTGTCCTAGCAGTTTGTAACAGTGTGCATTTCATGCCAAGTGCAAGGTTGAAGAATGCACTAGGGCTGTAATTGCTGCTGAAATAGTTGGTTGTGCTGCACTCTGATTGGTCCTGTCAAAGTGGGTCCTGGCATGTGCAAAGAGATTGGTAGTACACACAAGACCTCTGGCCTGGTTTACAGAGAAGGCTCTGCCAGATACGTGGGACGTGTCACAGGCACCTGTGGGGCAGTATGGCGTTAGGTTTTACAGGCTAACACCTGTGTTGGAGACAATATTTCTGGCAGGATTAAGTGGCAGTAAATGGAGGGAGGGGTTTAGGCAAGCTGGCGTGCTGATTCATATAATCATTATTGGGAAGGATGGATGGACTAAGGAGCAGGGCACCTTATTTTGAGTTTTGCAGACGGGATACTCCATCAAAACGTGGCTGATCTCCCTTCCACCATAGCACTAGAGCCATAGACTACAATGCACTTGTAACACAACACACGGGACACCGCCACGTTTGTAACAGTGTACCCCACTCGCCAGACTCTAAATGAAGCCCAGAGCTTTCAATAGCCAATTAAAGGTGCAGAGGTTGGTTTTGGTTGCCCAAAGTGCAGCAACCCTAAGAGACCTGTCATCTTGTGCCTCTGTCAGAACCAAATTTGAGCTTGTCGTTGCTGAGTGATGCTGGTTTAGGGTGAGAGTGTGGATGTGACATTGGAGGTTTCATGGCGGTCTTTAGAGGTAATGTGTGTGAGATGTGGTTGCGGGGCTCCAGCCCCACTGCTAGCCTTGCTGCCAATGGTTTGAACTAGTTGAAGGATGTACAGTTTAGCATTTCATAGTCCCATGAAGGAGGGGGAATTATTAAGAAATGGTGCTGTAGCTTGTCCTTGGGTTTGTTGTCTCTATAAAGCAGACGTCTTGGGCATTCTTTGTTATTGTGACAGCCATCGCTTCACATCTACCTCCATCGAGAGATGGCAATGCTTGTATTCGTTATTCTATAGACCGAAGTGATGATGGTTTCTAATGCTGGGTTGGGGGTGGAGGAGATCTCGTGCTGTCTAAAATGTTTCATATTTACTAAACTCAAATAAACTCTTACTACTATATACAATTACAAGTTCCAAGAGCAAACGTAATCGCTGGCCTGCTTCTGTAATCATTAGAACCAGAACTGGTGACGAATGCTGGCCATGGGTATTCAGGGCTGGACTGGCCATTCATCATCTGGGGCATTTCCTGGGGATCTGGAGTATTTGGAGGGAGGATTGATTGTGAAGTCTGAGGACCACTGCTTCTGTTACTGTCCCCAGATATCCGGTAGGCACCGGCAGTGCTTTGGGAGGGAGAGAGAGAGAGAGAGAGAGAGAGAGAATGGATGGATGGAAAGAGAGCGAGCTCTAGAGGGGAGGAAGGGGTAGGGTGAATATTTTTTGTCATTGCTGCAAATTATTCCCAGTCCAGCCCTGTGGGGGTTTCCAGTGAGGTATAAGCATTCTAGAAAGTCCATCCCAGCTTTTGTTCTTTGTTGAAGTTCATCCAGGGCTGGCAGGCACTCTGCTCTGTGGGGGTGGCCGGCGGGATTTTGATTGACAGTTGTCTAGGAGATCCCGGTACAGGAGTCGGTGCAGCCGCCTGGCCTTTTCTCCATCATAGGCTCGTGTCATTGTGAGAGAGGGTTTCGAAAGCACCGTCGATCGTATCGAAGGATGCCAAATAAGTGGGAATCTCCTTGAATCTGTCTCCGTCTCTAAATGCACTGAGACTGCAGATCTGATAGCGTGAACTAATATCCTGTCTTCATTAGGGCATGCATGGTTATCTTTAGTGGCTGGCTGCTGTGGGATATGGCTCGTGACTTCAAATTACCCGTCGCCATTGTTTCATTAATCATCTCTCCTAACATGGCCAGACATTCCTCTGTTTTTTTAATTTGTGTGTCATCTCTTCACGTAGTCCTTTGATATGGAAAAGCTATTTTTCGGCCTCTTTGGTGACAGAGAATTAACTCTGGTCATTGATGGACTAAATACAAACTCTGTAATTGCCAAAATGGCTGCCCCCGTAAGTAATCTGATGAATCTCTCACCAGCGCCCTCACCAAGTAGAATGGAGTTGTAGGGAGCCAGTTTGTACCGTAGTTTACGAAGACATGGGCTCTAATCTCTCATAGGTTCCTCTTCTCTTACTGTTTACGTTTTATGTGCCATTTGCATCGAAGCACCTCGACACAATATGATAAAGAGTAAGGCTTCAATGATTTCTGTATGAAGGCCTTTGGCTGACCTAAAGGCCAAAGGTCGCTGAAAGAGACATGGGATTGGGCGCTAGCTTTGCTCTACCAGACCATTCCACTGGACTGTAGCTGCGCCCTGCACTGTGCAGAATTTGTTTTTGCATTTCCATCATCATTATTGTAGTGTCTTGCAAGTTAACAATGATGGAACCCTTGTGGCTACTTATGAACTCTGCAGAGCTATGACATAATGGATAGAGTGTATTACAGTCAGTGGTTGAAGTGGGCGGGATTCATAGATTCCGTTCCCCTACTTCCTTATTTTAAACATGCGTCCCGGACGGCAGAAATCGCCAAGACCAATAGTTAAGACTCTGTCTTTTCCTTAGTGCCCAGAGAAGACAAGGGCAGTGTCCAGTTCTCCTGCCGCTGCCCCCCCCCCCCTCTTTGTTCCCCCTCTTCCCTCTCTGTTCCCCCTCTTCCCTCTCTTTCTGTCTCGCTCCTCCTCATTTAGTGAAAACCAAGACTTCAAGAAATGGGTAGTACCCTCTCTTTCCTCCTTTCGTTTATTTGCTCCCCTGTGAAATGGATCCAAAAAAGAAAAACACTTTTGCTGGAAACATCGTCTTTTTCTGACATTTTTCAATTTCTAAGTGCAGCCTCAGGGTGGAGAGAAATAAAACATTAAAAATATGAAAAATAAATAACTAATGAACTAAAGCAAGACAGAGTGGTTGCAAGGTGGGCAGATTGATTTATTCACACCTAAACACATTAGCGCCACTTTACAGTGTTTGCCAGTGAAGCGCTACTTTTGTTTTCTCGTCTCTCTTTGAACAACATTGTTTTCCCTGGGTGGGAAAGTGCACTATTACTGGAGGTACTGAAATACCTGCTTGATGGGTGAATTGGAAAACAAAATGTGTATAGCGGCTGTGTGTTCACAAATGTGGTCTTTTTAAACAATACTGCTTATGTTTTGTAAGGATATAAGCAATGGGCATTGAAACGGGTCCCTTCTGGGCCCTGTAGTCATGGCCTTAACTTTTCAGGCAAAAGCACTCACTAATTTCTGAATAATGAGTGTAAAAGGAAAAAGGTAACCATGTTGTTCCTGCTTACATTTCACATGCTTTACTTAATCTTGCATTCCCTATGAATGTTTGCTTTTTCTAGGATGTTGTTAATTTTTTTTTAGGCAGCATATTGCTCTTGTCTAGTGCGTAATTTGAATTGAGTCACATCCAGGTGTTTATAGCGGGTCAGTGCATTGCAAGTTTCTCTCAGTGGGGCAGTATGGTGTTCAGTGGGGGAGAGGATGTGGCACTATGGTCAGAGCTGCTGAATTTGGAAGTGGGGAACCAGGTTCAGCCTTCATGACCAGTCCACCAGACCACTCCCCCTGAGGGATCACATTCCCATGCTAGACCTTAGAAGGCCCCGCAAGAGCTTAAAATCCCTGGTGTCTTAGCACCAGCAGGTGGACCCTAGCAGTGGCAAGTGTGGGTTAACCTTGAAGGCCTGTCCACCACAATCCATGAAGTTCACCTCCAGTCTTGCGGGCAGGCCTATGAAGCAGCACACCATAGAGTGACAGTGACTCTGTCACTGAGGTCACAGGACCCTTGAGCAGGGTGGCTCTAGGGCAGTGCGACCGCACCGGGCGCTGACTTCAGGTGGAGGTGTTGTTTTTGCAAGTATAATATGGTTTTAAAAGCACTTGCTGCCTCCTTCCTGGCCTCCAACAATTTTCGGCAACAATAAAAATGTCATGATAACTCCAGTGATTAATGTTCTTAGTAGAGAGAGATGGTGTTTTGTCTATGGAAGTTTTGACTCATGGAAAGGAAGCGCGGAGGGTTAATGTGCCTGCTGCTAAGAACATGTACCATGCAGATCACAAAGTGCACATAATGTAAATAGGTCAGTGGGTTACTGCTTTTGTTCAGAGAGACCCTATTGTTACTTGCAGTTAATAAGTTAAAATCCTAACATAGAACAGTGAGCTATTAACTGTCATGTAAGAGCTGCATGGAAACTGCAAGGTATAAATTAGAGCGTTATGGTTTTTTCCCCAGTCTTTGTTTATCCTAATGTTGCAAAAAAGGGCTCATTTGGGTAGAAATCAATTCTGATTATTAAAGAGAGCAAAACCAAAGGGGATGATGGACGGAGTGTTGAACATTGCAAGCACTCACCCCCAGTCAAATGATCTGGGTTTAATCCATCATCATTCATTAGCTCACTCCGCCACCCCAGTTCAGACATGGCCATATGCAAATCAGTCTGACCCTGTGCCTCATGGGAACAGTCCAGCCCGAACTGCCAAGCCATGTCTTCCCTGGACCGGAAACAAGCATCCTGGGACCGGTTTCTGGCTTACAGCCGTCATCAGCCAGGCTATCTTGAATCCAGTGGCAAAGTGAGCAGGGGACCCACGTCTGGGCCAGAAATAGGTCCCAGGATGCTTGTTTCCGGTAAAGGGAAGACATGGCTTGGCAGTTCGGGCTGGACTGTTCCCATGAGGCACAGGGTCAGACTGATTTGCATATGGCCGTGTCTGAACTGGGGTGGCGGAGTGAGCTAAAGAATGATGATGGATTAAACCCAGATCAGTTGACTGGGGGTGAGTGCTTGCAATGTTCAACACTCCGTCCATCATCCCATTTGGTTTTGCTATGTTCGCCCTAAGTTGGCAGGGTATGCCCAGACGTGGGTCCCTTGCTCACTTTGCCACTGGATTCAAGATAGCCTGGCTGATGACGGCTGTAAGCCAGAAACCGGTCCCAGGATGCTTGTTTCCGGTCCAGGGAAGACATGGCTTGGCAGTTCGGGCTGGACTGTTCCCATGAGGCACAGGGTCAGACTGATTTGCATATGGCCGTGTCTGAACTGGGGTGGCGGAGTGAGCTAAAGAATGATGATGGATTAAACCCAGATCAGTTGACTGGGGGTGAGTGCTTGCAATGTTCAACACTCCGTCCATCATCCCCTTTGGTTTTGCTAGATTATTAAAGAGAACCACCAACCATGGTATTACGTTTTAAATTCTGAGTTTGCGTTTCTCCAGACCAATCACTATTAAACTATGCTGCCTACTAGTATGGTTGTCATGTGACTCCTACATCTTGTAGTCCTTTGTCTTATGTAACATTTCCTATACAGTTATTTACACACGTATGATTGATTGTCTCTGAGTAATATGTGTGATGTAAAGTGCTCTGACACCTTACACTGGTATTAGTGGTGCTATAAATTTTCTGATACTTTATTATTTTGACATTTTTACACATGCTAACAGTCTCTACAAAGATTTTTCCTTATTAGTATCAGTGGAACATACAACTGCAGAAGTGAGAAAGGTGACCTGTCAATCTTCGCAAAGGGCCCTCCACTTCACAGCAGCACAAATCACACTTTTTAGTAACTTTTGATCCATTTGAGCTATAAACAATTTATTAGTTAAAAATCGTCAGATTATGCAGCAGATGATGTATTATGTGGCAAATATGGCAGAGCCATAATTATGTGGAAAACATTTGCAAACTAGAATATTTTGCCATTCATGTTTGAACTGCTCTTGTGGAAAAAGGGAGGAGAAATGCTGATGACAGAAACTCCATGGCTGCGAGACAAATGGCTTGCAATTCCACTTTTAAGGATATTTGGGACATTCTGTGATTGGAAACGTATCCCACTTTGTGAATGTATTTTAATGTCAATAACTCATATTAAACCTTAAATAAACATGTGTATCCATTGGTTAAATTAAATAACGTAGTAAGCTGTAGCCGGTTAGTGAAATGGGAAACAAATACTAAAAATTGGGATAATTTGCTCTTTCTGCCACACCTCTGACTCCGCCCACTGACCCAATCCACAGGTTATTCCAGCCCTCGGATTCTCCGCCCACAGTTCCCCTACTTTTTTCCCCCACTTCGACCACTGATTACAGTGATGGTTGCTTTAGAATGTGGAGTTCGCCTTTGCACGTGGACAAATAAAGACGTGTGATACCAAGCTCCATGTGTGGCGTAGTCATTTACAGGTACCCCTGCGGGGAAGATGCTACAAATGGCGACGAGGATGGGATAAGTAACCCGAAGATTGGCAGTGCTCTCTCAGAGAGTTTGCTGTGGTCCAGGCAAACTGCTCGTTACAGAGAATTTACACGTCGTTGGTCGAGAACCTGTGGGTCAGGCCATATTAAAAGGTACCGCGCTACTATGCAACATCGAGCCATACATAGTACGGAGTGATTAACATTGCGATTACAAGTGCAGCTAAGCAGAGTTCAACCAGCTGTCAAGACAAGTACAAAGCGACAGGCAAGTGCAAGAGAACGCTGTGGTTGGAAGCAGACAATCACATAATGTCAATGTACTTACCAGAGCCTTGAAAAAGGAAGAGCTCTACGACCTCAGCAGTGGGCGAAGAGATCCAAGAAGAAGCACAGGGGTTGTGCTACCTGAGCTGTCGAATACCTGTAGTGGCATACCATCAAAGCTGCCGGGTGGCGGCTAAGAACAATGCCAAAGGTCTCGGAGAAAGTGAAGAGCTCCAATGGAAGCCAAGAGAGAGGTCACCATTCCAAAGACTGTCCATGATGACCCAGAGGCCAGCACATCACAGAGCCTTAGAGATGCAGCTGGGCCTAGTGGCTTAGTGGACTAATGTGTCCACTGTAGAGGCCTGTGTTTGACCTCATGGTCACAGGTTCACATCCTGGTGTGTTCACTCAGCATTTCATCCTTCTGAGGTCGATAAAATGAGTACCATTGAGTTGGGTAGCAATAAACATCTGTTATTCAGCGGCAAGATCCCCTTGGGTGAATGTGCGCTTTACAAATACAAATGCTATGTTATGTCCCGGGTCATAGCGGACAGCAGACAGTGTTGGAGAGAACGCCACTTTCAGTGTCAGCCACTCCCACAAATGGTTACAATAGCGCCTCTTCTTAAAACCACCATCATCATTCGATACCGCTAAAAAGCGGTATCGAATGATGGACTACATGGATAGAGACATTTGAAGATTTCATTGAAGCACTTGAAGAGACTGATAACAAAAAGAATATCAAATACCTCAAAAATCTAGCTTGTGATGGCGTAAAGGAAGTCATAAAGAAAATGTCACAAACCGATAAAGAAATCACATACCATCAGATTAAAGAAACCTTGACTCTCAAATTCAATCCAGTACCAAATGTTGACTATGAAAGATATATTTTCAGTCAAGAACAACAGAAAGTTGGTGAAACCAATGATGAATTTGATCAAACGCTGTAAGTTCAATTAATTTAATGATGAAAAACCATACGTCTCAGGTTCATTGATGGATGCTTGTCCGATTCATTCAGACAGCGAATGCTAAAAGAAATTCTGAGTCTGAAATGAGTGTTAATGGCTGCTAGAGCTGAAGAGTGTGCTGATCGACAAGCTGCTGACATGCCCAGAATGAATCAGTCATGAGTGTGAAAATCACGTCAAAGCAAAAGACTGAAGGGCACAAGGTGATGTCTACATGTAAAAATAAGCTATGTTTTAGATGTGGATTTTCGTTTCCACACAACGACAAATGTCCCACCATTAGACAGATATGTAAGGGCTGTGGGAAGGAGAACCATTTTGTGACGGTGTGCAAAGCAGAGGGAAAAACAAGTGCGTCATGGTGCGAAGACAAATGGCCACCGGAAAGTTCCAGAAGCAACATTCGCATAGCCACACGATCAAGTGGAGACGTCAGGTACGACAAAACAACACTGAATGAAGTCAATTGTTATCTAAATCATCATCAAACAG
This sequence comes from Calotriton arnoldi, assembly GCA_963921515.1. Classification (NCBI taxonomy): domain Eukaryota; kingdom Metazoa; phylum Chordata; class Amphibia; order Caudata; family Salamandridae; genus Calotriton; species Calotriton arnoldi. Next base: position 4,265,193 of record CAWUFW010000046.1, on the reverse strand, counting down.
TTCCTCCATATCAGTATCAAGTGAAAGTGAAGATGGTTGTGCCAGGTCGATGTTTACTTCAGAAAAGCGTGCGCATGTTGGACTGGCCGCATGTGAAGAAAAATGTCAATCAAAGAAAAGTCGACATGCCAAAGCACACAGTAATTCAAACATTGTCCGAAAATTGCACATAAAATAAATGGTTGTTCGATACCTTTCATCGTCGACAGTGGTGCGTCGCTAAAAAATATGCCTGAGGAGAAATATAATGAATTGCATCCCTTACCTCAACTTATGTCGTCAAAAAACAAAGTGTATACATGAGCTGCATCAACACCGTTAAAAAGTCAAAATTCATTTGTAGTGAGGATGAAACACAAGAAAACTAAGGTGCAAGCACCCATCCATGTGCTTCAAGTGATAGCGTCAAGTGCCTATCTACTCTGCTTCAGCACAGCTGCTGTTATGGGACTGGTTTCCGTGAACTACAACATAAATGCTCACCATGAAATAGTAAGTCAGTTCCCGTTGTTGTTTCATGGTTTAGGAAAGCGTAAGACTATGAAAGTAAAGTTGTATATTAATGAGGACGTCCGTCCTATTTCTCCAAGGCATAGGCAAATAGCTTTTTATTTACAAGAAGCTGTTGAAAAAGAACTTGAATCATTACTTCCCATCATAGTAGTGCTAAAAAAGTACAGTGAAGGAGCGGTCCGCATATGTGTTGACATGCGTCAGGCAAAGCCATTGAACGAGATCGACATCTAGGTCCACACATTGCTGATATAACACAAATAAATGGTGCAAACATTTTCTCTCGCCTTGATTAAATAAAGGTTATCATCAGCTGTAACTCAAAGAAAACTGCAGGTACATTACAACCTTTTCTACACATGTTGGTCTGTTTCGATACAAAAGGCTAAGCTTTGGTGTGTCATCAGCTGCAGAACTTTTTCAAGACTTCATTCGACATATCATACAGCATGTCATTAATGGGTTAAATTATAGTGATGACATATTGGTTTTCAGAGCTACCCAAAAAGAGCACAATAAGACTTTCAGACAAGTATGTCATTTACTGGCTGATGCAGGTTTGACTTTGAATGCAGATAAATGTGAGTTGCATAAGAGAAAGTTAAAATTCTTTGGCCATATCTTTTCTGATGGGGGGTATGATGCATTCATTTGTTCACATTGCCAGCTACTGTGCTAGATATATAGAAGACTACCACTGTATGTGCTCCATTGAGAGATTTGACGATAAAGAATGTTTAATTTCAGTGGTCATATGTGAGAGCAGTTTTAAGAAAATCAAACAAGCCATTGAGAATGCTACTGAAATGGCTTATTTCAATCCGAAACTTCATACCGAAGTTGTTGTTGACGCTAGCCCAGTTAGGATAGGTGCTATCCTTGCACAGCATAGCGGACACCCAAATACTCGAACGCATATTGTGTCATATGCAAGTTGGAGATTGTCCCAACCAGAACATGCTTACTTGCAACCTGCAAGAGAATGTTTAGACGTGGTATGGGTGTGTGAACACTTCCATGTATTCCTATATGGAAAGCCTTTTACGCTGGTAACTGATCATCAAACTTTACTAACAATATTTGGCAATTCAAAGGCCAAGATGCCTCCTTGCATTGAATGTTGGGGACTATGGCTACAAGAGTATAATTATAACACTGTGCATCGTCCAGGAAAGGATTATTAACCTGCTGACTACTTTACCAGAGTGCCCATTCAAGGTCATGACACTCCATCTAAGTCAGCTGAAGCTTATATCAACTTTATCGTAAAATCAAACATACCAGCTGCCATTTCATTAGCCCCAATTATCACTGCCATGAGCAACGCCAGTGACATGATAAAGTTGAACGATGTAATTACACATCAGTCGTAGAACCAGCCCACTCGACCTCTCCCCAGTGAGGGTGAATAACAAAAATACAGAAATGTCAAAGATGAGCTGTCCCTAACTCAAGAGGGAGTTATATTGCGAGGGTCGAGAATCTTGATTGCGGCGAGTCTGTGGCAGAAAATTATTGAAGTGGCCTACGAAGGACATAGGGGAATTGTTACCACAAAACGAGCTCTCCGAGACTGAGTCTGGTTTCCATATCTCGATGAGCGAGTTGAGAAGGAATTAAAGGCCTGTCATCTATGCAACTGCCTATCTACAAAAGTTGCTCAGCACACCCTAAACATATCAGAACTCCCAAAGCATGCCTGGAAGAAAATAGCCATTGACTTTTTCAGTCCACTCGACAACAGACATCACCTGATGGTGATTGTGGACAAATAGTCGTGATTTTAATTAATAGCGGATCTCTCATACAGCATTCAAGACCGAGTCATTAAGAGACTAAATGACGTCTTTGCGACATAGGGTGTTCCAACCATACTAAAATCTGACAATGGTCCGCCTTTTAATAGTCGGGAGTTCAAAGACTTCTTAGAGCATCTGAATATAAAGCCTCCAGAGAGCATTCCTCTGTGGCCACAGGCCATTGGACTGGTTGAAAGATTTATGAGCATGCTAAAGAAAGCTGTGCAGCTTGAGAAGCTCAATTTAGAAATTGTGTTAAACTCTACATTGTAAGCTTACCATTTAACATCTCACTTGACCATTGGTGTAAGTACGTCAACATTGATGTTCGGAAGAGCAATGACAACCAAGATACCTCAGTGGACCAATCAAAGGGAAAGAGATGAGAATGCAACTCATGCGAGGGACTTGGTTCAGTAACAAAAGAGGAAAACATATGCTGACCGAAGACGGCATGCGAAAAATATCGACTTTCAGAGGAGACAGAGTGCTTGCACATCAGATGTGGAAAAGAAAATCTGATGCTCCCTTTGATGCAGAACCTTCCAGAGTGATGTCGACCAAAGGACAAACGGTCACTGCCCAGCACCCTGGAGTCTATTTCTAGAGACTATTCTCACTTTCGGCGTTAGATTCATAGTGCACCAGATCTCCATGGTGAAAGAGAGACTGATTCTGAAGCACCAGTGACTGCTGCTGCCTTTTCACCATCCCAGCAGATATTGGATCATGATGGTGGCATGTCTCAACTTCGCACAACACATTCAGGTCGAACAATTACAGTGCCAAAGAGATTAATTGAAGAGATTTAAATGTATATATGTATATATTTTGTAAAATTGGTAAGTTTTGGTTGAACAGAGGGGGAGATGTAGTGACTTGAGAGTTAACAATGACAAAACCCTTTTGGCACCTGATGAACTCCCTAGAGCTATGACGTAATAAATAGAGTGTATTTCAGTGAAGGCTGCTTTAGAAGGTGGAGTTCCACGTTACACACGGATGAAAAAAGATGTGGGATACTAAGCTCTGTGTGTGGCGTAGTCATTTACGGGTACCCCAGCGGGGAAGACACTACAATTATGTTCTTGAGTTTTATATTGCCTGGCATAACTTAATAAGATATGCTGGTTGGCGCAAGATGGTGGTTAATTTAATTATTTAGTGCTTTTATAAAGTGGCGGCAAAGACCACTTTTAAATTACCTTGAAATGCTAATTGAAAAGAAGATAAAAAGGTAGGTGGAGAGAACAAGGAAAGACTAAAATGGCCTTCAGACAATAGTCCTGTGCTAGAAAGGTCTCAAGGAGTGGCAGTCATTCCAGTTGGTGAAGCTTTGGAGAGGAAGGATAGTGTAACCCAGCAGTGATCACGACTGTATTACATGCTGAAGTAAAGGCAAACTTGTCTTTGGTTTCTGACTGCACATATGACAACAAACTCCACAGAAGCAACAGGTCCTGAGGTGTGCAACCAGGGGTGTAGCTTCAGGCAGGTGTTTGGGGTGTTACACCCTTCCCTAATAAATGTATTCTGGTTTACATAGTTGGGTACAGGTGCTTTCAGTCGGGTAGGGTGAGGTGTCTGTCAGATTTCACCTATGCTTTTTTACATACACACACACACACACACACACACTCTCCTCTCTATTTTGAAGTTCTTAAAGAATTTAGATTATTTCACAAAATATTTAGGGCCAGATGTATGACCGTGGAAATAGCGCCTCGCAAATTGCGAGTTTTTTGCGACTTGCAATTTGCGAGGCGCTATTTCCAATGTACAACAAGTGTTGTTCACACTGTTAGCGATTCCGAATGGGGTCGCAAATTGAGAGGCTCATGAATATTAATGAGCCTCTTGCAATTTGCGACCCCATTGGGAATGGCAGGCCCTCCCAGGTATGGTGGCCTGCTGGGCTCAGCAGACCACCATGTCTGGGACTGCTTTAAATAAGCAGTTTTTTTAAATGCAGCCCGTTTTCCTTAAAGGAAAACGGGATGCATTTAAAAAAAAAAAAAAAGGAAATGTTTTTGTTTCATTTTTTAAGGGCAGGTAGGGGTCCCTGGGACCACTGCCTGCCCTTAAAGAATATTTTCCCCTGCATTTGCAAAGGAGAAGGGGTCCCCTGGGGACCCCTTCCCTTTTGCGAGTGCATTACCACCCTCTTGAAGAGGGTGGTAATTTGCAAGTGTTTTGCGACCGCAATTGCGGTTGCAAAACATTTGTACATGGGGTTGCGCTCGCTATTAGGAAGGGAACGCCCATTATCCCCCGGTCAAGAGATTGGAGTTAAATTCATCGTTCTTTTGCTCACTACGCCACCCCAGTTTGGACCCAGCCATATGCAAATCACTCTTGACCCTTTTCCTCATGGGATCAATCCAGCCCGAACTGCCAAACCTAGTCCTCCCTGGACCGTAAACAACCAAACTCTGGGACTGGTTTCAGTGTATATCACCTCTCATCAGCCAGACTAGCCTGAATCCAGTGGCACAGTGAGCAAGGGACCCACGTCTGGGCATACCCATCCCACTTAGGGCGAGAAGTACTGCAGCAACAAATGATGGATGGAATGCTGAATAAATCAAACATTCTCCCCCAGTCAAGAGATCTGGGTAAAATACATTGTTCTTTTGCTCACTATGCCACCTCAGTTTGGACCCAGCCATATGCAAATCAGTCTTGACACTGTTCCTCATGGGAACAGTCCAGCCCGAGCTGCCAAGCCTGGTCATCCCTGGACAGGAAACAAGCATCCTGGGACCGGTTTCGAGGTATATCACCTCCCATCTGCCAGGCTAGCTTGAATCCAGTGGCACAACGAGCAAGGGACCTACATGTGGGTATGCCCATCCCACTTAGGGCGAAAAGTGCAGCAGCAACAAATAATGGACGGAATGCTGAATAAATCAAACATTCTTCACCAGTCACAAGGATCTGGGTTTAATCCATTGTTCTTTTGCTCACCATGCCACCCCAGTTTGGACCCAGCCATATGCAAATCAGTCTTGACCCTGTTCTTAATGCATTGAAATATGTTTTAACTGTACTATGAGAATTGCCTTAATGTAGTTTTGTATAAAGTTATTTAATAAAATGTACATATACAACTTTCTGTATTGCGTTTCATAATGGTACCTCAAAATGGAAGCATATAGATGTGAAAGGCTTATTAATGAGTAAACAATTAGGCAACATACCTGTAGTGATTTTAACACTTAAACGCGGAGGTAATGATGTGAATTATCCATTAATCCAAAAGGTATATCAGTAGAGCATTTGATTCAGAGTAAGGTGCATTTCTTTTTATGGTCTACTGTAAAAGGTGATCATGCTGTCACAGTGGTACAGTAGGGGTTGACTTGGCATATTCCACATTGTAAACAGAATCATTCTAAGGGTGTACTAACTTGGGATGTGACTTTGAAGCTTGACATCAGTGCTGGCTTTGAGTATTGGATATTATGTTTTTCTGCAGCTGTGCAAAATTTTCACACTGTTCACAAAACGGCACAGTAGGAGGCCAGGCAATTTTAACCATGTGTCGGCCATCTTGAATGCCTTACATCTGGTGATCTTAAAAAAGAGGATTTTGCAGAGTCTCTTTTATTGGTACCCAAAGCTACCTTTGCACACCAATCCTTTTTTTCAACATCTAAATTTAAGGGATACCAGTTAGCACTTCTGCTTAAGTTAGTGTATCTGGGTCTCCTGGTTGTAGCCCTGTAATATATATGTGAAGTGGTGGCTGGGCCTTCTCAGAGGTAGCTTAGAAGTTCATGCTGATACACCTCAGATAAGAGCATTCTTTGCTCCTATTTCAGGTCTAAAAATATACTTTTGTCATGCAATAGGTATAATTTGTTGTGAAAACAGCATTTGTCCATGCCTTTGTTTGCATGTGTTAGAACATTAAAGCCATAATCTGTTGTCTTTGGCATTGCTTTTTAGGTCGAGCCTACTAAACAGCACATGTGCTATCTGTTGTGAGGTATAATGTGGCTCACAAAGAATATAGAGGGGCTTGGAGCCTACCAATTGCTTACCTATCATTGGCTTTCTTGTAATTCTCATTCTCTTGCTTTTTGTTTGTGGCTGACATCTCTGCTTCCCTGCTTGCTTTTCAAGCACTACTTTTTAGGTCGCGCCTGAGCCAGCGTGCATGCGCTGCTCTGCGAGACTTTTAGTAAGGGCTTTTCCACGCTAAACACACGCACGTGCGTGTGCTTTTTTTTAGCACCCGCAATTGGCCTTTGCATGCGTCTTTCTAAGAAAGACAGCATGCAATTTGTCCAAGGCGGGTGCATGTCCCGCCTTCCCTGTGCCCTGGCCTATCCTTCTCGGGAGCGAGCAGCGGCCCACACTGTACCAACTGCATTCCTAACATTCTTTGCCGTGCGCGCGCGCGCACTACTCGCAGGCTTTTTTTAAAATTTCCTTTTAGCGCGCGCGCACACACAACTCCCGGGCTTGTTTTACAAGTGACTGCATAACACAAGCGCGTGCTTCCCGCCCCCCCCCCAGCCGGCGGCTCCCTGGCTCTAGACTGCTGCAGTGCTTAGCTCAGCCCCGAGTGGCCTTGCAGTGTCCCTCATGACGCGCTCCTCTGCAGACTGCCGCTGGGAACCCTGCAAGTTCAAGGGCAGTAGACCCGGCCTCCTACAAAACCTACTTTTATATGATGACATTTCTTGACACCCTACGAAACCTACTTTCGCTTTCATTTTACAAGTGACTGCATAACACAAGCGCGTGCTTCCCGCCCCCGCACCCACCCCCCCAGCAGCCGGCGGCTCCCTGGCTCTGGACTGCTGCAGTGCTTAGCTTAGCCCCAAGTGGCCTTGCAGTGTCCCTCACAATGCGCTCCTCTGCACACTGCCGCTGGGAACCCTGCAAGTTCAAGGGCAGTAGACCCGGCCTCCTACGAAACCTACTTTTATATGATGACATTTCTTGACACCCCCCTTAACATTATATTATTCTGACTAAACTGTACTTGGGAAATGTTGCTGAATACATTTAACAATTCCTCCACAATTGCCTTCATTTGCGTGACTCCATGCTGGCAGCCGTGAAATTTAGCATGCTTGCGGACGGTAAACAAATACACAAGTAAAAAGCCTTGCTTAACCCTCCCGTGCGACTCTCTGCTGGAGGAGGATGAGGCGGCTGCAGGGTGCATGCAGGGCAGGAGGAGCAGGGTGAGGGTCTGCAGCAGGCAGGGAGAGTACAGGGAAGCCCCGTGCAGCTTCATGGCAACAACAGCACAAATGGCAGCCCGACTCCTGCAACTTCTATGAAAGAGCATTCCTCTGCCTCGCGGCCGGGCCGGGGATTTTTTTTAAACTGGAGAAGGAAGTGAGGTTGGACGGATGTGGGCGGGGCCAGCATGCCCCTGGTTTTGAAAGCCAAAATAACAGCCTGGCTAGCGTACCAGGCTAGTGAGACTCTTTCAGTGCTGGTACCTTTGAGTGCTGGACGATTAGCAGGACCACCAGTAGATTTCTGGGACCAACGAGGCTGCCACAAGATGTGGAGGGGACAGGGAGGGTTTTTTGCCTCTCGCGCCGCGAATACACCTAAACTGCAAAGTGGAGACGAGAGGGGCAGCTAATTGCAATCTCCCCCCCACTGGGGGCACTGCAGGCTACATCGGCATTCTTATCTATAGCTGGTTTTGGGGGTTTCTGTCTCTGATCTGCCTGACATTTGCATTAGCAGTATGCATCCCGTCCTAGCTAGGCACAGACCTCTGACCCACTTAGCAAGGGCGCAGCTCAGGCGTCCTCCGAGTAGGGGATGAGGGGGTCCTGCATGCCAACCTTTGAAAGGGGGAAGAGGGATATTTGCAAAATATATTGTATTTTCTGCATTAACTTGTACTTAAGTGAGGGAAATTCCAGGCGGAAGGAAGCGGGCGGGTTAAAAAAAACAAGCATTGGCATAGCCAATAGGTCTCACCTTTGGGACCTTATAAGTGTTTAGCCATGCAACAGTTGATGTTATTGCACAATGGATATTGTGCTGGATAACTAAACACTTATAAGGTCCCAAAGGCGAGACCTATTGGCTATGCCAATGCTTGTTTCTTTTGTGTTTAGCACTCCATGAGAGTGCATGAGTTTTCGATCAGTCTCCCTCATGTACTTCTCTGCCACTGCACTTGTGTGCTCTCTGTTACATGAGTGCAACTCCCTGCTCCCTCATGTTTGTGCTCACCCATGTGCTTCTCACCATTGCATACCCGTATCCTCTATGTTACTTCACTCCACCTGCGCACTCCTTCCCTCTCCCTGTTGTTACAGAAAAGGCCACTTCTCCCAGCCAAATGCCTTTTTGGCATCTAGAGTTATAAATGATAGCAGGTTTTGTCCCACTATGTCCAGTCGATTAATGCCACTGCAAGATTAGTGCCTCCTGTAGTTTCTGTACCAGGGATAAACCCATATTGCCAAGAGGTCACTAAGTGAATTGCTATTTGACTAAGTCTCTGAGATATGAGACAAGCATACATTTTATAATATGAACATGAGATTGGATAATAGGAGTTAAGTTATAATGGTGGTTTATACTTTCTGAGAAAGACCATCCTTCAAGCAGAATTCCAGGAGGAAAGTATATGTGCCCCTAGCTAGTATGAACTTATTATGTAATTGAAGAAAAAAAGGAGCTTTTTCATTCACAATTGCTTTTCATCACACAGAATCACATCAATCCCTGCCACCTGGCTTAGTGGAACAGCGCAAATTACCCTTGAAAGGTGGCAGAATTGGAGAAACTAGCTGCTTTTGTTGAGCCAGGACCAAAGTTGATAGCAAGACTTAATCCAAGAAAGGGTCAAAGGCACACTTGTCAACATGATTTCCTGTTAAGGCAATATAAAGGTGTGTATAGAACTGTGAAAAAGCAACCACTATCTCAGGAGTGGTGGAACAATGTTTCCCATTTGGATGTGTGATATCTAAAACAGTGCAGGTGGATATAGTATCTCCATCATGTACAAGTGAGAGACACCTATGCTTTATCCCTTTGTTCAACTCGGAAGTGCCATGAGGATTGAAGTTTCTGGGCTGTGGATTTAGCACATAGTGAATGAATCCGAAATTGGACATGCATCAGCTTGCACCAGGTAGCATGTATGTATGTAGTGCAAACCTAGCTAAAAGACATGATATTGCATAACATGAATTTGCATGTCATTAAATTGTATTACTGTTAAAGATTCTTTTTATGTGCAGATTTGTGTGACAAATTACTTGTGTGAGTTGGTGATTTTAATGATGCATATGCTCATAACTGATGAGCTAATTAAGTTGCACTTGAAACAACTTTGTTAGGTGGGTTAGAAATTTGATTAACAATGAAATATAATTATGACTCATTTTCGTGTTAGACTCCATTTTAATGGAATGGATGAAGTTTCGCTGCTGTGAGTCTTCTCTCCTCACAGTTTCAGAGGAGCACAGGGTGCTATGAGATAAATGCTGATTGTCCTTAAAAAGCATGTATTTTGAATAAAACTTTCCACAGTGTACCCAATGTATAATTTTAAAGTACTTCCGCTGGAAGTTCTGATGTAGGCCTGCAGAACAACAACATTTTATGACCTTTCGTTTGAGAAATGTTTCATATTATACGGTACATCTCTAGAGTGCAGTTGTTGAGGAGGCAAGTGGAAGATTTTGTTTTACTTTAAGAAATGGGTTAGTGCTAAGAGTTTTAATCATTACGAGGTTGCTTTTGATTTGCCAATGCGACCTCATCATGATTGTCATGCTGAATCTATAGTTTTGCTAATTGTTTATGCATAAATGCATATTAAATACCCTCATTTTTAAGGTTTGGGGCGACTTCTCATTTTCCTCCCGAGACACTGTCCAATTATTTTGAAACTTTCTCCTTCTCCCTTAAAATGCTATCAGTACTCTTTATGAGTTTGACACTTACAATCCGGAGAGATTTAACTGCTTAAATAAGGATTTTTTGCTATGATTGTGTGTTCTGTATCTGAGCAATCATGGCAAATTATGCACTTTCTCTGTATCACTGATATTAACAATTCTGTTATAAATCTTTTAGACTTACCTTCAATCTAGAACTTAGTTATTGAGTGGCCCCAGTTCCTATATACATTTTACTCTGTTAATTAATGGGTTTAACATTGAGGAAGGTGGTGTCTATCGTCGCTAAATCAATGAGAACTACGGAGCCAGATCACCTGAGGTAAAAATCAGGGTGCATAAATATTGTGGTTCAGTACATTATTGGGGTTCTGCTCCCACAAATTTGGTAGCAGAGGATGGTTAGCACAAGCTCACTACCTGTTTAAGGGCTTTCTGGTGTCTGATCCTCTTGGGAAGAGACTAGCTGTATTGGCTTTGTGTTCCTGAATGAATTTGGAGTGCAAGTATGAATAGGGAGAAATTGAGTTTGTGAATGCACGTTGAAGTAAGAGCCAATGGTGATGGATTTCTGTTTTTGTATTGAGTTATTTGGGTATTCGTTGAAGATTGTGGGCTCAATTGGTGAATTGATTACTATTGTGTTGACGTACTATATATTAACAAAATGAGAACGAGTCTCCTATTTCATTAGCTACTGTTCCTATGACCACTTTCTCGTGGTTTGTTAGGTGCACTGTCCTGGAACCCACAGACCATGAGAAAGTGGTCATAGGAACAGTAGCTAATGAAATAGGAGACTCATTCTCATTTTGTTATTATATTGATTGATTGGGAAGACGAACGGGTCTTAGCTCTCGCTTCTCCCTCTCTTCTCTTATTTATGTTGAGATATATGTGTTGATGTACTATTCATATTTTGATCACATTTGAAGTTTTTATTGTTATTGGATTGAATTGAGTTGGTTATCGGATTTGTCGTAAATCCAAAATCTCGAGATATTGATTATTTGTCAGTCATTGTGGTGTGTAAAGTGAAGCATCGCTAACACATTAATAGGCATTCTGAACTAACAGATTTCTTTTCTAGGTTGTGTGTTTAATTTTGAACAGTGTAACTTGCTGTTGAGTGCACTAGACCAAGCACACTGTTCAGAGAAGGAGACTGCTGGATGGGAGTTCACCTGGTATGAATAGAGGGTGGTTCAAATAGAACTATGTTTTCTTGTCTTGGTTTGAGTATTAGTTTGACAATTTTTATTTACAGTACTTGACTTTTCCTTTCCTTTCTAGTGTAAACAGACAAAGGGTTATTTAGTTTTGATTTAAGAGAGGTTTTGCAATTGTTTTCCTGGTTAACAGATAAGTCCTGCTGTGATTGGTTACTGCTAGACCTGGCATCCTTGGTGTGGTTTTCCCCTAACTTTTTGCCTTCAGCCCTCCTGTTTTGCTGACTTCGTTTTTGCTGGCTCTTGGACTCCGCACACTTTGCCATTGCTGACCGTCGCTAAAGTGCTTTTGCTCTCTCCTTAAAACAGGGTAGAATTGGCTTATACCTAATTGACATATTCAATTTACTTGCAAATCCCTAGTAAATTAGCACTACCTGTGCCCAGGGCCTGTAAATTAAATGCTACCAGCGGGCCCGTAGCACTGATTTTGCCACCCACTCAAGTTGCACTTTAAACATGTTTAAGGTCTGCCATTGCAGCCTGTGTGAGCAGTTTTAAATTGCGAGGTTGACCTGGCAAAATAAATCCTTTGCCAGGCCCAAACCTTCCATTTTAATGCGTGTAAGTCACCCCTATGGTAGGCCCTGTACAGCCCTAGGGACATGGTGCAGTGTATTTTAAAAGTGGCGAGGTACATTTTAGTTTTACATGTCCTGGTATTGAAAAACTCTTACATTTGTTTTTCACTACTGTAAGGCTTAACTCCCCCATGGGCTAACATTGGAGTTACCATACTACATCTTCTAGGTAATAATTTCCAAATGAAAGTAGGTAACCTGTTCATGTGTATTTGGAATTGTAATGAAAAATCCTCTCTCATGGTGAAGTCTGATGTAAAATTACAATTTTGAAAATGCCACTTTTAGAAAATTGGCATTTTCCTGCCTTAGCTATTTAGTGACTGTAGCCTGTCTCTGGGCCACATGACTGGCTGTAGCTGATAGTTGGGCTTTGTGCATTCCTCCTAGACATCCATTCACAATATAGAGCTTAGGTGTGCCTGGATGGGATATCACTGGCAGGATGGTAGGTAGGAGCTGGGCACAACTTTCCTTACACCAGAATAGGCTGTCCTGCCTCCACACAAAGGGCTGTATACCCCCTGTAGTTATTCTGGAGCCAGGACAGGGAAGGCAGGATGCCTAGGGACTTCAAGCTTCTCCCACTTCAAAGAAAGTATAAATAAATATTGACCACAGACACCAACTCCTTAGTACACTTCTGGACATGTGGACACTCTGCTAGGAAGAAGGACTGCTGTGCTGCTGAAAGGGCTGCCGCTCTGCTGGACTGCTACTCTGAAAGATTGCTGCCCTGCTGTGCTCACATGCTGCCTGCTGCACTCACCTGCTGCCTGCTGCGCTCGCCTGCTGTCCTCGTGCCTGGGTGAAAAGGACTGGACCTGCATCTGCTGAACCCAGGACCTCAAAGTAACTCCAAGGGCTTGTTGGATGGCCAGCAAAAGGTCCACCCACCTATGGAATGATGAGAGGAGTTGGGTATAATACTAATACCTGGATTTCAAAATGGAATAAAAACACTGCATATGAATTTACAGTTTTCATTAGATGGTACCTTTAATATTAGGACACTAGAACTTTTGAGACAAACCATCTATGATATGAAGCCGATTCCCAAACTTACATAATTTAAGGTGCTTAATAAATGGGATTGCATGGCTACTGAGAAGGAGAGAAAGCAAACCTCCAAAGAGGCAAAGACTACATTGAGACAATGGCTTGAGAGTAAACTGGAAAGACAGGAGAGTGGGTGGAGAGAAGATATGATTGAATGTGTAAAGTCCTTTCCTGCTATAGTTACTGAGTAAGAGCAGAGTAAAAGGGAAATGAAGAAGAAGAATGAGTAGTCAGATGATGATGACAAATTTATAAGTGAGCTTTTGAATTCTAGACCTCCTCCATATACAGATAGATCAATGGAGACGGCCCATACTACTGTAGGGGTTGATATGGGTGCTGGGGGAAGTGCACCGGCAGAACGTACAGTGACAGCAGCAATGCCTAGTACAAGTAGAAGTGGGTTACCAAAAATTCAGACACAAGTTACTCCTGTGAGTGCAGTGATAGTAGAGCTGCCACCTAAAGAAATCTGTATTGGAATTTTAAAAATAGAATTTGGCAAATTGTTGCAAGGGATTGTGGATTTGAACAGATAGTTGACTTAAAATGCTAATGAAATGAGATATTTGATAAAAGAAGCTGCTAGATGTGCTAATAAAGCCCATGACAAATTGAATAATTAACTAATGAATTAGAAATTGGCATTACCAAAATGAAAAATGTAAAACTAAACTATTAAATGGATGTAACTCATGATGAAATTATGGAGATGGGTTTGATCACTTTAAGGGCTCATATTAAACACCTAATGGAGAAAATGTGAGATTGGAGTGACTTGATGAAATATCGAGAGAGATGTAAGAAAGGGACAGCAAATAAAACCAGAATGAACGGGATTGAGGGAAAGGTGAGAAATGTTGCAGGCGATTCAGAGGTAGGGACAAACTCTGTTTTGGAGTTTCTTTCAAGGGAAGTTCATGAAGGGAATTTTGTTCATGTCCCATGGACAAGGGCTGATTTGTATGCTTTTTCGTATAATTTTCCAAAGTTGCGAGAGGACCCATCAAAGTGGTATGACGAAAGGCATAAATTCCCACATATTTCCCTGTAGTTATGGGCTGATTCAAATTTGTTGTTTGAAATTGTAGTCCCTGAAGATCTGTGGTTAGAATATAAGATTGGTGTTGGATGGGTGACACAAGAACCAGCTAGACTTGATAACACCCCAGTAGCAGAAATAGCAGACAAATACAAGGCTGTGATGGAGCATTTGAAAAAGCAAGTTCCTGAAAAGAATCTAAATTGGCCTTCGATTATGAGGACCACACAGGAACCCAAGAAATCAGTGTATTCCTTTTATGAGAGGCTTCTGTATATTACAAGAAACCGAGCGGAGTCGAAAATCCTGAGAAAGATGGACTTAGTGGTTTTGTTTCTGCTTTTGTGAATGGATTGTGGTCGGAGATCAGTAATCATATCCAAAAGAGTTAATTGTGTTGGCAAATGAAGGGCATAGATGAGATTGTCATGTTGGCAAAAAATAGTAGTGATTCCTTTGAGGCAAAGCAGAAGAAGTTAAAGGAGAAGATGATGATTGCTCAGACAAGACAATTTGAGAAAGGATCACGGAATCAAATGGGTTCAAATGTGATATTGGAACCCGGATTCCAACCCTGGTAGGAGTGCTGGTTATCTTGCACTGTTTTTAAGAGACTTTTAATTTCCTTGTAAGCACTTATTGCTGGGAGGTGCCTGGCTCCCTCAGTAGACCTTTTTCCTTTGTTTGGCTTTGCTTTTGCTTTCCTTGTAGCACCTCGGTGCCGGAGTTGCCTGGCTCTGACCCCCCTTACTTACCGGTGCATCACACTCTCTCCCTGGCCCTGAATTCATCTAACACCGAGTGCAGGTCGTGGCGAGTTGTCTCGCGCCACGCCACGCTGCCTCGGATTGGCCTTCTTGCCACGCCCCCAGAGGCGGTCTTCTTCTCGATACCCGCGGCGCGGATGCGTGGAGCAGGCGCGCCGCTGGTGCGCCAAAGGCAAGCCCGTCTGTGCCTGTCCGCGTCCGGCCAGGGCCCTGGACTGGAAACCACTGCTCGTTTCATGAACGGTCACCCTTTGAGGTACTCAACTGAACGCTTAAAAGAATTAGCACCTCCGACTCTGGAATCATGCTGCCACACCTTATCTGCTGAGTCAGACCAACTCTGCTGTACGCAGTGCCCGTTCAAATCGACCTGGTTGAAGGTAGGTCCCACGAAAGAGTATAAATTGAAGTTTTTACTTTATAATTGCAGGTCAATCAGTAAGCATAAGCTTGAAATCTATGATTGTCTTACGGACAAACAACCTGATGCCATGTTTCTCATGGAAACATGGCTGAATGAGGACTCTGCCCCTGAGATATTACAAGCCCTCCCCTCCGACTACGGTATCCTTAGACAGGATCGCCCCATTAAGCGCGGAGGAGGGATAGCCATTATTTATAAGCTCTCTTTAAAATGCACCATGAAAGTGGTTAACATAGTCAACTGTGAAGCTACCTTTTTTACTATAGCAGCGGTTGATGACTTTGCACTTAACCCCTTGAGTGCTTATGACGGAGCCACGCCGTCATGAGTCACGGGCGGCGTGTGCTCATGATGGCGTGGTTCCGTCATGCCGCTGCCGCTCCGCCCACACGGGGCTAATTCCCCGCCTGTGCGGGCGAATTAATGAGCGGGCGTGGTCATGACGGAACCACGCCGTCATGAGCACACGCCGCCCGTGACTCATGACGACGTGGAGCCGTCATGAGCACCGAAGCGCTGCGCTCACACACACCCTAGCCCCCCGCGCCGCGGCGGAATTCACGCCGCGGCGAAGGGGTTAATGGCTTCCTGATTTGTCGCATCCCTGACCCGGCGACCAATTTTATCTCAAGTCTGGTGGAGACGGTGGTCCAACCAGCGCTGCGCCACAGTAATCTGATTATCCTGGGCGATCTTAATATACATCTTGACTCCCATACGAACAGCGAAGCGCAATCCCTCTGTCAGGAATTAGCTGCTCTCCAGCTAGATCTCAAAACCACTCGACCTACCCATTAGCTGGGTCATATATTAGATCCCATCTTTTCTAACTGTGTGGAGATTGAGGTTGAAGCCCCGCTGGCAGTACCCTGGTATGAGTGGGTTTGTGGATGTAAAATGCGGAGTAGGAGTGGGGGAGAACAAAGTAAAAGCTTGATGGCGCTTTGGATGAATGGAGAGTAATTGCAGCTTGAATCTGAGTGCGGTGTATGCAGCACGAGTACGTGAATTTAGTGTAAATGTGGGGAGAAATTGGATAAGGATGTTAGGAAGATCGGTGTGATTCGTTTTGCGAATTCAAAGAGGTATAAGTGTGGGAGCAAGGGATGATTGAAACACGCTAAAAGGACAGATTAGAGGAGTGTGTTATTATCAGCAAATTAAGGGAGTGACTGAATGCAGTGTGAGTATGAGTGTCTTTAGGTATGTGGAAGGCATTTGGAAAGTTGGTGAGGAAAAGCGGTTGCATGTGTGAGTAGTGAGGTGAGAGTGAACAGGGAGGCAGTGGGTGAGGAGAGGGGATTCACTAGATGGAATTAAATTACGTTAGGCACGGGGGTAGTATTCCGTTGTTTATAAAAAAATCTTTTTTGGATAAAAAATCTTGTTTTCAAAAATAGTTGTTAACATCACATGAATACTTTAACAATAAATTGTTTTGTACTCACGCACACTTTTACATTACTTTAACGGTATGAATTATTACATATGTATAATATTGGACAGTGTGGTAATATTGAATGTTTGATTGTCTTTTATAGTTACCCCAGAAGAAGAGCTTGTGAAGCTCGAAATGCATTGGGTTTTAATAAAGAACACTGCTTTTTGACGAATCATGCATTCCATTTCGTGTTCTTGACAGAGGCCTGGATGGGCACATCTCGAGCATGTGAAGCTGTTGAAACAGCATGATACCGTACATGTGGATCAAACATGCTACAAGTTCATAAAACAGAGTAAAGTATAAAGTAAAATGGAGGAAAATGGACATAACAATTGGAGTACTGCTACAAACCTACTTCTTTGGCTGTGCGACTGGGTCTGGGGTGAAGGGTCGCCCCACAGCACGTAGTACCCTGGCCTGACCACCATCTTGTCGCGTTTTCCACTCCTTTGGCTAAACCATCCCCCCCCCCCCCCGGCTGGAACTTGCGTGAACACTGCGCGCAGGAAATGGACCAGATTCAATGCAGAGAGCTTTAGCCAAGCTCTTCAGCAGAGCCACCCCCATTTGGGAGAGGATATTAACGCTGCCTACAGTGCGGTGGACAAGTGGATCATTGGAGCACTGGATACAGTAGCTCCATGGACCACTAATACCCCTCAGAGACGAACCAAATTGGTGCCTTGGTTCAATGAAGATTTGATGGTAGCCAAAAAATCTTGCAAGCGCTTAGAGTGCCAATGGAGGAAAGATTTCTCCGAAAGCAATAAAGCCGCCTATAAGGTGGAACTAAAAAGCTATCATACTCTCATTAGGAAAACCCGTGCTGCGTATTATAATGATAGAATATAGCTAGCGGACAATTCCTCTACAGAATTGTTCTCCATCCTTAAAGATCTATCCTCATTAAAGAGAACAGTGGTCCCCGTCCCTAGCTCTCTAGAGTCATGTAAACAGATTGCTGATTTCTTTGCTACGAAAGTAGCTAAAATATACGACTTTCACTTATGAGGCTCGTAATGGTTCTCTCCTCCACCCTGACAGAAATCTCACGTTTGAGGGAAGCACCCTCACAGAGTTTTCCCCTCCCATGTTGGAGGAGTTAAAAGGTGTAGCCTTAAGTATTAAATCTGGCTACCCAGTGGACCCAGCCTCGCCGAAGGTCATCAGGGAAGGGCTCAACACAATACTGCCTTATGTTCGGCAGCTCTTGGAGCTGTCCTTCAGCCGTGGTGTGGTCCTGTGTCAATGGAAACAGGCGATCGTCCTCCCCTTAAAGAAAAAACCATCAGCTGATCCGGGTTTATTGGATAACTTTCACTCCTGCCTTATTTCTCTAAAATAGCAGAGAAAGTGGTGAACTCTCAATTGGTTGTCCACATCAACCGGAACAACCTATTCCATCCCAAGCAATCAGGTTTTAGAGCGACGCACTCTACCGAGTCAGCGCTGCTTCATGCTACTGAGACACTACGTAGGCGTGCGGATGGGGGTCAGACTGCAGCTCTGGTCTTACTTGACCTCGGCACAGCCTTTGACACCGTATCCCACAAACTACTTCTACAGCGACTTGGGTCGTGCTGGTTAGAGGGAGTAGCCCTAAAATGGATGACCTCCTTCCTCCAGGATCGCAGTTTTCAATTTGCGCAGCGTCCACATATCTCTAAAAGCATCCCACTCTCACAAGGGGTCCCGCAGGGCTCAATTCTAAGCCCAACTCCTTTTAACCTTTATATCGGACCCTTAGCAGAAATTGTGGAAAAACACAATGTCACCATCGTGTCTTACGCGGATGACACGCAACTTATTGTCCCCCTTTCCCAAAACTCGTAGGAAGCAGCCACCCAGTTCTCCTCCTGCCTGAGTGCCCTCGCCTCCTGTATGTTGAGTAACTGCCTTAAATTGAATGGCAGCAAAACCTAGGTCCTAATCGTAGGGAAGTCCCCCTCCATTTGGTCCTCAGCTTGTTGGCCCCAGATTCTGGCCCCACGCCTATCCCAAAGGAGAAAGCAAAAAACCTAGGTGTCTGGCTGGACCCCAAACTCTCTTTTGAGACTCACATTAGGAAGGTCACAAGGAAATGTTTTGGAATTCTCAAAATGTTGAGAAAAACCCTGGACATTCTCCCTGTATCGGCCATAAAAACCCTGGTTCATGCCCTTGTAACTTCCCAGCTAAACTATGGAAACATTCTCTACCTTGGAGCAGCAAATAAATGTCTCTACAAGCTGCAATGCATCCAGAATGCAGTAGCACGTCTGGTCCTTAACCTTCCTAGAAGAGCTTCTGCCTCGAAAGCCCTAGGCTCTCTGCCCTGGCTACCTATTGAAAAAAGAATTCTCTTTAACGCCCTATGTTACGGTCATCGGAGCCAAAAGGGCAAATGCCCCAGTTATCTCCACCATTTTCTTATCCCCCATCACCCGACCCGTCATCTTAGATCAACCGGAGCCTTCTTGGTAAAAGTACCTAAAATCCAAAAAGCCAGAATGGGTGCGCGCTCGTTTGGCTACAGCTAAAAACTGGACCGCATTATGTCTCTTTCTTCGGGCGGAGCCCTCGTAAAATATTTTCTGGAAAAAACTAAAAACCTGGCTTTTCCAGTTGTGAGACCTGTATATTCTTTAATCTGTTTAGCATTTCTGGCTCTTTCCAGCCTCTCCGGAGAGTGTTTTTTTTTCCAGCGCGGGGACACACCGGTTGGTGTAACCAGGCACTATATAAGTGGATTATTATTTATATTAGTATTACGAACACGAGATGATCCTTTGTGTTGGAACTGTAAAGCAGAGAAAGGTGATCTAGCCCATCTTGTTCTTCACTGTAAAACTGTGGTGTCTTTTTGGGATAAAGTTCTCGACTTCCTTTCAAAATTATTCAAATGTGATTTGAGAAGAGAACTTTCTACGTTGACAACAGGCTCTTTTATGATAGATTCATGTAATGAAGCAGATAAGGCATTATTAGATCTTTTATTTACGTCAGCAGTTAAAATGGTTTTAAACAATTGGAAGGATACGAGCAAGGCCTCTTATAAAGGATGGTTGAATTGGATCATTCATCTCAGAGGTGCTGATAATATCGATCTGCAGAACTCTCCATGGAAAGCCTCTTCCAGAGACATGTGGACCTCTTTAGACACTTATTTCAACTCGCATAAACCTCCGTGAATGTTCTTACATCTTTATAAAGAGTATGTTGTAGGTAACTTGTATAATGTAACTATATATATTTATCAGATGCCCAGCAAGCATTTTATTATTATCTAAGTATACTTTGTTAGGTATTTCCTGGGGCTCTCTTTCTTTAGTAGCTATTTTTTCTCTATTCTCTTCTTTTTTCTTTGTCTTTTCCTCTTTTTATCTTTTCTTCTCTTTTCTTCTCTTTTCTTTTTTGCTCTAATGCACCATTGGTCTATACACTGCCCGTATCCATATTCTGTTCGTGTTCTGTTATTTTAACACTTTGTTTATATGGTATTTTTGTATTTAATGCACAGTGTGTACACCTGATCAACCATGTTTTTGTACTTCTTTGGTTTTTGGTTTATTATAAAAATTAATAAAGTCTTTGAAATGATTATTTATATTAGTATACAATTGAGTGGATGGAAGGAATCAGGCAATGTAAGGTAGTAAAGGATATGGGACAGATGTAAATGTTGAAAAAGAATACAGCGTGTCATTTTTGTGGGAGGATCGACTCTGGACGAGGGAGTGGAGACAAAATCCTAATAGGATTCTGGTAAATTCAGAACAAATTGAACAGACACAGAGAGGTATTATGATGCTGAACGTGCAAAATTCAAAGTGTAAGATGCAGAATCAGAAATCATTTTGAATTCCTATCTCGACAACCCCAGTAAAGCAACAAAACATGAGAAATAAAATGGCATATAATGCAGGATAACAAGAAAATACTATGATTTTGAATCACGAGATGGCAAGGAGTAGTTCACAATGATGATGCCTGAGGGTGGAGAAGAATTGACTGCTTGGAGCAATCTTAGAGGTAGACCAAAGTGGCCCATATATTGACAGAGTTGTCAATGGCCACCCCGTTTCATTTCTGATTGATACGGGGGCTAGCTGTTCCACAATTAATTCTGTGGAAGTTCCAACCCTACCCCTCTCTAGAAAAGAAGTCCAAGTTGTAGGGATCAGCAATAAACAAATTGTTAATCAAGTCACAGCAGATGTTCCAGTTAAAACTAGTCAGATGGAAAATAAACATCAGTTCATTATATGTGATTTGAGTCCTGTGAATTAACTCAGAAAGGATTTCCTCTGTAAAATGAATTGCATTATATATTGTACACTGTATGGTGTTGCAATTCAAACGCAAGATGATGACTCAGTTTTCAAACTTAGTTCAGAAGATTCGAGAGTTGAGTTGTACCAAATCTTGACAAAAGAAGATCTACCTCTGGATTTAAGACATACTTTCAAAGAAGAGGTATGGAATTACACTGGGAAAGAGATTGAATTGATTAAAAAGCAGAACCAGAGAAAATAAAGATTAAACCAGATGCAATATTTCCTAGATTTGACAGTACAGGGTTACAAAAGGGAATGAGGAAGGAATGAAACCAGTAATTGAGAAAATAGTTTTTTAATTTTTTTATTATTGAGATTATTAGCATATAAAACAAGATACAAATATTATGCCAACAGTTACCTCATGTAGGAAAACATATCGCAGTTATGGTGCATTAACATGCAATCAGTACATTCATTTCAGTCCCATTGTCACTCCACAGTATCCCCCATATCTCATTCATTAGGCCATTTCAGGAGCCGACAGTAAGTAAGCTGTGAGTGGACCCTAAATGGCTCTCCGGCGTGATGGCACTGGCAGTTCCACAGCAAAAAGTTCCAACCGTTCTTTTCAATATATCAAGCAGCAGCCTTTGTTTGAGCTTAGGTGTGGATCTTTTTCCCCAGTGCATGACCACCCTCTGTTTCGCTAGGAGCAGTGCCATGACACAAATGTACAAGCTGGTGGTTGTAGCCCTTTGGCTAAGCCAAGCAAACACATGTGGGGGGTGCAGTTCACTGGTTACAGTGCCATGTTCGACAGGTCTTTCACCACCTTTACCCACAACTGCTGGACAGGGACGCACAGCCAGACTAAGCGTATACAGTCCGCTTCCAATGCCCCACAACTTGTGCAGTGTGTGTCTCCTCGTAAACCATATCTAAACAGCCTACCGGGAGTGTAATATATTTTCTATAGGTATTCAAAATGAATTATTCACAGATTGCAATTTGGCATGAGGATTCCCGTCAGCATGCAACAGAAACCCTAGTCCTCCAATATCAGGGGTGTGTCAAGGGTGTTGTTCCATCTATCTAATGCTGGGTTCTGGGCTAACAGTCCATCCTCTGGGCGACAGTGTATAACTGCATAACTAGGTTCCTGCATGTGGGGCTAGGGAGCAGAGCAGAGCAGAGTTTGCAGCGCTCCAAGCGCGGGTGGCTCTACTGGAAACGAGGGATATAACTTCCTCATAGTAGCCCTAAGGCGGTAGTATGTTATTGTCAATAGCGCTGTCTGGCGTTGCGTGTGTGATAAGTTCACTAAATTAAGAAATTGCCCTTCCGGGTGCATATCTCCCATTATTTTTAACCCCGCTTATCAAACAGAGTAAGCACGCCAGCCTCATGTGTGACCAACAAGGCAGGGTGAAGTCTCAGGGGGAGCACAGTGGCATACAGAGGCAGTTTTTTGGCTCACGCTCGAAGTGTCCTCCAGGCTGTTGTGGTGCAATGAATTGTGTTAATTTCTCTTCTAGTCACATCTGTACGTTTGTGTGTCAAGACAGCGTTGAGTTGAATGGGGTGCACTCATGACACTAAACTGCCAAGTGTGGCGGATATGCGTGAGGGTTATACCAATAATGTGCAAATGGCGTCTGAGTGCATAAGTAATATAGATGTAAATCTGGCACACCAAAGCCCCCTGTCAAAAGGGAGTTTCATTATGTCCCAGCTGACCCTAGGCTGTTTACCTGCCCATGCCAGTGTGAGCGAATGATTTTGAAGTAGTGTTGTGGTAGCACTATGGGGATGTTAGTGAAAAGGTAAAGGAATTTTGAAAGGACTATCATTTTTATGACCGCCACTCTGTCTGCTAACAACAGTGGTAGCCTGGACCATCGGGCCATCTAGTCTTCTAATTTCAACACTGCTCTCCCATAATTTTCATGAATTACCAGGTCTGGGTCTCTATAGATCCAGAACTCTAAATATTTGACAGGATCTGTGCTCCATTCCAGAGGATATTCCAGTAAGTGAGGCTGTGTGGTCGGAGTCAAGGGGAGAACAACCAATTTCGCCCGTTTATACCGAGGCTGAAGTGCCGGTCGAATCGAATGCTTTTTTGGAGGATTGGTGCAAGGTGTAGTGTGGGGTTGGGAGTGTAAAGTACCATATCATCCACGTAGAGGGAGATACCTATTGGCCGCAATCCAAAGCACCATTCAGAGTCTGAATGCCTCTGTTGGAGCACACATCAATCAATCAATTAATCAATCAATGGCCACTTATAAAGCGCACAGCTACCTCGACTGAGGAGTCCCAGCGCTAGCAAAACAGACTAAAGAGACTGAGCAGCTCATGATACTAATCCCCCTGCCTAAAGAGGCAGATTTTTAGGGCCTTTTTAAACACATGTTCCGTTTCTAACAAGCGCAGGTGGCTAGGCAAGGCGTTCCATAGTTTGGCAGTCCTTACCGTGAAGGACCTGCCCCCTTGTTGCACCTTTACAAAATGTGGGACACAGAGGAGACGTTGCTGATTTGACCTCAAGGTCCACTCCTGTCGATATAGGCAAAGCCTCAACCTAAGGTAGCCTGGGCCCTTGCCATGAAGGGCTCAAAAAGCGAGGGTGAGTGCCTGACCACTGAGAGCCAGTGAAGCTGTCTTAAGTGCGGGGAAATGTGCTGACGAAAAGGGACCCGGCGGATTAGCCTCGCAGCCGAATTCTGGACCATCTTCAGCTTGTGGGTCAGGTAGCCAGGCAACCCCAGGTAAAGGCAATTGGCATAATCCAGCTGAGAGGTTACCAACGCATGGACTGTAATCCTACGGCTCTTTTCTGGCAGGAAACGTAAAAATTTCCTGATGGATCTCATTTTCCCAAAACAGGCAGCAGAGATTTGCCGGACTTGCGCCGTAAAGGAGAGGTCCTACTCCCAACTAACTCCAAGATTTCTAACGGTGTCCTTAGGCACTGGTGGGAGGCTCAACTCTCTCGGCCACCAGAGGCACGACGGGGGAAGAGATGCTTGACTGAAAAACAAGACCTCGGTCTTGTTTGCATTAAGTTTCAGACAATTTTCATTCATCCAGATAGCAATGTTTTTTAAGCATTCCTTAAATTTATGGAAGGCTGCAGTGGATTGTTCTTTAAAAGAGAACACCAACTGAGTGTCATCCGCATAGGAAACTACCTTCACCCCCCAAGGGGAAATAAGAGCAGCCAAGGGGGCAAGGTAGATATTACAGAGCAGCGGACTCAAGGCAGAACCCTGAGGTACTCCACATATTAGTTGTTTGAATGAGGAGGAGAAAGGGCGAAGGAAAACCTGTTGAACACGGTCTTCAAGATAAGACCGGATCCAGTCATGTGCCAACCACGGCACACCAATATGTTTCAATCTTTCCAACAGAATTGAATGTGACATCGTATCAAACACAGCTGATAGGTCCAACAGCACTAACATGGCAGATGAGCCGCCATCAACTGTCACTCTCACTGATTCGGCTACCTCTACCAACGCTGTCTCCGTGCTATAGCCTGACCGGAGCCTGACTGGGAGTCATGTAGGAGCTGTTTCTGAGCCAATTTCTCTAAGATTTTGGCAGGTGCAGATAGCAGAGAAATCGGTCGAAAATTGCTAAACACTTCAGGGTCAACATTAGGTTTCTTCAACAATGGTAAAAGATATGCCTGTTTCCAAGTGGCTGGAAAAATTCCAGTATTAAATGAGGCATTCCAGATTTGGTTTAGTACGGGATTTAGCCACGGGGTCAGTGATCTAAACCACCGAGCGGGGCAGGGGTCTGCCAGGGAACCCGATTTACATTTCAGGAGTTCAGCCAATGACTCCTCTCTGTTATAGGAAAGAATTCCGAAAAAACGTTAGGTCCATTATGAGAGACTAGGGATTCCTTGATTATCATGGTCTCCGACACTGGTGTGAATGAAGAATACAACTTTGGTATTTATTTCGCCAAAGAACTCGGACATGCTTGTGCACTGAGCCAGGGAGGGGTGGATATTACTATCCAACGCTGTTGGTTTGGTTAAAGATTTTACGATCTTAAAGATTTCTTTTAGAGGAATTTTCAGAACTCTCTATACATCTTGCCAGATGTTCCCTCCTCTTGCATTTTAACAGTTTGTGGAATTTCTTCAGGGACTCATTACAGGTACTTTTGGCTGCGGGCATGTAGGACTTTCTCCAGTAGCATTCCAACCTTTTACAGCTGCTCTTTTCCTTTCTGAGTTCTACAGAGAACCAAGGAGCCGAAGGAGTGGCTCTAGAAGTAGTGAATGACCTCAGAGGAGCAACCGTATTTAATGCAGATATCATCCAAGCATTAAAGCAGGAGGCGTCGCTATCAGGATTGCCTGACAGTTGTGGCGCTATTACATTGAGGACTGCCCCCAGTGTGTTTGTAGTGACCCAACTCCAATTCCTCTTTACTTCTGTTAGTTTTAGGCTTGAAGAGTATTTAGCCTTAAAACTAAACCTAAAAAGGACCAGAAAATGGTCCGTTCATACCATGCGAAGCGGCTCCTCCACTCTCAAATCTTGCATATTTGAGAAAATTAAGTCTAACACATGCCCAGCTCTATGGGCAGGTGCTGTGACCAACTGGGTGAGGTTAAAACCATTAAGTGTTGATATTAAATGGACAGCCTGAAGGCAGCTAGGATCATCAACACAGAGATTAAAATCTCCCAAAACTGTAAATTTAGCATAGTGTAAGGACATCTGGGCAATGACATCAGCCAGTTCCCGCATGTGGCTGTGTGGGCAGTCTGGAGGCCTATATAGCAGCAGCCCCACAAAGGAAAAAGAGGGGGATATTTTTATGTAGAAGATTAGTTCCTCGATATTACCAAAGTGGCCCAATTTGGAGGTGGAAACCTCCCAAGTATCTTTCAAGATAATCACACCTCCCTATCCTATTTCCACCCCTGTTGTCACACACAATTTGAAAACTTGGGGGAATCACAAGGGCCACATTGGGGTTAGTACCCTCCCTCAACCAGGTCTCTGTTAGGAACATCAGATCCCAAGCATTGTCCATTAGGGATTGCCAAATAACATCTGCCTGTTTAGGTAGAGACCTGCAGTTGATAAGACAGGCTTTATTGTCATTGCGTCTTAAAGTCTGGTGAACGGAGTTTGCTGCCTTTTCCCTATATAACTCTGAGCGCATGTTGAATTCAAAGTTACAGACTGAGCAGCGGTACTCAGAACATCCAGCCCTAAGGTCAGTGTGTGGAATACCTAAGCAAGGCTCAACTTTAAAGGCGCCAGAGTATCTCTTGTCCATTTAATGGCCTTGCCGCTTGCTATTTGAGCAGCGTGGCTGGCGCTGGCCGCGATCCGGATGCAGACGGACTTGCCTTCGGTGTGCCTTTTGCGCGCCAGCGGCGCGCGTCCCCATTATATAGCAGCCAGGAAGAAAATTGACACCTGGACTGCTAACCCACCCAAAATGGCGTCTGGTAATAGCCCCTGCGGAGCGAAGGAGAAAGCCTCGGGCATCCCCATGCGACGCAGAATGGTGAACATAAACGTCGACTCAATGGAATCAAACGCTTTAGCAGCATCTAACAGTATGGCTGCCACCTCCATATTGGGGTTGAGTTGGTGCAGTAGTGAGAAAAGTGTACACAAATTGTGTGCGGTGGAGCGAGTTGTAAAAACCGATTGGTCCGGTAGGACCAGGTTCATCAGCAGCAGTTGGAGCCTAGTAACCAGGATTTTCGCAGGATTTTTGCATAGCGATAGTGGGTGGTATGATTTGCAGTACTCTGGTTGCTTGCTGGGCTTTAGTAATGCGATAATTAGGGCTTCGCAAAGAGCAGGGGGAAGCACTTGCTCAGTGTATACCTCCGCATACAGCGCGTGAATATGTGGTGCTAACAGGTCTGCAAACGCTTTATAAAATTCAACAGTGAGGCCATACTGGCTCAGTGCCTTGCCATTGGGGAGCTTGCGTATAGCCTCCTTTACCTCCTCCTCTGTGATAGACTGCACCAGATATTCCCGCTGGCCCATGGACAGCCACACTAGCGCCACATTGCCCAGGTATTCAGGAATCTCTGTTTCTGTGGCGGAGCTGCATGTGGCGTAGAGACGGGTATAAAAGTCAGAGAAACCGGACAGAACCGCCGGTATGCCATACTTGTCCCCTCCCTCAGGGTCATTGACTTTCACAACGTGGCTATGCACCAAGGTGGCCTTCAATCAATGTGCAAGCTTAAAGCCAGGGTGGCCTCCCTCCCCATAAGCCTGCACCACATGCCATCGAGAGAGGTAGCGTAGCTCTCTCTCCGCCATATCATTGTAGTTTGTAATTTGTTCTCTAATGTTAGCAAGTATACCAGGGCTGGTCATAGTTTCATAATCTTCGCAGCGTGTTCTCTATCTTGTGCAGTTGCATACTAATGTCCCTCAAGAACCCAGCTTGTGTGCTAATGCAAACTCCTCTGATTGTGACTTTACATGCTTTCAAAGCGTATCTTCCCCCCCTCACAGGTCCCACGTTTATTTCAAAATATTCTATAATGGCTGATCTTAATCCCTCCCGGTACATCTGCTCTAGTAACGCAGTTGCATTAAGTTTCCATGTAAATTGCGTGGGAAACATCTGGGAATTGATACTACCAACTTGACTGGCTTGTGATCTGATAGTGTTCTGGCAAGATGTTTTATCTGTGTGTCCCATGCACACACCTCGCGGGTCGTCGGACAATAGTGAAGATGTGACCACGAGCTGTGCCTGGGACCTGCCCATCGGGGTTTCGCAGCCACCATAGGTCTACTAGACCATAGCCCTCCATGCCCTATCATAAGACCCCGGCAGAGTGCCTACCATGCCACTCTATCTGCGCTGACCGGCCTTGCATCGGATCAAGATATGTATTTAGGTCCCCGCCCACAGGATGGTAGATGGTTGCAAGGAATGCAGTTTTTCCAAATTTTATATTCAAGGTCATCAGTATTAGGTCCGTTAGTGTTCACTAGGGTGACCAAGGTGCTGCATAGATTGCCCTACATTATGGCACATCTACCTTGCTCATCCATCTCTGTGCGAGTTACAGCAAAGGGTACACCTTTTTTTAATTAATAAAAAACACTCCTCTAGCGCATGAAGAGTAAGATGAGGCCAGAGGAACCACTGCCCAGCATGCGCCCTCTGTGTGCTGTGTTAAGTGCGTCTCTTGAAGGTGGGCGATTTGTATATGATATCGATCTAAGTAGGCAAGTACCCGGTGTGTTTTACAGGGCTTCTTAAGTCCCCGTACATTCCATGTTAGAAGGGATATACGTCCAGTTGGTTGGGCCATAGTAGATTAGTGTGAATGTATAGCAGTCTGTACGATATGCCAAGGGACATGAAGCAGTGTGTGTAGCGATAGGCTATGATAGTACATCTTTGGCAACAACAACAAATAACATTGACCCCTTCCCCCTCCTGCTTCAGCATCCCAATTATGCCAAAGGCCTCCATAAAACCTAGAAATAAAGAACATATAGCTGTAAACAGTGAAGGATAATCACCAGCAGCTGCTGGTATCCCATATTTAGAATCATACGTGGTGTACTCACGCAGGGGCAGTCAGAGTCCCAATAACCCCCCCGATGGATGGGGGTGGCCAAGAGGCACGTTGGTTTCTGACTTGTGAAGGTCTATTATGGGTAGAGTTTTAAGCCATATAGTATTAAGGCAGATTTCAGGGCTCTCAGCCGGAAGACAATCCGTCCACAGGTAAGTCAGGGAGCACAGCAAAGTAGGTCACTACAGCAGATAGGGGTATATTTACCTGTCCTCACAATCTCTCACCCCACCTGATTCTGCCAGCTTCTCATTCGAATTAATGCTTTGATTGCCCCATGGGCCACTTACAATCTCTGACGTAAAGTAAGTCGTATGCAGGGACCACCAGCAGCGGCAACGTCCCTAGTGTCTCAGGTGCTCTCATTGTCTATCTCGGTGTCTGGCTGCTCTTGCCACCACAGGGCAAGTTTTTTTAAGGAATTAAATTCACTACTTTTGGTGTTGTGAAAATGTTCACGGTCCCTTGATGGTTGATGCGTCGGCTGCCTGTGGTAGAGTATCACGTAGCTAACCGAAGCACTGTATCTCGATTGCAGTAGTTTAGTATTTACTGTATGATCAGTGGTAGGTTATAGGTTAGTGGTGCTAAGAGGAAGTCCGCATAAAATCTAAATCTGACTGAAATCTGATGCGGTGCAATAGGGTAGGGAAAACTACCTTACTCCCTAATGTGTGGCCAGATGACCACGTACAAAATACAACACTGATCCCATGCACACGCTGAAAGTATATGTACAGTATACAATGTCAAATACAACAGTCGTCTTCTTTTGTTTTCGTTGGTACTTTATTTTCTTAACTTCCTTGGATGGTGTCGTTACACACCCCAATCAGTGTACCTCATTCTTAGCCAACACGTGTTTCGTCGCTTACAGGGATGAACCCGCGACTTCTTCAGAGCTAAGAGGATATACAAATATATGTGTTGTAGTACATAAGGAAATGATAGGCATGTACAAGTGCACCCTAGTGGATATGTGTCAACAAAATTGATTAACTAAAGCAGTTCATAGTGGAAATCTGTGGAAACCCATGCTTACATTCATCAGATTATTTGTGGCAGTATTTATACAAAGAAACATTTGGTGGATTAGAGAAGATAACGTAAACTCCTTATTGAATTGTGTATCTACATTCCCTAGTAGAGCTAGTTGCATATGAAGGTTTTGAATGCACTGGCAAAAATCAAATCTATCTAATCCCATTGCTAGGTGTGTTGTTTCACATAGTTCAGTAGTTTGGCTATGATGGGCCATGGGGGGGGGGGCGGCCTTGCTGCAAGACATCTGTTTGCCCTTTCTACCACTAGCAAGCGTGACAGATTGTTGTAGCCAAAAATGTCTGTGAGCATAGTTTTCACGTACAGTTCAATTTTTCCAGTTGTCGTCGATTCCAGTACACCTGTGATAGACAGATTATTATGGCAGGAGCACAGCTCTAAGTCTTCATTTTTTGCCTGTATGACCACCACTTCCTTCTCCATGTTTAGATATTTTGTGCTCATCGATTGCATATCATCTTCCATTGTGGAACTGTGCTGCTCCGCCGCCATTATTCAGGCAGTTTGCTTGTCCAACTGAGTGGTGAGGTGGTCTATGCGCAGGTTCAGTCTGTCAATCTTCCCATCTATAGGCTGCAAACTCTACTGCATGGGAAGTAGTGTGTTCTCAAGTGCCGTAGTGCCCTGACTTGTCGCATCCATTTCCTGTTCTGTGGCCTCATCTTGCGGGGTCTTAGTGGCCCTTCTTTCTTCAAAAGTGAGTTGTGGACGTTTTTTGTTGGTTTTTCCTATTGGAGACAGTAGGGACTACGCAGCCATGCAGGAGGGGACTCCCTAGTTCCCCGGTTGTCTCGTGGTCCCTGGGTTAGTAGGTGCTACAATGCCGTCAACGGCCGCCCTCCTAGCTCACCCCTCGCTGGCCATGCTGTGCAGTATAAGGCTGTATAGGTGCTGTGAGTCGTGTACCTCTGTGGTGTCTGGGGCACCCCATTAATAATATGGCTCCGCAGGTGTCATGTAGGTGACTCCCACCATTATATTTGTTTGTTTCAGAGTCTGCGTACAGATGTCAACTGAGGCAGTGCTGTCACCATCAGTGAAGGTTGATCTTGTACGCTTGTTGTGGTGTCTTTAATACCCTCCAACAGTCCATAGTCTCTGCCAGTGGGTACCTTGCAGTGAGGGTGACGAATTGCATGCTCTCACAGCAGGTCACTATCGATGCAAAGCCACAGCGGCAGATGCCGGCCCTGTAATTTTATTGTAGATGCCATAGTCACCAGGTGCCTTTCTGAGGGTTGTGTGCCGCCAACTTGTGCTCTTTGGCGGTAAGTCTCCAGGCCGCCAGCTGTCTTTATAGGCACACACTCCTCCCCGCACTTGCTCTCGAGGCGCTTAACATTTCAGGCAGAGCTATTTTCTTGTGCGGGCGGTCACGGTTACTTGCCACTGTTCATGCAGCCTCACTTCTCTCTCCCTGCTCGCCATGTTGCTACAGGGCTTCGCTGCTGCCGACCGCCCAGACCGCCGCTGTCACTGTATTCCAGCCCATAGCTGCGCTGGAGGCCATTTCGGTACTGTCCACTGCAGCGGCACCACTTGCAAAGTCTTCTCCGCTGTTGTTATTTTTAATAGTGTGGGCAGATATCGCAGTTTGTCATGCATCCGCAATTTTGATCTTGGCGGCCTCACTTGTGGCATTTCACTCGTGTGTTAAATGACACCCGCCGTTATGCCGTAACGTCAAATGTAATGGCTCACGGTGCTGCATCGGTCTCCTCATGTTTAGGGCTCTATTTTCTGGCAGGATGGAAGCCGCATGACAGGATAATTGATGGATTATAGCTCACGGCTGGCGGAGCTGCACTTAAGTGGAGCCATATTGCTGTGGGCTCTCTAGCGCCCCCACAATTGTCCTAGCAATTCTACAGTGATGGAAATTAAAAAGCAGAATGGCAAATGGAGAAACGTACAAGATCTCTGAAAGATAAATAAAATTGTTGTCCCTTGTTTTCCAGTGGCACCAAATCCACCAGTAAAATTGTTTTAAATGTTATCAGAAGCAGAATGGTATACTGCCATCAACTTATGTCAAGCGTTCTTTTCAATACCACATTATGATGAATGGCAATTTCTTTTTGCGTTTCAATTTTTGCATAGGGTTCTTATATGGTGTAGAATTCCACAGGGGTGTACTGAATGTCCTTCAATTTTCTCACAAATATTGAAGAAAGATTTAGAGAGTTTAATATTGCCCTGCAACTCAGTACGAACTGGGACTGAAACCAAGGAAGAGCCACCTTGAGAATAAAATAGAGACTTTGAATATCAAGCTCTGATGAAAAGACATGACTTGCTTTGTCTCACAGCAGTGCATGATGGAATGCCCATTGCCCTTTGGACACTGATCATTAAATCCAGTTCTAGAGAAACATCCCTGTGACACCCAATTTAAGTTATGGGTAACCCTTTATTTTTTTATCCAGGTGCAACTAACCCATAAAGAAATGTATTATTTGATATTGGTGATGTACTGTTGAATTGAATATGTATGTCCTATCTTGGGGATTTCTCCATCTCCATGGGTCAATTTAGTGTGCCATCAATACAGAAATTGCTTGGCAAACACCCATTATCTGTGTACACCAGTGGGTATTGGTAGAAGCTTTCTGGTGGCATATAATGAAGTTGGAGTCGTCTGCCACAGTGAATCTTCCGGAATAAAATTGCAGGTTGTTTTGAACCTGGGTTCATAGGAAGGGACAGTCTTCAATAGGGTCATATAGAGAACAGAGATGTAATTCCTGTGTACCTATTTTAATGCCTACTATTTGCCATTGACCACCCGGATCTGAGATACTATAAGAGATTCAGAGGGATGGGTCAAATATCATGATGCCGGCTATTTTGACAGATGCTGATTGCCATAGAATGCTTAGCGCTTAGACAAGAAAAAAGTATGTGATCTTTATGGGTGACGGGTCGCTTGCAGACGAGCAGTACTGGGTTTTAGGTATGTGAGATCATTTCTGATATTTCAAGAAAGAGCAGTCAGAAGGTATATTTATTATGCTCTCCTGTTTCTTCTTTGTGATAGAAGATGTCCTCGATGATCAGGGTCCTAAAAACATTGGAGGTGCCTTGCCAATTGATCCTAACTGAGGAAGCAGCCACGATCATTGCAGGAATGGAAAGGGCCTTAGTTCTATAATTAAGGCCTGCATTTCTCTTTGGTTTGTTTCCCCAGCCAGGTCCGAGTAAACAAAAAATGAGTAGTCCTCTTTATTAGTAATATATTTCTTTTCTCTAGCCAATGTAAGAATTCTTTCTTTGAGAAGGTAATCTTGAAAAATATGATTATAGGGCATGTTCTGGACCTTCTGAAGGGGGATGGTAACTCATGTGTCTGAATAATAGATATTTTTGTAGCTGCATTCTCAGTATCCTTTGTTTCTAGGAGAACCTTGTAGAAGTAGAAAATTAACCTATAGAATTAATTAAAAACAATGCTAACTTGCCTAAGGCTTCAACACACAAAATGCATTTTAAAATGACATGCAGACAAATTGCGCAAAACGTACCAGGCTTTCATTTCTAATGTTAGGCTTCATCTAGGCATATTTTTTCTATAAAATAGATGCTATTTAGGAAATTCGGAACCATGCACAAGTGTATTCAATAGTTTGACCTTAATGTGACTTGCCTAGATTTTATCATAACTGTAGATTGTGCCAAGTTTATAAAATGTATTTCTTGCTTAAACTACATATTCACGATGAACTGAAATTAAACTTCCTTTTTTTATCACATGTTCATGCAATACTGAATAAAGAGTTGTGTCTTAACAATAAACGTATGCTTATAAGAAATGAGAATACCATTACCTAACTGGAGATCTGAAAGTAAATGTTTCTGTCTGTAGCGTAGTTCATTGTTCCTCAGTGAAACATTTAATAAATGGTACAGTGAACACTGCAAAATTCTTCCCTGGGAACCAAGGTTAGCTGTTCCTAGTTATACAAATGTTAGTATGGTAGGACACAATTCTGATAATGAATCGTGAGCCTCGTGTTTGCCGTGGGAAAGGAAGACCAAAGCTGCTTACAGTTGGAAGATGACTTCTCATTGGATGAGAACAATCAGACCTGCTACTTTGTAAATAGTATGTGCTCATTTCTTTTATATTAGTGCATGTTTTAGCTAGCCTGTGCTATTCCTGTGCCATTCTCACTTGCATTCCCACTTGCCCCCATCCTGCCACTTAAGATTTTTGCCATGAGCTACTGCTAATGATTGCTGTTGTCTAACACTTTGTAGGTGACAAATGATTTGCCCTTTTGCCCTGACGGGAGCAGCTACTGCTGTATCTGTTTTCCTATTACCTAACTGAGCTTTACTTTTGTGCAGTTGCTACTTGTGACTGTAGGCTAATGACTTTGGGAGAGATGAGACTCCGCTGAGTTCCAAGAAGTGCTCTTTATGAGGAGTTCGACTTAATTTAGAATTCGATTTGATGCTCCTTTGATCTTGCTCTTTTCCAGGAACTGTTTATGGGTTCTATTAGGTTAGGTTCCTTATAGATAGAATAGGGACTAATTATTTTATGAAACGCTGCTAATTTGCATTATTGATGACTCAAACCATCTCTTTTTTACTTGATGATTTCTGTAAATAGAATATTTGATTTACTAATTTAAATAAAAAGACAAATAAAAAGAAATGACTAAACTCTTAATGAGAAATAAAGGTTTTTTCTAAAAAATAAATTCTTAAACTCTAATCATTGACTCAACTTAAACTGTAAATTACGTTGATGATTGATTTGATTTGAGTTGGTTTCCATTCATATATTGTGGCAAAGATCTATCACCTTGAAGAAGAAAATATAGCATGGAGTTGGAGTCCATTCTTGTAAGACAAAGGTTGAACTTGTACTGGAGAGAAATTTTAGACTCTTTCCACGCTATCATTCTCCTATAATAATTTGCTAAAATGTGTGATCAAATATGTCTGGTGCTCACCTTTGGCACAGTGGGATTTCCCCTGATCCTTAGAGTAAAGCATCATGACCTATTGGCCAGGTTTTGAAACTTTTGATGCAGGAATTTCACCTGAATTTCATTCGTTTGGCTCTCCTAAACTTCAGTTTTCAAGGTTGTCACATGAGACTCAGGGGCCGATTCCGATCTCGGCCGGTAGTGCTCCGAATCGGATTCGGATTCACCGGATCCGATTCGGAGCCCTGTTTCCCGACCGAATCGTACGCGGGTCCGGCCGAGCGAGTACGATGCAAGCACCCGCGAAATCGCCGACCGACTCGAACGCGGCTTCAACACGCTCCGACCGACTCGCATGGACACGACTCGCACCGCGCTATGGAGACGTTTCCCGGCCGGGTAAGTACGATGCGCGCCGCGAGCAGTCCGACCGACTCGCGCCGTCCGGCTCGAAAAAGCTGTCGGAGCCGGACTTTGGGGGTCCGCGTCGGACCCCCCTGTACGCATAGGCGCGCGAGTCGCACACAGGGGGGACCCATGGGTCCCCCCTACCTGTGCATGTACGCTGCGATGCGCATGGACGCGTACCCGCTGTAGGGGGCGCCCTTGTTCGCCTCGCACCCATTGAGTCAATGGGAGCCCGCGTACGCGTTGTACGACAGGCTCCCATTGACTTCAATGGGAGTCCGACCGACACGAGTCCGATAGCATGCGTGCGCATCGTACTC
Source organism: Calotriton arnoldi (assembly GCA_963921515.1). Classification (NCBI taxonomy): domain Eukaryota; kingdom Metazoa; phylum Chordata; class Amphibia; order Caudata; family Salamandridae; genus Calotriton; species Calotriton arnoldi. The sequence continues at coordinate 4,229,842 of CAWUFW010000046.1, read as the reverse complement.
GTTCGGTCGGACTGCTAGGGTCCGATTCGGTCGGAATTCTCTCCGGGTCCGGCTCGGTCGGAGAGATTTCCGGCCCGAATCGGAATCGGCCCCTCAGTGTCTTTCCAAGATTAGTTCCCGGGTTGACTGCCTCAATTTTATTGGTTAGTGTCTCGATTTGAGGCGTCAATCTTCTTGAGATTTGTTTATTGCTTTTATCTACTTGAGTATGGTTTTAAACATGGTTTTAATAGAGGATGACTGTGCATCTGAAGTCCCCGAATTGTTTTCTCTGAAACGTGTTCACCTAAAGCAGATGCTATCAGGTATTTTGGTCTTTCCAATCGCATTTAGTTTCTTGAAATTGCATGCGCAGATTCGCAGAATCTGCCCCTTTGCGATCGGTATTTTTGCATTTGGGATGCATCATCCCAAATGCAAAAATCGCAATTTGAGAAATGGCAAAAATAGCGATTACTTAATTGCGATTGCATTTAGGGAATCGCAAATTGCGATTCCCTGAATGCAATGCATGATGAAATCGCAAATAGCGATTTCGCAAATAGGGGTCGCAAATTACCATCAATTTGAACTTGATGGTAATTTGCAAAAACTTTGAAAAATGCACTGAAGTGCATTTTTCAAAGTTCCTGGTTACACACACACCTGCGCTTGGGGCATGTGTGTGCGCAACATGTGTTCACATTACAATTTCAGGGGTGCAACAGAATTTCCTTTTGTCACCCTTGCAACCTTGAAATTGCATGCGCAATTTGCGAGTACCTATTTGGTACTCGCAAATTGCGCGTGCAATTTCCATTCATTCCTCTGGGCCTGTAGGCCCATAGGAATGAATGGTAAGCCATTCCTTCGCTATTTTTTTAGCGATTCCTACATGCATAGGCTTTTGCGATTCCTTAATTGCAATTCCTTAATAATCGCAATTAAGGAATCGTAAAAGCCTACCTTGATGCATGTGCCCCTTAGTCACTTAATTCTGGGGACTCAGAGGACAGTGCTAGCAATTAATTAGATATTCCAGTTTTAGTTCGATCTTCCTCTTGACTCAGTGCTAGTTTGCGTATTGTAACTGTGAATCTACCAGTGTGGGTTATTACGTTAGTTGGGCTTTTTATTTTGTTGCTGGAGCAGTTTGGCTCTCTTGCACCTTGGCTTTAGACACTATCTTTTTGGCACTATTCTGCCCTTTCATATTGGATTCGCAGTGGTAACAATAGGAAGCTCCTCCTGAAGTGAGACCCGAGGAGAGTCTGAGTGGATATTCATCCTCAGGGCAATAAAATGTATTCTGGAGGGACTGGTCTAACATGGTAAGGTCAACACATTGGTTTTCTTGTCTCTTGCTCTTGGCCCTGCTCACCATGTGGAGCCAACTCCATTGCTGTATCTTCTGTAGAACTCTTTGTCATATGTATTGTTTTCATTCTGTCCACATTTTTGGCTCTGTAATGCCAGTAATGCTGACAATACCAGTGACTCCCTAGCAGTATCCTATGAACATAGGGTTTGATAGAGAGACGAAGGGTCATCAGGCATTGGGAGACAGGCAGAGGAGTCTGGGGTGTTGGCAACAGCACTGGCCTCTGTTCACCTTGAGGCCCTGTTGAAGTGATTGTGTAACTTAGGTGGGCTGAGGACAATGTTTCTACTGAAGGATTTTTATTTGGGGTCCCACAGATTCTAGATGGATATGTTCACCTTTGACTGAATCTCGTAAAGTCTGTCTGTATCGGATTGAGACCTGTTGGGAAGGAGGGTGCTGTGCTCATAGTGGTATGGCAATCCTAGTGGTAGGCTCTTTGAGAGATTACAGAAATAGTCTATATTTTATATTCTCTTTCCAACTGTCCCTATCTTTAAGCTTCCATGGGACACCACACACAAACATTACATCATTAAACTCAGCGTTCCAGATACAAGCTCCGACATATAGGAAATGGGGACACAGGATTCTGCAAACTGCCTTTCGACTTTCCACCCAAGATGAATCTGTGAATGGTTTTACCTCCAGTGAGGTGATAGCTCATTTCAAGGTCTTGTGAACATACTGAACAGGCCAGACTTGCAACAGACACCAAACACACATTGTGATTGTTATATAGGAGGATCTCAGTGCATACAATTCTTCCTGAGAAAAGATGATGTGGGAGTAGAGAAGGAGTAATTCAACAATATGGCTTGGATTTCAAATGCACTGACTCTGAGGACAACCACCACATTGCAGTAGTACCACTAAAACTCACAGAACAAATATGCCAGTGTGCAGGCCATCACAGGTAATGATAATATCTTCATTGGAAGTGTTTGTGCAGATTAACCAGGCAACAGCCCTGGGCAATCACATTGTACAATAGAAAGTGGACTTGTTAATTAATGTATCTTTTGTTGTAGTGTACAAGCACCATAGGCCTAATTTAAATACTAGTTCAATCCACAGTTAGGAGGCCCATGCCCTGCAGCCATGGATGCTTGCGATGTGCAGAACTCAAACAATAAATAGAAGGAAGAGCACAGCAAGGCTCACACAGCCACTCATGCTACCACTGAACTTTTTGGTCTTTTTCTTTTACCTTCAGATCAGTGTGAGGTCATTCATGTCTTCACCTATAGTGACCTGCTGAATCACTGCTCTATGTTCCGGCATTCAAATATGCACATGTACTGAATGGCCTCCGGGTCCTCTAGGGACTATGGACGGCTATAAACATGCAGATTAGGAGATGCCAGAGACGCAATGTGGTGCCACTTTCAATGACAGGGCATATTAAAGTACAGAAGTACCCACTTACACATATATACCATGGATCCATCTGAAGCTGAACAAAGCTCTCTCCTAAGGACCTAGGAAGAAGTGACTTACATAAATTTACTCCCTTGAACAGATATATTTGTGAATGATCATCAATGTTTAAATAGGCCACAGTCTGGAAGCCATCGCAACCTGCAAGATGTGATGTCTTCTAAGCATCATGGGGACTGTTATGGCTGCTTAATTATCTAGGTTTTGCTATTTATTCCAACAGTTTTTAGGTGACCCTCAAATACAGAATGTTGTTCTAATCTATTTTTGCACCGATAATAGATGTGTTTAGAGGTATGACGTTGCGCTCCTTTTGTACTGGTTGACTACTATAAACATACGTTAGGTAATAGCTATTACGTTTAACCAAGTTATTTAGTTGTTGTTCAATGGAGAGTTTTGGGTCCAGCGTAACTTCCAAAATGTTTGGCAAGTTTGGAATTTTGCAACCTTCTTATTCAGCAGGTACCTTTCCTAGGATTCTGGCTAGCCCTAACATCATTAACTCAGGATTGCTCGTGCTCTAAGTGTCCGGTGTGGTATTTCTTAGTCACGGACAGCCAGGGCCTCTGAATCTTTCTCCTAATTCCCAAAGAGGTAGAAAATCAGCTGAAGACCGCCAGGCGAGTTCTGAAAATCCACCTCTCTAGCTGCTATGAGATTACGTGTAATTAGGCATTGAACTAATGTGAACAATGTGTAGACTTTTACATTGACTTCAGTCTGTCTTACAGAATGGCATGCTTTATGGTACTTAAAGCATATAGCAGATCAAGAATCTCAGTATGTCTGCCTCCATCATCAGATGGTACTTTATATCCATCAGTGTCAATGCTGTCTCTTTACTAGGACAAAACCACCAGCTGTAACTTGTAAATTGTGCTGGGTACTTGAGATCGAGAGATGTTTTTTTCTGTTAGTAGGAAATCCATGCTTATTTTATGGCTGCTGTAATATGACTGTGGGTTTATAACCAGTTTATAATCTCTGCAAAACATGCTATGAATGGCGTGGTCTTGTTCATAATGATGCCTATCAGTGTAAGGTCCCCTTTGCAGCTCGAAGGTTTACAGCTCCTAAAGAGTTTTTCTAGTTCTCTTGGAGTCGCCTTAGATAGAACAAAACGGGTGGATATCTGAGAACTGTCCATCTCTCTTCCAACTAGACCATGTCCCTGTTCGTTGTGCAAGTGGGAACAGATGACCTAACGTTTAAGTCTGTGGACACTGACTTCATATTACTGGATGAACATTCCAATTCTCAACTAAGCAGATGGTATGGGGAATGGGAACGTTACTACATGTTTGTGTAAATCCCAAATCATCAAAAACAAGTAAACAGATATTGGGCTTTCCTATAAGCCTGTGACCACAGACTAAAGTAGCATGCTTTAACATTTTTGTCATAAAATATAAGCCAACACCTTTAATAGCTATTTAAACTAAATGTTCTGGAAACATTGCTCAGTTACACTTGATTGGTGATGGCGAACCACGTATGAAATGAAATGAATTTGTACTTGTAAAGCGCACTGCTACCCTGAGGCTTCCTGGCGCTGAACGCATACCGCTGTGGAACCCTTCCTGGCTTTTCCCTGTGAAATGTCCACTCCTGGGCACCCCCAAGGTGAAGCCAGGCATCCCAGCGCTGGTGGGGCCGTTGTGGAGATTAAGCAAGCTATTGCCCAGAGTTGCAGAGTGGGACCCATGATTAGAATAGGCACTGAGGCGAGAATGATCAGGTCCGAGGAAGTTGAGCCCAAGACCCGCCGAGGTGGGAATTGAACCCTGGTCCCAGGCCAGATCTCTGCATCAGGGTCTGCCGCTCTAACCATTGAGCCACACTTCTCCACACCGTAGAACATGAACCAGACATAATTTGGAGATTTATGCTTCTAGAAAACTTTTTTAAAACAATTGCCAACCCTGCTCCCCTACTTTACTCTATAATCTACAGTACCACAATCCTGGTTGGAAGAATCCATTTGATGTTAGACCCTAAATAATTTTATCGCCAGTGATCTGAGACAAATTGAGCAGCAAGTTTATTTTCTTCTACGAGTCTAGTATGTTCAAGGCATGTGCTACGTCTGATCTCACATTGACATGGGCACAAGAGATAGCCTGTTGTTTGGCTTTTTGAGGAGCACATGATTCCTTTTGACTCGGTTGTGTTCTTTTCAATTGATCTATGCTTTGCTTAAAATTCAGAAGCCTGTTAGTGCAGGTTCAATTGCACATTTATGCTGAACAGATCTATTGTCTGGAAAGTGTGTTTCTAATTCTTACAAATCTCGGAAATCTGTAGGAGTTATAGAGACCATTGCTACTTTATACACCAACTAATCGTGACTGGATCTGACAAAAATGGCCTCAAGAGCACTATAGAGTTTCCAAATGTAATTATAAGGGATAGGACTGAGACATAGGTACTTTTTGAATACTCACAAAGTATACCACTACAGCTGTTTTGGGAGGCCAGGCCTGTCTCCATTGAAGTGTTTCTTCACTCCTATATCTATAAAACAAGTTTGAGCTGATAACTCCATTGTGGGATAAACCTATAATAGGAAGAAACAGTTCTACTTCCATTCAGCACTCATGCCTGTCTATGATGGTGGCACATTGTTTCTAGCATTAGAGTTAAGATATCAGTATGAACTATCTGTCCTCCATTAGAAAGTACACCCACTCCTTGGTCTTTCCGTCAACATGTGGCATAATATTGAACTGATTTTATGAAGAAGCCATTGTCACTTTTTAATCACAAATTCTCCTATTCTTCTAATTCAGATTGTCTTATGTTTATACTCCAATGCACCTGCCAATCTGTATTTTTAAACTATCTCTCACAGAATCATGGAATTAGCTTAGCAGTCAACATTAATAAATACCGTTTTTTCTCAGTCTATTTTTAGTCATATGTTTTTGACATAACTTTTAACAGTATATATATATATATATATATATATATATATATTTCAAAGCAATGATCCTGTTGTGATCATAAATTCGAGTCGCACACCTGGAATGCTCTTTTTAAAGTTTTATTGCCAACACGATCAAAACACCGAACAGACGCGTTTCGGCACACTTGCCTTTATGAATGTCAAAAAAATATATATATATATATTTGTGTGTATAATTGTTTTACTGTTAAAAGCTATTTCGAATCAAACATTAAATATTTTATCATTTTAAAAGTGAATAATTAATGATTAATATATTTAAAAAATGAAATTACATTTTTAAACATATAATAACATTAAAATAAATTATAATTTATCACATAACTTGTAAGTAAATTCACTAAATATGAATTCAATATTAAAATTCTAGTGAGTGCAGGATTTTTAAAAAAATTGTTAAAAAAATATTGATAAATTAATGAATGTATTTTGGTTATTTAAATATGTTATAAACATTAATTCGATGAGTTAATGCCCGATACCATCTTATCATTTTATTGTATTAGTTCTCGGTTAATTTAAATAATTTTAAGAGTTCACAATTTATTTTACATTAAAATATTGTTTGCATTTTTTTTCAATTAACAAACTGCATCCCTTTTCCTTATACTTTACTATAGGAAGCTCTGCCCCAATGATGGAGATCTCTGCCATGATGGCGGAGATCTCCGTCTGCATGTGAAAAGTTATTAGTCTACAATTAGGTATAAATCTACACTCGAATACTGTGAATAAAAAAAAAGTGTAGCTATACACCTAGGTGCGAGATAAATTTACATGTGAGTAAATGTGCATGTGTAAATTTACTTTTGTGAAAAGAGCCCAAAGTGCTTAAGAAGATGAGAGACTCTTGGTCTGCAGACTTATTTGGAAGGAGTTTAATGGTATGTACACTTTAAGATTAAATGTGATTGGGTTGGTGTTTGGTGGGGTGATTCTATGTGTATCTGTTGTCTTTTGTTGTCTATTGTTATTCTTGATGTTTTCCTTTTCTGCCTATTTTCCATCGCTTTTTCTATAAAAGGGATATTGTTTACTTGCGTCCTCAGTGCAAAGTACACAATACTTTATGATGCAAGTAGTAATAATGCGCCAGAGGAAAAGCTAATCTTGGGGATGTTTAGCATATGATATCAGGCTGTCCGCTATTATGTGGGCAGTGGTTAGAAATATATGTCAAAATGACCTCCTATTTAGTCACACAGATCATGATGACAACTTACCTGATTGATACCTCTTGGGCTAAGTAGACAGAATGCTCTCGCTTCAGAATGCTCTCGCTTCTTATCTGCAAGAAGAAGAACTATATGCCTCCTCATTGCTGTCTAAGAAATAATGCTAGAATGGGTATGCACACAGAAACATTCTTATGATCAGTGTTGGGTAAAGGTTTCACATATAATATACTTCAAAGATACCATTGTGAGGCGTGGGAGACTAGAAAGTCTCGGGAACAGTACGGCTGACTTGATCTTAATGGAATATGAAGTAAGAAACAAATGTTTGCCTATAGATATAACACATGCCTACTTAAACTTTTACATTATTAAATTACTCTTTTAAATAATATAGAGTAGATCTAGTGCCTTGTGGTCGAAGCAGCGCATAAAACGACATGGAAAGTTGAGGTAAGTACAAATATCAATTCAAGTGTTGAGTAGAGACTTTATTAGGAGCATCCACATACCAACCAGTAACATTCTCAACAGATAAAGAACCCACAGAAGAAATCTGGAATGCCTACAATGTCCCACAGGTCAACCAATGAAAACCAAGATAAACAACATCAAGTGATAACCGCTGTGGAAAGAAAGCTTGGTTATGGAATACAGATTAAGAATATATCACGCATAAAGATCTAAGTACTTAAAGTACTAACTACCACAATAGTGTGGAGTGCTGTGGGACTTCAGAATCATCAGGACCAATACATCTCTTTGGAGGACGGGTGGAGGGAAAGATGTGGCAATGTTCGTTAAAGGGTTTGTAATAGAGAAGGTGGAAAAAGCTCCTTGTATGGTCCAGATGTTCCCTTGGACCCTGAGCTGTTTTATGCTCTATATTATGGAAATCCATCTCAATAAATTGTTGGAAAAAACTCACAATGGCTAAACTCACACAACTGTAATTTGTTTGGCTTTTCAATAAAGAGCCTCGACTACACCTTCTGATTTTATACTAGGGAGTGAAGTCATCAGGGTATCCCTCATTCACTTGGAAGAAATATGCTCAGGAAGTTGTCTGACTACATTCAATATTTCTTTTTAAATTAGCACAGACATTACCAATAAATGACTGATTTAAGTTCAATTTGAAATGGAAACAAAGTCCGTTTTTGGAGCTCTTGCCCATGAAGCTTCACAACCCTCATGTTTCTATGAAGACATGCTGCTTTTAAGCAGCCTTTATTTGGACCTGCACTAATACACTCTCTTGGCGACGCAGCGCATTAAATGTGCAGTCAGTAAAACAGCCATTAAATTCACTAATTACAAAAAAAACCTCATATTTGCACACCCTGGCCTATCTCCCCCAGTAGTGTCCCATTACAGCCATCCTTTCAAAGAAGCTAGAAAACAAGGCCTCACCTCATTCATAAGCCGGACATCCCTGATGTGTAATTGGTAGCCTTGGCGATAGCACTTCTGTTTTCATCTGGGGCACAAGCATAATATTTGTGAGACATTTGTCAAAAACAGCAGCTCCTGGGTTTCCTTTTACGACAGCTCAAGGGGGCATTTGAGTTTGCAGTGTGCACAGAGGGGTTACACTTTATGATGCTCGTCGCGCAATAACTACACTCCACGTTGTTACTTGAAGCGTAAAAGGCCATTTTATTAGGACAAGGTTGCAACATTTAACTTTATTAACCACAAACATCAATGCAAGTAAATAACTTGTTCATCATCATACCACTGATTCTCCCCATCCATCCTCAAATCATCACACCTGTTTCACTCATCCCTTTTCACTTTGCGACCCCCTGCATATATCCCCATTCTCCACTTCACTTTCCCTCCAACATCCTTTCTTGAATTTCCTCCATCGCTCTTTGCATCCCGCACCCCGCCATCAGTCACCTGCTTGCACCCCCCCGAGGGGTGGATCCGCCCGTATGTGACTCACCACCCCGCCAAAGTACTGCTGCACCGACCGCCCACAAACTGTCCTAAACTGGCACGCTAACTCCTCACCTACACCCCAATCCCTTATAACTTGTAGGGTGGGTGGGTGGGCTAAATTAAACTACCCCTCCCCGGTGGTGCCAGGTGTCAGGAAGAGGCTGAGACCTCCCTTCCTGCCACCTTTATAGCCCACCCTAATCCCTCCCTTTTCCCAACCCCTTGACCCCCACCCCACCTTGTCCTTCCAGCCTGCGCGAAGTTGCCTGGGGAAGACTGGTCTGCGACCTTCACTTCCCCCGGGGCCCGACATTGCTCAATACCTAAACTCCACGCTGTTACTTGAAGCGTAAAAGGCCATTTTATTAAGACAAGGTTGCAACATTTAACTTTATTAACCACAAACATCAATGCAAGTATATAACTTTTTCATCATCATATCACTCATTCTCCCCATCCATCCTCAAACCCTCACACCTGTTTCACTCATCCCCTTTCACTTTGTGACGCCCTCCATATCCCCATTCTCCACTTCACTTTCCCTCCAACATCCTCTCTTGTATCCCCATTGTCCACTTCACTTTTCCTCCAACATCCTCTCTTGAATTTCCTCCATCGCTCTTTGCATCCCGCACCCTGTCAACAGTCACCTGCTTCCCCCGAGGGGTGGATCCGCCCGTATGTGACTCACCACCCCTCCAAAGTTACCTGCCCCCTCCCACCAATCTTGTGCAAATTTCGCCCTCTCTCAGTAATCCCTACTGCACCAGATGGACTCATTCCACAACCTACGAATCACATCCCGCATTTCCATCATGTAGTATGCATTCCACATCTGCAAAAGGTGCACTGCATCGTCCCTGAACAATAAAGGCTCTTCCAACTTTAGCCCCACATGAGCAATCACCTTTATGCCTCTCGCCTGGCAGAAAACCCTCATTGCCCTATTCAATTTCCTGCAAGCCTTTTCAATGGCTGCATGCTTGACAGCCCCCTTCCAAACTTTGCGAGGCATGAACTCAGTCCATATTAAACATGTTCCCGCCAAGTTCCGCTTTATTGCCTCTAAGTCCCTCTGCATGTGTTGCAGTATTGTCAGTCCTGATAGCCGCACCATATTGTTCTCGCCCAAATGTAGAACCAGCAGGTCTGGGCAGCCTCTTTGCTGCACCATTTTTGTCAGCCACGGCAATAAAGCCCCCCATCGCATACCTCCTTTTCCCCACCAAAAAACTTCATGGTGGCTGCTCCTCAAACCTAGGTTACGACCATACACCTGCCGGTCTGCATATTTGGCTGCCCAATGCACGAAAGAAAGTCTCACGATCCAGGTAACCGTCTTGGCTCCTGGGCCGCCCACACAACCTGCGACATAAAGGAATAGATTAGCGTATAAAGCATAAAAAACTTCCCCCCTTTCTTCTCGCTCTTCCTGTTCCCGCCCCCCTTGCTCGGTTTCCCTTATTTGCGCACATATCTCTCACAGCACCTAGATCTCCATCTCCCTATATGGCGTATTTTGCCCCAAGACCAACCTAAACGCGCCGCCGCTGTAGGAATGTGTTCCAAACCTGGCAAGCTCCCTGCCCAAATACCTCAACGCCATACGCAGGACAGCCAGTAGCTGAAACGCCGTCGCCCGATCTCCTGACGCATGGCAAAAAATTCCTGTCAAAGGCCGTCCTGGTCTTGATAACTCCGCCACTCTTGTACCGGGCATGCACCGCTGCAACCACTCTCATTCAACCAGACCCATCTACCCCTGCCCGCCTGATCCGTCTTAGATTGACTCAGCTAAATCCCCAGTTGGCCCTGATCCAGTCTCACCTCCTCATAGGACCTTCCTGTCTGCCGTACCGTTACCAACAACTCTAAGAGCTGGAACGCACCGAAAAACATCCAAATCATACACAACCTAAATACCGACACTTCAAATGCGTTGTAACAACATTCTGGCAACACCCCCAACAAACCTTGCAATAATTCAAAAGTTATGGCCTCCCTCGGACACTCTCCCCCTTCTCCCTTTCGTTCTCGCCCCCAACCTTTCAACATTCTGCTCAGAATCTCATCCTTGGCTGGATCAAAACCTAAATATAACTTGCTGTAAAAAGATATCCCTGCCAGTTTTCCCGCTATTGTCGTCTGTGACAGGCCCTTGTCAATACATTGTAAAACAAATCGTAACACTCCCTGCTCAGTGTCCTGCCTCGCCATGCACAGTGCATCTACAGATCATCCCATGAATTCTCCAAATTCCGACCACGCCAGCAGGTAGCTCCGTCTTGTGGATTCCGCCAAGGACTTCTCGACCAGGCCTATCACTCTCACTCCCCCCAGGCCCAGATGTCGTCCCGCATCTCTGTCTTGCATTCTTCCGCTCCCGGGGCCAGTCTTTGAAATCGCCGCCACTGCGAATGAGACAAAGCATCCGCAATGTCATTCCTAGCCCCTGGGACGTGTTTGGCACAAAAAAACACATTCAGTCTTAAACACCTCAGCATGAACCGTCGCAACAGTCACAAGACCCTCAAGTCCCTCGCCTTCTGTCTATTCACCAGTTCTACCACAGTCATGTTGTCCATGTGAAAAAGCACTGTTCTATTCTGTAGTTCATCACTCCACACTGCCAAAGTCACTAACAGTGGGAAAAACTCCAAAAATGCTATGCTCCTTCCCTGTCTCAACCAGTGTGCCGGCCACTGCTCAGCACAGCAATGTCCATCCTAAAAAAGTCCAAAGCCTAAGGCACCTGCCGCATCTGAAAATCTTTTAATCTGCATGATTGTATTGTCCTCCACAAAATCCAATGACACCCCATTGAAATCAGTCAAAAAGGTCTGCCACACTCTCAGATCTGCCCTGACTCCCATCGATATCCTCACCCTGTGGTGTGGCAATACTGCCCCTGACATGGCCATGCCAAGGCCCCGGCAAAACGTTCTCCCAGCTCTCACCACCCGGCATGCAAAATTCAGAAAATCCTGCAGTTGCTGAACTGTTTTCAGGTCAATCTTCTTCTCCCCCACCACCCACAGCAGAAAAACCTGGATGTCCGCCACTTTGTTCCTAGGCAGCCTCGCCTCCCATTGGACCGAGTCCAATTCAATGCCCAAAAAAGTCAATTTACAGCTGGGCCCAGCCGTTTTATTCAGGCGCCAACTGTACCCTGGAGTCGTCCTCTGCGATGAAGTCATTGACTGACCTCCCTTCAGGCCAGGATAAGTGGTGAATCAACCTGTATTCTCCTCGTTCTTTTTAAGGCAACACCCGTAGAGGTGATATAATCAAGTCCTCCACAGGCCAATCCATGAATGGGCCCGCTATCCTCCCTTCCTCCACTTATTTTTTCAATTTTCCTGCCACCACCTCCGGCAATTCCCTAGCTGATTTCAGGTTGTCTGTCCATCTCCTTTCTCTGGGACCTTGGTATCCCACCCGACAACACTTGATGAAACCCCACTGTATTCGTAGCGCTGCCTCCCTGTTGGGGTAAATCGAGAGCCAGGGACCCATGGCCTCGATCCTAACCGGGGTAGGAGCCCTTCGGCCCAGACTGTCCCCGTCCTTTAGTGGCTCTCCACTGTTCAGCTGGGGTGGACAGGGTAAAGCACTGCGTAAGCGGGTGCTGTCCACTGCATTTGGAGCACTCGTGTTTAAACTTACAGGGGTTCCTGGAACAGAATCCCTTATTGAAATTCCAGTAAGCCCCCGTGGTGACTCCCCCTTGCTTTGGCAGCACTCCTGATCCTCCTGCCCTGACACTTGCCCCCCCTGCTCCTGTCTGGGCAGGACGCGCCTGAAAGGACCGGTACTTCACTGGCAGGCTGCTGGCCATGTGCATGGATGCCGAGGATTGTGTTGATGACATCCACTGCATCCACAACTCCTGATCCACCTCCCCCCAAGGTTCAACTGAGTTGACGCTTATTCTAGCTCAGCCAAGCGAAACCCCCGAAATGCATCTGTGCCTTCAGTATAATATCCATATATTTCAATAATGAAGTCGCCCTATCCAAATGCTTCTGGCAATAAATGCTAGCATAGATTAGGAAAGCTGAGGTCCAGTTCTCCATATTTATGGGTACCCTCGGTCTCCTCGTCAGCTCCCATTCCTCTTCTTTTGATCCCTCTTTTGCCTGAATCTCCCTATGTAGCAATTTGAACACATCAACGTATTCGTGCTTCCATATTCTGTTTTTGGTTTTATCAGACAGATGCGAGCCCAACGGCATCGCCAGCTCCATGTACGGCAGTTTTTTGTGTTGTTTATCGTCCCCTTTGTCCTCTTTCCCTTCACTCCCATCCACCATCTTCGTCTGGACACTCGCTCCTACTAGCAACTTCGCCCCGCTGTGATCTGCACCCGAAGCAGAAGCCGCAGCTGCTCCTGTCTTCACTGCCATGTCTCTTACTGACCCGTCACCCACACCCACTGACCGGCAGGCTTTTTTCTTCGTGGCCTTGGGTCCCCCTTCCCATGCCGTTCCCCATTACCTGGGAAACTTCCTTGGACTTCTTTGTCCTTGCCCCGGCTGCCGGCCTTCTTCGGCCCCAACTGCTTCGGCTTGTCCCTGGCCGCACTTGGCTCCTGTAAAACACCATCTTTCTTGGTTGCCTGCTCCGGTGTCCAGGAACCCCCTGTGATCACGACCTCCTCATCACGCATTTCACCCTCTTCCCACTCGTCACTCTCATCCCCATAATCCAGCAGTATCTCAGCCTCATTCCTCTGTCAACATCCACAGCTCATCATGCGCTGCTCTCTTCTGCCCTTTTCCATTGTTTCCACGCACACCGGCGCACTCCTCCATTGCCATCGTAGCCGCCCGATCCCTCGGGGGAGGGTAGGCCGCGGCGGACCCCCCTACTGCTTCAATCCAGCGTCCTGAGGCCGTTTTGTGCCCCGCTGGCACCATCCCACTCCTACCGGCCTCACCCGGCGGTTTTGCCCCCCTACCCCACAGACTGCTCCAACCTGGGGGGGTCCCCAGCACCACCGGGCCTCTCCGCCGTGCTGGCTGTCCTTTTACCCATCCCACTCTGCTGCTGGTCCCTGACCCAGACCCACCTGCCCTCCCCTACTTCCACCTCAGGGCCCTGCGCCTTTGCTGTCCCCACGACCACGTGTGGGGCCTTGGCCCCACCCATGGTTCTCCTGTCCCTCCCTCTCTCTGGCCGCACACATCATTTGCCATTTCTCTTCTATCTCCTTAATGAGGCGGCGCTGTTCCCTGAATTTTGCTTCAAGGTCCAATCCCTCCCAACGAGGTAAAATAGGGGTTAAATCCCCCCCATCCTCCCCCACCCCCGGAGGCCTGGCCACCTGCACCCCTGATCATGGTCCCAGCTATGTTCGGAGGTACCTGGGCCCCCGCCCCTTTTGACTTCTTAAACGGGGGCCAGTCCCACCTTTGCTTTGCTGAATTGGCTCCCACGGAGAGGCCTCCACGAGAGGTCTAAAGGGGCATCCTCTCCCTGGGGCTCCGAGTTACTTGCAGCCCCCCCGGCGCCAGCTCTCCGACGGGCCAGTTCAATTCATGATGGCCCTGACCCCTCACTCACTGTCTCGCCGTCGTTGTCCTCAATCTGCAGCCGCGCGGGAAGGCTCTGCCTACGGCCTCTGAGCTTGGCCGCTTGCTGCTTGTTTTGGCCCCGCCCCCTGCTCGCGGCCTATTCCTTGGCGTGTGGCGGCTCTTCTGTGCACGCCGCCACGTCAACCCCCGCCGAAGTGGACCGCAGGGTCGGATTATGCGACCCACGCCTGGTCCACGCCGGGCTGCAGGAGGTCGTCCCGTCCCGCCTGCCCCAGCACCCCCAGCGCAGCCCGCACCGCGTTATCGGGCACTGCCATTCCTGCTGCTTTTGCAGGTAAGGCAAACATAAGGAGATGATGGACGGAGCGCTGAAACTTTTCAGACACTCACCCCCCGTCACAGATCTGGGTTGAATCCATCATCGTTCTTTAGCTCACTTCGCCACCCTAGTTCAGACACAGCTATATGTAAATCAGTCTTGACCCTGTGCCTCATGGGAACAGTCCAGCCCGAACTGCCAAGCCATGTCTTCCCTGGACCGGAAACAAGCATCCTGAGACCGGTTTTGGGCTAACAGCCCTCATCAGCCAGGCTAGCTTGAATCCAGTGGCAAAGTGAGAAAGGGACCCACGTCTGGGCATACCCTGCCAACTTAGGGCGAACAAAGCAAACACAAGGAGATGATGGACAGAGCGCTGAAACTTTTCAGACACTCACCCCCAGTCACAGATCTGGGTTGAATCCATCATCGTTCTTTAGCTGACTTCGCCACCCCAGTTCAGACACAGCTATATGCAAATCAGTCTTGACCCTGTGCCTCATGGGAACAGTCCAGCCCGAACTGCCAAGCCATGTCTTCCCTGGACCGGAAACAAGCATCCTGGGACCGGTTTCGGGATAACAGCCCTCATCAGCCAGGCTAGCTTGAATCCAGTGGCAAAGTGAGCGAGGGACCCACGTCTGGGCATACCGTGCCAATTTAGGGCGAACAAAGCAAACACAAGGAGATGATGGACGGAGCGCTGAAACTTTTCAGACACTCACCCCCAGTCACAGATCTGGGTTGAATCCATCATCGTTCTTTAGCTCACTTCGCCACCCCAGTTTAGACACAGCTATATGCAAATCAGTCTTGACCCTGTGCCTCATGGGAACAGTCCAGCCCGAACTGCCAAGCCATTTCTTCCCTGGACCGGAAACAAGCATCCTGGGACCGGTTTCGGGATATCAGCCAGGCTAGCTTGAATCCAGTGGCAAAGTGAGCGAGGGACCCACGTCTGGGCATACCGCGCCAACTTAGGGCGAACAAAGCAAACACAAGGAGATGATGGACGGAGCGCTGAAACTTTTCAGACACTCACCCCCAGTCACAGATCTGGGTTGAATCCATCATCGTTCTTTAGCTCACTTCGCCACCCCAGTTCAGACACAGCTATATGCAAATCAGTCTTGACCCTGTGCCTCATGGGAACAGTCCAGCCCGAACTGCCAAGCCATGTCTTCCCTGGACCGGAAACAAGCATCCTGGGACCGGTTTCGGGCTAACAGCCCTCATCAGCCAGGCTAGCTTGAATCCAGTGGCAAAGTGAGCAAGGGACCCACGTCTGGGCATACCCTGCCAACTTAGGGCGAACAAAGCAAACACAAGGAGATGATGGACGGAGCGCTGAAACTTTTCAGACACTCACCCCCAGTCACAGATCTGGGTTGAATCCATCATCGTTCTTTAGCTCACTTCGCCACCCCAGTTCAGACACAGCTATGTGCAAATCAGTCTTGACCCTGTGCCTCATGGGAACAGTCCAGCCCGAACTGCCAAGCCATGTCTTCCCTGGACCGGAAACAAGCATCCTGGGACCGGTTTCGGGCTAACAGCCCCACCAGCCAGGCTAGCTTGAATCCAGTGGCAAAGTGAGCAAGGGACCCACGTCTGGGCATACCCTGCCAACTTAGGGCGAACAAAGCAAACACAAGGAGATGATGGACGGAGCGCTGAAACTTTTCAGACACTCACCCCCAGTCACAGATCTGGGTTGAATCCATCATCGTTCTTTAGCTCACTTCGCCACCCCAGTTCAGACACAGCTATATGCAAATCAGTCTTGACCTTGTGCCTCACGGGAACAGTCCAGCCCGAACTGCCAAGCCATGTCTTCCCTGGACCGGATACAAGCATCCTGGGACCGGTTTCGGGCTAACAGCCCTCATCAGCCAGGCTAGCTTGAATCCAGTGGCAAAGTGAGCAAGGGGCCCACGTCTGGGCATACCCTGCCAACTTAGGGCAAACAAAGCAAACACAAGGAGATGATGGACGGAGCGCTGAAACTTTTCAGACACTCACCCCCAGTCAGATCTGGGTTGAATCCATCATCGTTCTTTAGCTCACTTCGCCACCCCAGTTCAGACACAGCTATATGCAAATCAGTCTTGACCCTGTGCCTCATGGGAACAGTCCAGCCCGAACTGCCAAGCCATGTCTTCCCTGGACCAGAAACAAGCATCCTGGGACCGGTTGCGGGCTAACGAAAATGAAATGAAATGAAAAAGACATTTATAGAGCGCAAAAACTTTCACCCGAAGGCGTCAAGGCGCTAAATTCGTCATTCATAAATCAAAGTACAGTCCGATAGTCATCAAAGATTAAACAGCCAGGTCTTTAACGCTTTTCTAAAAGCCAGCAGATTAGTTTCTTGCTTCAGCCCAAGCGGCAAAGCGTTCCACAGCCTTGTTGTGCCGACCACAAAGCTCCTTCCTCCCCAGGAACATTTCTTGAACCTGGGAACCACCAGGTTATGGGCCTGAGATGAACGAAGGTGGCGAACCGGAATATAGGGTTTTAGATTCTGTTTAAAGAAGCTGGGCCCTATATCATGCCTGGCCTTAAAGGCAATGCAAAGAGCCTTAAACTCAATTCGTCTCTTCACTGGTAACCAATGCAATCCCTTCAGTGCCTGTGCGACATGTTTATGTCTTGGAATATTCAGCAAAAGACGTGCCGCTGCATTTTGCACAATCTGCAATTTGGAAAGACACTTCTTATGCAGATTAATAAAAAGCCCATTACAGTAATCAGCTCTGGAAAGAACCAGCGCTGAAACCACCAGTTTCCGTAGCTCAAACGGAATAAATGGAAGAATTCTTCTCAAAAGTTTTAATGTGAAAAAGGAATGGGATGTAACCTGGTTAACGTGGCTTTCAAAGGAAAGAAAAGAGCCAAACGTAACTCCCAGGTTTTTTACCTTATTCGTGGGGGTAGGTAATGGACCCATTTCCACCGGCCATAGAGCAAGGGACCAAAAATTAGTTTGGCCGCCAAAAAGTAGGACCTCGGTCTTACTAGAATTTAATTTCAAACAATTGGAGGCCATCCATTCGCCTATCTGATGAAGACAGGTGTGAAACTGTGCAGCTGTGTCGTCGGGCGAACCTGTCACTGAAACTACAATCTGTGTATCATCAGCGTATGAAACTGCCGAGAAGCCTAGGGACTTAATTAATCTGGCCAAAGGTGCAACATAAATATTAAAAAGTGTAGGGCTCAACGAAGAGCCCTGTGGCACTCCACATGGTAACGTAAAATTAGGTGACTTAAAATTATCCAAGGCCACAAATTGCTCCCGGCCTGACAAATAAGATTCAAGTAATGTATGGGCTTTTCCTATGATACCAATCTCCCTCAAGGTTTCCAGCAATTTTTGGTGGTTCACAGTGTCGAACGCGGCAGACAGGTCAAGCAGCACCAGTGCTGCATTGCCACCTGCATCGACTGTCTGCCTGATCAGCTCAGAGGCTGTAATTAGGGCTAATTCGGTGCTATGATCCTTCCTGAAACCATACTGAGTGGCATCCAAAAAAGCATGCCTCTCTATATGATCAGAAATAGCACCATTCATGGCTTTTTCTACCATCTTTGCCGGCAAGGGGAGTCTGGAGATTGGACGATAGTTGCTGGGGTCTGCCCCATCAAGATTAGGTTTCTTCAGGAGGGGGAGAACCGACGCCAATTTCCAACTGGTAGGAAATATACCAGAGGTAAACATTTTATTGAAAACAAAAGACAGATGCATTGAGAATAATTCTGGTACAAGATGGAAAATCTTTGGGGGGCAAGGGTCCAATGGGGACCCGGATTTAGTGGACCACAGAAGATTGACAATCTCTTCAATCGTCAAAGACGGGAAAACAGACAATTCAGGGGAGTCCAAGGAGTCAGGGGAGATTCTGGAAACAGCCCTCATCAGCCAGGCTAGCTTGAATCCAGTGGCAAAGTGAGCAAGGGACCCACGTCTGGGCATACCCTGCCAACTTAGGGCGAACAAAGCAAACACAAGGAGATGATGGACGGAGCGCTGAAACTTTTCAGACACTCAACCCCAGTCACAGATCTGGGTTGAATCCATCATCGTTCTTTAGCTCACTTCGCCACCCCAGTTCAGACACAGCTATATGCAAATCAGTCTTGACCCTGTGCCTCATGGGAACAGTCCAGCCCGAACTGCCAAGCCATGTCTTCCCTGGACCGGAAACAAGCATCCTGGGACAGGTTTCGGGCTAACAGCCCTCATCAGCCAGGCTAGCTTGAATCCAGTGGCAAAGTGAGCAAGGGACCCACGTCTGGGCATACCCTGCCAACTTAAGGCGAACAAAGCAAACACAAGGAGATGATGGATGGAGCGCTGAAACTTTTCAGACACTCACCCCCAGTCAGATCTGGGTTGAATCCATCATCGTTCTTTAGCTCACTTCGCCACCCCAGTTCAGACACAGCTATATGCAAATCAGTCTTGACCCTGTGCCTCATGGGAACAGTCCAGCTCGAACTGCCAAGCCATGTCTTCCCTGGACCGGAAACAAGCATCCTGGGACCGGTTTCGGGCTAACAGCCCTCATCAGCCAGGCTAGTTTGAATCCAGTGGCAAAGTGAGCAAGGGACCCACGTCTGGGCATACCCTGCCAACTTAGGGCGAACAAATCCTCAATGCTCGTATGCTAGGCCCAACCTGACCCTTTGCCACTACACCACTCAATAAATTAGACTTATCCCACTCAACTAAATTAAACTATCCCTCCCCGGTGGTGCCAGGTGTCAGGAAGAGGCTGAGACCTCCCTTCCTGCCACCTTTATAGCCCACCCTAATCCCTCCCTTTTCCCAACCCCTTGATGCCCACCACACCTTGTGCTTCCGGCCCCACGCGAAGTTCCCCGGGAGGAGACTGGTCTGCTAACTTCACTTCCCCCGGGGCCCGACATTCTTTTGCGGCGTACCTGAAAATGCGCTGAGGCCGGGCAGGAAGCTGCGAGCCAGGCTTCCTTCTCAGGCAGCTCGATAGCAGAAGCAGCGCTCGGGGCGCGTGCCCGTCCCAAGATCCGGAGCAGCTGTTAAGGGGGCAATGTGGCTGTGAAGGGAATAAAGACAGAGACAGTTGCTATGATGATGAGGGTCTCTTGTGTGAGACAAATTTTAGATGGAGGTTACTGTTTCGGAATCAGAAACAAAACAAGCACTGGCACTGTCCATAGGTCTGACTTCAGTGTGCTAATCAGGGCTTTAAGTGGGCCAGGTCTTGCCGGTGCTCAGCACCGACAGTTCTTAAGAGCAGGTGCTGAGACGGGTCTCTATTGGGCTCTCCATTTTTCCCCTCAGCCTCAAGGTGAAAAAAACCTCAAGTCTGCAGCAGTACGACTGCTCAAAGCCTTTGATGTAACTTCAAAGAGACTTGTTTTAGTCTTTCACAGTCTCATCATTTCAGAACTGAAGCATTTACAATATTGTGTACAACAAAGCCATAGATGTTGCTTATTTATATTATGCAACTAACAACCATTGACAAAGCCAATAGTCCTGGCTTGTTGTAGGTATAATGTTACTTGTTGTATCATATATCTGAATGTAATGACAGAAACAGCAAAATACCAGTTGGGTGGCACAGATTTTTAGCTTATGTGTTTTTAATTACATCAGCCACGCCCCTTTGAGAGAGCCCCCAGTTTTTTCAACCCACTTTAAGACCTGGTGCTAACACATGCAAACATAGGCATGCAGACATGATGTTTGCTTGTGTTAACACATTAAAGTTAAACATGTTGGCTTTACCAATGCTGGGTGTTTGGAGAGTGACAGCACCAGCAGGCAGTGCCAGAGTCTCTTACTCACTGTCCTGCATTTGAGCAGCACAGGCCCGCAGTACCAACGGCTGTCATTTGGTGTCCGAGAGACAGAGCTGTACAAACATGCAGTGCCCTAGTCTGTTGTCAAGTTTCCAGAGAGTCAGCAGCACAAACCTGCAATACCACAGGGACTAGATGTCACACATTTTTTTTTAAAAAGAGCATCCTCAATGTATTACACTACCACTGAAAAGTAACGGTGAATTGATTTTAAAATATGTAATAAACAAGGCACTACTTTTATTAATGAGACAGGATTTACATTTTTCTTAAAAGTACTATACCTAAGAAGGACCATACTACCAGAAACATAAAAGCAGGACTACAGTGGCACATACAATTTAATATAACTTTATTCGGTCTAAACAAGCCATAAAAGTACATGAAAATATTACACATAGCTGTAATCACACATCATTTTTTTTAAATGATCATAAGTTAAAATCTGTTTTAAAATGGGTGCACAAAAAAACTTTTAAGGTTCAGCAACACATCAAGTAATACGTTAAATAACCATACTAGAAATGAACAGAAAAGTGCAAATTGAAAACAGGTTTCAGTGCTCTATAGCAATATTATAAGCAGTTAGTGTAGATAAGGGAGCATGAGAAGGAGATAGAGAGAGAGCAAAAACCTCAAACAGGGTCCACCATGCTGTCCCCCAGAAGTAGACCCGAATTCTCTGCCAACTCTATGAGCTGAAACATACTGCACGGAAAGAAAAAAATTCTGACAGACTAGCCCATCATGCTGCATCTAACCCTAAATGCTGCTTTCAAGGAAGCACAGACAATGAATACAATTTCGGTTGAACACAGAGATTGTAAGTAGAGGAGAGCTGGTCTACAGCGGCGGAGGCCTAACCTCCGTAACAAGGGTTTAAAAAAGTGCTTTCGTGCCAGGCTGTGCAATTTACAGAAGAACAGCCTTCGCAAAAAGCGGTTTCCTCTGCCTGAAAAGAACAGCATTTACTGAAACCCCATACTCCAGCTCCGTACGTAGTTACACTGATACATTGCGAGTTGTAAACTTTCAGTGGTGGAAGCACAGTCCCCCTAATTTGCGGTCTAATAAGGTTACAAACAGTACCTGCGGTTTTATTTCATTTAGCACAGGCCTGAGCAAGATGAGTAGTCCATGACCCTGATGAACTAAAATTTACACTTAAATAACAAAAATTCTTAACAGTCGTTAAAACGTGTCTCTTGATACTAATTTTATCTAGCCTTAATTTACCCGGGCCACAGGACATGATGTGCGACTTTGAGTAATTAGTGTTTAGCTTCAGATTGTGTATAAAGGAAGCAAAGCAGTCCACCTCATGTCTCAGTGCTTTTGGAGTAAGGGCTAACAATACCACGTCGTCGGCGTACACTAAAGAAGGGACTGGGGAGCCTACAGTTCTGGGTATATCTGTGTGGGAAATAGATAAATGGGCTGTTAAACCATTGATATATAAGATAAATAATAAAGGTGCCAACATACAACCCTGCCTCACTCCGCTCTTCAGGGGGAAATCAGAAGAAAGCTCCCCATTTGAATTTAAACGAACCTGAGCTGAGAGATCTGAGTGCAAGCAGTACAGAAAATTCACCAGAGGGAGGTCCACGTCTAGATCCAGCAACATTAACCAAAGTTTGGTTCTGTTCACTGAGTCAAAAGCGGTGGATAAGTCCATGAAAGCTAAATAGATGGGGGAATGCTTGGCTTTAGTGTATTTAGATATGGTCAGGGCCAGATTCAGGCATTGTTCGTTGGTTCCTAGTTTTGGCCGGAATCAGAATTGAAAAGGGGAGAGTATGCCCTTGTCAGCTGCCCATTCGACCAACTGGTCGTAAATGACTCTGCCGATAATTTTAATAGTGCTGTCGATGTGTGAGATCGGTCGTTCGCACTTGGGCGACATACGGTCACCCTTTTTGAATATGAGTACCTTTGTTGCGGTAGTCCATGATGGGGGAATAGTTGTAGATAGGTAGTTGTTAATTGTGTTCGTGATGAGGGGACCCCATATTTCAGGCATAGATTTCACCAAATCTATTGGTACCCCGTCTGGACCTGGGGCTTTCCCACCCTTACTATGGTGGATGGCTGACTCAACTTCCTCCAAAGTTAAAAAAATTGAGGGGGAGTTCTGCAGTCTTTTAAGGAGAGTAACAGACATAATTGGTTCATCGTCCATGTGGTAGATGAAAGCAGAGTGGGTAACCCAGTCTGCACCTGAGATGTTATTTTGGAGAGGGGTATTGATGGAAGAGTTCCTGGATCGGATTAACTTTACTAAGTCCCAAAAGGATTTATTGTCTTTTCCCCGGGACGCCAGTTCCAGACGTTCCAAGTCTTGATGATATACTTCCCTCTTTCTATTTGTAAGTGCGGTTTTGTATTCAGTGCGTGCCAGGGAGATTTCAGTCTTATTCCTGGGGTGGGCATTTAGGGCTTTCCTCAACTTCCTATTTGCCAGGGAACAGACCCCATCGAACCATCTTGGGTCCATGTTTGAGGCACAAATTGGCTTGAGCATGGAGTTCCTAATTGTGTGTATTAACCTATTATAGTGTGAGGCCATGGATTCCTGTGCATTCTACGTTTGGCAGTAGAGGAATTTCTTTAAGTGTAACTTAAGTAAGGCAGCTAGTGACTCTTTTGGATCCTTCAAATGCCAGACTAGTCGCAAGCCATCCGAGGAGTGATGCATAATGGAAGCCAAATTACTGATCCGGGCGAAACCCATAAGCGGTAAAAACATAGAGGTGCTCAAAGCATTATGATCACCCCCGTCTGTGGGCAAGATCTCTCCTTTGGAGAACCAGGATAAAAAATCAGAGCTGACGAACATATAGTCTATAAGGGAAGATCTCCCTCCCCCTCTGAATGACGTCAGCGTGTGGCATGCTCCCCCTAGGCATTCGAGTAAATCGACCAAGTCGTGGGCAGTAAGATATTTAAAAAGCTCTGTGCCCCTTGCGTCTTGGTCCTGCAGTGCCCGTTTGTGTCAGAGTCTTGTGACCTGAGAACTCCATTGATCTTAGCGTTAAAGTCACAGCAGAGAAGAAAGTGAACTTGAGGAGTGCAGTTTACTGCCTTAGATTGTAATAGGGATATAAAATTAAATAGACTGTTATAGTGTGTACAGCTAGCATTAGTAAAATCGTTATTGTAAACATTTATCAAGTAAAAAGCCATGTTGGTCCTTGGCACTCTGACTATTAATGTTAAAAGGAAGAGGAACTAGATTTAATCTGTGAAACCTCTACCTGAAGACTTAGGCTGACCCAGGTAGCTAATCCACCGGCAGCACGACCTCGAGTAGAGGGAGTTGCAGGACTTGAATAACAGGCGTAACCCTCAAAGTGCGGTGTATCAGTTAGCCAAGTCTCCTGCAAAAGAATTAAGTCAAACTTGGAAACAAATGTCCTCCAGTCTTCGTTATTAATCT
This sequence comes from Calotriton arnoldi, assembly GCA_963921515.1. NCBI lineage: Eukaryota > Metazoa > Chordata > Amphibia > Caudata > Salamandridae > Calotriton > Calotriton arnoldi. The sequence goes on along the minus strand of CAWUFW010000046.1, from coordinate 4,205,807 downwards.
TCCCTTTGAGGCCTGCCACATTCCAGCTAAGAACAGAAAGAGTTCTGTAATGCGAGTGCAGAGTGTGATTTGTAACTGCCATTGTCCTTGAAGGAGAGGTAACGGAGGTTGTCACAGTAGGATTGTCATTCAAAGATAAAGTACAAAGAGGAGTAGTTAAAACTGCTTTAAGGCCTGTGAGTCAGTCCAAATCAGAGAGTCCGTCAAATCTATTAGAAGTGGGTAAAAAGCATGAGACATAGGAAGCGCTCTGTGAAGCCTAAACTGGCGGCAAAACATTAAAGAGTGATTGACTAGCTGGAACTGTCTGTGCTATGTTATCGAAGTATGTGTTGACATTCCTGTGGCAGCTAGATGTAATTATATTGTGTGCACTACGGATTGAAGCTGAGTTGGGTAGGCACTCCCTATAATTAGAGGGGGGGTCTATAGCAAAAACCTAACAGGACCAAAGAGATCGAGGAAGTGACCTGATTACTGGGTCTAGCATTAAATAACAGATAGTAAGCGAGGGTTTGAAGACTGAAATTAATCACAATACAATTTCCTTGCAAGTCCGGCCGACTTGGCCCAATCCATGCACACCTCCTTACGTGCAGGATTCCTTAGCATGCCGGAAAGGCATGCCGCTATATCGTACCAGCCAGTCTAAGGTTTTATTGAAGAGCTGTTCCTAGGATTCTCGTTAGTTCACACACAATGGAGGTACCCCTCTCAAGACGGCCACGTACGGGCATGCAGCAGGGGGAGGTTAATAACTAGTAGTTGTAGCTACAGTTGAGAGTGGGATGAAGCTGCTCTACCTTCTGAATCCCTTGTGTTGTTATTACAATGGGAAGTGGAAGTTGGTAAATGGACTGAATTCTGGTCGATGGAAAGCTTATTGTTACATGAGTGATCAGCCTGGACTAACAGATTGCTAGGGGTAGGCGAGGCCTGTGTTGTTGGAATACTTTTTTCACAAGGACCATCGGGATTCCTATTCAAGAGACAGTGCCCGGTAGAAGTACTAGTTGAAAATCCTTTGGCGGAGCCTGGGAGGTTGATACCAAGTGCGACCAAGTTGGACTCAATATTAGCTAGACGTGAGACCAGAGGGGAAAGTACGGTGTTTTAATCGTTGAACACAGCTTCTCTAAAAAAAGTCTTTAAGTGGTTAGCCAGAAGGTCGTTGAAAGAATCAATGAGGTAAGATTTGTCAACCTGTGAAAGTGGGAGTGAGGTTGAAACTGGAGCCTCTGTGACTTCTGTGCCTGATACACGGACAGGCGTTGGCTCGGGCATGGGTGCTTGCAGGGTCTTGGAATGGTATGAGAGAGGGATAGACACCTGTTTATGTTCCTTGCCACGTTTAGCTCTCTTTGATATTACTGTGGGCAATGACTTATTGGTTGCACTTTTTGAAAAAATGGAAGGAATAGCAATTGGGGGAGTTGGTGCACGATTCGGTGTGGATTCTTGTGTGGAGGGAAAATCAACACTACTTTGGGATAAAACTGTAGGCATGTCCAAGGGAGGGCAAGGGGACAGGCCAGGGAGACCCCTGTTAAGAGCGTTCGAATTGATGGAAAACCTCTGTTCAGTTCTGGCGATTTCATTACTAATAACACTGACGGCTTGTTCAAGCATCCGGTCAATAGAGGTAGGCTTTACTACAGGAGATGAGGTAGGACCACAGCCGACCACTTTTCTTTTGCCCATGCTCCTGGCAAATAGTCAGACTATTAAAATAGAGGCTACAAAAACAGCGACAGCCTACGCAGACTGAGAGCCTGGGGTAGGGGGTCACCATTGATAGTTGAAGTTAAAAGAAAAAACAGGACCTCTCAGTGAACAGTGATTCAATAGTGACTCAACTTCCAGTCGGTGGCTTCACAGTCAAATTAAGGGTGATGGGACGCACTGGGACGCAAAGTCAAAAGACTTAGAGAGTGGGCCCAGCCCAGACGGGCGCTGCGGGAGCAACCAAGAGTTTTCTGACCTCGGGAGGACTAGCCACGCCTCCCGCGCCTCTTGCGCCGCCGCCACAGAGAGCGCTGGGGGGGGGCGAGAGAATGCAGGCAGGAGAGAATGGGGCTTTGGGGGTCGGCCGACCGGCAGGGAGGCTCGCACCCCCGGGGTTTTTGGGCCGGGTGGTGCAGCCCGGGCCCAATTGGGCTTGCGTTGGGCTGGTTTTGGGGTGGGGGGTATATTAGGCGGCCATTTCGGGAGCCGTGTCACCATTTTGGAAGGTGACACAGCTGCCGATTTCTCCGCAGTTAGGGAAAGTTTTTGTATTGAGGGAAAGTTTTGTAGTTAGGTTTTTCTAAAAATGAGGTTACCGCTACAATGGCCAGGAACGACGCGAGGGTCTAGGAGGCCATGAGGCTCCTGGCTGAAGCCGGCCGCATTGACCTCGTGAGAGGCCCAGTTGAGAGCGCGGCCCGGCCGCCGCACCACGTGGTGGGGGATGTGGCTGCCGCGATACTCGCGTGTTCGCCGCCGCGAGGTGGTGGCAAGAAAAAGTGCCCAGAGGTACGTGGAGGGGGCCGCAGAGTGCAGGTGGCCCCCGCAAAACGGGAGAAGCGGGGGAGGAGCGCTACGAAGCGCCCCCCTTTGGCCTTTATTGAGGGGAAGGGCGGTGCGCAAAGGTACGCGCAATGAGGGCACCGGGGCTGATTGTGCCGCGGGTGCCACGAAGGGTATTGACTCTGCCTGTGAGCTTGGGGGCCGGGGCCAGTGGGAGGTGCTCCTGAGGTGGGGGGACGGGAGAGTTTGGGGGGAAGGGGAGGAGGGTCAAGAAGGCAGCTCCCGGGCGTGAGGACGGGGGGCTGCGGAGGCCCAGTGTCGAGGGCTGAAGGTGACAGCCCGGGGGGGGTGTCTGGGGTGCACCAGATACCTATGGGGGAGGAGGGGGGGGTCCAGGGAGGCAGCAGAGGCGGCACTGGACATTAGGGGGTGGTTGGACAGCGCCCCTTGGGGGGTGAGGGACAAGTGGAGGGTGGGTGAGTGCAGGGGCCACCGGGGGGGCAGAAGGGCGCCTGAGGGAAGTGGGGGGGGGGCCAGCGGGCAGGCAGGGAGGAGGAGGCCAGTTTCCCTGTTAGAATGGAGCGAGGGGGAAGAGGAGGGGCCTAGGAGGGTGCGGGTGAGTTCCCCGCCGTCCCGGGGATACTGGGGCAATAGTGATAGGGGGGGATGGGCCCGGCAACAAGGGGGGGTCACTTGGCGGGGCCAGGCAGGGGAGGGGTCGGAGTGAGAGTGGGGTGGGAGGGCGCAGGGGGTTCCCAGAAGCAGAGTCAAGGGTCGCAGGTTTGGGGGGGTATTTGCGGTGGTGTCCAGAGCAGGGGCAGGTAGGGACAGACAGGGACACTAACCACGGCATGCCGGACCTTCCATTTGCGTTGCAGGAACAGCAAGCGAGGGGCACATACATGGCGGGCGAGTCGCATGCGTCTCCTCGCTACCGAGAAGAAGTGAAGGCAGGGTCCAGGGCGGCCAGCTGGAGCACGGCGACGGACCACGGTGGCAAAGTCGAACGGAGGTCTGCAACGGTCATGGCAGGGCGACAGCCCAGTGGGGTGCAGGTGCCCACTAGGGCGGCGGTGGCAATGAATGGACAAAAAGGGGATGCTGCAGCGGGCAGCATGGCGCCCGATCTGGTAACGAAAAAGATGGTACACGATGACATGGTCACGACTGGGCGACAGCCCGGAGGGGCAGGGCCCTCCAGGGCGGTGATGACAGAGCACGGGCAAAAAAGGAAGGCCGAAGCCATGATAGACAGGTTGCTGGGAGAGGCCAGGCACGCGTGGGTAGCGAGAATAGAGGAGGAAGGGGAGTGGGACGACATCCCATTAGATTATGAGGAGGATAGTTTGGAAGAAGGGGAGATAGTGGACGAAGAAGGGGGGGGCAGTAATTTAGTGCCTAGTCTGTTACAGGAGGCGAGACCGGATGCGGAGTACGCGGCGACGGCTCGGATGTCTCAACCCTCTGTGACACTGGTTAGGCGGTTGGATCCAGTGAGGACACCGACCTTAACACCAGGTAAGAAAGGAGGGCGGGACTCGGAAGCGACTAAGTGTTCAGGGGTTGACAAAAGCGAAGGGGGGGCTGGTCAGTTGACGGAAGGCAAGGAGTGCAAGGAGATCAGATTGCCGAAATTGCCATATATGGGGTTGACGAAACCATTGGGAGCGCACCTCATGTTAGCCACGAAGGAGAAAATATGGAAGGGCGAATATGTAGATATGTTGAAGCTGCTGCATAGGGAATTGCGATCCAAGGAGGGATCGAAAGAAGAGGAGCTGGAGTTATCCCGGCGCCCCAGGGTACCCATGACTATAGAGAACTGGACGGCAGCCTTTTTAATTTTTGCAAGTGTGTACTGTGAGAAGTACCCAGATAGGTCCGTGTCTTTGTTTAGATACATGGATGTAGTTAGGAGAGCACATCTGACGTACGGGGGTTACACGTGGTCACACTATGATGAAGAGTTCCGTGCCAGACTAGCTTGGGACCCCGAGGCAAACTGGGGGGAGATCGACTCGGATCTCTACCAGCAGACTATGGGGGCGGTAAAGTTCCGGAAGACAACTTACACGGCCAGCGGTTTGCCGTTAGTCTATCGCCCCTTTCAAAACCATCCCACCCGGGGGGGAGTAGGATACACTCCAAAGCCCGCAGGGGGAGGTCCAGGGGCCTATTGGGATTATAACAAAGGCACGTGTGCACGGGACTACTGCAGATTTCGGCACAAGTGCTCAAAATGCTCTGGAGGACACCCTCTGGTACAGTGGTTCGGGCCAGGATACGCAGGACAGGGTCAGGCCGGGGGACAGGGGTCGCAGCATCAGAATGCCAACAGTGGACAGCAGGGGATGGGAGGCAGGGGAGGACGGGGGTCGCAGGGCTATATGGGCAAAGGCTCATACACCTATTAAGCTGGTTTGTTTAGAGGCCTGGCTCGCTCATTACCCGAAAAAGCAGGACGCGCAGATTCTCAGTGCAGGTTTCAGTGAGGGTTTTAAATTGGGGTACGAAGGACCGAGGTTAGCACGATGGGCGGAGAACCTGAAATCAGTGGCATCTCACAAACCAGTCGTTTGGGAGAAATTGCAAAAAGAGGTACGGGAAGGGCGCATGGAGGGGCCATTTGCAGTTAGCCCAATAAAGGATTTGATTATTTCCCCGGTCGGGGTGGTTCCAGAAAAGGAGAGAGGACAGTATCGTCTAATCCAGCACTTGTCATGGCCGCAAGGGGGGTCAGTAAACGATTTCATTCCTGATGACTTGGCGTCAGTCTCATACTCTTCAGTGGACGTAGCTAGGGCCCTGGTGGAAAGGGTAGGAAAAGGGGCCGAGATGACAAAATGTGAAATTATGGCTGCTTTCCGGCTCTTGCCAGTACACCCCGAGGACTTCCAGTTGCTGGGCATTCAAGTCGACGGCAACATCTTTGTGGATAAGGCTTTACCCATGGGGTGCTCAATATCATGTGCGCTGTTTGAGAAGTTCAGTTAATTCTTGCAGTGGGTTTTCTCTTGGAAAACAGGGAAAGATACGGTGACACACTACCTTGATGACTTCTTCCTGGTGGGCCGGCCTGGTTCGACGGACTGCCAGCAGCAGCTGAACAGTTTCCAGAAGCTCATGGAGACACTGGGTGTCCCCTTAGCACCGGAGAAGACACAAGGTCCAAGCACGGTGTTGTCATTTCTGGGGATCGAAATGGATTCGGTGGCCATGGAGGCCAGGTTGCCAGAGGATAAAAAACTGCACATGAGGTTGTTGATCGGTGACAAGCTGGCAAGAAAGAAAGTGACAGTCAGGATGGTGCAAGTGTTATTGGGGTATTTGAATTTTGCATGCAGGTTAGTGAGAGCGGGACAGACATTTTGCAGGAGACTGAGCAGGTCACTGGCAGGCCTCATGCTACCACACCACCACATGCATTTGTCGGCAGGAACGAAAGAAGACCTAAGAATGTGGGGCAGGTTTTTGGAGGAATTCAATGGGATACCCATGTCAGCGCCAGAAGAGTGGGATTGGGATGCACAGATATTCTCTGACGCCGCAGGATCAGGTCGGTTTGGTTTGTACTGGCAGGGAAATCGTGTGCCGAAGAGTGGCCGCCTCATTGGAAGAATGGAGGCAGGAGCATTGCTTTTCTTGAATTGTTTCCACTAGTAGTCGCGGTCATCCTGTGGGGGCGGAGGCTATCGCACAAAAGGGTCACTTTCAGGGTAGATAACATGGCAGTGGTGCAGGTAGTCAACAGGCAGTCCGCAAGGGATGAGTAGATGTTAAAGTTATTGTGCATATTCATGTTGAGTTGCTTGCAGTACGACATTCAGTTCAGGGCAAAGCACGTCCTGGGTGTAGACAATGACATTGCGGATGCTTTGTCTCGTTTGCAGTGGGAGAGGTTCCATGGGCTGGCAACGGAGGCGGAAACTCACAAGACACAGGTGCCCGACGGGATGTGGTCCGTAGGAGAAAAAGGATGCTGCAACTGGTGGTAGGGTCATTAGCACTTTCCACGAGGAAGGCCTACGGACTCGCGTGGCAGGAATTTCTGCAGGGAGGTGCGAAGAGGAGGAGTCGGACGTGGGCCAGGGAAGAGGACATTGTGTAGTTCATTTTGGACTTGATTGAGAAGGGTTTGTCGAAGGTTACCATAGCGGTGAAGCTGGCATGGATAGCCTTCATGGGCAAGCTAGTGTGGGGATATACCCCAATAGCAGGCGAGCTGGGGAAGAGGTTGATAGAGGGTTGGGACAGGAAGATGGGTAGAGGACAGCGGGTTAGGTTACCAGTGAATAATGTGCTGTTGGGCAGATTGATAGCAGTGTTGCCAAGGGTATGCTGCAGCTGGCGGGAGGCGATATTGTTTGCGGCGTTAATGTCTTGGCTATATTGCGGAGCTTTCCAGGTGTCGGAACTGTTGGGGAGGAAAGGGGTCCCGGGGCTGCAATGGAAGGATGTGCAGGGATGCGAAATAGGGAGTGATGCAGTCTCCATCTTCCTTAGGCGCTCGAAGACAGATCAAAGGGGGACGGGTAGGTCGGTGGCGCTGTGGGCTAGGGAGGATCACAGGATCTGCCCGGTAAGATGGGGGTGCCTTTTGCGGGGAGGTGCAATGATGGAGGTGGGGCTTGTGTTCTACAGGTCAGCGGGCGGGAAGTCACGGCAGCACAGCTCCTGTGGGTCATGAGGCGGGCGTTAAAGTTAGTGGGGGAGGTGCCTGAGGCGTTTGGCACTCATTCTTTCAGGATTGGGGTGACTTCTGATGCGGCTCAGTTGGGGTGGGGCTCAGAGAGGTTGAAGCAATTGGGACGTTGGTCATCAGATTGTTATAAACGCTATATCAAAGCAGGGAGGGGGGGCTGGGAGGAAGAGGGGTATGTAAAAATTTCTCACGCATGTGTTTTTGCAGGTGCAGTAGCTGGGCCCGAGTCGGAGGCGCTCGCCATCTGGATTTTTGGGCATTCTTTTGTAAAATGGGCGGAAAGACATGAACAGAACAAAGGAAAAGGAGTAAACCTGGGATTGGACCCGGGATTGATCAAAGTCAGTTGGCAGGGGAAAGGGGGCATGCGTTGGCACAAGCTTTTTACCCTTTTAAATAAGTTACTGTGTCGTCATATTTGCCCAGATGTACTGTTACTTCACTTGGGGGAGAATCATTTAGTGGTTTGTAAAGGGTTGTCTTTGTTGAAGCAGATGAAGAGGATTTGAGGGAGATCAAGAGGCAATGGTCTGGGTGCTTTGTAGTGTGGAATGAGTTTATTCCCAGGAGGCATTAGAGGGGGGCCGAGCGGCCGGTTGCCATTGATAAGGCCAGGAGATAGATAAAAAGGGAGATGAGGGTGTTTTGCAGAGAGGCAGGTTTTGGCAGGGTGGAGCATCCAGAGTTAAAGTATGCGGCGGTGGATTACCCGGAGCAGAAGTATTCTGCAAGAAACTTTTTCAGGGATGATGGGGTGCATTTGTCTTGTTTCAGGATGGAGTTGTATTTGGTTCAGATAGGGGAAGTTTTAGATTCTGCACTGGACATCAGGCGTTATCCTAAACAAGGCCTAGAGGTGGGGGGGTCAGAAATGTCGTAAGGACTATTTCTGAGTGGCGTCGGTTACCTATTTTTGGCCTGTTGTTACTGTTTCATTTTATGGTTGGGGACAGGTAGGTAATGAGGTTAGGATAGGTTATACTTAGTTAGAGAAGAGGTTACAGGGTTTAAGGGTTAACAGTTATTGATCGAGTAGGTAGATCTTTAGATAGGTTGAGAAGAGGTTACAAGGTTTTAAAGGGGCGAAAGCTATTGATTAAGTTGGGGTATGTTAAATAAATTGCAATTGTGTTTGGGAAAACCGTAGGGGAGGGGGGAGGAGGATACGTAGATGAATTTTGTATAGTTAGCTATAGTTTTGTAAGGTAAAGGCCGAGGTATGTTGTGTAAGGTGCACCTGTCTTCAATAAAGCGGCCTTTTTCACATTTATGGTGAGTCAATTGTGGTTCGTTCCGTGCACTTCGGCCCAATGGGGCTTGGGGGGGCGGCCGACCGGCAGGCAGGCTCGCACCCCTGGGGTTTTTGGGCCGGGTGGTGCGGCCTGGGCCCAATTGGGCTCGCGTTGGGCTGGTTTTGGGCTTTGGGGTGGGGGGTATATTAGGCGGCCATTTCGAGAGCCATGTCACCATTTTGGAAGGTGACCCGGCTGCCGATTTCTCCGCAGTTAGGGAAAGTTTTTGTCCCTCCCTCCCACCCAACTTTTAAGGAGGGGGAGGTTGGTGGTTTTTTCTGCTGGTTTTTATATTTGCTTGGCGCATTTGCATTGGGTACAGGTGCATCAGGGGAAAAACGATATGTATTTGGTTGTCGCTTGAAGCAGGTGCATGGCGTTGGTTACCTATTTTTGGCCAGTTGTTACTGTTTCATTTTATGGTTGGGGACAGGTAGGTAATGAGGTTAGGATAGGTTATACCTAGTTAGAGAAGAGGTTTAAGGGTTAACAGTTATTGATCGAGTAGGTAGATCTTTAGATAGGTTGAGAAGAGGTTACAAGGTTTTAAAGGGACGAAAGATATTGATTAAGTTGGGGTATGTTAAATAAATTGCAATTGTGTTTGGGAAAACCTTAGGGGTGGGGGGAGGAGGATACGTAGATGAATTTTGTATAGTTAGCTATAGTTTTGTAAGGCAAAGGCCGAGGTATGTTGTGTAAGGTGCACCTGTCTTCAATAAAGCGGCCTTTTTCACACTTATGGTGAGTCAATTGTGGTTCGTTCCGTGCACTTCGGCCCAATGCAATGCAAGCGGGCCTCCACCGGCCCGTGAAGTGAGTCTTCCCGCGCTGCGGGAGCAACCTTTCTATCATGCGCTACAGTATTCTCCGTGGGGATGGTGCAGGGGCCAGGCTCTAGCCCCTGCTAGGGGTGTGTCTCCCGCTCCTCACTTGCTATCCTTCATTTCAGGAAAACACTTAGGCCCCCATCTCAATCTCCTAAACTTGTAGCAGCTGGCCTCTCTTCTGGCCCAGTCCAAGTAGCTTCCAAGCTGCCACTCCCTTCTCACGGGGGTAGGACCCTGGGGTCACCACTACTTCCCCACAGTTGCCCATACAATGATGAGCATCATTGAGGAAGGACCACAATGATACTGCCTACAAATGGTTCGTCTCCTTCCGCTACACAAGAGAATTCTTTTTAAAATTCTCCTAATCACCTACAGAGCCAAACTTAAATTGGGACCTAAGTATCTTTCAGCACGGTTCACCCCCTACATTACAACTAGGACTCTCAGGTCCTCATCAGCCAACCTCCTTAAACCACCCATTTTTAGATGTAAAACAAAAGGAGGAAAAACAGTGGCCGCCTTGGGTACTAAAGCATGGAACCTTCTACCAACCCACCTAAGACTGCAAAAAACAGAAACACTCTTCAGGAAGGCCCTGAAAACTTGGGTTTTTAGCACCTCTGACGAATTATGCCTCTCTCTCATTTAACATCCCTGAGCCCCCTTTCACCTCCATTCAACCAGCGCCAGGATGCTCCTTTTGGAGTGGCAGTTAGCGCTTTACAAATACCAATTTACATTACATTACATTACAACACCGAACTCAGCAAATCAAAATTCAAAACTGTCTCTCTAACCCCACTCCTGTCTCCCTTGGAGTCCCCCAAGGGTCTATTCTCTCTCCCTCCCTCTTTAACCTCTTTATGGAACCCCTCACCCTCATTCTTAAACAATCAGGCATCAACTACCACCTCTACGCCGATGACACCCAAATCTATTACAAGATTAAAACTCATGCCGACATCTTACACCTGAACAACACCCTCACCAAAATCCAAACCTGGTTCCACTCCAATCATCTCAAACTTAACCCTAATAAAACTGAAATCATTCTCTTCTCCCCTAAAAACAACCCTCTCCCTGTTCAATCATGGATCTCTGACCTTAACGCACTCAACTGCTCATTCACCTTGTCCAACTCCGTCAAATCTCTTGGTATTTCTATCGACAACACCCTAACCCTTAACGTCCACATCAAAAACTCTGCTAAAGGAGCCCTCCTCACTCTCCGTCACCTCAAGAAAATCAAACCCTTTATACCCACCGATGATTTTAAACTTGTAGTTCAGTCACTTGTTCTTTCACGTATTGATTATGGTAACGCCATCCTCAACGGAATCCCCAAGGTCCACCTTGCTCCAATCAAAGCTGTGCTCAACCTTGCCGCCAGGCTCATTACAGACTGCAAACGCTTCGATCACATATCCCCGGCTCTCAAATCTCTTAAATGGCTCCCTATTGAAGGCAGATCTGCATATAAAACTGCCTGCATCACTCATAAAGTCCTCCACCAAAACACTCCACAGTACCTCTCCAAGAAACTCCTCATTGCAGGCACCACACGACCCCTGAGAAGCACCAACTCCCTCCTCCTTATACCACCACTGCATAAAAAGAAAGCCACACAATCACGCTCCTTCTCTGGGAATGCCCCTATCATCTGGAATGCCCTCCCAAAAACCTGCGCTGCAACCCCTCCTATTTCAGCTTCAAAAAGACCTCAAAATCCACCTCCTCAATTATTATTGGGGACTAACCTGTGACCTGCACTCGATCTCCAATCTCACCATGTTATATTAGTCCAGTAATATTTGTCCATTTCATGAACATCATCGGCCTAATTACTTGATATGTATAGCTCCTGTCCATGTTTATCTATTTGATTCATTTATCTGTTTGTTTTGTTTATCTACTTGATTTGTATATTTCACATGTTGTTGTCATTATCTTTTATCTACTTATACGCCATGTCTGGCCCAATTATCATTGGGGGTCCTAACCTGTGACCTGCACCTGATCCCCAATCACCATGTTACATTTTGTTCAGTATTATCTGTCCATTCCCCGAATATCATATACCTAGTTACTTGAAATGCTTCCATTTCTAACGATAATGGCATTACTCCTAGTCCTACTCCCTCGCCTTCCTTCAGTACTAATGAGGCCCCGCCTCCCACCCAGACCCACCACCAGCATAAAAACTCTGCCCACCCCCACCTCCACCTGTACGTAAACAAGCAGAGCTAGCACTCAGTTGAACCGCACCGGGAGGGAGGGTCCTCGAAGGAAGGCGAGGGAGTAGGACTAGGAGTAATGCCATTATCGTTAGAAATGGAAGCATTACCTCCCGTCCCTCCCTCGCCTTCCTTCAGTACTAATGAGGACATAGCAAGCAGAAGAAAACAGAGACTGAGTGATAAAGAAACACCAAAATTTAATACAGTGCCCCAAACACAGCAGATCAACATCCCTGGTCCCGCATAGAGGACAAAACCCTGTGGCCCAGAACAGTATCCAAACGCTCCAGACTCGCAATTCGATAGTGACGGACAGAAGTAGAGGGAGAAGACCAGGTTGCCGCCCTACAGATTTCCACCACCGAAGCCCCCTGCAACTCAGCCACCGTAGCCGCCATACTGCGAGTGGAACGCCCCTGAACCCCCACAGGAGGAGCCACCCCCTTAAGATGGTAAGCCATCAAGACCGTGGACCGAATCCAACGACTCAAAGTAGCCGTGGAAGGCTTAACACCCTTCCTAGCCGGACCGAAGTTAACAAACAAAGAGTCCCCCACCCGGAAGGACTCCACAACCTGTAGGTACCACAGCAAAGCCCGACGGACATCCAAACAATGCAAGCGACAATCCTCAGCCGAGGAAGGAGCAGGACAGAATTCAGGCAAAATCACCTCCTGACTGAGGTGAAAAGCCGAATTGACTTTAGGGACAAAGGACGGAACCGGAACCAGAACCACCCGATCCGAAAAGACCTTACAGAAGGGAAACTTATAAGACAAGGCCCCCAACTCCCCCAAGCGCGCGCTGAGGTGATAGCGACCAAAAAACAAGTCTTAAAAGTCAAGAGACGCAACTCAAGACCCTCAAGGGGCTCAAAGGGAGGACCAGACAGGACATCCAACACCAAATGCAAATCCCACGAAGGGAAGGACCGAACAGGGCGGGGAAACAAATTCAACAGACCCTGAAAAAAACGAGGCATCTGAGCCCCCTCATCCCGCAAATTACGCCAGGAGCCCCGAAAAGCCTGAATAGCCGCCCACTGCACCCGCAGAGAAGCCACCGACAACCCCAGAAGAGCCCCATCCTGAAGGAACTGCATCACCACAAAGAGGTCAGCAACCGCGGGATCAACACCCTTGCCAGCACACCAGGCCGAAAAGACCCGCCAATGCCTAGCATAGGAAAGCAGAGTAGAGGATCTACGGGAAGCCTGCAAAGTAACTGCCAACTGGGCAGGAACCCCCAACCCAGCTAAGCCCTGCCGTTCAACCGCCAGGCCGTCAGGTGCAACCTCCGCAGAGAATCCAGAGGAAGGGCCGGAAACTCCAAAGGGGACGGAACCAGTGGAAGGACCCACTCCCGGTCGCAACACAGCTTGGACAGGAGAGGAAACCAATTCGTCCGTGGCCAACAGGGAGCCACCAACAACACCTGAGCACAGTCCCTGCGGACCCGCAGCAGAAAGGAGCGGAGCAGCGGAAAGGTGGGGAAGGCGTACAGCAGACCCCGAGGCCAAGGACAGGTCAAGCCGTCGACCCCCAGAGACCCGGGACACCTGCCCAGAGAACAGAACTGGACCACTTTGGCATTCCCCGGATCCGCAAACAGGTCCACCACAGGGAGGCCCCAACGACCCACCAACTGGACGAACACACCGGGAAGGAGAGAGAACTCCCGAGATGACGGAATGTCCCTTCTCAACAGATCCGCCATCACATTGTCCACCCCCCGAATGTAGAGAGCCGACAGACCCAGCACCCAGACCTGAGCCCACTGAAAGATGACGCTGGCAATCAAGTTCAAGGACCGGGACCGGGTCCCCCCCTGACGGTTGACATAGGACTTCGCCACCAGATTGTCCATCTGAATCAACACCCAACGACCTTGCAGAGAGTCCTGAAAGTGCACCAGGGCAAGCCAAATCGCCCTCAACTCCCGCCAGTTGGAGGACCTCCGTGAGTTCAGCAGGGACCAGCACCCCTGAACCTGATCCGACCCCAGCCAAGCACCCCAACCGGACAGGCTGGCGTCCGTAGTCACCACAAGCGGAGCCGGAGGAGCCAGTGAAACCCCGGCCAGAAGGTGACGCCGGCAGAGCCACCAGGAGAGCTCCCCCGGATCCGGTCCGTCATGGGTAGCAGGGACAGGAGATCTGAGACCCTGGAGACCAACCCAACAGGATCCAGTTGGCCAGGCGGAGGAGATGAAAACGAGCCCAAGGAACCAGAAACACCACGGAAGCCATGTGCCCCTGCACCCGCAGCCACTGGACCGCCGGAGAAGCCTCCCGGGACATCAAGGCCCGAACCTGCGACTGAAGAGAGACCAAGCGCTTGTCGGACAAGGTAACAAGGCCGAGCAAAGTCTGAAAACGAGCCCCGATGAACACCATGTCTTGAGAGGGGACCAAAGAAGACTTTCCCCAGTTCACCAAAAACCCGTGCCCCTGAAGAACTTCCAAGGCTCTCCCGATGTGAGCGAGTAAAAGAGACTCCCCCGCAGCATGCAGCAAGAGGTCGTCTAGATAAGGATGAATGAATACCCCCTCTGCATGAAGGAGAGCCATGAGAGGCGCCAGGACCTTTGTGAAAACCCTGGGCGCGGACCTGAGGCCGAAGGGAAGCACGCAAAACTGAAAATGGGCGTCTCCCACAGCGAACCTCAGGAAACGCTGAGAAGAAGCGGCCACAGGGATGTGGAGATAGGCGTCCTCGAGCTCCACGGAGGCCAGGAAGTCGCCAGGTTGAACCAGAGGAATGATGGCCTGAAGGGTCAACATGCGGAAGTGAACGGGCCGAACCCAGGAGTTGACCCACTTGAGATCGAGGACAGGCCGAAAGCCGCCGGTCACCTTCCGCACCAGAAACAGAATGGAGTAGGTCCCCGTCCCCATCTCCTCGACAGGAACCCGGCAGATGGCATTCTTGGCAAGCAAACAGGACACCCCGTCCAGCAGAGCCACCCTGCGGGGACCGGAGACAGGCACCGGAGTCAGCCGAATCCGGCGGAACCAGCACAAAGTCGATCACGTACCCATGACCCACAGTGCTCAGGACCCAGCCATCCGAAACGTCCTGCTGCCACCGAGGAAGAAAACGCCGAAGGCGACCACCCACCGGCAGGGAACCGGCCAGACAGTAGTTGTCAGGGACCCTTCTTGGCAGGGCCTTTAGGCGCGGAGGCAGCGTGCTTGGGAGAAAAACGTGGCTGAAAACGCCGCCTGCGGAAAGACTGACGAGAATCACGCTTAGGGGAAGAACGAGGGGCCCTATTCCAAGGCCTGCCAGACGGAGCCGATCCGCCCTTATAGGGCAAGGCATGCTTCCGCTCCTTGAAAGCCTTCGAAATCATGTCAGGCAATTGGTCCCCAAACAGAGCCAGTCCATCAAAAGGCAACTTCAACAGAGCCGCCTTCTCTCCAGGATCAGCCTTCCAGGACCGGAGCCAGAGGGAACGACGCGCCGCCACCAAAGCTCCAGTGGACATAGCTGAAGACTTTATCACGTCCGATGAAATGTCCGCCAGCAGCCTAGCCTGCTGCTCCATAGCAGCCAGGAGGTCAGAGCATTCAGACCCCTCCTGAACCGCGGCAGCCAATTTCTCGAAATCTTGCACCAAAGACTGCGCCGAGTAGGCAGAGAAAAGGCTAGCCCGCAGCGCCAGGTTCCCAGCAGCAAAGGAGCGTTTAAGAATAAAAGATCGGGCACAAACCCGTCCTACCAGGTCTCCTAGAAAGAGTGCAGTCCGAGAGGAGGCAGCCAAGACAGCCCGACCCGGAAACACAGCCCCAGCCACAGGAGGACCGCCAAACAACGCAGCAGCTTCCTGAGCCACCGCTCCGCCCCCATACCACGAGGGAGACGAGGAGAGGAGGCATCGCCAGGAGAACGCTGTCGAGGGCACCGCCGTCGCAGAGAACCAACTCGAAGACTCCCCGGCACCGCCACAGGGAGGAACTGAAGGTAAGTCTCACTAGGGAGACAGAAAAAAACAGGTGGAGGTGGGGGCGGGCAGAGTTTTTATGCTGGGGGTGGGTCTGGGTGGGAGGCGGGGCCTCATTAGTACTGAAGGAAGGCGAGGGAGGGACGGGAGGTAATGTACAGCTCTTGCACCTGTATATTTATTTTGTTTTTGTATATTTCACACGTTGTTTCTTTATCTTTTTATCTATTTGTATGCCATGTTTGCGTTATATTATCTTCTCATGTAAAGTGCTCTGATACCTCTGGGTCTAGCCAGCGCTATATAAAACTTTCAAAATAAAATAAATAAAAACAATGGGGCTTGTAACCTGTGCATCATTCCACCAGTGCATGCAATCACCTGCTGCAACTGTGAATAGAAATTGAAACTACAGTGAAACTGAACGTATGGCGCCCAAGTTTGAACATATTTGGCACGTGTGAGTTAAGAGTACTGATCGCGGCCAGAAATGTATTGAATCATAGAATAAGGTTAAGAATACGTTTTAAGCCAGCAGGAGGGCTCAGTGAGTTAAATGTTAACTGCTAAACATGTGGTTATCTGCTGATCGCATGTTTGAATCCAAAAAAGGCTGGCTCAGCCTTCAATCCTTCCGAAGGTTGATACATTAAGTATTATTAAATTGAAAATGAATAATACCTAACATTTACAGCACTTAGAAAAGGCAGAAATGTGCTATGAAGCACTATTTAAAAAACAAGCATTTGTACGCCTTCATGCAGTAGTTGTAATTGCCCAGGTATAAAAACCGGTGCTCACACATCCATGATATGTATAGGTAAGGCTTGAAAAGACCAGTTAAATTTGGGGTCAATATACATAAATATCAAATGCTGATATTTTAGAGAACAGAGTTACATTCAGGTCACACAAATCATACAGGCTGAAAGTTGAGCTATCATTTATTTAGTTTGCACAGACTATTTAGATCTAGAGATTTAGACAGCAGAGCTATCTCCGCGGTTCTTACAGGCTCGGATGTCAGACAAAGTGCTAACCCTTGCATTAAACATATATTACAGGGCTCGCTCTTGAGCAGTAGACTTAGGCTCTGATGTAGAGTTTGGTGGAAAAGGGATGTCTGCCAAGAATAGGTGAATGTCGCGTCTGTCCTATTTAGTGTTTACAACCTTGTATGCATTCTAAATAGGATACACAGGACAACCGCCTGTTTTCGTTAGATGTCAAGCATTCACCAAACTCTAAACCAGGGCTTTAAGATCATGCTAGATAGACCTTATCCTTTCAGACTTCACACAGCAGAGGTGTCCATTTGCTCACACAGATTCCACAGCCCCAAGCCTCAGAATGCAGAGCTAGGTGACTGTGCATTGCTCTCAATGGTTCAAGCTTCAAGCAGGGGAGATACCACCAGATGCACAGACTGTAGCTGTAGCATTATCCATAGCATCGTAAACGCTTAGATTTCAGACAGCAGTAAATTCAGTGTCAGCTAGGAGAGGAAGTTCTGGGGTTACACGATACCAGGCGCGTGTTTCAAAACAGCAGAGCTACCCCTGAAGATGCCAGACCATACAGAGTCAAGCTTCGGACAGCAGAGCTGTCTCTCAGGTCACATTCAGAGCATGCTCAGCCTTCGGACTGTGCAGTCACTTAACACATCATTGTATTCACTCTAGTTTAGCAACAGGTGAAGATTGTACACAGTTCAGATCCACATTAAACACAGACCCATCACAAAGCTTCACATCATTGGTGAAACATTCAGCCAGTCTTTGCTTCTGAAGCAACACAAGCTGTGCTAGGACACTTGAGTTTATGCTTATAATAATAGAAAACGATGAAACTACAAGTCCCAAAAATGCTAAATTCAGGCGGCTAAAAAGGCACAACGGTCTAAATGTGCAACTACCTGGCTGCATAAAGGTATATCATGCAGAAAAGTAAATGGTGAAGTGGAAGTAACAGGGACCCTATTCACCTGTCTAGCTGCACTCGCAAAAACAATAGTAATGACAGCGTCCTAACAATAGACCGTGTTAAGGTTTGTTCGAATGGATGTGCTTTTAACTTTTCATTTCGCCCTTTATCCTATTTGAATTTTAATATTTAATCTGTGACATAACATAAGGTCAGAAGGGCCTACCAAGTTGTAAAACTAACTGATAATCCATGTTTTAATCAAGTTAAGAATAGAGATTTCAGTTAATTTCTTTTTCCTAAAATTGTGCTTGTTAACCTCTTTTGAATACATTTATGGGATTGTTATGTGCACTGCTTTCTAGTGGCAGTGCAGTAGAAGTTACACATGGTGAAAGTGCAGGCACGCGCATCCTCCTGGTCTGTGCCATTTGCCATTTTCAGAAAGAGTGTGTGGTTAGGGTGGACAAGCCAGGGCCGAGCTGAAGGATTTGCCTAAACCTAGCATCGAAAGTATATCCTAGCCTTCGACATGTCTGGCAAGTAAACCGTGCAACAAGCGTCCCGTGAAGAAAAGATGCAGGCGCTTCAAAACATCTGGAAGTTTTCCATTTTAGTTTGTCATTTTATATCCCTGCATTAAGCGACATTGACTACAAGTGATAGTTGTTAAATATGAACTCAGAAACATTAATAACCCCCCTCTGCCCTCATAATAATGCCATTAGTGAACCAAAAAGCAAATTCGTTGTTTTGTGCTCCCTCTACATAGCCAACATTGTTATTATAAATGGAGCAACATTAGAGTCTATTAGGCCATAATCAAGAAAGGTTTTTGTATTGTGTACATCCTGTAATGAATTCTTTCGAAGTGCTCCCAAATGTGAAGATCAAGGAAAACAGTGATGCAAACTAATTGGCTATGGCCACGCATTTTGGTTAAGCAGGAAGCCTTGAATTGAACGCAAGTGTTGTGTTTATGAATCATGCAGTGAATAAACCCTTCTCTTTCACATTACATGTCAAAGGACAATGCTTTTTGTTTAATTCGTTGAGGTGCTACATTTGTAGACTGTGGTAAATAAACACCCTTATCGCGTGTTTACCAAGCTGACACAGGAATTGTTTCTAGAAAAAACGTACCACATATAGGGAGGGTAGGACACACTGGGCCTGATTCACAAGAAAAGTAAAAGTGCAGGCAGCAAGTTACCTTTCACCCTGAACATACCTATCCTGTTTTTTTCAATTCACAGATATGCGTCTGCATCAGGGGCAGGTTTCCAGGAGAACTATTGTGAATGCCCGGTTACTTACCAGTAATATTCATTACTCCGAGTCGCAGACCTCCCCGTCACAGTCCTTATGTAATTGAGCGACAGCTCCTCCCCGCAGACATTCCCAAGCTGAAACTCCCCTGCTCCCATCCCTACCCTCCAGACCACACCCACATCCTGTGGAACATAACCCCTGACCTTACCTCCAGACATCCGGTAAAACCAAGCACAAGAAGCGGAACACAGGGAGGGAAGGATGGGAACTAGGACTGTGACTGGGAGGTCTACAACTCAGAGTAATGAGTATTACCGGTAAGTAACCGGGCATTACCTCCTCGTCAGACCTTCCAGTCACAGTCCTTACGTAATTGAGCAGATACCCAAGCAAGAAATCGGCTTCAACATCTGAGCTGCAGAACAGACTTTATTATAATCAAGAAGCAGCAAAGTTGTACCCCACTCACAGAACACAACACCTCATCCCCAAAACCTACACACACCACCACCAGGCGATAATGTGACATAAAGGTGTGAGGAGAACTCCAAGTGGTGGTCCTGCAAATTTGCGCCATGGAAGCCCCTGCAAACAAGCCCAGGAAGCAGTCATCCCTGAGTAGAGTGGCCCTGCACAGACCCAGGCACAGCACCCCCCGGGACTCATAAGCCGCCAAAATAGCCCACTTCAACCACCTACTGAGAGTAGCAACAGAAGGCTTAAGACCCTGACCGCCAAACCAAAAGTCAGAAAAAGTGAATCCACTTTACGAAACGGGCGGGTACGATCCAGATACACACAGATTGACATCCAAATGGTGTAGGAGAAGCTCCTCCTCAGAGCGAGGATCCGCACACAACACAGGCAACACCAGTTCCTCCGAACAATGGAAAGAGGATGGAATCTTAGGAACAAAAGCAGGATCAGGCCTGAGAACCACTCGATCCAGATAGCACCTCAAAAAAGGCTCAGAACACAGCAACAAGCCCAACTCCCCCACACGCCTGGCCGAGGTAATAGCCACCAGGAAAACCACCTTGATAGTCAGAAACCGCAGGGACACCTCCTCCAGCGGTTCAAACAGGGCAGATTGCAAAGCCTGCAAGACCAATGGCAGATCCCACCCAGGAGTCAAGGACTTAATCACAGGCTTTTTGAGAAAACAACCCCGCAAGAGTCTGGCCACCAAAGGCACTATCGCTTCACAGTCAGGACCCCGAAAAGCACGCACAGCTGCCCACTGAGCCCTCAAAGAGGAGACAGCCAAACCCAACTCAAAACTATCCTTCAGAAATTCCAAAACCTTCACAGGATCCACAGTCAAGGCAGACTAGCCCCTGTCAGAACACCAGCTCTGAAAAGAAACCCAATGCCTGGCATAAGATTTCAGGGTAGACGGTTTATGAGACTGCTGAATAAAGAGAGCCACTTCAGGAGAACAACCCAGCACCACCGGGTTCATCCATTCAACAGCCAGCCCGCCAGCTGCAACCTGACCAGACATTCTCGAGACAGCCCCGGAAACCTCAGCAGACAGGGGTCTACTGGAAGTCTCCAGCATGGCAACACCGCCAACTGCAATAACGGAGGGAACCAAGGCCATCTGCTCCAGACCGGCACAACCAGGATCACAGAGGCCCTGTCCAGCTTGATTTTCAGGAGCACCCTCTGAATCAAAGCAATTGGAGGAAATGCATACATCAACCCGGTCCCCCAAGGAAACGACAGAGCATCCACCTTCCAAACAGCTCCGACGAGCACAGTGAGCAAAAACCTCTCCCTCAATGCGTTCTCCTTGGTCGTTAACAGGTCCACCTCCGGCACCCCAAACGTCTGCATGAGGACCGCAAACACCCTCTTCTCCAAACACATTTCGGACAGGGAGGGAAACGACCTGCTCAACCAATCTGCTTCCAAGTTTAACACCCCAGGAACATGACTCGCCCTCAGTGACAACAAATTCATCTCTGCCCACTGGGAAATCTGCTGAGCTAACAAATTCAGCGGAGCCACTTTCGCACTCCCCTGATGGTTCACATAGCACACCACCACAGTATTGTCCGTCTGCAACAGAACATCCCAATGCAGGACCCAAGGGAGAAAATGAATCAGGGCCTGCTGGACGGCCTTTAACTCCCTCCAGTTGGAAGACATACAAGCCTCCTGGACCGGCCAGATCCCCTGAACTGAATCCTGAGCCATCACAGCCCCCAACCCAGCTCGCTGGCATCCGTTGTCAGAACTAACCTGGCCTGGAGCACAAACGGGGAACCCTTCATGAAATTCCCCATATCCAACCACCAGGCCAACTCTTGGGAGATACCCGAACCCCCCAGAATCAAATGATGGTAATCCTGAGACCCCGGACACCAGAGGTGAAGGATAGCAGCCATCAACCCCTGTACCCTCAACCACTGCCTTGAGGTGGAAGCGGGAGAGGCCAAACCCGCAGTCAGTTCCTTCACCAGAGTCACCCTGCGAGGTTTGGAAAGGAACACCTTCCCCATCCTTGTGTTGAAGATCCCTCCAATGAACAACAGTTCCTGAGTGGGAATGAAATGGGACTTCTCCAGGTTCAGTATCCACCAGAACCGCGGTTGGAGACTGCAGACATCCTGAGTTTGAGATTGAGCCTTAGGGAAAGAAGAGGAAGAAATCAGCCAGTCATCCAAGTATGGAAACACCTGCATCCCCTGTGCATGCAAAAACCCCACCAAAGGAGCCAACACCTTGGTAAACACTCTAGGTGAAGCAGAGAAACCAAAGGGCAATACCTGAAACTGGAAATGTTCGTCACCCACACAAAACCTCAGAAACTTCTGTGAGTCCCTGTGCACTGGCACATGAAAATACGCATCCCTCAGATCCAGAGATGTGAGAAAGTCCCCCACCGACAGAAAGGGAAGAATCAACTGGAGCGTCACCATCTTGAAGGACCAGCGAGGAATGCACAAATTCACCGCTTTTAAATCCAACACAGGATGGTAATCTCCATTTGGTTTCCTGATCAGAAAAAGGATAGAGTAGGCCCCCTTTCCTTGTTGTTCCGCAGGGACCTTCACAATGGTCCCTTTGCTCAACAGGTCCTGAACCCCAGCCAACAGAGCCTGACTCTTCACCGGCAAACATGGAACAGGGGTAGCACGGAAAACGTCCAAGGGAGGCTCCACAAACTCTATACGATACCCCAGCCTGACAATTTGCAGGACCCACTGATCCCTGAAAATTGTTCCCAAACCGGCAAAAAATTCCTGAGGCGACCCCCCACCAGCCCCCCTCAGAAACACAGGATAGTCATGATTTTGCTTGACCGGCAGCATCTGAACTTCACTGCTGGCCCCGGGACTTATGGAAGGAAGGGACACCCCGGCAACGTCCCCTACCACGAAAGCGCTTGGCGGCCATCTTAGACTGAAATGCCTGACCAAAAAGCCCTCCTATAGCCAGCAAACTTGCCCTTCAGTGGCGGCCGGACAGGAACCAACAACTTCTTGTCCTCTGCAGTTTTTTTAATCATAGCCTCCAAGGGGTCCCCAAACAGTTTGGTGCCTATGAAGGGAATTTTAATGAGAGCACTCTTCTGTGCTACCTCCGCCTTCCAAGGCTTAAGCCACAACGGCCGCCTAGCTGCCACAGAGGCCCCCCCCCCCCCAGCTGCAGCCGAGACACTAAGGGAATCAACAAACAGGTCGGACAAAACACGCAACTGTTGTTTCAACATAGTCAATGACTCAGAGGGCTCTTACTCCTGAAGCATCTGCTTCGAGATACTCTGACAGTCTTTCACCAGTGACTGAACCAGATAACTGGTATACGCTGCAGACCTAATAGCCAGTTTGGAAGCCACAAAAGATCTCTTCAGAGCCCCTTCAACCCTTTTGTCTCCAGGATCTGAAGGTACCGCATCCTCCGACACCACCAGGCTCTGAGAAGCAAGGCCTGCCAACAGGGAATCAACCTTCATGACTGCAGGGTACTTATCCAAAAACCCATGTAACGTATTACGTTTTGCCAGGAATCAGGGAAAAACATGTTTGTCTACATCCCTCCATTCCCCTTCCAGTACATTCCGGACCGATTTAACCCCTTCGCTGCTAGGCCTTTTCCCCCCCCTGTGCTAAGCCTTTTTTTGGCTATTTGGGGTAGTGCGCGCTTAGGCCCCTGTAACTTTTTGACCACATAAGGTATCCATGCCAAATTTGCGTCCTTTTTTTCTAACATCATGGGGATTGTAAAGGTACCCAGGGTTTGTGGATTCCCCTGGAGGGGACCCAGAAATTAGCCAAAATACAGCTAAATTTTGTTTTTTATGGGAAAAATGCGAAAAAAGGGCTACAGATGAAAGCGTCTTGTTTTTCCCTGCAAACGGCATCAAAAGGGGTTGTGGTGCTGAAATCACCATCTTCCCAGCTTTCAGGGACAAGCAGACTTTTGTCAGAAAACCAACTTTTTTACACAGTTTTGGCATTTTTCTGGGACATAGCCTATTTTTGCTATTTTTTGTGCTTTCAACCTCCTTCCAGTTAATGGTAGAAATGGGTATGAAACCAATAATGGATCCTGGAAAGCCATACATTTCTGAAAAGTAGACAAAATTCTGAATTCAGCAAGGGGTCATTTGTGTAGATCCTTAAAGTTTTCCTTATAGAAACTAACAGTTAAATAAAGGAAAAATTGAAAATTAGTTTAAAAAAACAGTCATTTGTGTCAACGTTTTCACCTGTAACTTCTTCTAATTATGACAGCTATTTGAAGGCAATATACCGTTATATCCGCTGGACCTTTCTGGTTGTGGGGATATATAGGACTTGTAGGTTCACCAAGAACCCGACGAAACCAGAGCCAATAACTGAGCAGCATCTTGCAATGGTTTTTTATTATGTACCGGGTATATAGCAATTATTTTGGGAAAATGTATACATGGAAAAATTGTTATGAAAGACACCTATGTATTTCTGAAATGGGAACAAAATGTAGATTTTAGAAACAGTAGATATTTGCACATTTCCGAAATTGGGAGTACCCATACTAGCATGAGAATTATAGGTCATTTTTCAAAATGACTTATTTTTTACACATTGTCTTTCATTTGGAAGGCAGAAATGCATCGAAAGTCAATAGGTAATAACAGTTGCTCTACAATTCTGTGTTACCCTAAGTCTCCCGATAAAAATGGTACCTCACTTGTGTGGGTAGGCCTTGTGCCCACAACAGGAAATGGCTCAAAATGCAACGTGGACGTACCACATTTTCACAATGAAAAATTACCCTTTTTTTGCAAAGTGCCTAGCTGTAGTTTTTGAACCCTAGCTCTGCGGGCACTTAGGGAAACCTAGCAAACCTATACATTTTTGAAAACTAGACACCCAGGGAAATTCAGGATGGGGTGACTTGACTGGCTCTCACCAGGTTCTGTTACCCAGAATCCCTTGCAAACCTAAAAAATTGGCAAAAACAACACATTTTCCTCACTTTTCTGTGGTGGAAAGTTCTGGAATCTGCGTGGATCCACAAAATTTCACCCACCCCGCGTTCCCCAAGGTCTTCCGAAAAGAATGGTACCTCACTTGTGTGGGTAGGCCTAGTGCCCGCAACAGGAAGCAGCGCAAAACGCAACGTGGATGCACCACATTTTCACAGTGAAAAATTACCCTTTTTTTGCAAAGTGCCTAGCTGTAGTTTTTGAACCCTAGCTCTGCCGGCACTTAGGGAAACCTAGCAAACCTATACATTTTTGAAAAGTAGATACCCAGGGGAATCCAGGATGGGGTGACTTGACTGGCTCTCACCAGGTTCTGTTACCCAGAATCCCTTGCAAACCTTAAAAATTGGCAAAAAAAACACATTTTCCTCACTTTTCTGTGGTGGAAAGTTCTGGAATCTGCGTGGATCCACAAAATTCCACCCACCCCGTGTTCCCCAAGGTCTTCCGAAAAAAATGGTACCTCACTTGTGTGGGTCAGCCTAGTGCCCGCGACAGGAAGCAGCGCAAAGCGCAACGTGGACGCACCACATTTTCACAGTGAAAAATGACCCTTTTTTTGCAAAGTGCCTAGCTGTAGTTTTTTAACCCTAGCTCTGCCAGCACTGAGGGAAACCTAGCAAACCTATACATTTTTGAAAAGTAGACACCCAGGGGAATCCAGGATGGGGTGACTTGACTGGCTCTCTCCAGGTTCTGTTACCCAGAATCCCTTGCAAACCTAAATACTTGGCAAAAAAAAACACATTTTCCTCACTTTTCTGTGGTGGAAAGTTCTGGAATCTGCGTGGATCCACAAAATTCCACCCACCCCGCTTTCCCCAAGTTCTTCAAAAAAAAATGGTACCTCACTTGTGTGGGTAGGCCTAGTGCCCGCGACAGGAAGCAGCGCAAAACGCAACGTGGATGCACCACATTTTCACAGTGAAAAATGACCCTTTTTTTGCAAAGTGCCTAGCTGTAGTTTTTGAACCCTAGCTCTGCCGGCACTTAGGGAAACCTAGCAAACCTATACATTTTTGAAAAGTAGACACACAGGGGAATCCAGGATGGGGTGGCTTGACTGGCTCTCACCAGGTTCTGTTACCCAGAATCCCTTGCAAACCTAAAAAATTGGCAAAAAACCTACATTTTCCTCACTTTTCTGTGGTGGAAAGTTCTGGAATCTGCGTGGATCCACAAAATTCCACCCACCCCGCGTTCCCCAAGGTATTCCGAAAAAAATGGTACCTCACTTGTGTGGGTAGGTCTAGTGCCCGCGACAGGAAGCAGCGCAAAGCGCAACGTGGACGCACCACATTTTCACAGTGAAAAATGACGCTTTTTTTGCAAAGTGCAGAGCTGTCGTTTTTGAACCCTAGCTCTGCCGGCACTTAGGGAAACCTAGCAAACCTATACATTTTTGAAAAGTAGACACCCAGGGGAATCAAGGATGGGGTGACTTGACTGGCTCTCACCAGGTTCTGTTACCCAGAATCCCTTGTAAACCTAAAAAATTGGCAAAAAAATACATTTTCCTCACTTTTCTGTGGTGGAAAGTTCTGGAATCTGCGTGGATCCACAAAATTCCACCTACCCCGCGTTCCCCAAGGTCTTCCGAAAAAAATGGTACCTCACTTGTGTGGGTCGGCCTAGTGCCCGCGACAGGAAGCAGCGCAAAGCGCAACGTGGACGCACCACATTTTCACAGTGAAAAATGACCCTTTTTTTGCAAAGTGCCTAGCTGTAGTTTTTGAACCCTAGCTCTGCCGGCACTTAGGGAAACCTAGCAAACCTATACATTTTTGAAAAGTAGACACCCAGGGAAATCCAGGATGGGGTGACTTGACTGGCTCTCACCAGGTTCTGTTACCCAGAATCCCTTGCAAACCTAAATACTTGGCAAAAAAAAAAAAATTCCTCACTTTTCTGTGGTGGAAAGTTCTGGAATCCACGTGGATCCACAAAATTCCACCCACCACGCGTTCCCCAAGGTCTTCCGAAAAAAATGGTACCTCACTTGTGTGGGTAGGCCTAGTGCCCGTGACAGGAAGCAGCACAAAACGCAACGTGGACGCACCACATTTTCACTGTGAAAAATGACCCTTTTTTTGCAAAGTGCCTAGCTGTAGTTTTTGAACCCTAGCTCTGCCGGCACTTAGGGAAACCTAGCAAAACTATACATTTTTGAAAAGTAGACACCCAGGGGAATCCAGGATGGGGTGACTTGACTGGCTCTCACCAGGTTCTGTTACCCAGAATCCCTTGCAAACCTAAAAAATTGGCATAAAAAACACATTTTCCTCACTTTTCTGTGGTGGAAAGTTCTGGAATCTGCGTGGATCCACAAAATTCCACCCACCCCGCGTTCCCCAAGGTCTTCCGAAAAAAATGGTACCTCACTTGTGTGGGTAGGCCTAGTGCCCGCGACAGGAAGCAGCGCACAACGCAACGTGGACGCACCACATTTTCACAGTGAAAAATGACCCTTTTTTTGCAAAGTGCCTAGCTGTAGTTTTTTAACCCTAGCTCTGCCGGCACTTAGGGAAACCTAGCAAACCTATACATTTTTGAAAAGTAGACACCTAGGGGAATCCAGGATGGGGTGACTTGACTGGCTCTCGCCAGGTTCTGTTACCCAGAATCCCTTGCAAACCTAACAAATTGGAGAAAAAAAACACATTTTCCTCACTTTTCTGTGGTGGAAAGTTCTGGAATCTGCGTGGATCCACAAAATTCCACCCACCCCGCGTTCCCCAAGGTCTTCTGAAAAAAATGGTGCCTCACTCGGGTGGGAGGCCCAAGTACCCGCGACAGGCAAGGGCCCACAACGTATTGAGGCGACCTCAAAATGGC
Source organism: Calotriton arnoldi (assembly GCA_963921515.1). Lineage (NCBI taxonomy): Eukaryota > Metazoa > Chordata > Amphibia > Caudata > Salamandridae > Calotriton > Calotriton arnoldi. The sequence goes on along the minus strand of CAWUFW010000046.1, from coordinate 4,178,778 downwards.
CTATCACAAAACGACCTGGTTTTGCAAGGGGGGTCCCATGACGTTTTGGCCCGGGGCTCGGTGGCCACCTAGGGAAACCTACCAAACCCACACATTTCTGAAAAGTAGACACCCGGGGGATTCCAGGGAGGTATGGCTTGCGTGGATCCCCCAACGTTTTTTTACCCAGAATCCCCTGCAAACCTGACATTTTGCTGAACAAATCCCTTTTTTCACATATTTTTGTGTGTTAAAGTTGTGGCATCACGGGGCTGACACAAATTTCCTACCACCCAGCGTTCCCCCAGGTCTCCCGATAAAAATGGTGCCTCACTCGGGTGGGAGGCCCAAGTACCCGCGACAGGCAAGGGCCCACAACATATTGAGGCGACCTCAAAATGGCCTATCACAAAACGACCTGGTTTTGCAAGGGGGTCCCATGACGTTTTGGCCCGGGGCTCGGTGGCCACCTAGGGAAACCTACCAAACCCACACATTTCTGAAAAGTAGACACCCGGGGATTCCAGGGAGGTATGGCTTGCGTGGATCCCCCAACGTTTTCTTACCCAGAATCCCTGCAAACCTGACATTTTGCTGAACAAATCCCTTTTTCACATATTTTTGTGTGTTAAAGTTGTGGCATCACGGGGCTGACACAAATTTCCTACCACCCAGCGTTCCCCAGGTCTCCCGATAAAAATGGTGCCTCACTCGGGTGGGAGGCCCAAGTACCCGTGACAGGCAAGGGCCCACAACATATTGAGGCGACCTCAAAATGGCCTATCACAAAACGACCTGGTTTTGCAAGGGGGTCCCATGACGTTTTGGCCCGGGGCTCGGCGGCCACCTAGGAAACCTACCAAACCCACACATTTCTGAAAAGTAGACACCCGGGGATTCCAGGGAGGTATGGCTTGCATGGATCCCCCAACGTTTTCTTCCAGAATCCCTGCAAACCTGACATTTTGCTGAAAAAATCCCTTTTTTCACACATTTTTGTGTGTTAAAGTTGTGGCATCACGGGGCGGACACAAATTTCCTACCACCCAGCGTTCCCCCAGGTCTCCCGATAAAAATGGTGCCTCACTCGGGTGGGAGGCCCAAGTACCCGCGACAGGCAAGGGCCCACAACGTATTGAGGCGACCTCAAAATGGCCTATCACAAAACGACCTGGTTTTGCAAGGGGGTCCCATGACGTTTTGGCCCGGGGCTCGGCGGCCACCTAGGGAAACCTACCAAACCCACACATTTCTGAAAAGTAGACACCCGGGGATTCCAGGGAGGTATGGCTTGCGTGGATCCCCCAACGTTTTCTTACCCAGAATCCCCTGCAAACCTGACATTTTGCTGAAAAAATCCCTTTTTCACACATTTTTGTATGTTAAAGTTGTGGCATCACGGGGCTGACACAAATTTCCTACCACCCAGCGTTCCCCAGGTCTCCCGATAAAATGGTGCCTCACTCGGGTGGGAGGCCCAAGTACCCGCGACAGGCAAGGGCCCACAACGTATTGAGGCGACCTCAAAATGGCCTATCACAAAACAACCTGGTTTTGCAAGGGGGTCCCATGACGTTTGGCCCGGGGCTCGGCGGCCACCTAGGGAAACCTACCAAACCCACACATTTCTGAAAAGTAGACACCCGGGGATTCCAGGGAGGTATGGCTTGTGTGGATCCCCCAACGTTTTCTTACCCAGAATCCCCTGCAAACCTGACATTTGGTGAAAAAATCCAGTTTTTCACACATTTTGTGTGGTAAAGTTGTGGCATCACGGGGCTGACACAAATTTCCTACCACCCAGCGTTCCCCAGGTCTCCCGATAAAAATGGTGCCTCACTCGGGTGGGAGGCCCAAGTACCCGCGACAGGCAAGGGCCCACAACGTATTGAGGCGACATCAAAATTGCCTATCACATAATGTTTTGGGCCCTTGCCTGTCGCGGGTACTTGGGCCTCCCACCCGAGTGAGGCCCCATTTTTATCGGGAGACCTGGGGGAACGCTGGGTGGTAGGAAATTTGTGTCAGCCCCGTGACGCCACAACTTTACCACACAAAAATGTGTGAAAAAGTGATTTTTTCCAGCAAAATATCAGGTTTGCAGGGGATTCTGGGTAAGAAAACGTTGGGGGATCCACGCAAGCCGTACCTCCCTGGAATCCCCCAGGTGTCTACTTTTCAGAAATGTGTGGGTTTGGTAGGTTTCCCTAGGTGGCCACCGAGCCCCGGCCAAAACGTCATGGGACACCCCTTGCAAAACCAGGTCGTTTTGTGATAGGCCATTTTGAGGTCGCCTCAATACGTTGTGGGCCCTGCCTGTCGCGGGTACTTGGGCCTCCCACCCGAGTGAGGCACCATTTTTATCGGGAGACCTGGGGAACGCTGGGTGGTAGGAAATTTGTGTCAGCCCCGTGATGCCACAACTTTACCACACAAAAATGTGTGAAAAAGTGATTTTTTCAGCAAAATGTCAGGTTTGCAGGGGATTCTGGGTAAGAAAACGTTGGGGGATCCACGCAAGCCATACCTCCCTGGAATCCCCGGGTGTCTACTTTTCAGAAATGTGTGGGTTTGGTAGGTTTCCCTAGGTGGCCGCCGAGCCCCGGGCCAAAACGTCATGGGACCCCCTTGCAAAACCAGGTCGTTTTGTGATAGGCCATTTTGAGGTCGCCTCAATACGTTGTGGGCCCTTGCCTGTCGCGGGTACTTGGGCCTCCCACCCGAGTGAGGCACCATTTTTATCGGGAGACCTGGGGGAACGCTGGTGGTAGTAAATTTGTGTCAGCCCCATGATTCCACAACTTTACCACACAAAAATGTGCTGAAAAAGTGATTTTTTCAGCAAAATATCAGGTTTGCAGGGGATTCTGGGTAAGAAAACGTTGGGGGATCCACGCAAGCCATACCTCCCTGGAATTCCCCGGGTGTCTACTTTTCAGAAATGTGTGGGTTTGGTAGGTTTCCTAAGATGGCCGCCGAGCCCAGGGCCAAAACCTCACTGGTGTGGGTGGTTCAAGTACCCGCAACAGGCAAGGGCCCAAAACGTATTGAGGAGACATCAAAATGATCTATCACAAAACAAGCTGGTTTTGCAAGGGGAGTCACCTGGGTTTTTGGCCCCGGGCTCGGCGGCCATCTTGGGAAACCTACCAAACCCACACATTTCTGAAAACTAGACACCTGGGGAGTCCAGCGAGGTATGGCTTGCGTGGATCCCCCAACGTTTTCCTACCCAGAATGCCCTGCAAACCTCAAATTTAGCTGAAAAAATCACTTTTTCTCAAATTTCTGTGTGGGAAAGTTCTGGAATCTACGTGGATCCACAAATTTCCTACCACATAGTGTTCCCCATGTCTCCCGATAAAATTATACCTCACTCGCGTGGGTGGGTCAAGTACCCGCGACAGGAAAGGGCCCAAAACCTATTGAGGCGACATCAAAATTACCTATCACAAAACAACCTGGTTTTGCAAGAGGGGTCACCTGGGTTTTGTCCCCGGGCTCGGCGGCCATCTTGGGAAACTACCAAACCCAAAAATTTCTGAAAGCTAGACACCCGGGGAGTCCAGCGAGGTATGGCTTGCGTGGGTCCCACAACGTTTCTACTCCAGAATCCTCTGCAAACCTCAAATTTAGCTGAAAAAATCACTTTTTCCATACATTTTTGCGTGGGATCACCGGTGCCGGCACAAATGTCCTACCACCCAGCGTTCCCCTAGTTCTCCCGAGTAAAATGATACCTCACTTGTGTGGGTGGGCCAAAGGCCTGTGACTGGGAAGAGCCCAAAACATAGGAATTTAGAATATAGCACCGAGAATTCTAAGCGCTATATTTTTTTTAAAATACGTTTTTAGCCAGTTCTGCTTTGGACACCCACACAAGTGAGGTATCATTTTACTCGGGGAACAAGGGCAACGCTGGGTGGTAGGACATTTGTGCCAGCACGGTGATTCCACGCAAAAATATGTGGAAAATATGTTTTTTCAGCTAAATTTGAGGGTTGCAGGGGATTCTGGGTAGGGAAACGTTGGGGGATCCACGCAAGCCATACCTCATTGGACTCCCCAGGGTGTCTAGTTTTCAGAAACGTGTGGGATTGGTAGGTTTCCCTAGATGGCGGCGAGCCCGGGCCAAAAACCAGGTGCCCCCCCAAAACCAGGTAGTTTTGTTATAGGTAGTTTTGAAGTCTCCACAATACGATTTGGGCCATTTCCTGTTTCAGCCACTATGCCTACCCACACAAGTGAGGTACCATTTTTATCGGGAGCCCTGGGGCAACGCAGGGTGGTAGGAAATTTGTGGATCCACGCAGATTCCAGAACTTTCCACACAGAAATTTGAGTAAAAAGTGATTTTTTTCTGCTAAATTTGAGGTTTGCAGGGCATTCTGGGTAGGATAACGTTTGGGGACCCATGCAAGCCATACCTCGCTGGACTCCCCCAGGTGTCTAGTTTTCAGAAATGTGTGGGTTTGGTAGGTTCCCAAGATGGCCGCTGAGCCCGGGGCCAAAAACCCAGGTGACCCCCCTTGCACAACCAGGTTGTTTTGTGATAGGTTCTGGGCCCTTGCCTGTCGCGGGTACTTGACCCACCCACGCGAGTGAGGTATCATTTTTATCGGGAGACCTGGGGGAAAGCTGGGTGGTAGGAAATTTGTGGATCCACGTAGATTCCAGAACTTTCCCACACAGAAATTGGAGAGAAACGTGATTTTTTCAGCTAAATTTGAGGTTTGCAGGGTATTCTGGGTAAGAAACTTTTGGAGGACCCACGCAAGCCATACCTCGCTGGACTCCTCCGGGTGTCTAGTTTTCAGAAATGTGTGGGTTGGGTAGGTTTCCCTAGATGGCCGTTGAGCCCGGGGCCAAAACTCATGGGACCCCCCCCTTGCAAAACCAGATTGGTTTGTGATAGGTAATTTTGATGTCGCCTCAATAGGTTTTGGGCCCTTGCCTGTCGCGGGTACTTGACCCATCCACACAAGTGAGGTACCATTTTTCACGGAAGACTTTGGGGGACGCGGGGTGGGTGGAATTTTGTACATCCACGCAGATTCCATAACTTTCCACCACAGAAATGTGAGGAAAATGTGTTTTTTGGACATATTTTTAGGTTTGCAAGGGATTCTGGGTAACAGATCCTGGTGAGAGCCAGTCAAGTCACCCCATCCTGGATTCCCCTGGGTGTCTAGTTTTCAAAAATGTATAGGTTTGCTAGGTTTCCCTAGGTGCTGGCAGTGTTAGGGTTCAAAATCTACAGCTAGGCACTTTGCAAAAAGGGTCCGTTTTCACTGTGAAAATGTGGTGTGTCCACGTTGCGTTTGGGCCATTTCCTGTCACGGGCACTAGGCCTTCCCACACATGTGAGGTGCCATTTTTCTCGGAAGACTTTGGGGAACGCGGGATATGTGGAAATTTGTGGATCCACGCAGATTCCAGAACTTTCCATCACAGAAATGTGAGGAAAATGTGTTTTTTTTGCCAATTTTTTAGGTTTGCAAGGGATTCTGGGTAACAGAACCTGGTGAGAGCCAGTCAAGTCACCCAATCCTGGATTCCCCTGGGTATCTAGTTTTCAAAAATGTATAGGTTTGCTATGTTTCCATAGGTGCCGGCAGAGTTAGGGTTCAAAATCTACAGCTAGGCACTTTGCAAAAAAAGGGTCCGTTTTCACTGTGAAAATGTGGTGTGTCCATGTTGCGTTTTGGGCCGTTTCCTGTCGCGGCCACTAGTCCTACCCACACAAGTGAGGTACCATTTTTCTCGAAAGACTTTGGGGAACGCGGGGTGGGTGGAATTTTGTGGATCCACGCAGATTCCAGAACTTTCCACCACAGAAATGTGAGGAAAATGTGTTTTTTTGGGCAAATTTTTAGGTTTGCAAGGGATTCTGGGTAACAGAACCTGGTGAGAGCCAGTCAAGTCAGCCCATCCTGGATTCCCCTGGGTGTCTAGTTTTAAAAAATGTATAGGTTTGCTAGGTTTCCCTGGGTGCCGGCAGAGCTAGGAACCAAATTCAACAGGTAGGCACATTCTGAAAAAAAGTCAGTGCCTAGTGGGCTTTCTGCCGCCCTGGGGAGGGGGAAATCAGGGGCTATTGCCCCGATATGCCCTCGAGGGGGCAGAAAGACTGTGGCTATTCTTTTGGGGGTCGGGGGCATTGGGATGCCTATTCTGGTCAGCCCCCACCCCTGCGTATAAAAAAGCCAGCATGATCGCTGGCACATAGTGGGCTTTCTGCCCCCCCGGGGGGCAGATCAGGGGCTACTGCCCCCATCTGCCTCCTGGGAGGGGCAGAAAGACAGTGACATCTTTTTTGGGGTGGGTGGGGGCATTGGCATGTCCATTCTTGGCAGCCCCCACCCCGAACTTTGTAAAAAAAAAAAATCCCTGGTGGCTAGTGGGCTTTCTGCCCCCCCGGGGGGGGCAGATAAGGTGCTATTGCCCCGTCTGCCTCCCAGGGGGGGGGGGGCAGAAAGACTAGCATTTTTTTTGGGGTGGGGGCACTGACATGCCCATTCTGGGCATCCCCACCCCTACCTATATAAAAAAAAGAATCCCTGGCGCTTAGTGGGCTTTCTGCCCCCTCCCCGGGGGGAGCAGATCAGGGGCTATTGCCCCCATCTGCCTCCTGGGGGGGCAGAAAGTCTTTTTTTTTCTTTGGGGGGTATGGTGGGGGCATTTGCATGCCCATTCTGGGCAGCCCCCACCCCGGGCCTATAAAAAAAATAATCCCTGGCATCTAGGGTGTTTCTGAACCCCCTGGTGGGGGCAGAAAGACTGGAATTTCGTGGGGGAGGGGTGGGGGCATTGGCATGCCCATCTTGGGCAACCCCCACCCCTAAATGTATCGAGGGGAAAAAAACCCTGGTGTCTAGTGGGCTTTCTGCCCCCAGGGGGCAGATTGGGGGCTACTGCCCCCATCTGCCCCCCAGGAGGGGCAGAAAGACTGTACCTTTGCGTCGGGGGTGGGGGCATTGGCATGCCCATATTGGGCAGCCCCTACCCCAAATTATAATTTAAAAAAATCCCTGGTATCTAGTGGGCTTTCTGCCCCCCCCGGGGGGGCAGATTGGGGGCTACTGCCCCCATCTGCCCCCCAGGAGGGGCAGAAAGACTGTACCTTGGCGGCGGGGTGGGGTGGGGGCATTGGCATGCCCATATTGGGCAGCCCCCACCCCTAACTATAATTTAAAAAAATCCCTGGTATCTAGTGGGCTTTCTGCCCCCGGGGGCAGATTGGGGGCTACTGCCCCATCTCCCCCCAGGGGGGCAGAAAGACAAATTTTGTGGCCGGGGGGGTTGTGGGGGCATCGGCATGCCCGTTTTGGGCAGCCCCCTCCCCTAATAAACCTCCCATTTAATTCCCTGGTGTCTAGTGGGCTTTCTACCCCCCCGGGGGGGCAGATTGGGGGCATGACTAATCATGCCAAATATTTTATGGGGGGAGCAAAGGCCCTTGCCCAAGGGGCCGCTCCCCCCTCCCTGGTGCCTAGTGGGTGGATCCCTGCTTGGGGATCGCCCTCCTGGGGCGATCCCCAAGCAGGGATCCACTAGGGAGGGGTACCATTGGAAAGGGGAGATTCTCCCCTTTCCAACGATACCTCTCCTGAGTTTCTACGTGCTCAGGGGGCTGAGATAGCCCCCTGAGCACGTAGAAACTGAAACTGAAATGAGCCGATCGTCATTTCAGGGAAACCAGAGGGGGCCTCGGGAGCTGGGGAAGCTCTTCCCCAGCTCCCGAGGCTTTAGGGGAGAAAGGGAATCCCTCTGGTGCCCGCACCAGAGGGATTTCCTGTGCTGGGTCCCATGACGAGCTGGACTCGTCATGAGCACACGAGCACTGTGTGCCATGACGAGTCCAGCTCGTCATGAGCATCGAAGGGGTTAAGGATCGGCAGACATTCAGGCTCCTTTTGCTGATAATTGGCAAAAAATCCTCCGATTCCTCAGCCCCTGAGGGCATAGGAAACCCCAAATTGTCCCGCACATCCTGGAAAATACTGCGAAGGTCAGTCCCATTAATAAATTGCCCTTTCACCTCCTCCTCTGAATCACAGTCAGGATCAGGAGAATCAGGGTCATCCAACTTCGTTTTCTTTAGACCCCACACTTCCAGCCTCGTTGGCCTGAAGGGCAGCAGAAACCGCAGCCTCAATCATCTTCTGGACATCAGCTAAGGAAGGAGCAGCTGAAGGCCCAGCAACAACCTCCTCCTCCAAATGCTTACACTTCTCTGACCTTTTTCCCCCATCCATGACGAATCAGAAGCCAGATGAAGCACACCTTCCTATATGAGTGGCTACAAGAAGCTTTTGACATCCTGATACCACTCAAAACCACACAACAGAACAAAAGAAAAAAAGCGCCTTGGAGAAACATAGAAATAAAAGACATAAAACAACAAATTAGAAAGCTGCAACGTACCTGGCTCAAAACAAACTCCAAACAAGACAAACTTCACCTACAAAAAATTAACAGATTATACAAGTCGGCTATCAAAAAAGCTAAAAAAAGGTACTATTCAGACAGAATTCAAAACGCTAAATGTGCAAATAAAGAATTCTATAAAATACTCAATGAATTTCGCAAACCAAATTCCCTAGAAAGAACTCATCCTGTTACTCAAGATTTCACAGACAAACTGGCAAATCATTACACGGACAAAGCAAACACGTTGGACTCATACTTAAAACAGAAACAAAGCACCAGCACTAACCCTTGTACAAAACAACAATCCAAGAATACTCTAACCAAGCCTCTCCGTTCCTTCCAACACATCTCACACGATGAATTTATGGACCTGGTCAAAGCAAGCAGGCCTGCCGGCAGCCCTTCTGACCCCTGTCCATCACAAATTTTCAAGACAATTCTTTTAACAACCTCTGCTGCCACTCCAGTAAGAAGAATCATCAACAACTCCTTCACGACCGGAATATTTCCAGAAGAACTTAAAAAATCACACATACGCCCTTTACTGAAGAAAACAAACTTGGACCCGCTGAACCCTGACAACTACAGACCCATTACAAATGGACCTTTCCTGGGCAAACTGGTAGAAAGAGCAGCGTTCGCCCAGATGTCACAATTCATTGAAGAGAATGACATACTCTCAGACTTCCAAACAGGATTCCGTCCGGGGAGAGGCACTGAATCTGCCCTCCTTGCCATCTGGGATGACCTAAAAAATACAGTTGACAGCAACGGAGTTGCTGCGCTACTCCTCTTGGACCTCTCAGCTGCCTTTGACACGGTTGACCATGACACTCTGAAACAAAGACTCTATGAATCCGGCATAGAGGGAACTGCTCTAGACTGGATCGCGTCCTACCTTCAAAACAGAACTAATGTCATCCATACCCCACCTTTCTCGTCCAAACCGTACTCCACAAAAGCAGGGGTCCCTCAAGGCTCTATCATCTCACCCATGCTTTTCAACATCTACATGAAGTCATTACCAGTACTGATCAATAAATTTCACCTCACGTGCTATAACTATGCAGATGACACGCAAATACTCCTTCAACTGGAATACCCCAAAGACATTGGAAAATCACCAATTTTCAGCTGTCTCAGAGCCGTGGATCAGTGGATGACTTGGAGCCATCTCAAATTGAATACTTCAAAAACGGAAATACTCACGTGTGGCGATTGGAAACATTACAACCCGCTTGCTGCATGGCCTAATGAACTGGGATCACCACCTAAAGTATCGAAGGAAGTAAGAAACCTAGGAATGACCATGGACTCCTAGCTGTCGATGAATGCCCAAGTGGACAATCTAGTAAGATCAAGCTTTGTCACTATAAAAACGCTGCGACGAATTTTCCCTCATTTGGGATTTCCGCATAAGGTCCAAGCTACCATCTCCCTTGTCCTGTCCAAACTCGATTACGCCAATAGCCTCTACCACGGATCACCTTTGACGACCATGAAAAGACTACAACGGATTCAGAACTCGGCTGCCAGACTACTCTTACATATCAAACCGCGAGACCACATATCCCCTGCCTTGAAAGCCCTGCATTGGTTACCGGTTGCCAGAAGATCCACGTTCAAGCTGCTTTGTATCACCCACAAAGCAATACATGGAATGGGACCACTCTTCATCAGGAATAAAATCACCAAACACATTCAACAGAGGAACCTCCGCTCTAAAGGAGCATCTCGCCTCAAAATCCCAAGATACAAGAAAAAAACCATGGGTGGCACATCCTTCTCTGTTCAAGCAGCCAAACTATGGAACTCTTTACCCCCCAACATAAGATCCACCGACAGCCACCTTATCTTCAGAAAACTACTCAAGAATTGGCTTTTCCCCACATAAGCACCATACGCAAACAGAAATTTACAGCATATCCCTCTGTATATAAGCATTTGTTTTCACTATAGACATGTACCTATCTTTGTGTATTGCTTTGTATAAACATGTACAATAATTATGTTGTTGAGAGAAAAAAAATAATAATAATAATAATAAATAAATATCAACTTTGGTCTACATGTACTAACTTCCATTGTGCATCTATGTACCTTCCATGTACTTGGAACTGTGTGTCTCTGTAACTTTTCTCCTGAAAAAGCATATCCAATGCACTACCCTATTTCTCATCCTGTGCCTCTATCCATATCTTTAATCTGCATATACTTACCTCCTTTATGTATCTATATACTTTCAATGTATTTATGGATCTATATATTTATCACTTTCTTCTAATTTAGCATTTCCAAGGCACTACCCTAGTTCTCAGCCTATACTTATCTCAATATATCTTCTAGCCCAACCTTCTGACTCATCTCAAACTTCTTTCTACTACTCTTTCCAATGCACTACCCTATCTCTCATCCTATACATCTATCAATATATCCTCTACATCCACACTCATTTATCCCAAACACCATACCACTACTATGACCACCAAAATAACCCTTTCTAGACTCTCGCCTACTCTACCCTCCTTGCATCATCGGACACCTCTTTTACTATACCGATGCCCTAAAACAAACCTTTCTAAACTCTTCCCTGACTCCTCCCCTCAAACCCCCTTCTCCCCCTCCTACTGCTAAGACCTATAAATTTTTTTTTTTTTTTTTTTAAATCCTTCACTCTTTTATCCCTCCACTATCCTTTTCAATCAGAATTAACAGTCTAACATATTCAATTTTCAACTATACTAATTCACCACTAATCCTTTATGGGTTCCAGAGTAGCGTGCTACTCGCCAATAAAGCGTCTCAACACCCCATCAGGGTTACAAGCGCTATATAAATGCAAACCTTTTTCCCTTTCTACCCTCCCCAACCCTTCTCAATCCAAATAACTGACTAACATATCCACCACTAAAATTACTTTCATGTTTCACCATAATAATTCAACACTAATACTTCTGGGTTCCAGAGTAGCGTGCTACTTGCGCTTCAAACCCCCATCAGGGGTAGCAAGCGCTATATAAATACAAACCTCTTTCCCTCTTCTATCCCGCCACCTACCCTTCTCTACCCAAATAACTGAATAACATGTCCACTAATCAAAGTTACTTCATTTTTTACTAGACTAATGTTCAACACTAATCCTTAATGGGTTCCGGAGTGGCGTGCTACTCGCCAGAAAAGCGCTTCAACACTCATCAGGGGTAACAAGTGCTATATGAATGCAAACCTTTCTTCCCTTTTATCCCTCCGCTATCCTTCTCACTCCAAATAACTGACTAATATCCACCACTGAAACTACTTTCATATTTTCACCATATTAATTCACCACTAATCCTTGATGGGCTTCCAGAGTAGCATGCTTCAACACCCCATCAGGGGTAACCAGCGCTATATAAATACAAACCTTTTTTTCCTCCTCTATCCTTCTGCTATCATTCCAAATCCAAATAACTGCCTAACCTATCCATCACTTAAAATGTACTTGCATGTTTCACTATACTAATTCAACACTAATCCTCTATGGGTCCCGGAGTAGCGTGCTACTCGCCGAAAAAGCGCTTCAACGCCTCGTCAGGGGTAGTAAGCGCTATATAAATGCAATTACAATACAATTACAATACAATATCATAGCTAATTGGCCTGTCAACCTGCCCAATTAGAACCCAAACACTGGTTGCCAAGATGCCCACTAACCAATTGCCATGCAGCAGGAAATACCATTCCACTGTGCCAGGCAATCACAGTGCACGCCCCACTCGGCTGTCATAGTGCCGAAAAACAGCAGTGTACCATAAAAAAATGAATCAGGCCCACTGACATCCTGCACGGTTTTCATACAACCATGTATATCTGGAGAAGGCTCATCAATGCCCGTAGCAGAACAGGCCTGCCCCCGTACTAGGACCCAGCACCCACACGCCACCGGCGCTCCGGGCGCACAAAGAGGCTCCAATGTGAACGGATCAGAGCCTGCGGCCGTCCCGCTGTTGCAGGGACTCAAGCCACGCCTTCAATCCAAGTGTAAAAAGAACAATTGATGGACAGAATGCAGAACAATGTCATACGTTCACCCCAGTACAGAGATCTGGGCCTAAATCCATCGTTTTTTTGCTCACCATGCCATTCCAGTTTGGAACCAGCCATATGCAAATCAGTTTTGACCCTGCGCCCAATGGGAACAGTCCAGCCCAAACTGCCAGGCCAGGTCCTCCCTGGACTGGAAACAAGCATCCTAGGACCGGTTTCGGGCTTTCAGCCCTCATCAGCCAGGATAGCTTGACTTCAGTGGCATGGAGAGCACGAGACCCACGTCTGGGCATACCCGTCCCACTCGGGGTGACAAATGCAAAAAGAACAATTGATGGACAGAATGCAGAACAATGTCATACATTCACCCCAGTACAGAGATCTGGGCCTAAATCCATCGTTTTTTTGCTCACCATGCCATTCCAGTTTGGACCCAGCCATATGCAAATCAGTCTTGACCATGCGCCCAATGGGAAAAGTCCAGCCCGAACTGCCAGGCCAGGTCCTCCCTGGACTGGAAACAAGCATCCTAGGACCAGTTTCGGGCTTTCAGCCCTCATCAGCCAGGATAGCTTGACTCCAGTGGCATGGAGAGCACGGGACCCACGTCTGGGCATACCCGTCCCACTTGGGGTGACAAATGCAAAAAGAACAATTGATGGACAGAATGCAGAACTATGTCATACATTCACCCCAGTACAGAGATCTGGGCCTAAATCCATCGTTTTTTTGCTCACCATGCCATTCTAGTTTAGACCCAGCCATATGCAAATCAGTCTTGACCCTGTGCCCAATGGGAACAGTCCAGCCCGAACTGCCAGGCCAGGTCCTCGCTGGACTGGAAAAAAGCATCCTAGGACCGGTTTCGGGCTGTCAGCCCTCATCAGCCAGGATAGCTTGCCTCCAGTGGCAGGGAGAGCACAGGACCCACGTCTGGGCATACCCGTCCCACTCGGGGTGACAAATGCAAAAAGAACAATTGATGGACAGAATGCAGAACAATGTCTGTCATTCACCCCAGTACAGAGATCTGGGCCTAAATCCATCTTTTTTTTGCTCACCATGCCATTCCAGTTTGGACCCAGCCATATGCAAATCAGTCTTGACCCTGCGCCCAATGGGAACAGTCCAGCCCGAACTGCCAGGCCATGTCCTCCCTGGACTGGAAACAAGCATCCTAGGACTGGTTTCGGGCTTTCAGCCCTCATCAGCCAGGATAGCTTGACTCCAGTGGCATGGAGAGCACGGGACCCACGTCTGGGCATACCCGTCCCACTCAGGGTGACAAATGCAAAAAGAACAATTGATGGACAGAATGCAGAACAATGTCATACATTCACCCCAGTACAGAGATCTGGGCCTAAATCCATCGTTTTTTTGCTCACCATGCCATTCCAGTTTGGACCCAGCCATATGCAAATCAGTCTTGACCCTGCGCCCAATGGGAACAGTCCAGCCCGAACTGCCAGGCCAGGTCCTCCCTGGACTGGAAACAAGCATCCTAGGACCGGTTTCGGGCTTTCAGCCCTCATCAGCCAGGATAGCTTGACTCCAGTGGCATGGAGAGCACGGGACCCACGTCTGGGCCAGATCCTTGTGACTGGGGGTGAATGTTTGCATTGTTCAGCATTCCGTCCATCAATTGTTTCTTTTGCATTTGTCGCCCTAAGTGGGAAGGCTATGCCCAGACGTGGGTCCCATGCTCACTGCGCCACTGGATTCAAGCTGGCTAGCTGAAGAGGGTTGATGCCATGAAACCGGTCCCAGGATGCTTGTTTCCGGTCCAGGGAGGACCTGGTTTGGCAGTTCGGGCTGGACTGTTCCCATAAGGAACAGGGTCAAGACTGATTTGCATATGGCTGGGTCCAAACTGGGGTGGCGTGGTGAGCAAAAGAATGATGGATTAAACCCAGATCCTTGTGACTGGGGGTGAATGTTTGCATTGTTCAGCATTCCGTCCATCAATTGTTTCTTTTGCATTTGTCGATCCAAGTGTAGCACACCTCCTCTCTCCCGGCTCGCAGCAGAGGAGGCTAGCCCGAACCAGTAACCTGCACCCACCACGCCCCAGGCATGCCGGGCAGGCAACCCAAATGCACACGTCTTCCATACAAATGTGAGCAAGCCAGGCCTCTCAGTAACGAGGCTCTGATGTGAACGGAGCAGAGTCCGCGGCTGTCCCGCTACAGCAGGGACTTAAGCCACGCCTCTCCCTCCGACAAGAAAGGGCTGCTATAGCAAAATGCAATCATACTTACCGAAGTTCACCAGCCGAGAGTTCAACAACCTGTTCTCCAGTCGCAGAAAAAAACAACAGGATGTCCGGAGGTAAGGTCAGGGGTTATGCTCCACAGGATGTGGGCATTGCCTGGAGGGTAGGGATGGGAGCAGGAGAGTTCCAGCTTGGGAATGTCTGCGGGAAGGAGCTGTAGCTCAATTACGTAAGGACTGTGATGGGAGGTCTGACGAGGAGGTAATGTCATGTGACACGTGCAGGCTCCTATTCCCAGTGCACAGATATCTACATAGCACAGGGAAAATAGAGCCCGCTGTGCAAATACACATTTTCCTCCAATTGGAAAACATTTTCCCCTTGGAGAAAGCCAAGGGGGTGATCCATGCCCCTTTACATCCTGATCCAGTTGTCTGTAATGCAGAGTGTGTGGCCAGAGGTGTGGGGTGGTTCACACTTCAAAGGCAGTTCAGGCTGTGGACACTCAGTCTAGATGACAGGTCGTTGTGTTTTGCAGTGCTGGTGAAACTAGAGTCAGGGCAATCTCTGTTAAATGGAGATAGTGGAGGACATTTAGGAAACTGTGAGTAGAGAGCGTATTCGCTGGTTGACTATCAATTGTTCTATAGCTTTGGAGAAGAACATAACAGTAAAAAGGAGTTGTTAAAGGCTAGAAATAAGGGTAAATGCCTCAGATATTTTATTTCCAAGGGGTTTTGAGATAAGGATACTCCCTTCCACAATACAGATTGATGACATAGATTAAAGAAAGATGTCATCTGGAAGGAGCTGTTGGAAGGGCATGCCTTAGCTATTGAAAACCTTTCAGGAGTCAATAGAACTGTAGCTTCCAGAATTGAAAGATCAGTGTTGGGGGTGGTGGGATAATAACTGATAGGACTACAGCTTGCAGTGCTAGAGGTTGTAGCTCTACAGACATTGGGGTGAAGAAGCTGACAACATAAGTTATGGCTTGGGAAGTAGTAATATGATGAAGCAGTCTACTATTAGAACAAGAGGCACACATTTGGAATGGGTTGTGCTTTGTAGTAGCTATCATGGATTCATCAAAGTCTGAGTTTAAAACTCAGTTTTACTTTTCAGGCTCGTTTTTCCCTCTAACTTTGTTTGCTTTCAGGCTCACTTTTCCCTCCCTTTCAGCTCCATTTTACTTTTCAGGCTTATTTTTCCCTCTAACTTTGTTTGCTTTCAGGCTAACTTTTGCCGCCCTTTTAACTCCGTTTTACCTTTTAGGCTAATTTTTCCCTCTAACCGTTTTCACTTTCAGGCTCATTTCTCTCCTCAAATTCTTTGCTGCTTTTCCCTCACAGGCTCTTTCTTGCCCTCTCCCTCCCACTTCCCGCTGACCCTGCCCAGCATCCTGCCCCGATCCAAGGTAACCTACTTAATAGAGGCCGCAGAGCGACCCCATTGAGCAGGTTGCCGGACCAGCTCACCCCTGGTTGCTTGCTACACCAGAAGTCCTCCCTTTAACTCCATTTAACTTTTCAGGCTCTTTTTTCCCTCTAACTTTGTTTGCTTTCAGGCTCACTTTTCCCTCCTTTTTAACTCCTTTTTACTTTATACGCTAGTTTTTCCCTCTAATTATTTCACCTTCAGGCTCATTTTCCTCCTCAAATTCTTTGCCACTTTTTCCTCATAGGCTCTTTCATGCTTTCTCCCTTCCCGCTTCTCGCTGACCCCACCCAGCGCCCCGCCCTCCTCCTGGGTAACCTACTTAAAGGAGGCCGCAGCGTGGCCGTGCTGCCGGCTCACCAAAGGCAAGCCTGTCTGCGCCAGTCCACCTGGACCGCCTCCAGCGTCCGAAACCCTGGTCCTCCTCTCATCTACAGATACACTAGCACCTGAACTTCTAGGCCTCAACCCCAGACAATGCAATAACAACTGCAACCTGGCCTCCCCGCAAGCTACGGCAGGACCTATCTCCTGCCTGCACTGCCCATTCCACTGCAGCACAAGACCCTCGGCTCTGGAAACTCCACCTATCACCACTGCTAAAGATCAACTCCAATGCCTGCTAATCAACACCCGATCACTCCTCAAGCACAACAGTGACATCTGGGACACATCACCTCTTCACGCCTTACATCATCTACCTCACCGAGACATGGCATAACCCGGCATCAGCACTCGCATTGCCACCACCACACCCTACGGATACAAGATAATTCACCGGGACCGCACCAACAAACAAGATGGTGGAATAGCCATCATCCACAAAGAATCCCTCAACTGCATAGCCACCGTGACACTACCTCAACTTACAGATCAACACCAACTGCAAAACAACAATCAGAGGCACTCTAGCCTAGAGACCACCCGTAATATGCCCCGCCTTCTGCGACGCCATCGCCGACTTCATCACCGACTTCATCACCCCACTAGGCATCAACTCTAAAGACTTCCTCTTCCTCAGGTACCTCAACTTCCACCTGGAAGTCCCCAATGACACCAACACAGCCAACCTACCCGAGAGCATGGAGATCCTCGGCCGCTCCCAACTGGTCACGGATCCCACACACATCGCTGGACATACTCTCGACCCCATATTCACAGACAGCAACAGAATAAAATCCAGCCACTCCACCGAAATCACCTGGTCCCCCAATGACCACCACCAACCTTGAGGCGGCAGTCGGAAACTTCAAAACAGGGATCAACACATGCGCTGACAAAGTTGCCTCCAAAACTGGCAGATCCTCCATATCCCACAGCTGGTTCACACCATAGCTCAAATCCCACAATTCGCTCCTGTAAGCAACTTGAGATGATTTGCCGTACCAGCAAAACAAAGACGGATCGAGACAACTCCAAACTAGCCCTCAACAGTTACCACCACCAGCTGAAAACCACCAAAACAAATGTCCTGGCCCTTCGTCTTGACGCCAGCTCAAACCACAGCAAGGAACTATTCTGCATCATCAAGGAGTTCTCCAACCCCACAGCCACCGAGAACATTGTCACCCCCTCACAGGAGCTCTGCAACACCCTCGCTGACTTCTACACCAAAATCTCCACCATCTACGAGAACTTTGACCCCTGATAACCAGACTCAACAGGCTTTTCAGCAACCCTGACCCCCAGGAAAGATCCCTAAATGCATGGGAACCTTGATCTGTGGACACAACTGCCGCCATCATGGTCTCCATCCACTCAGGATTGCTCGAGGATCCTTGTCCTCACCACATGTTCACCACATGTGCACCATCAGCAAGGAGCTCACCACAATCAATGCTTCCATCACATCTGCCTCTTACCCTCAAGGATGGAAACATGCAGAAATCAAACCACTCCTCAAAAACGCACTGCAAACCCCAAAGACCTAAAAACTAGTGCCCCATCTCCCTACTGCCATTTCCAGCCAAAATGCTAGAGAAAGCAATAAACCTCCAACGTACTGCCCACCTGGAGAAGAATAACCTTCTAGACCCCTGCCAATCCGGATTTCACTCAAATCATAGCACTGAGACCACCCTAATTGTGGCCACAGAAGACATCATGACCCTCCTAGACAGGGGAGAGACCTCCGCCCTTATCCTTCTTGATCTTTCTGCAGCGTTCAACACTGTCGCATCACACCCTCCACTAAATGGGAAGCCAAAGGAAAGCCCTCAAATGAGTTTCTTCATTTCTCTCTGGACAAACCCAAAGCATCTGCCTCCCACCTTTCACCTTGGGTCCAAAAAACATAATCTGCAGCGTCCCACAAGGATCCTCTCTGAGCCCAACACTTACATGGCCACCCTGGTCAGATCCCACGGCATGAACATAATCTCCTACGTTGACGACACTCAACTCATCCTTTCACTCTCCTCAGACCCAACTAACACCAAATCTAACTTCCACAGGTGCATGACCAGCGTCACAGACTGGATGCATAGTAGATGCCTCAAACTCAAAACAGAAATACTCATCTTTGGGAGCAGCAAGTCCCTGCTGGACGACTCCTGGTGGCCAACGGAGATTGGCCCCGCAAATACACCCACAGAGCACAATAAAAACCTCGGAATAATACTTGACAAAAAGCTCTCAATAAGGAATCAGATAAACGCTGTCTCATTCTCTTACTTTCTCACCCTGTACTTACTCAGAAAAATCTTGAAATGGCTCCCCTTTGAAATGAGATGCACCGTCACCAGCCGCCTGGACTACGGCAACTCCCTCTACATGGGACTCACCGCTCAACTACTCAACAGACTCCAGACCATCCAAAACGCAGACGCCAGGCTCATCCTCTCCCTCCTGAGGCAGCCCCACATTACCCCTCACCTCAAACCCTACACTGCTCCCAGTCAGCAAATGGTGCCAGTTCAAACTGCTCACCCACACCAACAAAGCCCTCCACAACAAGGGTCAAGCCTCCCTCAACTGCAGGGTGAACTTCCACTAACCTACCCTCATGATTCATTCCTCATCCCGGCCCACATCCCCTGCATCCACAGAAGCAGGAGCGGTGGCCGTGCCTTCTCACAACTGGCGACCAAGCCCTGGAACTGTACCCCCACCTCCGTACTTCACCCACCCTGCAGAAGTTCAGGAAGGACCTAAAGACCTGGCTCTTCAACTAACTCATCTCAGCAGCTGCATCCTCCCCCAGGCTCACAATAATGCAGTGCATGACTTTTGACACCTGGCATACCAGGTTGTATTTGGCAAAACCAACAGGCTACAGAAATGATCAAATGTTCATTAACTGGAACTGAGGTGTAAAACTGTTTTGCAAAAAGTGTGAAGGAAGAAAATGAATCAAAGTTAATATGGTGATCAGTGGCAAGTTTATTAGTATCTTTGGAGATTTGTAAACTATGGCCCAGTATGGCATGAAAGACACTCTTCTTGCAAAAAGAATTGCAACTGCAGGTATCATTTTTTCAGAATGATCCATGCCAGAGAGAACTCTTGGGAATATACCATGTAAAAGTAAAAATAGGGAAACCCAACTGGGAGAATGAATGCTGTTATAATATGCTAATTCATCCTCAGTAAGTAGAATTTTCCGGTTGGAATAGGTAGAGTTCACAAAACCTCACAACTGCTGCTTCAAGATATGGTTTTAAATGTCCACCTGACCATTTAATTGAGGATGGAAGCTAGAAGTTAAAGTACGCTCTATTCCTAATCTAGATAAAGCAGCTTTCCAAAATTCACAAATGTATTGAAAGCCTCAATCTGATATCAATTTATGCAATATAACACGTAAAGTGAAAATGCCAAAAATAATAGTTTCCAGTTGAGGTGTTGAAAAAACTATCAGCAAAAGGCAAATATGATCCATTTTACAAAATGTTTCAACAGCTACCAAAATCAATTAACACTCGTTATAAAATGGAAGCTCTGCAATTAGGCCAAACCCTAATGTATAAAATTGAGGGATAAGCACTGAAGACCTTTTAGTCTCTGATGAAAAACCTCAACTTGAGCACATAACAGGTAGGCCTTAACACAAGCAGGACAGCCATCTTCAGAGGTACTGTCCAGGCAAACATTAGTGTGCAGGGTCTAATATAAGCAAACATGTATGTGACTGACTGAATGGGTAAGAATGTATTCCACTTTGGGGGCACAGTCAGAATAAAGCCACACTTTTAAAGTTTGAAATATTTGCATTGATGACTTTGTCATATGTGGTTTTTCAAGATGAGTGATCAGTGTCAGGCCATTCAGATGTGGCCTAGGATATTTTGTTGACTTGAGCCAGACTGGTCAAGCTACAAAGATCTGGTTGCAACACTTCACAGTGCTCAGGGGTAGACTGCTCGTACAATGCAAGGTCTGTGGATTTTGCCCCAGCCACTTAGTAACTTCAGTGTCATAGAAGGAAGCCATACGAAAGGGACAGTCTGGCTGCCACATCCACCATGTCTACCATGGGCAAAGGACAATCTGCATGAAGCCCACCATCTTGGTGTCCAAAGTGGAAGCCTACCATTCTGTATGCAGTCAGTGACTGACACGCACATCCACCATCACAGTCATTCGCTTAGTGATAAGCATATTTTACTGAGTTATTTCCCTGGCAAACCTGAGAGACCTCAAGTTACATGTACTTGGACAGCCACCCAAAGGCTGCCTTTTAACAACTCATCTGACATACTCCATGTAACACCCATATTGTACAGTGCTTGGAAAGGCAGCAGTGTACTAAGAAGCACTATGTAAAAGCAGGTTATAGTTGGTGGTTTTGAAGTGTCTGTAGAGACTGGTGGGGGGAGCATGCCCATTTAGGGTCTATTTTGACGTAGCTTCCCTAGCTGCATTTTTAGTACCTATACCTCTTGATGTACATCATCTATTTGTTATGGTATCCACACTCTTATCGAAGACTGGGCTTCCCACAGTTTAGAACTATCATCCCTGCACTTGTTCTCCCATGGGCACTGTGGTGCACTGCTCATTGTCGTTACAGTAACAATAGGCTGTCCGGTTTTAGGTTTAAACCTATAATAACTGATAAAACCCCACCGGAAGGGAAATAGCCCTCACCAGTGTAAACATATAAACAGTGAAAAAACCCTGCACAAGCACAAACTAAATGCCATTCAAAGAAAGGAAAAGGAGAGTGAAAGAGTCATTTTTATGTGTTCCTGAAGGGGCCAATACAATGTAACTTTTTTATATAAGGTAGCAGTAAGAAAGACTGGGCTAACATTATTCTGCTTGAGTTTTGTTGTTTAGGGATGTCACTAAAATATTGTTTCTTCATTCTTTTTTCAGTTTTGTGGTCTTTGGTCTAAAGATACAGGGGTTAGAAGCATGTTTTAGGTGTTGTTTATTTATTTTATAAACTGTAGAGAATCAGGAAATATCAAAATCATATTTGATTTTTTGGCTACGTTTGAGTCTTTCACTGATAGGAAAAATGTAGGTTTCATAAGAATCTTTCCTAATATGTACCATCACATTTACCCACAGAGAATGGGTAAAAACCCTTGATACATCAGCCCCCTTTTCTAGTGAGTCAGTATTGATAGAAGGTGAATTGCTAAACACCCCAGGCTTTAAACATTCAATGCATGGTATAGTGACAGGTATATGTGAAAAGAGTGCAGTCACAAAGCATCTGGGATACTGGTGAAAACATGACACCAGACCTTTGGAAAAAATGGAACGCAGTGTCACTTGGAATGCTGCTGCAAAATGTTCTTACCAAGTTCAACAAAGATTGGAGAGATTTTGTTTGTATTTGCAGTGATTCAGCTATTTATTTATTTAAAAAGTTTTGTATAGCGCGAACAAGACCCCGAAGGGTATCAGAGTGCTTCACAATAATGGAAGGGAAGAACAAAGTAAAGGGGAACATTGCAGAGGGGGTAAGAGTGGATAACATAATGAACTAATAAGACTGTACAAGAATGCGAACAAACATTACTTAGTAGGGTAAGGCAGACAATCCTGGGCATTACAGTTGTTAGGCCAAAAAAAAAAAGTGAAATCAAAGGACATTTAGAAAACAGATGAACCATGGCAATTTAAGGTAGGAACTTGTTCATTAGGATTATTTTTACTTCATGTTTGAAAGCAGCCGTGTGAGGGATTTTGCAGATTTCCGGAGGGAGAGAGTTCCAGATCTTCGGTGCCGAGCCAGAGAAGGCACTGAGCCTCGTTCTCTTTTGGCGAAAGGTCTGAGGTTTCAGTAGTAGAGCATTTGCACTTCTTGATGGTTTGCCCCCTCCTGATAGTTCTAGTTTTTGAGCCTGGTAACCAGGGGTTTTGAAGTGGAGGGCTTTGTGCGTCAAACAAGCAATCTTTAGTTGTATTCTTGCTTCGTAGGGTAACCACTTTAGAGATCTTAGGGCTGGGGATATGTGTTCATTTCTTTTTGTATCAGTGAACAGTCTGGCAGCGGCATTCAACGAAGCCCTGAGCGGGGCCAAGGTATATTTGGGGAGGCCACAAAGCGTCGCGCTACCATAGTCTAGCCTCGGCAGGACAAGCGCTTGAACCACTTGCTTGAAGTCCTCTTGAGGGAGGAATGGTTTTAGGTTTCTAAGAATCCTTATTTGGTGATTCGCACCCTTACACATCTTACTAATATTTTTCTTCATGTTCAAGTGCGAGTCTAGGGTGATTCCAAGAGATTTAGCTGAGTCGATGATAAGAGGGGAGCAGTTGAAGGTAGTGATGTGCTTCATCCAGAGGGTCAATCTTGGGGGTGGGCTTAGTAGGGGATATGAGAAGGAATTCTGTTTTGGCGGTGTTGAGCAGGAGGTGGTTCTCAGTTAGCCAGTTTTGGGTAATCGTCAAGGAGGAATTGAGTGAAATGAGGTCTTCAGAGGAATTGATTTTCAGGTAAAGTTGCGTGTCATCCGCATACATATGAAAAAGAATGTTCATGGATTTTAGAGCGTTCGCTAGCGGTTCCAGGAAAATATTAAAGAGTATGGGAGAAAGGGCAGATCCTTGCCGGACCCCCATGGAGACTGTAGACATATATTTATACATGGAAAAAATTTTTTGTCTATTATATCAAACTGAAGAGTTTTTTGTACAGCAGACATGCTGAACTTGCACATTTGAAGGTGCTCTTATATGTGATAATGAAGAAAATGGCGGCTGAATTAAAATATTTGCCCACAATCACATGTTTTGAAACCAGGTTATGGACCAAGAGCATTACAAATAGGTCAAGTAGATTTTTTTAAGTCACTAGACCATGTCTAGTAAACTTTTTATGGTTTTTCGAGGTCTGCACTTGCACAACCGTATCCCACAGTGTGTGGGACTAACAGCCCAAAAGGCATGCTGTGTTCAAGGACTGGTGCCAGGCTGGAAGAAAACATCTGCCCAAATATATGTATATGAAAAAGTTGTGTGATGACCTGTCAAAATCGATACCTGAGCTGAAATGCTTCCCTGTAAGAGATCCTTGCCACTTGTTAGATGGTATGCTGAAAGCATCTTTACAATCTTCAGAGTTAATGAAGAATGCTATTGACTTTTTAGTCCATTCTGGTGCACTGTTTTGTTATGCACGGAAACTAAAACGCAAATATTTCTCATTTTGTGCTTTGTCTGGCATCAAAGAAAGAGTCGTCCCAACTGTGTCACTTAGCTAGTGGTTCTCAGTCCTAGAGGCCATCAATGCTATATTATCCATGTGGCAACCGTTTTTAGAACCTTTGCTGAGTGATGATGCCAAAGGCAAGAAATGTGAGGATCTTTGATCACATATTGATAGTGATTTGAAAAAAAGTACACTCTACTGCATTCTTAGATTTTTACAGGAAAGCATGACTGCTGTAGTGGACATAATAAAAAAACTAGAGTCTGAAAACACCCTTGTCTTCCAAGTGTTCAGCATAATTGGTGTAGATGTGAAACATTTCCTTGAGAGTAGGCTGGGCGACACTTTTAGTTACTTTGGCACTGCAACATATTCCATGTTAGTGTGCTTGCCACTTGGTAAGCAAAGAAATGTTGAGGAGCAATTCAGCAACTTTTATTTTACAATGTATGAGAAATAGCCCTTCACCAACCATGGCATTTGAAGTCAATGAAGCCTCACTGTGGTACTCTGCACAAGTTATAGATCCCTTCCGTAAAGGGAAATTTTCTCTGGAGTTTCAAAAGTGCTGCCTCATTTTTGACCACTTCAATAACTCTGAGGGCATATGCGCCCAGTTCATAGCTTATGTTGCAGAACCTGTCGCAGAGAATAACAATCTTCAGGTGCACCAGTATTGGCATGCAAAGCTATGTCAGTGGCCAGAGTTAGCAAATTGTATACTGGCTATTTTGGCGTTGCCTGTCTCAAGTGCCAATGTTGAGAGGGCCTTTTCACAGATAAAAGTTTACATGGGAAGGAAAGAGCAAGCGTGCATGACCAAAGACTCACTGAAGAAGTATTGTATGGTGTACTACGATAAGTTTGATTTGTAAAAATGTATTTGGACCTCATTTACACTGTACGTACACTGTCTATATACCATGCACTACCAGTGCAGAAAGCAAGCAATAATAAAAGCAAAAAGTTCCATAAACACCGGAAAAACACTGTTTCTGTTGTTTTTAATGGCGCGAAAATATGTAACCACTGATAACCACAGTTTTTTTAAGGTATTGATATCACTTGAAAACTCTGAAAACCCCCCACCAGAATTGACCAAAAATAGAAACTGAAAACCGGAATCCTAAGTAACAATAATGTGGCTTTTATTTCCTAGTCAGGTTGCACTAAGAAAAGTTCATCCTTCAAAGACCGGGTCTACCAGGATGTGTTTTTTTTCTTAACTCCCATACCAATAAATCAATAACATCTCTATACAGTCGGATGTACGAAAAAAGTTCATAGTAAAAACAATTATAGACATCAGCATACAATAAAAGAGATTAAAAACAAAAGTTAGACATTAAATAAAAACCAGTCTTAAAACATTACATCGGGAAATGAGAGTTCATAAAGCATACCTTTTTCTTAAAATCCGAGCCTGAATAATAAAATTTAAGACAGCAAAAGAGATCGTTGGGGGACTCAAGCGCTGTAGGAAAATAAAACCCTCTTGATGCAATTTAAAGAATCTCTCTCTAAGGATGGGACATAGAATTCGAGATCTGTAAAATGCATACAATGGGCAGAATAAGATAAAGTGCTTAGTGATTTGGCAAGAAGCCCCGTCATAAGGGCATGTCGGCAATGAATCAAATCAAGATCCCTGACAGGAAAAGCTCCTAAGAAATTAATCATGTTGAGTCAAAGCCGCGAAAAAAATCTATGCTCAGGGGCTTTAAACCACGAGAGGTAGGGCTTCATGCCATTGCAGGTGGAAAGCAATATATAATGTTGGACTGATACCATGTCATTTGCTTTCTCTAGTCTTAACTTTTCTTTATGCTCCAAAAACTTTAGCTTGATCTGCACCTTCTTTTCGGTGGCAACACGTCTTTTTGGTCACCCCCTTACTGGCCACAGGAATTAGGTTCTCTCCCTGTGCCCACAAACAAAGTGAAGAATCTGGGAGTCACTTTTGACTCTAAACTCATGTTTGAAGGCCATGTGAATACGGTCACGTCAGCATCATTTTACACCCTAAAGCTGCTCAGGAAAATATTTCCTTTCATTCCCCTTGAGCTGCGCAAACTTGTCATCTCAGCTCTGGTTCTGTCTCGAGCTGATTACTGCAACAGTCTTCTTGTCAATCTGAGAAAAAAGTGCCTCACTAAAATTCAAATTGTGCAGAATGCTTCAGCTCGTCTTCTGTTGGATATCCCCAAGCACAAACCCGCTGCATCTGCGCTCAGACAACTACACTGGCTCCCAGTAAGGAGACGTATTGAGTTCAAGGCGCAGTGCATCACCTTTAAGGCAATTCATGCTGCAGGTCCTAGTTTTTTTTTAAACAAAACCTTCAATGGTACGTTCCAACCTGTCCACTCAGATCCTCTCTTGCCCACAATCTTGCAATTCACAGGTTTAGGAAATCTGACTGGGGCAGTAGAAGTTTCCTGGTTGGTACCACTAGACTTTGGAACTCTCTTCCCCCTTGCCTTAAAAAGGGAAACAACTGCTGGCCTTCAGAACGCGCTAAAAACCTGGCTTTTCAATCTTTGATCTTGCTGTTCAGATCCCCGTGTTAGATGCTCTGGGAGCTAGCACCTAAACACCTTCAGGTACTCGTTCGTGCTTAACAAATCTATTTTTCATTTAATTTCATTTCACCTTGGAAAGGCCGCAGATGTTATCTGTATTTGACCTTAAATTGGTCAACCCAAGGTCTCGGAGTGAGGATTTAACATAGCTTAACCACGGGATAGGCTGCACATTACTTTGTTTTAGGCAGTCTTCAACAATATCGCAGATGAACTTTAAGTCCGGAGAGCACCAAATTATGGCCCATACCAAACCCCCTTACCAAAACTAGTTAAATCTTACAAACTCACCTGTTACAACTATGCAGATGACAACCAAATCATTTTAAAAATGTATACCCCTGAAGACCTCTACAAATCAAAACTAGATGATTGCCTTCGAGTCATAAACACATGGGTGATGAAGAACCATCTACAGCTCAACACCGCAAAGTCAGAGATAGTGACATGCGGACAATGGCAAAATGACCAGCCTACCACCATATGGCCTAAGGAACTTGAAGCCCCGCAGACAACATCAAGAGAAGTTAGAAATGTAGGAGGAACCATGGAACCAGACTTATCCTTGATACCTCATGCTAACAACGTCACAAAGAGTGCTTTTTACGCAATGAAAACACTAAGTTGCATCTTCCCATACCTTGCATATCAACATAAACTGCAAGCCGCCCTCACCCTTATAATCTCCAAGCTTGACTATGCCAACAGTCTATACCTTGGCGCACCCGCATTCATTATACGCAAAATGCAAATCATTAAAAATGCTGCCACAAGGCTTCTTCTTCGCCTTCACCCAAGAGAACGCCTGACCCCAGTCCTGCAATTGCTCACTGGCTACCTATAGCTAAAAGAACAATGCTCAAGGCACTCTACATTGTCCACAGAGCCTCACAAGGTAAAGGGCCCCTATACCCACAAGTCAAATTCAAGCAATTCAAACCAAACAGAACACTGCGCTCCAGGCTTGCACTGTTTATTGTTATATGGCCATTAGGGTCATTGTCGACATTGCTAAGTTAGCATGAGCTCTGCTGCCATGATGCTGCTTTTGCGCACATTACTACATGACTTTGTTTTGCAAGACTCCGTTTGTGCCTTTCACATGAGAACTGTCTGCTTTCTGCATTCTCTGCTTGTTCCTGGAGTTTAGTCTGAACACAGTGTGCAAGGTCGATAAACAATGCCCCTTGTTATTCTGTTCTGGTCAGTCCCTAGCATCTAGACAAAACATGCTAACACAGCTGCGCTGCTGGAAGCTCGTGCTTTGATATTACGGGGATGCATGTTGTTCTAACACACACTTGGAGAGGGTTCTTTCCAGGGAGAAGAGCTATGCTGTTCCTATGATATAAAACTTCCATCTAGGCACTAAGGTATGGGGTCTGCTGACAAAGCCCAGAGATCTTCCTTTATATAATAAACTTCACCTTACCAAGGGGAGGGTGGTTAGGCCTTATAGACCTTTTTCCACTGTCTGTATATGATGACATCCCCCTTTATATTCTATGGAATTGTAACAATGCTAATTGTTCTAGGTTTATACATTTCGCTGCTGGTAGTGGCTCGTATACTGCATTATAGAGCACAATAGTTAAAATAAACATTTTGAACTATAACAGTGACTCTGACCATTCTTATTGTGGACAAGTACGAGTGAGCGAGCGAAAGGATATGTCTTGCTACCGCGATTCCTGAGAGAGTTGGGAGTGTTGTGTTCTGGGTTGTCTAATCATTTGTAGCTTCGTGATTTTGGAGGAGAACGAATGAGACACTATAGCTAGTCGGTTTTGGGATTTTGGGTACTAACGTGGTAAGTTGGTACACCCCTATACACCGAGGTCCTGCTTTCCTGTGCATAGTTCTGTGTATGTGCAGAATCCCCGCAACATGGCGCCGCCAACGTTTGGTCTGGTTCTTATCTGCGAGACTCCTGAGTAGTGCTTGTTCTTGTCCACAATTCCCTCACATCTGTTTCTGGAGACAGTTGTGACGGTGTAGCCTCCTATATTGATGTTTTATAGGTTTTTCAAGCTTGAATTTTAAAAGGTCTTTCTCTTTCTTATAAACCCGTATTGCGCTACCACACATAGGTTGTTATTCTCTGCTATTGATTATGGCGGTTGTAATTGCACCGCCTAACCGGGCTGCAGTCACTGCTTATTTGACTCAACATGGGGTCCCTAATGCTGGTGTTGCGCTCATTTTTGTTGTAGAAGCGGATGCAGCTTACCGCTTTGAGGTCTTTTATTCTTGGGTCACCTTTCTGGCGGTAGATGGAACGGATAATTTGTTTCATGAATATACTGCCATGGCCCTTCCTCAGAATTATCGGCCTTATAGGTCTCTTGAAGTTCCACTAACAGCTTGGCAACACCAAATATGGTTTAACCCGTTTACCGCGGCGGCAATTCCGCCGCTGTGCGGGGCGTTCCATTCAGTGGGCGGGGCCGCGTCGGCCAACGGACGTGCGCAGCACTGCCGAGGTAGTGCTCGCGACGGCCGTTGGCCGACGGGCGCAACGAACGGGTTAATGACGCCCTTCCTCACCCAATAACGCCGGTCCGTTTAGGCCCTTTATCGATAGATGGGGCCACATGGTGGCCCGTTTTGGCTAGGTATACCCCGCACCCAAATTATCTCACTGCTACAGTCGCAGAGCTCGGCGTATTCCATACTTCATTGATACGTGCGCATAGAGCTGTTATACAGTTCATGTAACGCAACTTCCAGGTGGGACCACCTGGCGTTGCAGCGCAACCACCTGGACCTGGTGGTGTAACCTTTAGTCCTGTCATGGTTAATTCAGTGATGGGCAAGCGTCCGCAAAATAAGGATGAATTTCCTTATTGGCTTGCTGAAAAATGTGGACAACTCGAAGCTGTTTTTCCAAATACCACTCCTGTGGAGAAACACAGGATCCTGACCATGAGTTTACCAAAAGGCCTAGTTCCCGAATTAGCTGATTGTAAAACTTTGGGTAGAGTGTGTTTGCAGCAGTATATTCGATGTGTTTCGGCACCCCCTCAATGACTGTACTCCCTTCCGTGATAAAGCGTGTTTAGGATGAACACGGAGCCGAGGCGGCTCTGGAGTTAGGGATGAGACTGGTGGGGGTGTTCGAAATTGTTTCCGATATGATCCTTGCTAATGTTAAAGGTGATGCTGTAAGCTTGCAAGTGGCGCAACGCTTGGAGGCTGTAGCAGACGCTGACAAACAGCGCGAATTGCCGAAGATTATTGCTAAAGCTTATAAAACCTTAGGGCGCAATAGTCTGGGAATTAAGCCTTTTACTCAACAGCAAACTCAATCTCAAACTCAGTCTCAAACTCAACAAAAAGCCCAGATTGATAAAGATGGGCGCCCGTTCTTTCCTAAAAAGAACTGGAGAAATAAAAAACAGGGGCAGCAACAGCAGAAGCAAGGTTCGCGTGCTGGTTCACTGACACCTGAGTCTTCTGAGCGTACTTATGACTTGCGCGATCGCCCGAAAATTAGACTCCTGATCGATTTCACATCCCTGATCAGCGCTCTCCTCGTTCTTTACAGGACACATCGGACTCTCAAGTCGGTGGTGGGGAGCGCTAGGATCGTGGCAAAGGTCCTACTACACAAAAGGGACGAGATCAGCCTCTACAGTTTGACGTTAAAGCCAAACAAGAGGATCTGCCTCGTTTTCGACCCCTGTATCAGAAGAAAAAAGTTGCTGCCTTAACAGCGAAGTATGCCTCAGACGGTGAGAACCCGACTCCTAGATTGGACATGGGCAGTGACTCTGCTCGACAGCGTAGCGGAGGTTACCATAGTGCAGGAGGCACTGCGTCCCTCTCTGGAGGCGAGAGCAACTGATACATTTATTACTGTAGAAACAGCAGATACCCGGGCTGCCCCCCGGATAGACTCTATGAGATTGTCTTCCAAATTGAAGGTGATATACAGCGTACAATCACGGCGGTTTTCTGGGAAAATCTTACCTCCTCATATGACATTTTATTGGCGGAGGCAGATTGGCCTCCACCATTTGTGCTAGCCGCGTCTAGAGGGGAGGACGTGATACTTCCGAGTTTTTCGTGTTACGTCCCTGAGGAACAAGCAACGGCTTATGCAGTTGAGTGGGCTTTGGCCCTTGCCTCAGCAGTGTACCGTAATCAGGTGGGCTGGGATATTGATTCACCGGCACATGAGATGCCATTACGGTCTATGCCACAACCACAACCGCAGTATCCAATCAGACGTGAGGCTAAGACTCCCGTTTGTGACATTCTAACTCAGTTGGAGTATCAAGGAGTGATTGAATCCTGTGTATCACCGATGAATAATCCTCTTTTTCCGGTATCAAAACCTGACGGTTCATATCGCATTGTATTGGATTATCGAAATTTGAATAGTCATTGTCGTACTTTTGCAGTACAGAACACATACAGCTCTGCGCTGGTGAACAACCTTGTTCGTAAAAATACAAAACTACACTGGACATATCCAATGGTTTCTACAGTCATAATCTGGCTCCTGAGAGCCGTGACTTGACAGCATTCACCGCCGTCGGAAATCAGAAAAAATTTACGCGCTTGCCTATGGGGTATAAGAACAGCCCCGGGGCTTTTGCTGCGCATGTTGTGTCTTTGTTGCACGACATAGATCCAGATGCGTTCTCGTACGTTGATGATATTTATCTGACGGACGGCGAACTAATGCCGCATCTTGTCCGAGTCGACCGCATCATTTTCTCGTTTGCCGACTATGGATACAAATTCAATTTTGCTAAATCACACATCGCTCATTTTGCAGTTCTCTTTTTGGGCTACGAGCTCAATAATGAAGGTAGGGGGTTAGCCCCCCACTTTCTGGAGAAATGTGCACAATTGCAACCTCCTTCTATGCTGAAGAAACTTCAGTCTTTGCTGGGATTTTTGAATTTCGGTAGGACATACATGCCCGATTATGCCCAGCGTATCAAACCGCTTTATGCGTTGATACAACCAACATATTCTTCTGCCAGCTGGCTTCCGGAACATACCACTATTCTACAATCAGATATGCTTGCGACTAACTACTTGTTGACGCGTGATAATACCACGAACCTGGTGATACGTATAGTACCGGGGACGGTGGGTTTCACTTACTTGACGTTCAATGAGGGAGACACAGTACCAATTGCATACAAATCACATTTGTACACATTGGCTGAAATGCGTTTTTCGAATGTTGAAAAGGTTTTGACGCCGGTCCAAATGGCGATTCTGAAAGAACGCGCGCTGGCACAGGGAAAACGCATTCTTATGGTCACGTCTTTCCCTGCTTAAGAAGCAGTGATTAAGGCAAGTGTACCCAATTCTAAGGCACTACATCCCCGTTGGATACAATGGGCTACGTCTTTGACATCGTCTGTTGTCATGTTTATCTTTGATCCTGCTCTTCAGACACTGGAGTTTTTACAGTATGAACACGTTCATCCTCCTCCGTTGTCGTTGCTTCCTTTGGATGACTACAAATGTATCATTTAAACCGATGGCTCGGCTCAACCGGACACCGGTTCAAAACACGCTTATTCAGCGGCTTGCGCTATTGTGGCTGGTTCAATTGTAAATGGAGAATTTAAGTCTTCTATAGTGCATACTCAGGCACTTGAAGACTGTACAGCACAATTGGCGGAGCTGCGTGCTCTTATTCTAGCCCTTGAGTTTGCTGATCCTAATGTGAATACTCTTATTGTATGCAATTCTTTCTACTGTGTTCAGTATTTTAATGACAACTTATTCTTTTGGTCTCAAAATGACTATTGAGACTCTAAAGGCAGCGCACTCAAGCATAAAACACTTTGGGTTCGAGTGGCAGACCTTAAACAGCATCTGCCCCTCACACAAGTTATACATACGCTTGGCCATCAGCGTGTGGGAGCACATGCTCTTGGTAATTCTTTGGCTGACGAGGCGGCCAAATCTGCAGTAGCCACATGTTCCGTTGCAGCAGTTACAAGGTCCATGACTAAGATAGATAATGACATTCTGGCAGCTGTAGCTGCTACGAAGGATGGGACTGCTTATCCGCAGGGCTTCCCTTTGAAGTATTCTTATCATTTATCTCCCGAACAAGTTCCTTATGTTAAAATTCCATCAGTTGGGGATCGGCTGATTCCCATCATGGACCGCAGACTTGCTTTGATCATAGCCGCACACGAGGGCATGGCTTCTGCACAGGCCGGAGTGTCTGCGACTGTTTCTATTTTACAGGAACGTTATTGGTGGCGTGGTTTATATAAACAAACCTGTAATTATGTACTTTCTTGTGACATTTGTCAGCAAATCAAACCGTCTACGGTCTCACGCCCTCCACAAACACAGCTCTGTGTTTCTAATCAGCCGTTTGGCTGTGTATATCTTGATCACTGCGGTCCATTGTCTTCTGATACTGCATATAAATACATTTTTGTTGCAGTTGATTCATGTACTAGATTCCTTTGGGTTTGGCCACAACGCAGTGCTGACGCTCAAAATGTCATTAAAGATTTGCGTGTCTTTGTCGGGATGTTTGCCGGTGGCACCTTCCATCAAGGTCCAGCGTTCGCCTCTAAGGCGTACAAGGAGGCAATGAAGTCAATGGGGGTACTGGTGCAGTTTTCGTCTCCATACAGGCCTGAGGGCACTTCTATAGTGGAGCGGATGAACCGTGACTTAAAGCAATCTTTGACAGCTAGGGTCTTAGGCACTGGCAGGAACTGGCTGGCCCATTTGTATGGAGTTCAACGTGAACTCAATAATCTCCCTAGAAGATCTCTGGGTGGGCGGACCCCATACGAAATGCTCTTTGGCATTAAAATGTTTGTGCCAGACCTTGATGGTCTAGACGTTGTGGCGGCTGGGGCGACCTTTGACGTAGATAATCATTCTACTATGTTACAGGACCTACAAAAGACCCATGACAGCTACGCAACTGAATATTTGCCCTCTTCCAATGACACAGCGATGCTGATTCCGGTCGCCGGCTGGCTTCCTAAGATTGGAGATCTGGTACAAGAAAAGCTGGAGAACAAGAAAGAATTTGGTCCCTCTTATTGTGCACCGGTCCCGGTTCTTGGATTGAAGGGCACTCGTACAGTGATTCTACCACCTTTACCTGGTCGCAAAGACAACAGATACATTTCAGTGGACAATGTCAAGTTACACCGTCTGCCCGATTCTGAATAGTTTAACTCCTGCAGTTTCATGCAATGCTATCTCAATGAATCTGGTGCATTCGACCGCTTCGACTCGGAGACAGAAACTACCATTGACCTTTTACCTGTCCTGAACCCCTCCTGTTCCACCGCCCGAAGTCGAGTATACTTATCCTGCGGAAGAGTCCCAGAGTGAAGTGCCGAACAGTCCACGTCAACATCAAACTGAAGCTGCCCTACCGCCTTTGATGAATATGCGTGCAAGCGGTTATTTTGGGGACCGTGCAAGCTTCTCCTATGACTCTTCCTCCTCGTCTTCCACGTTGGCACTTCCACCGACGAAAATAAGTATTTTCATCTCTTGGTTCAGAAAGACTTACCTGGTCCCACCCTGGACGTATATCTGGTTGATACTTATCTTGATTTTTCTCTTCATGTCAATTGGATTTGTGACAGTATTTTTCTTGCTCATCAATGGTCATTACTTGCCAGAACGCTCTGCTGTGAAATTGGTCGATGGAGTTCTGGCCCCTCATACATCGTCCCATATAATGAAACGTGACCAATCCCTCGTGAACATTTCAGCTTTCCCAGTTGCAGATGGCATCGTTTGGGATAAAGTAGCATTCGAAATCCATGGTCCGACGGAAGTCCTCAACATACCATACATGTTTCGCGTTTCTTTGGGAGACGTGGTAACACCGGACATACATTCCGATGATTGGGATGTAGAAGCAGTACATTCATTGTTTGCAGATTTAAAGTATTATGCTGCTTTTGATGCTGAAGATTTATATTTAAATTCTGCCAATTATGCTGATTTATTCTGTTATCAACATTATGGGCATCATTACTTACACAAAACAAACACGTTAAGACCTGTTTTTAATCACACGCAATGGGAACATTGTCCAACTCCTTTACAGGGGAGTTCTAAAACGCTTAGGGATAAGTTCACTGTGAGGAGGACCAGGACATCACCCCGCAGTGGCCATACTAAACCCCCTAGGGTACCGGGAATGCCTTTCGCTAGCCCGGGTGCAGCCCGGAAAGAGTTAATCTCTTACGGCTCCTCTCCCATGCAGGACCGAGAACGCCCTCTTCAACACAACAGCCAATGGCAGGAAGCCTCGTGGGCTCAAGGGGCGGAGACTCTGGCTGAAAACCAGGAAGACACTGAGGAGAGAGAGACCGGAAGGAGAGCGCCGGAGGAAGGAGCGTGGAGTATTGAGGAGAAGACGGAGAGCCTTACCGAGCCAGAACGAGAAGCAGGCGAGGATTCCCAGCAGGACGAGGAGAGAGGCGAAGCCGAGCGGGAGAGTGGTCCGAAGAGTGGTGGACACCCCCGGAGGACGCCTCAACGCCGCCGCAGCTCAGGAGAGTTGCGGCCACAGCGGTACGTGAAACGGGGCAGGGGACATTGCAACCTGGGAAGGGGGAGGCGAGTCTAAGGGACTCTGGGGACACGGGGTAGTGTGGGGGTCACGGTTTTCTCCCAATATTTCACCGACTCCTTCACCCCCCCCCTGTTACAGTTCCACTCTCGCGCACACCCTGAAGACTTGTACAGCACTAGCACCAGCCCGTTAGAAACCCTCTGCTACACGGTTGATACTCTCACCTATCAGTGGGGGCTTGTCAGACAGTAACCCACTCCTGATATAATAAGGAGCCCGGTGTAAAGAAGGACCTGAATAAAAAAGGGTCATTCCTTTCTGTTTTGTTTTTGGTATTTCCTCCCCCCCTCTAAGTTTCACCCGGTTCCCTGCCTTTTACATCCCCTCACTCCCTCAGTGGTTTCCTTGACCTTAGGTGGTGGAACGTGAGTTACCTCACGTTATCCTTCCCTTACGGGACAGCTACATTGACTGTCTTCTCTCCTTTTGTTTCCGCTTGCACCCCGGGGTTGTGCCACCGACGCCCTGTGAGGAGGAGAGGATCCACCACCAGCATAACGGAAGCAGACGACGTCCGAACCCCACTCTACCTGACTCTTCTGTTGGATTATTTCTTTTTGTCATTTTGGTTCATTTTTTAATAAAGGAAGCCATCATTCAGCCACACATAAGACCTCCTCGCTTTACTTTCCGCCCATCCCTCTCACATCTGGTGTCAGAAGTGGGATCAGGGAAAATGGAGGCAGTCGTAAGAAAGATGGCAGAAAGCCAAGAGAAGTTGGAACGGTGTATGGAGAAGTTTTTGTCCGTAGCCGAAGAGGATCGGGAGAAGATACACAAGTCCCTTGAGGAACAGAGTCAGACCCAAGAGGCCGACATAGGGAAGCTGGCCGACACCCTCAGCCAACAGAGGGGCACAATGGGGTTCCCCTCGGTAGTCCTACAGAAGTATGTGGGAGAAGACCCCGATTTTTTCTTTTTGAACTTTGAACGCATGGCCAGGGCCGCAGGTTGGGGCCAAGACAAATGGGGGCAATACTTAGGCCCTCTGTTATCCAGGGATCTCCAAGTGGCCTACCAGGCTGTTAACCCCTTGGGTCTTACCCCTTAAGACGACATCAAAAGAAGCATACTAGAGAGAATGGGCATAGATGAGGAGACTTTCCGCCTACGTCTGCGGCAAATCAAGGAAGGTCCTCAGGAAACTCCCCGTGCCTTAGCCTGTAGAGTACGGGACATGGCTGATAGATGGTTGAAGCCGCAGCAATCAACCAAGGATGAGATTATGGAGAAGGTTTATTTAGAACAATACCTGTCGTCCCTGTACCCGAACATACAAAAGTGGGTGAGACAACACACGGGCCTGACTCTGGACCGAGCCATCGAGATTGCCAGTGCTTTTCACAGGGCCCAAGAACCCCAAAGGGGACGGGAGGACATGCACTGGAAACATCCCGGAACCCATATGAAACCCCACAAACCACTCCTCCCCTCATTCAAGCCAGAAACTGTTACCCTTCTACCAGGGCCCTCCATACCACCAACCCGGGTCCCTACCCAACAGGGACCACAATGCTATAATTGTGGAACGTTAGGACACATAGCCTGTTTTTGTCCTCAGAGGGAGGAACCTATGGAGGTGGGGCTGGTGCGCAACTACTATTGTAGTCCCTCTGGCGCACGCCTTCCCTACCATAGAGCAGTACAGGTTAACGGGGAGGAAAGGCAGGCTTTGATCGACACTGGCTGTTTACAAAGCGTAATCCAACCACAAGCAATCCCGGGAGGGCATCCACAACCTACAGGATACGTCACCATACAGTGCGTACACGGGGACAGTCATCAATATCCCACCACAGAGATTGAGATCCAACATAACCCGTCCTTGAATGCAGAGTCATTGAGAGTAGGGCTTATTCCCTGTTTACCCGAACCTCTAGTGTTAGGAAACAATTACCCCCATATGCCAAAAATGATACAAGAGTCCTGGGCAGAAGGGGAGGAATGGAGGAGGTCAGCACCCTTTTCACAGGAGACAGAACCAGAACTAACCCCGGGGAAATATCGGAAAAGTGGCAAGCAATAAAAGAGAGAAAAGGGGGCGGAGCTTGGCTCGCGACGGTAATGGCCGCTTGAGCCCTGAGCTCCAAAGCACAGCACAACAATCCTGTAACTATCATCCCTCATTCCACCGTAAACGCCGCTACAGATAGCCCTGCTGCAGTCGGAAGGTCGGCGCATCACGGGCCATCAACTCCGGTCCTTGTGGCCCTTTCCTGCACAGAGATAGAGATTCCGTCTGCGCCGGGAAGAAGGGCTGCCGATCCCTGCGCTGCAGTAGGGCGCGGAGCGACGTAATAGTGCGTGCGGCATAGAGGGCCGCGGAAAGACCGGTCTCGTTCATCCTGTGGGCCGGTCTCGAGCAGAAGGCAATCAGGACCCACGGCGGACTTGGGAACATAGCTACGGGCCAAGAGAGAGCGTCTGAGCCGGCCACCGAGGGTGAGCTGAGGGCACATTACTGCCGGCATCGGAGTGTTTATCCCCCACCCCCGCGAGAGCACAGCGGCGGGAGCGGCTGCAGTCCCGAAGGTCGGACAGAGGTGGAGGTGCGGGGCAATGCGGGGGCCTTGGAGCGGGGGCCTGGGGTGTACTAGCTGCTCATTTTTGCACTGAAGGTGGAGGCACGATTGGACTAAGGGGCGGATCCGCCATTTTGTCGGCAGCCGGGAGGGCTTTAAGCGCCGGCCATCACAAGGGTCATTTGCAAAGTGAGAGCCCTGAGACTGCATAGTGCACTAGGGAAGTGTGCACTGACGGAGGAGAGAAGAAGTGGCACGTTCCAAGGGGGCAGGAACCTAACGATTACTGGCAGCCTGATAGAGGAGAATAGAGGTGTGGGGGCCCCAAGCTATTGCGGCACGGTCTCTGTGGAGGCTGACATTCAACAAGTGCGTGCAGGAGCTGTACCCCGAGCAGTGCAGAAGATTGACGTGCACTCGATTGACACCGGTGCCCTGGAGGAGTCAAGGAACTGAGCAGGGTGAGAGACTTGTGAACCTGTGAGGGGCTACTCTGACTGGTACCTAAGATAGGGGACTGACTGCTACGATTCGGGGATGAGAGCACCCAAGTACAACAACACAACGGCGGCAGGCCCGGAGGATCGAAGCTGAGCGAGGCAGGGGCGAGAGGCACGGAGGGGCTCCCAGTGGGAGACGGTCTTCCCGCACACACAGCAACGCGCCAAGCAGGCGTAACATTGTTATCCCTGGCCCCTACAGGGCTTAGTGAGTAGGGCACGGTGTGGCACAGTGGAATTTGCAGGACTACCCAGGTTGTCCACAGCTGCACTGGCAAGGGGAGTGGCCCGGCTGAGCAGCCTCTGGGCAGGAGGAGGCACGATAGCAGACAGAGCAACAGGCAATAACAGGTGCCGTCCCTCGCGGCCGGAACGCAGTGCAGCTCTGTGGTTCTCCACTAAGAAACACCCTCTGGATAGGGGGTTCCACGGCCTGTTACCCACGTGGGACCCTGTGGTACGGCCCTTGACTGCTGGTTACGGGGGGGATCTCCGGCATCGACCTCTGCATAACTGCGCCACATCAGAGTAGACGATGGGCAAAATGGACAGGACTCAGTCCAAGCTGACCTTTGAACAGAAACGCTCCAAGTCCCACGACCCTGCTTTGGGGGACGAGACCAGACCCACACCCCCGATAGAAGATGAGCGAGACATCCGAAGTCTGCTGCTATCAATGGAAAAGGGGTTGCAGAGCGGCATCTCTTCTCTGGGCACAAAAATTGACGCCCTCTCGTACCGGATGGACAGAATGGGGGAGCGGCTGGACAAGCATGCGGAGAGGCTCGATATGTCCGAACGACGACTTACGGAAGTTGAAGAAGCGCAGACGACGTTGGATACGGACCACAAAAAACTTAGCAGGATTATGCAAGTGCTGCAGGACAAAACGGAGGACCTCGAAGCCCGCTCGAGACGCTGCAACTTACGCATCACGGGCCTGCCGGAGACGACCCAAACTGGAAACATGGAACGTTTTGTGGAGAAGCTTTGACCGACCTGCTGGGAGCAGAGGTGTTCTCGAACATGTTCGTGGTGGAAAGAGCTCACCGCTCCTTGGGTCCCCGACCCCAGCCAGGTGCCCCGCCACGCCCAATCATCGCAAAATTATTGAACTATCGGGATAGAGATGCAGCTCTGCGTGTGGCGAGGGACAAACAAACGTTGCCGTACGAGGGGTCGAACATATCACTCTACCCAGATTTCACCGCTCGAGTACAGGAGGCACGTCGACAATTCGTCCCCATGAAGAGGCAGTTGCGGGAGTTGGGGCTAGACTATGCAATGCTATACCGGGCCAAGCTGCGGGTGAACAGGCAAGGAAGATCACACATCTTCATAGACCCGAAGGCTCTGCAGAAGGCGCTTAAAGACTGGAACAGGGAGCAGCAGCAGGGCCCGGAGCGGCAGCTTCTGGACGAGGCAACTGGGGGATCACTGGAGGAACAAGACTGAGATCGATGCAGTGGCAGACACTCGATAAGTATTCTGTGTGATGGGGGGGCGGGGAGGAGACGGGTAGTATGATGGTATTGTGTATATAATGCTGTGCTGAAGCGGACATTCACAGCCACACCACTATACAGGTCTTCCTCTAGACTGCTTTTTGTTATTAGGTATATTGTGGTTGGAAAGTATTCGGAAGTCTCTTTTATAGCGTAAGCAAGGGCCACAGGGAGTGCCCGCCGGGAGGCCTGAGACTAGCCGATATGTGACACTGGGCTGCGGAGTCACACTCTGACACGTGTTGCAATGGATGGCGGATTGGTGGTGGGGGCGATACTGGAAGGCTGTGCTTGGAGGTCAAGAAAGGGGACAAACTTGCACCGAATTTGAAGTAGTGAATAGAGCGACCTCCGCCCGCAAGTGATAACCACCACTACAGATAACTAAGTGGGGGTGGGTGGCGGGATGTGTGGGAAGTCCCTACACAGGATGCAGCGC
Organism: Calotriton arnoldi; assembly: GCA_963921515.1. Lineage (NCBI taxonomy): Eukaryota > Metazoa > Chordata > Amphibia > Caudata > Salamandridae > Calotriton > Calotriton arnoldi. The sequence goes on along the minus strand of CAWUFW010000046.1, from coordinate 4,138,926 downwards.
GACCGAGTTGGGGGTGGTCCGCAGTGGGGGGGGGAAAGGGGGGCTGGGCTGGGTCAGGTTTTCTATTTTGTTGTAGGGAGTTTAGTGAGGTCAGTATTAATGTCGGATATTGCACGGCACACAAGTCACTCGCAGGACACACGATACTATGTTACACACGACAGACAGTATGTTAACGGCTAGAGAGGCTGCTGAGCAGAGACCACTAGAATCCCTTAGAGCATTAACGTGGAATGTGAGGGGCCTTAATGACCACCGCAAATTGCGCAAAGTGTTGAACTACCTTACTAGACACAAAGTAGACATTGCCTTCCTTCAGGAGACGCACCTCCCACTGCAGAGTCCAATGATGCGTTCTAGAGGCCTTGTGGGGAACGTCAACGAAGCAGGCTTCACGACTCATGCAAGGGGAGTTATGACATGGGCCAACCCCAGGTCCGACTATAAGCTGCAACTATTGACGGCAGATACAGGCGGCAGGTTTGTAATTTCCCGTTGTCAGGGTAGGGGACTTGATTTGCTACTGGTCAATGTGTATGGCCCCAACTATAACTGCCTTGAGTTCTTCACCACACTAGCTACCACAGTGAGCAGACACGGGGAGGCACACATGCTATGGGGTGGTGACTTCAACCTGGTCAGGAACCCGAGCTTAGACAGGTCGGGAGGGCTGCCGAGAAAGCCGGCGTCGGCAGTCAGAGCTGTAGAAAGGGCCATGATCAGCAAGGACCTCATAGATGTATGGAGAGAACTTCACCCGGTGCAGGGCGGTTTCACACACTACTCTGCTTACTACAATCTACACACAAGTATTGATTATTGGCTTGTATCATCACCTCTCATGTCCCAGATATGCACCTGTCAGGTTCTACCGCAAACTCTGTCGGATCACTCCCCAGTCCTGCTGGTTTTGCCCACCCCTAGGAAGACTATTCCCCCATTTACATGGCGCTTCCCCCCTTACTCTCTGTTGGACCCCCTTTTTAAAGAAGCGATAGCAGAGGCGATAGAAACATTTTTTGCTATTAATATAGGGTCAGTGGACAATTTTCAGACTGTATGGGAGGCGTTTAAGGTGTACATTAGGGGGGTGGCCATGTCTAAGCACTCCGGGGTGCTACGGGACATCAGACAGAGACTATCGACTCTGGAGCAAAAATTGGATGATCTGGAGGCCAGTCAGCAAGCAGGAATAGATGGGGAATCCGCAGAGGTAATGAAGACACTGCTAGAGGAATATCATGAGGCGGCGGACAGCGAAGTGCAGCACTTGGGAAAATATGCCACAGCGCACGCGTACGGGGAGGGAGATAGGCCGGGATCAGTGCTAGCTAACATCCTAAAAGCCAGACGGGGTAGGACCTCCGTTACCGCGATTCACTCGGAAGAGGGTGACTTACTCACTGAGGACGCAGATATCGCTAACAGGTTTAAACGATATTACTCAGGCCTCTATGCTTCGCACTTGTCAGGTATGGATGAGGAAATACTAACGTACCTGGAGCACATTAAGTTACCCTTTTTATCCGACACACATAGGGAGTTCCTATCTCTCCCCATAGAAAAAGATGAGATTTTAGAAGCACTGGTGGGAATGAAGGCAAACAGTGCCCCAGGGTCAGACGGACTCACAGTGAATTTCTATAAGGCTTTTATAGACCTTCTGCTCCCGCATATAAAGGAATTGTTCGACGATATATGTGTAACAGGACAGATGCCACAAACAATGAGAGAAGCCATATTGGTGTCCATTCCCAAGCCAGGTAAACACCCGGAGGAATGTGGATCTTACCGTCCGCTTTCCTTGCTGAACGTGGACACTAAACTGTTTGCGAAAATCTTGGCTACTCGGCTGGCCCTTTTGACCCCCGAATTAGTAGCCCCGGAACAGGCCGGGTTTGTCCCCGACAGAAACCTCACGTATAATTTGCGTACGATCTTTGGCACAATGCAACATGTCCGGCAGGACACAAAAGCAATTGCGGTCTTCTTGGACATGGAGAAGGCTTTCGACTTGGTGGAGTGGCCCTTTATGCGACAAGTGCTAACTAGAATGGGACTTGGCCCTGTCTTTTTGCAAATGATTGGGGTGTTATACAACGCTCCTAACGCACGGATCCGGCTTGGGGACCTGGTTACAGACGCAATCCCCATCACAAGGGGGACACGCCAGGGCTGCCCTTTGTCACCGACGCTATATGCATTGATTGCTGAACCCCGGGTGTGTGCGCTCAGGGAATATCATAGCCACAGGGGAGTCAGATTTCCCACCTACGAAATTTTAGTCTCCACGTACGCAGACGACACCCTGCTATATGTGAGAGATCCCGAAAACAACCTATCCCCGGTCCTGCGAGAGGTGGTACACTTTGGGGCACTTTCAGGGTTAAAGGTCAATTGGGCTAAGTCCATAGCTTTCCCGCTTACCCAGTCCACTTCCCCATTCGAGATGGAGTTTCCACTGCAATGGTCAGATGACTCGGTTAGATATCTCGGCGTCAGGTTACACACAGATTCGGAAATTGGTTTTAGAGAAAATTATGGGACAGCAGTAGACAAACTGGAGGACGATGTCGAAACATGGATTGGGCTCCCACTATCGCTAATCGGCAGGGTATCTATTATGAAGATGGTAGTGCTACCTAGATTCCTCTTTCTGTTTACAAACATCCCGATAGTGCTTCCACGCTCCTTTTTCGCCAGACTTAAGAAAGCGCTGGTGAAGCTGGCATGGGCGGGCAAGCAGGCTCGTGTCCAATGGCGAGTTCTCACGCTGCCTTATCATCTAGGGGGGTTGGGAGCACCTGACCTGGAACTGTATTATAGGGTGGCACAGGGGGCGCAGGCACACAGCTGGATTCACGGCGCGGATAACATACCATATCTCAAGCTGGAGAGGCTGTTCGCAGATCCTCTCCCCCTACCGGCCGTCATCTTTGAGCCGATCGATCGCTGGACCGGCATTTTAGACTCCCTTAACTCAACTCGGCACGCATGGCACTGCATATTGCAGCAAACGGCGGGGGTACTACTATATTCCCCGGAAATGCCTACAGACTGGGTGGCCTGGTTGGCCCCCTGCAGGGATAGGGTGATGGTACAGGCGCTTCGTGCGCTGGGCATCCACAAAATAGGAGACCTATTCTCAGATGGCGTTGCTAAAACGTGGGACGCAGTTACGTCCACTGCAGTAACTCCTACTCTTCTGCAGCGTTTTCAGTACCACAGAGTGCACAGCGCACTGAGGCAGCAACTCGGGGACGACATGGACGAACCACCTGAGATCCGAGAACTATCGTATCTCATCAAAACGAAATCTCCCCGCAAGTTAGTCTCCAATTTATATAAATTGGCTATGTCCCAGAGAGCCAACCAATACATTAAAGCAAGACTAGCCTGGCAGAGAGACTTGGACATCACTATTGACGACATGTGGTCATATTGCTGAGCCAACACGAAGCGCATCTCTCTGCATGGCAAACACAGACTGATACATTTTAAATATATTAACAGAGTGTATTACACCCCGGAGAGATTGCAGCTTGCGAACGATGTCGCTACCCAACGGCGGACTTCATACATTTAGCGTGGGATTGCCCTGGTGTTTTTAAATTCTGGGAAAATATATTCCGAGAGATAAGTACCATTGCGGAGCTGGAGATCCCCCCTGACCCGACGGTGGCGCTTCTGGGCTATTCTAGGAAGTTGCCGAAAGCTGCTCGCAGACTGGTAGATATGGGATTGTTGATGGCGAAACGTAGAGTAGCGATGTGCTGGCTGAGGGGACCTTTACCCACGGTACCGCAATGGTCGCGCGACGTCCTTTACTGCTGCACACAATCAGAAAATTTTAGCGACCTACTACCACCGAGGTGCAGACCTAAGAATTTTTGGGGTCTATACATCACGTATCTAAGGGGCGGGGGAGGGGGTGCGGCAGTAGAGACAGAGACAGGAGCAGAGGTGGGTGCCAGCACTTCAGTGTCATAGAGGTGTATGCAATTCTTGAGGGGCGGGACGGGTCTCGCGAGTAGAAGGACTTGCTGTGTTCAGATTAACAGGGGGACCGGAATGGAAAGTGCACATAGGTGGAGTACAAAGAGGATATTAGGGGGGAGCTGGAGGGGATTGGCGACAGATTTAGAGCCTCATAGTCGTGTTAGTCCATAAGTTCTGGGGTCTCGACGCAAGTGACTGATCTGACACCTCACTGTACGTTTGTTTTTTTTTTCTATAACAAAAGTGTTTTTGAGTTGCATACAATATTATTGACGCGCAGTGAATTCGCTTTGTAACTTGAGCAACAATGTTACTTGTGAGCACAGCGCTGACCTGCCCCCGGGATGTGGGAAGCGTTGCTTTGAGTAGTGCCTTAAGTACCAGCGCAGCCGGCCCCAGGGTTGTAGGCGTACTGCTGTGTATGTCAAAGAGAACTTGCATAATAATAAAAAAAAAATTAAAAAAAGAGAGAAAAAAGGAATTGGACAAGGGTCGCTCTAACCCAAAATAAGGAGACCCCGGTGTGGCAATACGAACGGGGGTTTCAGGAGGCCCAGCGGGATGACCCAGCTTTACGTGAGGCCTGGAACAAGGCCACAAGCGAAGAGGATCCTGAGCAAGTAGGTCCCCAGTTTTTTGTCAGAAAAAACCTGCTCTATCGTAAGGGTGGGAGGGGATTACCAACCCAATTATTGGTGCCCCAACCTTATAGGGAGAAAGTCTTATTCTTAGCCCACAGTCACTTATTGGGAGGGCACTTTGGGGAGGATAAAACGGAAAAGAAAATATTGGAAAGGTTCTATTGGCCTGGCATATTTTCCCAGGTCCGAAAATACTGCAGAGAATGTGCCATATGCCAAAGAAACAGTAGGTCCCTGCCACCACGAGCTCCCTTGCGTCCCTTGCCTATCATACAGGAACCCTTTTCCAGGGTTGGTATGGACATCATAGGCCCCTTGCTACCCTCTCGTAGTGGATGTCGATTTGTGTTAGTGTTGGTTGACTATGCCACCCGCTTTCCAGAAGCGGTGGCCTTGCGCCAACCTAACGCCTCCCAAATAGCCAAAGCCGTGATCACCATCTTTTCGAGAGTAGGCTTTCCCAGGGAACTGGTCACGGATCAGGGAACCCCTTTTATGTCTCGCCTCATGAGGCAGGTATGCCTCTCCCTGAACATCAAATAGATTCGCACTTCGGCGTACCACCCCCAAACAGATGGGTTGGTGGAACGCTATAACGCCACCCTCAAGACGACACTAAAAAAACTTTTGGACCTTGAAACGCGGAAGTGGGAAGACATGCTCCCTCTGGCTCTCTTTGCGATTCGTTGCAAAGTCCAAAGGAGCACTGGGTATTCACCCTTCGAGTTGCTTTACGGCAGACAGCCTCGCACGTTGCTCGACATGTTGAAGGAAGAGTGGGAGGAGGAGCCAGAAGGGACGAAACCTCTCCCGGAGTACATACTCAATCTGAAAACCCATCTGGGTCAGATCCGCAGCCTTGTCCAATCCCACCTCGAACAAGCCCAAATAGCACAGAAGACACAATATGATAAAAAAGCCAAAACCCGCTCATTTGACATTAATGACTATGTTCTTTTGATGATGCCCACTTCCGACCATAAGTTGTTGGGGCAATGGCAGGGCCCTTATCGTGTTGTGGAAAAGGTTACCCCAGTGACCTATCGCCTGGAATTGGATCCCCAAAAAAGGACAAAGACACAGATATATCATGTCAACCTGCTTAAGAAGTGGGAGGGGGCCATTCCGGTACAGATAGGGCTTACAAAAAGTCCTGAACCTGTGTTTGTGCAAAGCATAGATAGGGACCTCCCAGAAACCAACAAAAGAGAGCTAGAGACCCAGCTACGATCCCTACAGGAGGTGTTCTCCCTGCATCCAGGCAGAACCCATTTGATGGAACATGCCATTGTGACCCCTCCACGTACGAAAGTGAAACTACGCCCCTATCGCGTTCCAGAGTCCCGTAGACAGGCGATAGAGGGCGAAGTACAACAAATGCTCAAAATGGGCATCATCGAACCCTCTAATAGGGAATGGAATTCACCAATCGTTCTGGTGCCCAAACCGGATGGGTCCATCCGGTTTTGCATCGACTTTCGGGAAGTGAATAAGATCTCTTGTTTCGATTCCTATCCACTCCCGAGAGTCGATGAGCTGGTGGAGCGTCTGGGTACTGCCCGATACATCAGCACCCTTGATTTGTGCAAGGGATATTGGCAGGTGCCCCTACGGCTTGGAGACCGGGAGAAAACGGCTTTTGCGACTCCCAGCGGTCTATACCATTTTACCGTTCTCCCCTTCGGTCTCCATGGGGCTCCTGCCACATTCCAACTCCTGATGAACACAGTTTTAAAACCTTGTTCTGAGTTTTCAGCTGCTTACCTAGACAACATCGTTATCCACAGCTCCACCTGGGCCGAACACCTCGACCATTTGGAAAAAGTAATACAAGCCTTGAAAGAAGCAGGTCTAACCATAAACCCAGCTAAGAGTAAACTCGCTGCCCAGTCCGTGAAGTATCTAGGTTACCTTTTGGGGGAAGGGTACATAAAACCACAGACCGAGAAAGTAGCAGCCATTTCCAACATCCCATTTCCCAAGACCAAAAAAGAGTTAAGAGCGTTTCTTGGGGTATTATTGCAGATTCATTTCTAACTTTTCCCAAATAGCCTCCCCCTTGACGGATCTATTACAAAAGAAGGTGTCGACAGAAAAAGAGCTGAGACAACCCACTCCCCCTCTCCTCCATGCTTTCCAACGGTTAAAACAAGCCCTAACGTGCCACCCAGTGTTACTGAGCCCCAATTACTCTCAGCCGTTCATCCTACAAACAGATGCGTCCGACACCGGCTTAGGAGCGGTGTTGTCTCAATTACGCGGTTATTGAAAAGGAGGCCCTCGCCATCAAGTGGGCGGTTGATTCCTTTCGATACTACCTTGAGGGGAGGGAATTCACCCTTTTCACTGACCATGCCCCATTAGAGTGGTTATCCAGGAATAAGGGGCATAACGACAGGATACTGAGGTGGTTCCTTGCATTACAGCCCTATCGGTTCCACACCAAACACAGGAAGGGAAGGGATCAAGCTAACACTGACTATTTATCCCGGTATCCTCTTGACTTTGTTCTTGCTGGCAAGAATGTTAGGGAAGGGGGATGTGAGGAGGACCAGGACATCACCCCGCCCGTGGCCCATACTAAACCCCCTAGGGTACCGGGAATGCCTTTCGCTAGCCCGGGTGCAGTCCGGAAAGAGTTAATCTCTTACGGCTGCTCTCCCATGCAGGACCGAGAACGCCCTCTTCAACACAACGGCCAATGGCAGGAAGCCTCGTGGGCTCAAGGGGCGGAGACTCTGGCTGAAAACCAGGAAGACGCCGAGGAGAGAGAGACCGGAAGGAGAGCGCCGGAGGAAGGAGCGTGGAGTATTGAGGAGAAGACGGAGAGCCTTACCGAGCCAGGACGAGAAGCAGATGAGGATTCCCAGCAGGACGAGGAGAGAGGCGAAGCCGAGCGGGAGGAGTGGTGGACACCCCCGGAGGACGCCTCAACGCCGCCGCAGCTCAGGAGAGTTGCGGCCACAGCGGTACGTGAAACGGGGCAGGGGACATTGCAACCTGGGAAGGGGGAGGCGAGTCTAAGGGACTCAGGGGACACGGGGTAGTGTGGTGGTCACGGTTTTCTCCCAATATTCCACCGACTCCTTCACCCCCCCCTGTTACAGTTCCACTCCCGCGCACACCCTGAAGACTTGTACAGCACTAGCACCAGCCCGTTAGAAACCCTCTGCTACACGGTTGATACTCTCGCCTATCCGTGGGGGCTTGTCAGACAGTAACCCACTCCTGATATAATAAGGAGCCCGGTGTAAAGAAGGACCTGAATCAAAAAGGGTCATTCCTTTCTGTTTTGTTTTTGGTGTTTCCTCCCCCCCTCTAAGTTTCACCCGGTTCCCTGCCTTTTACATCCCCTCACTCCCTCAGTGGTTTCCTTGACCTAAGGTGGTGGAACGTGAGTTACCTCACGTTATCCTTCCCTTACGGGACAGCTACATTGACTGTATTCTCTCCTTTTGTTTCCGCTTGCACCCCGGGGTTGTGCCACCGACGCCCTGTGAGGAGGAGAGGATCCACCACCAGCATAACGGAAGCAGACGACGCCCGAACCCCACTCTACCTGACTCTTCTGTTGGATTATTTCTTTTTGTCATTTTGGTTCATTTTTTAATAAAGGAAGCCATCATTCAGCCACACATAAGACCTCCTCACTTTACTTTCCGCCCATCCCTCTCACATTCAGCTACTTCACAGATTATGACACGTCCAATCCTGAATCCTATTTCTTTAAATTACAATTGACGTCGCAATCAAAATTTATTCTAACCCACACTAAATTGATCTATTCTAATTCCTTTCAGATCTGAATTGGCCACACAGGGTTATGATCACTGGAGTGCTACCATTGATTTAAAAACAGTTTGGGGCACTAAGGCTAGGCAGGTTCAGGGATCTGAAGCTTTACATCGTGCCTGCCTGATACCGGCGCAAATCTTATTTCTAAATGATACAGTATATCAAACTACTTGCTTTGGCCTGGCAACTGCAAAAAATTTAAATAACCCGTCCATTCCATCATTGGCGGAGTATGATAATTGGCGCACACACACAAATTATTTAATCGATGTTTTGCAGACTCTGTTTCGAAATGGCACTTTCAATGTCTCTGGTGTTGACCCTAGCAGTTGGTTGCTGTGGCAAACCAGTTCAAATTCATGCCAACTGCGTTTTTATAATATAATGCCTGGTTTCACACAGACTAGACCGGATCCATGTTTTTCACACTCACATTCAGTCACCACATATTCGGTGGGTAAATTGTGCCAACAATGGTTGGAACACTCTACGTTATACTCACTTAAACAACACTTGTCACTCTTGTCGAGTGACATCAATTTGGCTGATTTTCTTCTAGGTCCTAGGACCCCGAGAACAAAAAGATTTTTCTATGCTGCTTACAATGAAATATGGAAACTTTCGCAGATTGAGGCAGCGGTTCGTCTGTGTCAAATTGACAAAGCGAATTTAGAAAAAGTCCTTGCAGTGGTCGACAATAGCATTAATACACTGTCTTCACGCATTTATACCTTGTATAATATTGTTTCATCTGTTATTGATATTGTTCAGAATGATGTATCTATGTTATATCATGGTCAAAATCAGTTACGAACTGTAATGCAGTTTGCATGGACGTTACAGAATCTTAAAATGGGAAAAGTATTTTGGGATTATTTAAATGCTTCCGCTTTGTTTTTGCCATTTAATCTAACTGATAAACAGAGATTTATGTCCATGAAAGACGATACATACACACTATTACACATTGAACAATTGGAACGCTTGCCATTCTCTGTGGCGGAGACAGATTCAGCCGTATGGTTAATCCATGGAGTTATCTCGCTCCCTTTTTCGCTGTTTCAATTTAAATCTTGCATGAAACATTTCCCAATTGGCCGCTTTGAACCCCTGGGAAGTACGCTTCTTCATGAATTGTGGTCCCTACCTTTCACTTACAGATGTCATCGGGAGGATAAGGAGGTTTTCCTAACGGGAGGACTGCGATTCCACAGTGGGACACTCCCTAGTTTGCAAACAAGTTAAGTTGCACGGCGCTTGTAATGTTTCTGCACCTAATCTTGCTTGTTTTTTGAAAGGGAGTCCCGTCCCAGCAATAATTCCCGCTTTTACATTGCTTACTAACGGCAGTTATCTTATTTTGAATAACCACGACTGCTGTGGTTTACGGGCAGGAATCCCGTATATAGTAACAGTTTCACAACGTGTTACTTGTTGTAGCAATGTGCTTTTTCCACCCCTGCATGAGAAAGTAGATATTTCGATTTGGCCTTCCATTCCGACTTTGAAAACAGATTTCAACAAATTAAGCAGGCTCAAAGCGCTATTGTTTCAACAAGAAGTGGCTCTCACTTCAGCTCGAGAGACCTTCGAATTGCAGGTGGCTAGAACTTCTAGCGAGATTCAGTCACTTCTGAACACGAATCTCCCACTGCATTTTGGGGAGCTGATACATCAAATATTTAATGTGGCTGACACCGAAGGCCTTGCTCATTTTTTTAAACTGGTGGGACCCGGCCTTGTGACTTCATTTCAGACGATATTTGGTGTAATATCGGCCTAAATTCATTCTATTTTTTCCAGCGTCTTCAGTGGATTCCCATTAATACTGGCGCTAGCTGGTGGAATCCTGCTGCTTCTGCTCCTGCTATGCAAAGGCTGCTCATCTTGTGGTACTGCACAGACCAGGCCAATTGCAACTGTACCGTGACCGAATACAACAACTTTTTGGATGCTTGCCACTAGCGACGCTTAGCGTGAGTTATGGACTAACTTTTCGCTTTGCCTACTTCACTTGCGTGCAACCTGTATTCTACTGTCAACGGTGCCCCTTTTACTGGGCTTGGGATTTATGCCTCTCCAATACGTCATGTTCGGACCCGGATTATGACCAGTAAATGGGTCCCTTAGTGGCCCATGACCAGGCCTGTTCTAGGGATGGACGTATGGCGCGTGCGGCTGCACTTAGAGTCTTGGCTGAATGGGATATCTGTGCAGCTGTGCAGAACCTATTACGACGGAGCTTCATCGAATATCACGCAAGTTGCCCGGTTATGCTTTTGGAAGCATCTGATTATGAGGAACACATCTGTTCCTTCGGTCTACTTGATTGGATGGCATCCCTTTTTTCTACTAACGATAACGATGGTCTTTTGGAATGACTTACATTGTTAAGTTCACATACTTTGATGGATACACCACCTCCATGTTAGTCACGTTTTTCGTGCAACGAAATAAAATTATCAACATCACAATTTTTGGGGGGAATTTTTTCCAATCTGGTTTTTTCGTGCGTTTTTGAACGCTGTTTACCCTTGAAATCTGTTTTGGTCTTTTGTCCATATACTATGACCTTACCAAGGGGAGGGTGTTATATGGCCATTAGGGTCATTGTCGACATTGCTAAGTTAGCATGAGCTCTGCTGCCATGATGCTGCTTTTGCGCATGTTACTACATGACTTTGTTTTGCAAGACTCTGTTTGTGCCTTTCATACGAGAACTGTCTGCTTTCTGCGTTCTCTGCTTGTTCCTGGAGTTTAGTCTGAACACGGTGCGCAAGGTCGATAAACAATGCCCCTTGTTATTCTGTTCTGGTCAGTCCCTAGCATCTAGACAAAACATGATAACACAGCTGCGCTGCTGGAAGCTCGTGCTTTGATATTACGGGGATGCATGTTGTTCTAACATACACTTGGAGAGGGTCCTTTCCATGGAGACGAGCTATGCTGTTCCTATTATGTAAAACTTCCATCTAGGCACTAAGGTATGGGGTCTGCTGACAAAGCCCAGAGATCTTCCTTTATATAATAAACTTTACCTTACCAAGGGGAGGGTGGTTAGGCCTTATAGTCCTTTTTCCACTGTCTGTATATGGTGACATCCCCCTTTATATTCTATGGAATTGTAACAATGCTAATTGTTCTAGGTTTATGCATTTAACTGCTGGTAGTGGCTCGTATACTGCATTATAGAGCACAATAGTTAAAATAAACATTTTGAACTATAACAGTGACTCTGACCATTCTTATTGTGGACAAGTACGAGTGAGCGAGCGAAAGGGTATGTCTTGCTACCGCGATTCCTGAGAGAGTCGGGAGTGTTGTGTTCTGGGTTGTCTAATCATTTGTAGCTTCGTGATTTTGGAGGAGAACGAATGAGACACTCTAGCTAGTCGATTTTGGGTACTAAGGTGGTAGGTTGGTACACCCCTATGCATCGAGGTCCTGTTTTCCTGTGCATAGTTCTGTGTATGTGCAGAATCCCCGCAACATTATCACCATACCACCTTACCATAAGAAATCAGTAGGAATCACTGCTTTCTCAGTACACGCTGCCAAGTTCTAGAACTCACTACCAGCCAGCATTAGAAGCACCTAGGAGCATATACACTTCTGAAGACTGTTGGAAGCTTGGCTATCTCCTAGATAAATGCACCACCTCACGCCCACAAGTGCAGTCCTCAGCTTACAACCCATGAATTACAAACAACTCAACCAGCATACTGCTTTCATTATGTAGGCAAGCAAAAAAAGGCTGGCCTATGGGTCGCAGTGACATCATGTAATTATGTACTTCCATATATAACTGTCAGTGCCCACAATCATATTAAAACCATAATACGCAGCAGTCTGCAACAAATTGTAACTTATACTAATTACATTCACATAATACATATCTGCTATGAGAGTTTTCCAACACCAGCATTGTACTTCCAAAAAAGCAAACATCACCAAGTGAACAGGCATGGAATAAATGATTAGTTCTGTTACACATTATTCAATAGTTTTGGAGGACTTTAATATAGATATAATCCAAAGAGGGAGAGAGAAACAGAGATTCATTCAGCTTCCATAGGGTTACAATCATAATCAGAGGAGAATGAATCACGTCTTACTTTTCCAGTGTCTTACGATCTTTGTTCTTGAGACCCTCATTCACATCAACTCAGGGTGCAGTATATGTTGAATCTCCGCTCTGTCGGTTAGGTGAATAGCATCATCATTGGGTCTGTATCACCAGAGTTTTCAGTTCTCCAAGTGATATACGTTCCTCCACCTGGAGGGAGACTGTCTGGTTTCAAGACAGGTGTGATTTAAAGGTGAATAGTGTCAAGAGGAGGTGAGTGGGTTTAAAATTAACTCAGTTCCTTTGTCTAATCTTTTATTTGACAGGGAAGGGGCAATGTTAAAAATAGTGGGTGGTGCTCAGATGGATGTGTTAATGATCCACCCCACCTGGTGTTAAGTCATGGTAGGTCGACATGTTTCGGCCCTAGTTTGCCCTAACGGGTCGGTGGGCCTTCTTCAGGACCAAAGTGAGGGTGGCAACCTTTCAAGCCACTCGGGGTAAGTAAGTGGATTCACTTACCCCTCTTCATCAGTGAGCTCAGTCGCTCAAGCTCTGACGCGTGTTATAGGTGCACACTTTGCCTATAACTTGGAAAAATAGACAAACAAGATAGACAAACAACGGAAAAATAAAGTTCATTGCTTGTATTCATGTCTTTTTTCACACTTAATGTGATGCTGTTCTTGTGGTATTCATCAGAATTATCATTTGTTAGGATTCTGTTGGCCGCTTTAGGTACTGGTTCTTCATGAAAAATTTGCATTGCTAGTCCTTTATTCTGTTCAGGTATGGGTTGAGGCAGGTCTATGCCTGATTGTGTGTATGTGGATTCTAAAGGTTATATACTTAGGTTCCATTCACCATGCAGAGAATGGATACTTTGTACATCATACATTCTTTTGCCTGGTTGAGGAAGTGTTGACATGGTCCTTCTGACTTGCTATTAGGTCTGAATATATTCCCTAGACAACAACAATTCGTGGAATTTGTAGTGTGGTTTTGGGAAAGTTGTACGTTCAACTGGTGATAATCTCCGGTATTGTCTTGGTGCTACATTCTATGTATTCCCTTGTCGGATAGAGTGAGTAATAGAGTCACCACTATGTTCGAACAGGTTGCGCGGGGGGCATTGCTCCAGTAAGGCCTTATTAGGCAGGAAACAGGCTAGTCCGAATGTCTATATTTCTTTTTGGGTGTTTTTTCAGTCGTACAAGCGGCAAGCTATCAGATAATATGCTTATCCTTAGACCGTTGTCTTGATTGAGGAAGTATAAAGTTGGAACTAGCATTTAAATACATATGGCGGTATACAGTCTAGAGGCCCTCTTTAGCAAGGGTATATACGGAATGACAACTGTTAGTCACACGCACAATCGTAGCTATGTTAATGGCTTTCTTTTAATTTAAAAGGGGAACTAACTTGATTGATATTCGTAATTTTAAGCTTCTACTTCATTCAATGTGTGCTTGGGACTACTATAGTCCATTCACTGCAGGTCCCAAAAATCTATACAATCTGACTGCTTTTTACATCTCACATAGACACTCAGATATGGAAAGACAATAAAAATGTCCATCCCTACAGATATCTCATCTTCTCTCTCCCTCCATCATGCCAGCTCAGGACCACAATATACACAAAATACCAGATTGGACAACCCGATGCAGCAACCAGCTAAGCAGAATGTATCATATTAAATACCATAAAGGAACCTGTAGAGCTTTTCAAAGCTAGCAGCATACTGAAAACCATAAAACTGTGCATCTCTCTTTCACTCTTTATCATCCAACACACTGCTACGTGCTCCGTCCCATAACACAATAACCACACCTTGATGGTCATCACGCAAAACATGAAAACACTTCCCACATGGGATCAAAACACAGCAAATATCCTTCCAACAACAGACCCTACATGGTGTAGCATGCTACTCTTGTAAGTAAGCGCTTGAGCGCCCTACAAAGAGATAGTAAGTGCTATAAAAATGGAATACAATACATCTGCACACAGAGTAGGCCACCAAGAGGAACATTGAGGTAATGCCGACAAAGCACATAGCCTCTTCAATGTGTGAAAGTTTGATAATTTGAACAAGACTTGGGAGAGGGTGTTTAGATACTGGACTAGATTAATCGCCATAATGCTTAGATGAGATGTTTGTCTGTGATGGAAAACTAATACTGGGAATGAAAGTAAGTCCAACATGACTGATGGCCTCTTCAGCTGTGATATTGATGTTAAACTTGAAAGTTTATACTATTTAAAATGGGGAACAAACTTCCATTAACAAATGTCGTAACAGTCTTTACAGTAAGACGTTCACCGCCAACAGCTGAGTAATTCCTTTCACATTCAGAATAAGTATAGAAGAAATAAATATTTGCTCCTCATGAACAGCAGCACCATAAAATGGATCATTCGCTACCTTTTTAGTATAGCTAAAAGTGCTTGTGGAGACACCTCAAAGGATCTAATAATAGACAGGGGTGGGCAGTTCCTCTAGAAAAGGGGGCGGTGGAATTTGTAATGTGCCAGGTTAAAGGAAAAGGCTCCAATAGGAGCAAGTGCTCTCACATACCCCGAGATGTGTCATGCTCATCATTTGGGCATGCTCCTTGTCGGGCCGGCGCTGCAACGCCCGATGGGCACCCACTAGGGGGCTCTTTGCCAGAGATCTTTTATATGCCGTATGATGAGGTGTGGCTGTGTGGGTTGTGTTGTGTGTGTAGTGTGGTGACCAAGGGTGGATTAAAATAGGTATAGTGATGTTCAATATAAGAATATTTTAATAATAAAGCTCATTGCCCTAATTAAAAGATGTGGTGCTCAATTGGGATACAATGGTCTTAATGAGCAAGGTGAGTAATTAGTTGTATAATGAGGTCAACATGTTTCTTGCCTTTGCCTGTCCAAAACGGATCAAATAGCAGTTCTTCAGGACCTAATGTCATTAGATTAGCCTACACTACTCAGTGACTTGATTCAGTAGTTTGTGGTAAGTGGTAAAGTAATCAGTCACACATTAGGTAACAAAGTGCACTTGTACCTTGACTTGGAAAAATAACCTGGAACATAAAGGGACAAACATTACATAAAACACATGTATGTTGATTTTTAAGTTTCCACATTCTCTGTGGTAATCCATTTGCATGCGCTTCCGTTTTGACTGCATGCCCCAAGTGGTTTAAAACGATTAAAAACAACTCGCACACTCACCACCAATCATGAAATCGTGCCGTGGATAATTAGTGTCTAGGAACAATTTGTCTGCAAGCGAACATTTGTTTTAGAAAAAACTCACCCTCATTAGGGCCAAATCGGACCCCAGGAGCATAGGGCAGAGTGAAGCGCCTATTAGCGTCCTACGGGGTACAAACGAAACACATTCGTGAGAATGTAATCCTCCTACCCTGGTTTTGTTGCGGGTGCCTTTATTTCTGATTGGTACTTAAACGCAAAGCGGCGTCTACCTTGGGACCTAGCTCTGCTTCTTGCAGAGATGTGAGCCCCTGGGGCGGAAGTTCTATTTCATTGAGTCCACTTCGTGTCTACGCTAGGGCATGTGGACATGCAAAGAGAGGAATGACAACTTCATCCGCCATGTTGGAAGAGGCGGAATTGATACTTCTAATGTAAATCGGAATGGTGAGAAAAAGAGAAGATGGGCTTGGGGACCGATAACGTCAGTAATTTCTGACTGTCTTCTTTAGATACCTCACCTCACTTTAGGACTTGCTAACAATTTTACATGTTTGTAGTGTTGGATTTTTCGATTATCCACACATAGGGATGGTTTGAAGGATGACATCCTGTGGGTAAAACTGAATAAATAATCACGCTACCCGGGTATGTCTATCCATACAGATGGCGACAATATGCAAAAAGAGTCACTTTATTGCATCGTTAATAGGAACAACACACAGCCTCTGTCATTAAGATTGCTTCACGAAATTAACGGTACATGACAAAATCCCCAATGGACATACCTATTGGAAAACGCACTCATGGTTTTTGACGTAAGATAGAAATCGCAATTCACCCAATGAGAATTAGTAGCCACCATCCGTCTAATATTGAAGAAAAGGGTACATTTATATATCTCCAATATGATGGAACTACATTTCTAATTATTCCTGCCAACACTACAAACATGTAAAATTGTAAGGGGTGCAGCTGAGATCTCAAACATGGTGGACGCATGAGCCTGGAGCTCCGTCCCGGCCGAACAATTATCCTGGTTTTTCTCCGACTCAGAGACTGGAATCGCAGCACTTGGGAAGTGAGATACTCCTGGTGCTGCCGTTCTGTGGTGGAGGGAGCAACTTTCGATCATGGTACCGATCTGCCGCGACGAGGGCCAGGTGCAGGGAGGAACGGGCATCAGTGAATGCGGAGTGGGCCTGCTGCTGATCCCTGAGAAAGTGGCGACTGAAGAGGGAAGACCAGGAGTGCATCTCCCCCCTTGCTCTGCACCTCCTGTCGACTGAGGCTGGTGGCTGTTGCCGGTTCGAGGCGGCCAAGAAGATGACATGACGGAGAGCCCGTAGAGGGCCTTAAGGTGCGGTCGGAGGCTGCAAGACCCCGGGAGATGCCTGCCACAGGGGTCAGGGCCTGCTTCGAGGCTCAGGAATCGAGTCCAGGAGGGTGGTGGTGGCTCTGTGGTAGATGAGAGAGGCTCCCAGCTCTTTGGGGTGAAGCCGACAGGAACTGACAGGCACGGCACACCAGAGCTACCGGCCGAAAGCGAAGGCTTGAGGTGGAAACTCGCCTGGAAGCCAAAGTCCTGCTTGAGGGTAAGGAGGGAGCCATGGTCCTGACTGCAGGACGGGGACGAAGATAATGTCTCTGGAGGGGTGACCTGGCCCTACGGGACGAGTCGGTGTGGGAGGTCGGGCCGTTGCCAGGGCCCGGTAAGGGAGGCGCCGCAGGAGAACCAAATTATGGGAGGCTACTGTTGAACTCTCCCGCAACCTTCATTGGAGAGGGCCTGATCGGGATGGAGGAGACGACTAGGCCATACTGCCGGGAGTGGCAGGATTTAGGGACGGAGACACAAAGGGTCTGCTGCGCCTCCCTGTCTGCCTTGGTGGCAGACTGCCTTGGGATCCGATTCCCTCCAGGAGGACAACCAAGATTGGGGCTGCGGGGCTGGCTTCGGTCTCCTTACGGGAGAGCAAAATCCCAGGGACACCCTGAGGACTGGGGAGAGACATGTGATCTGTGCCCTTCTACCACTGGGCCTCATAACTGTGGGTGGTCCACAACATGGGAATCCAACAGTGAGTGATCCGAGTCGAGATGGAGCGACCACTGATGGCCAGGGCAGGAAACAGGTGCGAAGCTAGGGGAATAATCAATAAGAGAGGTTTGGGCTCTGAGACCTGACAGACCTGCGTTATACACCGGTGGGCTTGTCGCTATATCTGTGGCCTGAGGTCCCTGCACATACTACCGTTTGTGGCCCACCAGGACAGGCAGAGCGAGGTGGAAGATGTGCAGTCCCCCCACGGTAAAACCTGCACTTCACGATGCGTAGGCAGAAACAGAAGACGGGGGGTACACAGCCCAACACAAGAGAGCCCTGCCCACTGCCCGCAGAGAAGGAGGAAGGGGGGATACTGGCGCAGAAGTGCTGACAGCCATTGCTGACACCAAGGCAGCCCTACAACAAGATATTGGAGCGGTCTCGGTGGGATTGGGGCTACTACAGCCTGAACACCATAAGCTGGCAGACAGAGTGAAGGCAGTGGAGTGTTCAGTGGCTGAACTTCAACCGGATCAAAAATCGACAAGCTCCAAGTTAGAAGAGCTCACAGCTAGGGTTGCAGTCCTAGAGTGGCGTGCTGAAGATGCCAAAGGGCGCAGTCGACGCAATAACATAAGAGTGGTGGGCATGCCAGAGGGGGCCAAAGATCCAAATATGGTTGCATTATGGAAAAAATGGCTGAGAACTGAAATAGCAACGGAATGTCTTTCCCCTTTCTTCGCGATAGAGGGAGTCCATCGGGTCCCTGCACTGCCGCCTGTGCCCGGAAGACCTCCTCGCCCCGTGGTGGTAAAACTCCCCTACTACAGAGACCGCGACTCTATCCTACAACAGGCTCAAACTCATGGCCCCTACATGCTAGATAACAGTAAAATATTATTATTCCCAGACTTTACGGCCAAGGTTCAGGCCCATCGAGCATCCTTTCTGAAGCTAAAAGGGCTCTCTGAGAAGCAGGTCCCCAATGCTCCCTAATGTTCCCAGCGAAACTCCGAATTATTCTTGATGGAGCCACTCAATTCTGACTCTCCAGATGAAACATGGTCATGGCTCGAAGCTTATAAAGCGCGAACACCTTTGCCTAAACCCCAATCGGGCCCCTGTGCTGTGAAGCACTCTGCCAGCAAGAGGCAACGGCGGTCACGACGACAAGCACGGTTGCAAAAACCCACAGCCTCACCAACAGAACACAAATGGAAGGCAGCACTGCAGGCAGTGGCGCAGATCGTCACTCCTCAGAAGCAAGACCGAGCGACGGATGCCTCTTCGGATTCGAAAGAGGTGGCGTCAGATTCGGAAGACTTCACTGGCAGTGAGACACATTTGCCAAAAGTGACCCCCCCCGCTCAGCTGATGACATTATATAATCATTAAGGGTGGCGAGCTGGGCCCTACAAAATGCCTCCAGGTAGGATACAGGGGGGTATTGTGATGTTATGATATGATTTATGTGATTTCTCCTATAGGGCTTGGGAAGTAGAGTGCGATCACATCCCCGGGGACCGCTGAAGCAGATCTCAGCATTAGAGACGGGCTGGGACAGGGTCCACAGCTTTGTTTTACTCTAGTCTCTTTCCCCCCACAATAGAGTGTTCCACCTGATAAGTTGGAGGCGGCGTTCTAACTAAAATGTTTTTGTGTGTTTGCAGGTTTGGGCGGCTAGCCGTTGCACGGCTGCCCTTGGGTTGGGGAGATAATGGGTGGGTTCCATTGTTAAACGTCCAGGGGCCGGAGACCCATGATCTTGCTCTGATACAGGGTCCGAATCAAATAGTGAGATAGGAGACTAGGGGAGAGGAGGTATACCCACAACAGATATGGCAACTGAGACTGCCTCCACCTGGGAGTTAAAACTCCTGTCCTGGAATATTAGAGGCATGGGATCCCCAGCTAAATGCCATAACATCCATAGTTATATCCGCCGTAGGGGTGCGCATATAGTTATGCTACAAGAAAGACACCTCACGGCTGAGGAGGGGCTCCGTCTCCGCCGGAGATGGCGGGGGCAGCTATTCGTGACCACAGACTCAGCATACTCATGGGGAGCCCTGTTGTGGACTTGACCAGGGCCAAACCCCTTCGAAGCAACTTATAAAATTAATGACCCAGAGGAGCGATATGTAATAGTGAAAGGCAGGCTTATGGGTAGAGAAGTGACGCTTGGGAGCATATACGCCCGAACCAGGATCAGACTCAATTCTTTCAACAATTATCTAAGCCCCTTTCAGGTGTAGCCGCAGGTGATTTGATCTTGGGAGGGGATTACAACTGCATTGCAGACATACATCTAGATAGATCCACCCCCCTACTACATGGCACATTGGTAACTGCGACCTCAAAGGGCCTTCTGGACTGGATGGGGCATTGGGAACTCCTAGATGTATGGAGGTTGCAAAATGGTCAGCAACGGGACTACTCATTCTTTTCACCACTATATTGCTTGCACACCCGGCTAGACATGTTTCTCGGTTCGGCGCAACTTAGTTCAGCAGTGACAGGTGCGGAGTACTTGGGACGTGCCCTGTCGGATCATAGTCCATTGCTCCTAAGACTCTCCCCGGCCCGTGAGGGTACGGTCATCCCGGATTGGCGTCTTGACCCCGCCCTTCTAGAAGACGCCTGTTTTAGACAATCACTGTCCACCTCCATATCTGAGTATTTCCGAGTGAACCGGGACATGGCAAGTTCCTCCTTAATCAAATGGGATGCATTCAAAGTGGTGGTGAGAGGTCAATGCATGGGTCAGACAGTAGGTGTGAGACGAGAACTTGACAGAGAGCTCCGTGCTCTGGAGACGCAAATCCACTCACTAGATAATAAACTGGGGGTGGGGGAGGAGGCCCAGAGACAGCTCTCAGAAACCAGGAGTAAGTACAACACCGCCTTAGAACTCTGGCGCCTTCTAGATCTTTGTGCCTACCGGAAACGACAACACGTGGAGGGCGGAAGATCAGTGAGACTGTTAGCATTGCTGGTTAGTCCCGAGTGTAGATATACACCCATTACTCGCTTACAGGCTAACGTCGGAGAGGTGGTATACTCGCCTAGAGTCATCAGTCCCACATTCTGTGAGTATTACACTGCCCTGTACGGGAAACCAGGAGACGTGCCCATAGACTCAATAGATGGATACCTAGGAGCACTACACCTACGTAAGGTAGATCCCACAGTGCAGAAAACACTAGGAGAAGCATTTTCCACACAAGAAATTCGGGTTGCGATCAAAGACATGGCCAAGGGGAAAACTCCAGGATCAGATGGACTCCCGGCAGAGTTTTACTCCACAAATCTTTTCAATACTGACCCCCCCACCTGGAGAAGGTGTATGGTGATTTATTACGGATTGGTCAGCTACCGACCACTACAAGAGAGGCGTTAGTGGTTCTGCTTCCCAAGACCAAATCAGGACTGCCCTCTTCAGTGGACTTTCGTCCGCTCTCCATGGTAAACATGGATTTTAAAGTACTCAGCAAACGTTTAGCCACGAGATTGCTCCCATATATGCATGAACTGATTCACGTTGACCAAAACGGATTTATCCCATCCAGATCGACCTCCAGGAATCTGAGAAGATTATACCATATTTTATTCCATCATAGCATCTGGATATACCCAGAAGCCGTGGTAATGGCAGTCGATCTGGAAAAGGCCTTTGACTCCCTTAGATGGGACTTCTTGATGCACGTTATGAGAGAGATGGGACTGGGAGAAGGATGGCTGATATGGGTGCAGTTGCTCTATACGTGCCCCACAGCCGGAGTCAGAACGGGAGTAATGGTCTCTGCAACTTATGATATATACAGAGGGACTAGACAGGGCTGCCCATTATCCCCCCTTTTTTTTGCCTTAGTAATTGAGCCATTGGCAGAATGCTTCCGTCGAGAGGGAATACAATATGAGCTGCATCTCGATGGGAAGGTACATATATTTTCCCTATACGCATATGACATACTGTTGTACCTCGTTGAGGGCACCCGGGGGATTAGTTCACCAACCTGACAGGGCTCTGAGTCAACACACTTAAAACACGTCACCCTCATTGCCCAGACCCATGAACTTCCGGACTGGTATTAACTGGACTCCTAGTTCCTTCAAATACCTGGACATTCAGGTCTTCCATGAGCAAACGGATCTTATGGAGGGTAACCTTGGCCCAGCGCTCCGCTCCCTAAAAATGTGTATATCATTCTGGCGCTCACTCAGGCTAACAGTTATGACCAGAGTGGCACTCTCTAAAATGATCATCCTCCCGGGGCTCTTATATTATTTCATCAACCTCCCAAGGTGATCCCGCAGGGATGGTTTTGAACCCTGGATTTGATGCTGAGAGATCTGATTTGGGAGGTGGGGGGGAGAAATAGAGTCTCACTGGCAGTGCTGAGGCGGTCCCCAGAGTTGGTTGGTCTTGGTGCACCAGAATATGAAGCGTACTATTTGGCGGCGCAGCTCCAATGGCTTGCCCAGTGGCTAGATGGGAAGGGTTTGGAGATACTGGGTACCCAGATGCTGGCAAGCCAAAGGTTACTTGCAAAAATGCTAAACCCCAATCCAAATACGGGCCCCTGGGGTTCTGCTGCAGGTGGCGCTAAAATGCTGGAACAGAAGCACCTGGCGCGCCACGGGGATTCCCCTTTATGCACCCGACCTCCCTCTGGTGGGTTTG